>JAUCBN010000018.1:17742500-20142500 GCA_035048815.1 Abelmoschus esculentus | reverse complement strand
AAAGTATAAACTTCAAGCTGAGGCGAGTTTATCATGCCAACAGATAATTAGTTCTCACCTCTGGAGCAAAACCCTCAATGTGATCCTTCTCCTTCTGCAAAACACCTGGAGACACAAAGACGGGGAAATAGCAGTTCTTGACTTTCATCTTCTTGATTTCAGCATCAAAGAATATCTACATTTGCACATGATGGATAAGTTAACCAGACGGAATTGAAACAAAGATCGAGAATTGACATCCATAACCTACTTTCCCTTGTAATTAATAAAAACCTAATTACAAAATAAAATGAAGCACATGAAGATCATATGACTCACTTGCATGATCTCCCAAATTGACATTGCCCATGGCCTAAGAATATAACAGCCAGAAATGTCATAATACTCGATCATTTCACTGTTGACAACAACCTAGAAAAACAAAATGATTATATAATAATTAGATGTTAATATCCGAACAATTTAGCATGAAAACACACTAATGCATTTCGTGGTTCCTACAAAATATACCTCCGAGTACCATTCCCCGAAATTCTCATCCTTGGTAAAGGAGAGACCCAAACCAGTCTCCTTCTTCACTTCCTTCTTTTTCCCTCCTGAAATATCAACAACAACAAAACATTCACACACTTAGAAACCAACACACCTTTATCCGCACATTAATAATAGAACCCAACCCAGCCGAGCATATATATATATACTTACCACCGCCAGACTTTTTCTGCTCCCCTCCAGCCATATTCACAAACTACAAGTAAAAACACACAAAAAAACATAAAGATTAGAAGAATTAGAAACAATGTATCCCCGATCAGTTTCAAAGCTAATATAACAATTATTGCAAAATAAAACCACTGCCCTAGTAATTACACATATTGTTACACTCCATTACTTGATCAATATAGAATCTATATATCTGTAAATATCCTACTAATTGGAGTAGAAGTGCCTTGATTAGTGAAGCAATTATTCATTACTTTTATTGCATTGAACAACTTTCAAATCAGAGATCTGGAAGCAATTGTTCCAGAAGTGACCAAAGACCAAAATTCTTCAACGTTTTACAAAAAGCATGTGTAACATGCAGCTTAAAACTCAGATTTGTACTTGTAAATCACGCACAAAACAGAATTACTTAATTATTATCAGACTTTACGATTGGATAAATTTAGTAAGGTGGAACTGAAAATAGAAATGAAAACAAGAACTGAGAGTAGACAACCGTGAAGCCTTACCTAGAATGGCAGTGGATGCTTTGTTTTGCCTTAGCTTATTCTGTCGACACTGAGAAGAGAGGAGAAAATAAAAATGAAGGAAACGCAGCTGAGGAAGATGATAAAACCCTAGATTTGATTCGCTTGGGTTTGGAAACGGGAACCCGTTTAGCGGGTAAATTAATGCCGTACGGGTCAACGGCTCCAAATTAGTTTATTATTTTTAAATATTATTATTATTATCTATGGGAGTGGCAAGGTAGTGGCGAACATATGTTTATAAAATAAAAGGCATATTTTAAAATTGGGTAAATTGCAATAGAGGTCACTCAATTATGAATAAGATTATATTTGAGTCATTTAAGTATTAAAAGTTATGTTTGAGTCATTCAATTATGGGTAAAGTAATATTTAGGTCACCAATTAATAAATGTTATATTTAGATTATTCAATTATAGGTAAGGTTACATTTGGGTCACTCATCATATTTAAAAAAAGTTTATTAATTTATATATTAGATTATTTAATAATTTTAAATAAAATACTCTAATATTAACAAGGATATACAAGCGATTTAAAAAAAAATAATCAAATTGATATATTTTTTAAATATGAAAGATGACCAAAATGTAACCTTACCTATAATTGAATGACTCAAATATGACTTTTAATAATTGGATGACCCTATCCATAAATGAGTGACCAATTGTAACTATACTGATATAAATATGGCTATAGATAATTAGTTAGTGTTTTGATATATATTTTTTAAAAATTTATTATAATTATAATTTTGTTTAGAAAAGACGAGAACTTTAAGAAAGAAATATAAATTTTTTAGTAGATTTAAAATAGATGATCTAAAAGAATATAAATAAACAAAAATAAGAAATTTGATGAACCGACAAAACAAGCTTACTCAAAATTTTGATGTATATTATATCCAAAGTTCAGAATTTTTATAGATGTAAAACTTGATATATCTTATAATTTGTTACTTGGTATATTAAAAAATTTAAAAAAAAAAATAAATATTGCTATTAAATTTAAAAAATAATTAAATCAAATAATATAATTAAATTTTCTCGTATCAAATATATATTATTATTTTACTAATTTAAAATTTTAAATATTTAATTTTTGATCATATCCAATATCTAAAATTACGCTCCCTCCAATTAACATATAGAAATGCTCTATATTTATACGATTGGAACTAAAAGATATTAAAATTTCAGTGTATAATATTTAAAATAAAAATATAACAAAACAAAATATTGCTCTCGTTTTCTGAAAAAATTATATCATGAACTATTTTTATTACGTTATTGTGATTTCAACCAATCAAATTTCTTCATCTCATATATTTTTTAAAGTGAATTATTATATCTTTCTCACTTATAATAGGTGAGTAGGTAGTTATCATGTAGTTATCATGATATAATTTTTCATCTCCTCGAGATATTATATCATGGGTCAGTCCCACCACGTCATCCATGGGACTAACCAATGATAATTATCCACCTCATTATTTTTTATTTTTTAAAGTGAAGATTCACTTGAAAAAAATATGACATGAAAAAATTGATAAAGTGGGTAGTTATTATTGGTTGGTCCATGAACACGTGGTGAGACTGACCCATGATATAATTTTTCCTATTGAATTTTTTACTTAAATACAGAGCTCTATTTTTTTTTCTCCAAAAATACTACACAATACATTTCAATTCCCAATATATGGTATTTATTATGGTGTAGGTAAATTCGGATTCAACTGAATCCGACTTTAAACAATTAAAAATACATCTATATTTTTTTAATCTATAAAAAATAATTTTATAGATCTGATTATAAAAAAATAACTTTAAAGACAAAATTACAAATATGCCTAAGAATATAAAATAACATTACACTGTTAATCTCAAGTCAAATTAGTATTTTTAACTCAAATCTAAACCCGACCCGATATAAACCCAACCGGATCAAGTAAAATACTCATCCATAAGAATGGCATTAGAATCTGTTTCAGAGTAAAACGTGCAAATGGCATAATGATTTATATAATAATAACACCAGGCAATCTTTAAGAGTTACTATGAAGTATAATGACCTTTTGAAGTTTTTAAAAAATGTAATAAAAAAAGGAGCTACAAAAGGGGGAAATGATTAAGAAAGAGAGAAGATGAATGAGTTAAATTACATTGCTTTCACTGAAAGAACAAAAAACAAAGAGCAGAATGATTCCAATAAATGACTGTTGGTGGCAACTCACTGTAACTCCATTCTTTTGGAGGGATTGTAACCCAAAAATACCTAAACCATCTCTTAGATGGGTTCTGGTGGAAATACTTTTAAACTCCGAATCCATTCGCAGAAGCTCGGATCATCGAAATGTATAAAACTGCTTTTCAGTTTTGTCCGCTGTTCGGTTGTCAGGGTCCGAAGTTGTGGAAATCTTGCCTCCTGCATCAGTATCACACAATAGTTATGGATTCATCACAAAGGGACTAAAAGATAATTGGTTTCTACATTTTTGTGTGTTAGTTTTTTCTCTTACCTGCTCGTAAGGAGGATCCTTGTGTGCCGGTATCAGCCGAGAAACAAAATACCGAGCCTGAGAGCTCCCCTCCTGCAATGGAATCGTACCATTAGATTCTTCTCTAGCAACTGCTAACAAAATAAACACACAAAATTGCACGGCTAAGATGATGATGGGATCCATCAAGAAAAAGAACCTTGAATGCAAGGATCCGAGGTGCTGGAAATCGCAACTCTGTGAGCTCTTCTGCCAATGTTCTACAAGCCGCCAAAGCTGCTGCACTTCTTCCTTCGTCAGCTGCGAGTTCAGCACCCTGAAACCAGCAATTGACAGGGAGATGTTTAATATTAGTTCCAGAAAAATAAAAACTTCGCATTTAACCCAGGAGTCTCCTTCAGGGAATAACATGCCATGTAAAAACACATACAAGTGGAAGCAGTGGCGGATCCAGAAATTCATTTGAGGGTGGGCACAAAGCTTAAATATTATAAAAACTTAAAGAACCAATTCATAAAAATTAAGAAAACTAAAGGTAAATATATGAACTTTAAAAAGTTCAGGGTGGGCACGGGCCCACCCTATTTAAAGGGTGCATCCGCCAGTGAGTGGAAGCATAGTGAATAAGAAAATGGATACATCCAGGGCAGATAGTCACAATGTATACAGACAGGCCTTACTATACAGAATTTCATTCAGACAGTGACAAGGATATAAACATGTTACATGTATGACACAGCTATGACCATATTTACTTTGTGCATTTAACAAAGCACGAACAGCTTCTTAGTTCCAGTCCTCCCTTCCTTTCCTCTACACCAGGACACATCACTTTTCTACCATGCCTGATATCTATACAACGGGGTAGATGGTGTTCATGAAAAGCATATAAAAAATATAACAATCTTCGCTTGGAAATTGACTCAAAACTAAATATGTTAACAGATCTCATCTCTATTCAATCACAAAACAAAACTGGATCCTTTATAACACAGAAGGGTACGCCAGACTCCTAAATCAGAGATGATAACATAGGAACAAAGGTATCCGGAGAGCAAATATAGCAAGATATAAATCAAGACAAAGCTAAAAGACGGGTTGATTTACATACCAACCAAATGAACACATCTGTACCATGGTCTAGAACAACAGCTGTATCAGACTGCATGGCAAGATCATAGGAGGGCAATTCTTCAAAAGTGCCTCCGTCACGATGCATAAGACAGCGAGGGGCAATCATGCGAAGTGAAAGATCAAATGATGAATTCAAAAACAAATTCCGCAGTACAGACCTCTCATCTTCATGACCAACTATACTTCCCAACAGTGGGCCCCTCCTAAGATGGAATAGAAGCTCAGGTAGTAAAGAGATTTCTTTTGGGAACCGGTAAAGCTTTGACTTCGGCACTTGAGACCCAAGTTTTAAAGCAATGTCTTTGACTCTTTCATCTATTGTTGTCTGCATATCAATCGCATCAGAATAATTTTTTGCTCGCAACAGAGTCCTCTTGGCAATTATGACTGCAGCCACTTCGTCTTGAACACTTTGAAGATAGGCTGAAACACTATCCACAGTTGGTAATCTGATAGTAATCACTCTAGTTATATCAGCATGATAAACATTTGAGTATTGAATAGCAAACTGGAAAAATACATAATCACTCTTTAAGTCGTGTTTATTCTCCATCAATATTGAGAAGCATTGTGTTTCTTCAACACTCAGCAACTGAATACATAGAGAAATATCATTTTTAAAGGTTTCATGGGTATCTATATGTGCCTCTTCACCGGGACCTACAACCTGAGTAACAAGAATATCATCAGAACAGCGTGTCTCCAACAAACCATGGGAACCAGCAGCTCTGGCAGATGCCCTTTGCAAGTTTACACCAAAGGCTTCACCAAAGTCATCATGAAGAATCAACACACCTCCTGAAGCATTTGCAAGTGGCTGCAGCACAGGAACCCTTACAGGGCACGTCCCAGCACATAGAAGGTCAACCACTATGTTATGTTGATGAGCTTCACGACCAAGATGCTCCATCCATTTCAATGCTGTCTTTTCTCTATGAGGATAATTAGGGTGAGTAAAAGAATGAGGTACAGACCCAGGACCATAAGTATTTGGTCCACCAGCACAAACAATGATCCTGCTATTGCCACCTGGCCTTTTAACTACACCTCGAGACATATCTACAGATGGTCCTTGAATGATTGCCATTGCAACCTCAACCGCAGCACCCAAGCACCTATCTCTTGATGCTTCCGGAACATTCAACTTGTATGGCCTTAATGAAGAGAATATTTGGTGTGCAATATCTTTTGAAGCATGCATTGGTGACAAGTAAATACCAGTTCCATAAACCAAACCTTTCAAGGACTCCTGAGTTGGTGAAGTGTCACCTGGAATCACATCAGCAGATGCTATGGATTCCTCCGAAAAGTCATAGACTGATACTGTACGACCATACAAGATTATTCCTATTCTTGTTGGTGGTGGCACTGAATCGACAAAAGCATGCAAGGAGCTCTGTAAATGCTGAAGGTGTGGCTCATCTAAACATTCATCTATAACAAGAACAACTGGTGCAGAAGTTTTGGAATCAGTAACTGGAACAAAACTTGGTCTCTTATTCCCAGTTTGAATAAAATCAACCAAAGGAGATGACAGCTCGGAAAAATTGCAGAGCTCTTCCTTGCTGGATGCTATATATTCACCTTCACTTCCATTTAGATTCCGGCAGATTACACACTGCCACTGGCCAGAGCCGATTAGTACATTGGAATAAAGATTTGAATAAGCTCCACAATTACTGCATCGATGAGGATCACGTTGTATCACTTGAGGACCTGTTGAAGTCTCCCTCCCAGGAGAAACCAATACTCCAAATCCTAAACTAGGTAGATTTGCTAGTTTCTTGCGTTTCAACACCTATACAAAGGGTGTATAATAATAGACTGTAAAATTCAATGGTATGTACAAATCACAAATTTCAAAAAATAACATCGAGACTTAGGTACCAAAAGCGTAGAAAATTGACTGATAAAAAACATTTCAGAACACAAAGAACAAAAACCATACCTTACGAGCTGAGAATAAAACACATGGTGACTCTCCAGCAGGCACATATTCCTCCACAGCACCGGGAAGTTGTTGTTGAAGCTCAACTGACCCATTTGAAAAATGGGGAGGTGAAGATGTGGGCAAAGACGAATCTGATGAGAGAGCCACCGGCTGAGGAGTTGCAGGGGACGTTCGGAAAGGCACAGCAGCAGGCCGGACTGGCAATGTAAATACAGGAGGGCCGGGGGGAGTACTCAGATGAGGATTAGAGTTTCCAGTCTTGACCCCATTTTCCGGTGATAACATAATTGGATTTTTAATTGAAAGGGAGGCGATCTGATCTGGTTGTACATTTGGTTGAGTAGCCATTGGAATTAAATCGAAAGTTTTCCCTAATCGAATATAAAAACAGCGAAACAAGGAAACTAAAACGATATAACGCAATTCGAGTAAGAGAACAAAGTGGGTAGGTTTAATCTTTTGCCAATAACTCCGATGCAGCGTTCACACCGGAAAACGAGACACAGAACCAGAAAACCCCATAAACGAACAACAGACGAGATCAGATTTCGAAGGAAATCCGTCTCAAGAAACCCAAAGCACATGCAATAATTCAATCAAGATTGAAAAATCCCCACCGTTAAATTCATCACAATTCACCTTACAAGATTTCAAAAAGAAAAAACAAGGGACTTAATCACTTAGTTCTCCATCTTCACCTCAATCCAAGCTTCAATACAATCCATTATCCTAAATCTATTGCAAAAACGGGAATTAAATCTAGGGTTTTTATGCATATAATATACAAAGAAATAAGGAAATTTCGTACCTGATACGAGAGAAATGAGAAAGGAAGGAGAATCTTTGTGTTTGAACTATCATCGACTTGGAATCATAATAATATTTGCCTCATTTTAATCGAACTAAACGATTACATACGATTTTTTTTACTGATTTGACGAATTATAATTTTATATTTTTTTTAAGTTGAAATTTTTTAAATAAAATTTAAGTTATAAATTAAGGAGTAAATTATAACAGTAATTAACAAATTGTTAAAACAAATGAATTATTAATTAAAATTTAAAGTATAAATTAAGGAGTAAATTATAACAGTAATTAACTTTTTTAACAAATGAATTTACTAATTCTATCCACAAATTTCAGATTAGGGGTTTTTATCGAGCGAGTCGGTCGTGAGTTGGGCATTGTTCGACTCGTGCTCGTTAAAAAATTTTGTTGCTCAACTTAACTTATTGCTCGTTAAGCTCGTTAAAATTGTACTCGACTCGTGCTCCTTATGCTCAACTCGACTCGTTACTCGTTAAGCTCGTTAAAAAACTTACCTTATTTTTAATTAAAAATAAAATTTAACAATATCATATGAGGCTAATATTAACATAAATTAATAAATTTAACAAAAAATATTAAAAGAGTGTATAAAACATTTTTAAAATCTAAATTTAAAAGTAACAATTCATAAATACAACAAACTAACGTATTAAAATTAAAATAACAATCATACATTAATAATTATTATTTATATTTATTTTTTAATGAATTATTTTAAAGTAACTACTAAAAAATATTTTAAAAAATTAATGAGCTGCTCACAAACTTATCGAATCGAGTTAGACTTTGTTCGATTCAACTCGTTAAGATATCGAGTCGAGTTCGAGTTCGAATCAAACTAATTCAAGTCAAGTATTTATCGAATTTTGATCGAGTCGAGTTCGAGTTGCTCACGAGCTACTCAACTTGTTAAGCACCCCTATTTCATATATATTTCATAGGGATTGATTTGCTTATATAATAGCTTTCATAGGCAAGGATATTTAATCGATTAATTTGATTAATCGATCAAATTAAAGTAATTAAATATTATCGATTACTTTTAATTATTTAACTGTATTAAACTCGGATTATATCATATAAAATTATTGTAAAATACAGAGTTTCAAGAGGGAAAATGCCCCTTTGGCTTGAAATTTATAGTTACATCAGAAAACAAAATGAATTATGCAGTGGAAGCACTCATATGAAGTGACACCAAAGATGCATAGAAACCATCTTTGATGTTCATCAGAGTGTTGTGTTTCCCTTTCTCGACGATGACACCGTTTTTAACCACGGCGATGACATCCGCGTTTTTTATCGTCGACAGTCGATGAGCCACCATCACCGTTGTGCGGTTCACCATGACTTTATCTAGTGCATCCTGAACTACCCTCTCCGATTCGGCGTCCAATGCGCTCGTGGCCTCGTCTAGTAATAGTATCTTCGGATTTTTAACTATTGCTCGTGCAATGGCTACTCTTTGTTTTTGTCCTCCGGATAATTGAACCCCTCGCTCGCCTACTACGGTATCGTAACCCTGAGGGACGATAAGTTCGGTTAAAAGTGATTGTATGAATTAACTGAATTGAACCCGGATTTTATCAGTGATGTCTAACTCTAACCTGTTGTAATGAGCTAATGAACTTGTGAGCGTTGGCCAACTCTGATGCAGCTAAAGTTTCTGCCTCGGTTGCATTGCCACCTTTTCCGTAGGCAATGTTGGCACGGATTGTGTCATTGAACAAAACAGGTTCTTGGCTCACTAGTCCCATCTGTTGTCTCAACCACTTCAACTGGAGTGTTTGGATTTCGACTCCATCGAGAGTGATACGTCCCGAATCGGGATCGTAAAACCTTTGCAGTAATGAAATCACTGTGGATTTGCCACTCCCACTTTCTCCAACCAAGGCAACAGTCTGAAAGAAAAAAGGTTGACACATTAGTAATTTAGTACTACATATGGTTTAATGTTCTGCTGATCAATGAGTTTGAAAGGGTAATGTTGTTTACCTCGCCAGGATGGATGGACAAACTCAAGTTTCGGAAAATTTGAATGTCCGACCTTGATGGATACTTGAAACTGACATGATGAAGCTCGATGTCGCCCTTAACGTTTTCTAGTGTTGTTCCGGATTCTTCGATAGGGTCTATCTTAGACTCGCGGTCGATAATTGCGAATATGGAGGCAGCAGCTGACTTGCATTTGATAGCATCAGGAGCCAAGGAGCTTGATTGAGAGATTCCAACAGATGCCATTGTCAAAGCGAGGAAAACCTGAGAAATCGATATCGGTCTCAGCATCGTATAGACATACATATAGAAAACGTGGTCTTAAAATTGGACTCACTTGAAAAACATCAGAGAATGTCGCATCGCCATGCTCGACAAGCTGAGATCCGGCATAGAAACTGGTTGCGTAGACATTAAACAACAAGAAGATTGAAATTCCAAATCCTGCTCCACAGATCAAACCTTGCCTTATCCCTGTTTGCAACGGAGCCTCACATTTCTTTCTATAGAGTTGCATTACTTTTTCCTCTGCACAAAACGAGGCCACTGTTCTTATGCTCCCGACCGCATCGTTAGCAACTTCGCTTGCTTCCTCGTACATCATCTGCAACAATTCGTATAATACACAAATGAATTATATACTTAAAAACATGCCTCTTTGAAGATATCGAAGTCGTAAATTTCGAGCATACCTTTGCATCTGCACTGAATCCCTTCATGAATCTTACTTGAACATATGCATTGACCCCTACTAGAGGGATTAGTCCAAGGATTATAAATGCCAATTGCCAACTTGCGATGAAAGCAATGACCAAACCAGCAATGGCTGATGCAAGGTTTGAGACCATCCGAGCTAGTGCATCTCCAACCAGGCCCCTTATTATGGCTGCATCAGTTGATAGCCTCACACCAATGGAACCACTCGAATTATCTGGTTCATCAAACCAGCCAACTTCCATTCGGACTACTTTTTCAAAACACATTGATCTGATTCGTTGGATCAGTTTACACCCGGCAATGGAAAAGAAGTATGTTGTTGCTGGATTTACCAAAAAAGATACCAAGCCAAGGGTCATAAGGATTAGTGACCAGAATCTCGAATCATCTCTCAATTCATCAGGTGGTTTAAAGAATGTATTGATCACACGAGAGACTAGGGTACCAAAAATTGGAAGTATGAAACCACTAACAGCTGCAGCTATAGTTCCGAGCAGGATCACAGGAAGCTCTGGCTTGTTGAGGTAAGCAAGCCGGCGGATAGAAACCTCTGGAGGCTGCTTCACTGGTTGTTCAGAATGGTCTTCGGTATCTACCATTGTAGAATCACTGACATTCATTCCAGTAGGCAAACCAAATGATACAGAGAAAGAATGATGGCCACTATTTCCCATAGATGATCCCCTACTGATCGATCGCTTCAATGATCTTTTCAGGCTTGTTTGTCTAAATGATTCTAGAGTAATGTCTGATACATCCGCTACCTTTTTCGACCCTTTGTTTATTTCTTGTAATCGAATAAGCTGAGAGTATGCTCCATCGGGATCCTTGAGTAGTTCTGAATGTGACCCTGCTTGATACACACAATGTTGTCAACACAGAAAGTATGACAGTGCTTATGCAAATGCATGAAAGAATAAAGCACTACTAACAAAGCTTTTAACCTACCTTTTTCAACCATCTTTCCTCGATGAATGACAGCAATCGTATCTGCATTTCTCACAGTACTCAAACGATGAGCAACGAGGACCGTAGTCCTATTGCCCATTATTCTGTCCAACGCCTCTTGCACTACTCTTTCTGATTCTGTATCTAATGCACTTGTAGCTTCATCTAAAAGCAAAATCCGAGGGTCCTTTAGAATTGCTCTAGCTATTGCCACTCTTTGCTTTTGTCCACCAGAAAGTTGAGTTCCATGCTGTCCAACCATGGTATCTAGCCCCTACATATATGAAATTCCAAGCTTTCATATCTTTAATAGAATCTGTGATACAAAACATGAAATAATCATGTTTTTAGGACACATGATTCGAACCTGAGGTAGCTTGTCAATGAATTTAGCAGCATTTGCAAGTGCAGCTGCGGCTCGTATCTCTTCTAAGGTTGCATCTTCCTTTCCGTATGCAATATTATCCCGAATACTTGACGTAAACAACACAGGTTCTTGGCTAACAAGACCAATCTTTCCCCTGATCCATCTAAGTTGGAAATCTTTGAGATTAATGCCATCAATAAGGACTTCACCAGCATGTGGATCATAAAACCTCTCTATCAGACTTATAACAGTTGATTTCCCACTTCCACTTTGTCCAACCAAAGCAACTGTCGTGCCACTCGAAATAGAAAGAGAGAATCCACTGAAAATTTGCTCTTCTGGCCTGGCAGGGTAACTGAAACAAACATCCCTCAGCTCGATATCCCCGCGAATATCCTCCAACACTTTCCCGGTCATGTCGTATGGGTCAATCTCTGGCTTCCTTTTGATAGTCTCAAACATCTTAAACGCTGCAGCTTGACCGGCAGCGAATGCTCTCATGCTTGGTGATGTCTCCCCTAGGGACCTAAAACATCCATTACCACGACGAATTCAGTCTACGAAACATGAAGAATGTATTGTGATTAAGTCAAAAACTCAAAACTTAACTTACAAGGAACCAGTCAATACAGCCATAATCACATTAATTACTTGACCGCCGGAGTACCCTCTCTCCAAAATCATCCTCCCACCGAACCAGACGGCTAAAGCATAACTGCAGAACACCATCATCAAAACTACGCCGAGACCGAGTCCAGCAGCCATACCCTCAATAACGCCTGATTTGTAACCACTATCAAGGAATTTATTGTAAGTGCTTATTGATTGTTTCTCACCAGTAAATGATGCAACCTGAAATCAGATTATATAATTGGTCATATATTCACTTAAAGAAAATAACAACTATGTTGTATGTAGAACATACAGTTCTAATCGAACCAATTGTTTGTTCAACGACGGTGGCGGCTTTAGCATAAGCGGATTGTCCACGAGATGCCATCTTAGATACTATAATAGCCATCATTCCACCAGATATCATAAGGAGTGGGATTGCAGACATCATGACAAGCGTAAGAAGCCATCCTCGGATAAATGCTATAACGAAACCTCCCAAGAATGTGGACACCAATTGTATAAACTTCCCAGCCTGTGACAAAAATATGTCAGTATTCTAATCATTGCATCTAAACAATGATTTTCACCCGACATTTCAGTCGATTCGATACACACCTTCTCGCCAATGGCATCCTGTATAAGAACCATGTCACCGGACACTCGTCCAATGACCTCTCCTGTGCTGGTTTCAACATCAAAGAAAGCAATATCTTGTCTTAATATGGTTTTCAAGTACAATTCTCTTATTCTTGCAGCTTGTCTCTCACCTGTGACCATCCAGCAACTCACCTCTGATGAAATAACAAATCCAAACTGTCAGCCTGATTAAAATGAGACATGAAGTACTTAAAATGGGAGATTTACGTACGAAGAAACGCCACCACTCCGGCCCCTACGGCGAGGTAGACGAATCTCAAAGCAACCTGAGAATTTGTAAGAAAATCTCCTAATCATGACTTCATTTCAAACACAAAGAAACAAGTAGTACAAGTTATTAATAAGTCTACCCTTGAGACCACATCAACCACTCTATTGTCACTCTGGTTGTGTCCGAAAGCATTGATAAGATCTCCGAACAAGATTGTCATTAAGGGCATACATAAACCGTTCCCGATGGCACCGATCGTGCCGACGATCATTAAAACCTTATCCCTCGAATCGGCAAATGCAAACAACTTGTAAAGCGGAACATAGTTGGTTTTCTCATCTCCTTTGCTTTTGTTTTCTCCATTCATGCTAGAGATTTTCTCTGGTTTTTCCTGGCTTTTCGATGTGCTGGCCTTATGCAAGTTTGTGTCACCATTCAAGCCATTCTCATCTGCCATTGTTGCGTTAGATTTATGCTCCAACAGCTTCAAAATTTATATTGAAACTGCAGCAATAAAGAAACACTAAATTTTGCAGAAGCTGAGACAAAAAACACACACTAAAAAAACAGACAACAAAGATCCCGAGGAGGAAGAAGAGACAATTATGAATCAAGAAAACGACATAAGATGCATCCCCTGTTTTTTTACTGCAAAACTAAAAACACACACTAAATTTTGCAGAAGCTGAAGTTCTTAAAACAGAGCTTCAGCATCATTTGAGCAAGACAACACCACCCAAATACCCAGAAATCATGCAAAACACAGAAGAATATATATATAAAGATAAGAACAGATTAAAGAAAAACGAGAAGCATAAACCTACCAAATTTTCCTAAGGGAAATTGAAATGAAACAATCTTAGTGATTTTATCCACTTATTTCTCCAACTTTGTTGCAGGGTGGCCTCTTTATGTAGAGCTGTTTCCTTGAACAGCAAGTATCTTGCCTTGTAAAATAGTCTTTAATGTTTTGCAACCCAGAAAACAGAGAATTACTTTATTCCTTCTCCATAAGCAATCTTAGCCTCAAGATCAAACTTTTTATCTTTATTTTTTTAAAATCGAATACGAATTAAACTTTTAATTTTTTTCAATATTCATATTTTATTTTTCTCTAAATTCTAACTTCGTCTCGTTTATACTTACTTTTTGTGATCTTGGAATATAATATATGAACTATAACCATGTTCATTTGAATCGACGTACAACTTAAATAATGTTTTATTTTTTAATGAAAAAATGATGATATCTTTATCTTAAAAGAGAGAATCTTCAATATTATTCGAAATTTAGAAAAATTACGAGAGAGGGTTATTGAACGGTTGAAAAAGGCCCAGGCCCGCTTATGAAAAGTAAAAATAGAGACGAATCAGTTTCGAGTGAGCAAATACTCTGAGATAGAACGAGTAAAATTGAATTTAAAAAAATACGGATTAAAATTATTTTATCTACAAGATATATGTGTCATCAAAAGGTTAAAAATATCTATTAGTGAACACTATTATTAATTTATAATCACCTTTAGAATATTTAAAAACTAAACATCAAAAAATGATTTTAAAATTTAAAAAAAAACTATATAAATTTTAAAATTTTTAATTAAATTTATCCCATTATTTTTAAAAATTCTCATTAAGACTTAAGTTTTTAAATTTTTTTATTTAAACCCCTAAATTTTTTAAAAAGAATATAAACTAAAACCTTCAAATATTTTAATCCACTATTTTGAAATAAATTAATCGTTTAAAACTCTTTCACCAAATTTCATCACTAAATTTATTATATATTTATACGATTTTTATAATTTTTTAGGTCTCACTGAATTGAAGGTTGCCGGCTATACCTTTTAATTCCTACAGTGATAGGTGAGAATAGAAATAATTAGGCACTTAATTGTACTATTAATTACACAATTAATAATATTTTAAAATTTTAATTTAGGTAAGTATTTGTACTATAAAAATAACATAAAAAAGTATAGTGTAATTGCACTGCTAGTCCAACAACTCTAAAATATAGAATTCAATATGATTACACTCACTTATAATTACCACCGTAATAATTATTAATTATAATTCTATACAATTATATTATGATTAGAAGTGAGTAAAACTCGACTCGAAAAAATTGAATATATAACTATTAAAAGATTAAATTTGTTATTATATAAAAAATTTAACGGCCGCATCACTCTACGGCTTATCATCATTTTATAAAAAAAAAAAATTAAAATTTAATAATATTTTATAATATTTAAAAGTAAATGATCAAAATAAATATTTTAAAATGGTTTAATGAACCTTTGTGAGCTCTATCTAGGTGTTTGTTTTCGGGTACCCGATTTTTCTTGTTACTTATTTTTTATTTTTTCTCGATTCGTTTAAGTTAGGTATCGTTATTAAGAATTTGATTCATATTTTTATTTATTTTTTTAAATTTAAATATTTTAATATATATATTCATTGTTGAATTCGGCTCAACTCAAAATCATTAATAAAAATTTATACATATATTTTAAACGCAAAAAATAATAACTTAAAATTAGTTATAGAGTATTTATATATATATATATATATATATTAAAGTTTATCATCAAAAGATATTTAAAATATTAATCTTGTTTTTTCTTTCAGTATTAATAAATTAATAAAAACATATCTAAAAATTTTAAGACTTAAAAGTACATAATATTAAAGAACCTAAAATAAATATATAATTTAAAACTAAAAAATATATTAAATCTTATCAGGTCAGATTGATTACTCGGTTGCAAAAAAAGTAACTCAAGCTCGACCCAACTATTCTTAAATCGGGTACCCGATCCGACCAATAATTTTTCAAAAAAAAATATTTTTTAAATTATTAAATCAAATTAATCAGATCAAATAATTTTAAATACCTCTATCTACCATAGTCCATGTAACCAATAATAACTTCCCCTCCCTTAAACTCATGTCCAACTATCAATAAATGTTTTATATAATTGGAGCCAAATCTATTCGAAGGGGAAGGGGTTGTAGCCACACACCAATTTATTTACAATTAAAGATTTTATTTAGAGAAATAATTATCCCATTAATTTCAAAATTTAAAAAAAAAATGTTGCATACTTAAGAGTAATAAAATTTATTTAATTTTTTATTTTAAAATAGATCTCTTCTTCAAGATTTAAGTAAAGTTTCAGTAATAACCAGGTCGTATCGAAGTTTATATTAAATTAAATATTTTTATTAAAAAAATTCTCTTCCTCCTAAAATCAAATATATGTTTAGAGATGAGCACGGGTCGGGTTGGGTCGAATTTTTGGCCCACCCGTACCCGACCCGAAAAATTATACCCTCCATCCGTCACTCGACTCGATCCGACCTGATTTTTAAGCTTTAAAATCCGACTCGACCCGACCTGAATCACTTTAAAAAAATTAAAATTTTAGGGATTAAACTATAAAAAAATAAAATTTAGGGATCTAATTGTAAAAATATTTAATTTTAGTGACCTAATTGTAAAAAATTAAATTAGTGATTTAACTGTATAAAAATATATAAAGAGGGGTCATTGTAAATATCCCTAAAATATATATGGAAAAATTACATTATTAATCTCGGGTTAGGTCGGGTCGGATTTTTTTCACCCTAAACATGAACCCGACCCGAGACCACTCTTGAAAAAAACTCGACCCAACCCGTCCCGAACTCGAATTTTTTACTAAAAAATCCGATCTAATCGGACCGGGTCGGGTCGGAACTCGTCGGGTTCGAGTTCCGTGCCCATCCTATATATTTAGCTTTTCGAATATCCCTTCAAAAAGGGTTAGATTTGATTTTTTAGTGTTAAAATAATTTTTTATTTTATTTTTTTATCGTTGGATTAATTTGATTTTTAGATACGTAGGTTTTAGTCTCTTCATGAGTTGTTTTATCGTTCAGAATTATCTCAAGTTAACGTTTAAGCTAGTTTTTTTTTTTCAAGTCGATACTAAAATTTATATATTTTATCGGTTTAGTCTTAATTCAAAATAATTTTATAAAATTTACTTTCTATATTTAAAAATTCTATAAATTTACTTTTTATTTCTTATCATAAATTATTTATTTTTCTCCCATAAATGTAATATTTTTTTTATAAAAACAATAATTTATTTTACTGCGGAATACAATTATCTTATTGTTGTTTTGATCCGTTACGTTACTTAATTTGATATTATTAAAAAAATATTAAATTGATAATTTTTTAAAATATAAATATTAAAATTCATTAAATTGTTTTAAATTAAGATTAGATTAATAAAATATATAAATTTTAATAATCATATACGTTAATAAAAATATAAAAACAATTGGTGTAATTTATTTATAAATATAGAGAGGCTAATACAAACTTTAGAATTTATATTCGATCTGAGCTGCATTTGACAATGACTCGAGTTTTTTGAACTCAGTTTAACCTAAATTTCATAATATTCAAATACAATCTCGTAATTTAATTTTTCGTAATTTATATTTTTATTTTGGTATAAATATAAATTTAACCATTAATGTTTATAGTTTTTATCATTTTAGTCCTCATTCTTTATTTGGGACAAAATTTAACCCTTAACCTATGTTTTTTTGACAAATATTTTATTTTTTAACTATCTTATTGATTGTACCGTTAAAAATTTAACAATAATTACATATAGTAAACACGTGATAATATATTTTAAATGATGTGACATCTAAGCTATCAAATACATAAATATGAAATATAATTTTATTTCAAAAAAGTAATTAAAATTCAAATAAAATATTAAAACTTAATTAAATCTAAAATATTTTAGCTATTAAACCTTAAATAAATTTACTACTATGTTTTTTATATAATTTTAGTTTTTTTATATTTAATTAAAACTCAAAACCTAAAACCTCAAATTTACTACTTTTAAATTTAAATTTAAATCTTAAACTATAAATCAATACCTTAACCTTTCAATTTAGATTAAACACTAAAATACCTAAATTATAAACTAAAATAACAAAAACTCAATTGATTAGTGACAAAATCTATTACCTTTGATTTATCGATAATAATCTTTACAAAATTCGTCATTTTCAGACTGTGTTCATATTTTTTTAGATAGGATTTTGATTATATTGTAGTTAAGGTTGAGAGTTTTTAATATACTTTTGTTTTAGATTTAATTAATTTTTAATATTTTATTTGAATTTTAATTATTTTATATCTTATATTAGAATAAAATTATATTCTATATGTATGTATTTGATAGCTTAGATATCATATTATTTAAAATATATTATCATATGTTATCATCGTTAAATTTTTAACGGTCTAATCATTATATTAATTAAAAATAAGATATTTGTAAAAAAAAAACAGATTAATGGTTAAATTTATCTAAAAAAAGAATAAAAATCAAAATGATAAAAAATTTAAACGTCGAGGGTTAAAATTATTTTTATGCCTTTTAATTTTTATTTATTTGTGTTGTTTGATTGTTAATTTAGAATTTGTTTACGTGTCCTTTATTTATTTGTATTTTTTTAACATAATTTAATTTGTCATTTATACTATCTTACCTTAATTAATTACAAATATCATTAATTAATTGACTTTAAACCTAAAAAAGAAGTATTAATTAATTTTGATGTTTGAATAGTAAAAATATGAAGTCAAATAATGTTGATCGAATATTTGAATTAATTTTTACTATCTAAAGATAATTATTAATTTGAATTAAAATTTTAGAATTTATGATATCACCCTTTAAATGTTTCAATCATGTATAAAGGTGAGGTACGAGAATCGAACCATAAATTAACTCAATAGTCAGACTTAATTAATGTATGATACGTTAGATGGAGATTTATTTATTTTTCTCCGATTTATTAATTTTAGGTCATGTAATTTAATTATATTATCTATGTATTTATTTGAGTCGAGATTAAAATTTTAAATTTTAAAAATATAAAATTAAAATTGATCAAAGTAATGTATATAATCTAAACCCATAACTTATACATAATGCATGTATTAAACATAGAATTTGACTTATTTATAATGATAAAAATAATATTGAATAATTAATTAATATAAATTTTAATTTAATTTTAATCAAATAGCCGGTCCTTAATATAGGAACCACAAACCAACGTATAAAGGAGAGGAAGATATGCTTAGTTGAAGAATTTATAATAATATTGTAAATTGATAAAAACTGTAAATGTAGGGGGGGTTAAAGTTAATTTACCCCTTTTATACCGATCAAGTTAACAATTAATAATAAAATTAAATTAGAAATTAGGAGAGATCAAGATTTTTTAAAAAAAAATAGTATATGGACTCAGTTTCATAAAATTAAATATAAAGATTAGATTTTAAAATTTATAAATGATCTTATTTATTTCTTGGCCTCTTCTGGGGTTGGTAAAGAGTCTGATCGGCTTACGAGCTATTTGAGTTCGATTTAGTCAAAATTTAATTCGATAAATTCTACTTAAGATTGGTTTGAGATCTTAACAAACCGAGTCGAGTTTATTCAAGCTCAGCTCAAAAAGCTTGTAAACAAGCTCGTAATAGTTATATGTATATGTACTAAAAATAATTTCTTTAATAAAAAAATAATAAAATAAATTAAGGAAAATCTACTAAAAATAAATTGAACATTATTTACTTGTATTGTAAAAATATTTCTTGGTTATTTGGATTAATCTACATTTTGGACACTCTTTTTTTTAATATTAATTTTTGTTTTAGTGTTTGTTATGAATCTTTTTTAAACGAGACCCTATATTTTATAAAAAAAATATAATAAAATTATTTATTTTAAACCGAGACAAACAAAGCTCGATGAACTTCGAGCATGAACCAAATCCTATAATATTATTTTTGAGTTAAATTCGAACCTAAAATTTCGAGTTCAGCTCATTGTGACCCTAATCTCTTCGACATATTTTTTTTCCTCTAAACGATGTTTGAGGAATAGAATTTTTTATTTAAGAAGAAGAAAAGAAATTTATTTTTAATACGTCTCAAACTTATAATCTAAAAAAATAAAAGGTATTAATTAAATACTTTAAGATTATTGACTCTTCAACGTAATTTCTAAAATTATTTCAATTCTCGCTATTCTGTAATAGTGAATTTACTAGTCTACCCCTTCGTTTAAGCAAATGAGATGGTAGTGATTAGGGAGAGATTTGGAATACAAATACAATACGAATCGATTCAAATTATGCAATACAAAATTCTGGAAATTGGAGGGGGGAAGTTGTCTAAAGTAGAAATCGAAACTTTCCAAATTGCGGTAGAGGTGAGCAAAACTCGACTCGAAAAAATTAAATAATTTGACTTGATTCGAGGTGAAAATACCCGATTCGTTTTGATTCGACACAAAAATTTTAAATAAAGTTTGAGTTGTAAAATGAAAATTCGAATAACTCAAATAACTTAGAATTTTTAGTAATTAATGGATTTATTTTTAAGTTTGAGACGAGTCTCTTTAACTTTTTATGATATATACAAAATATTACTATATATGAAAATATATATATATATACATATCTTATATGATTAGAGAAAGTCGTTTAAATTAGAATCAAATCGTACAGTGGTACTATAACATGATAAATAATTATAATTAAATATTTATAAGAACTCAAGAACTTAATTCGATTCGACTCGACTTGAATTTCTTAAACTCAACTCGAACCGAAAAAATTTCAAATAAAATTTCAATTGTAAAATTTAACTCGTTAACTCAAATAACTCAATTTTTTTTAACTCGACTAGATTGAATACTTACTCTGGAGCGAAAATTTCTATTCCCTCTTATGTATAGTATTTTTTTTTTACTTTAATAAGATAATATAATTCACGTAGAAATTGTGAAGAAAAAAAATATCTTGTAATATCTAAGAGAACTGTCAATAAAATCAAGACTCAAGACTCTGGTTTTCCCTTTTATCCTACGCATCCCTCGATTCCCTTAACGTGCGCCTTTCGCCGGCTTCGTCGTCTCAGATCTCCTGCTCAACTACTACAAACAGACTATTATTTGACTGATCCAAGTATAAGTGATTGCCCCGCTTCGTCGGCGGTCGAATTTTAGGTGACATTTTATACTGTATTTTTCTTCATCTTATTTGTTTTTCTATTTGTTTGTTTTTTAATTCTAATAGTAGGTATTGATAAACATGCATGCGGAGAAATGTAACTGGTTGAATTTACCGGTTTGTGAATCCGTTTGGTTCTGGGAAATTCCGATCGAGGAAAGGTTGTTGAATTGTGAATTTTGAGTGTGTGTGTTTTGCGTTGAATTGTTCTTACCGGAAATTTGACCTCGTGATTCATTTGGGGAGCGGTTGAACTTTTATTGACAAGAAGTTTTGATTTGGAGTATTGTGATTGGTTGTACTCAGAAAGAGTTTATTGTTTGTGATCATATCTGTTGACAAAAACTTCATTTTCCAATATGTTTCCATGTGTGTGCCGTTCCAACTTGGTTGTGAGCAGGAATAGTGTTTGATTTCTTTGGATTTTGTGCAATCCCTGCTGCATTTGGATAATCCTGTGAAGTGTTTAGCTCTCATTTCATAGGGGATATTATGTGTAAGAATGAAATTTGGCAAGTCTGGACCGGTATTTGGATGATCCAATATGTTGAATAGAAATGCTAATCATGCAACAGAACTGGGAGTCTGCTCTAGAGTCTGCTGTTTAGAATTAAAGACATAATTTTAGATGGCAAAATAGGGTATTTGGTTTAGAAGACAAGAGAAACACTTCATATAGATCGTAACACATGATCAAAATATTAGCAGTTCTTAGTATCTCAACTACAAACCAACTTATAGCGGAGGAAGCAGATGCATTTGCACCTGTTTTTTTTTTTTCATTGCAGTTGCTTTCATTTATCTAACCAAATAATTATGCTCCGTCTACTTGCATTTTGCGCTTGTGATGCTTGTTAAACTTGGTGGTGGTTTAGCTGGTCATTTTCTTTGATTTAACATTTATTTTATTTTACATTTGCACTTATATGCTAGTTTGTGTATTTGGATTTTTCAAATTAGGAACAATTCTCAAGGGATTGAACCATGAGTTGCTTTGGTTGTTGTGAAGAGGACAGTGTCCACAGAACCGCTGACAATGGAGGCCAACACATGGTTAAGAATTCCGCAGGTAACCCAATGGTGAAAATTCACATCAAAGCTGATAAATTTGATTTTTTTTTTCTTGAAATTCAATTGGATATTTCTGCATATCATTATATGAACTAGTTGAATGCTAAACTCCTTTTGTGCCCATAACCAATTAAACTTTAACCTATATCTTGTTAATTAGTTTTATTTCTATGTTTTCAAACTTGTATCAGCAGGAAATACATTTGCTACTCTTTTTTGCACCCAATTTATTCTACTACTTGTTACATGTCATTCCAATATTTTTTCTTTTGCATGCTATGGATGGATTGCTATGATTTCTGTTTGCTTTAATGAATCTATTGGTGAAATCTGGGATGACTTTGACCACTCAGGGAACAATGGAGTTTACCATGCATCTGAAACTGCATCAAAGAGTGCTCAAACTATGAAGGTTCAGCCTATTGAAGTCCCTGAGATTCCTGTAGATGAACTAAAGGAAATCACAGATGATTTTGGTGCTAATTCTTTGATTGGAGAAGGTTCATATGGTAGAGTCTATTATGGAGTTCTTAAAAGTGGACAAGCTGCAGCAATCAAAAAGTTAGATGCCAGCAAGCAACCTGATGATGAGTTTTTAGCCCAGGTTCAATTAACGGCTATAGTTCATTGCAGTTACTGCATCTCAAAATAGTAATTTTGTGGTTTCAGTCTTATATCGACTGGTTAATGATTTTCAGGTTTCCACGGCATCAAGATTGAAGCATGAAAACTTTGTTCAATTGCTTGGTTACTGTGTAGATGGGAGCTCCCGTATTCTTGCCTATGAATTTGCATCCAATGGATCATTGCATGATATTCTTCATGGTATATGTGATGATGCTTCATTCGTTGCTATTGTCATAAAAAAGTTGAAAAGCATATAGGGCTGCGATGATGCTTGATGCTTGATGCAAGGATCTCTTTGTGACACAATTATAAATTTTAAAGTTTCTTCCTCTTTGTAAACAGAATCTCCGGTTTGTAAAATTTACATGTCTTGCTGGTAATATTGCAATATTTTATTCTTTTTAATTCAGGGAGAAAAGGTGTGAAGGGAGCTCAACCAGGTCCTGTTATAACATGGGCTCAAAGAGTAAAAATCGCTGTGGGAGCTGCCAAAGGGCTCGAGTACTTGCATGAGAAGGCTGATCCTCACATTATTCATCGTGACATTAAGTCCAGCAATGTGCTAATATTTGATGATGATGTTGCTAAGATTGCAGATTTTGATTTATCTGATCAGGCTCCTGATATGGCAGCTCGTCTTCATTCCACACGTGTACTTGGAACCTTTGGTTATCATGCTCCTGAGTATGTAATTTATGGTTCTTCTCACACTTCATGATATTTTATATAGCTATCATGAATTGATTGTTGGAACCTCAAATCATGATTTGACATTTGGTTGCTGAGATGTGTCAGGAAACAAGCATAACTTTAATATCCTAAAGTTATCATACTATATAGCTTAATTTTGGAATGAATGCCTTGAACATTGATCGTTTTGTTTGTTCGGTTGACAGATATGCAATGACTGGGCAATTAAATGCCAAGAGTGATGTATACAGCTTTGGTGTTGTGCTGTTGGAGCTTCTAACTGGGAGAAAACCTGTTGATCATACTTTACCCCGTGGTCAGCAAAGTCTCGTGACATGGGTATTTTTCTGCTACATAAACATGTTATAATCCAGCCTGTGTTTCAATGTTAAAACTTTTCATACATGGCTGATTTATTTATCTTGAACTGTGTTAGGCTACACCAAAACTTAGTGAAGACAAGGTGAGACAATGTATTGATGAAAGACTTGGAGGTGATTATCCTCCCAAGGCTGTCGCAAAGGTACGGATATGCTCGATTGCTTGCAATAATGTCTGTTTTCTTATCATGTATGGCGATATTGTACAAATTTTCTGGCAAGGTGAATCAGAATAACCGATAATCGGAAAAAGCATTCTTTGTGGATGTCCTCTGCATCCCTCCTCTCCCCTCACCGAATGTCAATGCCGATGCCGAGTCCATGCCTAAATCATTTCTTGTATTGTTTCGATTGCAGATGGCTGCTGTTGCTGCATTGTGTGTGCAATACGAAGCTGATTTTCGGCCAAACATGAGCATCGTTGTTAAAGCTCTTCAGCCACTGTTAAATGCACGGGCAGGACCTGCTGCTGAAACACCACCAAGCACTTAATATGTGAGATTGTTTCTTTCTTTACCTTCATGAATGTTAATGTCTTTTTATATCTTTTTTTTTTTCTATTTTTCGTGGGGGAGTGGAATTGATTTTTTATCATGGAGAATTAAATTATAATCAAACACAAAATATATTCATCCAATCTGATATTATATGTGGTTTATATGTGAGAATTTATCTAAGGGTAGTTTTATAAATTATGAGTTTGAACCCAAACCTAAAATTTTAAATGTAAGTTGAATCTATTTAAATTCAAACTCAATTTAACTCCTTATCATTCTCGGTTGTAAGGGTGTGCATTCGGTTAATTTGATCGGTGGTCGAACATAATAAATCAAAACTGAATTAACCGATATTTTTAAAATCTTAATCGTTAACCGAATCGAATTTTTTTTAACCGAATTAATCAAACCAAAATTATTTTGGTTAATTAGTCAAATTAATCGAAATTTATTATAAAATTTTGATTAAATTACATAATAAGTTATTAAATATACAAAAATAATTTTTTAGTCACTAAACTTTTATTTTTGCTAATCTAATAAAAATTTAGTATCAATTTATAATAAAAAATTTTAATGAATATTTTATAATTTTTTAAAAATTAAATATTAAAAATAAATATATAATATAAATAATATTTAATATATAAGAATTTTAGTTAATTAATTGATTTTAGATCAAATTAACCGTTAATAAATTTTTAAAAGAAAAATATTAAATAAATTTACTAAAAAGTAATCAACCGAAATAACCAAAATAATTTTAGTTCAATTAGTTAATTCAGTTAAAACTAAATAAATACACACCCTTCAGCTGCTTCCATATTTCATCTTGGTCTGCATCTCAACACCGAAGCTGCCAATCTTCGTCCAAACCCGACGACAGAATCTTCTGCCACCATCGACACTGTCAAAGCCAACCGACAAATGTTAATAATTGGTTTATGAATGAGTTTTGTCCTATTCGTAAAATGTTCTGTCTTGGATGAATTTTCAATTGATTTATTGACTTTCTTTCCTGCAAAAAATCAGACACCACCAGGCCAGTCCTCCCTTTTACTATTTTTAAATGAATTTAACCCCAAATTAATGAAATACTTGAGCATTGCCAAAAAAATGTACCGGAGGAAAGTATGTCTTGTGACCCCTGGACAAGTCTACATCAGACCCCTCAATTATTTGCCTCGGACAGAATATCCCATGGGGCTTTGGCTTGTCCTCCACGTGAATCCAACGTCCAACAAAGGTGTAGACTATTACCTTACACTAGGAACTCACAAATGACATGGGAGGCAGGGAAGAGATGCGTTCGTATTCTTAAAATTTTATAACTTTATATATTTAAATTTATAATATAATTTTTTAAATTTGATCTCAACATAAAATTTTATATCGTTTTGATGTGATTTTTTTTATTCACAACACATTCTGTTTCGTTCGTGATATTTTTCTTCTACGCTCATCACTCGGGACGGACCTATTTAGGGTGTGGGAATGATAAACTTTTTAATATAATTATATTTGTAGTTTATTTAATTTAATTTAAAGATTAGTAAAGTAAAAAAGCATAATAAAATTTTTTCCTACCCAATATCAAGTTGATTGCAGCAGGTGAAGAAGGAACTCAAGAGCTGCAGCATGGGAATTATACTATTGGAATCAGAATAGCTTAGCAACAAACAGTATTCTAAATGAATTATATCAAAAATGATTGATTTTCTTCATAAATGATCCAAGACAAAAATCTTAACATCAATAATGTTGTCTTAGCTAGAATATATATATATCATGTGTCACGATAAAAACGAAAATTTTTCACAAATGTCTTAAGTATATGTGTTTAAAATTTAACGTTTAAAGACTTAATTTAGAGTTTTAAGTGTATGTGTTTAAAATTTATAATTTATGGTTAGAATTTAAAGTTTAAAGTTTCGGGTTTAGTTTTAGGAAAATATGATTATGGAATTAAGTTATAACCTATAAAGCTTAAATATTAAGTAAATAAAATTTAAATTTCATATTTTTAGTTAAGATATTAAATAGATTCTTATTTTTTTTAAGATACAATAAGTTAATACTCCCTATCGAGATCCTAATTCCCACCATGTGAGTTAAATTGATTTAGGCTCAAGATTTTATAATTATTGTATTGTTTTAAAAAATAATATATAGTTTGCATTATTCTAACACGTTTGCTTCAAATAAAATTTATGATCATAAAATAATATATATTTAATTTTTTAATAATATGTTTTATAAATAAAATTATTTAAATATAAGTTTCGTAAGATGATTATAATTTTTTTCTAAAACTATTTGTTATATTCAACTCAATTTAACGAAAAATTATTAGATGAATCATGTTAATCACGTTATTATAGTGTCAACCAATCAGATCTGTTCATCTCTTTTTTTTTTAAGATAAATCACTTCTTTTTTATATATAATTAGCGAGTGAGTAATTATTGTATAATTATTTTGAGATGAATAAACCTAATTGACTAGACCACGAATATAGTGCATAAAGTTCATCTAATATATTTTAATCTAACCTTTTAAAAACAAAAAAAAACAATCAATTTAAATCACTTTTAAAATAAAATAATTGAGCCTTTATAAATAATGTTTTTTTTTCCTTTTTAGATTTACCATTTTTTTGTTTTTTACTTGTTTTTTTTTATTTGCTTATAGGCGATGGGAGGTGCAAGTGAGACGGGTGAGTCGACAACTAAACATGGTTGTGGATTGTCTTACGAGGATGATGAGAGGTAAACCGATTGGATTGTGTATTTATAATCCACCACCTAGTGAGGTTATTCAGCTAGTCCAGGCTGATTTGGTCCCTGATTAATGTCTTGTTTTTTTTAGCCGTTTGTGGCGCTGATCTTATAAGTACTCACTTGTGCACTCTTTTTTCTCAATTTAAGTTTAAGGAGATTTTTTAACGAGATATAAACGTGTACATTTTTTTACCCATAAAAAATTAATAGAAGTCAAATAATTTAACTTAGAAAGAGTTTACCAAATATTTAAATTTAGTGTACATAAATTACCATTAAAAAATGAAGAGACTAAGTCCCTCCCAACTCCCTAGGCCAAGGACAGAGTAATTTCATTTTGAATATATCGAAGTATTCTAAATTATCAATTTATAATCTAATTAATAAATTTAATCAGATTCTGACAACACTATATATTATATTCGATTATGTTCCATAAAAAATGAGGGGAACATGCTCTAAGTAAAGAAAAATTAGGACTAATTTGTTAAAAAAAAAATAATATCGTTAGAATTTTATTATCATTATCATCATTTTACTGTATTCTTAAAATATCATAAAATATAATAATTTTTAGGGTAAACTATTTCAGTGATCACTCAACTATTTAAGGATACCTATTTTGGTCATGTAACTAAAGAACTTGTCAATCAGATCACCCAACTTTAAAATCCTATCTATTTGAGTCACTGCTGTTAAAATTTTAACAGAAAAATTAACGGTGATGAGGTGGCAGTTATAGTGGTGACATGAACGTTAATTAAAATATATAAAATTACATATTTAATCCCTTTAATTTAATTTATTTAAATTAATAAATAAAATTAATCACCCAATCCGTTGACGACACGTGTCATTACCGGATTGGATGATTAATTTTATTTATTATTTAATATGTTTTACTCACCAATCAGGTGGTGACATGTGTCACCACCTGATTGGAGAGAAAGAAGAGAGAAAATAAAACAAAGACTTTGAGCTTAGGGGATTTGAATCTAAGTTCAAGGCGTGGACAAAAAACAAGTTAAACGCTAGTCTTCAATCATGTAATGTTGTTGTAGCATAAAGTATTTAATATATTTTTGAAAAAATAGAATAGAGTAAATATAGTTTAAGAGGTTCAAATATAATTTTAATAAAAAAATAAAAATAATATTATTCGAATAAAATATATTTACTCTATATTCCTCTATTCTTTCTCTCCAATCAGGTGGTGACACGTGTCACCACCTGGTTGGTGAGAAAAATATATTAAATAATAAATAAAAATAAATTAATAAATAAAATTAATCACCCAATCCGATAATGACACGTGTTGTCAGCGGATTGGGTGATTATTTTTATTTATTAATTTAAAATTAGGGTTAAATCAAAAATAATAAATAAATTGTAAGGGTTAAATGTGTAATTTTACAGATTCTAATTAACAGCCACGTCATAATTTTTCTGTTAAATTTTAATGGTGGTGGCTCAAATAGGTAGGTTTCAAAGTTGGGTGGTCTGATTGACGAGTTCTTTAGTTGGGTGGCCAAAATAGGTACACCCAATTAGTTGGGTGGTCACTGGGGTAGTTTACCCTAATTTTTAAAGTAAAATATATAAATAGTCACCAAATAATCTAAAAAATATATAAATGATCATCAAATTTTTTAAAATTATATAACAATTTAATTTTTATTATAAAATGATCATTGAATCGCGAACCATTATTAAGTGAGTGGTGTGACAATTATAAAAAATTAAATAATAATATGTTTAATCTGTTATATTTACACATTCAATCATTATAATTTAATTTTTATTATTGATTTTTAAATTAATTAAATATATAAATATTGAGGATTAAATATTTTGTTATACAATTTTTTCATAATTGTCATATCATCCAATTAACAACAATTAACGACTTAATGATTATTTTATAAAAAATTAAATAATAATATATTTAATCTTTTATATTTACGCATTTAATCATTATAATTTAATTTTTATTATTGATTTTTAAATTGATTAAATATATAAATATTGAGGATTAGATATTTTATTATACAAATTTTTCATAATTATCATATCGTTCAATTAACAACAATTAACGACTTAATGATTATTTTATAAAAAATTAAAGTTTAATACCATTATAAATTTTGTTGAGTATTTTATATTTTAGATATTGTTAAGTGATCATTTATATATTTTATATATTTTTAATAATTTTATTTTTTTAAGTATAAAACCAAAAAATATCCTCAATGTTTGATTGAATAATAATTTTGACTCTTTTTTTTTCTCGAGCAATGCAACTTCAATATTTTATTTTAGGACCGTCAGTCAACTGATTAAGGACTTGAAATGATGGGATCAACTTATATAATAGTGTGTACTGACACAATAATATCACATACACAAATATATTAACTTAAAAAAACATTACATCAATCAAAAATAATTTTATAAAATTATATAAAATATAAAATATTTTTTATTAACCTATAACTCTATAAAACTATTTTAAATTATTCATTATCATTTTTTCTGTAATTTTTATCTAAAAACTATTTTAATTTAAAATCAAATATTAAAAATTAAATTATTCTTAAAAAAATAAAATCAAAGGTTAATTTTATTTTGGGGCATTTTAGTGAAATATTAGATTCTAATAAAATAATTAAAGATATAAGAGAAATGAAAAATTATTTTATAAAATACAATATTTTTTTAGTGTTCGAAAATAACGTCACTTGCACAGGGCGTTATCCTTTAAAATTATTAATTTTATAATATTTTATAAAAATAAACTATTTTTTATATAATATAATAATATTATCTTAAAATAATAATATTTAAAAAATATCATCTACAAATAATGTTATTTTTAAATAATTATAAAATTATCGTATTTTATAAAATAAACTCTCATTTTCCTTTATTTAGTCTTTATGGTCAGAAGAAATGATTGACTTCCCTTTTCTTCCTTTAGTTAAGGGAGTGAGACAAGGTGCGTGCAAGTTGTCCCCACCATTTTGTTTTTAATAATGATTCATGGACTGTTTCCTTTCCTTAGACTCTTGCTCTTCATCTCCTTTCTCTTTCCCTCTCCCTCCCACACTTTCATAGAACAAAGGGAATCGGATTAAGGAAAACAAATGTCATGAAAAGATTCTAATCCAGTGGAAAAAACCCAGTGAATTTCTGAATTATTTGTCCCATTTTGTGTGTTCTACAACGCTCCAAATCATCACACAGTACAACCAGCAAACAAACAAACACATTCCCTTTCAATCTAGGAAAACCTGGCGCAACCGCAACTTGCCTAAAAGTTTGCCTTCACTTTCCGTCTATCACGTTCCCTACTCTTTCCGCAGTTTCTATTATTCTCACAAAGTTTCCTTTTATGTTTGGTATTCGGTTCCTTCTGCTTGTTTAATTCAGTTTTGGTTGTTGTTAGATTGGAAATAGAAAAAAAAAGAGGGTCAGTGTTTTAGATTTGGGGAATTGAGAAGTGGGTTTCTTCTCTTTTTTATTCCCCATAAGTTAATTTGGCATGTGGGTTGCTCTTAATTGGAATCATGGATGTGTCGGAGTACTGTTTTTTGACTTTGGGGGAAGAACTGCAGCTGATTAGTTGTAATTAATTGTATTTTTTTTTTCTATTGGGTGAGGGTGGGGGTTGGATCTCTGATCTGTAGCTGGAACAGGGTTGGAGTTCTGGGTTTTTTTGTTGTTAAATTGTATTTTTAGGTTCAATTACTGGGTTCGGATCTTGTTGTGTATCTCGGTTTGAAAAATGGAGGCTAGGCTTGCAACTGAAACTCGTCCATTTTATGGTATGAATCCGGTGGATTTGCGAGCAGTTGGGAAAAGGACGTTGGAGTGGGATTTGAATGATTGGAAATGGGATGGCGACCTTTTCATTGCTAGCTCGATAAATCCAGTGTCTGCTAATAGCATGGGAAGGCAGTTTTTCCCACTCGGGTCTGGGATTCCTGGGAATTCGTCTAATAGTTCATCTTCATGCTCTGAAGAAGTGAATCTGGAAACTGAGAAAGGGAAAAGGGATTTGGAAAAGAAAAGGAGGGTTATTGTGGTTGAAGACGACGGTGTGAATGAAGAAACAAGTAGCCTCACTTTAAAGCTCGGCTCCCAAGGTGGCCATGGTTATCCAATCAGTCAAAGGGAGATGAGAACTTGGGAGGGAACTAGTGGGAAGAAGACCAAGTTGAGCGGAGGTTCTGGAAGCCGCGCAGTTTGTCAGGTTGAGGACTGTGGAGCAGATCTGAGCCAGGCCAAGGATTATCATAGACGGCATAAGGTTTGTGAGATGCATTCCAAAGCTAGTAAAGCACTGGTTGGAAATGTCATGCAGCGATTTTGTCAGCAGTGCAGTAGGTAAGCATTGCTGCCATGAAAGTGAGAGAGGCTAATTTAATTTGTAGAAATTCTGGTGGAAAGGAAGTCTTGTTGAGTTTTTGTTGTTCCATTTGACTTGTTTGATTTTTAGGTTTCATGTCCTTCAAGAGTTCGATGAAGGTAAGAGAAGCTGCCGCAGACGATTGGCTGGCCACAATAAAAGGAGGAGGAAAACAAATCCGAATACTGTTGCCAATAGCAATTCACTGAATGATGAGCAGTCTAGTGGTTATCTATTGTTAAGTCTTTTGAAGATACTTTCTAACATGCATTGTAAGTAATTCGAGTGCTTTATCATAACATTTTTTTTCTGTGAACAATGGGGCTCCATAGCTATTTATTTTTCATACTTTGCAATCAATTCCCCCAGTTTCGTAAAGACATAATGTGAATTAATGGCTATGTTTGACCAAGCAATGTTAAAAGAAAATTTGATGATGTTTTTATCATGCACTTCTGATGAAATCTGGATTTTGGAGGAGTTTAGAACTAGAAGTTAAAATAGCTGACATGATTTTTTTGTGTTTGCTTTGGAATTACACTGGTGGGTGATTCTTTTTTTCTTAAATTACAGCTAACAGATCCGACCAGTCCACAGATCAAGACTTGCTATCTCATCTTCTTAGGAGCCTTGCTAACCGTAACGGTGAACAAGGAGGAAGAAACATATCTGGGCTTTTGCCAGAACCTCATGATTCAGAAGCTGTGTCGGCTTTATTTCCAGATGGTCAAGGCCCTCCTCGGCCTTTTAAGCACCAGATAACTGGACCTTCATCAGAGATTCTGCATAAAGGAAAACAGTCTTGTGATACTAAAGGTGCTGAAGTGCCAGGCAATGCAGATGGAGCAGTCAAGATAAATAATTTTGATTTGAATGACATATACATTGACTCAGATGATGGCGCAGATTGCATAGAGAGGTCACTTGCACCTGTGAATGCAGAGACTAGCTTCCTTGATTGCCCTTCATGGGTCCAACAGGACTCTCATCAATCAAGCCCACCTCAGACCAGTAGGAATTCAGATTCAGCATCTGCTCAATCACCTTCTAGTTCCAGTGGTGATGCTCAGGTATCTCTCTATATTGCATAGTCTGCACGATTGCATGCCGTTTGTTGATTAAAATTCCATGGATATATATATGAGGTATAGGATATTTGTTAGGTGCTTGAACATGTGCAGAAGGTTCAAATTTTGCCACAAGTTTAGCATGATCATCCTAACCTTACTAGTTCCTTGAGGAATGAGTCATATTATGACCTCATCGAGGAATCATGCATGGAAAAGTTTAGCATGGTTATGCTAACCTTGACTAGTTCCTTCAAAGAGTTCTAGAAAGGGTCGGATAAATATAACATAGGCAGTGAGTTTATCTCCTGTGTCATGATAACCAATTCCAATCGAATATTTTGATTTTATGTATAGTGTAATGAATTATGTTATATAAATTTAGCCTCTCGTGATTTCTTTTCGCCTTTGATCATTGCAGAGTCGTACAGATAGGATTGTGTTTAAACTATTTGGGAAAGAACCAAATGATTTTCCTCTGGTCTTGCGAGCACAGGTACTTTTTAAGCATTTGAATGTAACTGTATTTTGGGGTTTGCTTCCTCTGAAAGTATGCTTATGTGAAATGTTTGAACTTCCAGATTCTTGATTGGCTATCACATAGTCCCACTGATATTGAGAGCTATATAAGGCCTGGCTGCATTGTTCTGACAATTTACCTTCGTCAAGCGGAGGCTGCATGGGATGAAGTAATCTCAGTTTTCCTGAAACTACTGACTTTTATCTTCTTTTCTTTTAATTTTATTAATCTCTTCAGAATTTTAATCCTCTAAATCTTTTGTCAGCTTCGTTGTGACCTGAGCTTCAATTTGAGTCGGCTTCTGCATTGTTCAGATGACACTTTCTGGAGGACTGGATGGATTTGTATAAGGGTGCTAGATCAAATAGCATTCATTTACAATGGTTGGTTTGCTCTTTATTTCTGTCCTCACTTGTATTTATTTAATTGATATGACCAAATAATCAACAAGCAATAACAATTTTGCTTGCAGGATTGATTATTAACAGACTTATTTTTATGTTGCAGGTCAAGTTGTCGTAGATGCATCTTTACCTCTCAAAAGTAACCATTATAGTAAAATTATGTGTGTCAAACCAATTGCAATATCTGCAACTGAGAGAGCTCATTTTTCAGTTAAAGGTATCAATCTGTCTCGGCCAGGCTCAAGGTATTTACTCTTTTCTTGCAGTCGTGTCAAATTCAATGGCTTTAATTGATCAGGAGTGTATACAAAATTAGATATAGTATACTGCATTGTTTGTTTTGTATTGGCATTCTAGAGTTTCTCAAGAGCCTTTTACGTTTTTGGATTTCCCCAGGTTGCTCTGTGCAGTAGAAGGGAAGTATCTGGTACAGGAAGCTACTAATGAGTTGGCGGTGGATGACGACGACGATTTCCAGGAGCAAGATGAGCTACAGTGTTTTACCTTTTCTTGCTCTATCCCTAATGTGATTGGAAGAGGATTCATTGAGGTGGCTTTTATTCTTTCTTGTAATTGATCTTGTTGTCCCTCTCCCTTTCTGTTTCTTTGAAACCAATTATATGTGAATAGTAAAGTTTCTCCAATGGGGTTAGAGATTACAGTATGGATTGTAGATAATGTCTATTGTTGTAATTCCTTACATGAAACTCCATCTTATTTTGGGGATGAGGCAGGGAAGAAGATGGTCATAGGATGATTAGTATGTGGTAAATGGTGTTAACTTATTTATTCTCTTTGAAATGTTTATTTTGGATCATAGGGGATGCTTGGCTGCTCCCAAAACTTGTATAAATTTATTGTTGGCTCTGATATTGTTTAGATATGGTGAAACTTGATCTATATATACACACTCTTTCTGGTTTCCTTTTGCATTGTACTCTCCAGACGTCTATAAATTCTATGTAATAACTTTGTTTCGTTTTTCCCTTGCATGTGATAAAGATGCATGTTATATAATTTACTTTTAATAAGCCTTTCCTTTTGCATTCCATGTAATAACTATGTTCCATTTTCTTCTCCAGATCGAAGACCATGGCCTTAATAGCAGCTTTTTCCCTTTCATAATTGCCGAGAATGATCTTTGTTCAGAGATTCGAATGCTTGAGAGTGTACTGGAGGTTACCGAGGCTGATGCAGAGATTGGAAGAAGTGAAAAATCGGAAGCAAAAAATCAAGCCATGTACTTCATACATGAAGTTGGTTGGCTTCTTCATAGAAGTCAATTGAAGTCTAGATTGGGCCATTTGGATCCTAACCCTGAACTCTTTCCTCTAAGGCGTTTCAAGTGGCTAATGGAGTTCTCTATGGACCATGAATGGTGTGCTGTAGTGAAGAAACTCTTAAATATTCTTCTCGATGGAACAGTCAGTTCAGGGGAGCATCCTTCCCTTAACCTTGCATTAACGGAGATGGGTATACTTCACAGAGCGGTTAGGAAAAATTCTAGACCTCTAGTGGAACTCCTTTTAAGATTTTCCCCCGAGAAGGCTTCAGATAGATTAGGATCTGAGAATGAGACAGTAGCTGAAGGTGTTGAAGGAAGCTTCTTGTTTAGACCCGATGCCATAGGCCCTGCAGGTTTGACTCCTCTTCATATTGCAGCAGGTAAAGATGGTTCTGAGGAGTTGCTCGATGCATTGACTGATGATCCTGGAAAGGTAATCTGTTAATATTTATTTCTAAGCATACCTAGAAGAATACTATCGAGTTGTTGCAGTTCTCGTGGAATTATTTTTTATCATATTCTGAAACTAGTTCTTTTGTGCCTTGCTCAATCGGGATTCTATCTGCCTAATCTATTTCTGAGTCATCTACACTGAAGTTAAGACTTAAGTTTGTAGGACATTAAATCTGAATACAGTTCTATTACTTTCTCTTTTTGTGTTGAATTTCATTTGAAAAACAATTGTATGTTTTTCATTTAGGTTGGCATCGATGCTTGGAAGAGTGCTCGAGACAGCACCGGTTCTACACCTGAAGATTATGCTCGCTTGCGTGGCCACTACTCTTACATCCACCTGGTACAAAAGAAAATTAATAAGAGAACATCTTCTGGACATGTGGTCGTGGATATCCCGAGTGCCATCTCCGACTGTAGCACAAACCAAAAGCAAAATAACGAATCAACTTCCAGCTTTGAGATTGGGAAGCTTGAATTGAAATCCATGAACCGACAATGCAAGCTTTGTGATCAAAAGCTGGCATATGGATACAGAACAACTAACAGATCACTGGTGTACAAGCCTGCAATGGTCTCCATGGTAGCAGTCGCTGCAGTATGTGTCTGTGTTGCTCTACTATTCAAGAGCTGTCCCGAAGTTCTGTATGTCTTCCGTCCATTCAGGTGGGAACTGTTGGATTACGGAGCAAGCTGAGATCCCGCACTCGCCCTATGCCGGTAAACTATTAATAAGGCTTTGTATTTTTAATCTGTTTATACCGCAATGCGAGAATCTGGCATATAACACCAGTCTTAGGACCGAGTTTCAGAGAACGAAATATTGTTGACACATATTATTTGTTGTTCAGTTATCAAATGTAATGTTTATCAGGGTCTTAACTTAATGACACACGCAGAGTTCTCCCTCTTGGGTCTGAAGTTCTTGTCTTTGTTACTGATAGTTTGTTTGCAGTTCAGTGTTGAAACCTTTCCATGTCACATGTTATGGTACGACATCAATTGAAAATGTTGTAAAAATAAAAAATAAAATATTATTTACGAGCTTAAAATATTATATTTTTCGATAATAATTTTGTTGATGATCTCATGTAAATATTAATAATCAAGTTAAATTTTTATACTTAAAATATTATAAAAATATAATATCTTAAGCTTGTGGCTTTTCCCACTTGAGGAGCTTCACAATGTCCCAGGTGAAGTCGGGGTCGTCCCTTCCAAAGTGTCCCTAAGCGTCTGTCTTCAAGAACCGGCCATTTGCCACCCCTCTTGAGGTACATATGGATGGTGTCGGAGTTCTCCTTCACGATTTGGAGTATTTCGTTGTCGGGAATCTTTCCGGTTCCGTAACTATCGACGAAGACGGACAAGGGCTCGGGCACACCGGTAGCATAGGAGACTTGGACGAGGCATCTGCAGACTAGCCCATTTGCTTACTCTTGGCAGCCTGTCTAACGATGTATGCTCCACTCATGTCCACCTTTGTTGGGTCCTTTCCAGAGAAAGCTCCGCCGCCGTGGGCTCCCCAGCCACCGTCAGTGTCAATAATGATCTTACGTCCGGTTAGACCTGCGTCACCGTGAGGACCACCAATCCAATGACAAAGCGGCCTGATGGATTAAGGTGGAAGATTGCTTTATCATCGAAGTACTTCTCGGGGATGACAGGCTCTCTTTGAGGTCAGCAGCAATTTCATCATTGGTAACAGTCTCATCATGCTGGGTAGAGATGAGGACGGTGTGAACACGAATCGGAACCGTGGCACCATTTTCATTAAAGTACTCGACAGTAACCTGGATTTTACCATCAGGCCTTAACCAGGCGCAGGTACCATTCTTCCTAACCTCAGTCAGACGTGCACCAAGCTTAGTGGCAAGGACATGGCTCAGAGGCATGAATTCAGGGGTTTCATCAGTGGCATAACCAAACATATAACCCTGATCACCAACTCCAATCTCCTCTGGTCGCTTAGTAAAGTGGCCAGGATACCCTGAGCAATATCATGGCTCAGCTGCTCAATGTTGATCAAGACCTTGCAGTTGTCAGCATCAAGACCCAAATTATCAGAAACAAATCCAATGGAGCGGCATGTGTCACGAACAATCTTCTCATAGTCTGTGCCCCGCAACTAATAACTTCACTTTCAACCCAGAGCGCTAGTCCATACATACTAGACATTTTTGCAGTAAAATTCCATAGATAATCCGTAGTCAGATCTCAGATCGATGTTAAAACTCGAAATCAACCATAAAACCGCACATATCTGCAAGCATTTCAACCAAACTTAACTACAAAAAGAGAGGCAGAAAACTCATTTTCCGCTGCCATAAACAGCGAAGCAAATCTCTGAACTAAAACGAAAGAGAACAGCAATAGGAAGAAGAAACTGAATAATTAAAAAGAGTAGAAATAACAAAAAAAAATTGCAGTGAGCGTGGAATTTGGTTGCCATCAGTTGAGTTCTGGCTGCCATCACCCCGTACAGGTAAAGCCCCAGTTGAGTTCTGGCTGCCATCACCCTTGCTATCCCATGGTTCGGGTTCAGAGTCTGGCTCAGAATTGTTGAGATCCAGTAGTGATGCCATTGAACCATCACCAAGACGTGCTCGGTGAAACTTTGAGGTTTTCTTTCGCTGCTTGCTACCACCACCTCCATCCCCCGAACCAACTTTCACGTGTACGGACTCATATTGGCCCCCGGGTTTTGTTGATGGCTGATTGCTTGAATTTGGTTGCACCTTCTGTTCCTCAACCGTCACCTTTGTTTTGCCTTTGGAAGGACGGTAACCATCCTTTGATAGCACTTCTGCCTCTTCTTCAGAAGGCTTATAACTTGACTGCAATTTGCGGACATTGCTCAGAATACTATCTGCCAGAATATCCTTTGAATTACTGCCTGCAGCATTGACAAACTTCCCTTTCCCTTTCTTAAAGGCATCCTTCTCCTTCAAAGGCACACTGCCCTGGGCTTCACCATTCTCTTCCAGACATTGCTTTGTAAACGAGTATTGTAGGTGTCAATCAGCTCTTTCTGCTTCTGAGCATCAGGACAGAGTCTAGCCAGCTCAAGTACTAGATGTGACAAGCCATGCTGTTGAACATAATCCAAATATCTGTCTGTGCCTATTAAACCCAGTCGATACTGTCCAGATATTTCTTTAAAAGTATTATATTTTTCATCATCATATTCAAGAGCGGCTCGCATCTTTTCCACCAAAGATTTATTGGCTGAACGAACATCTTCCATATTTGTCAGCACTTGGTTGCTTGACGGTTGCTTGTTCCTTTGTGCTGCAGAAACTGGAGGAAAATCAGAAGTGGATGGTTCTGAGTATCCACCATCATGGAGATTCGGAGTTGATGAAGAGTGGCTAATCCTACCCTTGTTGCCTGAGCTCGTTCGAGAACCAGATGACAGTAAAATATCTGCTGTTGTGGGTCGAGTCTGGGCCTGAACCTGAGACTGAACTGGAACCAGTGCATGAGTCGAACTGGCATAACCCAACTGTGCAACCCTGCCACCATTACCATTAGTAAGTGATGTTACAGCTGCAATATTTGCTGCTGGTCTAACCTGACTTGAACTACTTGATGCTTGCACAGTCCCACGACTTGCTGTTGGCCATGCTTGAGAAGAACTCGAAACTTTTTTATTCCCATTCTTCTGGTTCCGTAGACGTGCTGCCAGGGTGTTATTAGGCAAACCTAAGTTATGATGAGACATTTGTTGACTGGTGCTAGGAGGTACGCAAAGAGGAGGAAAAGAAGATTCTTGCAAAGGTCCACCCCTAGAAGCTGCCCCCAATGCTTGAAGATATCTTGAAGATGTTTCAACATCTGTAGTAGATGATGGTTCAAAAGGTTGAACAAGCGGATCAATATCATTTGTGTCACTATGATGAGAGACTGCCAGTGTTGTAGACAACGATACTGGAGGATCACTTGCCATCACCAAACTTGCTTCAATGGCCATTGAAAGTTGATAGTCATTATCAGATGCCTCGCGCCGAAATGTTCGACCCCTTCCACGGCGATTATCTTCATTACTTCGATGATACCGAAAACTTGTTGGAATCTTAGAAAAAGTACAATTAATTAACAAAAAAACAAAGTAATCAACTCATCTAGAAATGGATGCATATCAAAAGACTTGGGGAAAACACAAACTTATGTGAAGATACATACTTGTAAAGCAGCACTACGTTGTGCTCGAGACATGCGGCCTCCATGTTCAATGGTATTATGCCTCTGAAAGGGTAAGAATGAAAACATAAAAACTTTAAATGAACAAAAAAAAGCTATACTAAGGACATACTCAAATAACGGGGAGACAAAAATGTATAAAAGCCTAAGACATCACCTTTAGTTCAGCTTCAGACTGGAAAACAATAAACTTTTTGGTAAGGCAAGCCTCATCTTCACATAGGTAATGATCTCGGCGGAAATGAAGCTGTGGCAAACAATTTTTGAAATTCCATTTAACTTTACAACTTACACGGAAAAGAGGAAAAAAAGAATAACAAAAGAAACTTATAAGTCATCTTGCCTCAAGGTCATCATAATTCTTGTAATATTCATATTGCCCCGGATGCTGCCTGAATTGAACAATAAAAATTGAACCTTGCAAAATATAAGTTCACTCGTTAAGTTCTAAAATCTATAATAGAAATAGCCTCAGTACCTTTGGCATATATGACATGTATAGTGCTCTGTTGACATGTGGGAGTATAACTCATTATCCCCATAAAATGGAGTCTTGCAGAATTCACACATTGGATGCCCCATGAAGCCACCTCTCTCACTCTCAGTCCCATCCACCTCAGAGTCACCAGTATTTATATGTTGATTTAACTGTGTTCTAGTATACAGCTTTTGTTCACAAATAAACACCTACATCAGTAAAGACATAGCTTTTGTTAATAGAAATCAATCAAATCATCAAAAAAAAGGAACAACGCTACACCTTAGTCACATTTTCATTAAACTGTTAAATATTAACCTTACCTTCCGACCTTCCAAACACAGGCTGCATATAACCAATTTATGTCGATGAAACAAATGACCTTTCAGCTGTTCAATATTCCTAAACTTCCCTCGCCGCTTCGTGCCATCATTGGACTGCTCTTCCATCTTGTCACATACACTGCATGAAAGCCTACACATTGCCTTGATCATCCTGTAGTGATCAACATCATCGAAAAAAGCTTGTGTATCCTCATGGTACCAATAGGAACCCACCCGTCCTTCTCTTGCATCAGATGGAAACACTGAGAAGTCATTTATCATCCTAGTATAATCCCCTAAAGCCTGGAACAAAACCACAACGCTAATAAAGATCCGAACTTGACGATACATACAAGAATTCAAACTTAACTCAACTTAGTGACGAAAACGACATTGGATTCAGTTCTACCTAATTTACTAAATCAGAGAAACCCAGATCGCTAATTCAAGATTTCGATTGGGGACAATAAGAAAAGGAGGGAAATCCCTAACCTTAGTGACGAAGACGACGTCGGATTCGGTTTTGCAGATGCAGCAGCGGCGATCATTGCAGATGAATCGTAGACGAGAGACGCACGTGGAGCAGACATCCCGATGACCACAAGCGCCGTAGGCAACGCATTCCAAATTGTCAGCACAAACCGCACAGCTGTCGTCCATTCCCGTTTCTCGATAATAATCTCTGAAACCCTAATCGTTCAACCGATCGATTGAAAATTGATGCAGGTGAGAGAAATAAACCAACAGAAAATCTAGGGTTTATTTTTTCAGAGAAATAAGTACTTCATAAGTATTATCTCTGTTCCGGCAACCACAGAGAAGCCTAATATTTTCTAGACAAGTTTAAATCACGTTGGCAGATATTTTGGATCATGTTTGTAAATAATTAATAAATAAATTATGGGTATTCTAAATTATTAATTTTTATTATAATAGGATATAAATGTTTCTCTTCAAGTTTAAAATGTGCGGGGTTGTAGTTCAAATTGTAGAGCGCTTGCTTTATATGTACGGGGTTCGATCCCCCGCATCTCCATAGTTTATTCTTTAGGAGGCACCTTCTTCTCGGGTAGGTGCTCGTTTATGGTATTCATTCGGCGTGGTTGGTTGCTGGATAGGCTGTGTCGCTTCCCATCTGGGCTAGTTTGGTTGTTTTTTTGCTTCGATTGTCCTGGCTCTGCTCGCTTGGATTTCCCTGTTTCTCTGGCCTGGCTTCGGGATCTTTAAGGTAAGTTTGGGTGGAGCCTATAGATTCACAGTTCCTCTTAACGCCAATACCAGAAGAACACCAAATTTACTTATAGTTATATAATAGTATTTGATGATATTCTTAACCCATTCTAAAAATACAAATACAGTCATTCACTTTTAACTTGACACTAATAATTTCTCTAATATAAATAAAAATTTACAAGTATTTTTTGAATCAGTTAGAGTGTTACAATAGTATCTGTTCTAGAGTAAATTCTCAATTATTAGATATTGATCATTTAAATCATTGTAAAATAGATGTGAATACTCGAAACAATATAGAGGATGAAAATAAACAACTTTAAGTCTCAAATTTGGTATGATCGTAGTATAATTATTTCATGCATAAGTATCGTGGAAACTTGTAGTATTTCTGTTCAAGGTTATTGATGAAATTTCTAATTTAGGATTTATAAGTTAAAATTTAAATCTCTGACTATATTACTATAAACTCTAAATTTATCATTAAATTCTAGGGTGGAAATTATCTACCTCTTTTCATGCCTTCATTTATGCCTCCACTTTAAATTAGAGGTTTAGAGTTTAAGAGTTTTGGTTAAAGTTTAAGAAATTATGGGTAGGATATATTTTTTTAATATAAAATTTAAAGTTTATGATATAGAAAATAAAAATTAAAATTTAAAATTTAATTTTTACTTTAAATTATAATCATAAATCATAAATTCCGAATGCATACGTTAAAAAAACTATAAATCCTCCTCCAAGAGGGGAATCCATAACCCAAAATAACATGGGCATTTCCGTACTTTCAACTCCCAGGGAAGCCCTAATTTTACCTTTATATATGAAAACTTAACTGTCATTTCTAGTTTTCGGAACCTAAGCCGACTCCCCATTTCCTCTGCTATCGAACACACAAAGATGCAAATCTTTGTCAAAACCCTAACGGGGAAGACCATAACCTTAGAGGTTGAGTCTTCCGACACCATCGACAATGTCAAAGCCAAGATTCAGGACAAAGAAGGCATCCCACCCGACCAACAACGCCTCATCTTCGCCGGCAAGCAGCTTGAAGACGGACGCACCTTAGCCGATTACAACATTCAAAAGGAATCCACCCTCCACCTCGTCCTCCGTCTGAGGGGTGGCGCAAAGAAGAGGAAGAAGAAGACCTATACCAAACCCAAGAAGATTAAGCACAAGAAGAAGAAGGTCAAGCTCGCCGTACTCCAGTTCTACAAGGTGGACGAGTCCGGGAAGGTTCAGAGACTGAGGAAAGAGTGCCCTAATGCGGAGTGCGGCGCCGGAACTTTCATGGCTAACCATTTCGATAGGCACTACTGCGGTAAGTGTGGGCTCACTTATGTTTACCAGAAGGCTGGTGGGGATTGAGTGGGGTTCGATCTTTGGATCTTTAGGTTATTTTCAATATGGGTATTAGGATTTAATTTTCAGTGACGTTTGAACTTTGCTTGCTCGAAAGAATTTCGTTATGTTTGGATATGTTGATGACCAATTCAGCTGTTTGAATCCAATTATGTTGCTTTTCTGCTTTATTTTGTTTGCTTTTCCATGCTTTATATCTGTATTTGCTTTATATGCCTAAGACCTGTAGGAAAATTCTTAGCTATTTCTGTACATCACTTCGGGCTTTTTGCAGAGTTCTTGAATATGTCATTGTTTCATGATGTAGACTGTTAAAATGGACCTGCTTGGTATTTCCATTGTTGCATATTTAGTTGTCTATCATCATTTTCAGGTTTCTGGCTTATGTTGGTAAGTGGAATTCCAATCTAACTCTATATGAAATTTATATAGGTCATGGCTCTAATCACATCAGAAATAGAAGCACTAGAGACAGACACAACACGTTGTTGTATCATGCCTTTACCCTTATGCCATAGTTCAATAGGCTTTAATTAGATTCTCTTGATAAGCTGAACAGTCTTAGTGCTTGATGGTAGGCTATTACAGTTGCCCTTATGACCCGAATATAGTATAGTAACTCGAATGGCCTTCTAGTTTTAAGTCATTTATATACATGCTAAAGCTGTGATGTTCCTAAACATTTGTAGTTGGCTGTTTATGCCTCATCCCTGTTGGCAAAAAGCAAACAAATCACCAAAACCTGCCTTTTTTAGTATTATTCCATAGCAAGTGATGTGAACCACAGCCATGGCAAAGTACCTGTAGAATGGAAGGGGATGCATTCATTAGTTTCCTATATATTTAACAATTTGAGTCAAAATTGGATGTATATACATTGAGACAGTCAAACCACATACCATAAAGGTGCCCATGGTGTGTTAAGCTTAAAGAAAGGATAGGGCCACCTTGGATTGCAAAAGAATTAACAGTGTTCATTAGTTGTTTGAACCAGAAGTTAAGAGAGGCAGGAAGCTAATGGAAAAAGGACTATATTTATCATGTAAATCCGCAGGCATGAAGAACCCATTGGAAAACAACATACAAACAGCTCCACTGGACAAAGTATGCAAACCTGAACCAAGGTAATGGCTGAAATAGAGGAGATTTGATTAATACTAGAGCCTGTGGACTGTAATAAGTCTGTATGAGCAGTAAAAGGTACTTGGGCAAAAAAACCCATTATCTGTTCAGACCCGATAAGATCCGATGAATTTTTATCTGGTATTGGTTTTAGTAGTATCCGGACTGGATCTAAAATTTAGGTCTCAGTCATAACCGGGACCAGAACTGGATCTTGATTTTTGATTTTTTGGGTTCGGTAGTTTGTATGAGTATGATTAGTTTTAAAACTTTATTTTTCAAGTCTAAGATATTTTTTTATTATTTAATATTATTATTGGTGGTTGAATTATTTTTTCTTCGATTATTCAATTTTTTTTTTAAGAATAAACTAATTGACCGGGTACCCGATATTGCAATCGGTACCTTCAGTAACTGGCCGATTTCTAAAATTTAGGATCCAATGTGATCGAAATTGGTTCTAATTTTCAGGTCTCAATGGTTATCGAGACTGAAACTAATTCTATTCAATTGGTCGGATATTCGGTGGTTATCGAGACTGAAACCAGTTCTATTGAAACCAGTTCTATTCAATTGGTCGGATACTCGGTCTTTCACACACTAGTACTTACAAAGACTATTGAGAAGGGTATCTAGTATAAGAAACACAACATTCACCGCAATAAATATATTTTTTTAAATATTTATTTTTAGAACTCGTCCTATAAATATATCCAAATCATCTTTACACCACCATTCTCTATGTACATCTTCCCATAGTCCACCATAAATATACCAGAACCAACCCCAGCAAAACTGTTGCCTGCTTTTTGAAGCTCTAACTGAAGCAGGCCAGAAACAGTATTATTTAAAAAATCAACTTTATGATCAACGATTGCCACTGCCGTCCAACAAGCTCCTCAACCTACACAGGGCTTCTGCGGAGAGGCTACAACATCTTAATCTTCTTTGACGGGGAGATGGTTGCTCATGGTGATCGGATTCAGAGAAGCATACAACGATGACAGTGAGATTATCGAATGTGTTGCGACGTAAGGCTTCCGAGACAAGGTCTCTAGCGCACTGCTCGGGATCATCATGTCTTCGCAACCCTCTGCGAACTATGCTAACAGCATGTTGACTAGACATGACATCCCAAATCCCATCACATCCGATGATGAGGAACTCGTCGTCCTCTGTTAGAACCACCTGGTGAAACTCGGGCTCAGCAATGAGTGCTGAAGAGGAACCCTTGGGGAACTTCATGTCCCAATCTCCTAAGGCTCGGGAAACTGATAGCACGCCGTTAAGATATCCATCATCAATAAACCCACCAAGCTCTTCTACTCTCCTTCGCTCTGATGGATAAATAGGTCTGTGGTCCTCAGACATATCGATTGCTTCCCCTTTTCGACAGAGAACTGCTCGGCAATCACCAGCATTGGCCACCATTAGAAGCCTAAAAGCACAGGCATAGAACTAAAAGTTCAAAACATCGCTCAAGAACACTCAAAGTGCAAAAAGTTAATCAATTCAACGTATGGCAGACAAAGATACCTTCCGAATATAAGAGCAGTAAGTGCTGTTGTCCCAGAAGAGCTATTTACAGTACAATCATCCGCAAGAGCAATGTCAGCAAGAAGAAATGATTTCCGAAACGAATTTTCAACCCCTTCCAAGAAATCATCATCAACTTCACATGACTGCGGAAAATTGACATCCTCGAAAAATAATCTAAGGGCATTTCTCTTTATATACGCTGCTGCCTCAGCACCTCCATGACCATCAAACACCTGGATACGAATCGAAACCTACATTAGTTATAACACTCTACAACATCATCAAATTAAAGGCAGCAACAACAGGTAGAACAGTAATTACCCCATAAAAAGCACTAGGTTTAGGAAACTTGAAAAGGGGTCCCAAATGTGATGATAGATCATCTATTCTAATATGCTCATCTTCCATGTATCTCCTCGGTCCAATGTCAGCAAAGCTACCCGAACGGATACTCGGGACGAATTGCAGGACTGTAGATTCAATATTACTTGGATCTGGAACTTCATCCAGAAATTTCACATCCTGAAATAAGAGAAGAACAAAAATTAATGACCCTTAAAAGGTTTAAACTTCAAATTATTGAAACAAAAGAAGTAATATAGACTAGCAATTTAAAGGCTCTTGATTTAGCAGGGGAAAAGCTAAGCAAAATCATTTTTAATTTTCTATATGCAGCTAAAATTTGGTGGGTAAATCCTAGTCAAATCTCAACCCTGCAAAATCCCAATCACCAAGTTTACACACTTAACAATTTCAACATTTTTTCTTCTCAAAACCCTAACAAATGAAAATCAATGGATCCCAAAGATACAAGCGATAAACAGATTTTCCTCTTAAGTTTATACATAAATAGAAATAAAATAGCTAATCATCCCAGCTAAATTCCGCAGAAAACAAAATCCAACATATTTATGCTTCAATTTTAGCAACCTTATTAAGAAACTTAGTTGTAAGTCAACATCCATCAAAATTCAAGTTCTGAGAAAAGTCTAACCAGTTGCGCGGTGGATAAATCGGCGGAAACCGACTCAGCAGCGACACGAACTGGTCGGAACTTAGGCGAAGAAACCGGCGACGAAATCGCAACGATTTCATCAAACTCCTCAATATTACTTCCTTTACCGAAAAACGGAACGTCCAACACCGACACGCTCTGTTGACAAACAACCTCAGCTTCAGCTACCATCTTTTTTCTCTTCTTTTTCTTTCAGAAAATCAGCTGAAACAAACACACACACAAAAAAAAAAACTTTGGCAAAATCAAATTTCTTCGAACTAGACTAGAAACCGATAATGATTCCTTTTTTCTCTCCAAAAACGATCAAACTTTGTTGTTGGTGGGCTCGAATCGGTATTTATAAGGTCAGAGACGGAGACGAAGAGGTAAACTAAGTACAGTTGGTTGACACGTGTAAGTCTTCCAACCTTTGGATTAATCTAGATGGGGGAATTGGATGATTGATCATCAAAATTGACACACACCAAGCCACGTGTCCCACTGAGGTAGATTTGATAATTAGTATATAATATCAAATTTGTTGATAATTTTTGTTTTATAAGATTTTATTTTAATTATATTTATAATATTTTAAACTTATAATCTATTTAAATAATATTAAATTAATTATTGTTTGAACTAATTTTATTGATATTATATATATGAATTTAAAAAAAAAATATTTTACTTATTCAATATGAGAATATTATAATAATCAAATTAAATTTAAAAACTAAAATTTAAAATATATAAATTTGATTTTATTAATAAATTTATTAAAATATTTATATTTATGAAGCTTCTCTATGTACGGTAAATTAAAGTACCACGCGTTTATAGTAAAACCCCTTTTTTTTCATTTTTTTAACCTCACGTGCATATTAAAAAAATACTATTAATTTGAGCAACAATTTTCAAATACATAAAAATAGAGGACGAAAGGGACGTTGAATACATCTATATATACATATATAAACGCGTAACGTTTAAATCACTATTAATAATCGATTAATCTAATAAAATAATATAATTAGATTTTAAAAATTAAAAAAAAATAATTTTAATATTTAAATTGATCAAAATTATTTAAAGTATAAATGGAGAATTAAACTATTTCTTTCTCAAAATTGCTCCAAGTGTGTATATATATATTATATTTGTGGAGAAAAAACTTTTGATACCGATAACAATAATAACGGGTGTTATTTAACGGATAACGGTCAATAACTATAATTAAGGGTGATAGTGAGCCTGGCTGGCTTGCGAGTTACTCGGGCTCGGCTCGGTCAAAGTTCGACACGAGTGAGTTTGACTCGGGCTAGGGATTTAAACGAGCCGAGCCGAATTTACCCAAACTCGGCTTGAAAAGCTCGTGAAGGCTCAAAATAATTATATATAAACATTCATATATATATATATATATTTATATATACATTAAAAATAATTTATTTACCAAAGAAAAATAATAAAATAATTGATAATAAATCTATTAAAAATAAATTGAATATTGTCAACTAAAATAAATTTACAAAACTATAAATAATAAATAAAAAAATAAACTACAAATAAATAAATAAATAATAAAAATCATATAAAAAATTGTCCATTTCGAGTTGAACCGAACCTGAGCCAGGTCAGGCTCGGTTCGCTATCACCCCTAACTGAAATAATAGTTCATTATTTTTATTATTTACAGTTATTGCATCGTTATTTCGAAAAAATTCAATAATAAGTTATGTGAGTTTTAGAAAAATTCACGACCGCGACTCCTCCGATGACAGCAATAACAATCTTTTTGTCTGCAATCACAATAAATACAATAAAATCGAAAACGCTTTTTAAATCTCTGGTTATAAATATATATCATAGGCTAATAATGATAATCTATTCTTACGAATCTTCATCTAAACAAATAAATAAAGATAATTTATAATAAGTAAGCAAGTTACGAATATAAATAAACGAACGATGTTGAACGATCATATATCAATGCATATAATTATTACCAAAGATCAAATAAACCAAGAACGTCAAGCTATAGCCAATTCAAAAAAATCACAATTATTTAGGCAAAGGAAACCAAGTGGCCAGCAAAGTAGCACGATCCTAAAGTCGGTTTTGATGGTGTCATCAGCCAGACCACTAAGCATTAGGGGAAATGGAGCCAAACTCCGTGGTTGGTCTACGCCTAAGCAGAAAGGCGAGCAAAACTCGACTCGACTCGAAAAAATTAAATAATTTAACTCGATTCATAACAAAAATATTTGATTTATTTTAATTTAACTCAAAATTTTATAAATTTGACTCAAAAAATTTTTAAATAAAATTTGAGTTGTAAAATGGAAATTCGAATGACTCGAATAACTCAAAATTTTTAATAATTAAAGGATTGATTTTTAGGTTGAGACGAGTCTATCATTTTTTTATGATATATATACATTGATATATAAAAATATAAAGAAATATTGCTACATATGAAAATATATATATATACATATCTTATATGATTAGAGAAAGTCGTTTAAATTAGAATCATATTATACTATAACATGATAAATAATTAAAATTAAATATTTATAGAAACTAAAAAACTCGACTCGATTCTACTCAATTCAAATTTCTTAAACTTGAATCGAATCGAAAAAATTTAAATAAAATTTAAGTTGTAAAATATGACCCGTTAACTCGAATAACTTAAAATTTTTTGATTCGAATCGATCAAACAATCACCCCTAAGCACGTACATGTCCTTGTCGGGAAAAAGTTCGGTTTCCTTGTAAGAAGGGAAGGTTCATTAGAGTTGATCTTAATCACATGTTTTTAGACAATTAATTATTCAGAATTTTAGTGTTTTATGATTATGTTTAAGGTTTATAAAAAAATTATATACATATTTTATCGAGTACAATATAATATTTATATCTGATTTTAAATTTTAAAAAATTTATATATTTATATATTAAATTATTTAAATTTAAATAATCTAAATAAAACACGTCACCCTTTGTTATATAATTACTCTATAATTTATAATATCTAAAGTGTCGAGTTGGCAACCACAAAAATAAAAGAGCTTGAAATTTGGGTGTAGAAATATATTAGTATATAAGAATATCCAATATCAGGGTGAGTAAAATTCGATTCGACTCAAAAAATCGAATAATTTGATTCGAAACGAAAATATTTGATTCAAAATTTTATAGACTCGATTCGAAAAAATTTCAAATAAAGTTTAAGTTGTAAAATGTAAATTCAAATAACTCAAAATTTTTAGTGATTAAAGAATTTATTTTCAAGTTTGAGACAAATCTCTCAAAATTTTATGATATATATACATTGATATATAAAAATATAAAGAAATATTGTTATATATAAATATATATGCATATCTTATATGATTAGAGAAATTCGTTTAAATTGAAACTAAATTATATTATAACATGATAAATAATTATAATTAAATATTTATAAGAACTCGAAAACTCGACTCGATTCAACTCGACTTGAATTTCTTAAACTCGAACCGAAAAAAATTTAAATAATATTTGAGTTGTAAAATATGACTCGTCAACTCGAATAACACGAAATTTTTTGATTTAACTTGACTCGATCGAATACTCATCCCTATCCAATATTATTATTTATTTTTCTTTTTTAAATAGTTGAGGAAATTTCTGCCTAACTCGAACTGTCACTTTCCCTGTTATTGGACCAGTTTAAAGCTTTAGTTATCATGAGGAACCTAGTATTTTTATACAATTTCGGTGGTCCATTATCATAAAATTAATCTTAGTTCTAAAACTATAAATGTTATTTTATGTGTGTCAAATATCGTTAAACATTATTAATATTAGATATTATTAAATATTAATAAATTAATTAATAAAAATTAAAAATTTAAATTATAATTAATAATTAAATGTTAAGTTTATTATTATTTTATTATTATATGATGTGTCTTTAAGATTTTTAATTTTTATTAATTAATTTAATGATGTTTGACGATATTCGACGCTCATGATAGAATTTTTTTAAAACTATATAATATTATGGGAATGAAACGACCTTAATCTTCCGGTCGGAAGCTGGACACGAAGCTGATAGATTCGTTTGAAACGGGGTGCATCGCCGACTAGAGAATTTCTTTTGAGATTATAACGAAAAATATTTTATACATCGTCGGTAAAAAGATTTTTTTTTATGAATATTTAAAGTTTGAGATTTTAATATTTATAGTTATATCATAATGTTTGATATTAATTTTTTTTATAATTTAGAGTTTAAAATTTAAAGGTTAAACTTTAAGACCCTAAAAAACATGTGACAATTTTAAAAATCTACATGTGAAAAAAACTAATAGTGTATCACATGATTATCCTCAGGGATGTAGGGACGGAGCCACGTTATAACTGGGTGGGGTAATCGCCTTCTACTTCCGAAGAATTTTTTATCACTTTTGTCCTCTTATTTAAATTCTTTTACTTTTTATATGAATTTGTCTCCTTTTTTTAAATATTTATGTTTTGTCCCCCTTAACTCCAAATCTTGGCTTCGTCTCTGATTATCTTTGTAACTAACTGGACTCAAATGAATCAAAATATATTTAGAGCAAAATTGGATTTAAATATAAGATTTTAAAATTTTAAAGAGAATTTATCGTTAAATTTTTATTTCGCTCACATTTTTGCAATAATTATTTTTGGTTATTTTCTTAATTGTTAGGGTTTTATTTTGATTAATCTAGAGACTAGAATGATCCGTATCATACATCTGATTTTAATATGTAAATTTTTCGATAAAAATCCTTTTATGCACAATATATCAAATTCGAGACATATTTAAACGATACTAAATCATTTATCACTCGAATAACTTAAGTAATAATTTTTAATAAAAGGGATAATGAAAATGTTTAGAAAATTGCCTTATCATTAAATCATTATACATTTATGTACTAAGAATTTCATTTGTTACGTGCCATCAACAAAAGAAATGATTGAATATAGGTAATGGACCGTTAAACATTGATGGGAAAGTATTGCTAATCGTTTGGGCTTTGGAAGTTCAAAGCTTTTTAAACTTATTATCAATCAGTCAGCCTCTTGATTGAAGACCAAGCCAAGTCGTACCTAAAATTATAAGTATGAACTTATCAAATTTAATAGATGGGATTAATAAATGTTATGTACCTATTATTTTTCTAAAAATAGACAACTAATTTTATTAAAAAATTAAATATCCAAATATATTAAATAAAAAAATAAGGTGTAACACGAAGAAAAAATAATACGTTAAATAGAAATATCAAGTTTAGATATCAAAATTTATATTCACGCTTAGATTTTTTTACGGGTGTAAAATAATCGAGAGTATAAATATATAATTAAAAATAATATTAAAATATATAATATTTTTATGTATATAAAATAATATTTTAAACTATATTTTTTTATATTTTAGATTATTTTAAGTTAATTTTTAATATTTTAAGTTATAACCTAAAATGTTATGTTACTGGTCGTTGTTAGTTGGGTAATGCTAACCGCCAAGCCACCACCCACAGCTAGTAGATTTATTTTATTATTTTTCTTTTACTAAAATGATTATTTTTAGTGTATATGTAGCATATATACAATATAATTTTTTGAGCTTGTTTATGAGATTTTCGAACCGAACTCGGATAGACTTGACTCAATTCGTTAAGGTCTCGAACCGAACCCAAACTCGAATCGAACTCACTTGAATCAAAATTTGACCGAACTTTAATCGAACTAAATCCGAATAACTTATAAACCGATCAGACTCATTTCGATTTTCCAATCTACCCTAAACCTTGTAAGACCCAGTCTTTTCAAATACTAAGAAAAACTTTGGCTTGAATCAAACGTTTTCCAGATGGTCACATTTTGTAGGTCTTGACTTGATTTTCAAGACAAATCTTCAAGGGATTCAACACGTTGGTAATGTTCATTGGTTTGAAATAGTAAACTTTTTTTTTCCTTTTAAATTTAGCCTTTCATTGATTCCATTGGATGCTAATTTATTAGCCTTATGATTGAAATTAATTGACGGAAACAATTTGGTTAAATTCTCATATTAGTACTTGTACTATAATAAATTGTGGGTTTAATCTTTATGTTGTAATTTGATCAATTTTAGTCCTAAACTTCTAATATTTTAAATCAATTTTGATCCAAATAATACTTGTGAAATCTGTTAAGTTAAATTTTGTTAATGACTTAAGTCATATATTTTTGGGATTAAGTCAGAATTTGGAGTTGTGGGTAAATATAAATATTTAAAAATGGGATATAAATTTATAAATAAATTATTTTTTAAAATTAAATAAATATATAAAAATAAAAAATTAAGGTGGGGAATTGCCCCGAAGTAGCTTCGCCTTTGTATGTTTTGTTAGGATTTATATTCAATGCTCGAGCGGTAAAAACAAAAAAATCATATAGTATATTAATTTTAGGGTTTAGTGTTAGATTTTATAGTTTAAAGGTTAGAAATTTATGTTTATGATAGAAATTTCAAAATTTAAAAACGTATTAGGATTGAAATTAACTAAATAAAATATAAGGGATTAAATTTCAAACTTCAATATGATATAAGGACTGATGGAAAAATTTGTCCAAAAGTCTTTGATCTTTATCCAATTCCACCCTGCATGGATTTTTGAAATCTTTATTAATTACACTTAACTACTTTTATAAGCCTTTGTCTTTGGACGAGACAGCCTGGCACTTAAATTTTAATAAATCAAAATAAATTTAAAAATTAATTTATATTTATTAAATAAAGATTTTAAAATTTTAAAATAAAATTTAAATTCGAGTCCACGTAAAATATTTTAAACTGAATTTTAAAATTTTTATTTTTTGTAATTAGATATTAATCGTGCAATAAACTGGATTAAAAAATAAATTTAAAGAATCGAATGTTTTACTACAGTAAAGGTAAAATGGTAAACGGTAAAAATTAGGGGGTAAAATGATTACGTGTCGTGCAAAGACAAAGGGAACAGTTGGATTCAAAACTTGAAAGGAAGAGAAAGCTGAAAGTGGGGACCACCCTGTGTTTGAACGGTCAAAAAGAGAGACCCCACCTACTGTTGAAAAAAAAAACGTAAAAAGGAAAAAATAATAAAATCCTTTTGACTGTCATCAACGCCTCCCTCACCGACCAAACAACAGAAGAAAAAGAAAACCCAGCAAAGCTCTCAAAGCAACACCTTCTCTCTTTTTATTTTCTCCTCTGCAAAACAAATCTTCCATTCGGCTATCGTTCTCCGTCACAGATCCGTTTTAAGATCTGGAATCCGTGCCCGCATTTTCCCCGTCATGATTCAACCTCGCGTACCTGTTGTTTTTCCTCGGATTTCTTGACCCGGCCGGTAATTGTTTTCATCTACGCTCTCTGTTGTTGTTTCAGTGTTTGGCTGTTAGCGTGTTTTGTTTCCGTTAATTTTGTTTAATTTTTGCTGGATCTTAGATCCTTGTTTCCTTCTAGGGCTGACTGCATATATTTTCATCCTTTTTTCTCGAGAAATTACGGGAAAGGAAACACCTCTTATTCGGTTAATTTCGTGTGTGAAGTACCTATAACGAGCTTTAACATGCCAAAAGGCTAAATTTAATGCGTGGAGGAAGAACAACGGTCTATGCTTTACATAATTTTATGCAATATTCGTAGTTAAAATGTGTTCGCGTGTGTAAAAGTCATAGTATTATTACTTTTCTTCAAAGGATTAGAGGTTTCATTTTTTTAATGTTTTTTTGAATCTTAGATATCTTGCCGATTTATGTTAGAATGAACCATTGACATTTATTTAACGCGTTTTTATAGGTGACTCGTTGGGTATTATTTTGGCTGATATAAAGAGCTTAATATTCGACTGAGGATCTTGAGATTCTCGGTTTTTGCTTTTGGTTTGGTCCAATGACTTCTATTGGTATGATTCCTGCCTCTGGATCAAGAGAATCTAGTGGAAATGCAGCTGGTGTTGATAGATTACCTGATGAAATGAACGATATGAAAATCAGGGATGACAAGGTATGTTGATTTGTTTTCATACTTTGCTTTGCTTTAATTCGATAATTGGTTATTGGTCTTCTGGATCTGTTTTGAAAAAGCTATTACTATGTTGCAGGAAGTGGAGGCAGCTATAGTTGATGGTAATGGAACTGAGACAGGGCATATAATCGTCACCACTATTGGGGGTAAAAATGGCCAACCCAAGCAGGTTAATTTTCTAATTTTCTCCTCGTGAATTAGAGTTTATTGGGTCGGTTTTACAGATGTTTGATGATTTTCTATCTTTTCTTTCATTTTCAGACAATAAGCTATATGGCCGAGCGTGTTGTTGGGCATGGATCATTTGGGGTAGTGTTTCAGGTACACATTGATTTCATCTTTTTTGTACTTCACTTGAAGATATGTCCACATTTCATATTTTAAGTTGTGTTTTTAGGTTTTGTACTGAATTGTCTGTGTTGTATCTCAGGCTAAATGTTTAGAGACAGGTGAAACTGTTGCCATTAAGAAGGTCCTTCAAGACAAAAGATACAAGAACCGTGAATTGCAAACTATGCGTGTTCTGGACCACCCTAATGTTGTCTCTCTGAAGCATTGTTTCTTTTCAACTACTGAAAAAGATGAGCTCTATCTTAATCTGGTGCTTGAGTTTGTTCCGGAGACTGTTCACCGCGTTATCAAACATTATAATAAGATGAGCCAAAGGATGCCATTAATATATGTTAAGCTCTACTTTTACCAGGTATCAGCTTGATTAAGATGTTAACTTTTTTTTATCTTGTGTATCTCTATGGAAACAAGAATCCATGATGCCATAATATGCAAGCTTTAAATGAAATTGGTAATATTTTTGCCTTTGTGCAGATTTGCAGAGCACTTGCTTACATTCATAACAGTATTGGTGTGTGCCACAGGGACATAAAGCCTCAAAATTTATTGGTATGTTTTCAAGCTACTTGATAGATGCTTTCTGTTTGGTGGTTACTAAAGCTATCAGTTTTAAATATTTATTGACTACGGACAAACATTGTCTGGAACTGGGTTGGTGGTTCAATAATTTCGAAAGGATAATTGATTTTTGCAAAGGTAGAAAGAATCCAACATTCTGGCAAATATTTGCATGCTAATTTATTGTAACGCCAAATCTGAAACTTATAGTAAAAATCTTTGCCGTCTCAAAATTTTAAAAAGATGAGTTTGTAATAAATTCACTCAAAGATATTGTCACCGTGACGTCCTTGTTGCCAAGAGTACATCTTTTTATTTATTTTGGGGAATAACTTAGTTTCCGTCTTATTTGTTTATTCAATATAGAAGGTTGGGTTTATTTATCATTGTGTACGTTTACGCCAAAAAGCCTACTCTTACCCATACAATGATTTCCATTTCAGGTCAACCCCCACACCCACCAGCTAAAACTCTGCGATTTTGGAAGTGCCAAAGTTTTGGTATGCACAACAAATTCTTTTATTTGCTTCTGTTGCAACCTAATTGTTTATGAGCCTAATTTTGATTTAACTTGGCCAGGTAAAAGGGGAACCAAACATATCATACATATGTTCTAGGTACTATCGAGCGCCTGAATTAATATTTGGCGCAACTGAGTACACTACAGCCATTGACATCTGGTCTGCTGGCTGTGTTTTGGGTGAGCTATTGCTTGGGCAGGTAGATGCATCCTTACATATATTTTTTTCTTTAAGCGCTCTGCGTGTATTTTTGCCTTTATATTAGATAACAAGTATTATATTTGTGACTACAGCCTCTGTTTCCTGGTGAGAGCGGAGTAGACCAGCTTGTTGAGATTATTAAGGTATATTTTAGTTCAAAATTCTAAACAATAATAGTTTTATCATGACGGTATCGGAAAAATTGTTCTGTAAACCTGAAGGACGGAAGATATGAACCTGTCCAAGCTTTTAAATAACCGATGGCATCATTGGCACTTCATTTCTGAATTATCATACACCTGTGATTTTTTATGCAGGTTCTAGGTACCCCGACAAGAGAAGAAATAAAGTGCATGAATCCTAACTACACAGAATTCAAATTTCCCCAGATTAAAGCTCACCCGTGGCACAAGGTTGTGGAAATCACATGTTGTTTATTCACTTTTTTACGATAAAGTTATATATATGGTATTGATCAATGTATCGTTGGTGTGCAGATATTTCATAAGCGTATGCCTCCGGAAGCTGTGGACCTTGTTTCACGGCTACTGCAGTACTCTCCGAACCTTCGTAGTACTGCTGTAAGTATCAACCTTTTACATGTCTGTTCGTTTTTCTCTGCATTCTGCTGGATTCGTCTTTCATTCAATTATATGAACATTTCTACTTATCAATGTACAGTTTTACGAGCGTTTTTACTTTCTGTACAGGTTGAGGCTTTGATCCATCCCTTCTTCGATGAGCTACGTGATCCTAACACTCGCCTGCCAAATGGCCGATTTCTTCCTCCACTGTTCAACTTTAAGCTTCATGGTAAAAGAACATGATGATCCATCACATGTTTTCTGTACTGTTTTTACCATTTGAACTTTGAAACTGATGACCGTCGCCGTATTTTCAGAATTGAAAGGAGTTCCTTCGGATATGTTAGCGAAACTGATCCCGGAGCATGCGAGAAAACAATGCTCCTTCCTCGGATTATGATGGGTAAACTTGTTATCTGCATCTTGCAGAAATGTTTGGCTATTGTAGAGAGTAGTAGGTTTCAGTTATATATGGTAAAGAAGCCATGTTAGTTGTCTTGGTCACCCTCAATGTTCATTTGTTCCCTTTATTTTTAATATTAATATTATTATTTTAATCCATATTTTATGTTATTTTCCTTCTTTGTCCCCACTCTTTCTGTAGAAAGCAAACTTGTGAGTATTTTGCATAAGGCCTTAATGAGTACGATGACCCTGTTATATGACAGATTGTAACATATTGTTGGTTTCAGTGTAATTTCCTTTTGGTATAATTTAATTAATTGATTTTGATGGCAGATGAATTTAGTTGTGTTCTTTGATTCAGTGTATAATATACGTTTAATATGCTTGAATATAAGGGTTTTTCTGAATTAAGACGAGATTAAAATAAGGCGAAATGAAATTTGTTAAAAAATTATGAAAGTTTTAAAATTAATTTTTATTATATATCAAAATTTTTATATTATTTTTAAAAAATTCAATATATACCGTAACTTTTATATTTTCGAAATTTTTAATTTCTTTATAATTTAGTTGTTTTTGCAATTCTAGTGCAATATAATTATTATTAAATTTATGATATTAAATTTAATATTTTATATGTAAATAAATTATTACTCAACTTGAATCGAGTATCTCAATTATTAGGTCAATCAATTTTTTATGTAAATAATATGATTTATACGATTAATGACATTAATATCAACTCAATTAATATTTGTTTTTCGTAAATAGATTCTAAATATGAGAATAGATTGTACGATTTAAAGTTTAAAGATTAAAATTTAAAATGGTAACAATTTTAAAATTTGTTTATAAAAAATTCACTGATGATGTATTAAATAATTATTTTTATATTAATTAAATAATATTTTTTAACAGTTTTTTTTATTCAGTAACCTTAAATAACAATAATATTATCATTTTAATTAAACAACGTACTTATAAATTATTCAAATTTAATTTGAATTATTTAATAAAACATTTACATATTTTTAATGATAGTAGCGGGGGAAATCGTTTTCCTAAAACAATTATTTTAAAAATCTCTATCCCGTCGATGGAAACCGACCTCCCATTTCCAAACAGACTGCGATTCTTCAACGCGTGCAAATCAAGCGTCGTCATAACGGCGTCATAAAGAAACGAGGTCGAAGCTAACTAACGGCCGAAACTTTTTGAAAATTCAAAACGGGTAGACGGTGTTCCGTCAAACTAAGATCCATTTTTGGATCTATAAATAGTAAAAACTGATAATTCGTAGAGCAGATCTTCGCTCGCACTTCTCTCCTCCGTTCGACTCCGCTTAATAACCGCTCACATTTTCTCGCAGGTAAAATTTCCATCTGTTAATCTGAAATTCAACTAATATATGTTCTTTGTTTGTCTCTACCGATCTGCATATCTCTATGTTTTTGAAGATTTGACTTCAATTTTGTTTCGAAATTGTGTCAAATCTTTTGAATTTTGAAATCTTTGCGTAGTGTTGATCTGATAGTTCTTTGAATCAGTCGTGAGTTTCGTTGGTTTGCTTAGATTTGTTTTTCTCGAATAGAATTTCTGTTGTTAGAACTTAGATGTTGGATTTAGAGAAATCTCCATCTCTTGATCTGAAATTCAACTAATATATGTTCTTTGTTTGTCTCTACCGATCTGCATTTATCTATGTTTTTGAAGATTTGATTTCAATTTTGTTTCGAAATTGTGTCAAATCTTTGAATTTTGAAATCTTCGCGTAGTGTTGATCTGATTTACTTTTTTGAATCAGTCGTCTGTTTCGTTGGTTTGCTTAGATTTGTATTTATCGAATTGAATTTATGTCGTTATATGTTGGATTTAGAGTTTTATTTATTGATCTGTTGAAGTCTGGCCTGTTTGGTTTCTGATCGTTTTTGTTCTGAACTTTGACCTGTGGATCTACTCTGATCTATAATTACATATGTTTTTAATTTTCAAATTATATTGGTGATTTGCAGACGTGAAGAATGGGGCTGTCTTTCGCAAAGCTATTTAGTCGGCTTTTTGCCAAGAAGGAGATGCGTATATTGATGGTTGGGCTTGATGCTGCTGGTAAAACCACCATTCTTTACAAGCTCAAGTTGGGAGAGATTGTCACCACGATTCCCACCATTGGTAATTGATCTCGTGAAGTTGTAACATTTTTTATTAAGTTGAAATTTGTTTCAAATTGATAATATTATAATCTTGTAGGTTTCAATGTTGAAACCGTGGAATACAAGAACATCAGCTTTACTGTCTGGGATGTTGGAGGCCAGGACAAGGTAACTATTTTTAGTTTTTATTCAGGCATACCATGAACTGTAAATACTGCATGAAAGGAAAAAACTAGAGATCTTTTGATATGTTCTATTTATTACTTTATCATAGCTTGTAAAAGGGAATGAATATGGATGGGATTTTGCAGTCTTATATATTCTATGAGCTATTAAGTATCGCATTGTTCCGAGAAAGGAGAAAACTCATGCTAATGGAGTATCTGTTAAGTATATGCATTGGTCGATGATTAGCTCTTAAAATTGGAGTGTTGTTCAATTATCTCGATTATAAGTCTTGCTGATTTGCTTCGACTTTCTTCGAAGATTCGACCACTGTGGAGACATTATTTCCAAAATACACAAGGACTTATTTTTGTGGTCGATAGCAATGATCGTGATCGTGTGGTTGAAGCTAGGGATGAACTTCACAGGATGTTGAACGAGGTAATTGAGCATAAATTTTCATATACCGGTATTGTCATTCCTGTGAACGCATGGTTACTCTGGATGGTGTTATGATGTTGTCCCTGCGTGCTAATATCTAACATATTATTGTGTGCCCATTGACAGGATGAATTGAGGGATGCTGTGTTGCTAGTATTTGCTAACAAGCAAGATCTTCCAAATGCTATGAACGCTGCCGAGATCACCGACAAGCTTGGGCTTCATTCTCTCCGCCAGCGCCACTGGTAAGATCATCTCTCTTGCCGTCTTTATCTAATCCCCTCTGTTTGTATATCTCTATGTCACCCTCTGTATGCTATATACTTCACAGGTACATACAGAGCACATGCGCCACTTCTGGTGAAGGACTGTACGAGGGACTCGACTGGCTCTCGAACAACATCGCAAGCAAGGTAAGCTCAGGCAAATCATGCTGATTATAGGTAAGACCATACCTTCCGTTTACTTGTGCTGATAAATGTACATATAATTGCAGGCATAAATGGCACAATCACACTAATTCTTGCCTTCTTATGTTCTGGATTTCTTCCTGGTTCAAGTGTATGGCTTCTTTTCTCTTTTATGTTTCGTGTCCCTTGCAAACACATGTAGTTTAAGAATAATTTGCTTAAATTTCAATTTCCCTTGTTGTATTGCCTCCATAGCTGCAAAAGGAAAAACAAATGTTTTCTCCAGGTTTTGAAATGAGAATTGGGTATGTAAATATTTGTCGATTTTTACAATCATCACAGTCAATTAAATTGGCATAATGATAAATTTGATCCTTAACAATTACATGCTTTTCATTATGGTCCTTCCAACAAAATTAACGGTCTGAAAAATCACAAACCAAAAATCATTTTTTACGAATTAAATCTTAGTCTTATTTAGAGGAAGGGAAATCCTTTTAAAAAATTTCTTCCTAAAATATAAAAAAACAAAAATAAATAACTTAATCAATTGATAAATATGCTCGTTAACTTTCTTAAATCTTTTTAATTAATAAATATATATAAATATTTTTAATCAATAACATGATATCTTTTAAGAATTTAGACAAATATACTTTAAATATTTATTTTAATAAAAAATATTTTAAATATATATTTCAACAAAATAATTATATTTTAAATATTTATTTCGATGAGAGAATACTTTAAATACTTAAAAAAATATATATGCTTTATATATTTATTTATGATATAAATCTTTGTTTAATTAGTTACATATATTTGATTAGTTGTACTAATTGATTTTGTCCAATTAATTATTATATATCCAAAATTAAAATATTTATATTTTATAAAATTTGAAAATAATTTTTTTAATAAATTAAACTTTTATTCATCCAAAACAACTGTCCACATCCATCAACTTTACAAACGAATCAAAAGAATTAATTTTACACTACATCCCAATTAATGGCTATATCCCTATCAAAAGAAAGACGATAAGAATGAAAATATAAATCAATATCATGTTTAATTTGATCAAAAACAGAATCGGCTGAACATGATTGCTTCTCATGTAAACGGTTGTTCCTCTCTTTTCACACATGATAGTTTAATCCACGTCAAACTAAACGCACAATCGCAGTTCGCATGGATTTTTTCTTCCCAAACTGCAAACCCCAGTTGAAGCTAACAAACTAATCTCGTTTAGTAATTTTAATTTGTTTAAACTGAACGGATTTAAATTAAAAAATCAATTTAGACTAAAAAAATAAGTCAAAATATATATAAAAAAAATCAATTTCAAATGTTTAATTAAACGTAAAAACACTCGAATACAAATTGAAATTAATAAAATCAAATTAAACTATCAATCATGAAATAAAGAAGGCAGTGGCACTGGCATGTCGGCCAGATCAAAGAACCATGTGATGTGTTTATCGGTACTGATCATTTCTGCCAACACAGGCTAAACTACAGGGAAAAACAAAGTTCATAATCAGAAATCAGTGTTGAGAAAATTATTTTTTTTTTTATAATTTAAGTATTTATATATTTTTATTGATCTAATTTTATATTTCTTTAATTTTATAATTTTACATCTTTTGAAATTTTAATAAATTTTTAAATAATTTATTTATAAAATTTTATATTCATGGGTCGAAAAAAATAAAGATATTGTTCACGTCTGTATTTGGAGAAGGATTATTAAGTGAATCATGTTCATCACGCTATATATGGCAGACACGAAGTTGTGTGTGGGAGGGGCTGTTGCCCCTCTCAAAATTTTTGATATAATTTCATTTTTGGTCCTTTTTAATTTAAATGTTAATTTAAATAGGGTTTTTGTCCCTCTTAATTTTTAAATTTAAAAGGTTTAATAAACTATTGTCCCTTCCAATATTAAAACCTAATTCCGTCCCTGATATATGGTACAAGCAATCAAGATCATTTATCTTTAAATAACTACATAATAACTGTCCACCCACTAATTACATGTAGGAAAGAGAGAATGATTCACCTTAAAAAAACATTGAGTAAAAATCATCTCTTTATCATGTATCACACCTCATTTGAAAATTTTCTTAAAAAATTGAATTTTAAACCCTAACTATTATTTTTTATCCTAAACCCTAAACTCTATACTCTAAAAAATACACTTACCCTTAATTCTATAAATCTTAACCACAACCCTTGACCTTAAACCCTAAACCCTATACTTTAAAAATACACCTACCCTAATTCTATAAATCTTAACCACAACCCTTGACCCTAAACCCTAAACACTTTAATTTAAAACGAAAACACAAATGGAAGTATAAGAAAAAAATAGACGATTTATATCTAAAAAATTAAAATAAATAATTCTGATTAATTGAGATCGTAAATGACGTGGGAATAAATTCGCGTAATAATTTTCGCATTTGGGGCACTCTAGAAGACAAGTGGCATTGCTATTCGTCTCTGACCTTCGGCTTACGGTAGCAAAATCATGGCTTTTTCCTGGAATCCACTAAAATAAAAACTTGGACCAGTCTCTTCTGTACCCACATCCATATTCCAATGGCTCATATTCCTATTCCATATTAGGGGTGGGAACGACCAAGTTAAAAGTATTATAATTAATTTTATTCGAAAAATATGTGAGCTTAGAATTTTTAAGTTTGTACTTAACCATAATTAAAATTCGAGTTTAACTTGAAAACTCATGAACTTTAAATATTTAAAGCTTAAATCAAACTAAAGAAATAAAAATAAAACTGAAACTAAACCCTAATTTGTGAGAAATTATTAGGTGAACCCTGTTCACCACGTCATTCATGGTCCAAGCAATCAGGACCGTTGATCTTTAAATAACCACCTAATAACTACCCGTCCACTAAATACATGTAAAAAAGAGGTGATGATTCACTTAAAAAAAAATTAAAATCAACGATCCTGTTTAATTAGGACCATAAATAACGTGGTGAACAGGGTTCACCTAATAATTTTTCCTAATTTGTTAGTCTCTATTCTCAGAAACTTAACATTATCATTACTAACCCTTTATTATTATTTAGTTGATTTTATTATTATTATTAGTTTTTTTAATTATTATTAGTAATAATATTTAATAATAATAATTATTATTATATTGTTATATAGAGTATACATGGTTATCGATATAATAAAATTTATACATTATATTTTTACATTATGTATGTTTTTCGAATTGAGTATCAAATAACTTATCTTAACTCGTTATAAATTTAAATTATGTTCAAACTCAAATTAAATTAAACTTTATTTAAATTAAACTCGAATAAATTATTATTTGTCTCGATCTATTTACGAACTCATTTCATATAGGTCAGAAATATTAGACTTTACAACAGCTGCATAAGTGGTCTGAAGTATTGGATTACAGCTCTTCCCGCATTCTCCTTCGTCTTCTCTTCCCCACCATTATGGAATATGGAATAGGATAGGATAGGGTTCAAGAATCTTAACCAATTCATATACTCCCCAGAAGTTGATTTTATATTCCATCTTCTATATAATATATATATATATATGCAGAGAGAGATGGACATTACATATTTTTAGTGACACTGGTGGGTGACTCACCACATGCACATTGGTTTTGTTCGTATTGTGACATGGCTGCGCACTCGGACAGTCGTCTCCTTCTTCTGCTTCTCGTGTTCTCTACTTGTTCTTTAAGAACATGTAGTAGTACTTCCAGTAATCCAGGCACTGAAAAGGAGTTCGACAAATGGCTGAGATGGAATCTCTTAAATCACAGAAGCAAACGGATGGCAGACCGATCCGTTGTTATGTTGGACGGCGGTGGACGGAGGGCTCTTGACGATAAGCTGGTGGCCGCAGAGACGAACAAGGTGACGATAAATGTTAGTCCGGATGGAAGCGGCGAGTTTACGACGATTACAGCAGCACTGAATAGCATCCCTCTACGCAACACCAGGAGAGTCATTCTAGACATAAAACCAGGCCTTTACAGGTACATACATACATACATTCCTATGGCACAGACGGGAGGCCTTTGAAGACATTTCAAAGTGCAACGGTGGCCGTGGATGCTAATTATTTTATGGCCATCAACATCAAGTTTGAGGTAAACCTCACAAGATTCCATTGCTGCATTATACATGAAACATTCCAAAACTGTTGCTCACGGGTTAATCAAATGGAATAATTAACAAAACTCTTTAGTTTTTAAATTCAAGATTCCAAGCACAAGTTGTAATAATTTGGTGTTGCAGAACACAGTCCCACACACGACCGGATCCAAAGGGGGACAAGCAGTGGCAGTTCGAATATCAGGGACCAAAGCTGCATTCTACAACTGCAGTTTCTATGGGGACCAAGACACTCTTTACGACCACAAGGGTCTACACTACTTCAACAACTGCTTTATCCAGGGCTCGGTGGATTTCATTTTCGGCTATGGCAGGTCACTTTACGAGGTCTGTAAACCATACACTTGCCACACAGTTGCTAAAGATAAGCCAGGTTCTGGCCTTCCAGTAATAACAACTTTGCTGGTCATGTGCAGAACTGCTACTTGAATTCCATAGCCAAGAAAGTGGCTTCCTTCACGGCACAGAAGCGATCCAGTGCGTCACTGGACAGTGGGTTTTCCTTTAAAGACAGTGTGGTAACCGGCAACGCCACTGGTCAGGTTTACCTCGGAAGAGCTTGGGGTGATTATTCGAGGGTTGTCTTCTCCTACACGTACATGGACAAGGTGGTTCGTCCCCAAGGGTGGAATGACTGGGGCAAACCGAAACGTGATGCGTGAGTGCAACACTATCGATTCGTCTGCTTCTTTTCTGTGCCTATTTATTATAATTTGTAATAATGTTAGAATCATGTGTTGTGGTTTCAGTAGGGTGTACTATGGTGAATACAAGTGCAGCGGACCGGGAGCCAACTTCACCGGAAGGGTGCCGTGGGCTCGAGTTCTGACCGATGAAGAAGCCGAACCTTTTATAGGAACATACTATGTTGAAGGAGATACTTGGCTCATAACTCCTTGATGCCACACCCTGTATTACGATGGCCTCTGTGTATTTCTACAAACTATTCATTAATGCGTGATGTGTATGTCATTGATGTCATGATGATGAATATTATGGGAATTAAGCTGAATAAAACCAGAAGATTGTATCAATTTCGGGAGTGATTATATCATGAATTCTTTCCACACATCATCCGGGTCTATATAATCAGGTCCGTTCATTTTTAGGTGATTACCTTATAACTATCGCTCACTAATTACACGTAGGAAAGAGATAATGATTCACCTTAAAATATATACAATCAGGTCGGTGTCGATTGGATTTTCAGATTCGATTAGGTTTTTACACTCCCTATATATGGTTTTTGGTAAGTTGTACGGTAGATCACACCATATCTTTCTTTATTTTATGTTGTCTTCGATTTGAATTATTTTCGATTTTAATCTATTTTAGTTTAACTAAAATTCAGATAATCATATTTAAATTAGATAAATCAATTTGACTCTCGAATAAAGTCTCGTATCTACTTTTAAAACACTTGATAAGGAAACTCAAGAGTAGATATAAAAAAAACTTACAAGTGCGTAGATTTTTTTTATTTTAAATTTTTAGAATTAATTTAGTTCATAAAAAAGATTATTATTAGAAATAAAAAAAAATCGAAGTGGCATTCTTTTATTGACAATATTTTTCTTAGGGATAATAATCTTTTCTCAGTTGCGTCATTTTTCTCCCCTATTAGAATGTCATTCTTACTATTTTCTTAGATATTTATTAATTCTCATCCTTATTATATTGTGTATTTTCTCAATTTATTCTTTAATTTATAAGATATTTATCTTATAAAATATTTTAATAAATTAAACTTATAATTTAAATTTTTTATCACTATTTAAAAAATTTTAAATTTATTTTATTATTTACTTCAATTTTTAGTTAAATAGATTAATTTCATTTTTTTGTTTATAAATAATAAAATTAAAAATATAATGTGACTAGAAAAAGTTATCATTTCTAAGCGGTTAAAAAAGCCCAATTTTTTCTAAACCCAATCCTAGTTGTGGCCTTTTTCTCATTTTGCTTATTTATCGATAGCCGGTAATTAATTTAAATATTAATTATTGATTGTTATAGTTTATTGTTTTTTTTATATTTTTAATAGAATGACATTATATATATATATATAATTTTTAGGGTTTGTTTATCTATTGTTTTGGCGTGATTTTAATATATTTTAGCGGTCGTTTAATACTTGTATAAAAGTTTTCGTGGCTGTAGTTTATGATTATAATTTTGTTGATGTTCATAGAGAGATAGATCTCAATTCGGTTGATGATTGTTTGTTGATGTAATAAAACTCAGAGAACATAATAAATATCTGATAGTTTAATTCACACACAACTCTATATTCACCCTATAAAACGTCTTGTTAGGATGCAAACAAGGAGATTTGTAAGATTTTTAGATTTTAAATATTTTTATTTGAATCTATATATGGATCTGATTTATATCGGGTATAGATTCGGATTGAATTCGAATCGGATTATGACAATATCTATATCCGATTCACCTCCTATTAGTACTCAAACTTTTTGTTTGGATTTGAATTCAGACTTTTTAATGGGATTTAAATTAAAAAAATTCTTCAGATCCAATAAAATGAATCGGATTTAGATTATATCGTCGTCCCTGAATCACACCCTTGATATTAGCTAACGTGGGCCGACAAGGTCTATGGAATACGTTCCACAACATGAGATTGGTGTGGATAAGTCCATGAATGTATGGTCGAGGTCCAAAAATCCACGTGTAACGCATATGTCAAATGTCAGAGGGGGGTCTGCTGAGGTAGGCACAGCAAAAATTCAGGGGGGAAATAGTAATTAACCCATTCATAATAAGGCCTCAAACTTTTTCAATTCTTTCATTTTTCTTGATCATCTTTGCAAGTATGCTTGAAAGGACCTCATTTAGATGCAAGTATTCGGTAGAATCGAGTTAAATTTTGCTCGTATCCGACTTGATTTTCTAATTTTGTCACTTGGCTTACTATTTATAAGGATTAATTATGTTCCCAATCCCTATACTATTCAGATCTTTTAAACGAAACCTCTTTATTCCGAGAATTTAATTTATTTATTATTATAATTTCAAAATTAAACTTGAATTGGCAAAAAATATTCAAATTCAACAAAAGTCGGTTAGCAATATTATTGATCGGAGTTTAAATTCTTGAAAGTGAAATTAGATGGACTAAATTTTAAAATCTCAAAAGACGGGGGTGTGGGTTGCAATTATACCTAATAATGAGGAAAAGATTTTAGTAAAGATGTGAACCACTTTTTCTTATGACAAGAGGAGCACAAAGGTCTGTGCTTCACACCACAAAAGTGAAGTGAATCCAATGCTATAATCATTGAGACGTTAACTAAATTCAACTATTGAGGGAAGAAATTTAAGGGGGAAAAATTAAGGTGTTATTATATATATATATAGACATTAAAAATTATAGAAAAGAATAAAGGTAAGAAAAATCATGAAGACACGAGTAGGGATGGTTCAAAGATTTTAAAGGTTCTGTGCAATTTATTAAAATATGACACTTAGAAGCAATTGTTCATAACCCTCAATAGTTCTAAAAATATGACCTTAAAAATAATTATCCTTTGGGCCATGTATGATCATTTCTATTGCAACTGTCTAGAACTTCACTAATTTTACAAAACAATAGTAATAAGAATAATTAAGATTCTATAATGAATTGTCACATTTAAGAAATAATTATAATGTTTTAACAATTATAACTCGTATTTTTAAGAGTATCCTCAAAACTTTTATAATAAATTTTAAGATTAACATCGTATAATAAATATTGTTTATCAAAATTTTAAAAATTCTATCTTTAGAAACCCTATACGATCGTTCTTATTACTCTTATCCTGAATCCTTACTGGGTAAGGGTAATTACCCCGTCCCACTCCCATTTACCTCCATCGTTAGATGGGAAGACAACCGTGTGCATCTTCTCTAGGATTTGGTATTGCAATTAGGGTGAAAATCATCGACCTCTTTCTTATGTCTCCTTTGAAAATTAGAGGTTTAGAGTTTAGGGTTTAGGTTTAAGGTTAAGGATATGGTTAAGATTTAAGGAATTAGGAGTAAGATGTATTTTTTAGAATATAAGGTTTAGAGTTTAAGATATTAAAAATAAGGATTAGAGTTAAAATTAAATTTTAAAAAAAATTTAAATAAATTATAAGAAAAGACAAAAGAAAGAGCCAGATGATTTTTACCCCTGCAATTATCACAATTCAACTCGACTTATGACCGTATTATACAAATCTAATACAAAATCTTTTTTAAGATATTATTCCTTGAAAAATTTCGTCACCCAGATGCATTTTCCTATAATTTGACTTCTAATTCAAAATATAACATGTAAATAAATTCAGTCACAAAATATGAACTGTGTCTCCAATTATTACAATTCCATCATTTTTTTCCTGTTCCATTCCCTTCCTATTTTCCCCTATGAAGTCAGTAGGGATCAGCAGACATTGCACCTTTTCTTTGTTGCTTTTTCTTACAGATCTAAGAGATGGAGTCTCAGAGATAGTAGAAGGGAAGGACATGGAACCCGAACTCGACGGGTTCCGACCCGATCCGGTTTAATTTGGTCAGTTTTTTGGGTGAAAAATTCGGGTTCGGGTCGGGGTTTTTTCAAGGGTGGTCTCGGGTCGGGTCGGGTTTGAGTTTAAGGCTTAAAATCGGGTCAGGTCGGGTCGAATTTTTTTCACCCTAAAATCGAGTCGGGTCGAGTGACGGGTGGAGGATATGATTTTTCGGGTTAAGTACATGTGGGCTGAAAATCCAACCCGACCCGTGCCATGCCTAGATGGAGGCAGCAAAAAGAAACAATCATACAAGTAAAAGCGTTGAAATCAAATCAAAACAAAAGCTTAGGAATAGTACCCTTGAAAAAAAATATTTAATGAACTATTGTATTTGTTATGGTAAAAATAAAAATCGTTATGAAATCATGTCAACTTCACATTCCTCATATATAGAGGTACAGTTAAAAGACGAGAGATTTTTACTCGTTAACTAATGACAGACATAATTTATCTCTCTAAAAATAACATAAAATCGTCATAAAAATAAGAAGATTTTTATTTTTTACTGTACAAATAGAATATAGATCATAAAATAAATAAATAAATAAAAAACACCGCAACACAATAGAAAACGGCAGACAATCAAGGACGAATCCACTTTTACGGTGGGAGGGGTTCTTGCTTCCCTAGCATGAGAATTTTACTTTTATTTTTTTCATATTTTTCTGAAAAAAAGTAGATAAAAATATAAATTTACTTTTATGTTTTTTTTTTAATTTCAAATTCTAACTCATCCTTGAGTATAATATCTAAATAATTTTATCTTGAAAAAACGAATAAAAATCATTATTACCTAATCATGCATCCTTTCAGACTCTACCTTAAAAAAAAAATTAAAATTAAATTCTAAACGTTAACCCTAATTTTCATATCTTAAATCATACATCCTAAAAAATACACCTTACTCCTAATTCCATAAACCCTAACTATAATCCCTGATCATAACCTTAAAACCCACTGATTTAAAGTGGAAGCACTAAAAGAGCCACAATAAAAGGTAAAAAAACATCCCCGCTTTGAGTAGAAATCATCTACTCCTTAATCATCTTTTTTTATGTCCCTACTAAAAAATATTAAAAAATTAAATTTTAAACTCTAACCCTAATTTTTTTACATTCTAAATTATACTCCAAAAATACATCTTATTTTTAGTTCCTTAAACCCTAACCATAATCTCTAACCTTAAATTCTAAACCCGAAAATAAAGTACCAAAAAAAATACATTAAAGAAACATACGAATTGCACTTACGAACAAGTAAATGAGTGTACCTAAAAGTGCACACGACAACATCAATTATGTGTATCGGCCTATATCAGTATCATCACTGTATATTCCTGCAGGAACAATCACTAGGTATTGGCTCCATAAAAAAATCTGAGAGAGAGAATATCAGTGACCTTTCAATGACCAAAAATGATGAACAAAAAGCTCAGATTATGATAAACAAAATGACAAACGGTCTTGACTGACACACACAAAAGAAAACACTTACACTCCCCCCTCCTGCACGAGTTCCACTTTTCTATTCCTGCAGCCATAAGAATACAAAATAGAATTCAACATTTAACTAAAATATTAATACAAAATGAAAGTAACTAAAACTTGAGATCTTGGTTAATCTGGAACAATCTTGTGTCCTTGATCCGAGAGCTCGGTGGTGTGCGATGTGGCTTTCGGATTCCTATGTGTGATTCGAATGTTGTATAGGTATAGCTCAGGAGGGATAGACGGGGAAGGAGATGATGAGCTAGGTGGGAACAGTTGATGGCTCAAGATATTGATAATGGGAGTAGTAGATTTATGTAGGGGTCTTACAAGGTCAAGAAAAGGCCTTACAAGGTCAAGAAGTGGAGATAGTGGGAAGAGAAAGAGGGTAATAAGACTAATAGTTTGTTCTTGTGTTTTTAAATAAGCTCAGGTAGGACAGCACCGAGAGAGAGGTCAACAAGCCTTAAAGCAATGGTCAACGTCCATGGAGATTCCTCTTCTGCAAAATATCAGTATCCTCAGGATTACACTGTCAACAACCATGGTAGTTTCAGGTTGGTAGATGAATATGTCCATGGTGATAAACTTGAAACCTGCAGAAGATCAGATGGAAGAAATAAGTGGTTTTATATGCATAAATCGATGAGAAACATAGAAATATGGATGAATGGGTTTAGGGTTTTGGCTTTTAGGGATAACCGACAGCTGAAAGAAGGGGTTTTAGTTTTTTTATTACCAAACCTAATCTGTGTTTACTATGATCATAATAACATATAATCTAACATAGCATCTGTTTTTTGTAAAAAAAACAAAGGAAAACACGAATAAGGTTGTTTAATTATGAGATCCTACATGCTGCAAATCACTGCCGATGGATTAATAAGGTAAAAGAAGAGAAATGAGCAGATTTTTCATACCTTGAAGAAAGTTGAGGTTAGAAAGGGAGAGCTGAGTGGAATGGATGATTGGATGGTGATGCAGGCAATATAAAACACAAGAGTTTACACGGTTAGTGGGCTGTCCTTGTGGACCCCTGCTTACAAATATTCTAGGCCCAAATTTGTACCATCCATAAATACAAAACTTCCAGGCCTTGCAAAAGCTTATAGATGTAAAAAATATATATAACTTGATTATACCAGGGGATGCCAGAGAAATATCAGTGGTAGGATCATAATAGATCAAAGCCGTTCAGCAAGTTCGAGCTCAACCTGAAGTCTATGACTTGGCTTAAATTTGATCATATGATCAGCAATAATCATGGAAAGTACATTTTAAGATGCTCAACAAGCTGGCTCAAGCTCAGAGATAACAGCACAAGAGAATTTATCTTTAGGATAACAAGATAAATAGGTAGTTGAAAGTAAATATAAAAGGTCCAAAATCATGCCAGTTTCTTCTTCATTTAGGTTCACTTGAATTGTTCAGACATATGAGAAAATAGCAAGTAAAATAACAAATTTGATCTAGATAGTACAATACAGAAATATAGGGAAGAAGTTCCTCTTAGGATGGTACAATAAGTTTTGGTTTCTTCCCATTTATGAACCAACATATAGGAATAACAAGCAAATACCACCATGGAAAATTTTGAGCCCCAACAACCTGTATGGTTGTAGCTTCATCTCCTGTTCCGACTCTCCTCTCGATCCTTCTCCTTTTTTCTGTAAAGCTTTTCGAGGACTCGTTTTGCCTCGCACTGTGGGAAGTTTTCAAGATCATAATAATGTGGGGCCACATCAACTAACCTGTATTCGACAAACCAGTGTACATGTAAATTAAAGAGCTATCGAAGAAAAAAACGTTAGACTATTGAAGGGTCTCAGATCCATAAAGTCATTGTATCAGGAAAAACAAAGAAACAATTACACAACTACAAGTCCCAACTATAAGAAAGGAGAGACTAACCATTCACCACGTATATCTGTCACAGTACGAATAAAATTCCGGCTTGTCAGCACGTACTCATTGTAGATGACCCACTCTGGCTTGTGATCCAAGCAATTTGATGGATGCAAGTGCACCACCTGCAAAATAAATTGTACAATACAAATTGTTACATTCCATCTGTACACCTAAATGGAGAAAACTTCACCAAGAAAGAATGAATGACCAGGAAACGGAGAAGACTATATATACTGACCTGGTTGTCTTTAACTGTCAAGTAGTGCCCCGTGCGCTCCAGATGAGCTACCTGCATGAAATACCCAGCAAGCATGGCCTTTCTAATGTTGACATAGTAGTCACGGCTGTTGAAATCAGTGCTGCACAGCTTGAGATTAAACCTTGCCATGATGCGCACCAGCTGTTGTCTAACATTATCGGCAGCCTTCAGCGCTCTATGGTTGACAAAATTCTCATAGCACCAAGATTGATCCTCATCTGCAGTTTTCATAGATTGCAAGGCTCGTAAGTCAATTGCTATCAAAAAATAAATTTGGCTCGTCATTTGACAAAAAATGAAGTACTTACTGTTTTGTTTGTAAGCATGGTACACGTTCAAAAGTGTGAGATGATCACCATCAATATGTCCAAACCGAGCTTTTGCTTCATCTGCAACTTTTTGTGCCTCCCTAGGCCGTACAAAGCAATTGGGTACTAAAGAAAGAATTGAGTTATCACAGAAGAGGCCCATGGTAGGTCAGCAGAGGCATACAGGCAAGGCGACACCATTTGCTTCATGAGAGAATACTGAGAAACTGAAACTATTTGCATCAGCACTTGCTTAGAAATCCTATGGTGCATGCCAACAGGAGCATGGAACCCAGACAAGACAGTTGCTGATGACAACCTAAGACACATTACAGCTTAACTGTGTAGATGCATACAGGGATATGCATGTAAACAGTTAAACATCTAGTGTTGTGCACTAGCCAAAGTACAAACACTATTCAGAATGGGACATTATCAAGCATGATAATCGATAGATCCCCATGACAACTACTTCCTAAGACCTGACTCAACACAAACACAAAGCATGCTAGCAAATAAAGGAAAGTACCTGAAAGCATGGCAGCAATCGAAAGAATCTCATTTGAACAGTTAAACTCCGAACTAACTACAAGCATCTTTGACATTTGAGGATCCAGGGGGAATTCACTCATGATCTCTCCCAACTTTGTTAAGTTGCCCTCATCGTCCAATGCTCCCAAATAATTCAGCACTTCCAATGCCCGCATCAATGTCTCTGGAGCAGGTGGGTCCATAAAATCAAAATGCACCAGATCATCAATTCCCAATTTCTTCAATGTGAGAACTGTATTTGCAAGGTTTGACCGCAAGATTTCAGGATAGGTCTGTGGCTGCAGATCATTATTAAAACTCTTCTCAGTGTAGAGCCTGAAGCATTTTCCAGGTTGAGTTCTTCCAGCACGTCCAGATCTTTGATGTGCACTTGCCTTTGATATAGGAGATACCAGTAAGGACTCAACACGCACTCGTGGGTTATAAACTTTTTGTTTAGAAAACCCAGGGTCAATAACATAAACAATACCATCGATAGTCAAGGAAGTTTCAGCAATGTTTGTAGACACCACAATCTTCCTTCCAGCAGGGCCATCCTCCTTCACAGGAGGAGGAGCAGGCTCAAAAATCTTCTGCTGCATTGCAGGTGGAAGAGTTGAATAAAGAGGAACTACTTTAACCGGGCCAACTTGATCCCCCATGTTTCCAACTTCTTTGGTTATTTTACGACAGGCATCTTCTATCTCCTCCTCTCCAGTAAGGAAAACAAGAATATCACCAGGAGGTTCGCACATGTGTATCTGCACAACAGTCCGTATAGCAGCCTCCAAGTAATCCCTTTCAGGTTCCTGGGTGTAAAATATCTCCACAGGGTGAAGCCTACCAGGAACCTTCATAAGTGGTGCACCATAAAAATAACCCTGAAACTTTTCAGCCTCTAGAGTTGCACTCATAACAACAAGCTTAAGGTCAGGCCGATTCTTCAAAACTTCTTTCAAAAGCCCAAATAACACATCCGTGGCCAAAGTCCTTTCATGAGCTTCATCGAGAATAATTACTTTATATCGTTCTAAAAGAGGATCAGTCATAGCTTCCCTTAAAAGCATACCGTCGGTCAAATACCTATCAACAACAGCAAAAAGATAAACCTCAAAACTCTCTAATTCATATCCAAGTCTATACCAATAATACCAAATATAACAACAGGTAAAAGATAACTTACTTCAAAACAGTTCTTGCGCTACTGCAATCCTCAAATCGAATACTATAACCCACCTCCTCTCCGATAGTTACATCCATTTCTTCAGCAACACGACGTGAAACAGACATCGCAGCCACTCTTCGTGGCTGGGTACACGCAACCATCATTTTCCTACGTTTATCCGGAGTTTCTATATCAACGGCATCCAATACAAACTGTGGTATCTGCATAACGAAAAAAAAAATATAATGTAACTGCCTAAGTCTTTCCTCAAACAGAAATCGCTCAATAATTGTTCACATATAGGAAATCAAATTAAAATTTCGAGCTGAAGAAAGTACTAACCTGAGTTGTTTTACCACTACCGGTTTCACCGACTAAGATAAGGGTTTGATTCTCCTTCAGAACTTGCAAAAACTCCTCTTTCTGTTGCCAAACGGGGAGGGTTTTCCTCTTCTCCAAAATATCATAATACCTTTGAGAAAAAGGCCTTCCATTCCACTTGTTGATCGAGCTGTTCATCGCCGCCAAGCCTCCTAAACCGTTCGATTTCGCGATCTTCCCCGATGTATCGTCCACCACATCGAACAAGCTCACCTTTCTCTTCCTCTCGGTACCCATCCAAAACCCTAGGGAATTCGATTAAGTCGGTTGAATAAGAAACTCCTCTTTTGGAAAAAGGGGAAAAGGAAACCCTAGAAATTGAAAAATCAGGTGGTTAAAAGAGGGAGGCTAGGGTATTTTGATTCTGGGTATTTATATTTAATTATTTTACTGAAAGAGGGAGTGAAACTTTCCAGATTTAACAATTGGTCCCTATTATTGTACTTATTTACCATTTTACCTATACCGTTCACATTTGAGTCCAGTTCCCCCATTTTCTTTACTAATTTGGGCTTTCTATGATCCGAAGGAGTTGTCCAGGTTTATACTAGAAGTTTTAAGGCAAAATATATAATGCATTAGCGGTAAAAATATTTTGTAAAATCTTAATTATAGAGGTTAAAGATTTAATTTAGGGATTTAAATTTAAAAGTTTAGAATTTAGGGTTTGTAGTTAGAATTCAAGTTTTTGAGTTTAGAGGTTAAATTTTAGGTTTTAAAGTAATGTGTTCGGGATTTAGATTTTTACTTGTAACCCTTAAATTCTAATCATACACTCTAAATTCAGATCACAGTTCTTAAGTTATAAGCACATAAATCTAAACTCTTAAATTACGAACACTAAACTAAATTTCTATAACTTGAAATTGAGCGTTTTCACCCTGAGTAGATGAGATTTTTTCTTAGTTTAAATTCTATAATATTTCAGCCAGCGGCGAATCCACTCTTGTTGTAGGATGAGTACAGGTCCACCTTAAATTTTTTAAGTTTATATATTTATTTTTAATTTTTATAAATTAATCCTTAATTTTTTTTAAATATTTAAGGTTTATGTACACCGTAAAATTTCAAAAATTTATATATGTACACCCTAAAAAAATTATGAATCCACCACTAATTTCAACTATACCCAACGTTCTAAACTGTCATTAATGATGTATTGTGCTTTTGAGTTTAAAGAACAGAGAAACTAGAGAGATTATTAGGTGAACCTTATCCACCACGTCATTCATGATCCAAGCAATTAAGACCGTAAGATCAACGATCCTGATTACTTGGACCATGGATGACGAGGTAAACAGGGTTCACCTAATAATTTTTCGAGAAACTATATGAAATACAGTTAAACATCCCCGCGTCAATCATTCTCCTGCGTTCAAGTTTCCTTACGGATCAAGAAATTCAATAACGAAATCTTTGAAACCCTAAAATTGCATCTTGAAGTTTGATTCATACTTGAGTCAAAGAAATGGATTTTGAATTCTCTGTGCTCTGCCTCTTCAAAAAACTTTGCTCTTTGGTTCTGTTTCTTTTATACAGGTTCAGTTTTGATTTCATTTTTTTTTTCTTGTATGGATTCTGAGTTATTTTAATAGCAGTTTCTCGGTTTTAGTTTCAATCTTTGCGAGTACATGTTTTCTTGCCTGTTTCCCAAAAATGATTAGGCCTGTGTACATATATTTTTTTATTAGATTTAAAGTTGTTGAAGTGAACTATCTTTGGCTGCACGTATGTGTTTTCTGGGTTTTCAGAGTTCAAGCTTTCCTAGTGTTCCCCAAGAAATGTTTGCTGAGCTCTTTGATTTGTTTTCTTTGTTTCTTTTTGTTATTAGATGTTAGATTTCGATATTGTCGATTTCTTTACAGTTTTCGATCAATTGAATCAGATCATTTTACTATATCATAACACATAATCTATTCAAAATCTCCCCATTCAAGTAAAAATTAAACTGTACATTTCAATTTTCAGAATGGCATCAAGATTATAATATCAAAAACATGAACACTCCCCTGTTCGATACGTCACCGACGACAAAGAATCATATGGCGTTCAGGCTTCAGTGTTGGCAGCAATCACCTACAAGTACAACACCAAATATGTAATCCTTCTGATTTCTTCACCAAATTAAAGCACACAGCAAATCCTTCTGGGAGTAAATTCTATAAACCACATAGGAAACACCGACTACCGGAGTTCAAACCAGAAGTTCATAAGTAAGCAATTCATAGCGTGTAATTCTGTATACTAATTGTGTGGGGAAGACATTTTCTGATGTTTGAAGCAATAACACTAATTTCTTGCCTTTAGTTACTAACTCATTCACACTTTCACAAATTTTGGACAAAAACAGCTATTGTTATGTAATTCTAACTAGAGATTCATATGTAAGAAATTAATAGTGTTAAATGTGTATACTTTTGGTCTGAGAAGAAAAGTTCGGATGATGTTTGCAGCATCACCACTAATTCCTTGCCCTTAGTTTCCTACACATTCATAATAGCACTAAATTCAGACAAGAATCTGCAATGAATGAGTCATTGAAAGAGCTTTCACTAACTTTGCACTTAATGGCATATCATGTATGTCGTATGATATAAAAAGAAAATCCTTCGAAACAGATGAAACAGAGTTAACATAATATTGCATATCGGCTATTTCCTATGAGAACAAAATATAAATATAAAAACAGTAAATCAAGTATTTTCTTTTATAATATTGGATTCAAAGGAATCCTTGGGCACAAAATGATTCTTCAAGACAAGGAAAAGAGGACCCATTTCTATCCGGTTTACGTCCAGATTCGATTGTAATTTGAGCTATATGACAATCGACTCGAAATAAAAACTTAATCTGGGAATGCAGATGAATGGCATCTAAGATCTAACACAGGACTAAGCAAGTTTAAGAGGCATGGAATGGACTTCAAAGAGTTCAAGAACTTTGATATTATTAAAGATCCACCAAAGGATCCTACTTCAACAGCATCCAAGTCTCTGAAATTCTATTTTTGTTAATTGTTTTTGAGACAAGAATTGACCTCATGAAACACTAATGACACCCCTTATCGGCATTCTTCTGCTTCGATGCATACTTTCCGGTTTCCAAGCATTTTATCTAGATCTTCCTCCTAGAATTGTTTAAGGTTTATTATCCTCAAAACAATCTGCAGATAAACCCCAACATAACAGAAGCAAAAAGACCTCTGCCAATATCTTAAACACTTAGAAAGGAGAAGCAAATGTGAGATCAGATCCATGTCGATAAATCGTTCTGCCAGTACTAGTTCTCATTCAAGCCACTACAATACATCCAATGAATTTTCCATCCTAACAAGTCCAGCAGAAAATCCAGAAGATTTCATGACAGGGTCTTTATAATGCAAACCAACAATATTTTGAATGCAAACATAACAAGCAATTGATGGAGCAAGATTATTAGAGGATGAAGATAAATATCAAAGCTTTTCATCAAGTAAACCTAATCTGCACTTAAAAACGTATGGTGTTCTGCTGTATATTGCTACCACTAACAGAAAAAAATGTCTAATCACAATCCTGGGATAATTCCTCAAAACAAAGTCATGATTTCACCATTACCTTCAAATCTAGAGGATTGTTCCTTCCCTAACTCATCAGACGCCAAGCAGGCTTGATAATAACAGTTTATTTTTCGTTTTCCCCCCCAAATTATAGATCGAAATTGGTAATTCCTTTGTGGAATGAAAGAAAAGACAGATTACGAGTTTGTGCGTGAATCTAACATGAAACCAGAGGTTCACAGATTTATTAGATTCACACACAAACCTGAAATCTGTCTCCTTTTTTAATTGTTTCAATGGATATTTTCTTTTTTTCACCCGACAGAGATGAAGGGGAAGAGGCTGAAACAGGTTTAATTGATTCTACCGATGGAGATTGAGATTGAAATTGATTTGGGATTCGTTTTTTAAGCTGGGTTTGATAAACCCTAATTTTGATATCTCGGATTTGACGGCGATATGACATAAGCTGATGGATCATCGGATTCTTGTTAAATTGCATGAATCATGTGAGTTTTGGCTTTACAGACAAGTGATGCGGTGGCCGCCTGCCGGTGAGTTATAAACTTATAATTTATCATTAAAAATAATATTGGTTAATTACTAAAGATAAATTATACAATAATTATTATAGTATTTATTTATTTATTTATATTAAATGATACGATAAATTTATCATGAACAATTATAATTAGAACAACTAAAAAAATATATTATCATATAGGTGTTGAGTACCTGTGTTCAGAGATTATGCTTAAAGTTTAGGATTTATAATTTTAGGGATTTAGAGTTAAAATTTTAAAGAGTAAATTTATAATTTTTTATAAATTTTTTACGTATTATGTGTATATAATTTTTTATAATAAGGTGAGTAAAAATTGATTCGACTCAAATCGTAATTTCAGAAATTCAAGTGATTCGAAAAAATTTTGATTAAAGTTTGAGTTATAAAATAAGACTCGAATAACTCAAAACTTTTAGTAATTAATGGATTAATTTTTATGTTCAAGTCAAGTCCATTTACTTATGCCTTGTACATGAGAAATTATATAATAAACCTTTCCACCACGTCATATGTGGTTCCAAACAATCGGGTTCATCCATCTCATATTTTTTTAAGGTGAATCATCGCTTCTTTCCTACGAGCGAGTAGTTATTAGGTAGTTACTTAAAGATGAACAAACCTGATTATATGGACCACAGATGACGCGGTGAACTGGTCCATGATATAATCTCTCCTTATATATAACACTTATGAAAAAAATATGGAGAAATGTATATGATTATCGAATGTTGTTTAATTTGAAATCAATTGATTTCATAATAGTATAAATATTTATAATTAAATTTGAATAAAAACTCGAATAACTCAAATTTTATAAATTCGAGTCAAATTGATTGTTTTTAAAATAAAATAAAACTTATAAAATAATTTTTTAAATTTATTTAACTTACAAAATTTTAATTCGACTTGACTCGATCGAATATTCATCCTACTTTAAAAAAATTTAGGAGACTTGCCTTTTAGATTCTATCTTTTGAACCCGACCCATTACTCCTTCTTAGTAAACTCCGAGCCCAAATGCCCAATCCACCAACAGCAACAAAAAATCATAGGGAAAAAATAAGAAAAAAACAGTTCAAGGCCAAGTTAATGCCCATTTTTTGGGCTACAGATAGACCATGCATCTTGAATTTAATACCAAAAATATGATTAAGTAAAATTTGATTCGAAAAAAAAAAAATTTAATTTGATTTATTTTTTTTTTAAAAATTAATTTAATTTTTTAAAGTCGACTCTTAAAAAATTCAAATAAAGATTTTAATAATTCGAATAATTTAAAATTTTTAGTAATTAATGGAAGAAAAAACAATTCAAACAACACATTTTCATAAGGATGAGTCTACCACATGTGTCGAACACTGCTGAACACTATTAAATTGACTAATATAAATTAAAAATCTCAGGGACTCAACAGACAATTAAAAAATTCAAATAAAGATTTTAATAATTCGAATAATTTAAAATTTTTAGTAATTAGTGGAACAAAAAACTATTCAAACAATACATTTTTATAAGGATGAGTCTACCACATGTGTCAAACACTGTTGAACACCACTAACGATGAACATTGTTGAACACTATTAAATTGATTAATATAAATTAAAAATCTCAGGGACTCAACAGACAATTGAAAATTATTTAAAGTAAAATTTTAATTAAATTATTTTAGATAGGAAAAACTCTACAAATGGTCACCCAACTATCATTTTTTTTTCTATTTAAATCATCCAACTAAATTTTTTATCAAAATCGTTACTAATATTTTATTTTATTTTTGTTTTGGTCACTGATCGCTAAATATTTAACGAAAATTATAACATGATATTATTCAATGATAATTTAATTCCTTAAAATTATTATATTATATTTATTTAATATTAATAAAATTATAACTCATCAAATATTTTGATTAAATCCCAAGATTTACATTTTTTTCTTCCAATGCAATAAGTAATATTATTCTCTTTTGTTGTACTTTCTTCGATAAACAAATAAAAATCTACAAAAGTTACCATCAACTCATGAAGTTCTAAATCAACTCTTATTTTTTTTATAAGTATTTATAAATTGTTTAATTTTTTTTAAAATTTTTTAAAGAAACAATGTCAATTTAAGCATTATTTCAATCTATATATACGAAACAAAAAATAACAAAAACTAAACATTAAGTCTTTTATTATAATTTTTTTAAGATTAAAGAATAAAAATAATTATTTTTATAATATCACTTAATAGAAAAAAATAATCATTAAAAATAAAAAATATATGGACCAATAATATATGTATTGATTTCAATCTACATATAAATTAGAGTAACGTTTGAAGTGGCGTAATTTTAAAAAATAATAAAAAATTAATTGATAAATATTTATAATAAGATAAGAATTGATCTAAAACTTGATGAGTTACGGTAACTGTTATAGATCTTTGTTTGGTTCTTAAGAAAAGTGAAAGAAAAGAGAAGAATACCATTTGTTGTAGAAAAAAATAATAGATAATTTAAGATTTAGATTAAATATTTAATAAATTATTTTTTATTAGTATTAAATTGATATAACATAATAATTTTAAAGACTAAAATTGTTATTAAACTATGTCATGCTATAATTTTCGTTAAATTAACTATCGATGAATAAAATGGTAACAAAATGAAATATTAGTATCAATTTTGATGAAAAATTTAATTGTGTGACCGAAATAGAAAAAAGATAATAGGTCGAGTGATCACCCGTATAGTTTTTTCTATGAAAAATAATTTAATTCAAAATTTATTTTAAATAATTATTAATTATATGTTGAGTCATTGAAATTTTTTATTTTTTTATAAATCAATTTAATAATGTTCAAGAATGTTTGGCGTTAGTGGTATTCAGCGATGTTCGACGCCTGTTGTAGAATTTTCCTTTTCATAAACAACATAAAATCCTACATCGATCTTAAAGGTATCAATTTTTTAAAATCACAAATAAGAAAACGATAATCAATGACAAAGTTATTAAAGGATAAGGTGGGACAATTCTCTCTTATTTTTTTATCTTATTATACAAATTATTTTTTAAAATTTAATTTATTTTTAAATTTATTTTAATTTTAAATATTTATATTTTATCCGGTACCATCTAAAAAAAGTTGGCCATACATCTTTTCATTCAACCAATTATTAATTGGGACGTTGAAATTTTCTCTTTTTTTAAGCTACAATAATAATGCGCTGCAATCTGGATGTCTCCTTTATCAGTAAGGCAATGCCATCCATTTTCCCTAAGATTCAAGACAGGAACAGGTCCAATTTCTACTGTAACGTTCAACTACCAGAGTAACTGAAACTCAGACCACGTCAAAAGATGTCCAAAAGTCTGAGCTAATTCTGTATCGCTCCTTGTCTGTTTAAGATATCGATGTAACCGTAACAACGGCTGTTATTGATTCTAATTTCCATGAACATAAATTTAAAAGACAAAATTCACATCAGAAATTCCATCAGCTTCTTCGATCCAAGGTAGATCGAGTTTCAGTTTGCCGTCGGACAACCACACGGGAGCCGCCTCAGCGCCATTCACATAACAGGTCTTTGGAGCAACGGTAGCATAGGCTAGGAAGTTCCCACCACCTTTGATTTTGATCCTGGCAGCTGGGGATGCTCCAGCCTCATTGTAGTTCACTTCTTGGATTGTGCTTCCTGAGTTAAACATGTTGGTTAGACCAATGGGGGCGAATTTAGCCGGACCGAGGTTTTTCAATGGTACGAAGCTGAAAATCTCGAATGAAGATGGTTGGATGGTGACTTGAATCGGATCAGATTTCGGTGTCACCAAGAGCAGGGTTTCTGCTTGGTCTAGGTAGACCACATACTCTTCAGCCTCACCCATAGCAGCAGCTTCCTTGCACTGGCCCCATTCAATATTGGTGACATGCACCGAACCGGAGACGGGATTGTAGCAATGTGGATAGCCAATGATCCTCCTTAGGTTACCGTCCCATCCGGCTCCTTGGCAGTTGAAAGCTCCTATAACACCTCCATACTGCACAAACAGAGAATTTCGAGATCATACGCATGTACAACCAAGTAACTTAATGTACAAGTAAAGAAAAAAATCCGACAACAGAGGTACCCTATTGAAGTTCCATAACTTTAGGAGGGACTTGTTGTCAAACAAAGGGTTTGCGAAAAGACAGTCTCTAGTCGGGAGGGCAAAGCGCCGGCACTTGGGGATGGTGCCATCAGGGTACACAAGCTTCTTAATAAGGTCAAAATCATGGCCGCCTAGGGAGTCACTGATGTAGACCGGTCCGCCACAAATTGCCCTGGATCCAGCATGGTATTTGGCACAAACATGGTCTGATTGGAACATGTCCCAATCTGGTTGTATGATCTCACCCATCCATAAACTGTTGTAAGCACAGTGGATCATATGAACACCTTGCAACCAGAACACTCCATTCGGATCCCCATTCGGATCTTGGAACCAGAAATCATCACCTGTAGCGAACAAACAGTTAAAATCAAAACATGTTTTGGTATTGGTATTGTAAGTGGTGGAAATCAAATGTGTTTCTTAAATCTTACCTACTCTGCCCATGGATATCTGCTCTGTCCCCAGGAAGAAAAAGTCATTGCATTGTTGCATGCTGGAGATGATTCCGGTCCCTTTGAAGTTCTTCGACAATGATTTCGATAACCCATCGTAGTAAGCCTTGGCTAGGTTAACCCTGCCTCCGTATTCTTCGGATACATATTCGAGAGTCTAAATCGGAAAACATGAACATATCGAATCATTACAATGTTCAATCAAACATACAATTTAGTACTAGTTTGAATTTTTGTATTGCTTACGTGAATGACATCGACTTTAACTCCTGTAATACCCGATTTCGCAAGGTACGAATGCATGGAGTCATAGAAATCATCAGCTTGATTTGGATGAACCAGACCAATACCCCCTTCAACAATTTTATCCACGGCCAAATCCGGCATCGTCCCGTCAAGTCCCGGAGTGACATTGCAGGGAACAATTTTGCAATCAAGATGAGTTGCACCTGGTCTAACACCACCCCAAGCACCACAAAGAGCATGCCACACCCAAATGTCGTCTAAACGTTTGAACCGTGTTCTCAAATCCTCTGTAAACGCCTTCATGCCATAGTCATCACCGTTGCAGCCACAACTTTCACGGTTTCCATTCGAAAGACCGCTTCCTTCTACTTTAAACATATCGTCCAATTCTTGTTTCAGCTTGCTGATCTTGGCTTCGATTTCGGAAACATCAGCGGCACCGGATTGTAACGCTTTGTCCCGACCCTTGACAGCATGTTCAACTTCAATGGCCTTTGTGATCAGCATCTTCGGCTTCCGCGGATCGAACGACGAGGCGTCGGGACCAAAGAAGGAGCCTCCCTTGTATTTTCTAAACTTCTCACCCTCTTCAAATCTGTAAAGCCTGGCAGTCATCTGTTCCCCTCCGAGAACAAGGTTTTTCGCATCCTGGTTCGGTTCATCGGTATCATTATTGACACTCTGCCAGCCATCATCGATGATGAGAAACCTCAGGTCGACACCGGCATCGGCAAACTCTTTCACGCCCTGCCATACACCAGCGGGTTCTACAGTTAAGTAAAACGCATCCCAAGTGCACCATCCAAATTTGTCAACAACAGAAGGAAGGCTCTTCTCTTCCAAGAGCTTGAACGTGTTCAAATGAACCCGAACAGCACTAAAAGCTTCTTTCATCAAGTTGAAAGGGTTTTCAGACACATGAACATAGGCTATTGAGTTGAAAAAACATGACTTGACTCGACTAGAGCCACTCTCGGCAAAGATCAAGACATGACCATCTTTGCCAGGCCTAAGAGCAGACCTGAAACCGCCTTCAATGATCGGTATAATCATGACATAAGACTTCCTTTCAGGGACATCTAAGACAACCCACTGTGTTTCCATTTGCAAATCAGACCCTGAAGTCCCCACCCATTGCGTAGACCACCATGTTTTGAACCTAAAGATACTCAGAAAGTTCCTACCAGTAAATCTACCAAGAGAATTCAAAAGACTATCAGCTGGTTCGTCATTGGTGAACCCCAAGAACCCACCTCTGAGAGCCAGAGCCTGTACTCGCTGAACCAGTGGAACCGGTGCATCGGAATCCAAACCGTTACAGACCGAGGGAAATGGTGTGAAGGTTACATTGCTAGGAACATCATGCAGTACAGGAAAGCCATTGACACCCAACTTTCCATCGCCCAAACCAAAGCAGTTGCTGGGATTTACAGGGTTGTTTAGCGGTGACATGACAAAACAAAGTGCTGGAAACTATGAAAAGAGTGATGAAACTTGAGTTTTGGATGTCTAGGTGAGTAACAAAGAGACTGGCTTTATACACACAAAGGGACCACTTTTTTAGATTTTAGCTAATGTAAATTAAGGCTAATTACACTGTGAAAACGAATATGGAAGATGGAGATTTACGAAAGGAATATGCAAACATTAGATACCTGTATTCGGCTAATTTGGTTGGTGATCGAACTGAATTAGTTAAATTAAATTAACCGAAATTTTTAAAATCTTAATCATTAATCGAACCGAATTATCTTTAATAGAATGAACCGAATTAAAACTATTTCAGTAATTTAATAGAATTTTTGGATAAATTACATAATAGGTCACTAAATTATGCTAAAATAATTTTTTAGTCACTAAACTCTAATTTTATATTGATTTGATATAAATTTAATTATCATTTTATAATACATAAAAAATTTATGAATATTTTATAATTTTTAAAAGTTAAATGGCTATATATATGATATAATATTTAATATATAATAATTTTGGTTAATTAACCGATAATCAAATTTTTCAAAAAAAATTAATCGTTAATCAAATTTATCTAAAATTAACTAACCAAATTAATAAAATAACTTAAATTCAATTAATTAATTCGACTAAAACTAAATAATACACATCCCTAATCGAAAAAAAAATACAAAGGAGAACAATTAATGTATTGCTGGGGGTTTGATTTTAGTTGATCTGCTCAATTCTGTGTTGTTTTTCTTATTAAGCAAAGAGATGGTATATATTTATATTTATATAAAATAAATATTTTTAATTACTTAATCAATATTTATTTCTTTAATTTTATACGGCTAAGGGGTTAAAGAAGTTTTTTAAATTTTTAAAAAAATTAATTAAGTTTTTGAATTTTTTTCATTCAATATCAATTAAACTCTTTAACCAATTTTGACCATTAAATTTAAATAATTTTTTATCTAATATTGTAGTGCACTGTGCCACAATGTTTTTACTTGATTTTTTTAAAAAAATTATTTATTTAAAAAATCTTTAAATATTCTAAAAATTATAAAAAATATAAAAAATACTTTTTGAATTTTTTTATAAATGCAACAATAAGATTATACTTTATCATGTGTCGATAATATCAAAAAAAATATTAAGATTTAATATTCAAAATTAGTCAAAGGCTTAATTGATTTAATTTTTTAGTTTAAGGGACTAATTGTTTAATTTTTTTTAGTTTAAGGACTTAAATGAATGCAAAAAAATTTAGGGGTTTAATTAGTTTTTTTTTAAAAGTTTAAGGGCTTTATAGATTTTTTATACGCTACGTTAATTTGTATGTTAATGAATGAGAGATTATTAGGTGAACTCTGTTCACCACGTCATCCATAGTCCAAACAATCAGGACAGTTGATCTTTAAATAACCACCTAATAACTACCTACCCACTAAATACATGTACGAACGAGGTGATAATTTACTTGAAAAAAATTAAAATCAACGATCCTGATTAATTGAGATCATAAATAACGTGATGAACATGATTCAGCTAATTTTAGTTAATGAATACTAAAAGATACCTGGAAAGTTCTATAAGCACTTGACAAGGAACTTTCTCGATCTCATTGGCCATATCGCCACTCAGTTTATTTTCTCTCAAAAAATTGATTAAGAGTTATTGGTAGACAGGGTGGATAAAAAACGACCGTTTTTATTAAAAATTTATATATGATTAAGATTTTTTTTTATTTTTATATTTTTATTAAAATATAAATTTTATATTTATTTATAAACTTAACGCTTAAAATTTTAAGAGACCCTGATAATATATTTTTTATTTTAATATAAAATTATGTGTTCGTCTCTGTAAAAATTTATTTAAAATATATCAATAAATTTTTAAAAATTAAAAAATATGATTCTTATTTGCTTATTTCAAAAAATATAATACTTTTTACAATGAAACTAAATCAGAGTCGATTAAATTTAATTTTAAAAAATAAATATATATTTTAGATTAAAAATATTAAAGTTAAATATAAAAAAATTTAACTTTAAATAATATTTTACGTTAAAATCAGAATAATTAGTGTTATCTTTATTTTTTTTATCCGAAATATTTAAATTACTGTTTAAGATCAAAATCAGTTGAACCATCTTTTAAATTAGTGTAAAAACAATAATTTTTCCAAAAATAGTTTAGATATTAACATATTTGAGGAAGAAATATTGACAATAAAATTCAGTGAAAATTCCAATTAACTAATAAAATAAAATATTGACAATAATTATTTTAAATTAGATTAAGTATTTAAATTTTGATAATTAAATAAAATAAAAAGATTCTTTTTAAATTAATTAATAATTAGATCTCAATAATATATAAAATATTTTTTTAATTGACACTATCAAATATTGTCTAATTACAATAAGAAAAGATCCCTCCCGAAGGCTGTAGATTTTATGGCCAATTAGCTGCACTTTCGATACATTTTCTAATTATTAAAATATTTAAAATATTTAATTATAAGTAAAATATATTTAAATTATTTTATAAATTAAATTATATTTAAGTCGTTCTTTATATTTAAAAAATATTTATAAAAATTTACAAATTTTAGTTATTGTTGTCACAATTTTTTTTACAAAAGTTAAGGTTTTAATTATGGTTATCACATAAATTATTGAATTTTTATTATAAAATAAAATTTTTAAAATTTTATATGAATTTGTTTTATAATAAAAAATTACCGTTATAAAAATTATTATAAAAATTATGTTTTTTTTATGAGAAATACAAAGAAAAAGAAATGGGAAAAATATAGGTTAAGATTTCAGCGAACAAGACAAAATGAAAAGAAAAAGTAATAAACTAATCAGTGAAGGAAAACAAAAGGAATGGGAAAAATATTATTAAAAAACCACTCCCAAAACCTACTCTGATTAGCTAAGAGAAAAGAAAGCCAACGGTAGTTTCCAGTTCCACCAACAAAATTAACAATCAACATCCTTTCTTCTCTGTTTCAATTTGTTGTTTTCAACGTTTGGGAGCTCGAGTCTGTTTGTTTCAAGCTCAACTTCGCTGACTCGGGAACTCGGTAATGGCAATTTTGACTCCGAGTCATTGCGTGCGAGTTTTGATTCTCCTGATGTTATCTCCACCGTTGGGTCCTCAGTTGGCTGTCACAAGTTGCAAATAAGTTTGTTATCGTTGTCTCGATTTTTTATGCGTGTTTGGAGGTTTTATGCCCACTTGAAACCGTGATCTCGTCGTCGGGTTATTGGGAAATCCGTCCAGATCTGACTTTTCTCGCTTACAATCAACGGCGTCGGCGATGTCAGTTTTTGTTCTTTCAAATCCCAGGGGTAATTAACTTGCTTAGCCTTTCCAGCTTATTTGATTTCTCTTGCCATTACTGTATAGAAATTTAACTGTAGTCTATTTCCAAATTTGCTTGGAAAAATTAAGATGTTAGAACAATGCTGAATCCTCTTTTTACTTTTAGTTTAGCTGAAGATTCGAATTAACCTCTGTTCAGATATAGGTTTCGATTTTCTTAATATTTTCCCGTATTTTGTTGCACAATTTGGGATCAGAGATATAAAAGGAAAAGTTTCGATTGACTCATATAAAGCACATATTTAGGTTTAGCTTGAACCTTAGTTTTACTTAAAGAGACTGTGAATTGCTTACTATTTTTTTTCCCAATGCTATGTGTCACTGTGTTTTGAGTAAATATGGAGAAAAATAAGAGCCTTTAAGACCGAGAGAGAAGGAATCATGTTGACTCTTTTCACAAAAACTAGTAGTATATGTTAGCTGAATAGGTATATGAATGAAAGAAGTTGATTATTTTCGCAGTGAAAGAGGTACATTTGCATTTGAGTATATCAGATTTTCAATCTTGTACGGTCGGCCGGTTTGCGTTTCTCATATATATTTTGTATGTGTTCTATACATTGTTTTTTTTTAATTATGTTATAGCTTTTGCTCCTTCGGTTATTGAGTTTACTTCTTAATATAACTTCACAGGAGCATTGGGAAATATCTGTTTGTTTTTGGTGAAAGTTGTAGTTGTTGTGAGTTGTGCTATTTTGGTCACGGGTGCCGATTTTCCGAATAATCTACTCCAAGCACCTGCACAATCGCCCACTAGAGCACACGAGGGTGCGCCAGCTGTTTCTGGTCTTCCCCTACCTTCCAATCTTCCATTGATTCATAGATCACGCCGAAGATATTTTTCACCGCATAGTGCACCAACACTTATTGCACCAGCCCCACCTCCTCTTAATGGCTCACTTATAACAGCCCATTACCCTCCTACCAGCTCCCGGCTGGCAAAACCATTGATGAAGAAGAGTGCCTCAATGCCTCCCGGTGCAAACTTGCCAAATATTTCCCCTACACAGATCGGTCCTGGTGAAATTCCTGTTGGCTTGGCTCAACCACCATTGTCTCCTGAAGTGTCTGGTAAGATATTTTCTAAAACAATTTTAAATGAACTGTATTCTTTTTTCTTCTTTATGTTTTCCTTGCATATCACAAGTCAACTTCATTTATTATTACTTATATGCTAGATGATAAAGAAAGAACTTCTTAATTTGCTAACTCGTCTTTTTATGCTGTGTATGAGATGCTTACATGGGTATTTTCTCAATTGGCCAGATTGTTGCAAATCAAATTCAATTTTGAAACGAGGGAGTCATAGTTGCCATTGCGTGTATCCCATGAAGCTAGACCTTCTCCTTTTAAATGTCTCACAAAACCCAAATTGGCGTGTTTTCCTGGCCGAGCTAGCATCTCAGCTTCAATTGCTGCCTACTCAAATTGACATTACAAATTTTTATTGGATCAGTTTATCAAGATTAAACATCTCCATGGATATTACTCCACATACAGGGATCAGTTTCTCTGCCAGTGATGCATCTAAAATAAACGCTTCACTTGTGATGCATAGCATTCATTTTGACCCAGATGTAGTTGGAGATTTCAAGGTCCTTAATTTTACATGGTTCGAGGCTCCTGCGCCCTCCCCTGGTAAATTATGATACGACCTAAATTCTTCTTGTATCTAGTGGCTTTGAAAAGCTATGTTTTACTTGACTGGAGTTTTTATTTTATTCTACTTTAATTATACTTATATATACATATGTATATGATGGATGATGTTATCTTCTTTTATTTGTCCTGACAAAGCTCAGCATCTTGTTTACAGCTCCCGTTGTGGTTTCTGAACCAGTAGCTGCACCAGCACATAAATCCTCCAATTCTACATCACCAAGCCCTTCAAACAAGGGGAAGCATTCAGATTTGACTCTTGCCTTTGGTATTTCTGCTGGCTTATTGGTTTTTGCTATAATATCCGTGCTTCTAATTTGTTCCTGTGCATTCGGCCGGGGAAAGGCAAAAGCATCTCCTCAAGAACCTGGTATGTTAAGCATGATTTCTCAAACTGGAAATTTTGCACGTTCTCAATATGTTGTGGATGATTGTTGAATAAGAGAACTTGCTTTTTTCTATCTATCTCATGTAGGATGACTAAATAAATTGTGTAAACGAATCTCACTATTTTGGCAAAAAGGATCAGAACCCTATAACATAAGCTGAACCCCAAAAAACTAAAGATTAAGTTGTATGATTTTGCATTTCTAGTTAAACCTTATAGGCTTATAAACACGAACGATGATTGGTTTTGCATTACTGTTTTTAGAGTGCTTAGGTTTTTCCTTTTCTTGCAGTAAAGCAAAGGACTGCAGATGTGGTTGCTCAAGCAGGGTCTCTTCCCCACCCAAGCAGTACACGGTTTCTACAATACGAAGAACTTAAAGAAGCAACAAACAACTTCGCAGCTGCGAGCATACTAGGAGAGGGTGGGTTTGGCAGAGTTTTCAAGGGTGTTTTAAGTGATGGTACAGCTGTCGCAATTAAAAGGCTTACCAGTGGAGGGCCTCAAGGAGATAAAGAGTTTTTAGTTGAAGTTGAGATGCTTAGCAGGTTGCATCATCGTAATCTTGTGAAACTTGTAGGTTACTATAGCAATCACGACTCTTCTCAAAACTTGCTTTGTTACGAGCTTGTTCCAAATGGGAGCTTGGAAGCCTGGCTCCACGGTAATTTGCCTCTATAAAATTGAATCACTTGGCATCTCATTCAATGATGCTATCCTTTTATCTGAAGTCTCTTTTAATACGTGGTCGGTGGTACTGACTTTGATCCCATTTTACCTCAGGCCCCTCGGGAGTAAATTGTCCTCTGGACTGGGACACCAGAATGAAGATTGCACTCGATGCTGCAAGAGGACTAGCATACCTTCATGAGGACTCACAGCCATGTGTTATCCACAGAGATTTCAAAGCATCCAATATATTACTCGAGAACAACTTTGACGCTAAAGTCGCAGATTTTGGCCTTGCCAAACAAGCACCTGAAGGCAGAACAAATTACCTGTCTACTCGTGTAATGGGAACATTTGGGTTAGTTTCAGTTACCATTCGCATGAATCTTACTCTGTTGTTTTGCTCGACACTAAGGTAGAATGGGATTTTATTGATAGGTATGTTGCTCCCGAGTATGCGATGACCGGACATCTACTGGTAAAAAGTGATGTTTACAGCTATGGAGTCGTATTGCTCGAGTTACTCACTGGAAGGACGCCTGTCGATATGTCGCAACCATCAGGACAGGAGAACCTTGTCACTTGGGTGAGTAATAAACCTGACTGTGGTTTATCACTTGAGCTGCTAGATAACTTTTACAATAAGTTGTCTGTTCTGCTTTCAGGCGCGACCAATCCTGAGAGACAAGGATCGGTTGGAGGAGCTAGCTGATCCAAGGCTTGGAGGGAAGTACCCGAAGGAAGATTTCATACGAGTCTGCACAATTGCAGCTGCTTGTGTTGCTCCGGAGGCAAGCCAAAGACCCACAATGGGGGAAGTAGTACAGTCCTTAAAAATGGTGCAGCGTGTGACTGAATATCAGGATTCCCAGTTAACCGTTTCAAACAACCGACCGAACCAGAAGCAGTCTTCCACTACTTTCGAGTCTGATGAAACATCCTCAATGTTCTCTTCCGGTCCTTTCGACAATGACTACACCTCAAGGATGACCGCTCCCTCCGAAGATCTCCATGAAGGACGATGAACAAGTTCGATGGACTAAAGTGAACATTGAGAAAACGATGGGATTCAAATTGGACGTGTAGATTTTTTAGTTTCTATAGATGGGGAATGGGTTCTTCTTGTCCCAATTTGTTGTACCACTGTTAAATCTACCCCAGTGGTGGATAAAATTTTGTACATATGCACGATTGTAGCTTTTTTTTTTCATTGGATTTGCATTCAAGGGTCTTTAACTTAATATTGAACTTTTTTAGTAATGATTTTGAAAATAATGCTTATTTTCTTTTACCTAACGGCGGATCCAGAAATTTATCTGAGGGTGGGGACATATAAAATTTCAAAATCTAGGAGTGGGCACAAATCTTAAAAATTATAAAAACTTAAGGATTAATTCATAAAAATTAAAGGATTAATTCATAAAAATTAAGTAAATTAAGGATAAATTTATAAACTTTAAAAAATTCAGTAAGCACGAGTCCCCTATACAAAGCATGAATCCGCTATACAAAGCATGAATCTGCCACTGTTTTTACCTAAAATAATAAACAACTGTACGACCTAGGTTTAAGCTTATGTATATACCAGATATGTGCTTATTAAGAGGTTAAAAAAATTATTAACCTAAAAAAATAAAATTTATATGAATTAAACTTTATACGTGTATCAAATAATTTTTGCCAAAGTGATTATTTTTAATAAATAATATAATTATTTTATAAAATATCATATTTTACCATAAGCTACACAAAGTTTAGTATATTTTATCGCTTTACCAAATGTAGAACTATAAATACTTGATTTCTTAGAATAATTAAATATTGACCATTAAAATGCAAAATCATATCTCAAAATCGATAATCTGTTGTCTTCCTACCCAAAACTAGAAAAAGAAGCAGTGGTTAGGCTAGAATTTAGGTTCACAGAGACCGCTATTTGCATGCACCATCTCCTTTATATCCCTCAGGATCTTGAACCTTGGTAACTTCCAAGAGAAGATGGAGATCAAACGTTTCATCCTCATCATCTCCATCTTCTACCTCTTGCACGGCTCTTCTTCTACCATACCTCCTACGCCACAGGATAGTAATAACAACTCGATCGAAACAACCGACGCAGGTTCACCGACACCTGCAGAGTCTCCAGAAGGAAGTTCATTGACACTTGAGTTGCCTGACGAAAGTTCATCGACAGCAGACGCACCCTACGAGAGTTTATATACAGCTGACGCTCCGGATGAGAGTTCATCGACTGCAGACGCGCCCGACGAAAGTTTATCTACAGCCGACGTTCCTGACGAGAGTTCATCGACAGCAGACGCGCCCGACGAAAGTTTATATACAGCCGACGCTCCCGACGAGAGTTTATCTACAGCTGACGCTCCGGACGAGAGTTTAGCTACAGATGACGCACCGGAAGATAGTTTATCGACACCCAACACGCCTGGCGAGAGTTCATCGACACCCGATGCGCCTGACGGGAGTTCATCGACACCCGATGCGCCTGACAGGAGTTTATCGACACCCGATGCGCCTGACGAGAGTTTATCCACACCCGATGCTCCTGACGGAAGTTCATCGACTCCCGATGCGCCTGACAGGAGTTTATCGACACCCGATGCGCCTGACGAGAGTTTATCAACACCCGATGCTCCTGACGGAAGTTCATCGACACCCGATGCGCCTGACAGGAGTTTATCGACACCCGATGCGCCTGACGAAAGTTCATGGTCCGAACCACAGGAGGGGACACCCGAGTCACCTTACTTTGGTGCCGTAGATTTGACACCCGAAGCTCCGGGTCCGTCTGTGTCGTTCTCGTTTACCTTAATCCCCGATAGCAGTAACCCTGAGCTGGAGAAAATCTGCAAAGACACCGATCTGCCCATCGACTGCATGAAAATCCTTTCCAAATTTCTAAACGACAGCGTCCAGATCGAGCCTCTCACCGTCGCAAAGATCGGGATTCAAATGTCATCCAACTTGTCAAGGCAAGCCATCGCCACGGCCACCAAGTTCCAGGATGATCCAGAAGCCTCGACAGGCCTGAAAGAGGCCCTCTCCGTATGCATCGAAAACTACGACACCATTCCCGACGACAATGACAGTGCGCTCCAAGACCTCGACCAGCGCGACGTCAACGAAGCTATGGTCAAACTAAGCGCCACACTGACCAGCATGGAGACCTGTATGGATGCGAACAGGCAAATGCACAATCTGTCGCCGATGAGGGACATGGATACAGAGCTTGAGAAACTGATTCGCATCAACCTTAACATAGTTGCCGATATGATCAAGTCTTAGTCGAACGAATCGCGATTAAAAGTCGAGAAAACACATGTTTCTTCCTTACTTGATGCTTGTTTTTTTAATTCTGAACTGTTATATGCCGGTTGAAGAAGGCTTTGAAAAAAGTATATATATTTATCGATTAAATTCATGATTGAATTAATATCATAAGTTAACAATATACAAATTCGGGATGACATCAAGTTAGCAACACAAAATTTAAAAAGTTTTATATTAATTTATGATTATTGAATGAATGAAATAAAATGAATAAGATTGATAATAAAATATTAAAGAATATTATTTAAAAAATAAAGAAATAAATTTAACCATTTATTTTTATCATTCAAAGGTCTAAAATTAAAATAAAACTAAATGAGTTATACACTATATTAATTGATCATGACCCTATAAAGTTAAATTAATATGGGTAAATTTCACCACGTCATTCATGGGACCAACTACTAAAAATTGTCCATCTCTTTAGTTTAAGGTATACGAATTTATAAATGGAAAAAGTGATGAGATGGGTGATTTTTCTTGATTGGTCTCATGGACACGTGGTAAGACTTACCCGTAATATAATTTCTCCTTAGTTTAGGGTATACAAATTTATAAAGTTAAATTATTATTAAATTCTAACTTTAAAGCTTAAATTTTGAACACTATCACCAAATTCTAAAACTCTACCCATAAACCCTAAACTAAAACCTAAACCCTCGTTATGAAAACTTACAATTTTTATCGCAACATGTTAAATATAAATCCAATAAAAAATAAGTTTCATTTTATTTTTATACATATTAACTCTGTCAGGGGCGGTTCAAAGGTTTTGGGACTCTGTACAGTTTATTAAAATGTGATCCTTATAATTAAATGTCTTCTTTAGAGGCAATCGCTCCTATTACGTTTGTCCAGAACTTTATTAATTCTACAAAAGTAATAGTAATAAGAATAACTTTCAAAAAAAAAAAATAATCAATAAAATTTTATAATTTAGTAAACAATTATAATTCAACTTTTTAAAAAAAAATTTAATTTTTTTTAATAACATGTCTTTGTCTTCTCCAAACGAGGATAGACTGTAATAACAATGAAACCTTAATGGGGATTGCAGATAGTGGAAAATGGAAATGCTCCTTTTCACTTGCTTCTGGTTCTGCTTGTGTAACTGCATATCGATCCGAAATCACTATAGACTCGAACTAAACTTAAACCGAATATAGTCATACCCAAAATACATACCCGAAATGAAAAATGGCACTGGTTTATTGTTGCTTGGACTGAATTTTCTCAATGTGAAAAGGTAAGCTTTATATCCAACGTTAAATTTTGATTATCGGTTACTTCGATTGGGTTAAGTGAAATTCCCAATAAGGAATGTTTCCTCAATTTCGAACAAAATTCATCTTTGTCTGTTCTTTATTTTATTATAAAAATAGTTTAATATGATTTTTATTTATTTTTAAATAAATATTATATTTTTAATCTATCGGTACAATTATACGATAGTATATGTTTATATATATTCTTAATCTTTTGAGAACTCGCACGCACCTCGGAGACAAAGCAATTGAACCAGAGTCTTCTATGATGAACAACATTAGCTTTTTCACTTAACCCATATGGGGTAGGATTCACTTACACATTGTAAACGTTTTAAGTTTTACACGTTTTTTTTATTGTTAGATTAGAGAAATAGATGGATGAGATTAACTTATTACGTTTTAAGCAATTGAACACGTTTTTTTATTTTTAAATTTTAAATTATATTTTTATTATATATTTTTATTATTTTTCTCTAAAATTAATTTTAAATCCTTAACTTCTTTTTATACTTGTATTATATACTTTTTAAGTGTTAAATTTTTCATAAATATTTATATTAATTTGTCAATATAAGATTTGAAAAAAAAATTATGATCGAGAATAATACATTCTTTTATCGATAAACTTTAATATATGCATATATATTCAAATATTTATATTTAAAACCTATCTCAAGTCAATAATTTTGTGTTTGAAATATATACCATGAAATTTTAAGTGTTTCTTATATATTTTTTTTTAAAAAAATAATTTTTAAAAAATATAAAAAATTAAACCGGGTTTAATTCCGGGTACCCGATTTACGTGTATCCGGTTCTTATGAGTCGGGTCATGGGTCGATGTTTTGGTACTCGGAAATTCCGAATACCCTTTCGGGTACCCGGTTATGAACACCCCTAATCTCAGTCATCCGTTTTACCTATTCAACGATTAAAAAAATATAAAACTTAAAAACTTTTATACTATATATTTGGATCCTATCTCGAATCAAACCTAACCCAGCAAACAAATCTAGGGAGGAGTTAGTGTTGATCGGGAGGTAAAAAAACTAAATGAAGCTACAGAACCAATACTGAAATACTAACAACCCGAATTTAATTCGTACCTTTACCTTAATTTTTGATTTCGTCTCTAAAACGCGAATATACGTTAATACGTACGCGGTCTAATCAGTGACCTGGTAAAACAAATTACGTCAAAAAGACTCTGTCCCAATACGAAAGCCCCTTACAATTTCTTACCCTTTAACCTTCTGTCGTATGACATGTTCTAACGCAAATTGGTGCTTATGACATAACGTTTACCGAGTTAAGCTGTTGTTTTTAATCCAGTTATAACCACTCCCGACTCATTCCTAATTGCTTGATTATACTTCTATTTGTGTAAGTTGCACCAAAACATCACTTTCCACTGTGTTAGATTTTATGTTCCATGGTTATAATATGACCAAATCATTTCTCACACTTCAATCAAATCATTGCCTTTTTCATACCAGTTGTTTCGAGTTTGAATCGAGTCGAAATTGAATACTTCAAAATTTTAATAAATTCAATCAGTTTAATCCACCATTTATTCAGCTTTAATGAAGTTCCATCTATGGCTAAAGGTTAAGTTCAACTCCTCCATCACGTAATGCACAACTTTAAAGCATTAAATTTGTAAATATAGATCAGACGGTTTTAGGACAAAATTGGACGAATCTGTTTTTTATAGTGTCATCTCGACTTTAAATTAGTGGGTTTATGGTTTAAGGTCTAGAAAATTAGAAGTATGATGTATTTTTTAGGATATAGAGTTTAGGGTTTATGATGTATAAAATTAGGGTTAGGTTGATAATTTTTGTCAAGTAAAAATCTTTCGGCTCCTAATCATACCTCATTCCATGTCTCCTACTAAATTTTTCTAAAAAATTAAGTTCTAAACCTTAATCTTAATTTTTTATATCCTAAACCCTTAGCCGGTAAAACCTACATCCTAAAAAATACACTTTACCCCTAATTTCCTAAACCCTAACCTCTACCCCTAACCTTGAACCCTCAACCCTAAAAATACACCTTACCCCTAATTTCCTGAACCCTAAACACAACCCCTAACCTTAAACCCTAAACCCACCAATTTAAATGGACATCAATGAGGTACAATTATGGGCAAATGATTTGTATTTTTTAGTATCCTTTTTATGTTTCAACGCTAAAAAAAATAAATTTTAAACTTTAAATTTAAATTTTAAATTTTAAACTCTAAAATATATATTATACCCCAAATCTTTTAACTTTTATCTCCAAATCTTAACCTTAAACCCTAAACCTAAGTTTCTATTCACGGTTGAACCATTTCTTTTGACTTTCCATTCACGCCAAGAACGTACGTTAGACCTCCACCACCGGCAACCCCACACGCATCGTCCATCACATTGGACCAAATCTTGTACAATATATTATAAAGTCAGATGATGTAGATGACACAATAGGCAATGGGGGCAAGCCCTTTAAATGCCAGACCAAACCGACACCAAATTCTTATGCTATATTTACCTAGTCCACCATGTAAGCTTTTCTAATATTTTCTTTCGTTTTTGTACGTTGATAATCGGTCGTTTATGGGTAATTACTTTAGTGCTGTTATCTGCGGTCCTCCACCTGATACTTCCGGGAAAGTGATTCTCTGGGACGGATCGATCCAGGAGTTTAGTTACCCGTTGACGGCGGCGGAGCTGATGTTGGAGCATCCGCAGCAGGTGGTGGCGGAGTTCCATCCGGATGTTAATGACAAGAGGCCGATTCCATTGCCGGCTGATGAGAAACTTGACGTGAAGAAGGTTTACGTAATGTTGCCCGTGAACCGAGGGAAACCAACCACGTTGTCGTCGGAGGATGGTCGTCGCGCACTAGTGAGTGCGAACGCTGTGCTGAGATCGAAGTCGATTTTATCGTCTTGTAAGTTGTTTCCTTTGCTTGCAAGGATTTGCGCTGCGAATCATATGCAAGAGATGGGACTCAAATCGCCGTTGCAGGAGAAGGGAAACGTCCGCGAAAGGGTGGAGGAAATCGGTTGTTTGACGGAATTATTACCGGAAAGTATGGAAGTTTTGCCGGAGTATATGAACCGGCAATATTCAGGCAAGGGATGGAAACCAAGCTTGGATACCATAAGGGAGAAGCATGTCGAGAGAAAGGTATGCCATTGGTTGTATTACAAGTACGGTTGATGTTAAGAGATGCATATCGATATTATCCTTTGTATTTGACGATATTTGAAAATATTATAGAAAGTTTAGCAGAAGATGGTAAAATAAATGCTTAATATTTAAATAAATGTTTAAATTATACATAAAATTTTAGATAAATATTTATATTATTTAATTTAAAATATTTTTTATACTAAATAAATTTCTAAAATTTTATTTCATAATTTTTTTAAAAGTTTGATTTAAATTATACATAAATTTTTAGAGAAATATTTAATTGAAAATTTTACATTTGATGTTTGTGTTTTGTTTGATCGTTCAGTCGTCGATCTTTGATAATTTAAAATTGAAATCATCGGTTGCGGAGGGTTGACGAAAAATTAATGACCAAAGATAATTGAATTGACATCCAAAGAAGAAGAATTTTTGAGTTTAGAAACTTAAGTTTAGGGGTTTGACTTTTTTTTAATTAAAGATTTTATAAGTAAATTGTTTTTTAAATATTTTAAAATTATTATTAAAAATATATCATATTTCACGTTCAAGGTCACGAGTTTGAGCACGAACATTATAGTACATTGATTGAACGATCAATATCTAATAGTTGATAAATAGTTGAGAGTAGGGGTGAGCAAAACCGGGTACTCGACCAATTTAAATAGAATTGATCTCGGTCTCGGTAACCATCGGTTCATGAAAATTGGAATTGGTTCCGGTCACTCTGAGTCCTAAAGTTTAAGAACCGGTCTCGTTACTGGTGGGAACTGATTCCAATACCAGGTACCCGGTCAATTAATTTATTCTTAAAAATTTTTTGAGTTATTGAAGAAAAAAATTCAACCACCAATAATAATATTAAATAATAAAATTAGAATATTATAAGCTTGATAATTAAATTTTTAAAACTAGTCATAGTCATAATATTCAATTATTTATAAATAAAGAGAAAGTTTGATAAGAAAAAAAAAACAATATCAAATCTTTGGTATTGGTCCCGGTCCTATTGGGTACCTACCGAGTACTGGGTCTAAAAAACCAAGATTCAGTCCCGGTCCCAGTTATGACCGAGACCTAAATTTTGGATCCAATCCGGGTCTCACCGGAACCAATACCAGATAAAAGTCTTTCGGGGCTTACTGGGTCCGGGACCAGGCTTTTTGCTCACCCCTAATTAAGAGTATACTCTATAATAGATACTACTGTAAGGGTGCTTATCGAGCATGTCGATCGCGAACTGGCATTGCTCGACTCATGCTCATTAAAAAATTTGTTGCTCGACTCGTTTCTTGTTAAGCTCGTTAAAATTGTGCTTGATTCATGCTCGGTAAAATATTTTATTGCTCAACTCGACTCGTTACTCGTTAAGCTCAACTTGTTGCTCGTTAAGCTCACTAAAAACTTACCTTATTTTAAACTAAAAGTAAAATTTAATATTACCATATGAGGCTTAGTATTAACATAAATTAACAAATTTAACCAAAAATATCAAAAAAGTGTATAAAATATTTTTAAAGTCTAAATTCAAAAGTAACAATCCATAAATACACGAAATTAGCATATTAAAATTAAAGTAACAATTCACACGTTAATAATTAGTATTTAAATTTATTTTTTGAATGAAATTATTTTACTAAAAAGTATTTTAAAAAATTAACGAATTGTTCGCGAACTTATCGAGTCGAGTTAAACTTTGCTCGATTTAACTCGTTAAGATATCGAGTCGAGTATTATCGAGTTTTGACCAAATCAAGTTCGAGCAGCTCATGAGCTCCTCAACTCGTTAAGCACCCCTATACCACTGTAACAACCGTAGTTAATTAAAAAAACTATTTAGTCTGTTAGTCTTCGTTATTCAAGTGTTTTCAAACTTGGTTTGATTAATTGGGTCATCCAATTTCCTTTGTTTTCCTCTTTTAACTCCTCTAATTCCACAGGACCATCTAAAGAATGAAGCCCATGAAGGGCCTAATTACCATTTGTCCTAAAAATTCATGTACGTATGGGCTTCCATGGTGACCGAGTAATGTTCCCACCAAAACACCAACAAAACTGATATACTACATGTTATTGTTTGGTCGTTTTCAGGCAAAGGAAAACTCAGAATCCTAATGCTTACAAGACCCAGGTTCCTCGTATTCCCCACTCCAAGACATGAAATACAAAATATACAAGATTATGAACTGTCAAAGTGGCAGTGTAGGATTCATGACATATACCCTTTCATCGATTAACTCGTAAAAAAACATTTTAAGTCTCGAATATATTTCAAAATTTATCATTTTGTACTTATATTCTAAATCCTAAACTCTAAACCGACTATAAACCGATCGAAAGGGTTTTGTTTTGTGCACTTGGAAAGATTGAAAACACCCGGAATGGCTCTGGTTTTGGCAGTTTTAAATCAAGTTTTTTTAGTTGGGTGTCGGATTTGAACCAACTAATCCATGTCCTTGAAAACCATTCCTTCTGTTGTAGACTTACCCTTTGGCCACACATAAATGAAGGATGTTAATTTTGAATAATTTTGACTATTAAATATTAATAATTTTTTCGATATTACAAACATATGATATACTATAATTCTACTTTCAAAAAATATTCTTTTAGTCGTCGTCTCTTCCCAAATTTTATCTTTTTCAGTTTTTTGTTCTAATCGTTTTTTTTTTATCGGTGGTCGACAATCAATTTTAGTGTTGGTTGTCGGTCACCGGATCTATTTCTTTTTCTTGTTTTATTTTAATAAGGATCTTTTTTTCTATCTTTGTGACACGCTTCTCTCTGTCCTTGTAACATGTTTTTATTTTTGTTTTTGGGTTTGATTCGTCTGTCCTTATGTCATGTTGTAGCATACCCTAACGATCAGTTGTTGTTCGCACAGAGATTCAATCGATGCTAGTTTTCTGATTTATTTTTTTGTCGGTGGTCACTTGAAAAGACTTATCCCCACTCAGTTGATGGTTGTTTGCCGATAAAATCAGTCCTGGGTAGCGGTACTTTTTGCACGACAGTTTAAAATCGTCTACAACTCCTTCATTCACTATGCGTCTCGTTTGGACAAAGACAAAGAGATTCATGAAGCTGCTGAATTTTATTAGTATGCTTATTTTCATAGAAATTTTATTTTTCGTTGTTTTTGGGTTGTAAGAATTTTTGGATTTTTTAATCCAATTATTTTATTTTTTAATTACGTTATAATTATAATTTTCTATGAATTTAATAAAAATTCAGTAACATTTGTCAAAAAAAAATATTCTTTTATATTTATATGTTTTTTAAAAATTTAAACTTTTAAATAATTTTTTAAATATTTTTTTTGGAAAATGTCAAGTCGAAACATTATGACTCAACCTACTGCACCATAAATCTAAAAAACTATAAAGATTTAATGGTCAAAATTTGTTTGAGGCTTAATAGATCTAAATTTTTAGTACAATAACTTAATTGAACGCAACAAAATAACGACTTAATTATTTTTTAAAAACAAAGGCTTGTATACCTTTAAGCCTTTTTTTAAAAATAAAATTTTCACCATGACTTTTAATTTCTGGCTTTGTCCCTAAATTTAAAAAACATTAAATCTATTTAAATAACACTCGAGGGATAATTCGAATAAATTTGTTTGTGCTGTTAGAAGTGCGTATGATTTTATAGTAAGGATTTTAAAGTGAAATAGTTGTTCTTGAAACATGAATGCATGATATTTATGTTTGTAATAACAAGATTAAATATAAAATTATGCTGTAATCATGTTTGAAAACAATGTTTTTTTAATTAATCTAAGATAGTCCAACATCAATTAACAACATAGGCATATATTCTATAAGCTATTGGTTGATGATAATCATGCAATAACTACACATCTACACCTGGATTAATATAATGATTAGAATCAATAATTATAATTATTTATGAAATTCGAACAAATATATTTGATCAGTTAATTAAAGGCATAAAGATAATTTTAACACTTAACGTTTATAATTTTTATCGTTTTGGCCTTTATTTTTTTAGGATAAATTTAGCCCTTAACCTATATCTTTTTGATAAATAACTTATTTTTTAACTACCATGATATCTGGACCGTTAAAAATCTAACAATGATGACATGTCATATGCATATGATAATATATTTTAAATAACATAACATCTAACCTATCAAATATATATGTATGAAATATAATTTTATTCTAATATAAAATATAAAATAATTAAAATTTAAATAAAATATTAAAAAATAAATTAATTCTAAAATAAAATACTACTAAACATTCTCAACCCTAACTACAATAGAATCAAAATTTTATCTTAAAAAAATTAATTAATTTCGAACTGTGTTTATATATTTTTAAGATAGGACTTTGATTCTATCGTAATTAGGATTGAGAATGTTTAGTAGCCTTTTATTTTAGAATTAATTAATTTTTAATATTTTATTTGAATTTTAATTATTTTTATATTTTATATTAGAATAAAATTATATTTCATATATATATTTGATAGGTTAGATGCCATATCATTTAAAATATATTATCATATGCATATGACATGTCATCGTCGTTAAATTTTTAACGGTCCAATTATCATGATAGTTAAAAATAAGTTATTTGTCAAAAAAATATAAGTTAAGGGCTAAATTTATCCCAAAAAGAATAAGGGCTAAAATGATAAAAATTATAAACGTTAAGGGTTAAAATTATTTTTATGCCTTAATTAAATTGTTCATCTTTGTTCTCTCTTATTATGTTAGATCATGGATAAGATTGTAAATGAGACTAGACATATCGCGAGCTACTCGAGCTTGACAAAGTCAAAGCTCAACTCGATTGGACTTCACTAGAACTCGAACTCGGTTCGAGATTTTAACAAGTTGAGCTACTTGATATCCGAGTCGAAAAGCTTGTGAGTTACTCGAAAATATAATATAATATTTTTAAAATTTTTACATTTGAAAATCTAAATTCCTAAACTTAAAACCCTAAAGATAAGTCTAAACCCTAAAATCTAAATTCTAAACGCAAGACATAAATCTCTAAACCCTAAACTAACATTTTATATCTTAAAATTAACATGCTTGCGTTTACACAATTTATGTATCTATTTTTTCTAACAGGGCTTTAAATGAGATGTGACAGATGATAAGCTACTCGAATTCGACATGATCAAAGATTGATCAATACATAACTCGATTGGGATCAAATCAAAGTTAAACTCGACTCGACTCGGCTCGTTTACATCCCTAATTATGGGTTATAGACTCGTTAAAAGCAATTCTCGTTAAGATTTAGATTATAATTAAAATAAAGATTTATAAAAAAGATATTTAGGAAATCATAATAAATCAGAATTAGCGTAAGATTGAATTTAAATGTAGCAACACGGGTTCTTTACAGATTCTGAAACCAATTATGGCAGAACATAAGCAAAACATGTTTCCAATTATTACAACCACCAGAACTTTACCTCCCATTTTCGAATCTGTTTTTTTTCTTACCTTTCTTTTAACCCTATATATCCTAGTTATTTTCGAACAAATCTGCTAAAATCACGGCCATGCATGCCCACAAATCAGCCCCTAATTCTGCAATCAATGAACAAATCTGCAGATAATCCGACTTTTATCTGAATCTAATCATGTACTAATACTGTGTTTAATTCCTCGTGAACAAAGAACATTGACTTGTCCTAAAGTTGGTGGCATGGCAAATCGAGGAATGCTTTGTAAAAAAAAGGATTAAAAATATCTTGGATGATTCTGAATGTGGATTATGGACTAATTATAATTAAGGGTTATGCTTAATTATGTCAGAATTAGGACAGCAGCCAGCTGGTAGCTTAAACTAATAATTTTCTGTAATAATTTATCAGAATAATTAGCTGAAAGTGTTGAAACTGGTTAGCATTTCGAAACTCAAACTCTTTGTTTTTTTATTTGGTTTCTGACATTGGAGCGTCAGAATAATTAGCTGGGATTCTTTAAGACAATGAACATAAAACTATACGTTATTCATTTAAAAAAAATATTTTAAGAATTAGTTGATCGAGTGGGATGAGGTCAGGGATTGATAACACTACTCATTTTCGAAGGGTCTTTGACCTTCGATCTGTTCTAGACGGGGGTTTTATTTTTATAATTGGGTTTCGAATCGGGTTAGTGTATGTTTAAAATTTTGTGGTTGATTTAGGATTCAAAATATTCGATCTGAACTAATCTATTTATATATTTATTCTAATTTTATATATTGTATCTAATATTTTTATTATTTATTTTGGATAGAGCCGAGTTTAGTCATTTTTCATTATAATATCAAGATTAGATCATATTTTTTTATTATATCGGGTCGGATTGTTTGGGATAAGATATATTAAAGATCGGGACGGACAAGTTCGGGCATGATAATTTACTTTTCGGGTCAGAGTCGAGATAATCTAAAACCTGATTCGGACAGACTCGTTATCATCCATAAATAAGATACTAGATTCTTTATATAAGTTCAATGATTTAAATCTAAACGTTATAAATAAAAAAATTAAGGATAATTCAATAAAGTACCTCTATTAAATTTAATAAAGATTAATTGATTATTAAATCGAAAATCAATGATTAAATAAAAAAACTGTTTTTTCGGCTTAAACTGCTGATCTGTGGGGTGAGAAATGCCATGGAATTATTCCTCTGATATATAAATATTATTTTTAGAAAATTAAAAGAGTATTTTTTTTATTTTAATTTGTCCAATTTGATCATTGTACTTAACAAAGACCAAAAGTTTGCCAAATTAAGCTATACAATTAAATATTAAAGTTAAATTATTGATTAAAAAACATACGTTTCAATCATTTATATAAAAAATTAAAAAATATATTAATCTATTAAATTTTTGATATATAAATATATTTTTGACGAATTAAAATTGAGATTTTTAGTTATCGACGATCATTTTATCTAATAGGATACAATTTTTAATTTTTTGAGTAAAATTATAAATTCACGTTATGATGTTGTAGATGAAGAAAATTGAGGTATAACGATCTTTTCGTATTAAACCTATTTAAAATTTAATTTAAATTAATTATTTAATAAATTGAATAAAGATAAATAAATAAATTAAACTACTTTGAATCCAAACAATAATTTAAAATTTGAATTGTGGGAGTACTCTAGTTGTATTATAGCCAAGCACCACCCAAATTCAGCTGTCTTATTTTGGCCATTTTAATCCCATAACAAGCTTAGCACTTTGGCAAAGGTGCAGGACTTTGCACATGGGTCATTATCCCACGTGATGTTCTATCAACCAGACACGTGCGTCCCTATGATTTCTGGCAGAGGCTTCGGGGTGATAACGAGTCGAGACGAGTTTAGAAATAGTGTTATTGGACTTGGCTCAAACTTGAGGCTAGACGAGCTCAAAATTTTAGACTCAGACTCGGCTCGAAAATAATATTATTGGGCTCAGTTCAGGCTCAAAGCTCGTCGGACTCGATTCAGGCTCGTCAGACTCAGCTCAGCTCGGCTCGACTCAAAATAGATAATTTTATCATATTTTTTCTATAAAAGATATGATCTCGTTAAAAACCCGTTTCATAATCAATAACGAAACAAAATTTAATATTGAGAAAGAAAAAAATACCTAATTTATTTTTAGTGGATTTCTTCTATTGTATTTTTATTGTTTTCTTTTCCTAAGAAGATTACTTTTAATGTACATGTAGCATATATATAATATAATTATTTCAAATTTGTTCACGAGCTTTTCGAGTTGAGTTTAGATAAACTCAACCTAGCTCGTTAAGCTCGTTAAGATCTTAATTTAGCTCGTAAGGTTTATAGGTTTAGGTGTAGGTGTTTATAATTTAGGGATCATGGTTAGAATTTAAGGTGTAGATGTTGCGATTTTATTTTTAGGGTAATATGGTTAAGATTTAAGTTTTAACTTATGAACCCTAAACTTTAAACCTAAACAGTAAAATTTAATCATTATCTCTAAATTTTAATTTAAACCCTTAAATCTTAAATTAAGAATTTAAACCTCAAAACTAAAGCACTCGAAAAAAACTTTCGGTTTCTATCGATATTATATAAGATAACAATTCTTATATTATACATATTTTATTACATCTATATAATTTTATATATTATAACGTCTTTTATTCTATTTTTTTCATTTAAAATTATCGAATTTGGATCCTGCACTCTAAAATAATATAAGAAATTGCTCCCTTGAGTACAAACATGTCTTCAGAACGGGAGTCTCATTCTATCAAAATTTAAAATAAATAAAATCAAGCAAAGTATAATTTCATTTTTCTAAATATTAACGTACCATATTATCTATGGTTTAAGTAATCAGAACTGTTTATCTTTAAATAATTATCTAATAATTACTCACACACTAATTATATGTAAGAAATAGGTGATGATTCACCTTAAAAAATTAAGATAATCGGTTATGATTGTTTGGGACCACAAATGACGTGGTGAACAAGATTCGCCTAATAATTATTCGTTTCGTAGTTAGTTATTAGGAAAAATTACGACAAGTGTCGCACACGGTTAAATGCTATCAATGTAATATATTTAAAAGTGGAAAATTGACCCGGTTTGATATATGAGACCCGAATCAATTTTATTTATTCGAGATTTGATCCGAAACTCGATAATAAATTGAATCAAACCAAAATTGACTCGATTTTTAGTTGAACCGATATAGATCCATCTGATTTTTAAACCGAACTGAATAGATTCGAATTGTTTTTCAAGAGAATCAAATAGACGCAAAGAAAATAACTTGATCTGAAGTCAACCCAAAATAAATAAATATATATATATATTAAAAGAAATAATAAGAGATCAGATGTGAACCGTCACACACAACTCACTTTGACTCACAAAATAAAAATGTGTATATTAAAAGAAATAATAAAATTGATCCAATCCTAAAACCCAATTAAAATATATTGATCTCTTATTGAACTAATCTTGACTCGACTTGAAATCAACCAACTTGAAAATCAACTGAAGTGATATGACTCGAACCGAATCAATAAAGACCTGGATTAAAACCAAACTAGATCATATCCAACATGAACTAAACCAAAACTAAGTATAGTCAAAACTGAACCAGATACAAACTAAAACAACCCGAATCGAACCTGGTGAAGGACTACATGGACTAAATTTGAACCTAACCACCATCAAACCCTATTTTTTTATTTTTCTTTTCTAAATTGAGAAGTCTAATTTGAAATTTTCCTTAATTAAGAAGTATAAATTGAGAATTTTTAATTTGGAACCCTAATTCTTAAATCATCCAGATCTCTAACCCTAATTTTTAAATTATCTCATTCTTTAATCCTAATTTTTAAATTCCCTAAATCCAAACATCATTTCCAAAATCCTTAATATTAAACCCTAATTTTTAAAAAAACTCTAAATGTCAAACCCTAATTTACAACTATAAATCTCTTCCTCTGTCTCTCCCCAACATAGCCTGCAAAGTATCCTTTTTGGGAACATCCATTGCTTGATTTGCAAAGAGTTTAGACAAAGCATCCATTGGCTGTGGTTTAGATCATGTCCTTGCATATCTAGATGGAAGAATGAATAAGGGATTTCAATTACTTACAGTTACAGATTGAGCTGTTACAATGTATTCTGGTGGGGTTTGGTTACAAGACATAAGAAGCTCAACAGTCACAGGGTTCTGTCTTCCAACAGAATACACCATTAATGGACACAACTTGTAATCAAGGAAAATTTTATTTCAGAATTTTGGAACATGTCCAGCAGCTAGACACTAGCATGTTGTATTATTTGTCTAACACAGTCGAGAAAATAATAGCAGCAGCCGTGCCCGTGCCTACAACATGTAGGGCTTGGCATACGGAATCATAGTAACTTGGAACTCAAAATAATTATAAGATTCTAGTTCATCACGACGTTTATAATCTCATCTGATAAAATTTATTCATTTAATAATATATAGGAAAAAGAAGAAGACTCACTTTAAAAAACGAGATATAAAATTATTATTGAATAAGATTATAGATGACGTAATGAGTTAAATTCATGTAATAATCAGGGTTTTGAAGGTTTTTCCCTATAATTAAGTTGGATCCAATGATGAAGTTTGTTACTTTAATTAGTCACACAAATAGTCTGGTTCACACATTAATTAGAGAATATGTAGCAATTATTTATATATTTTTAAATTTTTTGACAATGTATAAACATTAAAGATAAATGATTAAACTCGAGTTTCTTAAAATAAATATTATCCGCTTTTTTATTGGATCACTTGTTGGGTTCAATAACATATTATTATTACATAAACTAAACAAAACATGATTAATATTTGATATGTTGATAATGTATAATTTTATACAATATAAACAAATAAGATCAAGGATGGATAAGGGGAGCTTTGGGTTGGTAATGAGCCAGATTGACTCACAAGTTACTCGAGTTCAGTTAGGTTTGAGTGAATTCGACTCGGGCTCAGGTTTGACTCGAGATCTTAATAAAATGAGCCAAGTCGGTTTAAATTCGGCTCGAAAAACTCGCGAATCAGTTCAGAATAATTATATATATGTACTAAAAGAATTTTTTTTAGTAAAAGAAAAACAATAAAATAAATTAGGAAAAACAATTAAAAATAAATTAATTAAAATATATTGGATATTATGTATTTGTATTGTAAGAATATTTTTTGATTATTTGAATTAATCTACTTTTTGGGTACTCTTGTTCTTTTTTTTTAATTAAATTTTATTTTGGTATTAGTTATAAAAGGGTATTAACGAGTCTCCATCTTTTATAAAAAAAAGTAAAATTGTTCATTTTGAGATAATACGAGCCTGATGAGCTTCAAACCCGAGCTTAGCTTTATAATGTTATTTTCGAGCCGAACTCGAGTGTAAAATTTCGAGCTCACCGAATCTCAAATCTGAGCTGAGCCTAATATGATTATTTCTAAGACGAGCCAAGTCGAGCCTGACTAGGCTTGTTATCACCCCCAAGGAAGTTAAGGGCGATCACCATTAAATTTTGAAATTCGTATATAATATAAAATTTTTTTATCGAAAACTATTTTCACCATCTAAAAAGGTATAAGTTCATCCCTTAAAAATTGTATATATTTAATCTTTAATATAAAATTGTATATTCGTCCCTAAATAAGATCTAAAAACCTAATCAAATTTCAACATCTATAAGTATGTAAAATTTCAAAAGACAGATATGGGGTGTAAATTCATTGAGGAATTGAAATGATTTGAAGGGGACATAAGAAAATGATGGAATTATAATAGGGGGGATGATTGGCAAAGAGGAAAAAAAGAGGACAGTGGACCCTCTAGGCTCTGGGTTCTTGTCCCTCTGTGGTTTGGCTATAGGCTCGACTTATACAAGCTGGAATTCCCCTTAGCTGTATAAGAGGTATAGCCATGTTCTTGAAAGGGACCGACATGAACCTCACTAGTGCATGGTGGGTCCAATATCTAGTGTCCCCAAGCTTATGGGAACAACATCCATAGAAGTTGATAAGAAAAAAAAAAACATGTTTTTGTTCATACAATAACAAGTTTAAATTATGAGAATTTGATTGTTTAGGTTTGAATTTCGTTCAAATATAATGTAGAAATTTTTAATTGAATTCAAATTTAAGTTTCATTATAGGTGAGTTGTATCTAAAATTATTATAATTTAAGATCTAATATATGTCGGACAATGGCGGATCTATATGTTAAATAGGACGGACCCGGGCCCGCCCTGAATTTTTTAAACTTTATATATTTATCTTATTTTTTTAGTTTTTATGAATTAATCCTTCATTTTTTATAATATTTATAATTTGTGCTCACCCTAAAAAATTGAGATCCTATGTGTACCTATCTTCAAATATATTTCTGGATCCGCCATTGTATTTCGATTATCTTTATATCCATTTGTAAATTATAATAACTAATTAATTATAAATGTAGGCATTCGAAAGTGATGTATGTAAATAAAATTCCAGTATAAAAGTATAATATATAAAAAACGATTAAACCTTATTTGTCCTAAAGAAAATTAATAAAAATATCAAATATAATATATAAAAATATAATAAATATATTTATAAATAAATTAAGTCTAGACAAGTTAAAAAAATTTCACCTTAAATCCGATTTCGATTAAACCCAAAGATAAAATTTAAAAAAATCTTTATCGAATTAAATTGAAACCCATCAAATTCGAGTATTTTTTTTTTCATTCCTTGTACAACAAAACCATCCACGTGATTATTACTGTTTCTTTGTTTATCACGTGGATGTTGGTGGACGTGGAAATGATGATCGGAATTCACAAGTCAAACATATCGAGAGTAGTTGTAGGAACGGAAGCATTGAAATGGCGGCCAAGCTTCATGTCCAAACTCTTGCTGATCTGGCACACAAGTCAGGTGGGACCTCATCTAATGTATTGATCGATCATTGATGGATGGACGGTCAGGGTGGCTCCAGATTTCACCAACTGATATGCTTGTGAAGCAACGGAACGTGGAGGGGACACAAAGGGATGATAAGTTCCAAATAAATTACGGTGATTGGCCGATCTATCTTTAATGATTGAAAATATATTTTTAAATATATATTATTATAATTAATTAAAAAATTATATTTTATATTCGAAGTTTGATGAATTTTAGCTAATTTAAAAAATATCTCCAATTCAACCAATAAATTCTAACGCATCACCCTATTTCTCTAATTATTTTTTCAACATCATTATTTATCCAAGAAAATGGTAGAATTTAGTATCTATTTTTTAATTTTGTATAATCTGATTTTATTTAATATAATTTATTTTATTAGTTTAAACAATTACTAGTGTTTATATTAACTTAGAGATTAAAACACACACATTAAGTGGTCTAATTAGAAAACAAAATACGATGCTATTTTTATATTATTAGTATTTGAACTCGTAAATTTTAAAGTTAATAAATTTTTAAATCATTAAGATAAAATATTTGTGTTGAAGATATTATTATAATATCAATATTAAAGTAAATCGATAATATTAAAATAAATTCAAACATTTTTATTTTAATATCATTAAAATATTTATTTTATTTAAAATATTATTATAATATCATTAAAATAAAATTTTAAATATTTATTTTATTTAAAAAGTATTTTAATATAAAATTATATAACTTAAACACTTATTTTATAATAAAACTTTTAAAAAAGTTTGGGTCTTAATCTAAAGTAAAGGCCACTTTCATCATTACCTATTAAAAACACTTTTAGGGTCAAAATTCTTTTAAAGTTATAAACATATAGTTTTGAGAGTAAAAATATTTTTAAAAATTATTTTTTAATTTATATGTAAGAATAAAATATTTTTTAATTTAAAATATTTTAAAATATTTTTAAAAATTAAATTAAATTTTTATTTTTTATTTACTATTGCATGTATTTATAATTTATAAACTTATAAATTTTTAGAAGATATTATTATATAATATAATATTAAAATTTTTAAATATTATTTAAATATATATTATATTTTTAACGACAATACTAAAAATATTTTTACTAAACTTTTAAAAAATAATGATAAACTGCCTTAATTTTTATAGGCCACGTAGCCTAGTGAAAGAGAGAGAAGCTAAAATAGTGCGATGCCAGCTATGAAATTGAAGGATGAAAGCCTTCTCCGAGGTCAAATCTGGCATTCTCTTCCTCGACTCACCTTCCCCTTATTTACTACCATGACGCAGATTTTAAATTAAAACTCCACTTTCTTTCTATACATCTCTCTCCCGCTCTAAAATCCCAATTTCCCAGACTCTTTTTCTTAAGAAATCGGGGGGAAAAGAAGAGGAAAATGTTCATACTTTAAGAGAGGAAGAAAGAAAGTGGAGAGAAAACGAGAGAGAAAGAGAGGGGTTAATGGTTGATCGAGTTCTTAAACTTTTTGCTGTTGCTTCAACAAGATTATAGAGCTAAGAGAGAAGAAAACAACAATCCCATGGCTGTTTCACCTTGTTTGAGTGGTAATGATCAGAAGAAACACTGGTGGGTTACCAATAGAAAGGTAAAAAAAGAAGATGCCCAAGCTTTAAGCTTTGATCTTGTCGTTGTTCGAGTTCTGTTTTTGTTGTTTCGTGTTCTAACATTCATATGTTCAGGTTGTTGATAAGTACATTAAGGATGCGCGGTGTCTGATTGCGACGCAGGAACAAACGGAGATCGTTTCGGCTCTGAATCTCCTCGATGCGGCATTGGCTCTCTCGCCACGTCTCGAGACTGCTCTTGAACTCAAGGCGAGATCTTTGCTGTATCTGAGGCGGTTCAGGGAAGTTGCTGACATGCTTCAAGACTATATCCCCAGTCTCAAAATGTCCGGTGACGAATCTGGTTCGGTTTCCTCGGATAACTCGTCTCAACACTTGTTGAGGGAACGAGTTAAGCTTCTCCCTTCTGATAACTCGTTATCTGACTCACTCGGTCGTGATTCGTCTTTCAAATGTTTCTCAATCTCGGAATTGAAGAAGAAAGTCATGGCTGGATTGTGGAACAACTGCGAGAAAGAAGGACAATGGAGGTTAAGTCTTTAACCTGAAATTTGTGCAGAAATTTGCTTATATTTCATTGATTTTGATTGAACTGAAACTCACTGGAAACTCGATTTCGAAACAGGTACTTGGTTCTGGGTCAAGCATGTTGTCACCTAGGCCTAATGGAGGACGCTATGGTTCTCCTTCAAACCGGCAAGCGCCTTGCCTCTGCCGCATTCCGCCGTAGGAGTGTTTCCTTGTCCGAAGACAGCTTCTCCCTTCCCAACACCATCACCGCTTCCGATATCTCCATAACGCCTCCTTCCACGCCACCACGTAACCCCACACCTTTCTCCGAATCCGAAAACATTTCCCAGCTTCTATCTCACATCAAACTCCTTATCCGCCGTCGAACTGCTGCCATTGCCGCATTAGATGCGGGCTTATACTCGGAAGCCATCCGCCATTTCTCGAAAATCGTCGATGGCCGTCGCCCTGCCCCTCAGGGATTTCTCGCGGAGTGTTATATGCAACGAGCCTCTGCTTACAAGGCCTCTGGCCGTATAGCCGAGTCTATCTCGGATTGCAACAAAACTCTTGCTCTTGATCCAACTTGCAGCCAAGCTCTTGACACCAGGGCCTCACTTTTCGAAACAATTCGATGTTTACCGGACTGTTTACATGATCTTGAACACTTGAAACTGCTTTACAACACCATTTTGCGAGATCGGAAACTTCCCGGCCCTGTCTGGAAGCGTCACTATGTTCGGTACCGGGAGATTCCCGGCAAGCTCTGTACATTAACAACTAAAATTCAACAATTGAAGCAAAGGGTTGCTGCCGGAGAGACCGGAAACGTTGATTACTATGCATTGATTGGCTTAAGGCGAGGGTGTTCAAGGTCTGAATTAGATAGGGCTCATTTGTTACTATGTTTAAGGCACAAACCGGATAAAGCAATCAACTTTATCGAACGATGCGAGTTCGCCGATGACCGTGATCTCGACTCGGTTAAAGACCGAGCCAAGATGTCGGCATTGCTTCTCTACCGATTGGTTCAAAAGGGTTATTCAAACGTAATGACCACAATCATCGACGAAGAAGAGACCGAGAAGCAACGGAAGAAAGCCGCGGCTGCTTTACAAGCAGCGCAGGCAGCAATTCAAGTGCAGCAAACCCAATATTCCATCACGAAACTGGAACTCAAAACCATCCCTGCTTCGACAACAAATTCATCAACCGTTTCATGCTGCGAAGCCATGGCTAAATCCAGTGAAAACAAAGCCAAGACCACGACAACCAGTTCCAACACGAACGTGTTTCAAGGTGTGTTTTGCAGGGATCTCGCCGTTGTTGGGAATTTGCTATCACAAGTTGGGTTTAATCGACCACTTCCAGTGAAATACGAGGCCCTGAGCTGCTGATTTTGCCGTTGGAAATCAATGTTTTTACCGGCCGTGGAATCTCTGCTTCACCTGTCCTTATTTGTACAAATATGATTAAATTGTCTGCCGGAAAATTGTCACCCCAGTTCTTTCCTGTTGTCCACTGCCCTGTATATTACTTTCATTATTGAAAATTTCTACTTCTGAGTATACATTTCATTAGCCTGAACTTCAATTTTCCTTCCACTTTTCCATTTCCATTGATATTGTATTGTTTTCTTGGTTAGAATCTGATTGGGACCAAATGGTACTGTCGTGGCCAGTGTAAGAAAAGATAGACAGAAGCTACTGTTGTCTGAATTCTTATATTTGTCTTGTGTGTTGGCATTTAAAATCTGCTCTGCTCCATCTATCCAAGAACTGGCTTTGCCTGCGCCATTCTGCTAGATTGCAGTTTACTACTTCCCTACCCCCCACGTTTTCCAAATTCATAATTATATTAATTAGGTTTAATTTAGTGAAAGAAGATTTAATTAATACAATTTATTACTTTTAGTAAAATAATATTTAATATTATATCTTAGCTTAGGTTAATAATAATTTTAATCTAAAAAATTATATCATTTATTAGTTTAGTTTAAAATTTTATCAATTTAAATATTATTTTAATTTTTAGATTAAAATTATAAATTTCTCATATTCTTCTTCTTTCGGTAAACATTATTTTATTTTGAAGTTTTAAAAATATATTAGAGATAATAAAAAATTTAAGATTGGGGATCAAACGAGGATAATGCAGAGTCTATTAGAGGATTAATTCTATGATCAGGATATCAATGAAAAACGAGGATAAAAAAAAAGATGAGACAAAGTTCTATTAAAATTAAGATGATATTTTATTCTCAGAATTATCTATGTGATTATACGGAGCCATGTCATTATCTCTGTCAGTTTTTAATGATCGAGATACTAAAATAGAACATACATAACATTAAGTACCAATTTGCCTAAAGTAATAATTGAGATACCAAAACATTAACACAAACAAAATTATAATACTAAATATATAATTTTTTCTTTCTAAATTTTATTTTAATATATTTATCGATATTTCATTTATTTATTAAAAAAATCTAAAAAAACTATCTTTGCAATCCATTTTATTTTATTTATAACGCTAAAATTTAAATCTTGATTTTATTTAAAAAATCCAATACCCATTTCATATATTTAATTGATAGTTGATGATAAAATTAAAAACTTGTTTTATTTATATAAAAATTAGATGGCCCAACCAAGTAAATTCTTGTGGAGATTAATCATGTGACAAAGTAATACTATTAATGCTATTAATTATTTTGTATTAAACAAAGAACAGGTTAACTAGTAGATTAAGCTTTGTTATTTTAATGTCGATAACTTGTCTTAGAAGATAGAACCATCACTTGTCCATGTGTAATAAAAGACATGGTACTAAAATGTCAAGTAAGTCAATGTCTAGAATCAAATAGGCATGAATAATAAAACACATGAGTCACAACTCAGAGACATTTGACTTAACATAAAACCATATTTTACAACTCATTAATGCTAAAAAAAATTAGGATTTTTCACTTAAAACCCATATTTTTCATACCTATCAAATTCCATTGATATTAGAATAAAATACGATTGATCGTTTAAATGATCGATTAAACTAATCGATAATTTAATTGATCAATTTTATTCTATTCTAACATCAGAATAATTAAATATTTGAATTAAAACAAATGTGGCGACATATATTAGAATTTATGTCTTTTGCAAATCACAGTGACGGAGCTGTGTATAGAGTGGGAAGGGTTTCTGCTCTCTCAAATTTTTGGTATAATTATAGTTTTAGTCCTTTTTAGTTTAAATATTGATTAAATAGTGTTTTTTGTCCCTCTTAATTTTTAAATTTAAAGGTTTAATAGACTCTTACTCCTCTATTGTCCCTTCCAACATTGAATCTTAGCTTCATCCCTGTTTAATCAATATTTCATACGAAAGCATTTTTTAAGTTAAACTCTTTGAAACGTACACATACTTTATAAATATAAATATTTAAACTCGAATCTCTTAGGATGAATATTATCATTTTTTTTATTGAAACCACTCGTCGGGTACTTGGGTTCGAGTTCTCTGTACATTTGTATGTACTTTTCAGGTGCAAACAAACCCATGATCCCATTCTATAACACAACCCCAACATGTTCTCCTTATGACAGTCATGGGAGGTGTTGTCCTAGTGCATGAATCTCACAGCTCAGTTTTGCTCTAAAATGTTTACACTTTCTTAAATAATCACATGGCATTAGCTTTAATAATGTTAAAACAAATATATGATAAAACCCAGAATTTAAAAAAGAAATCTAAAGCTAATTAGGGCAAGAAAATAACACTTCCTCCCTCATCTAGATGTTTATTTTATTGATATGTTGAGTTCACCTTTTTAGAGCCACTTTTGTTTTTTATTTTCTTGTGGCGAAAGAAAAGGGCAGTTTTGCATCAATTCTCTCAAGCCTGACATTTCTTTTACTTTTACTTTATGTTTCCTTCAACGTCAATAGACTTGGATTTAAAGTCGGCAAATTAGTCATTTGTTCCGGCATTTCTCTAAAGATTATGGCATTTCTAGGAACGTAGATTCGATTAATTCAATTGATGGTTAAACTAAATTATGTTAAGTAGACGGTAAGCAATATATAAAAGAACAAATTTTCTTTTTATTCATCAAAGGCTTGATTACAAAAGGAGAATAGCTCTAAAATATATAGATGAAAAAACCCTAATGACAGTGTTCTAGAAAGCTTTTGGAAAGCATGCATTTCACGTGAAATGCTGTTGAGCTGGAGAGTGAGCTGGCATAACAGAAAACGTTGGGCCTTCAGCTCCTTCTAATATTTCCCTCGTTTCTTTAAGTTCAGAAATCTTTCGAACATAAAGTTGTGAACGAAACTCAGCAAACACAGCTGCAGGGACATGTTTAGTGAGAATGTCAGTCACTTGATTGGATGCAGGCACATAGTTGATTTGTAGTGTGTGAGAAAAAAAATTTTCCCGAACGAAAAAGAGATCAAGGTCAACATGCTTTGTTTTAGCATGCATGATTGGGTTAGCTGCAAGTACAACAACACTGGTATTGTCACTCCAGATGACAGGGGGTTCGACAGGAAGAGCATTCATTTCACGAAGAACAGCTTGGATCCATAAAACATCAGCAGCAGCATCGTCAATGCTTTGAAACTCTGCTTCTGCTGTAGAACGAGACACAACTCGTTGTTTCCGTGAGCTCCAAGAGATCAAGTGCATGCCCAGATAGATAGCAGTGGCCTGAGATGGAGCATCGATCATCAGGATCGCTCCCCCAATCTGCATCGAAAAAGGAATGAAGTCCAATGTCGAAAGAATTCCCTGGAGCAAACCATAATCCATAATCAATGGTTTGTTTTAGATATCTCAGAATACGTTTTACAGCAGTCTAGTGAGAATCATGAGGGTTTTGCATGAACTGAGCTACTTTGTTCACAAAATATGAAATATCGGGGCGAGTATGACACAGGTACTGAAGAGACCCAACCACGTTGCGATATTTATATGGATCAGGTAAGGGAGTACCGTCAAATTTGCTAAGTTTTGAGTTGGTGGCCATTGGTGTGGGGACGTCAGTCAGGTCTGAGAGATTGAGTTTAACCAACAAATCGGTGATGTACTTGATTTGTGTTAAGAACAAACCACCTTGAAGTCGATGAACTTCAATGCCTAAGAAAAAATTTAAGACACCGAGATCCTTAAGAGAAAACCGTTGATGTAGGTGGGCAATAGCAGTAGAGATAAGAGCAGGAGAGGAGCCAGTGAGAAATATGTCATCGACATACACTACTATATATATAGTGATGTCATCTGTTGTATGCACAAATAAGGAAACATCAAAACTGGAGGAGATGAAGCCCAAACTTTCAAGAAACATCTTGAGCTTAGAGAACCAATTTCGTGGAGCTTATCTGAGTCCATAGTGAGCTTTTTTGAGTTTGCAGACAAGAATGGTTCCATTAGTGGTTGTTTGTTGAAAACCTTCAGATTGAAGCATGTAAACATCTTTCTCAAGATAACCTTTAAGAAATACGTTGTTAATATCAACCTGACGAATCGATCAGTTGTTTGTCAATGCCAAAGAGAGAAGAAGGTTCACTATAGCTGGTTTAACCACAGGATTGGAGGTCTCTTTAAAATCAGCACCAGTAAATTGAGCAAAACCTTTGGCCACTAACCGGGCCTTGTATTTGTCAATTGAACCATCAGGCCTTCTTTTAATTTTGAACAACCATTTATAGTCAATGGTGTTGCGATTGGGAAGTAGGGGTACCAAATTCCATGTATCGTTTTCAACTATTGTTGTGTACTCAGCCTGAATTGCTTGCCTCCAAGCAGTATCTTAAAGGGTATGATGCACATCAGAGGAAATCCGATCCAGTTGTAAATGATATATTTTTGGTTTGAAGATACCTGCCTTGTCTCTTATTGTTATTGGATGAAAGTTAAGAGGTATATGAATTGGTAGATCAGAGGTGGTGGGCATCTCCTCATACTGTTGAGTTGGGGAATGAGCTGGCATGGTCACAGGATTGGGAGTTCTATAGGGTACTGCAGTAGAGGGAGTGTTGTCCTTGTTACCATTGTTAGGGGAACCAAGAACATACAATGGTGGTGACAGGTTCTCAGAGTGTTATGGTGGAGATGCAGATGAAGAAGTCTTCCCTGAAAAATGATCCTCATAAAAAATTACATTCCTGGATGTGTAGACTCGCCCACTGACAGAATTAAAACAAAGATATCCATGATGAAGAGAACAATATCTCAGAAAAGTGCAGGGTCGAGAGCGAAATTCAAATTTGTGTTTGTTGAAAGTTCGCAAGTGAGGATAGCAGAGGCAGCCAAATACTCTGAGAAATTTGTAGTTGGGTAGCTTGTGATAGAGAATCTGGTAAGGAGATTGATTCTCTAGGCTTGCAGAAGGCATCCTGTTGATCAGATAGGTGGCACTAATTGTGGCATAAGATCAGAATTCAAGTGGTAGGTATGCATGAACAAGCAAAATGAGACTTGTTTTAACAATATGTCGATGCTTTCGCTTCACAACATCATTCTGTTGGAAGGTGCTAGGACATGTAATTCGTAGTTGAACACCAAGTTGAGTTAACAAGGACCTGAAAAAATAGAATTCTCCACCACCATCAACTTGTATGGCAAGTAAATTTACAGAAAATTGATTCTTTATTAAGGAGTAAAACATGTGGAAGGCATTACATGCATCGGATTTCTTCTTAAGCAAGTAGATACATGTATATCTAGAATACATGTCAACACAGGACAGATAATATCGATACTCATTTGAAAAAACTATTGTTGGTCCCCAGATATCTAATTCCACAAGTTGAAAAGGTGCTGTATAAACTGTATGAGAGGAGACAAAAAGAAAAGAGTGGCTTTTGCCAAGTTGGCAAGCTTGGCAGGGAGTGCGATCAACAAGAAATCTTTTATTTGCAACGATGCCAACAATTTCAGCAGAAGGATGCCCTAATCTGTAATGTCACAACCAATAGTCAGACATGTATGTTGAACAAGCAAGGGCAGATACATGTAGTGAAGTATCAAACACGTAAAGTCCTTCTGGGAATGAGCCTCGCAAAATTTCTGTACCTGAGCTTTCATCTTTAAGACAACAATAAGTGGAATGAAACTCAAAAAATACATTATTATCAGTGGTAAATCGAGAGACAAATAACAAGTTTCTGGTTATATCAGGAACATGAATCAATTGCTGAAGAGATAGAGTATGATTGTAGTAACTAAAGATGATTGACCAATGTTGTTAATAGAAAGAGTTGATCCATCATCAATGTGAACCTTACCCATACCAGTATACGGATTGCTTTGTTGGAGAAGAGACTGATTGTTTATGACATGGTGGGTAGCACCAGAGTCAAGATACCAATGGTTGGGATGAGCAACAAGATTGTTGACTTGTGGTTCAGCAGCTGGTCCAGTAGGTTCAGAAGACACAAAAGGGTTGTAGGTACCTTCAAGGGGATCACAGGAGTAAGCATGTATTTCAGCTATGGATTTGGATGGAGCCTGGTAGGTTTGATCATACCGGTGCCAACAACGGTCAGCTAGGTGACCAAGTTTACCACAGATTTGACACTGGAATTTTGGCCGAGTTTTGTAATGACCACCAGGACCTGTCCGACCTCCACGATAGGGTCCACGATCAGTAAAGTGATAAGAGAAACGTGGATCAATCTCAGCAGGTGGTGAATCCACCGTAGTGTGATTAATACCAATCGAAAACTTGAGAGATTCCTCAAGGCGAGTTTCAGCATCGATAAGTAGGGAGACGGTACCATCAAAGGTGTATGGTTCTTTGCTCGCAGAGATAACAGCAATAACAGATTCAAATTCAGGAGGAAGACCATTGAGGATAGTGGCCACTTGTTCAATTTCAGAGACCGGATTGCCACAAATGGCAAGTAAATCGTAGACTTCTTTGATTTGAGTTGTAAAGGCACTGATCGAAAGAGAACCTTTCTTTAAAGACTTAAGTCGGTAGTGGAGATGTATGATGCAAGTAGTGGAAAGTTTGGAGTATCTCTGAGCAAGAGTATTCCAAATGGAGGAGGAAGACTCAGCTTCAACCAGATGAGAAAGAATGGAGAGGCTGAATGGTGAAAGGAGCCAGGAGGCCAGGGAGCTGTCTTGCTTCAAAAAATACTGGTAAGCAAGGTTGACGATAGGGTTTCCATCAGTATTGGTGATGAGTCGCGCAGGGGGAGGAGACGTTCTAGAGAGATAGTGTTCCAAGCCTTGCCCATGAAGTAACAGAAGCACCTGCTGTTGCCAGATCAAGAAATTGTTGTCATCAAGCTTGACACTAATTTGTTTATTGAAGAAGCCATGAGCAGCAACAAGATCATCAATGGAAATTTCATGAGAACTAGGTGTCGGCAACATGGTGAAAAGAGAAGGCAAAGAGAACACTCAGAGCTCCAGGACCAGAATGGCGAAAGATACCATGTTAAGTAGACAGTAAGCAATATATAAAAGAATAAACTTTTTTTTCATTCATCAAAGGCTTAATTACAAAAGGAAAATAGCTCCAAAATATATAGATGGAAAACCCCTAATGACAGTGTTCTAGAAAGCTTCTGGAAGGCATGCATTTCACGTGAAATGCTGTTGAGCTAGGGAGTGAGCTGGCATAACAGAAAGCGTTGGGTCTTCAGCTCCTTCTAATAAATTAGCTATCATCGAATTAAATAGAAATTTGATCGTTAATCAATCAAATTAGTTATAATTGAATTAATCGAACCCAAATTATTTCATCTCGTCAATTTTTGAACTAACAAAATTTTTTATAAAATTTTGTATAAATTATATAATAAGTCTCTAAATTACGTTAAAATAGTTTTCTAGTCACTAAATTTTTACTGTTAATTAAAATCTGTAAAATTATACATTTAATCCCTATAATTTATTTATTATTTTAATTTAATCATAATTTTAAATTAATAAATAAAATTATCCACATTCAATTCGTCTGGTGATCATCTGGTTGGTGAGAGTTAAAGAATAGAAATAAAATTGCAAGATTTGTAAAGGTTGAGAATTAAACCCAAGAACTTTAGGTTGATAATCAAGGCCCAAACCACTGGCCTGGAAAAAATTTATTGTTATGAATCACAACACATATATTTAAAGATTACTTTATTGGTGAAAAATAAAGAGTATAAAATAAAATTAATAAGATTTAAAGTTCATTGGTATTTGAATTAAAATATGTTAATATTTAATATTTAAAATAAAATAATTATGTATTTAACATTCGAATCAAATTTATTAAATATTTTGATTTAAATATTTTAATTCAAATATTAAATATTCGTATATTATAATTTAATATTTTAGTGTTTTAAGTATTCGTTAATTTAACATTCAAATGAATATCGATTTGGTTGATTTTACTCTTATTTCAGCGTTCTTGTTGGTCTGAAGATCTGTTGTCTTTAATTGCTTGTATTTTCTTTCTATTTGTTTCGTTTTTAATTTTTTTAAATCTCTTTTATTTTTCTTTTCGATAAAATATTGAACTTCTTTTCATTCGATTCACCATGAATTCATGTTTCGTGTGTACATATATACTTATTTTTGGGTTTAAAAGTTCGATTTAGGATTTAAGATTTAAGGTTTGAGATTAATAATTTATATTCTATAAACATCGAATTAAATTAATATCTTAAACAATAATATTTAAGTTATCAAATTGAATTTATCATCGAAAATAAAAAATAGAATTTAAAAAATCTTTTATCCTTATCGAACATAAAATTAAGTTTCTGGTCCAATTAAAATAATCTCTTTTTTAGTTATATATTTTTTTCTATTCCCTCTTTTCAATAATCTATCGTTTTCTTTGTACGACCACAATAAAAAGGATAAATCTATAACGTGCGCCGAATATTGTTGAATACCACTAACGATGAACATTGTTGAACATCATTAAACTAATTAATAAATATAAAAAATTTCAAGTAATCAATATATAATTAATAAATATTTAAAATAAAATTTTAATTAAATTATCTTCTATAAGGAAAACTACACAAATGATAATTCAACTATCACTCATTTTTTGGATTGGTCACCAAATTAATTTTTTTATCAAAAATCATTGTTAATATTTTATTTTATTATTATTTTGGTCATCGACTGTTAAATATTTAACAAAAATTGTGACATGACATGGTTTAATAATAATTTTAGTCCCTAAAATTATTATATTATATCGAATTAATTTTAATAGAATATAACTCATCAAATATTTGAACTTCTCTTCCAATATTACTTTAAAAAAATTAATTTGTCAACTCTCTTTATTTTTCTTGAGTCTTTGAACAACTTATTAAATTTTAAATTATATAAAATCACTTTAATTTTATGATTTATTTTTTAAAAATTTAATATAGTTTCTTTAACTTTTCACAAATTATTAGTATATATATATTTTTTTATTATTTTTTATGTTTATCGGATCTATAAAAAATTTCGATTTATCAATTCACAAAAAAGTTTATATAGATCAATAGTCATAAAATCTTTAACATGTAAATATAGATCAATTCGACGCATGTCGTAAAATTTTTCTTGGGATTAAATAAAATTTGGTTTCACTTAAATTTTTATTGAACAACTCAAATTTTAGATCTTTATATGGATACTCCTACAATTTCACACAAATTTGGTATCAGTGACTTTTCATATGCCGGAACACAATCTTTCTTGGACTGAAAAAGAAACTATTCTAGGAAAATATCATCCCGATTCGAAAAAAAAATATTCTAAAAAAATTTATAATAAATTTTAATCGATTAAAAATAATTTAATTTGATTAATAATTAAAATTTTTAATTAATTCAATATTTCAGTTCGGCCACTTACCGAATTACGGAATGCACACCCTTAATTGTTATTGAAAAAACAAAAAGATTGTACTACGGCGGCTCCAATCCTAAGTCCTCCACGACAGCGTAACCAATCACAGCATGCCATGTCATTAAAAACTCAGCACTGAGCATAGCTTTTACCAAGTGTATCACTGTCATCTAAGCCACGTGTCCATACGAACACATTTCCCCCTTTTTTTCAAAGTCCCTTCTCCGATAAATTAGTCCAAAACCTTACCATTATATAACTAATTGCACCAAATGTTTGGATTTTTTTAAATTGATCCTAAATAATAAAATAGTTTAATTAAATTTAAAACCATCTAGATTATATTAATAAACAATTTCTAATTGGTAATAAATGAACTTAGATTAAATTATAAATATATATTATCGATAAATAATATTTTTAAAAATTAAATTTTAAAATAATTAAAATAAAAATATTAATTAAATCTACCATTTATACATTAACGTACTTTATTATTTAACTAGAAACCGAAAATTTTAAATCCATTTCCAAAAGAAGTCTAAAATAAAATATTTTAATTAAATCCATTACTTAAAATTTAGACAATTTTGGGTGTTAGGTAAAATTAATTATTATTTTATTAAAAAAAATCCTAGAGAAAAAACAACCCGCTGACACTTGCTATAATAAAAAGTCTAATAGCCGGAAGAATAACGAAGAAACCAGAGGAAGCAGAAGAAAACGCGAATACTAACAAAAATGAAGTCTCAGATCTGGTTAGCCTTTGGAACTTTGGCCTTGTTATTGGCCTCAGCTGTGGCCGACGATGTCGTCGTGCTAACCGAAGAGAACTTCGACAAGGAAGTTGGTCAAGATAGAGGAGCTCTCGTCGAGTTCTATGCTCCTTGGTAAATAATTTTTACATCGCCTATCGTTTTTTCTTTCTATTTCTTTGTTAGATTAGAGTTTATACTTCATAATTTAGATGTTTTAGAGTAGATCCTTGTTAATCACGGTTAGATCTACCTTCAGCAGTTCATAGGAGAACATCGATTTTTTTTTCTATATTTCTTTTTGCGTTGTTTCTTAGATTCGTGCTCTCTAGATCGTTTACTTGTTGCTAAAGATGTTCATGTTAAGCCGTGTTTTCTTTTTTCATTAAGAATTTGAATTTAGTATATTCCTTATTTGATGACATTTCAGTTCAGCGATCTCACTTATGGCTATGGATTTAGAAGAAGATAAAATCGAGATAGTTAAGAGTGAACACATATTGCTTTTTTGTACAACAGGTGTGGACACTGTAAGAAGCTAGCTCCTGAGTACGAGAAGCTCGGGGCAAGTTTTAAGAAGGCTAAGTCCGTATTGATCGGAAAGGTTAGCGATCTGTAATCACACAGCTTTGGCTGTTAATGCATGAATAATTAATCATCAGGGCTTTTGGATTGTGAAAAATTTTACTATAATGAAGTTTTTCTTGCTTGTAGGTGGATTGTGATGAACATAAGAGTCTATGCAGCAAATATGGTGTTCAGGGCTACCCAACTATTCAGTGGTTTCCTAAAGGCTCTTTGGAGCCTAAAAAGTGAGAATTAAAATTGACTAATATGTAGAAAGAGTTCTTGTGAAAGTTTGATCATGTTGTATGAACATTTTATTTGAAGCATATTCTTAGTTGATCAAATTTGTTTTACTTAGGTATGAAGGACCACGCACTGCCGAGGCATTAACTGAATATGTGAACACTGAAGGAGGTGCGTGTCTTTTTCCTTTGTAGAAGTTTCCTTAATCTAGGAGATTCTGCCATTACTTCTGCCCTGTGTGTAGTTGAATTTCTGAATGTAGATTGATGTCCTAAGGTTGAAACTTTCTATGATTTTTCTAAGCTGATGTATTGTTTTACAGGGACTAATGTGAAGTTAGCCACTTTGCCATCCAATGTTGCAGTGCTTAATGCTGATAATTTTGATGAGATTGTCCTTGATGAAAGCAAAGATGTGTTGGTTGAGTTTTATGCACCTTGGTAAGCATGTTCTTATTTTCCTTGGGTCGTTAATATTACTGTTTCGGAAGGAAAACAAAGATTATGGCCTTTTGTTTCTGCTTCCATCTTTTCTATTAACTAAGTTTTGACCAAGTTCTGGGTTGGTTTTCTGCCAGGTGTGGCCATTGCAAAAACCTTGCTCCTGTAAGCATTTGTATCTTCGCTTCATAATGTAGGAATGCGTATTTTGTTTCAATTGGCAATATACATTCTAAGCCTTTGTTTTTTGTCTATACAGATCTATGAAAAGGTAGCAACGGCGTTTAAATCGGAAGAAGACGTAGTGATAGCTAATCTAGATGCTGACAAGTACAGGGATCAAGCAGAAAAGTAAGCATGGATTTATCCAATAACCTTCTTTTTTTTCTTTTATTAAGTGTTTGTTAACAGTTGGGAAGTATATCGATGGATTTTAAGGCCTATGCTTTTTGTGCAGGTATGGAATTAGTGGGTTTCCAACATTGAAATTCTTCCCAAAGGGCAACAAAGCCGGTGAAGACTATGAGGGTGGCAGGGATTTAGATGACTTTGTTACTTTCATCAATGAGAAATGTGGCACCAGTCGTGATGCAAAAGGGCAACTAACATCAAAGGTTGGTGGCTCATATGTGTGCTGTTACTGTTACATCATGTTTTCCATTGTCATATTCGTTCTAAATGGATTAATTGCTCTCCTTTCTTTTCACAGGCTGGTATTTTGTCAAGTTTGGATGCATTAGTGAAGGAGTTTGTGTCTGCTAATGCCGATGAGAAGAAAGCAGTCTTCTCTAAGATTGAAGAGGAAGTTGAGAAGCTCATAGGTTCAACTGCTAGGTATTCATTTAGTTTTTAGATGATTCCATTTTAAAGATCGCGTCCAAGGACTACTATTCTATGTGTAACTGCTCATCTTGCTGGATGCAGGTATGGGAAGATATACCTGAAAGCTGCTAAAAGTTGCTTAGAGAAAGGTGCCGATTATCCCAAGAAGGAAATCGAGCGACTGCAGCGCATTCTTGACAAGGTAAGACTTACTGTTGTAATAAGAGGCACATCAGATGGTCACCTGAATCATATTTTCCGTATCTATGATGTTTGACAGTAGATTATAAACGAAACTATACTGCCAACGGTTAAGAGCTTCTGAACCATGAGTTTCTTGTTTGTTCTTAATGCAGTCAATAAGCCCAGCAAAAGCTGATGAATTCACTCTCAAGAAGAACATCCTATCAACATTTGCATCTTCTTAGATCACAGCATGACACTCGGTCCAGTGCTGCAGCAGCACGGTAAAGTTTCATCAACATTTTTGAGTGCTGGTTCTGTTCTTAATGTTGGGATCATGTTGGTGGTTAAATTTTAAGGTTCTGGGTATCTTTCAGCAACAACTCGATAGGCCTTGGTTTGACTTGAACACATCTGCGTCTAGTTAAAGAACTTTCTAATGATGGGAATCTTCTCTAAGCTAGTTATAGAACAATGATTTTATTCGGCATTTCTTTGCATCGGTGCCGGTCTTATTCGGCACGTTAATTATACCTTTACTTTCATGTTGCTTGCACCCCGTTTTGGAATAAAAATCATCTGCCTCTTAACATCGACATTAACCACACTCTCTTGCTCTGAACCAAATGGCAATCCAAACGATGGACCAGAAGGCTGTATTCTCATCTGTACCGACCGCAGCAATGCTGCCTTCTGATCTCAGCCTCTCCTGGCGAGGCTGCAAACAAACTACAGCACTAACATTTCCATGCAAAGGATATGAAGTACTAGTCGACGGGGCAGTGCAGAAGCTGCTCGACTGTCTTTGGTATCGATATAGGGAACACGACTAGCTGGCCGGCTATCGGAATATGTCATCTGAATCTTCGGGCATCTGTACGTATTGGATAAAAACCGTGAACATTGCAATTAACACCCTCATCATAAACTTATAAACACATAACCCAAGCTAGCTACAAAACAACAAAGAATCCGAAGTGAAGAATTTTAAGAGCTTAAATCAAACTAATTTAATAGCTTGCTCGTCTTCTAAGCAATTCTTTATCTTCCAAATCAGAAGTTTGTCGACTTTGTAACCTCACTTCCTCATAAAACTCAGTTATAAGCCTTCGAAATTATCCCTTCTTCCTCCATTGGAAATGTATACAGACACGGACTTTGTAATTTCATTTAGCGTATACAACAATTTGGGATCAAATTAAAATATTTAAAAATTTAAGGATTAATTTAAGACAGAGATCATAATTTATTATATTTGATATGGGAAGAACGTAATCGTAGGGTTTTTCAAGGAGTACAGAGGTCCTGCACTCAGTTGTTTGATTGTCTAAAGGATATTATACGTATTCGTTTACATCATAAAAATATTAGGATACGAAATGTACAGGGCGATTTATTAGTTGCTTGGGAGATTAGTTTGTAAATGAGTAGCAGTTTTTACTGCTTTTTTTATTAATGAATTACAAAGCTTATCCAAAAACAGAGATCATAATTTAAGGATAAAATTAAAATATTTAAAAACCTAATTAAAATTAAAATTATAACATAAATACATGTGATACCAATTAACTAGGCATAACGATAAATTTAATCTTAATGTTTATAGTTTATCATTTTGGTCCTCATTGTTTATTTAGGATAAATTTAGCCCTTAACCTAAGTCTTTTTATAAATATCTCATTTTTTAACTATCATGATGACTACACCGTTAAAAATTTAATAATAATGACCTGTAGTAAACATGTGATAATATATTTTAAATGATATGACATCTAACCTATCAGATACATTCATATGAAATATAATTTTATTTCAATATAAATATAAAATAATTAAAATTATAATAAAATATTAAAACTAAATTAAATCTAAAATATTTTGGCTATTAAACATTAAATAAATTTACTATATTTTTTATAATTTTAGTTTTTTTAGATTTAATTAAAACTCAAAACCTAAAACCTCAAATTTAATATTTTTAAATTTAAATTTAAATCTTAAACTATAAATCAAAACCCTAAACTTTTAATTTAGATTAAACACTAAAATACCTAAATTCTAAACTAAAATAACAAAAACCCAATTGATTAGTATCAAAATACCTTGTCTTTGATTTATCGATAGCAATTTTTACAAAAAAAAATCTTTTCAGATTGTGTTCATATTTTTTTAGATAGGATTCTGATTATTGTAGTTAGGGTTAAGAATTTTTAGTATACTTTTGTTTTAGATTTAATTAATTTTTAATATTTTATTTGAATTTTAATTGATTTATATCTTATATTAAAATAAAATTATATTACACGTGTATGTATTTGATAACTTAAATATCATGTCATTTAAAATATATTATCATATGTTATCATCGTTAAATTTTTAACAGCCTAGTTATTATGTTAGTTAAAAAGTGAGATATTTTTCAAAACGACATAGGTTAAGGGCTAAATTTGTCTAAAAAGAATGAGAACCAAAATGATAAAAATTCTAATATCGAGGGTTAAAATTATTTTTATGACAATTAACTATAAAAATACATATATTATACCCTCATAAAATGTCATAAAAGACAAAGAGGTTCGATTTACACTTTATTTATTATATATATTATACGTGTGAAAATTAAATTATTTTTAAGAAAATAGGCATAAAATCATAATTTCGACTCATCTGGAACGAGTAGAATTTTCTTATTTAATGATGTTTCGTTATGTCTTATCTTAAAAAAATCTTTTAAAATTAAATTTTGAATTTTAATTTTAATTTCTAAATACATCTTACTCTTAATAATTTTTTAAACTTTAATCATAACTTTTAACCTTTAATCAGAGACCGCCTTTTTACATTCGATTGAAAAATAGTACTCATTTGTTGGGATTCTATTGGTTTGTGATTTTTAAGAATCTTGTGTTCCTGGTCAACCGTATGTTTTTAGTACCCTAATATTCCTAGTAAAACCATAGCCATAGGCTATATATAATCATTTTTTTCGTTTTGTTTTGGATACAAAAACCATTGTTTGGTTGTTTCTTCAGGCAAGGGTGTGTGTTGTTTTCGGGAGTTTCTTGTACTAAGGAATCATAATCGGGGGATCTTTCGTTCTGTCTCTGTAAAATGGGAGAGACAGAACCAATGACATGCATCTCCATCTTCACCTGGGACAAAAAGAAAGCTCCCGACAACGATGGAAATGGCGTGACACAGAGAAAGGGAATGCGACGTTCATCTTCCATGGGGATTTTCAGGGCGGCTCTAGGCATGTTACGTACGAAATCATGGAACCAGTTGCCGGTATCGGAATCGAAGTCGGATCAGGTTGATGTGGATTATAAGGTAGAGGAGAAAGGGAATGTTCCCGAAAAGGTTACACTCGAGAACGTGCCGGGGCCTATACCTAGGGAGGAACAAAAAGTGGAAGCTACGGAGTCGCCTTTGTCTCCGGTACCGTTCTCTGCCACGCCGGTGAGTGATGCAAGCCAAAACAATTCGCCTCGCCAAGGGATCGGCAAAGAGAAATGTGCGCATCGCGGCGATGATGATGGCGGGGACGAGAAGATCGATACCAAGGCTGAAGCATTCATAGCTCAATTCTACGAGGAAATGAAGCTTCAATCCATGAATTCTTGAATCGTGAAGATGTACCAAATGTGAAAAACAAAAACAATTGCCGGACGTATCGGTTTGCAATTTTGCATGCATGCATGCACGTTTTAATTAGGGCTGTGTTTTCTGTCTTATTATTATTATTATTTTCTTTTTGTATTCTTTGTTGTTGGGAATTGGCGAAACATAAAAGTACTAGGTTTAAGAGATTGGTAGGGGGCTGGGGGGGTTCTATTCTTGTTCTTTATCAAGCATTAATTGCATAATTTCGACACCATGCATGCATGATTTTTTTAATAAAAAATGATCATTTTTGCCTAACTGAGGTCAAGGGTCTTTGATGTAGGTGAATTTGATTTGTAACATTGAATTGGATTGAAATTTCATTGACAATAATTTTGTGTTCATTAACACTTTGTTAGGATGATGGTTTAATTTAAAGTTGATTTAAAAATTCAATTTAAATTCGATTGAAAAAATAATCTGAATTCAAAAAAGGTTTGAGTCTTAACAGAGAGAATCATATCATGAACCCTTTTCATCATGTGTTCTAACCAATCAAATTCATCCATCTCATATTTTTTTGAAGTGAATCATCACATCTTTCCTACTTGTAACAGGTGAATGAATAGTTATTATGTAGTTAATTAAAAATAAACGGACCTGATTACATAGACCATGGATAACGTAGTAAACAGGGTCTATGATATAATCTCTCCTTAATAGGAGACGAATCGGATATGAATATTATTAGAATCTAATCTGAATTTGATCTAAATCCTTAACTGATCTAAATTTAATCCTTGATTTTGTATGATATGAGATTTTCAAAGAGTTAAATAGAGTTTTCATAGAATTAATATAATTTTTTTATAAAAAATAAAATTGATTATACTTGATTTGTTTAGGTACAAGGTCAACCATATTTATATTATAATCGTATAATAATTTCCGTACTCAAAATTTACTCTAATCCTACTATATAAAAATACCAACTCCCCAAGTGAATAATTTTGAATTCATATATTCACTCATGAAATACTGGGTAAAAATTATATGCCTTTTTCTCATGTCCGTTTTTATGTCTCTTTTAAAAATATTTTTAAAAAATTAAATTTTTAACCCTAACCCTTATTTTTTATATAAAAAAACTAAACCCTACATCCTAAAAATACACCCTACCCTTAATTCCCTAACCCTAACAACAACCCTAACCTTAAACTCTAAATTTCTAATTTAAAATGAAGGCATAAAAAAAAAACATGAGAAAGAGACGGATGATTTTCGTCGCAATACTGCACTTTACGCTATATGCCCATCTATATAAATATCATCATCCACTTCTGATTTGATTGCAACAACAATAGTATTAAATTATTCTTTAATCATAGTGGAATGGAGATTAGAAACTTAAATTAACCATGAACACCAAATCAAAAGCATGACAATTTCTTTAAGCAAATGCATTAAAACCCAAATCTATATCACTAACACACAGATTCTTTAAAGAAAATGCAACTTTCTCTGCAAACGACTTTCATTTAATAGCTACCCATTTTCATAAATTAAACCCTATTCTCCAAATGTTGCTAAAAATCTATGTAAATGTGCTATCAGTTATAGTCTTACTTACCCAGTTTTTTGTTTTTCAGCCCAAAAATGTCAAAACCATCGATTTCATCGGGTCCAGCTCCAGCTCTCCATCCGATGTGTACACAGTCTGAGCCGTGAGGCGTGAACTTCCGCCGCTTTTTAATATCCATGGACGACCTGCGAGCACTTGTTCTTGATCCAGCGAAGACCTTTCCTCAAAGAAGCCTTCACTTTCCCTTCCACAGTGTAAACCTTGTATTTCGTTATCCTCTTCTTCCTCTTCACCTCCGGATCCGTAAAACCCCATGGATTCGAGTTCGAAGACGCTTGACTCGTCCGAGGCGGAACGGGAGGTAAATCAGGCGAACGGGAACGTGTACCGGAAAAGATCTGATTGGATCCAACGACACTCGTGTTCTTCCCGCTAACTATCTCCATCCTCCGATCCAACCCGTACGTCCTTTGACCCGACCCGTAATGGTCCATCGAGAAAGCCAGACGAAGAATGAATGTTGGAAATGAGTGGGGGTTGTGGAGAAATTATATCATGGGTTATTCCCACCAAGTCATTCATGGATCAACCAATGATAATTATCTATTTTATTATTTTTTAATTTTTAAAATGAAGATTCACTTGAAAAAAAATATGACATGAAAAATGATGAAGTGAATAGTTATCATTAATTGATCTTATAGACATGTGGTGAGATTGACCCATGATATAATTTTTCGGGAGTTAAGATTTGGGGAACTCGAGCATGCTCGAAATGCAAATGGAAACAGTTTTTAGAACATTTTTATTTTCCTTTTCTTAGCTTAATTATGACGTGGTTTTTTATAGGTGTGTAACGAGTTGAGCAGTTCGTGAGTTGCTCGAATTCGATTCGGCCAAAATTCGATAAATATTCGATTCGGATTAGTTTAATTCGAACTCGACTCGATATCTTAACGAGTTGAATCGAGCAAAGTCTAACTCGACTTGATAAGTTCGCGAACAACTCGTTAATTTTTTAAAATATTTTTTAATAATTACTTTAAAATAATTCCATTAAAAAATAATTTTAAATAATAATTATTAACGTGTGAATTATGAATTTAATGTTAATATGTTAGTTTGGTGTATTTATAGAATATTACTTTTGAATTTGGACTTTAAAAATGTTTTATATAATATTTTTGATATTTTTGGTTAAATTTGTTAATTTAAGTTAATATTGAGCCTTATATGGTATTATTAAATACTTTTAGTTAAAAATAAGGTAAATTTTTTAATGACCTTAATGAGCAATAAGTTGAACTTAACGAGTAACGAGTCGAGTTGAGCAACAAAATATTTTAACGAGCACGAGTTGAGTACAATTTTAACGAACTTAACGAGCAATAAATCAAATTGAATAATAAAATTTTTTAACGAGCATGAATCGAATAATACCTAACTTGCGATCGACTCGCTCGATAAGTATCTTGTTTCTCCGGATGATTTTTTTTTCCTGAAATTCATCCAAAGAAATTATAGCTTAATCCGAAAATCCAAGAGATGTGTGGCGTTGCGTTGCGATTCAACCTCGAGCCTGGTGCTTGAAAACCTCGGGACTGTCTTCCTCTGATTACCGGAAAACTTGAGGTGACTGTTAACTTTCTGTAGTTAATTATTTCATCAATTAAATTATTAAATTAAATTAATTACGCAAGTTTAGGGGGGGAAACGTGGTGATCAGACAGCATAGATAACTTCGTTATCACAAATTATTTCATTTATAATTTATATTTGTTTATTTAAAGATAAATTTTAAATAATTATTTATCATGTAAAAAAAATAAATTTTACCTTAAAAATAAAATAAACATTTTCATCCACCATATACGATATAGTGAATAGAGTTAATCTAATATTTTTTTTATAATAGCAACTGTATTTTTATTAAATTTATAAAAATATCACTATTACACTATATTCAAGAAAAATTAATATGACTAAATCGATACATAATTTCTTATAACCAAAAAACAAAAAATAAAATAATTTTATGGATATAAACATGCATCAAAATTCAAAAGCTTCCTAAATTTTTTATCACTATTTTATCGAGACAATGAAAGAATAAAAAATATCTAATTTATTAAAAAAAATATTTTATTATTCAGGAATAATAATACCGATATGAAACGAGTTTAAATTAAAATTCATCTCACATTTTTTTCTTTTGCTTGATTTGATTTTCATTTGATGCTAACGATAAAATTTAAAAATTCATCGAGTTTATATCACGTGACCATCCCTAATTTATTTTTTTTAAAAAAAAACATTTTTGGGCCGCACCCAAACAAACTTCCTCTGTACAGTTTTGGGATCAGTCGCGATACACTTTTACGTAGGGATGGGCACGAAACCCGAATTTAATGGGTTTTGATTTCATTCGGTCTGAATGAGTTTGATTTTTTTGAAAAAATTCGGATTCAGGTTTGATCGGGTTGATTTTAGGGTGGAAAGAATTCAATCCGACCTAAGATTAATAGTGTAATATTTTCATATATATTTTAAGGATATTTGTAATAATAATTTTTTATATATATTTTATATAATTAGGTCACTAAAATTAATTATTTTTATAATTAGGTCACTGAAAATTTATTTTATTTACAATTAGATCCTTAAATTTTATTTTTTACAATTAAGTCTCTAAAATTTAAAAAATTTTAATGATTTGGGTCGAGTCAGATCGAATTTTAAAGTAAAAATCGGGTCAGTCGGATTTTTTACTCTAGACTCGGGTCGGGTAGGATGGCAGGTGGAGGATATGTTTTTTCGGGTCGGGTGCGGGTGGGCCGAAAATTCGATCAAACCTGACTCGTGCCCATATCTACTTTTATGTATGAAAAAATACATATTTTCGCTTACTAAAATTTGATATATAACACGAATCAATCCAAATATTTGAGTGAAAAATATAAAAGAAAAACCTAAAAATTATTTTTCAAGTCGAATTGTATTTTTTAAATTAAATTGTTTCAAGTTTAATTTATTTTAAGATAAAAGTTTCAAATTTGAATCATATTGTTTTCACATTGTTAATTTTTATAATCATAACAAATTAGTTGTTAAATTCTAATTTATCTAATCTTTTCGGATTTCGATAAAAAATTTAAAAATTATTAGATTTTGAGTTAAATTTCCATAGTACTTTATAGCTATTTTTTTATAAAATTGAAAGAGAATCACACAGTTAAGTGTTTTATTAATAAACCTTGTTAAACTTAAATGAGAAAAAAAAAGTACAACTTGATAATATTTATAAATATATAAAAAAAAACGGGTTGGAGCACCGGTAATGTCAGCATAGTAATTAAACGAGCAATGTCAAATAATTGAGAGTATAGTTTAGAACAGATACTACTGTAATCACTGTAGTTAATTCAAATACAATTATAAAAAATTCACCTAAGCAGACATTAATAACCGATATCGACATTCAATAATAAATCATCATAAACCAAAATTAATACTATATTTGATAAAATATAAGATAAGAAATCTAACTCTCCGAAAGATTAAGATTTAATTTTACATCTTCTCTTAAGAATATAAAGGATCAAAATTTAATTATATTTAGAATCGATAAAAACTTTAAATATATTTAAATTAAAATTTTAAGGGCTACACTCACTCCCTTATTTCTATCTCGATCAACGTAAATTATTATGTATAATTTAAAATTATATAAATTAATAATAATTATATTTTTATATATAATACGTAAAAATTTAATTAATTATTATTTTTAAAATTATATAATATAAAATTTAAATTTATAACTTTAAGATATAAATCAAATATTTTAATTTAAAACCTTAAATCCTATCGTCAACTAAAAATTTATATTCTATTCATAAATTTTAATTTTAATAAACTTGTGTTAGCTTTTAAAAGATTTAACTAATTATGTATTAAATATTTCGTTTCCTTTCCTTGTCATAGTACGCATGGTTAAGAACAGAGATTATCAAATCAAATGTCACATCTAGGGAGAGTACAAGTAGGAATAAATTTGTTCACTACCTAAACTTTAATTCAAAAACCCAAAGTTTGGGAATAATTTATAAAGGAAAAAATTTGATTATATTTTTTTTTATTTTTGCGTAATAAGTTTAATATTTATTAAGAGTATTTTTTTTAAAATAAAAATAATTTAAAAATTATTTAATATTAGAATAAGTATTTAAATTATCATGTTTTTTATAATTATTTTTTTAGAAACTAGAATAATAATAGGTTTAAAAAATATTAAGGTAATAAATTTTATTTGAAAATAATTAAGAGAATAAATAAAAAAGAATGATATTTCTTGAATATCGTTGTTTATATATATATATATATATGATAAAATGCATGATAAATGATAACTGTTAAAATAACAAAAATTAGTATATATTTTATTTAACTTAATGATCTATTTATACCTCGTCACTTAGGGGTGAACAAAATTTGATTCGAAAAAGTCGAATAACTTGATTTGACTTGAGGCAAAAATATTTGACTTATTTTGACTCGATTTAAAATTTCATAAAGTCGAATAACTCGAAAAAAAATTAAAAATAAATTTTGAGTTATAAAATAAAAATTTGAATAACTCAAAAAATTTTAATAATTAGATGATTTTTTTAAGTTCAAGGTGAGTCCTTCGAATTTTTATAAATATGAAGAAATATTACTACACATGAATATATGTATAGCTTATATAATTAGTTAAAATTATCCATTTTATAATTAAATCGTACTATAATATAATAAATAATTATAATTAAATCTTTATAAGAATTTGAAACTCAATTCAAATTTTCTCAACTCGACTCGACTTAAAAAAAAATTTAAATAAAAATTTGAACGATAAAATTAAACTTATCAATTTAAATATCGATTTAACTTGACTCAATTTGATCGAACGCTTATCTTTTATCGTCACCTGCAAATATCGAATTATGATTAAATACTTCAAAATTCAAATACATTGAATGTGACCCAATTTTGTACAACTCAGCACCTTGTGTCCCCACTCCCAAGTCCAATTCCATGATGTTTCTTTTTTTTCTCCTCTGTCATTATAAGAGTAGATAAGTTGTAGAAACAGTAAGATTTGAAGACAAGGCAATGTGGGGGTGTAGAAATTAGAAACGTTCAGTTCATTTTGCCATAAGATGGAGGTCAAACCGAAATTTTTTTAGGTTAATTGGTCGGTTAATTTTAGATTAAATCGGTTTACGGTTAATAATTTTTTGGACTTTCGGTTATCGATTAATTCAGCTCGAAATTGGTTAATTAACCGAATTAACCAAAATTTTTATATATTATATATTATATATTTTTATATATTTATTTTTAGTTATTAAATTTGTAAAAATTATAAAATGGTCATTAAATTTTATAAAATTAACATAAAATAATAATTAAATTTATTAAATTAAAAAATAATTATTAAATTTTTTTAATATTTATCAGTAATTTATAATGTATGATGAATCAGTGTAATAATTCGATAAGTCTAATGGGTTTTTTATAATTTTTGAATGTTTTGTGCCTAAAAAATTATTTTAACATAGTTTAGTGATCATTTGTGTAATTTATCCATTTTTTAAAAAAATTCGGTTAACCGATTTAACCGATCAGATTAACCGAACTTTTTTCAGTTCGGTTAAAAATTTTCGAACTTTTTTCGGTTCGGTTAACGGCTAATACGAAAAAAAATTTAGTTAATAAAATTTTGGAAATTCAATTCGGTCGGTTAACCGAACCGACCGTTTAAACACCCCTAATCGAATTTGAACCTTTCAAACCAACACCAGAAAAAGGGAACACTTACCTTAAGCGTATATGAATGTTCGATGTGGTGTTTTCATTTATTATATGAGATCTAAAACCGAATCATATCGAATATTTAAACATATTAAATCATTAAATTTTAAAATATAGATTTTTATGAAATATTTAAATGTTAATTTCTGTCTAACTATTGGAGATAGTTCATGCAGGAGGTTGGCCTTCATTCTAATATTTGATTAAATAGTTATTTTAATTTATTTTTTATTTTTTAAAGTAACTAATATTTAATTTTTTATTTTGATTTAAAATATTTTTTTACGAATAAAAATTATTAATTAATCGACGTAAATAACTTAAAAATATCATAATAAATTTATATGACAGTACAAGCTGATATAATTATTTTATATAGATAAATATATTAACTAAAAAATTTATATCAATTAAAAATAATTTTATAAAATTATATAAAATATTTTACTGACGTATCATTTTATCAAATTATTTTAAATTATTTATTATAAATTAAATACTATTTTTATCTATAAATGATACGTTTTAATTTAAAATAAAATATTAAAAAAATAAATTACTTAAAAAATTATGATTTGTCTTAACTATTTTCTTATTTAATTATACTGCTATGGTAGAGTCTAATCTAAGCCACCTTTTCAACTCGTGGTGTGCATTGAAACTCATGCTTGCATTTCGGTGGGCGATACAACATCAGTCTCACCCCCCTTTAAAGTTGCGGAAATTTTTGTACACAAATCTCAAAAAATACTAGTATTAAATATAAATATAAAATTATTTATTAATATTTAGATAAGATAAAATAAGTTTATTTAACATAATTTTGTTTATTTCTACGGAATATGGGTAAATTTTAAAAAATATTGTATTTTAAGACAAAATTTGGTGATATAAGAAAAATTGTCGTATAATTTAAAATCTACGGTAAAAATTATAGTAAATTAAATATTAATTTTTTATTAATAAATTTTATTTTAGCTTAAGATGTCACTTACAGGTGGTGTCTTTGTTAAACCATGATTATTGAGCTAGTAAATCCAACCAGTTATTATAGTTACGACTACTCGACTGAAGATGTCACTTCCTGTATAAGAAATTGAAATTTTGTTGACAAAATTGATTACGCCTCTTGTAACTGACGTCTTAATAACAAATAAAAATTTTAAATATATTTTTTTATGAATTTATATGAATTAATAAATTTTATAAATTAATTTATTAATAATAAATAATAAGTTAATATATAATTTTTTTTGTTGCATGAAGTGAAGAGAGTTAAAAAATTGTTAGTACTTTATTAATTAAAGTTTACAAATTCATTCATACAATTCAATTGGACGGCCCAACACGATAATTACGACAATTCAAACATTTATCTCTGGTGTGACTAGTCGCTCGATAAAACCTACAATGTCTAGTTTGAACTCCCTCTCGATCATCCAGATCATTTATACAAATATGAATGCGGGAGGAAGTTGATTGACCCTTTAGCTTTCTTCGAAGAATGGGATTTGATAACCATTCTTCATATATTGGATATGTTGACCAATATTTCTGATTTGGAATCGTCTTAAACGTAGGCCTATAAATGTCATTGTTTCTAACTAAAAACAATCGTTCACAAATGTATATGGATCTATACGGACATGTATGCATGTTGCGATTACGTGAGTGTGCGAGTATCTATATGCTTTAAAACAACCACAGTCACACTATCTCATATACAAGTTTACTCGAAACAATTTATGCTCATTCGGCATACCAAAGTTTATACATTAAATTCAGTATCGTTGGGGTCGAGCGAATCAACTCTAATGGCGGTTACGTCCTCGTGAAGTTTCTCCATATTCTTTTAGAGAGTTTCAGACCATTGTCGTCCCCTATTTATTTAAGAGTTGATCTTTTTTTCCTTTGTCGGGTATCAAACTTTATCCAGTCTGAAGTACGTCTCCCAAACAATACTAACAATTAGAAGATGATGTATGTCACCACCCGAGTTTGAAAAACTCGATGTCGAGTTAACTTAAAGTTATAGACCTTGTGTTTGTGTTTTAAGAGTCATATTAGGCTTAGAGGTTATTGTTGGGCTTAGGTTTGGATGTTGGGTTAAGGGTTTTTTGGTAAGTCATCTTTTGAGGATGAAAGTGATAGGAGGAGTTAATTTTTCTACCTTCAGAAAAATCTTACATCATCACCCTTATCACTCACTCATTTCTTTTTCTCAATCCTTTCTCACCCAAACACCTTTAAAGGATGGAGGATAAGGGTTTTGAAGGGAATTGTAGTATGTACGTGAGTAAGGTTTGGGGGGAGTTTTAAGGTGGTTAGAAGTTTGTTTTAACTTTCTTAAACCGTCTTAATATAGCAGTAACTTGTTGGTAATCTTTCTTATAGTGAGAAAGTTTGGTGAGCAATGCTCAAGTTTGGACAAGAAGAAGGCTTAAGAGTTTCGTTTGAGAGTTTTATCAATTTGTTTTGGAGGTTAGTACACTCTCAAATCCTGTCATTTTATGTGCATTATCTTTATATGCATGTTTGATTGATGTATGATAGTTTTGGTTGAATTTAGAGTTTATAAATACACCAATGGTAAATTGTTATATGGACAATGTTATGGGTTAAAATTGATTAGAAATTCACCTAAATACTCCCAATAACATATTAGAACTTTTCTAGATTGATAGATGTGCATTTAGGGTCAAAATAAGAGAATTTTGAGCTTTAGATTATGTGTTTTAGGCTCTGGTTTCGATATGGGGGCTTGGTATCAATACGCTCCTCTATTAAGATGGGTAATTCCTCTTAAGGGTATCGATACGATCAAGGAAAGTACCAGTACAAGTGGGCTAATTCAAATTTCAGATATCACTTTTGGTATCAGTATGCTAAGGGGTTCATCGGTATGGGTTTGAGATAGATACTCAATATATGAGTACCGATACTAGGTATCAGTACGTTAGGTAAGCGTATTGATACGCCTTGTAGGATCAATTGCATCGAATATAATTTTGATATCGATACTCGGGTGCAGATTGATATGTTGAGAGAGATATCGATACCGAAAAGATTCATACCGGTACAGGTAGAGTAATTTATCCCAGTTAAGGTTTGAGTTTGGGAGTTCAATAATTTTATGGGTTTCTAAGGGTTAATTAAGCTATAAAACGAATATTAAAATTTGGAACTGATATTTATGATGATATGATGTTTATGCCTTGTATGATTGGTTTTGTTTGGTTGTGGTATAGAGTGGTCTAAGAATTCTTAATGGATCATCTTGTATGGTTTGAGTCTTTGTTTGGTTGGATCCGGATACCCAGTGAGTGAATGTTGTAACACAATGAAGGTCATCCAATGTAGGATTCGAATACACTGAGTGTTATAACACAATGAAGGTCATTCAATGTGAGATTTCGAATGATGACGTTGCTCGATGTGAGATTCTGAACCCCACTTGATGCTAGATTTTGAGTTAAGACTCGATACAAGATTCCGAGTATATAACTCGATGCGAGATTCTAAGCAGTCCGATATGAGATTCGCGGGGCTTTAGTATTGACCGGTTGGTAGACTATAATTGCTAGATATAATGGACTATATATTCGTAGGACCCCTAGTTATAATTATAACTTTATTTATTTAATTTGTATTGGTCAAATATTTTGTTAAACTGTATTTAGAGCTCCTAACTATTTTAGATTTGTTAAATTTCTTTATATTTGATAATTGATTTTATTATTTATGACGTGGCATATGATGATGTTTAATTGGATTGGAAAATGATAAAAAAAAATTATATAAACAGTTTGAGCTTGTGGGTCAAATATGGCGTCCGTGTTTGAGGTGTTATAGCGTGTCCCTTTCATATATAATTGATAGCCTCGGAAAGGTTAGTAACCATATGCCCATAACATCAACCTTCATTATAGGCTTGTAACCATTGTTCTCTTGAAATAATAGTGATAAAATCATGTACACGTTATCCGAACTTTATAAAGCGCCTTATTATTCTCTTCTGCTTCGTTATCCATGTTTTATAGTAAGATGGGATATATTCAAGCGTGCACGGATCGATGCAACCAACATTGTGATAGTGATCTTCAGATTCTTCTCAACTTACAACTTTATGTAAGTGTATATCAAACCGGAGTCAAGGTTTATGTGATTTTGTGAGATAGACGTCATGGTACATGAATATTGATCAATAAGAGTTTCCCTTATAACTCATGCACCTTATATAATATGTTCGACTGTCAAATTTAACAATGCAAGATTGCACATGACGTCTGATGTATTATTCCTTAATTGCTAATTGAGCATCTTCCTTTGTATCGAATTGAGTTTTGAGTATCAACTCTTCATCGATTGAGGCTGGGGTTGAAGAATAACCAAATACATGTGTCTCATATTCTTGATCACACATTACATCATAGTTCACCTCATACATGTGAACAGGAGACACGCAAGCTGAAAAACTAAACTTCGGTTGATGCAACTTTGGTTGAACATAACCCCAAACCATCAGCTCATCATTTAATCTATATCTAGTAGATGCTATTACCCGAACATCTTCCTCAACATCAAGATCGTGACCTTGAACAAAAGTTATCCTAACAACATCAACATCATCAGCATCAAACAATTCGACATCAACATCTTATAGTTCTAGTATAATATTTTTATCGTCTTTGTTGAAATCATTAACGATTTTACCCTAACGACCATAAATATTTTTGTTGTCATAATTTATTGATATATTCGATCACAACGATAAACTTGAAACAAATATGATATTTTTAAAATGAACAACAATTAAACAAAAATTATCGGATAATTATTGTATATATATAAAGATAATGATTTCATCTGTAGGTGGCAACCTAATTTAATTACACTCAAGATTTCAGTTGTAGGTGACGTTCTAAGAGAAATATTATAGACCTGCACGTCATCTACTCGTGGTATTTTATCGAGCTAGCTTTATTTCGATTGACACACGATTAATTTTTTATTACAAACAAAATCTTGTAATATGACTTAATACGTCATCTATATATAAAATAAAACATGATCAAATGGGGAAAAAAATTATTATGCAATTCTAATATTACAAAATGGATATCCCATATAAAATCGAACTCATACGTGCGAGTAAGATCCTAAAAGAAAATAAATTACTCTAAAAAAATCCAGTTCAAGTGCGGCACGTGTAATATCTCCATTTTGAATTCGTGCGTCGCCCTCCCTTGTCCGTGAAGCCTTTTTCCAGCCCCTGAACTTTATTACTCATCTCCCCACCTCTCACTTCGTTTTTTTTTACTGGTTCTTCCTTCTCTCTCAGTTGCAAGTTTGACAATATCAAACCAATAGGCTCAATGTTGGACAGCAAGAATCCTCATTAATGGACGGCTGGATCAGGCGCCAGAACTCCGCAGCTGACCTCTGGCCGTACATCCTCCTCTCCTGTTTTCACTAGCATCGGTAATCCGTTTGCATTTCCGTTATTTTTTTTCTTCGTTCAATTGATTCATAATTCCATGTAGATCAGCTTTTTCAGATTTATTTGTTTTTATTTACTGTATATTATGCTTCGGTTAATGACTTCAGAACTGGATTATTGTGTGTTTTCCTTAAGTTGTGTTTGGTTGGAGGGAAAATGTTTTCGTTAAAACAGAAGAGAGTTTTCTTTCTCGAGAAAGATAAGTTTCGTTGAATCCATTCAATATCACTAATTTGGTGACGCGATCACTGATTAGCTATGTCATTTTCTAGAAAGACTTTTAAGAAAGGCTAATTGTTAAATCGCTGCCTGGCTTTTATATTTTTATGTATAAAAATGGAGAAGCGATAGGGAAAAAAACTGTAATGGAATATCATGCTAATGGTTTTGTAGGAATATAAAAATTTCTGATGGAATCTTATCGTTTCATTGATTCTTTTTCCTACTGATTCAATGAATTTTCGCAGTTTACTTCATTTATGATTTATTTTTCTTCTTGATTTTTGTCAGATTTAGCGCTGTTGTTTTCACACAATGGAGAGTTGTGATTGTATTGACTCACAGTGGCCACCTGAAGAATTGCTTGTTAAATATCAGTACATATCTGATGTTTTAATCTCCCTTGCTTATTTCTCAATCCCCCTAGAGCTTATCTATTTTGTTAAAAAATCTGCGTTCTTCCCATACCGCTGGGTGCTTATGCAATTTGGTGCTTTTATCATTCTTTGCGGGGCAACACACTTTATAAACCTATGGACATTTGCTATGCATTCGAAAGTCGTTGCTATGGTGATGACCATTGCCAAGGTTGCATGTGCTATTGTATCATGTGCAACTGCTTTGATGCTTGTACACATTATTCCCGACCTGTTGAGTGTTAAAACTCGGGAATTATTTTTGAGGAACAAAGCCGAAGAGCTCGACAGAGAAATGGGCCTTATTCTTACTCAAGAAGAAACTGGAAGGCATGTAAGGATGCTAACTCATGAAATTAGAAGCACACTTGACAGGCACATGATATTGAAGACTACCCTTGTTGAATTGGGTAGGACCTTGGGGCTGGAGGAATGTGCCCTGTGGATGCCATCAAGGACTGGTATTAATCTGCTACTTTCACACACACTAAATTACCAAATACAAGTTGGATCTTCTGTGCCAATAAATCTTCCTATCATCAACGAAGTCTTCAATAGTGCTCGAGCAGTTCGTATTCCCTATACCTGCCCACTAGCCAAGATTAGGCCTCTAGTGGGAAGATATGTGCCACCAGAAGTTGTTGCTGTTAGGGTACCCCTATTACATCTCTCAAATTTCCAAATTAATGACTGGCCTGAGCTCTCTGCAAAAAGCTATGCAGTCATGGTTCTTATTCTCCCCACAGACAGTGCCAGAAAATGGCGAGACCATGAATTGGAACTCGTCGAAGTTGTGGCAGACCAGGTCATCTTATGATTTATGTGCTTTCTTTCATTGACTGGTTCTTTGGTTGTCTTAATGAAATGCTCACCTTCAGTTTTAATTCTATCCTTGACCGTAAGTGTATGGATCCACTTTTGATAAACTTCAATGAGTGGACTTGATCTTCTTGCTCTTTAATCTAGTTGTAAAACTTTTTACTTGTTAAAGACTTATAATGGTGATAATGTGTACAGGTTGCTGTAGCTCTTTCGCATGCCGCTATTCTGGAGGAATCCATGCGTGCCCGTGATCAGCTTATAGAGCAAAATATTGCTTTAGATTTGGCTCGTCGAGAGGCTGAGAAGGCAGTTCATGCTCGGAATGATTTCCTTTCTGTAATGAACCACGAGATGCGTACACCGATGCATGCGATTATTGCTTTGTCCTCACTTGTTTTAGAGACTGAGCTAACTCCAGAACAAAGAGTTATGATTGAGACGGTGCTAAAGAGTAGCAACCTTTTGGCAACACTAATCAACGATGTTCTAGACCTTTCAAGACTTGAAGATGGTAGCCTAGAATTAGACTTTGGGATGTTCCATCTTCATGGAATCTTCAAAGAGGTAATTAGTTGTGATTTTGTACACTTTTTACCATAGAAATGGTAATAGCTTTGGCAATAATGTTCATATTTCTATAATTTTAGGTCATTAATCTGATAAAGCCCATTGCATCTATAAAGAAGCTATCTATGACTATGATCCTGGCACCTGATTTGCCAATGTATGCTGTTGGTGATGAAAAAAGGCTTATGCAAACCATTTTAAATATCGTGGGGAATGCTGTGAAGTTCACAAAGGAGGGTTATGTTTCAATTATAGCCTCGGTTGCAAAACCAGAGTCATTAAGAGACTGGCGACCTCCAGAATTTTATCCGGTGTCGAATCAAGGCCACTTCTACTTAAGAGTCCAGGTTCTTGACTGCTTCCAGTTTAACTTCTTTTCGTTTCTACTCATTTCTATTCAAAGATGTCTAAAGTTCATAATTTTGAAGGCAACCATCCATGTATTGTTGTTTTGGAGATCCATTGGAACTTATCTAGCTACATCACATGATGCTCATATGGATATCCTATTGTCTAATCTGTCAGGTTAAGGATTCTGGTTGTGGCGTTCTGCCACAAGATCTGCCGGTTCTTTTTACCAAATTTGCACAGCCACGTAGTGGATCCAGCCAAAATGGTGGTGGGGGTGCTGGACTTGGACTCGCCATTTGTAGAAGGTAAAATTAAAAATTCTGAACATAGCCACTGCACATGAAATATTGGGTCTTTACACTTCACACACTACACAGGATCTAGATAAAGCATATTTATAAGTTACTAAATTTTAGAGTTTCAATCGAGTCAATATATTTAGAATTAGTCGAGTTAATAACCTCTATTTTATAATTAAGATTTTATTTAAAAAATTTTCAAATCAAGTCATTTTAGTTTTACAATCAAATTGAATTATAAATGTTTATAATTTTAACATCTTATAGCAATATATGTTATACATGTATTTCTTCATACCTATATACATATAACGTATAAAATTTAGACTCAATTTGAACTTAAAAATCAATCTACCAATTACTAAAACTTCTAAATTACACTTCTAAATTACACGAGTCCTGTTTTATAACATAAGCTAATTTTTTTTTTCATTGAATCGAGTAAAAATTTCGAATTTTTCGAATATCTCCACTTTTACTCACTCTAACTAACCAGGTTTGTACATCTAATGGGAGGCCACATATGGATGGAGAGTGAAGGCGTCAACAAAGGTAGCACAGCAGCATTCCTTGTCAAACTCGGGCTGTGTAATAACCCGAAGGATTCCGTTATCCCCCATCCAGTTCCACCCCACGTTAGAGCCATTCATGGAAGTGCAGATCTGACCGGACAAAAACCCATCTCAAGAGAGAACGATAGAGGCGTCTCATCAAATACACGATACCAAAGGAGTCTTTAATGGTGGACTTAAAATACTTATAATTTTTCATTATCTTATTAGTCGAGGTTTAATTAGAGGAATGGGGTTTTAAAACTGAACGTTCAAATATAGTTTCAAAAATAAGAGCTGAATAAAATCAATAAACCCAGAAAAACAGTGATGATTCGAAGTTTGGGATAAAGTTGATAATGAGCCTGACCAGCTCGCGGGCTATTCAGGCTCGATTCGATCAAAATTCGGTCCGAAACCTTAATGAGCTGAACCGATTCAAACTCAGCTTGAAAAGTTCATGAACAGACTCAGAATAATTATATTTTATATGCTACGTATATATACTAAAAATAATCTCTTTAACAAAAAAAAAAAAAATAAAATATAAAAAATCTACGAAAATAAATTAGTCATTTTTTTTTTTATTTTAAGTCAAGTTTGACGAACCCAAACCATGCTCAACGAGCTTTAAGCTTGAGTAAAACCTAATAATATTATTTTTAAGCTAAACCTCATCCTAAAATTCCAAGTTCACCAAACCCAAATCTAATAACATTATTTTCGAGCTAAACCAAGGTTTTCGAGCTAAGCCAAGGTCGGGGTCGTTATCACCCTTAGTTTGGGTATATAAATGCACTTTAAAATTTAAAGTTAAATTCTCAATATATTTCAGCCCAACTTTTAACTAAAGTCTTAGTCATAAGAATTACCCCTAAATTCTAAACCCCTAAATCATTATCCTAAATCAAATCTCTAAACTCTAAAACTAAAATAATTATGGAAACTATAAAATTCTACAATTAGTATATAGGATCCAAATCCTTTAAAAAAAAAAACTTAAAACATAACGTTATATCATATAACTAAAAAAAAAAAGCAGTAAAATTTATAACAAAATCATTAAAACTTAATCCATTCAAACGTACAAATTTCATGCAAACCAAAAAAACACAGCATTGGCTCAACAAAATTACTTTGACATACTAATATCTAAAGTTGTGGTCGATCGGTCATCGACAGTAGAGAACCCTTCTTACTTCTTGGACTTCTTGGAAATCCCGAAAGATTAGAAGAAAAAAGATGGGAATTTAATTTTATGTTACTTGAAAACACTTAGCCTTCAGCAAAAGAAATTCAAACTCAAAGATGAACTTACACAGCCGGTTGAACGGCTGCCGCTGATGGTGGTGCAACTGGCTTATCCCCTCCTGGTCCCTGATGAGATTAAAAGGAAAATAAAATATATAAATCAAAACAAAGCATCCCATTATGGGAAGAAGTAGAAGCATTGATATACAAATGTTCTTACCTGGGCCAATCGTTCCTCTCTCCTAGCAAATTTTCTTTCCCTGCTTGCCTTGTTCTTAGCCCTCTTAGCTTCAAACTGGTCAGCCAATGTCTTCTCTCTGGCCTTTTCAGCCTTAGATTTGTGGATGCTCTCCATGAGAACTCTCTTGTTCTTAAACACGTTACCCTTGACTTTCATGTACATGTCATGGTACATGTGCTTGTCAATCTTCTTTGATTCCCTGTACTTGCAAAGCAACCGTCTCAGAACACGCATCCTCCTCATCCACAGGATCTTTGTGGGCAACCTTGCCTCCCTTGTACCCTTGCGCTTACCTAAAATCAGAATGGAAGCGTAAACCCAGGTAGGTAATCAATATATGCACATATTACCCATCTATGTTACGCTGACATAGATACAGGTGCAGGTATGGAAACGGGGATGGCAAACAGCAATTTCCAAAATTACAATGTACAGGCTTGGTAAGGGTACAAAAATATAAAATAAATATTATATTCTAAAAATGTAAAAATAAAAGGTCATAATAAATCATGTGAGTAAGACATCATATGTACTTATATACTTATAATTTAATCATGTGAGCAAGAGAAAATTGACATAACACAAAAACTTATAATTGAATCATATGAGCACTAGAAAGTTGACATCACACGTACTTATATACATATAATTGAATCATGTGAGCATAAGTCGTAAAGAAATAAGAAAAATATCTAGGAGAATAGAAGTATAAGAAAAAAATAGAGATGGAATACTGGGGAGTAACCAAGCCGTACCCCATAGTTTCTCATGCATCACAATTTCTGATGGCTAACAAATATGCATCACAAACATAAATTACAAAGAACAACATACCATATCCAGAGTGACGTCCCTTTCTCTTGGCTTCCTTCATGCGACGAGCACGTGAACGAGAGTGAATCTTAGTTGGCTTCCTGATGATAAAACCATCTTTAACCAGCTTCCTTATATTCTGGCCTGCAAATACCAATTCAAGTACGAACACAACCATAATCAAACGTTAAAAGAACAAATTTGTGTGCTAAGCAACAAACTAACAAGTCTGTAGAATAGACAATTCCCATACCACAGGGATTACATTAACTTGAACTGCCATTAATTGTTCAGGTTTTACAGTCATGAAAATGTGGAATTTTCTTAGCAAATCACTGGAGCAAACAAGAAATTAACATCTGTATTTAGCAAACAGATTAAAACAGCTACAGTTGCACTCTATTACTATTGTGAAAATATAACTTTCTCAAGCAGGAAATCTCAAGTAAATTGTTGTAGTTATTCACTATATGTTCTAACAGAAAATGTTTTCATTTTGCTCAAAAAGTAACTAAACAAACAATAGAACCATCAGAAATCGAATTGTAAATAAGCTAAAGATCATCTCAGCAAAGAATATAACATTATACTATCATAAATCCGTAAACAGAAAAAAGCTTAAAAGTTAATGGTATCAACTATCATAGAGACAATTCCACCAATATATTAGGTTGTAAACGATGCAAAATCAGGTGCAAATCCTATATCAAATTAAAAACGATGAACACGGAAACTAAAAACTAGAAGAGAAAACCTACGAGAGTTGGCCATGGAGATCTCGTTGACTTCATTCGGATCGAGCCAAACCTTTCCTTTTCCACACTTCAGAACGCTCGCCGAGAGCCGTTTCTGAAGCTTTAGCGAAACCATCTCTCTTCCTCTCTCCGGTGATGCAGCTAACTGCTGTTAGGGAAGAAGTGATAGCGGCTTATTTATATGACCGCCTTAATCCTAGGGTTTGGAGGCTGCTGTTTGGCATTTGCTTGGGATTTTGGATCGGTTTTTTTAATGGGTAAATTACCCAGTGACCACCCAACTAAATGGGATACTTATTTTGGTTACTCAATTAAAGGATTCGTCAATCAAGCCACCCAACTTTAAAACTCTACTTATTTGAGTCATTGACGTTAAAATTTAACAGAAAAAAATAACGGTGATTACGTGTCTGTTAACGATGATGACGCGACTGTTAATTAAAATGTGTAAAATAACACATTTAATCCCTCTAATTCATTTATTATTTCCGGATTGGATGATTAATTTTATTTTTTAATTTATTTTTATTTATTATTTAATATATTTTTCTCTCCAATCAGGTGGTGACACGTGTCACCACCTGGTTGGTGAGAAGGAAAGAAAGAAATAAAATGAAAAATTGAGGTTGGGGGATTTAAAACATGGATAAAATGCAAGCAACCTTACTACTGGACCAAACCTTCATATATACTAAGTTATGGAAAGAAGATGTATTTAAACTATATCATATGAGAAAATATAATAGCGTAAATATATTGTAAGTGATTCGAATATAATTTTAATAAAAACAATACTTGATATTTAATATACGAATAAATATTCGGATATTCAAAAAAATTTAATATTAAATATATAAATAAAAATATTAGTTGGAAAATAATAAATATTCGAATATTTTGATTAAAAATATTCGAATAAAAATATTTATATTTTTAATATTCGAATAAAAATATTTATATTTTTAATATTCGAATAAAAATATTTTTATATTGTTTAAAAATATTTGGATATTCGAATAAAAATCATAAATATTTGAATATTTTTTATTCGAATATGTGAATAAAAATCATGAATATTCGAATATTTGAATTTAAAAATATTCGAATAAAAATATTTAGATTTTAATTATTCAAATATTTAAATTTTGTTGTTTAAATATTTTTATATTTTTTATTCGAATAAAAAATATTCAAATATTTATGATTTTTATTTCAATATCCAAATATTTTTAATTCGAATAATATTAATTATAAATATTCAAATATTTAATATTTTTATTTTAAATATTTAATTATTTTGATTTATTTATTAAATATTTTATTATTTTAATTTAAATATTAATCAATTTGAAATTTTAGTATTTTAGGCTTTTACTAAACATTAATCACTTAATAATACATGTGAATATTTTATGACATAAGAAATAACATAGTTTAGTGGTTTACTCATTGGATGGGTGGTTCTTAATCTCATACTTGAAAATTAGTATTTTATTTCTTTCATTTATCATTCACCAATCAGGTGGTGACACGTGTCACCAATCGATTGGATGATTAATTTTATTTATTGATTTAAAATTAGGATTAAATTAAAATAATAAATAAATTAGAAGGATTAAATGTCTAATTTTACCGATTTTAATTAACAGCCACGTCACTGCTGTTAATTTTTCCGTCAGAATTTTAACGGCAGTGACCAAAATAGATAGGTTTCAAAGTTGGGATATCTGATTGACGAATTTTTTAGTTGGGTGACCAAAATAAGTATCCCTAAATAGTTGAACGGTCACTGAGGTAGTTTAGTTTTTTTAATACTTTTGAGGTTGATTTTCGTACACGTGTCCTTTCAATTCTATGGGCCAGAAGCCCAAATGAGTTTTTTTTAACGGGTAATATGAACAAAGAAGGATTTGAATTAACCTTCGAGCGTATTAATAAAATATATTTTATTTTTAAATATTTTATTAATTTTTTTTGGAACGGGTTGAATTTAGTCTAGTTTTTAATAAAATTCAGGGTCGAGTCGAGGTCAGATTATAATTTTTATCATGTCGAGTCGAGTCAGGATCGAGACAGATATTTTAAATTTTAGCTCGAGATTAGGACAATTAGAAACTCGTCTCGTCCCGTTGTTATCCCTACGGATGACTCAAAAGTTTGAGTTTTTTTATTTAATTTTTACTTGATATATGTATCTGGTATATGAATTATTTTAGTGTAGTTTGAGTCATAAAATGAAATTTCGAATAATTCATTTTTTTTAATAATTAATAGATCGATTTTCAAGTTCGAGAAGTCCTCAACTTTGCTTGATACATGTATATTGCATACGAAAAGATTGAAGAAATATATATGTATCGTGTATAGTTATGAAAATTCGTTTAAATTGAAATCAATCAGTATCATACCATTATAAATTTCTATAATTAAATTTAAACAAAAACTCGAACAACTTGATTCAATTTCATGACTTCAACTCAATTCAAAAAAATTTCAAATAAAATTTAGATTATAAAATAAAAGTTATTAACTTGATTAACTCAAAAGTATTTAACTCAACTCGTTTAAATATTATCCGTAATAATTCTTTTACAACACTAATTAACATACGAAGAATTCGTTTATTCCTTTTTTTATCTTTTCACTTTGGTTTCAACGATCAATATTCGATCCGAGTTCCGATCATACCGTAAATATTTAAATTTTATAAGTTAATGTACAAAGTACAAACCATTGAAATCATAAATATGTAAGAGTATTAATCCTGTAGTAGTAGTAGGGTAATGAAGTTAGACAGATAACTTATTTTGTAGGCAACATATTGGCAATGTCATTGACAATAGAAACTAGCTGGCTGAAGATCTTCGCCTTCTTATACAGCTCCAGGTCTTTTCCTTGCTTCTGATTCAACATGGACGCGCACTCGTTGGCATCGTCCACGGCGGCTCCGACCTCCATCTTCATGCTTTTGAAATCCCTCGACGTGATAAATGCCAAGGCATCATCAAGCTCCTGCATCGCGTCTTCGAAATTCTCCGAGCAATCTTCGAAATTCTGCTCCGTGGTAGGTTCCAAGAGTTCAGCATTTTCCAGGAGCGTCTGCCTGATGAAGGTTGCAGTCTTCGAACCGTTGTTGGCGGCGACATTGATTGCGATCAGTCCGAGAGCGACTACGTCCTTAGCGTCACGGCTGGCGTGTTCGGCACTTAGGCTTGAAATGCAGAGATCTTTCTCCTTAACCTTCTGGCAGATTTCATTGACTAATTTAATGTTGGAAAGAGCATGTAGTGAGGGGGAAAAGGAGAGGCAAATGAAGAAAGATAAAGCCAATGCAACATTATTTGCCATAGGCTTCAATGTTTTCACCTTCTAGACTTGCAAAAGGTTATAGAATTCTAAAGCTTTATACTAAAAAATATGTATTAAAATAAGAACTACTTAAAGATAATTACGCTTAACCACTCAAATGGACACTAAAAATGGTGAAAATATTCACGATCGACCCGTTTATCCGTTTCTAATTATACCTTTCTGTCGTAAAATTAGATAAACGAACAAGAGATCAAATAAACAAGAATATAAGATTTTAACGAGGTTGAATAATACATTTACGTTGGAAACAATGAGGCGTTGTTATTTTCTTATTAACTTGATAATATAATTAAATTATAATATGACGAATATATAAGAGTAACTCCTGTATAATTAAAAGAAATATTGAACCATATTGAGCTAGAAAGACATGAAAAAAAAGGTGGTTGTATTTTATTAAATGAACTTATAAATAATATGGTAAATCGGATTCTTGTGATATTTTTTAAATATTATAAGATATTTATAATAGGTATAAAGATAATTTTAACCCTTAATGTTTATAAATTTTTATCATTTTAGTCCTCGTTCTTTTTTGGATAAATTTAACTCTTAGCTTATGTCTTTTTGACAAATGACTTATTTTTTAACTAACATAATGATTAGACCGTATAACATATTATTATCGTTATTTTTTTTACGATAATGACAAATATATATATGTAAAATATAATTTTATTCTAACATTAAATATAAAATAATTAAAATTTAAATAAAATATTAAAAAATAATTAAACTTAAAATAAAAGGCTACTAAACATTCTCAAATCTTAAATATCATTCTATATATATATATATATGACATATCATTATCGTTAATTTTTTTAACTATCTTATCATTATGCTGATTAAAAAATGAGATATTTATCATAAATATATAGGTTAAGGACTAAATTTATCCTAAAAACATAAGAATCAAAATGATAAAAATCATAAACGTTAAAGGTTAAAATTATCGGACTTTATAATAATTTTCTATTTTATCTAAATTAGTTACTTTATAAATTGAATATCAAATGATTAAAAAATCGATTGGTCCCAAGTGTGGATATTATAAGCGAACCATTTTACATTTAGGGCCCAAAGATGACCCATTCCGGACCAATATTTGCGTCGATGTCTCAACCTTGCCGGCATTCTCTATCGACCGTCTGCGTCCGATTAGGGCTTTTTCCCACGGGGGGAAGAAAACCCTGACTTTTAGACCTCCTTTTGCTTTAGCTCAGAACCAGAGCTAGGGGAAAACAATGGCGGAGGTTAGTCAGGGTCAGGGAGAAGAAATTCCTCCGAATATGACTCTATACATCAACAATCTCAATGAGAAGATCAAAATCGATCGTACGTATTTCAACTCTCTAAATCCCCCCTAAAAATGGCTGACACTCCTTTTCTTTTCCTTGATTTCTTGTTTTCTCGAATGTTGTTTGCAGAGTTGAAGAAGTCGTTGCTTGCTGTGTTTTCGCAATTCGGAAAGATACTGGATGTGTTGGCATTCAAGACGCTGAAACACAAAGGTCAAGCTTGGGTTATTTTCGAGGATGTTAGCTCCGCTGCCAATGCTGTTAGGCGAATGCAGGCCTTTCCCTTTTATGACAAGGAAATGGTATATGTAGTTTTGCAAATTAACTTATCTCTCTCTTTGCCTATGAGTTATTTTGCATTCATATCAGTAATTTGAGGAGTTTTTAAAACTGGGGTTGTGGTTTTTTCTTTGTTCATATCGATTTCAGTAATTTCACCATACATTTTATTTTTGACAAGAATGGATAGATTTTCATTTTATTGGTTCCTGTTATTAATGGTGACTGCAACAAGTTTATTAACTCTGCTTTTTATATGTCAAAATTGTTTTTCCTTGTTTCTAATAATTGGAATGTACACCATGTTCTCTACTTGCATAATGTGCATAGTATTTGCTACTAATATTACTAGTAACTAACAAAGAAATGTTTAAATATTTGCAGAGAATAAACTATGCAAAGACTAAATCAGATATAATAGCTAAAGCGGATGGCACTTTTGTACCCCGAGAGAAGCGAAAGAGGCATGAAGAAAAGGGTACTCTCTTCTTTTCCCCTTATCTAGAGTTGAAAAAGTTAAAACTTGAGCAATGAACATGTTTCTTGTTGTATGGTTTGTCTATATTTTCATGTTCGATCAGCATCGCTGCTGTTGTTGGTAATCAGTTTTTTCTTATAGTAGTACTTGGATCTAAAAGCTTGAGTTTATTACAATCCTCGTTAGAACCTTGCACAACAGATTATTGAGATATTATTGTTGAATCTTTTAGAATGTACATCCAAATGCTTATGTTTTAGATCTGGTGTATACTTGGTGTGCATAGAGGTGTCGGAGAGTAAAACTGAAGATGCTTATGTTTTAGACTTAAAGTACTAAGCATGTGTTCTCTCTCTGCCCTGCGGCTTATTCTAACATGCAGCATACATTTTTTACTTCTGTTTTATGGTTTTCTTTCATGTTCTTCTCTTGAGATTTGTATATGTTGTCTTAATGTAGGAGGCAAAAAACGGAAAGAGCAACTTGATCCTAATCAAGCAGCAGCTGGTTTGAATCCAGCTTAGCGGGTGCTTATGGTGCAACACCACCTGTAAGTGATGGATATAGTATCTTATTATGGATTGACCACGTTTTTCTCTCTATGGACTCTGGTTGAAATTTACTTTGCTTAATCTTGCAATTATACTATTAGTATGGATTGTTTAGAATGTTTATATTTCAGTCTATCCACATTTATAAGTTTTGCGCTGCTGAAACCTGGCTGCAAGAGCATCATTTATTCAACCTACATGGAAATTTTATGTGCTTGGCTGTGTTGAAGACTTGTTGCCTATTTGTTTACTCTTATGGGATCTCATGCTAATTGAACTTGACCATTCTATATCACTAGACTATTAGACCTGTGATGGTCCACAACACAGGTAGCTGAAGATTGAATGCTTTTGAGTTGTAATGGAATGAAACTTGGTTATTTGCTTGTTGGTCTAGTTACATGTCATCAAGGCAAAAAAGAAAAGAAGGTTAAGCATGTAGATGTTTCTCATTATTTACTCCATCTTTTTCCTCCAAAATGTTGCAGTTATCACAGTTGCCCTACCTGGGTGCTAGACCAATTGTTCCGGAAGCTCACGCGCCACCAAATAACATTCTGTTTATTCAGAATCTTCCTCATGATGCGACCACAATGATGCTGCAAATGCTCTTCAATCAATACCCTGGTTTAAAGGATGTTAGAATGGTGGAAACAAAACCAGGTATTGCCTTTGTGGAGTATGAAAACGAGATGCAGTCAACAGTTGCAATGCAGGCACTGCAAGGTTTCAAGATACAGCAAAACCAGATGTTGATTACTTATGCAAAGAAGTAGAGATCTAGACTGAAATAGCCATGGACCATGGATGATGGTTGGTTAGATGGCAAACCAATATAGCTGTTTTGTGATATGTTCTCTTTACCTAGAGCTTGAGGATTGTTACTGTAGATTGTTGACTAGATTTTATTTTTTAAGCTGTGGATTATTGTGAAACTCTCTATAAACATTTCTTTAGTTTAGTTGCAGCAGTCAATGTATTACCTTTGGTGTAGGTCCTAATCAGTAACCAGAGTAAATGAGTACATGGTTTTTTCCATTTAGCTTGGAAAACTAGGAAACATAGATTGAAATTCGAATATCGAATCCAATTATTGCAAGTATGAATCAAATGACAATTAAAATATCTAAAGATTGTACTAATTGTACTTCAGACCAATCACAAACAAATTATGATACAAGTATATCATTAATGCAAATGCTAACCGGCTATACTCTCTCTAGTTCAGTATTGTGTTTGTCCAGTTGGTCACTCAAATCCTTCCTCCATCCTTTGATCAGTCTCTCCTGTTTCTTGATTATCTCCGACTTGGTTTCCAATTCTTCTTCCAATGTTGCAATCTCCTGTTAGAACAAGAAACGTGTCAAATTAAGCTTATTTTGGAGTGGCTTCATCATACACAACAATCCTCTATAGTAAAAGCTGAATGGGTTTACTTTTCTGAGCATTTCAGCCTTAGTTGGCTGATCCTCACGTTGAAGGCCAAGGAAGTATAACTGAAGCTTCTTGGCAGCCTCCATGAAATCTCTAGCATGCCTCTCCACATCAACTATAGCAATTGAAAATAAAAACCACATTTTAGAACACAAAATTTGACCTAAAAAGGTGGGATTAACTAAAATTTTCTGACTTTGAACAGTGAAAAATGTAGAACCAAGCATCAGAAATGGGATACTCTAAAATCTAAATCACTGAAGCTTCAATTTACACGAATAATTAAGGCAAATATATATATATATATTTTTAAGAAAATGGAAATGGAAATGCTTTAGGAATTCAAGAAATGGTGAGAAGTACTGACTTTGATGAGAAGGATGGGGAGAACGATCAATAGCTTGAAGCTCTCTGGCGGGCAAGCATGGCAGCAACGCCGTCTCCAACGCAACCACCCACGAAATCATGTCATCTTTTGATGAACCCTGAGGCGATTGAATCTGCGGATCCAACTGAAGCTCTTGTCCACTCATTATTCTTCACCTTAATAGAAAAAAAAAAGGTTTAATTTCACTCGAACGAATTCTAGGGTTTAACGTTTTCCCCTTTCGTGTGCAGAGAGCATCGACTTTTGCCCCTTTCTTTCAGTTTTCCTGAACTGAAATCTGTAATTCTCAACGGGCTTCTTCTTTGGGCTCGATATAGACTGTTCCCATGGGATAATAGGACAAATGCACCCCAAGTTATAGCATATTTCCTAATATAGTACATATAATTTTTAAATGTCACTTTTAGTACCTAACATTTTGTTAAAATACTGGAGTGGTATATGAAGTAGTATAACAGACTTAAGTAATCTTGTCTTGAGGAACCCATTAAGTGATGACATTGGAAAAGAGAAAGTTATTTTTGAACAATTTATTTGTACAGTGTATATACGTTATGAAATGGTTAAAACATATAAATAAATATCGTATATAAAAATTATTCGAATTCGAATTATCTAATAATAATGATATTTTTTCCGAGGACAACTTAATGGAGTTTTGGTTAAATAAACAAGAATCAAATTGAAATCAATCATACCCTATGTATTTAATAGTAGGATAGGCTAAGTTACGAGTTACGGCGCTTTATGGTGTTAGGGGTGTTCAAAATTTCGGTTAATCGAATTAACCAATCGAACCAAAAAATTTTCGGTTAATCGTCGGTTAATTTTAGATTAGATCGGTTAATGGTTAATGATTTTTTAAAATTTTGGTTATCGGTTAATTCGGTTCGAAATCGGTTAATTAACCGAAATTTTTATATACTATATATTTTTATATATTTATTTTTAGTCATTAAATTTGTAAAAATTATAAAATGATCATTAAATTTTATAAAATTAGCATAAAATAATTATTAAATTTATTAAATTAAAAAAATAATTATTAAATTTTTTAATATTTATCAGTAATTTATAATGTATGATGAATCAATATAATAATTCAATAAGTCTAATGGGTTTTTTATAATTTTTGAAAGTTTCGTACTTAAAAATTATTTTAACATAGTTTGTGACCATTTGTATAATTTATGTATTTTTTAAAAAAAATTGGTTCACCGGTTTAACTGATTGGATTAACCGAACTTTTTTCGGTTCGGTTAAAAATTTTCAAACTTTTTTCAATTCGGTTAACGGTTAATACAAAAAAAAATTTGGTTAATGAAATTTTGGAAGTTCGGTTCAGTTGATTAACCGAACCGACCGTTTGAAAACCCCTATATGGTGTGATTAAAATGTAATCATACACAAATTTTTGTTATTTTAATAAGAATACTTGTAAGATTAAATTAATAATTTAGGTAAAAACGAAATCTTTATTAAGTAAAAATTAGTTTAATTACATAAATTCTTATCGAATGGGTAAAAATTTGTTTAGTTTTTATTTTAATTAAAGAATTTTGAATTTTTTATTAATTAAAAAATTATGTAGTTATTCAAAATTTTATATTATAATCTAAATTCTTATCATTTGGGAAAGAATTTGTATAAACTATAAAAAAAATTATATAAGATAATTATTCTAGTCGCGGTTGCAGAATTTTATTGGTGGATCGACGTTGAGTCACTTTAAACTTTTAAAGTTTATATATTTATTTTTTAAAAAATATATATGAATTAATCATAAAAATTTGATAATATTTAAGTTTTATATTCACCTTGATATATGGGTGATAACGAGTCGAGCCGAGCCCAAGCTTAGTCAGGCTCGACTCAGAAATAATGTTATTGGGTTCGATTCGGTTCAACTTAAAATAGATAATTTTATTATATTTTTTATAAAATATAAGATCTCGTTAAAAAAAATTTCATAACCAACGAAATGGAATTTAGTATTAAGAATGAAAAAAAACTCAATTTATTTTAATTAATTTATTTTGATAGATTTCTCTTATTTTATTTTATTATTTTTCTTTTACTAAAAAAATTATTTTTAATGTATATGTAGTGTATATATAATATAATTATTTCGAGCATGTTCACTCGAACTTAAATCCAAACTTGACTCGTTAAGGTCTCGAGTTATATCCAAACCCGAATTGAGTTTATTCAAGCCAAACTTTAACCGAGTCAAACCCAAATAACCCACGAGCTGGTCAGACTCATTATTACTCCTACCCTAAAATTTTAAGATTTTCTCAAATATATTTTTAAATCCGCGCCGCCAACTTCCCTTGATAGTAATAATATCACATGTTGTCCAATCAGTTTTATCTTTGTTCCTCCGTTGTTGAATCAAAAGTCAAATCCATGCATCACAGCTTGGTGGACTTTGCAGGCTTTTAACTTGCTTGAGCTATATAAAGCTTGAGCAAGTTTTGAAAACAATGGCTGATGGGTAGAAAAAAAAAATTGAGTGTACGCCCACGTAAGGCATTTACTACAAAATCCAAGACACGACAGTATTTATGTTTTTTTATTTAACTACAGTGATTACAATAATATCTGTTATAAAGTATATATTCTTCATTATTAGACACTAATCATTTAATTGTTATATTAACAGTACTAGTACTCGAACCCATCTTCTTAGATCTTCAGGATGATGGCTTCAAGTTTAGAATCCATCTTCTTTCAACAACACAAACTTTAACTCCATTTTCAGGTTTTTTACAGTTATTTGTTCGTAACTATACTTTCGTTTTCATTCCTCTGACTCTAAAATTAGGACTTAGAGTTAAAAAGATAAAACATAAATATTTAAAAGTGAAAGATAAATTTATAAATAAATTATTTTTAAAAATAATTTTAAAAAATTAAAGTGCGAAAAAATCGAATTAAAAAGAAGTGATTGCCCCCATCTCTTTTCTATACACCGGGGTTCTGGTCAAGCATAATAGGAATGACCATACATACAAGTTCCCTAAAATAAAGGGTCCCAAAATTTTGATAAACTCCATTAATTAATTAATTCTAATCTCAAAATTCATTATAAAATTTTTAAAATACTAAAAAGATGAAAAAATTATATCATGGGTTAGTCCCACCACCTGTCCATGGGACCAACCAATAAAAACTACCCACTTCATTAATTTTTTCATGTCATATTTTTTTCCTAAGTGAATCTTCACTTGGAAAATTAAAAAATAATGAGGTGGACAATTTCTATTGGTTGGTCCCATGGATGACGTGGTGGGACTGACCCATGATATAATTTCTCAGAAAGATGAGTTATAATTGTTAAAACGTTATAATTATGTCTTAAATATGATAATTGATTATAAATTTTTATTAATTATTCCTATAATCAGTGAAGTTCTAGACAATCGCAATATAAATGACCGTAAGTCTTAAAAAAGATAATTACTTCTAATAATTATATTTTAATAAATTACACAAAATCTCTAAAATTTTTAAACCACGCCTACTCGTATAACTTCGTTACTATATATTATTAAGCCATTATTACGAAGAAAAATAAATTATCTAAATTTACCATCATTTCATTTTTATCCTTATCAACTTTTATAAAGGTTTTCATTAGGTTTTCATTGTCATTAACTTTGTGTTGGGACAGGGGTGGCTCAAAAAATTTGAGAGGCTTAATTTATAATTAATAAAAATATATTTTAAAAAATATTATTTTTTTTATATGTTTTAAATTTTAGCTAGATTATTGTTGTATATACACGTAATTTTTATTATAACTTTATATTTTTTTTATAAATATTTAATTTAAATTGAATTATTTATTTATATTTTTTTTAAATTATGTACAATCGTTCTCATTATATCTTTTTAAAATCACAATATATTTTAAGCTAAAGTCGTTGCATACTCCATGTAATAGGGAATCACAATGTATTTGTAATTTTTATATTATTATACTAGGAATAATTATATATATTTAATATTTTATATATTTTTATGATATGTTTTGTTTTAATTCTGATACTTTATTGTTAAAAATTAATAGTTGACCAATTAAAATCATAAAAAAATATGTGATAAATTGATTAAGAGAAAAAAAATAATATGATAATCGATTATCGTGTGTGATTTTTTATTTTCTCCATTAATCAATATAAGTAAAAACAAAATATGATATTAATTATTATTTTATTAAAAAATAAAATATAAAAATAAATGAATGCTAAAATGTGTAATTGTCCCTTAATATTATGAGTAGGGATGGCAACGGGACGGGGTAAAGCGGGCGGGTTTTTGGCCGTTCCGATCCCGACTCGATTTAATGATACTTAAATCTGATCTCGATCCGTTCCGGGTTAAAATAATAATTTATTCGTTCTTTCCCGTCCCGCCTCGATATATTATTTTTTAAATCCGATCCCGACCCGACCCAAAAAATTTAAAAAAAATCATCAACGTTAAAAGTTAGATTCGATCAATCTTTTATCACAATCATAAATTATGGTTTTTAAGTAACTTTAAATCTATATAGAAAAATTAAATAAAATATAATTTAAATTACTCACATGTAAGATTACATATTTAAAAGAAAAATAAACTTGAATCATCGACTAATAGAATAGAATATATTAAAATTTGAACAACATCTAATATTTTTTATTATAAAAACAAACTTCAAAGTATAATAATTACTTAAAATCCATAAAAATATTTATATATAAATAATATTTTTATAAATATAATAAAATATATAAAAATATATCGAGACAGGACGAAAAATTTCAAACAAATATTTAAACTCAACCCGATCCGACGTAATGATTTTTAAGCCCGGTTCGATCCCTGAAATTCAAAGAAAAAAATCTGACTATATCGGGTCGGGGCATACCAGGTCAGGACACACCGGGTCAGGTCGGCAGGATATTTTTGTCATCCCGAATTATGAGGTATGTGCTGGCATACCCACACCCTACTCTAAAAAGCTTGCACGTTTGCACCCAACGCGGCAACACGCAACGCAAAGCCTACGTGCACTCTTACATTATGTGCTTCTCTTCTCCGTTGCATCAAGAGGTTTTCTCTTGAGTGGAATAATTCAAATCAAACTTTATGCAAATTTAATATAAAATAATTATTTTAATTCAGTTTTAATATTAAAATTAAAATAATTTATTTTATTTAAAGAAATTGATATTTATTCTACTAAATTAATTTATTATTGTTCGAATATTTGAATTTTTCTACTCATCACCAAGGACGAATCTATATATATGGTGGGAGGGACAATTGTACTCTCAAATTTTATGGGCTAATTATATTTTAGGTCCTCATAATTTTAAAATTATTATAATTAAGTCTTTTTTTTCTTGTTTGCCCTCACAAAATTTTTATGGTTTATTATTATTTAGAATGATATCATCTGAAATCAATAAAATTAAACTTTGACTTTTTTTAGTTTAATTAGTTTTTAAAACCTTTAATTTTTAAATTTATTAAATTAAGTCTAAACTCTTTAATTTTAATGATTTAATTATTATTTTAAGATTCTAATATTATTATATATTTATGGTCCGACATCTTGGGTTATCATATTGTATCATTTCTCTCTCTATCGCGGTTATAAATTCCGGAGTTCCTCGTACATACTTCCACATCTCGAGGTCACGAGAAAAGCATGTGCAGATCCTAAGCGGGTGAGCAGCTCCTGTTGGAGAAGCAGGTCACGTGCAAAGAATGACTTATGTTTTCTTATTGCACGTGGTCTCCTTCTCCACCATGAATGACTCGCCCAACCTCCGCTGTCCGCTCGTTTTCTCCCATTGTCTCCATCGCTTCCAAGCTCCACTTCAAGAGTGTATATTTTGTAAGTAAAAACGTTATTATTAGTATATCGAGATATTATTATTATTATTATTATTATAGGAATAAAGCAATGATTGAATATTCGAAGAAACAAAAATATTAAATTTAAAATATAAAAATTAATTATATATTTATTCTTAAAATTTAGGGGACAAAAGCTTAATTCGTATAATATTTATAGGGAGCCTATCAGGACGAAACTCTTTTAAGACCAAAGGCACTATTAGTTTTTACTCTAAGATTTAGTTTAAATAATAATTTAGTCTTTATAAAAAACAAATATTTAAATTTAAAAGTACAATAACTTATTAAATGTATAATACAAACTAAAAAAAATGAATGTATCTTTAAAAGTTTTGATACAATAATAATTTAGGTCTTTATAAATTAAATTATTGAATAAAATAGACATTATCTCATAAAAATTTAAATTTAAATACTTAATAAATTCTTATACTTTTTTAACTTTAATATTCTGGTCCATGACAAGGTTTTAATGGTGATAATGAACTTGACTGACTCGCAAACTATTCGAGTTTGGCTCGATTAAAGTTCGATTCGAGCTTGGATTCGGATTGAGATGGGATCCCTTAACGAGCCGAGTCGAGTTTACTCAGGCTCGACTCGTAAAGCTAGTGAACAAACACGAAATAATTATATTATACATATATTACACATACACTAAAATGTATTCTCTTTATCAAAAGAAAAACAATAAAATAAAATAAGAGAAATCCATTAAAAATAAATTGGACACTTTTTTTTTCCTTTCTCGATATTGAATTTTGTTTCAGTGTTTATTATAAAAAAGGTTTTTTAACAAGATCTTATCTTTTATAAAAAAAATATAACAAAATTGTCTATTTTAAATCGAGTCGAGCCGAACCTGACGATTCCGAATCGTTCTCGAGCCTAAAATTTTGAGTTCACCAAACTTAATAACATTATTTTCGAACTAAACCGAACCTGACTAGACTCAACTCGTTATCACCCCTAATTCTATCATAACTCCATCTCAACCGCCTATATTATTGGTTTCACAAACTTATCCTTCTTTATTTCGTTCTCTATTTTATCATATATTTTAATTTTTGTATTTTAAATTTAAATACTTATTTTAACAGGGACCAAATTGCTATTTAACCAAAACTTATCAAATATATACTCCCTTTGTCCCAAAAATATTGTCTCTTATTCATTTTTTTTGTTAAACTTTTTTAACTTTGACTCTCGATTATTTAAAATTTATTATCGATAAAAATATAAAAAATATATATATTTTAAAAACTTCTAATCGAGTAGATTTTAGATATATAATTTATAGAATTTAATTATTTAAAATATTTAATATAATTATAGTCAAAGTTTATAAAATTTGACTTTCAAAAAATCAACAAGGAACATTATTTTTGGGACGGAGGGAGTAATATTTATAACAAGAACACTAAATTTGAAGGGTGCTGGGCCCCTTTTAACAATTAAACTCAGCCCAATGTTTATATTAGGCTTAGTTGAGTTTGAACCAATAGCTTTATAAGGGCCGAGCTTTGATCACGTGCCAAAAGTTTCGGTTCAATCGGTCGGGTCAAGCTGGTTTATCCTCAAAACCCTTCCCCTCTTAAGTCTTAACCAAGAGAAGTCTTCGTTTTATTTTTTCTTTTTGCCGCGCCGCAGCTGCAAACTTTACACAAGCTCAGGTTAGCCATGGCAGATAAGAAGCGCAAAGAGAGAGTCGGAGGTGCTGAATCCAAAAGCAACGAAAAATTTAAAAAGCATTCTAAATTAACGAAGAAAAAGAAGGATAAAACCGATTCGAGGAGGAAGGGGAAAGGTCCTCGCTTGCCTTCTGCATTACGAACGGAGCTTGATCGCCTAAACCCTAAAATATCTTCTGATAGTGACGACGGAATCGATTCCGATGTCGGAAACGATGTTTATGAGTACGAAGAAGAAGTGCCGCAAGAAGAGTCCCGGAAGAACCGCCGGTTCGATCATGTGGAGAACTATGAATACGAGATCCCTGAGGATTTTGCGGTTAGCTCGTTTCGGTGATTTTTATTTCAATTTTTGTTTTGCGGTAATGTTATTTTGGTTGAACTTCGGATAATTAGAAGCTAGCTTTTAGGAGTGGAATAGCCTAAAGTAAAATTCAATTCCTATACTTCAGTACTTCACAATAGGCATATATTGAACCACGTTCTGCAGTGTCGACTCTTACTTTGAGTTCACAGTCACCAGGTGGCTGCTGCTAAGCCTTTGATTATGGAAACTCTTATTAACTTGCAGAATAACCTCTTGTTCCTTGTTTTTATTTATATTATGTTTATCAGTGTTTTCTTCTTCTCGTGTAGGATGAAAATGTGTCATCAGATGATGATGACAATGATGACGGGGAAAGGCATTTAAGGATGTTGCAAGGGATAACTGGGATGTCAACTGATGCCTTTGGAGGTAAGATTTTTTTGAAATTATATTTTTGGATAAGTTTGGAGTTTACTGATCAACCAACTTCAATGACCTATGTTAGTTTACAATGGTTGTAGTAATCTAATTGTAAACTATCTTTTCCTGACAATTTAAAGTTGTCACCATTTTTTTTTTTTGAGAGAGATTGTAATGCATGTCCTCAGAACATGGTTGATATCTGTCTGACACAGGACTGCCTGCTTTTTATTCGAAACTCTGACTACTTATCATATTTGCCAATCTGAACTTTTTTATTACATTAAAACAAGGTGTTTTGATTGAAACCACTGAATTTTGGGGAACTATTCATGCAGACATCGGGTTAGTTACCTTAATAATATTTATTATTCAGTTGATGTTTTTTCCTTTTTCTTTTTTGGGTGGTTGCAGACAAGAAGACAAATAGCATGGTTATATCTGAGGCACATCCTGAGTCGGAATACAATCCTACTCGTGATGTTCTTCAGGGTGATGGGCACATTACAGTTCAAGATCTTTTGGATCCTATTCAAGGAAAACCAGGATATAGCAAACTTAGAAAAAGAATGCAACATGTGGATAGAAAGTCTGCATCTGTTCAAGCTCCCCTTCCCAAGGCAGATAGGGAAAAATTGGAGAGGATGGCAGTGTATGAACATTCAAAGAAAGATATTACCAAATGGGAACATCTGGTCAAAAGGAATAGAGAAGCTCCTACTGTTTTTTTTGGTAAAGATGTAGACTTGGGGTTTTCAACTGTAGGGGCAATAGCTTCTGAATTTGAGCCTAGAACAGAGTTTGAGAAGAAAATTGCTTCTTTGGTTCATGATGACAAAGTTATGGAAGCTCACAAATCAGATGGTTCCAAACTTCTGGAATTAAACAAGGTATTGGCATTTTAGGACTTCCTTGTTCACTAAGTCTGGCATTTGGTTATTTTTAGAGGTTTGCAAAATACCTGCCTCTCCCTGAGCAACTTTTCCCAAACATTTGTGTTGAATTTCATCTTGATATTTTAATTAAAAGAAATAAACCACTCTTAAGCATTGCCTGTCTTAATCCAGGTATGGTATACTGGTACAATCATGTATAGAGTTTTGGAGATTCTGGGCTACACATAAATGCTTTTACCCATCTTTTATCTAACATAAAGCACAAGGATGTATGAAGCCTGATTGCAGATAGTACGGTTCTGTGGAGTTTGTACTCAATTTTATTTTGTTTCTTACTGTTGGTCTGATTTTCACTTGATAGGGTTTTCAGAATTATTTGTCCTTATATAATGGTTTTTCAAATAGAGAGCTTAGAAGTCTGCACAATTTGATTCTGACAAGTGTGGAATAGAATTTGAATAACTTTTTTAAAATCAACTGAGATCATAATGTTCTATGTGAATGAAAATGGATTTTCCATATTAGGGGCAAACATAGGTTGAATCTTGATTTTTTTGAATATTTAGATTTTATAGCTCATCAATCTTTTGAACTTTTTCCATATAAAAACAGATGTGCCTTCAAACTTTTTATGCTTATGCATTGGCATGTTTGGCTGTAATTTCTTAGCATTTGGTTGACTTGTATCCTTCCGTTGTCTTTGTTCTGTTGCATTATTCTGTGTTTGTTTGTCTGTCACTGCATAAAATCTAATCGTTAAGATACTGTATTTTTCTTGTGTGTTTGGTATCATCAATGCTTGGTAGATATCTGAAGAAGATTACATGAAGCACCGGGATCATGTTGCCAAAATGCGCAGCCTTCTTTTCCGTCACGAAATGAAACAGAAACGCATCAAAAAGATCAAGTCCAAAACCTATCATCGTTTGAAAAACAAGGATAAGCTGAAAGTAGCGTCTGCAGAAATGCTGATGGATCCAGAGGCAGCCAAAGAACAGGCTAGGAAGCAAGAGTTTAAACGGGCTGAGGTGATTAATCATTTTCCTTTGTTTTACTAGATATTCTGTTCTCGAACAATGTTCTTTCATATGTGCCTTACCAAACAATAAATAAGAAATACTGAATCTTGATTTTTCTCCCTATTACTCTATGATGCAGGAGCGAATGACTTTGAAGCACAAAAATAAATCGAAGTGGGCAAAGCGTATTTTAGAGCGTGGTTTGAATGCCCAAGATGAAGGTACTCGAGCAGCTATGGCTGAACAGCTTCACCATCATGCTCTTTTGACTAGAAAAATTAACACTGTTAACGACAGTAGTAGTAACAGTGATAGCAGTAGTGACGAGGATGATGAAGGTTCAAACGAGGATAGGGCATCTGAGTTGCTAGAAAAAGCAAAAGAGAAAACCCTGAAAGTATTAGAAGACGATGAAGAATTGCCGAATTCTGGAGTTCTTTCTTTACCTTTCATGGTATTTGTTGCTGTATTTTTCATTTGGTCTGTCAAAGGCAGCTATGAGTTATATACTTGTATTTCTTCATTTTATCTTGACATTTTCTACCTCATTTGTTATGTATTAGGTTCGTGGAATGAAGAAGAGAAAGGAAGAAGCAATTGAAGAAGCTAAGCTTGCCCTTCAGGAGTATGAGCAATTGGAGGGTACAAATGGTGCAGTGAGTTCTAAACTAGCCCCTGCAAGTGGTAGAAGGGTCTTCGGTAGGGCTAATAATGAAGTTCCAAATTCTACCAAGAAGACCAAAACTGAGATGAAAGTGGATAATTATTATGGTAACAGTGACAGTGAAGATGATTTGGAAGCCAAAGATAATATTAACATTGAAGGTGGCAGGATAAATGATGTTGAGAATAAGGTTGGCCCTAATTATGATAGTAAAGAAGCAACCGATGTTTCTGTATTCAAGGTAATAGCGCTTCTGATTTTCCTGCACTCCTATTTTTCAATTCTTTTAGCCGGCAAGAGTAATAGAATATTGTACTGTTTTGGATCACAGAATTTTGATGATGTTGTTGGAGACCCGGGTTCAAAAACAACATATGAAGTTGCTATTTTTGCCTCTGACTCATGGAGAAAGGTTATTATCCTTTGCTATCACTTTGAGTATTCTTTAATCCAGAGTAGCTGGTTTTCCATGATAAGTTGTTTGTATGCAATCACAGATGAAAAACGTGAATGGAGTAGATACAAATGTCAAAAAGTTGCAAGGAGTCAAGGAACCGACCGATCATAAAGACATGGAGGTTTGATCGTAACTTTTTAGTTTGCTCTACTTTTGTGTGTTTTTGCAGCTCCTTATTGTTCTGTTCCTTTTTTGGAAACTCTGAAGAAGGGAGAAGAGGAAAGTGATTCAGATAGCGGACAGCAAATGGTGGATGGTATTTTGTCATCGGTCCCCAAGGAATCATATGAACTACCTTCTCAAACAGAGCTCATTCGACTTGCTTTTGCTGGGGATGATGTAGCAGAACAATTTGAAAAAGATAAACAAGAGATCTTGAATGAGGAGAACCCTGAACCTGATAAACCTGTGTTGCTTCCTGGTTGGGGACAATGGACTGATGTACAGCAAAAAAAAGGTTTGCCTTCATGGATGCTTAAAGAACATGAAGATGCTAAGCGGAAGAGGGAAGAAACTCTTAAGAAAAGGAAGGATGCACATCTTAAGCACGTCATTATCTCTGAAAAGGTGGATAAAAAGGCAAGTATTCTAGTTTTGCTCTTAAATTTTCATCTCAAATGCATATTTGGTTGTGTTGAATGAGCCAATTCTTTGTCTATTTGTGGTTGATTACGTTCGTCACAAGACCTACAAATTTCATTCATTCTAATAAGAAATGTTGAATTGCACTTTCTGGTTGTAAAATGGTCAAGTTTCTGTAACTGTATTTCGCAGGCTGAGAAATTGCAAACAAAAACTCTGCCCTACCCTTTCACATCCAAGGAACTCTTTGAACAAAGTATGCGCATGCCGATTGGATCTGAAGCAAACCCAGAGACTGCAGTCAGAAGTCTTAATCGTCCAGAAGTAAGTTCAACTTTTTCTTCCCCCAAATCAGAATCCTCAGAACTTGATATATCTCTTTCGAGAGTCGGGGTGCTTGTGTAGTTATTTTACGTGGTGGAGATAGTAGAGAGTAACAATGGTGTCTACTCGGGAAGCTAATTCCGATATGCCTCTTTTTCCCTTCAAATCTCCCGGCCTCCCCAAAGATTCATTGCAAGCATTATGCTTGTATCTACTTACAATGCTTGTTTTTTTTCATACACAGGTGGTGAAGAAACCCGGGGTGATTATAAAACCGATCAAGTTTGAGGAGATGCATCGTCATGCAAATTCCGAAGATAACAAACGGAGAGGGCAACAACAGAAGAAAAATAGAAGCAGCGGTGCTACTGGTAAGAACAAGAAACAATGAGAGACACAACTAGATCTCATAAATTAAGGACAAAGAATGAAGAGCTGTGATTTGCAGTCTACTGAGCTTAGGCCATAAGCTGTGAGTTTTCGTTTATTATTTTCTGTAGAAAATGGGAAATTTTGCTAGAAATAGCAGAACAGAAAGGGAATTTCATTGCAGTCACCAACCTGAAAACTAACAAAAAGAGATTCCATCCTCACGAAAAGATCATTCATCCATTCCTGTGTACTGGACAAATACAATATAAGTAGAGAACAAATACAAGCTATGTCCTATGAAGAACACAGCAGATCTTGTTGCCGAATTCGGTCTCTGCCAATGACGCAGGCAACTCTCCCAATAAGAGTCAACCCTTCATGGCCATTCCACTGACAGTTAACAAAATCTCTTCAAAACTAGCCAAAGTCATCACAGGTAGTCCCAAATCTCTTTTTTCCCTGTAGAGTTAATTCTTACAGGTTTCAACTGACAAGCATTGTTGTAACCGTTTTCACCTGCATAGCCCATATGCTCGGACGATTGCCATTTAAAGCCTTTGGTGACCAAAGTTTCTTGACTATTAGGTGATTCCAATCGAACATGAAGAAGCAAACATCTTCTCGGGATCTTAGCATCAAGAACACTCTCAGAACAAGTACTCATCATCCAACCCCAAAACACAAGATATTCATAATTGAATTGCTTGTTTCTCCAAAATATATATAATAACATAAGTACACTATGCAGAATTAAGTTCAAGAGTTGGGCACCATTCAGCTTTTCAGCGGCCTTTGGGAATACCCTTTTCGGTGATATATCGAATATGATTGTCGAACTCGGCCAGTTAAGCCTATATGGCCGAGTGTCCATTCCATCTGATAAGAACGTTAAATTACTTGTTTAAGCCCATCCATGTGGTTTACACAGGGATGGCAACGGGCTGGATCTGGATTGGATCTAGTTGGATTTAGATTTAGATCTATTTTTATATTGTGGATTTAGATCCTTCTTAGATCCGTGAGTCTAAAAAATTGAGATCCAGATCCAATAGATTTTATAGATCCGGGTCCAAAATGAATTTATTAAAAAACGATCATTCGACCTATTTTTTAACGTAATAAAACTGTTATCGAATAATTTCACATTACAATTCCAATAAAAAAATAATAATTTTAGTACAACTAGTAACATAATAATAAAAAAGATGAACTAAAGTCTCAAAAAAACTCCAACACGAATACACAAATGTCTCTAAATAACACAAACATTAAAAAATATAGATCATGAAGCATTCCACTATCGCAAGTTGAATGCCACACTTTACCTCCTTAAAATGTTAATCTTTATCACTACTTGAATCATCAACATCCTAAAACAAACAAAAAACAACCAACAAAAGTAAAAAAAATACTTTATAAAAATAATAACTTTTTTATGTACCATGTTAATGATATCCACAACTTTCGTATCTTCATCACAATTTTTATTAATAGTGTTCCTTCAGAAGTATCTTTTTCATAAATAAATAAAAATTATATTAAAAAACTAATATGAAATATAAAATAAAAATAAATAAATAATATAACTACTAATAAGTACAAAATTACCTTTGACATCTTTAACCATCCAATTTTGCAAGCATATTAAAGCTTCCACAATTCGAAAATGAAGCCTAGAACGATGAGCACTAATGACTCTTCCACCCATGCTAAATACACTTTTTGAAGCAACCGAAGAGATCGGAATTACAAGAATATCCTTAGCAATTTTTCATAGGGTAACTTTGGTCTCTTTTCCACCAACTAAGAACATTAAATTTATTATCCTCGAGTAAAGTAAGACTCTCCAAGTATTGATCAACCTCACCCTCATGAGCACCGTTCTAGTTTTTATCTCTTTGATCTAACAAAATCATCCTCGTCACTATACTCATCTAACCCGCCACTTAATGATGACTTTTCATTTATTTGATTGCTTTTATTTTGATACTCATGGACAAGGTTATCAAGTGTCTTCCTCACACTTTTCAATTCACCATTAACAGTATCTCCATATAATTTTCTAAAATAATGAGCGACACAATCCATTTTGTTTTTTGGATCTAAAATCGCAGCAATAGCTAAAATATCATTAATATGTGATCAATATTTGTCAAACTTTTTTACCATACTCTTAGCCATTATCCTAATAATTTTAATATTGTCACTTTACACCCAACTACTCAAAGTAAGTCTACTCTCACACACAATTCGAAAAAATAAATTTGTAGTTGAATGATTTCTAACAGAGAAAACTTTAGTGGTCTCATAGAAAATTTTTAACTTTTGACAAACAAGAGCAGCCATACTCCAATCATGGTCACTGGGAGTAATAAATTTCAACCTTTTATTTAGACATTTCAACTTATTTAACATCTTTAAAAGGCAAATTAGATTCATGCATCAAGTAAAGTTTTACCTAGCTTTACAATCAAGACTCACCCTTTCAACTTTAGTCACATTTAAAAGACGACAAGCCTCCACAAATTTTTTAATTTTTTTAGAGGTAAACATCCAAAATGCAATACACTCTCGAACTCTGATAATTGCAAAATTAATAACTTCTAAACTATATTTCACAATTAAGTTCAAAATATGAGCACTACACCTCACATTGAAAAAAAAAATTACACCTAACAACAAACCGTTTACAGTACGAAGCAGCTTATCATATGAATTTAGGTGGCGATGCAATACTGTTTCGATTTGTTTCGCAAAACCATCCGAGTGTGGGGCAGAACAAAGCACCGGCATATGGGTCAACAAAAAGAGGCTCTGCAATCTGCATGTACAATATATATATATACGGTTAAGCTTAGTTGAAACGAGGGTAATAGTATATAGAGAATGGGGGGTGGGTTGCCTGAAAACGGAGAGAAGCTGAATTGATGGCGGACTGGAGCAACGGGTCATATTCGTCGCTGAGTTGAGCTCTGATTGAGCATGCATTTCTCTGCTTCTGCTTCTTCCTCTGGTTGGAGAGGAACAGTGCCACGATTGAAGATGACGGCAGTGGCCGTCGCAGTCGCAAATCGGAGTAATTCCATAGTGTTTTTGGCGCTTTTGGATGGATGTGATTCGTGCACTTCATTGATTGGGAGGAGAGTTTTCATAATTTTTTTTATTATATTTGGTGGTGAGCGTATGGAAATAAAATGAATTCAACATTTGATAAATTAGATATAAAGTGTGTTTTTCAAGTACAAAATTTAGGATTTAAACTATAAAAATTAGAATTAGAGTTTAATATTTAATTTTTAAATATTTTTAATATAAGATATAAAAAGAAAATAGTTATAAAGTAAAACAAAAATCTTCTTAAATCTATACCTTAAAAATACCTTCAAGACGATTTTCATCCAGTAAAGCAGGGGCAATTGAAGCTCTCTTTAGTCTTTAGACGCTATCATACTATTTTAGGGTTAATTACCCAATTGGTCATCTGATTTACTACAATTTTAATGCAAATTATGTAGAAAAACCCAATTTTGATAATCCATTTGATGCAAAAAAATTACAGAACTAAGTATGTAACACCCAGATCCGGAATCCGGGTCGTTACAAAGTAAGATGTTCCGAGAGAAATGGTGATACAAGGGAGCTGGAACGCAGATATAGGTAGATTGAAGATCAATTAGTACCTTACTAATTAACTCAATAACGAAACATCATGTTTTCTTATAACAAATTTTGCTATCAAAAACCAAAATTCCTTTGAAAATAAGAGTAAGGTTTAAAAGAACATGAAAATGTCACTTGAAAGAGATAAGAAAAGGTCCCTAAGCAAGGTAACTAGAGAAAACACTGACCCGTTTTCTTCATTCTTCTTCCTCCCCTTCATTCTCGGCAATATTGAAGTAGCGGAGTTCGTAAACAGAACGATCCTTGTTGGAGGCAATCACCCGAAGCCAATCACGGACATTGTGCTTCTTCATGTACTTCTTAGTCAAGTACTTAAGATACCTAGAAATCAAACAGTAAACACAAGGGTCAGTCAACAAAAACTCAAAAACTGGTTCTTTTCTTTTTAAAGGAAGATCCCAAGAATGGTCTCAGACATCCAAGGAAGGATCAAAGCAGCAAAAGCTCTCAAACCCGGCGAAGGCGAAAGCTCTCAGGCGGCCACTGCGAATGTTTTTGAGAAACAAGCCTTAAGGATTGTCATCATTGACCTTAACATTGTACCTATTTTACCCGTAACAATAAGCAGCTAAAGTTTCACAAAATAAACAAATCCCTTAAAAACTAGAATTCATATAGCAAATAGAAAACCCATTTTGTACTAAGGTTCAATTCATTTTATATGCACAAATGCAAGAAAAAAGGGAATTTGTACGGCAATAGTACCAAGGCCTCAGACATCCAAGGAAGGATTGAAGCAGCAGTAGCTCTCAAGCCCGGTGAAGGCGAAAGCTCTCAGGCGGCCACTGAGAATGTTTTTGAGAAACAAGCCTTAAAAATTGTCATCATTGACCTTAACATCGAACCTAATCTATCCATAACAATGAGCAGCTTAAGTTACGGAAAATGCCTTAAAAACTACAAATTCATATAGCAAACAAAACCCCATTTTGTACTAAGGTTCGATTCAATTTATATGCACAAATGCAAGAAAAAGGGAAATAGAACGGCAATAGTATCAAGGTCTCAGACATCCAAGGAAGGATTGAAGCAGCAGTAGCTCTCAAGCCCGGCGAAGGCGAAAGCTCTTAGGCGGCCACTGCGAATGTTTCGAGAAACAAGCCTTAAAATTTGTCATCATCGACCTTAGACATGAACCTAAAAAAGTTGAACTAACTTTACCTAAGATTCAAATTTCAAAGCCACTTTCAAGATGAAAAGAGGAATGAGGAATGTACCTCTTGGAAAAGTTGGAGTCCGATACGACGGCGATTCTGTTCTTGTCGCGACTGATAGTGATGGAATCACCGAGTGCACCGGCTTTACCACCGACCTTGATCCGTTCCTGGAGGAACTTCTCGAGTGAGGCAATGTCCATAATCTTATCTTCAACCGGCTTAGAACAGTCGATGGTGAAAGTCACTCCCTTCTTCTTCCCCTTTGGTCCGGATGCTGCCCCACGACTCATCTTTGCAGTAACTCACTGCGTTTTGAGAGATTACCTTAGCTGCCGCTGCGTATTTTGAAGGCAATCAATGGCGGCGAAGTTGCAAATGCTTATAGCAGAGTGTATATATATGGGATTTTGATTCTAGGGTTTATCAGGATTCCTCTTAGGTTTCTAAGTTTTGGGCTGAAGCAGATGAAATCGTTTGTTACTTTGATCCAACCCAAATTTAGTACAGCCTAATTAAGTATTGGGCTTAAATTAATAACAGTAATTATTTAATACATTAACGATAAAAATTAAATTTTAATAATTATTTTAATTTTAGAGTATATGAATTTATTTTAGGTATTTATGTTTAGAGTTTTTTTTTTTACAAATGCTACTGAATTTTTATTAAATCCCTAGAAAATTATAATTACATCGTAATCAATAAGTAAATAATTGGATTAAAAAACCAAAAATTCTTACACCCCAAAATAAAGAAAAATAAATTTTCTATGAAAATAAGCATACCAATAAAATTCAGAAGCTTCCTAAATCTCAGACGCATAGTGAAGGAAGGAGTTGTAGGCGATCCAAATTGTCGTGCAAAAAGTACCGCTACCCAAGACTGATTTTATTCGCAAACAACCATCAACCGAGTGGGGATAAGCCTTTCCAAGTGATCACCGACAAAAATAATAAATCATAAACTAGCATCGATTGAATCTCTATGCGAACAATAATTGATCGCTAGGGTATGCTGCAATATGTTAGAGTTAAAATTTAATATTTATAGGTTAAAATTTAAATCTTTATCATATTACTCTAAAAAATAAACTTTAATCTTTAAACTCTAAATTCTAAATTCTAATATTAAACTTTAAATTCTAATAATTAATGTGATGATTCAAGAAGCTAGTGATATAAAATTTATGTTAATATACCATGGTTAGATTAAGTTGTAAAATATAGTCTATTTATTTTAATTCAATTGTTTTAGATCATATGTATTTCTTAAATTTTTTATTTTGGTCTAAATAATAGTTATTATGTGAGATTTGTTTTTGCTATTGTGATATATTTTATTTTTTATAGTTATATTTGATGTTATTTCTTGGTGTAATATTTTTATGTTATTCTATTGATTTAATTATATCTTTTAGTATCGAATTTACAATACTAAGATAAATCGTAATTAAGTTATGATAAGATTAATTTAATATTGATTCAATGGTTATCGTTGTTATAAATTTTTATATTTGTATTGATGATATTTATCTTTAATTGTTGATAATATGTTTTTTACATCTATTATTTGTTTGAGTTAATTACATTTTAAAATTGGAGATTTAAAACATAATTTTTATTTAGTCACAATTCTAAAAAAATATAAGAAAAAATTATACAAAAACCCTCAAAGCATAGAAACCGTAGTCTCCTTTGTTTTTTTTTAAGTGTCGGCGACGACACTAATTTTAATCTTGGTCACCGATTGTTGGAATCTATCATTTTGTTTATATTATTTTATTAGTTTTTAATAAATTATTATGCTCTTGTTGCACGATCTACTCTACCTTTTTATATGTTTTTTTTTTGTCGTTTGACATTTTTTTTTCTTTTGTTTTTATTAATTGGATCTGACGATATCACGATTGATCAAGATGACGCTTATTTGTAATCATGGTGATCTTTCTTGCTTTGGACCCTCAAATTAAATTAGGATACACAGCTTGTGCTCGTAGATAATTTATCGCGACGCTTAGTTCTGATTTGCGATTCTCGGTGGCCTTTCAATATATTAGTCCCATTTTGTGGTTCGTTTGCCGATATAATCAGATTTATTCGTGTCTATTTTTTCGATCGATATTTTAAATAATTTTTTTAAACTTTTTCCATGTATGATCCTTGTATGATCTAAAGTGGTTAGTTTTAAGAAAATATTTAAATTATGTATTTAGTTTACAATGATAATTATAAATCATTATTGTAATATTCAGTATTTTCTCGTTTGATAAAATTAATTATTTTTATTCAAAAAAATAAAAAATTAGTTTATGGTTTATAGTTTAATGGTTTAAATTTATAGAATTAGAATTTAAGGATTATAATTTAGATTTAAATTTTAAAATTTAATTTTAGAATTTATAAATAAAAAATTAAATCTCTAACATATTATTTCAGCCTTAAATTTTAATCTTTAAATTATAAAACTTAACACTAAACCCTAAATTTTAAGTATATACTTTAAATTTTAAAACACTAAACTTCATTCATCTCCCTAAAATTCAGTGCGCATATGTGTGATTTAATTTCAATCGTAAAAATTAAAAAGTAGAGATTTTGTGAGTGATTGACAAAAAATGGAAGAAAATGAATGAAAATTCAGTAGAGGACTCCTTAACTTCTGATGCTCGTGGTGTCGCCGTCGTGTGTGGGTAAAATAAAAGCTTAGACATTGTAAATGAGAGATGAAAGATAATCTAATTATCGATATTCCTTGTTCTTTCATTGCTATTGATTCCGTCCTTCGTTTCACAACGATAGACACATCTTAGTTCTATTTCTCGACGTAATTTATTTTTGTTTCTTTTCTTATTAAATCCAAAGAAAGAAAAGGAATTGAAATGTATTTTCAGGCAGGTGCACTCTGTTAAGTAAAATAAAGTTTGTTTTTTCATAGAAAATCTTCTCATCCTTAGAAATTAGTTAGTCATGCCATTTATTTTTAATTGTTAGCTAACAATTTGTTTTGCTTTACTATTATTAGCTTTCATTCATTTTATGTACAACCTATATAAAGGCTTATTTGCTGTTTAGAATATTATCAGTTTTTAGTTTTCTTATCTCTTTCAATCTATCTAAAGTTTTATTTGTTTTATTGTCGCCAATAATGGTATCAGAGCAAGGACACAAGTAAACATGATAACAAACTAGATATTCTCACTATATCTCAGTAACGTCACTCAATCATGCTTTTTAGCAAGAATGAAAAATGAAACATGACTGTGGTTGAATTTTTCCCCTTATTTGTTTACCTTTGTATACAATCCAAATGAGAGACGCTAAAAAAGAAACAAACACAGTCAGAGACGCAATAATTAGTCCCCGAGTCCATTGATCCGTAGCTTTTAGTTCACGAAGTATTTACTTGATTTTGAAAAACTCTCGCTGCAAAGAAAATGAATTCGAAACCAGAGCTGGAGGAAGAGCCGGAGTCGGAGGAGGAATCGGAGCTAAAGGAGGAACCAGAGTCGAAGGAGGAACCGAAAAAAGTTAGAATGAGAATGGGAAGCTGGAGGAGTCGGCAACAAGACACATTTTCGTTCGATAGCATGCATAAGTGGAAAGGAAAACTTGACAGGCTAAGGAATCTCTCTTGAACAATGGGGGGAAGAGAGAGTTTATCTCATATTGACAAATCAATCTAAAATTTAATAGAGACAGAGAGTTTGTCTCATATTTAGTTGTTTTATATTATATATATTTCTTAATTTTTTATTTTGATCTGAATAATAGTTATTATGTGCGATATTTTTGTTATTGTGATATATTTTATTTTGTATAGTTATATTTGATGTTATTTTTCGGTGTAATATTTTTTTATGTTGTTTTATTGATTTAATTATATGTTTTAGTATCGTGTTTATGATACTAAAATAAATCATAATTAAGTTGTGATCAGATTAATTTAATATTGATTTAACGGGTTATTATTATTATTATTATATATTTTTATATTCGTATTGATGATATTTATTTTTAATAGTTGATAATATGTTTTTTAGATGTATTATTTGTTTGAGTTATTTAGTTACATTTTAGAATTAAAGATTTAATACATAATTTTTATTTAGTCACAATTCTAAAAAATATAAGAAAAATTTAAATTTCTTTTCTCTTAAAATATAAAACCGCAGCCTCCTTTGTTTTTTTTTCCCTTTAAGTGTCCACCGCGACACCAATTTTGGTATTGGTCGGTAACTACTAGAATTTATCGTTTCGTTTATATTATTGGTTAGTTTTTAATAAATTATTATGTTCTTGTGGCACGATCTACTCTACCTTTTGATATATATATTTTTTTTCATTTGGCACATTTTTTTAAATTTTTATTAAGGTTGGATCTGACGCATCACAACTGATCAAGACAATACTTATTTGTTATCATGGTGATCTTTCTTGCTTTAGACCTTCGGAATGAATTTGGATATGCGATTTGCGCTTGTGGATAATTTATCGCGATGTTTAGTTCTGATTTGTGATTCTCGTTGTCTTTTAAAGATTAATCCCATTTTGTAGTTCGTTTGCCGATGCAGTTAGATTTGTTCGCGTCTATTTTTTTGATCGAGTCTTTGAATGAATTTTTTAAAAATTCTTCATGTATGATCCTTATATGATCTAAAGTGGCTAGTTTTAAGAAAATGTCTAAATTATGTATTTAATTTACAATGATAATTATAAACTATTATTGTAATATTAAGTATTTTCTCCTTCAATAAAATTAGCGGCTTCTATTCAAAAAAAATAGAGATTTAGTTCATGATTTATAGTTTAATGGTTTAAGTTTATAGGTTTAGAATTTAAAGATTATAATTTAAATATAAAGTTTAATTTTAGAATTTACAAATAAAAAATTAAATCTCTAACGTATTGCTTTAACCTTAAATTTTAATCTCTAAATTATAAAACTTAAACCTAATCCTTAAATTTTAATTATATACTTTAAATTTTAAAAACCCTAAATTTCATTCTATCTCCCTAAAAAATAGTGCGTGAGATGAGACAGATCGCGAGCTACTCGAGCTCGACTTGGTTAAAGCTCGGTCAAAACTCGACTCGACTAAACTCGGCTCGAACTCGACTCTAGTTCTTGACGAGACGAGACGAGCTACATGATACCCAACTCGAGAGATAAGAGTTTACATAACATGTGTATCAAAGTTTTTTCTCCATTGGACTTTAAATGAGACTTGAGAGATAAGAGTTACTCGAGTCTAACACTATCAAACATGGTCAATACTTGGCTCGATTAGCCTCGGAAAAAGCTTGAACTCGACTCGAGTTCTTAACGAGTCGAGCCGAGCTCAGATTTTTTAGGCTCGTTTAAAATTACTCAAGCTCGAACTCGACTTGAAATCTTAACGAGTCGAGCTCGACTCGACTCGTTTACACCCCTACGCATATATATGATTTAATTTCACTCGTAAAAACTAAAAAGTAGTGTTTTTGTCAATGATGGACAAAAAAGAAAGAAAAGGAAAGGAAATTCAGTAGAGGACTCCCTGACTTCTGATGCTCATGGAGTCGCCGTCGTGTGTGGGTAAAATAAAAGCTTTGATATTGCAAATGAGAGATGGAAGATGAACTAATCGTCGTTATTCCTTGCTTTTCCATCGCTATTGATTTCGTCCTTCGTTTCACAATGGTAAACACATCTTAGTTCTATTTATTGACGTAATTTGTTTTCGTTTCTTTTCTTATCAAATCCAAAGAAAGAAGAGGAATTAAAATGTATTTTCAGGCAGGTGCAACCTGGGTTTTTGTTTAGCCCCATATGATGCTCGTAAACGAGGTAACAATCTTGAATTTCCGATCAATTCTTGTATTAATTTCTATTTTCTCTCGTTAAAGTTCCCAACTTTCCTGTTAGCCAAACACCAACAAGCTAAATACTGAAGTCTTAGCTCACAACGTTGATATTGTTTTAATTTTGGTTGTGTAACTCCCTAAACCGACCTAAAAGAAATAGATCTAATCTAGGAAGTCACGTTTGAAGATTTTACCCTAAAAAAACAATTTTAAAAATTATACTTAAATTAAAAATAAAATTATAATGATAACATAAATATCCCAAATATCTCAAAGTTTATAAAATAATAAATAATAACCTGAATATCTAAAAATAGTTTTGCTTGAATAATTAAATAACTGAATAAAATTTGAGATCCTCCAAGTACCGCATCGCCTAAAGTTCAAAGATCTGTAAGAGAAAAAGCTAAGAGGGGGTAAGTTAAAGAGCTTAGTGTGTCTCTAAGGTGCAAATAAAAACAATAAAACACAGTTTATAAAATTATTTTTCAAAAGTAATATTATAAAAACTAAAATATAGTTCACATAAATAATTTTATCAAGAGTAAAGTTTTGGAAAAATACAAATCATGATGTATGAATGATATCATACGCAGAATGCAGTCCTATACTCCGAACGCCAAATATAGTGGTGGCTAAATCAACCGATCGCTGTGAAGATAGTTCCCCAGAACCCCTCACCCCTTTATTTCACCAAAACGCTGTGTGGTAAAACCACCTTCCTCCGTATACAATCTCACCTCATGCACACAACATGATGTAACATAATTTGAAAATCCGAAAACAATCACAATTCAATCCGAAATCACAATTTATCTGAAATCTCAATTTGTCCGAAAACACAAATTCACGGGATATAAAAAATTCATATTTACTTCAAAAATGTGAAATCTCAAATCTGAAAACTTTAATATTTCTCAAATCATAATGACATGTATGCATGATAACACAAATGCACAATCAAAGTCACAATACAAAAATTAGACATGCTAGCAAAACACGATTATTTTTCAAAACACAAAATATTAAGCATGTCACACAAAAACTATATTTTCGGAAATCATATATAGCACCAGTAAGAGAACACACCTTCGCCATCAAGAATGAAAATATAGGCTTTACTGCTTTAGAGAATCTTGATGGAAGAAAATAATTGATGGTTTTCTCTTAGATCAAAATATGTATATATAGAGAAAAATAACTAATTCCAATTACCATTAGGATTAGAATTCTATTAAACCATAAAAATTTAATAAAAATAATAAAAAAAATTGATTATAGATAAACTTTTTCAAAAAAAATTAATCTCAGTAAAAATAAAATTCAATTTAAAAACAAATTATTTATCCAAAAGTCATCAAATCACTTTAACTTTTAATCTTTTAAGTTCAAATTTAAAACTTTTAAAACTTTATAATCTTATCTCAAAAATTTTCCCTCAGATTTCGAAAATCAATTTAAAAACCTCAAGAAAAATTAGGTTTCAAAAATTAGGAATATAAAAATTAGAGTTTTTAATTTAGGATTTTTAAATTAAAGTTTCAAAATTAGGAATAATTTTCAGGATTCTTCTCAATGTCGATTTCTTTAATCTCCTAAACTCGACTGCAGGCGAAATCTGTCGGAAAATTCGGATTTCTATGTGGTAATTGCACTGATCTCTTATAGAGGGTGTGATTTTGCTCTTAGGATGTCTTTCAAGCCTATTTTGCTGCTTGTTTATGGAGAAATCTAATACATCTTGAATCACTTCACATTGATATTCAGGACTTGTCGCCAGTGTATTCGCCACCACTCGCGGCGGCCTTCAGAGATATCGGAAGCAGAACGATCAGGTTTGTTAATAAACTTCAGAAATGGTTTTAAGCAAACATAGATCATTTCCATGAAAACCAAGTAGAGTTGCAGAAAACGTTTGTGCCATAATATTAGTTAAAGGCAGTTCCCGAGCACATTATCCGAAGGCGTGAACAGCGGGGAAAACATGAACATGTTTTGCAACACGATGAACACTTAATTTCATATGTCTTCAGAATTCAGGTTCCTAAACTTGTCTACTTCTTATGTAAGATTAACAAGATTCAGGTTCATAAGATTGTTTTTTCTTCTCCTTATGTTCATTGTTGCATATAAAAGGATGGTTTTCCTTTTACCAAACCATGGAGCAATAAATAGCTCGAGGGAGACCCTTCAGTGTTGATTAACTAAGATGATGATTCACTCTTCTTGGCATTGCTACCCTCTTTGTGATCGCCGAAGATACGTTGCCGGAAATCCGAAACCATTAGAGGGAGACCCTTTCGGAGAGAGACCTTGGGTTCCCAGCCAAGTTGCTCTTTGGCTCTTGAGATATCAGGTTTCCTCTTGTGCGGGTCATCTTCAGTGTTGGGTCTAAACTCTATCTTTGCATTCGGATCTATAGTTTCTTGGACAACCTGTAAGCATAAAATCGAAAGATATTCCGCGTTTAAGCATCTTTTAACCCACAATGTTCATATTGCTGCAAGTAACTGTACCTCAGCAAGCTCGAGCATGGTGAATTCACCCGGATTTCCGAGATTAAAAGGTCCAACATGTTCTCCTTCCATCAACCTCATGAGCCCCTCCACCTGTTCCAATACATTGTATTGACAAACACCAATTGTCCCATGGATTAGTTCTGAAACTCTACCCCAAATAATGAGAAAAGAACCCTAAACCCTACCCCAAAAAAGATGTCTTTAGATATCATTAGAAAAGGGCCGGAAGATACCATCACTTAGCTTTTAAAACTGGTCCGAAGAAACATTAGTTCAGTTGACAGCGAAATAACACATATGCATGCTTCAGACCAAATTTGATGGTCCCCTTGGGACATTCATTTTGGTACAAGGTCACATGGTGTATGTTTCACCTATTAATCTTTACCTTCTCCAAACAAAATTTCAGAACCAGGGAAGGAATCTGATCCTTTCGATTAAAACTTACAAGTTCTTTATTACATTACACATTGGTTCTAAAAACTTATGTTCTAAAACTGCATGAAAAACAATTCAGATGGCATACCAAATCAGAAACATATTGGAAACTCCTTGTCTGCTTGCCATCACCATACACAGTCAAAGGCTCCTTCCTTAAAGCCTGCATTCATTTGCTCAATTATCAACATTAGCACCTATACCGGCACACTAATAAATGCGATAAAAGGGCACCTGAGCAACGAAGTTGCTAACAACACGACCGTCATCGATGCACATACGAGGTCCGTAAGTATTGAAAATTCTGGCAATCCTAACCTGAAAGAGCAAATACTCTCCACATTTTAGAAGCTCAGTGTATTGAAATGACAGTAAATTGATCAATCTAACCTCAACTCCAGCTCCTCTGTGATAGTCCATTGTCAGTGTTTCAGCAGTTCGTTTTCCCTCGTCGTAACAGCTTCGGACACCTGTCAGCACACATTCAAATTGGTTTCACGTTTTACATGAAGAATTTTGCTTGATTTAGGCTTAAGATAATGAGATATGTAAAGTACAACCATGGAATTAGCGCGGGAAAACAAAGTGAACAATACAAGTAGCCTACATCTGAACTTGCACTAACAAGACAAATATTAAAAGAAATGTCCCTACCACCGTTATCATCTTACTGTCATTTCCATTTCTCACCCGTTACAGAACCTGTCTGGTTCTGAACATGGTGGAGTAGTAAATATGTGCTACGTGTTAGACTGTCAGCGTGTCAAGTAAAATTTCTGCTGACAGTACGATTTCAAGTGACCGGTAATCACGGATTACTTCTGAAAATGGTCAAAAAAAAATCGACCAGATCTAAAAATTTCTAGATTCTAGACTGACATTTCTGCAAATATTGACGGCCAACTTCCGATGATTTTTCCGGCGACCGTAAATTTTCAAACAGAAGAGGAAAAAGGGTGTTTTAGTTTACCAATTGGATTAACGTTGCCCCAATAAGTTTCCTTCTGTGGGTGCTGAAGAGGATCGCCGTAGACTTCACTGGTACTGGTTAACAAGAACCTTGCGCCTACTCTTTTCGCCAGTCCTAACATGTTCAATGTCCCGACCACGTTTGTCTTGTAAGAGAAACACATTCATTAAGGAAACAACAACAACAACAACAACAGATTTGTACAGTGAAATTAAAGACTGATGATTTTAGGGGGGAAAGGATATGATGGTTTTGACTGGGTTGAATTTGTAATGAACTGGAGACGCGGGGCAAGCGAGATGGTAGATCTGGTCGACTTCCAACAGCAGAGGCTCGACGACGTCGTGTCGGATGAGCTCGAAGTTCGGGTTACCGAAATGGTGCATGACGTTTTCTTTCCTGCCGGTGAAGAAGTTATCGACGACGATCACACTGTCTCCCCTTTCTATCAACCGGTCGACGAGATGAGACCCGACGAACCCAGCTCCACCCGTCACGACGATTCTCAAACCTTTCCGTTTTAGCCCCAACGGAATCTTCCCCGCCGGATTGGAAGACCCGAAACCAAGTCGTTGCGGGTGGGAGAACTTGTTCTGGATTTCAACGGGGAAGTAGGTGATGGAATCAGGGATCGGGTCGATGAAGTGACGCTGAAGTACGCGGGGAACACGTGAGGTTGGGAAGACGGTGAACACCAGAGTGGCAATAGCAATGCCGACGAGTACGAAGACAAGGCGTTGCTCCCTTAGCATGTAGCGAATCGGACGGGTGACGGAAGCCCATGGCTTATCGGGTTTGGGCGAATACGAATCCGACACCGGCTGAGATTCGTGTCCCCTGAATATCAGCTCCGACCCCATCGTTCTTCCAACTTCAAAAATTCTCAACTGTAATTCCTAGATCAAAAGAGAGCCAAATTCCAAAGAATTTGTGAAGACTGAGTCAGGCTGGAAGAGAGGGAGAGGAAGCTGTGTTACAGGAATGGCCGGAGCGGTGGCTTTTGGTTGTTTATAAAGAGGTTTTGGAGTTTGAAAGTCTTGTAATTGGGTTTTACCTTTTCCGGCTTATTGACTTATAAAGTTGCTTTACCAATAGGGATGGGGGTTAAACTTTTTAAACTAAACAAGGGTTAAATATATAAAAAATATTTTATATTCTATTATTTAATAAATATTTAAAATATTTTTTAAAAAAGCATGTAATTTTTTTTAGTTAAAATAAGTGTATAAATTTTTATTTTTATTTAAATAGATATAATAGTTAATTTTAACAAAATTTTAAATATGGGTGGGGTTTTGGCCTACCTAGTGTATACCCAATTATATTGAAAAATAAGAATAAAACCTTTTCAATTGAAGTTAAAACTTGAAATAGGGACTACTTTACAAATTTCTTCAAGTTGTTGTATTTTTTCACAATTTTAATAATTCCATTCGCCTTTGCAAAAACTCCATGCACCACCCTTGAATTTTGTGAGAGTAACAACAAGAGTGGCTAAATTTTAATAATTTTACTTTTACATCGAAGTAATCGATCGAGTAATTAATTTAACACATTAGTTAAGTCCAATTACGATAACTATAACTACAAAGGGCAATCGCCTCCCACCCCAGATATATTTGTCTCCTATTTAATTTTTTAAAAAATAGTTTATTTATAAATTTGACTTCGCACTTTCAAACATTTATGTTTTGCCCCTCAACCTCAAATCTTAACTTCGTCCTCTTATAACTACAAGAATCTTGACTACAACGAGTACCGAATAAGGCTAAATCCCTCAACGAAGAACAAAACTCTCTTTCTCTATTTATAATATTCTAATATACGGTCTGATTTAAAAATATCAAATTTTTTATCGCTTGATTTAAAGGGTTATTAGTATTTTTTTATTTTTAATTTGATCATTATTTATTTTAGAAGATAACCTCCCTTCATGTGAATCAAACCAACTTTGATGAATTTGGACATCTTCCATGTGTTCCTTCTAACTGGTCATGTTGTGCTAATCTTAGAAACGCCGATTGAGGATCTCAGTTTCTTTTTGTTCCTTAAACGACAAGGGATTTGCACGTTTTGTTAGATCAAAAAGAACACACACATTTTCGTTGTAATGAAAAAGATGTGACTTTGAAAGGAAGATTTCTGGGTTTTTTAAATCGAAAAGAAAAGATTTTAGGGTCATGATAAGGGAATGGATGTTTCGTATAGGTCAATGGTACTATGAAGTATAGCAAAAGTTATGAAGTTTTTTTTTTCTTCAGGGAGTTTTATTGGGACACAGTTAAAAAAACAACTAAAAGTTAATATGTTTGATTATAATCGAAAATATTATTAAAAATATAATATTTTCAGATGATAAAGGTGTGGGTAATATTTTAGGTTGATCTGAACTACGTCTTCTGATATTGCAAACAGACGTAGGATTTGCATTATGCTTTCTGTTTGATGCGGGTTTTCGGGTACCACGACGATGAGAAGCCAGTTGTTCGAGTATTGTCACGTTTAAAAAGAAATAATAAACATTAATCTCACATTAGAAAAAAAAAAAGAGGTCTTGAGATATATAGACGGTGGCGCTGTACGTCTTATTAAACGTGTCTTTTAGGAAGAGGGTAATGATCCCGTGACAAATGATATTAGAGCGACCCACGTCGAACTCCCATGAGAGGGGTAGGTATGATGGACATTCGTGACAATTGACTGATCACAAGAGTGAAAACATTAATCACAAGTTAAAAAATATAAAAATTTTAAGATAAATAAATAGTGACGGTGTAAATCCTATCAAATATATATTTTAAAAAGAGGTAATGACCCGTGATAATGTCTATGAGAATGGTCATGAAGTGCTTGGACCGATTTGCCTTTGCTTATCCCTAATTTTAACATACCCCTATAATAAATCATCTCTTCTTTTGAATTTCTATGATTATAACCTCCTTTTATCTATTTGAGAAATTGAAAAAAAAAACATGCATAAAGAGAAATCATTGAATCAGCATGCAATGAGTAAAGGGGCTCATCCATTTTGAGGTCTGCCTAACAGACAAGGTTGCCATAATTTACATATATGGGCAAAAGTTTATCAATTTGTAGAGTTTCCTTTCATGAAATAAACATGGAGTATTTGCAACCGGACTTAGACTTGTATAAGCAAACTATGGCGGAAGCTCCTAGACATGTTGCTAGAATCCAGGCTAGAAATATCCCCCCCAACCTGTTACTCTTGTTACTGTTGGGAATTGAGATGAACGTTCTCTTTCAAGAGAACTATAATTATTTGGATACAAGCTTTCTGCTTCATGTAGGTTCTGACCTGATGAACTTGATGGAGGATAGACATGGAAGCCACCGGCTCTTGTCATATCAGGAACTACCGGAGCAGGCACACGAGACTGATTGAAGTGCTGCTGATTGAAATGATTTGGCTGCCGATAAAAGACAACAGATGTCTGTATCAGACCATGGGCATGACCATCGCTTCCTGGATGATGAGGAAAACCCGAAGAGACAAACGAACTCCCAGCTCTAGAACTGGACCTACAAGTAAACAACCAAGTAGTTTTCGCAATGGTCAACAGCATTCGTGAAAACGAAAAGAGAGTATATAAGTTTATTACGTAGATATTCAAACCCATGTTAGCCGGTACCTTACCCATGCTCAAAGGAGGAATGATGTGGAAAAGATCTGGACCTAGTTGAAGCATTAGGTTCACCGGTAGAAGATCCCTGAGCTGCAGCTGGAATAGAAGTTGTATCAGTAGTATTGCTGGTATGGGCATAAGAATATATGATACGAAGAAGTTGGAGAATGCCGACCCCAACTATGATATTAGATACTAATGTAGGTAAAGGCGCAAATATCTCATTCTGTCCATCAAGGATATTCCACTGGAGACTACAGTTGGGTTCATAGACACTATCATTAGATCTTAATGTTGTGGGTGGAGGTGGTTCAAAATATGCAAAATGTGAATAAGCAACAGATGAAGAAGTAGCAAGTTCAGCAAACGTTAGCTTGATCTACATGGAGAATAAATATTATTTGTGTCGCGTAGTTGTTTCTTTGTTGGGACACCAAAGAAATGAGATGAAGAAACTGATGTTAATCATAAGAACTTACAAGCAGTTGATGGAGATTCCACTTCCCTGAAAGATATAACAAAGCACCAACATGTTAGAGGCAGCAGCAAAGTCTTCCGTATCGAGTGAACTGCCGAACATTTTGAGTAAACAGACAGCAATATTCTTATATAAGTGAGTTCCCATCTTGTTTTACAGTTCCTCAAATTAGTTAGAAAGAAAAACTTCAACTAGAAGCTAGATTTCATAGTGAAGAGCTTGTAATTATCTTGGGGATAAAGAAGACGGTAGCTATCGATGCTCGTGGAGAGGATGAACTAGGCAAAGACAAGTGAAAATCCGACAAGTAATCTAAATATGCAGTTAATTTCATTGAAGCAATTATGTTGATAAATTCTTTCAGCAGTAAATTCAGTCCAAATTCAACACAATGTAGCCTCAACGATGGAACGGTCATAGCATAACATACGCGAACAAAAACAAAACCACAAGAAGATAGATCTTGCTTACTCGGATGATGAATCAACTCTTGTAAATTCGCCAAAGGGACACCATTGAGTTCTAACATGCTGCATATAAAGAAGGTGCAATGCAACACATTGCAAGAAGAAATGAACCAACACACCTTTTGCAAACAGAAAGCGGATTTAACGAGCAAATAATGCAACACCGATTAAGTTTTTAGTGGAAAGCAAATAAGAGTCCAAATTCTTCATACTAATTTATGTTTATTTGGATGATGACATTAAACACAAGCCAATATTTTGAAAATGCAGTATAATTTCCAAGCTAAACAAGCAAAAGTTGAATAATGCATGTTTTAAGATGATAAAAAACGATGTCGGATAATAGAGAATATAAGAATATTGTTGTACCATTTCAGAATAAACTGGCTCATAGTCGTCATCATCATCACCATCATCAAGATTCTCCATGTTTGGGACAGGAAGTGATCGGGTGGAGCCATTTGCATACAACCATTGACCTTCTTCAACCTTCTGGCAAATCGGACATTGCATCGCCCCCTTCATGTTAAATGCCGAACCAATGCAATCTGCACAGTTTAGATCATTAGCAGCAAATCATCAAAACAACAAAGCCAACAAGACACAATACAAAGTATAAACGTTCTTCAAGCAGAACAACACATGCATGTAGTTTGTTTCATACAAAAATCTCTTCATCCTTACCAAAGCAAGCCCCGAGTTTGCGACGAGGTCCGGTCTGGATTACTGGCTTTTATTCTTTACTCATTGATCATCAATTATATGTCAAATTGACTAAGATTATCTACTTGAACTTTCATCACAATTCACACCCTAATTCCATTGTTAAATTACCCAAATTCTCATAAATCATCAAGTAGTTCTATCTTAGCAAAACATCATAGTTTAGAAAGAAGAAAAATACCCAAATGGAATTCAGGGCCACATTGAAGCTTAGCCCTTGATCTGTCGCCGGTATAGGAAACCAAATCAAGGCAAATCGAGCATGAGATGTCGGAAGATGGAGGTGCTGCAACATCCCCATCATGAACGTCCATCAGAAGATGAAGATGATAGGTTTCCGAACCCACCGTACGTTTCTTCCACCGATGGAAAACTCAGTATTAAAACGGAAAGTCCGGACCAAATTGCGAAAGGAATCCGAAAAGGATAAAGCTGAATCTACAGATGTAAGAAAATGTTTTGACGTTCCTACCTGTCACATGACGTGGTTGGGAACTTGGGACTTATTTGTTTATTGGAATTTGGGATAGGGGGGATGGATTTAGATTTTAAGGGGTTTGAAATCCCTAAAAATAATTATTAGAATAAACTACTCAAATGATATTTAAATTTATAATTTTATAAATGTTTAACAGTTAAAAAAATATTCGACGTGTACGAACCTCTAACTCAAGTGATTAAAAGAACGTTTATTGTTCTTAAAAGATACAGGTTCAAGCACCAGCGATGTCAGCAGAGTGATTGAGCGATTAATATCAAATGGTAGAGATTATATTCTAGAACATATACTATTGTAATCACTATTAGCTAATTAAAAAAATATTCGACTTATATTATTTTATAATTATCTAATAAATTTTTAACATTTTAATATTATATTTTATTTGTAATTTAAATAAAAAAATTTATCAACGAACTTAAAAATATTATTAATTAATTATATAATATGACACGTGATCTATTTTTTATTTTCTAAAATGTAAAACTTTTAAAAAAATTAAAATTTTAATTTTTCGATCAAAACCTTAGATCACATCTCTCTTATCGTCTAAAATGCTACACACATTCGTGGTTCATTGTTTATCTGTGAGACATCATGTATCTCATCGTCCAATATTCTCGGCAAAATTAGTTGGATATTGTATTTAATTTTTTATTTTAAAATGTATAGATGGTCCCAGTTTATTTCAAAAAATATAGAACTTTGAATAGTGTATTCTTGAGGTCGTGAGGAACACACTCCGATTTCATGGAAATTTAAAAAAAAATTTGTTGAGGGCTACTTGCTTTTTACTAGCCCTCATGCTGAATTGAATAAAAAAATAAAATATTTTGAAGTCGACAAGAAAGCAAACCAAAAAAGAATGAGGTCAGGTTGTTTTCATGGGACTTCAAAAATTTTTAATTTTTATTTTTGAATAAGCATGAGGTCGGGGTGCTTTTATGGGGACCTTAATTTTTTTTATATCGAATAAGAATGAGGTCGGGGTGCTTTTATGGGAACCTCAATTTTTTTTATTTTTTATATCGAATAAGAATGAGGTCGAGTTGCTTTCCCTCAATCCTCACATTTTTTTTAAATTTTTTTGAAGCCAGAGTGTGTTCCTCTCGTCCTCAAAATTCACTATTCAAAGTGTTATAATTTAAAAACAACCATCAATAGTTTTTAAAATAAAAAAAAACTTGGTTGCAATATCCAACCGATTTTTCCCAACATTCTCACCCTTTAATCGTTAGTTAGGAACTTAATCAATCTTTTTTTAGGTATAAAGATAATTTTAACCCTTAACATTTATAATTTTTATCATTTTGACCCTTATTCTTTTTTTTAATAAATTTAACACTTAACTTATGTTTTTTTTTTACAAATAACTTATTTTTAACTAACATAATGATTAGACCGTTAAAAATTTAATGATATTGACATATCAGATATATGTGATAATATATTTTAAATAATATAACATCTAGCATCATTCTACATAAATATAACATGTCATTATCGTTAAATTTTTTACGATAATGACAAATATATACATGTAAAATATAATTTTATTCTAACATAAAATATAAAACAATTAAAATTCAAATAAAATATTAAAAATTAATTAAATTTAAAATAAAAGACTACTAAGTATTCTCAAATCTTAAATATCATTCTACATATATATGACATCATTACCGTTAATTTTTTTTAATTATATAATCATTATGTTAGTTAAAAAAGAAATATTTGTCAAAAAGATATAGATTAAAGGCTAAATTTATCCTAAAAAAAGAATGAGGATCAAAATGATAAAAATCATAAACATTAAAGGTTAAAATTATCTTTATACCTTTTTTTTATTGTTGAATGTTTATCGACGAAGCAAGTGACGATTTTTTCGTCGATTTCTAACAACGAAATGATAAGTTTTCAATAGCGGGAAAGCAAAGTTTGTTAGTGAAGATCTAATTAGTGGTGAAAGGGGAAGAATTTAGGGAGTTAAATTTTGGGTATAACATGTTTTAGAGAAATTAAAGATTTTTTAATTTTAAAAATAAAAATTGAAAAGTATCATAATTTTAATTTATTTAATTTGATGGTTATATTTATAAAAATGGATTTTAAAATATAACAAATAATAACTTATTGGATATAACCGAGTTGAATATATAAAAAATTAAAACTTTTATCTATAACTAGAAAAATATCGAATATAACAAGATTTATATTTAAAAATTTTATATTTTTATATTTTTAGATATCCAATCTGAGTATAACATAATTTTTCGTATCTGATCTAAAATTTTTGAATATCTAATGTAAACTATCCCAAAAATTAAATCTCTAAGTTTTCATAAGTGCCTTAGTTTTAGGGTTTAGAGACTTCAATTAGGATTTAATGTTTGGGGTTTAAGTGTAGGACTTTTGAAATTAAGAAGCGCGATTAGAACTTATAATTTAAAATTAAAATTTAGGATTTATAAGTTAAAAACTAAATTTCTAACAATATTATCTTAAACCCTAAATTCTAAACTAACATTAAATTTTAAATCCATACACTTAACCACTTAACTCTAAATCGGATCCTTAAAACTGGATTGTCTATATTTAATTTTATTTTTAAGTTTTAACTTAACAATTCCCCTAACATTTTTAAGAATCAGATTGACATACCTCTAATATATTAAAAAAATTTTCTATTTCTTTCTCATCGCACCATATATATAGCTATTCCGAACCAATTTCAAGATCACCACGAAGAGTATTTTATTCTTTAAGGAGTAACACATCAGATTGACATACCTAAGAGTACTAGAGTACAATCACTCCTAAAATTTTTAAGTTTTTTTTATTGATAATCTAATTTTGAACCCTAAAATCTTATAATTTTACACCCCTGTATTTTTAATATAATTTCTTGATAATTTATACCTTTTATATGAACTTCTAGATTCGTCCCTACATCTCAGCTCTTGGTCCAGTCAAATATTATCCTTAACAATCCTTTTTTGAAAAATGTTTTTTTTCTTTTATAGTTGAATTATTTTCCAAAATGTAACGACAGATTTAAGCATGGACGAAACTACATGTGGGTGGGGTGGGATAATCGTCCCCTTCTCGAAGAATTTTTTTTTTTATTTTTGTCTTGTTATTTAAATTCTTTTAAAATTTATTTTTATAAATTTGTCCCTTTTACTTCTAAATATTTACGTTTTGTTCCCTCAATCTTAAATTCTGGTTCGGTTCCTGACTTTAAGAGCAAAAATTCTCTGCTTCTTTTATGTATCTCTTTTTATGTTTCCTTTGAAAATTTATTAAAAAAATGAATTTTAAACCCTAACCCTTATTTTCTATATCCTAAACCCTAAACTCTATACCAAAAAATACACCCTACCTCTAATTCCCTAAACTAAAATCCTAAACCTTAAACTCTAACCCTTTAATTTAAAGTGAAGACATAAATAGAGGCATGAAAAAGAGGTAGACGATTTGCACCCTGATTTTAATGCTTCACTTAACAAATATGGTACAAGAACCTTATTTTGCTGCATATGTATCAGGTTAGTCATGGACGGAGCCACTTTGGTTAATGAGGTACCTGTTGACACTCCAAAATTTTTGAAAAATCATATTGTTTTATATAATTCGTATAAAAAAATTAAAAATATATATAATTGACACCCTTTTATAAATAATTTAACACTTATATAATTAATTCTTTTTAAATATCATTCAAAAAAATGACACTCCTTAAATAAATTTCTCGCTCCGACTAAAATATGTTTACTTTGTATAGTTGACTATACGATTATTATAAAAAACACTGTTTTGGATTGTATTACGAAAACCACTAGAGAATTCATTTATCTTATTCAAAAACCATTGGAGGATTCAATTTTATATAATTTGGTATTTTATTAATGATTTACCTTTGTCAGCTGCAGATGTAATACCAGACGGGGTAAAACAAATAGAAAAGAGACTGTTCATGGAAATCGACCGAAAGAACCAACAAAAACCAAGTAAGTTGACATATTTGTTATCCTGAGAGAGATGAAGTTCTGCAAGAAATATCAAGAATACATGCAGGGACAAGAAAAGAAACTGCCGGGAGTTGGTTTCAAGAAGCTCAAGAAGATTTTGAAGAACTGTCGGAGGGATACTCTGTCCAAGAAAGACGTTTATGGAGTTCTTGACATACAAACTTGTCCCCAACATTGTTCAGGTATATATATATATATATATCGATACAGTTGGTGAAAAATTTCTGGGTTTTCTCTTCTCTGATGGTTTTGCTTGTTAATCAAATTCTGGGTTTAACAGTTTCCAGATCCTCCAGGAGGAGGTTATGGTCTCCAGCTTAGTTTCTTATTGATTTCTTCTGTTATGATTTGATGATATGATTTGGATTTCTTAAGGACCATCTGGTCCATCTGATCTGATGTTATCTGTATTTCATTTTGACCCTATGGTCCAATCGTACGGTCATGATGTTGCGGTTGCGGAAATTAAGATTAACTGTGATGTTAGGACAACATTTAAAACTGTTACGATGCGATCGTTATCTTATACCTTTGTTCTTTGTCCTAATCTTATGAAATCATGACTAATGACCAGTGTGCGACGGGACCTTCTTCCCCTCTCTTCTCAAGGAAATGTCCGACGTAGTCGGATGCTTCAACGATCAAGCGCAGAAATTGCTTGAACTACACTTGGCTTCTGGCTTCAGAAAGTACTTCATTTGGTTCAAAGCCAAGCTGCAAGGAAGCCATGTTTCCCTGGTTCAAGAAGGGAAGGACTTGGTTAACTATGCATTGATTAATGCTATCGCGATTCGAAAAATACTAAAAAAATACGATAAGGTATAGGAAGAATCTCTCCATTGATGCTAATTTCATGTGGTTGCAGAGTTTATGTTCTGATTCTGCTGTCTATGCAGGTTCATGTCTCGAAACAAGGACAAGCGTTCCGGTCACAAGCGCAAAGTATGCACATCGAAATCCTTCAATCGCCATGGCTATGTGAGCTTATGGCTTTCCATATCAATCTGAGGGAAACCAAGGCCAAATCAGGGATGACCCCTGCATTGTTTGAGGGTTGTTGCCTCACATTTAACGATGGCAAACCGTTCCTTTCTTGCGAACTCTTCGATTCCGTCAAGCTCGACATCGACCTGACTTGCTCTATATGCTTGGTAAGTTTGCAAGATTTAGCTCTGTTAGTGCCTAGTGGTATACTTTGATTCCATTTTCTTCATTAATGTAACAGGATACAGTATTCGATCCGGTATCCCTCACTTGTGGGCATATATTCTGCTACATTTGTGCGTGTTCAGCCGCATCGGTGACCGTCGTTAGTGGCCTGAAAGCGGCGGAGCCGAGAGAAAAATGTCCTTTATGCCGAGAGGCTGGAGTTTATGAAGGTTATGTACATTTGGATGAGCTTAGTATATTGCTAAAGAGGAGGTATGACTATTATTTTTCCGATTATATTTGTCTATGCTACGAAACGTATCGATACACGTTACATATATTCGTATAAAAATCGACTATCGTGTATTTGTTTCGGAATAGCTGTCGTGAATACTGGGAGCAGCGACTTCGGACGGAAAGAACGGAGAGAGTTCGACAGGCGAAGGAACACTGGGAATCCGAGTGCCGGGCTTTCATCGGAGTCTGACTATGCCAATGGGCAAGGTCTTCCTGTTAAGCTACATTAGACTATATGAATGCTCGAGTTCAAAGACCAGATGATCAAGATTCAAAAATGTTTATATTGTCTCGTATTATATGAGTTCGAATTTTGAAAATTTTCTTTAGAATGTAATTATTTTTTATTTAATAAAAAAATTATAATTGTGTTCGACTTATATTCGTATTTAACACATACTACTAAGTTAATGTATGAAGGAAATAGGCACCTACATTAATGACTAAAAACCGATCACGATTCACGACCGAAGACATTTCTATAAGCAATTGAATTGAGAGGATCGTCCTGCAATAAATCTCTGTAATAACCAATCGAAATTAATCAATCAATAAGTTGAAAACTAACCGTTAAAATAAAAATATATTTTTTATTTTAAGAAATATATAAAAATAAATTAATAGGCTTAAGGGTTTAATAAACCCTTAAACTTTTGCAAAAAATCAATTAAACCCTTAAACTTTTTTTACACTCAATTAAACCCTTAAACTCAAGAAAAAAAAATTAATTCAGACCTTAAACTTTTTTAACACTCAATTAAACCCTCAAACTCAAGAAAAAAATCAATGACCCTTTAACAAACTTTGACTGTTAACTTTAATTTTTTTTAACACGTGTTGTAACAAAATAACATTACTTTAAAATTATATAAAAATTATATAAAATATTTTTAATTTTTAAAATTATATAAAAATCCTGAAAATTATTTTTAATTCTGAAATTTAATTTAAAATGATAGATAATATTTTTTTTAAAAAAATAAAAACTAAAAAAACTAAAAATATTAAATATTAGTATACAATTATAAAAAAAATATTTTTACATTTTAAATTAATTTTAGAATTTTTTTAAAAAATCATTTTTTAATTTTTTTTTATATATTTTTAAATTTTAAAATTTCTTAAAAATGATAAGTGATATTATCTTATTGCGACAAGTGTCAAAAAATTCAAAAAAAAATGTTAAAGTTAACGGTCAAATGGCCAATTGATTTTTTTTTCTTGACTTTAAGGGTTTAATTGGATGCAAAAAAACTTGTAAGGGCTTAATTGATTTTTTATAAGAATTTAAGGGCTAAATTATTTTTTTTTTTGAGTTTGAGAACTTTATTGGGTATAAAAAAGTTTAAAGACTTAATTGATTTTTTTGTAAAAGTTTAAGGGCTTATTGAACCCTTAAGCCTAATTAATATTATTGAACCCAAACCCAAAGATCCAGCTATATTGGGCTAGGCTAACTGAACAAACCAGACTCACGGTTCTGATTTAATTTTGAACCGTCCGATTCATTCCCCCAAAACAAATCAAAATCAAACGACGCTGCTAAAATAAACAAAATACAACTTCCCGCACAATAGCATGAAGAAATATCCAGAACCGAAATGACTAAAAGGACCATGAATTACACAAGATAGAAAAGCAAAATAAAAGGGCAAATGGTGTCCGTTCTGTAAATTAAAATCTCACTCTTATTATTAGTTGACGGCTATTTTCCTCGGTGTTTCCATTAGGGTTTTACAGTTCTTTACGATTCTCTCTCTACAGTGCCCAGTACTAAATCATGAGGTAAGCTTAACGATCTTTTTCTATCTTGATTTGTTTTGATTAGGAAGAACTGTTTTAGTGGGGTTTTGATTAGGGTTTGTATCTGAGATTGTTTTGTTTTGAGTATATTTAGATTTGAAGTTTTCTTTTATCAACTACGATTGAATTATTTTGTTTTCCTTTGTTGTTAGTCGTCATCCCGAGGTGAAATGGGCTCAAAGAGCTGATAAGGTTTTCATTACGGTGATGTTATCTGATTCGAAAGATGCGAAGGTTAATCTTGAGCCAGAGGGAGTGTTTACCTTCTCTGGTACTGCTGGAACTGGAAATAACAAATATGAGTTGAAGTTGGAACTTTTCGATAAGGTCGTTGTGGAGGTAAGATATCGGTCTAGCTGTTATCGAGAATCAACTAAATGATTGGTCCTTTGTTCAGTGTTATTTGAGGATCTTGGATCTCGGTCGAATCGAGAGTATGTTGATCTGTTTATTTATGATAGTATTAGGTTGATGATTGGTTGCTTTTAAGTGAATTATGAATATTTTATGACTAGCCTTTAGATATTTAGTGTCTTATTTTTAGGATTATTTCATTTTAAGTGCATTAGAATGCTTGGATTATACTAAAATGTTTCGACATTCATGCTACTTCTAACTTCGTAGGTGTGTTCGAGAGTAGGGTGGGAAAAGTGAAAGAAAATGAAATTTTTGGTGTGTTTAGAAGGGGGGAAAAGAGTGAAATAGTAAATTAACTTATGTTACTTTTCGTGATGAACAGAACATTTCTTTTCTTCCTTTCTCTTCTACTAATCATAGTAATGCAAATAATATGTTTCATCTTTTAAATTTTCTATCATCTTTATCTGGCTAAGTCTAAATTCTTTTTGGAAGTACTTGAAAGTGCTGCCTGTTCATATGCTCACGGTGCGTGGGATAAACATTCTTCCATCATTGTTTGACATTTTCATTTTTTATTTTTTCTTGAAAAAGGAAAGCAAAATAAATATAGGTGTACGGAGTATATTCTGCATCTTAGAGAAAGCTGAGAAAGTGTGGTGGAAAAAATTATTGCGTGGTGATGGCAAGGCTCCCCATTATGTCAAAGTGGACTGGGACAAATGGGTGGATGAAGATGAAGACAAGGGTACGTTTCTATATTTGAGTTTATTGATGCCAAGGCCAATACAGTTTGAACTGACAATTTATTATTTTCTTGTACTACTGATTAGGTGCCGGTGATCTTGACATGGGAGGAATGGACTTCTCGGTATGGAATGGATACATAATATTTTATGTACAATGTCTAGTTCTAGCAGTAACTTATGAAGACTTGCTTTCTTACCTAACAATAATGGTGGTGTTTAGAACTTCGGCGGCATGGGTGACATGATGAGCGGCATGGGCGGAATGGGTGGCATGGGCGGAATGGGTGGCATGGGTGACATGATGGGCGGAATGGGTGGCATGGATGAGTTTGAAGACAGTGATGATGAAGGTAAGAACACTACAAGGATTTAATGGGTGATGTTTTGCCTGTGATTACCTTTTCTCTTGATGGTTCATGCTATTCTGTTAGGACAAGAAGCAACAAAGCCAGATGACAAGGCCGAAATAGATGCAAAGCCTGATGAGCACGGTGTTGGGACTTCGGAGAAAAAGGAAACTGAAGCTAGCACATAAAATCAGTTTAGCTGGAAACTGAAATGCTGTTTAACTATGGGTGTGTGTTATCTTTTGTTTTTCGAATCTTCGATGTGGATCAATGCCTGGTGTTTTTAGCTGCGTGAGATTACAAATTTGGTTAATCCGGGAAGATATATGTTGTGTCCGATTGGTAGACCATTTTAGCTCTTTGACATGAATTAGGATGCTCTCTATGTACCTTTAAATCATACGCTTGATGGTGATCATTTAGAAAGGAGAAAATCTGGATTTCCTCCGTTGCAAACTTGGTTTTGGAATTACACTTTGAAATAATTTTCTCTGCAGAACATGATCAACTTCTTTTATAATCTGAGGTGCTTCCAGTTCTGTAAGTAGAGGCAATGTTCAATTTAGCACAATATCGATAACCGGATGTTCATCAAAGACTTCTCTTTAACAGTTGGAAGTTCCCATTATATCGCATGAACCATTTAACTTCATCGGTTAAAAGGATTATTGTTGTTTTTGGATATTACAGGTTCGAGCATCAGTAATGATAATATAGTGATTGAATCATCTAGTCTCATCGGTTAAAGAAACGATTATTGTTCATGGATGTCACGGGTTCGAACACCAATAATAACAACATCGATTTGAATTTATATATGTTTTAATTATTTAATATTTATTTATATATATTTTAATTATATCAACATCGAGGTAACTTAATGCAAGTCTCAATTAACAGAGAAGATTAAAAGATGAAGAAGAGAATTGAAGAAAGAAAATGGGAAAGGTGTTCTGCTATTCCAGAGAAAAAAGAGAGAGAATTCACAATCCAGTACAAAACCAAATTAATGAAATCTCTAACGGCTGGAACCACCATCTTAAAGATAACCAAACGCTGTCGTTTAGCTAACGGTTACAAACAGATAAAACAAAAACTAATAACAACTTAAAGAAACGCTGCGTTTAGACACTCAAATAGAATGGCTGATAACAATACTCCCTGCTTTGAAGATCATCCTTGTCCTCAAGGATGGAAGTGAGGAAAATCTTGCTGCAACTTGTAAAAATTTTCCCAAGTGGCATCTTCGGGGAAGCTGTTGGTCCATTCGACAAGAACTTCGGTGACTGCTCTATTTCCCTTTTTGACCATACGTCTGTCAAGTATCTTTAAAGGTTCCTTCAATAGAGTGCCATCTTCACCCACTACTGGCAAAGTGGATTGACTAGGTGCTGATCCGATGTGCTGCTTCAATTGGGACACATGAAAAACAGGATGGATTCGGGATCCTGGAGGCAATTGCAACTTGTATGCTACCTTACCAATTCGTTCTACAATCTGATAGGGTCCGAACCACTTAGGAGCCAACTTTTGGTTACTCCTAGAATGAACCGATTGTTGGCGATAAGGTTGGAGTTTCAAATAAACCCAATCCGCAGCAGCATATTCTCTATCCAACCTCCTCTTGTTAGCTTGCTTCTGCATTCTCTCAGTGGCCCTTTTGAGGTAAAACTGCAGCACCTTAATGGCAGCCTCTCGAGCTTGTAAACTCCTATCAACAGTGGCGACATTGGATTCCCCTGGTAAATATGGCAAATGTATAGCTGGAGCCTCTCCATACAATGCCTGGAAAGGAGTAGTGTTGATGGAGGAGTGAAATGAGGTATTATACCACCATTCCGCAAGAGATAACCATTTACTCCAATCCTTAGGAGTTTCACCAGTCATACACCTCAAATAGGTCTCTAAACACCTATTCACAACTTCGGTTTGGCCATCGGTCTCAGGGTGATAGGCTGTGGAGGGAGTAATAGTGACCCTGAGCTTGCTAAATAATTCCTTCCAAAATTAGCTCATAAAAATTTTGTCCCTATCACAGACAATTGATTCAGGCAGACCATGAAGTTTAAAAACAGAATCCATAAAAGTCTGAGCTACTGTCAAAGCCGTAAATGGATGAGTAAGACTCATAAAATGAGCATACTTCGTTAATCTGTCAACTACCACAAAGATAACATTTTTAGAACCGGAAGAGGGCAGTCCTTCAATAAAATCCATGCTAATGGAGGACCAAGACTTTTCTGCTATTGGCAAAGGCTGTAATAAACCAGATTTCAAATGGTTGTCATACTTATTTTTTTGACAAATAACACATTCCCTGATCTTGCTCCGTACAGACTTTTTAAGGCCCTTCCAATATAGGAAAGAAGCTAATCGTCTGCTAGTAACATCAGCTCCAGAATGACCACCCAGGGCAGTAGCATGAAACAAGTCTATGATTTGTTCACGTAAATTAGGATCACTGCCTACAACTAATTTACCTTTCCTCTTTAATAATTGGCCATCCCAAGTGTACTTAGAATGAGAACCAGGATGGGTCTGTATGTCAGCAAGAATTTTTTGAATTTTTTCATCATTTTGCCAACTAAGCTTTATTTTATCCACCCAGTTAGAATTGAAAGTGCTGATGGCCATAAGCTGCCCTTGAAGAAAGCGAGGATTCCTTGATAGTGTGTCAGCGACTGTGTTATGCACTCCACGCTTGTAGATCACCTCATAATCAAATCCCAACATTTTAACTACCCAAGTTTGTTGAGCAGGGGTGGTGGCCTGGTTACTAGCTAAAAACCGTAAGCTCTGATGATCAGTTCGTATTTTAAAATGTCTGCCGACAAGGTAGGAAGACCATTTCTTAACTGCCAACAAAACAACAAGCATTTCTTTGTCATAGATGGATAATGCCTGATGTTTGATACCCAGACCTTTGGAAAAATATGCAAGTGGTTTGCCCTTCTGTAGCAGCACAACACCCACTCCAAGAGCTGAAGCATCAGTTTCTATGATAAATTCTTGGCTGAAATCCGGGAGTGCAAGAACAAGGGCAGTTGATATGGTTGTTTTCAATTGACTCACAGCCACAGTAGCCTCATCAGTCCATTTCCAATTATTCTTTTTCAATAATTCAGTGAGTGGTTTGGCCATGGCACCATAATCTTTAATAAATCGTCGGTAATAGCCTGAAAGGCCTAAAAAACCTCTTAGCTCCTTTACACAACTCGGAAGAGGCCAATCAAGAACACACTGAACCTTTGCTTGATCCATGTAAATATTTCCAGCTGAGATGGTGTAACCCAGATAATCCATTTTAGTGGCTCCAAAAGTACACTTGCTGCGTTTTGCATACAATTTATGCTGCTGCAACAGTCCCAAGACCTCTTCAAGATGTAAAAGATGATCATTCCAAGTTGCAGAATAAACCAAGATATCATCAAAAAATACAAGAACTGATTTCCTCAAAAGATGCTTGAATACTTGGTTCATCAAGCCTTGAAATGTTGTCGGGGCATTGGTGAGCCCAAAGGGCATCACAAGGAACTCATAGTGCCCCTCATGAGTCTAAAATGCAGTTTTAAAAATATCGGAAGCTGTCATTCGGATTTGGTGGTAACCCGACCTCAAATCAAGCTTGGAAAAGTATCTTGCGGCTCCCAACTCATCTAATAGTTCTTCAATTATAGGGATGGGAAATTTATCTTTTAATGTCAAATTGTTAAGTTGTCGATAATCCACGCAAAGCCTCCAAGTCCCATCTTTCTTTTTCACCATGACAATAGGTGAAGCAAAAGAGCTTACACTGTTTCGAATTATCCCAGCGTGCAGCATGTCATTAATAATTCTCTCAATCTCATCCTTCTGAACTGCTGGATATCGATAAGGTCGAACTTTCACCATTGCATTTTCATCTTGAAGAACTATGCTATGCTCATGTCCTCTAAGGGGTGGAAGACCCTTAGGTTCTTGAAAAACACTATCAAACTGTCACAGTAACTGTTGTAAATCCAATGGGAACTCGTGATGATCCAAATGGAGTTCCACTTGAGAGGCTATTGCAAGTAAGGATATTCCAGGGGTAGTTCTGGATCTTTTTATCACTTGAGAAGCTTTTTCTCCTTCAAACAATTGAGTAGAACCAAGGGATAAACCCTTCAAACAGACCATGTGATTATCAATGCTGAAACGCATAGTCCTTTTACAGAAATCCCAAGCAATAGGGCCTAAAGTGACCAACCACTGGATGCCAAGAACCATGTCACAACCCTTAATTGGAAGAACCAAAAAATCCGTGCAAAAAGATTGTCCTTGGGAGCTCCAATCTACCTCCTTACATAACCCGTGAGTGAATAAGGTCCCTCCATCAGCAATGGTAACCTTTAGCTGATGTCTGTGCTCGACAATAAGTCCTCCCACTTTTACCACAGCAAGACTAAGAAAGTTATGGGTGCTGCCTGAATCAACTAGAGCCACCAATGATCTTCTACCCAGTTGAACCTCAATCTTCATTGTAGCACAATCAGTAGAGCCCCAAATTGCCTGTAAAGACACCACTGGTATTTCAGATTGACTATTTGCCCCTTGTTCAGGTTCCAATTTCTCCTCGCAATCTAAGAACTCCTCATGGTCGCCTTCCATGTCGTTCCCGTCCATCAACAGTTGATATAACTGAGATCTGGTACACTTATGACCAGGAACATATTTCGCAGGGCACCAAAAACAAAGTCCTTTACGTCTCCTTTCATCCATTTCAACAGAAGAAAGTCTGCCAGGGCCATTACCGGTAGGTGGAATACCTCGCTTGGGTGCAGGACCCAGTATACCACTAGTAGGTGAAGATTTATTAAGCGAAGGAGGGGTAACTGACCCTACCGAACCCCTAAATGAAGTGGAGGACCTAGCCTTACTATATGTGGAAGGAGAGGGTGATAAAAAAGGTAGAGAAGGTGCAGATGGTCGCATAATAGGAGTCAAAGACGGCTTACGAAAGCTAACAGAAGTAATCTGCTCAAAATGAAGAGCCAATCGGAAAGCATCAAGCAAATCTTTAGGTTGAAAAACCCGAATATATTGATCAATTTCCCACTTCAGATTCTTAATAAAAATGCTAATAGCATATTCATCAGATAATTGCAGTTGGTTCAAAAGACTTACAAAATCAGAGTAATACTGATCCACAGATGAAGTTTGCTGCAACCCAATCAACTCACCCATCGGGTCTTCAAATCCTTGAGGAGCGAAACGATCTTTGAGCATTTGAAAATATCTATCCCAGGAAAGATTCTGAAGGCCTCCATACTTCCGAACTAAAAAATGATGCCATTGTAACGCCTTGTCTTCCAAATTCAACATCACTGTGCATATCTTGGCCGAATCAGGAACATTTTCAGCTGAAAAAAATTGTTCCAATTTGGACCACCAATCACGAAAATTCTCCCCATCAAAAGTTGGACACCGAAGCTTGTATGAATGAGAAATAGTGTCGCCCAACACCACAACATCATCATCTTTGGCTACTGATTTCTCCGGTCGAGTTGGAGCTTCCAATTCCAATCCTGTGGAAGGGGATGCACCTGCCACTCCCTTCAAGGGTAACGAAATGCCGACCAGTTTTTCGAGCAAAACCTTGAGTTCCTTGACCTCAGTTCTAATATCTTGAACCTTTGATGTAAGTGTTTGTTCGATTTTATCTTCCAAACGTTTCTCCAGTTCCTTAAACTCCGTTTGCATCTTCGAAGCTTCTTGCTGAGAACGGGTTTGTACACCATCCACCATGGCCAGAATCCGAGGCGCTGATACCTTTGATGCAAGTCTCAATTAACAGAGAAGATTAAAAGATGAAGAAGAGAATTGAAGAAAGAAAATGGGAAAGGTGTTCTGCTATTCCAGAGAGAAAAGAGAGAGAATTCACAATCCAGTACAAAACCAAATTAATGAAATCCCTAACGGTTGGAACCACCATCTTAAAGATAACCAAACGCTGTCGTTTAGCTAACGGTTACAAACAGATAAAACAAAAACTAATAACAACTTAAAAGAAACGCTGCGTTTAGACACTCAAATAGAATGGCTGATAACATAACTGGACTTTGCTGCTTTGCCTTAACCTCAAATGGGGGAAATTAAGTACTTTAGTGATCTAATCCGATGCTTGTGGAAAAGGGGGAAAAAACCCTAATTTGAAGTTTAAATAAAAAGGGAGAATGAGGTGGCAAAAATTGATTGGTTGGAATACAGTAGTTAAGCTAAACCTGGCCGTTTACAATGGCATGTTTAGAACCCTGAATTCCTACGCGTAGGCGCCCCCGCCTTGCTTTGTCTCTCTTTTTCAATAGCCATTAGCTAAAGTTCAAAGCAACAAAGCGATTGAAATAGAAAGAGATAAGGAGATGGAAATTGAAGCTTCGGGGATGGAAATAGAAGAAGAAGAACAGCGGCCGGTTCAGAATAGTCAAAGCTTAACCAAGACATTCGGTCTAAAAAATTCGATACAAACCAATTTCGGCGACGACTACGTTTTCCAAATCGTCCCCAGGTACGTCTGCTCTCCCAAAAACAATTCTGATCAATGAAAAATGGGATTCTTTTGAATTTTTTGTGGTGTTAAAATTGATGGTGGTTACTTATTTTTGGTGGGTTTTGAAAAAAAGGGATGATTGGACTTCCATGGCGGTATCATTATCGACTAATGCAGTGAAACTTTACTCTCCAATGACTGGTCAATATCTTGGAGAGTGTAAGGGACATTCCTCAACTATTAATCATATCTGTTTTTCTGGTGCTTCCAATCATCATGTTTTGCACTCTTGCTCCTCTGATGGAACTATCAGAGCGTGGGATACAAGAACTTTTCAACAGGTGATTCTTAGACCAGCATTTTCCTGCAGAAATTTTGGAATGGAGCCTTATTTTTTTAAGAATTTTTGGTGCAATTTGTTGCTTAGGTTTCGTGTATGACTGCTGGTTCTTCTCAAGAGGTCTTTAGCTTCTCATTTGGAGGGTCGGATGATAATCTTTTGGCTGCAGGATGTCAATCCCAGGTCTACACATTTTATGTTTTAAAGTTACTGTTTTTCCCACTTCAGATCAGCATATGTTAGTTTTGGCCTCGTTTTGATGTAGGATAGGAGAATTATGGTCAATATATACTTATCCTTTGTGCGAAAAGTTGTCCGGAACATCTCTTTTCCACAGTTCTCAGGTCTCATGACTGTTTCTTCTTGCTTGTTTATCAACAACACAGATACTTTTCTGGGATTGGAGGAACAGGAAACAAGTTGCGTGCTTGGAGGAATCTCACGTGGATGATGTTACTCAGGTTAGTCTTAGCCCCTGTTCATTTTGATCACCGTGTAGTTTTGAGTTCTATGAGTTTCTATTGTTTCTTCTACATAATTACATCCTAATTTTTGAGGCTATGCTTGGCAAACTGAAGCTTAATGTGATTAAACAAATTTATACTTTAGCCTTAAGCTAGTAAAAGTTGGGATTTTTTCGGTTGAATCATGTGCCTTATTGGCATCATCGGTGTTTCTCCTATTGTCGAAAGGTACATTTCATCCCTGGCCATCAAAACAAACTAGCTTCTGCATCTGCTGATGGATTGATATGTATATTTGATACGAGTGGAGATGTCAACGATGATGATCATCTTGAATCTGTAAGTGTGGATTTGTTTTTATATTAATTTGTCCATTGAGTGGTCTATATTTAGAGAGTGCATAGTTTCATGTTAATAAATTCATGCCTCTGGAAATATGATTAATTTTTATCCTAACATTTCAGGTCATCAACGTTGGAACTTCAATTGCAAAAGTTGGGTTTTTCGGGGACTCTTCCGAGAAGCTTTGGGGTTTGACAAACATTGAGACCTTAAGGTATCTTTATACTTGATCCATAAAATACAAGGCTTTGTTCTTTGGATTTGCAAAATATTGTGAATTCTTTGTTTAGAGTTAGTGAATTAGGGAGACCTATACTGAAAATAAGTTAAAATTTGAAAACCTTGCTCCAAAATGCCTTAAATAGATATATATTTTCCCTGGAACTAGTTTAGATGTTTAATTCACAACAACTTGTAGTGTATGGGATTGGAACAAAGGAACCAATGAAGCAAACTTTGATGATGCTCGTACATTGGCATCCGAGAGCTGGACATTGGATCATGTAAGTCTGTAAATAATTGAATTCGTTACTGGATTTCTTCTGTTACTAGTCATATTCGAAGTTCAAATCCAGAGCTTTTTCTACGTGAAGTAGCAATGAAACTGGATTGAACATGCACTGAGTTCTCGAGATCTTTTGCAGGTTGATTATTTTGTTGATTGTCACAGTTCTGGAGGAGAGAATTTATGGGTGATTGGTGGGACCAATGGTGGATGTTTAGGCTTTTTCCCAGTAAAGTTTAAAGGAGGAGCAGCGATAGGATCCCCAGAAGCAGTTCTTGGGGGTGGCAATATGGGTGTTGTTAGGAGCATATTGCCTATGTCAAACATGCAAAGCGGACCAGCTCAAACTCGAGGCATTTTTGGATGGACTGGTGGCGAGGATGGTCGTTTGTGCTGTTGGTCAGGTGATAATTCACCGGAAATCAGTCGGTCTTGGATTTCAAGTGCTTTGGTCGAGAAGTCACCACGAAATCGCAGAAACCATAGGCACCATCCCTACTAAATATACCCATTGCTTAGCTCTAATGTTGTGTGTTCTAATAGCATTCTTTTCCAACTCTAGCTTTTACTCAAAAGCTTTTCAAGTTCAGCAAGAAGTGCTGTTAATTTTATGCACTGTATTCTACCATTAAAACCAATTATTTCAGCATATTAGGTTGTATGAAGGAGAAAGCATTGCCACCAATTAAAGAGGAAATTTGTCACAAATTTGGAGTTAAATAGTTTGATTACAAGTTAGACAAGAGGTAATAGTCTGACAAGTTACAACCTCAGCAATTTAAAGTGGCAAACCACAAGACAGATCTTCATCTGAATTCTGCAATGCTACGTAATATCGGTACTTTGGACAACCATTCTGACAGAAAAACCAAACGAAAGAACCCAACTTCAGTCAATTGGATGCAACCTGCTTCTAAAACTAGCAATGTTGCCCAAGATAAAAGCAGATCATGGCATCAGCCTCGACCTCGGCCACCACCTGTTGCCGGAAGGAAAATAGCAGATTAAATTATCTGCTAAGCTACAAAAGGATTTTGATGGGTTATAGCACTTTTACCTCTGCTTCCACTGGTCTTCCCCCCAGGGCCACCCCCCCTACCTCGTCCTCCTGCACCCTTTGGTTGCCGTCCAGGACCATCTCCTCTACCTCTGCCCCGGCCTAAAACAGGGGGCTTCCTATCTGAAAAGGTAACAGCCAAGTTAAGAACTCCAGTTTTCGTATGCAGAAATCTCTCATAGCATCAACTATAAAATATAGCACATATGCTTTCATTCCAACTACTTGTACTACAATATTTGTACTTAAATTGAATGCTACGATAATCACCCATCACTTTAAATACTTAGCAAGAGAATTAAATCATACCTGCACGACTCTTCGAGTCTTCCTGAACTTTATCAATTACCATAGGAGGAACCTCAGAAAGTACAGAATGGGAGTACAAGGGGAAAGTGTGATCTTACCAGAGGATGAACCTCAGCAGCTTTTAGTAGAGAAAGAGGAAGCTGGACGAGGTTTGAGAAAACTACAAACAAATAAATAATAATAATAATAATAATAATAAACAAGATTAATCCAAAAACTCTTATGAAAGTATATGGAACCTTTACTTTCGGATTTCGAAAAAAATCTCATACCCTAATTATATCTCTTTCTATATCTCACCTTAATTTTTTTTTTAAAATTAAATTCTAAACTCTACCTTACTTTTTATATACTAAACTTTAAATTCTATGTTCCGAAAATTACACGCTACCATAAAAATCTTAACTAATACATGGTATTCAAGTTATGGAATGCGATAATTTTTTTATTTATGCGATTAATTTAGTTTAAGGTTTAGAGTTTAAATATATAAACTATTATTAAAATTTATAATTTTAGATTACATCTTTAAATTTAGGTTTAATATAATACATTAATAATTTAATTTTTAACATATAAATTATAATTTTAATAATAATTTTTAAATTATATCTTTAAATTTTAAAGACATAAATCTAAATTCCTAAATTCTAAATTTTAAATTAAATTATTAAATCTTAAAATTAGAATATTTGTAAAACCAAAAAAATACACCGCCCATGTTTGCAGCATGCATGGTACAGTTTCCCTTCAAATTAAACATTCTTCCTAATAGTATTAAAAAATAAAAAAAAAATACAAAAATCGTGTATATTTATACGATTTTAGAATATATATATATATATAAATAAAGCATAATTTTTTAAGAATATTCCTTTGAAGAAATGCTGCTTTAACTATCCCTAAGTATAACCGAGTATTTAATAAAAATTATGTTTATTTAACTTTAACAGTATAATTAATAAATGTTAAGCTACTTACCATTCCATCTACAAGAAGTTAATGCAATATTGGTAGGATTAGGAAGGTCATAAATTGCAGTAAAGGAAATAATTATTTAAAAACAATTTCTAAATTTTAAAGAAAAAATTATTTAAAAAATCAAAAAATATCGAATATAAATCATAAAATATATTTATACTAAAAATACCATTCAACATTCATCTTCAACATCCTAAATATTAAGCTAAACAGAACAAACAAGGCCAACAATGGAGTCCGGCACTCCATTTCGCCGGCGACATTTTTCAGGTAAGGAAGCGAGACAACTAATCCCCAAAACCACTCGCGATTTCATTGCACGCCAACTGTTTCGCCATTACTTGAAACAGTGTGACCTCCGAAAACCTCTGCGATTCTATCAGTCGGAATCAACGGCAGATACGGCGCTAACGCGTAACCTCTCTCTCCAGAGTAATATACCACCTGATTGTACTTCTCCGACCAGTAAGCGGCCGTGGGGACTACTATATGAGCCACTTGAGGAAAAAGAGGGAGACGGTTAAGCGACCGCCAAGCGGAAACAGCGTACTGTTCCGCTACCGGTTCGTACTTGTCGTACATCTCCTTAGCCGTCGGCTCGCATTTGGTGTAAACGTCCCTCGTGATTGTCTTAGCGGCGTCCACAACACCGACTCGCTGGACCTCCGAAGCTACGGTTCGAGCTTGGCATGAAACCTGCTTTACCAGAGACGGTACATGGCGTTCCAACTCGTTCAAGGACTCGTCCACCTGCACAAACCACGTGTAAACGGCGTTTCGCGGTGATTGAATGTTGGTTCTTGAATGCTTACCTTGCGATCGACAAACTCGAGGAACTTGAACGGCACGTCGTGGAATTTGTCGTAAACGGGGCCGACGACGGTCTTGACGGTTTCTTCGACGGTTTGCACACCCGGCTTAAGTGGACCGGCGTTTTCTTTGGCGTACTCGTAGATGCTTGAAACGCAAACAACTGCATAAATCGACACAACTTGAACGAAATCCAAATACTTGAGCTTCTTCTGCAGATTTTCTTGGATCTAAACATTCAAAATAAAAATTAACTTCTCAATTCTCATCTCTATCCAACAGAAAAGGAAAAATTAACTTCAAGCGCTTACTGCTTCTGTTTGTTTAGGATCTGAATCGGCCGTTGATGATTTGACGGTGGTTTCCGCCTCCGTTGGCTGTTTGAGATTTTCATCCGCCGCGGTTTTCACCATTTTCGAGGCTACTACCTTGAAAACAAAGCCTTCTTCTAATATAACGAAAGGGACAACCCAGATCGATGCAACAACTCCCCCTTTTTATAGCAATTCCTCTATCCCAGGCGTGAAAGATCTACGACTCTGATACATTGTTAGCCACGTGTCGCGAGATTAAAAGGGTAGCACGATCGGAACAGACTGGGAAAACAGCGGAATAGGCCGAGCATGATTAACCATAAAACTTAAAATGAAATTTAACCAAGACATTATAGTTTATAAATTTACGAATTACAATTAACAAAAGTAAATTAAATTTAATTTTTAATGTAAAAATATATATATTTTATATTTAAAATATTATAAATGTATTTTTATTTTTTACTTAAAATAATTTTTTAATAAATATTTATTAAAAACATTTTAAAATTTTTATCTTTTAACGTTTAAAAGTCACAAAATAAAGTTATTTTGTCAAAATAAAATATAAATTTTTAAAAAGTTAACGTTAATATAAAAAAATAAAAAATAAAATTAATTAAACCAAAAATTTATAATTATAAAAATAACTTATCAAATTATGTACCACTAATACGGAGGTCGTATACTTTGGGCCGATGAAGAATTTGGTGAGCCCATTTTTTACAACTTTTTTGACGTGTGGACAGGTAGGTGTCGTTTTCACTTCGTGAATGATTGCCACGTGTCAAATGGATATAGGTTTTGTTGTCTTTACGTGTCAAGATAGGATTGTCTGCATGGCAGGGCTGTAAAGTGTTGGCACACACATTAAGGAAACGTATATGTCACTTTTATACTGATTCACATGGTCTCTTCTCTGCTTTTCAGAGCGGCAGAATCCCCTGCAACGACGAAGAGGGTGCAGGGAGTTATGGGCCAATAAATACATTTTATTTTCTTCTTAAATAATTTCATAATAAAATATAAAATGCCAGTTTTAATGAGTTTTACCGCAAAATTTGGTGAATAAAAGAAATCCACATAAAATATTTAACATATTAAAAGTTTAGAATAAATTTTAAAAAAATATGACAAAATTTACGGTATAATAAAGAGAACGCTATATATTTTTAGTATTTTTTATTTTTAATAATATTTTTATCTAAAAAATTAATTTATTGGCTACAAAATGGTTGTGTACTTAAAATAATTATTAAAAAATAAAGAACGTCAAAAACATATGATGTTCTTTTTTTTATACCGTAAATTTTATTGTATTCTTTTAAAATTGGCATAAAGATAGTTTTCACCCTTAACGTTTATAATTTTGGTTATTTTAGCCCCTATTCTTTTTTTTGAATAAATTTAGCCCTTGACCTTTATCTTTTTAACAAATAACTCATTTTTTAACTACCATGATAACTGAACCGTTAAATATTTAATAATGATGACATGTCATATATATGTAATAATATATTTTAATAACATATAGTATATCAAATACATAAACGCGAGATATAGTTTTATTCAAATCTAAAAGTATAAAACAATTAAAATTTAAATAAAATATTAAAAATTATTATTTTTATTTATTAAAAATTAATTAAATCTAAAACAAAAGGCTACTAAACATTTTCAACCTTAACTATAGTAAAATCAAAATTTTATCTAAAAAGGTATGAACATAATCTGAGAAGAAAGTGTTTTGTATAGTTTGTTACCGGTGAATCAAAGATAATTTTTTTTTGATAATAATCAATTGAATTTTTATTATTTTAATTTAGAATTTAGGTATTTTTGTTTTAATCTAAAACGGAGTTTTAGGATTTTATAAAGATATTTTAGTTTAGTTAGGGTTGAGAATATTTAGTAAATTTTTGTTTTGTATTTAATTAATTTTTAATATTTTATTTAAATTTAATTTTTTTCTATTTTATACTGAAATAAAATTATATTCTCTCTCTATATGTATATATTTAATAGGTTAGATTATATGTCATTTAAAATATATTATCACATATATATATATATGATATGTTACCATTATTAAATTTTTAACGGTTCGGTTATCATGGTAGTTTAAAAATAAGTTATTTGTTTAAAAAATATAAATCAAGGGCTAAATTTATCCCAAAAAAAGAATAAGGGCCAAAATGACAAAAATTATAAACGTTAAGGGTGAAAATTATCTTTATGCCTTTAAAATTTATTTTAAACCCTTTATATATATTTTTTCTGAGTTTTCTTATATGCCCAAAGTTGCCAAGTTTTAGTTACTTATTCTCTTTCTTGTCTAGATAGAAAATTGTGATGGAATATTCTCTTATCTTGTTAGAGTTATTTTATATAAAAATTAATTTCAACTTTTTATTATTGAAAAACGTAAAAGAAAGTTTTTGGTTAAGTTTTTAATTTTTTAAGTAAAGTTTAAAACTTGAGTTCTTTAAGTTACTAATATATAAATTTTTATAATTTTTAATATAAATTAAATAGTTAGTGAGTTGGATACAAAGATGAGTATGAATTTAATCGAACCCGAAAATAATTATTTTAAACTCGAACCCGATTATATTTTATAGAAAAAAAGGTCCCAAAAATTTATATATATAAATCCGAACCAAACTAAAACTTGATTTATTTAAAAAATCATTTTTTAAAACTTAATTGTAAAAAATATTAAGTATCGAAATCTAATTGTGTATAAATCAATTTTAAAGATCTAATCATTAAAAATATATAAATAGTGATATTGTTATAAAATATTCTTAAAAATATAAAATATTATAATATTAATATCGGGTTAGGTCAGTTTTCACCCTAACCCTAACCCTGGTCCATCGAATAAAATTCTGCCAAACGTGCTCTAAGGGTCCTATAAGCGTTACAGGTCCAACTTCAATGAGTACATTGGTATCAAACTAAGCCCATTACTGCTTTTAAAGTCGAAGCTGAAGCCCGAATTCTGGGCTAAGGTTCGTGAAGATGGAGAATCACGCGGAAGTTCTGAGGGAAGTATTCGGCGAATCCTCATCAGACAGTGAAGACTTCGATCCCCAACTGGAAGATGAGAAAACCACAGACCCAATTCCAGCATGGGAACAAATCAAGGAAATCAATGGATTATGGATATGCAGAGACTTCCTTTCTCCGCCGCAACAAGCTTCTCTGGTTTCCTCCGTATTAAAAGGTTCTTCTTCTTCCTCGTAGGAAATGGAAATCTCTGTATTTGATTGTTGTTGCTGATGGGTTTGGTGCGTTTTGTTGCAGAAGGGTGGTTCAATGAAGATTCTCATAATCAGGTACGTGGACTCGTCTGTGAGAAAAACCCCATCTTGAGCAGCTAGCATATGTTTTTGTTCATAGTCAATAATGTCTGAATTTAAGCTTATTTTGAGTTGTTTGATGATGGTATGATGAAGTTCCGGAACCCCTAATTATTACAGTCTTAGGATGGTTGAAATTGTATGAAATATTGGATACTCCACGTTACCAATACAATCTCTGTATAATCATGTTTTGTTCAGGCCATGAGATTTGGGGATCTCCCCGCATGGGCTATTGAGCTTTCTAGCTCCATACGTGAAGCTGTCATCCTCGGGGATCATGTTTCTGAATCCGTGGAGTTGGTTACCTCTAGTGGGTGGATCAAACCCTGTTTATTACCATCAAATTTACTGTGGAGAGAACCGCTGTTCGATCAACTTATTGTGAATGTATACCATCCAGGTGAGGTGCGGCATGACATGATGATGATGTGAGTTGATAGATATCATCTTCATGAAAAGTTTTAACTGTTTATTGTGCAGGGAATCTGTGCTCATGTCGATCTTATGCGATTCGATGATGGAATCGCCATTGTCTCGTTGGAGTCATCATGCGTGATGCATTTCACCCGAGCTGAAGAAGGGTGTTCGGACATTAGTAAGATCCCTGTTCTCTTGACTCCGGGTTCTCTGGTTCTGATGTCGAGAGAAGCACGGTATCAATGGAAACACGAGATAAACCGCAAGCCAGGGTTTCAGATATGGGACGGGCAGGAATTAGTTCAGCAGAGGAGAATCTCCATAACCTTGAGAAAGCTGTGTCAGGTCGACTAGCTTTCCATCGAACTTGTCTTTAATTTTTGATCATTCCAGTTATGTATCCAATTTCCCATGCTTCAATGTTGTGAAATCATGTTACAGACATATTTCTAATGAACCAAGGAACAACCTGATCTTATTCGACTTACAGTCTTTACACGACATTCATAAGGGTAAGAAGAAAGAAGAGAAACACAAGTAGTATTTTTTTGCAGGGTATGGCGGCAAAAGATCGTTGTCTGCTTCAAAGGAAGACTAGCTTTAGATTTACAATGGATAAGAACGTCGACCATGCCAGACATGGCATAACCAAGTTCCCAGCAATCGGATTCACCTTTCCAAAATCCCTGGAACATCCAACCAGGGTCGCAACCAAAGCCAAGCTCACCAGCAACCCGAGCCAACTGGCTCCCATCCAAGACACAGTCGGTAGCCAAGCCAAGCTCAATCCTAAGTAAGATGAATAAAGAGCAAGCGCAGTCGGTTTGACGTGGAACCCCCCGTCGGCCCAAACAAACCAAGCCGATAGACCCATCACGAAGCTCTCAGCAAGGCAGGCTGTATGTAAGAGCCATAGAGGAGGGAACCAGAAAGGTTTCGGTTGAGAGACATAACCACGACCTGAACCAGACAAGTAGATTTTCAGTAAGGTGAGAGACAAAGGGAGTGAAACCGATACCACTAACGATCTCAGTCCACGTTTGGCCATTTCCATCTTCTTGTCTCGCCTGTTTCTGCTCTTTTCGTTGGTGGTAGAAACATCGGCGGTGGTAACGTCGGGATTATCCCCGTAACGTTGTCTGAGATTCTGAGAATCCATGGGAGAAAAGCAATGGAGATTAACTGGAGTCTTAAGTTTTATGATGGGGGAGGGATTCCAGGAGGATTCTATATAGAGGAGAGCAACATTTTGTTAAGGCAAAGAAAGAGCGACAGGTGTGCGGAGGCAGTGTTTGAAGGGTGGAAATTGGAGAGCGACTGACACACACGTGGATGAGCAACGTGGCCCTTTGGTCTTTTGGGGACGGCTTTACTGTCGGCAAAAATTTGGGTGTTCGTGTGCTTTTGGTAGGGGTGAGTAAAACTTGATTCGACTCGAAAAAATCGAATAATTCGATTCGAGGCAAAAATATTCGACTTGTTTTTACTCGACTTAAAATTTCGTAGACTCGATTCGACTCGAAAAAATTTTAAATAAAGTTTGAGTTGTAAAATAGAAATTCGAATAATTCAAATAACTCAAAATTTCTAGTAATTAAAGGATTAATTTTTAAGTTTGAGAAGAATCTCTTAATTTTTTATGATATATATTGATATATAAAAATATAAAGAAATATTACTACATATGAAAAAAAATATATATACATATCTTATATGATTAGAGAAAGTCGTTTAAATTAGAATCAAATCATACTATAACATGATAAATAATCAGAACTAAATATTTATAGGAACTCGAAAACTCGATTCGACTCGACTCGAATTTTTTAAACTCGACTCTAACTGAAAAAATTTTAAATAAAGTTTGAATTGTAAAATATGACTCGTCAATTCAAATAACTTAAAATTTTTTTGACTCGACTCGATCGAATACTCATCCCTAGCTTTGGGATAAAGGTGGCACATGAATGGTTTAGTTTATGCTATTTTAGTATACGATAATTTAGGTAATACCATATCGGTTAATTTTTAATTCAAATTAATATCAGGTTAATTTTTAAATTAATTAATTCAATTAAGTTTTCGAATTAATTTTTATACCCGTGTATATTATTTTTTGTTGAGTTGTGTATTTGGATGGGCATGAAAATCAAATTCTATGGGTTTTGACCCGATCCGTTCGGGACAAATTTTTTAATAAAAAATTCGGGTTTGGTTTAGTTTGGTTCTGGTTTGTTTAGGGTGGAATAAAATTCGATCCGAGATTAATAGTTTTAATTTTTATATATTTTTTGAGATATTTACAATAATGATCATCCTTATATATATATATATATTATATAATTAGGTTACTAAAATTATTTTTTTTACAATTAAGACATTCTTTTTTTATAATTAGATTTCTAAAATTTATTTTTTATAATTTATTTTTTAAATTTTAATTTTTTAATAACTCGGATCGGATTAGGTTTTGAAGCTTAAAAATTGGACCGAATCAAATTTTTTCATCCTAAAACCAGGTCAGGTAACGGATGACGGTTATGTATATCTAGGTCGAGTGTGGGTAGGTCAAAAATCTGATCCTACACGACACGTGCTTAACCCTAATTGTATAGTTCACATCTCATATTTTTTTTTTCTTTTAATATATATATATATATTTATTTATTTTGAATTATCTACGATTTAGGTAAAATTGGTTCAAGTTTATTCAGTTTGATCGAAAATTAATTCAAGTTTATTTTATTCAATTCGATTTTGATTTGATTTAATTTATTTCAAGTTTCAAATTAAAATTGAGTGATCATTTTCAAATCAATAATGAGTCTTAGATTAGATAAATCGATTCAAATCTTGTGTTATGTTTGTCAGGTTTATTTTTGATAGACAAGTTTAATCCATATGCAAGAGGATAGACAAATTGTCTTGGTTTGTCTTGAATCATAATTATGGATGTTTAGAGCTGAGCAACTTGCAAATAACTAAAACTCGACTTATCAAAACTTGATTAATGCTCCACTCAAATTTATTTGACTTAAAATTAAACTCGACTTGAGATCTTAATGAACCGAATCGAATAAGGTCTAATTTATCTTAATAAATTCGTAAGTATTTCATTTTTTATAAATTGTTTTATGATTTTTTATATCCACCTAAAAATTTAGGTTTTAAAAAATTTAAATACTAATTAGAACTATTTTTTTTTCAATAAATTACTAGATAATTTATGCATAAATTTTAATTTAAAGTATTTAAAAAGATTTTATATTTTCTATAAATTAAAAAATAATTCATAATAATAAAAAAATAAATTATAATTATAGTTTTTATTATTAAAGTATAAAAATATAAACAAAATGTTTTTAATTTCACTTTTCATATAAAAATATAATTAAAAATTAAAACTCAAAATTTTACAACATTTTTTCTTTTTATTGTTCATCGAAAGATATTGAAAAATTTAACAGTCTCTCCCTTTAATATTGATTTTATATCTAATTCATCCATAACATATTTGTTTATTTATTTTCATATATTTCATGTATTTTATTATGAATTTCAATGTTTATATAATTTCTAATGGTATCACTAGATTTATTTATTAAAAAAATAAAATTAAAATTAACGAGCGTAGCAAGTAATGAGTTGATTCGAGTAATAAGATTTGTTAATGAGTACAAATTGAACAAAATTTTATTAAATTTAATAAGTAATTAATATAGTCGAGCAACAAAATTTATATAAGAACTCAAAAATTCAACTTGGCTCGAAATTTATAAACTCGATTCACAATAATTTTTTAAAATAAAATAAAAGTTGGAAATCATATGTATCAACTCGAATATTTTTAATTCGATTGGACTCGACACTACTAAAAAAATACGTATAGGTAAATAATAGAGAGGAAAAGAAGAGAAGGAATGGCATATAGGTAAATAAAAGGTCAAAGCCGGGATGAAACAGGAACAGAAACCATCCGCTTATTAAACAAGCAGCGAAGCAATTAATTTTAATTTCGCTCAACGTTTCCAACTTTTTTGAATTGAAGCTACGGGTCGGGTTAGCAACCGAGGAGCACAACCAAGATCCACTGCGAAACAATGGTTAACGTTCTCTCCTTTGCTTTTTCTTTCTCCATTTTAGCATCGTTCGAGCTGATAATCTTCCTCAATATCACTTTGTTCGGATCCGTTTGAATTGTCCAGAACGCAATGATATAAAATCTTATCGTTTTTAGATAAAGAATTTGAGATAAACAGCGACTTGTTTTAGATCCGATCTCTTAAACTCGTTGATCTTTATGAGTTTTGATAGTTAGGGATTTTTATCATTTTGTTATTGATTTTGTAAGTATTTTGGATTAAAATTGTTTGTGCTTGAAATGCTGGCGTTCGGCTTTAATTTACGGGATCTATTATCAGTCTTAGTGTATTCTGTGACCGAAACCTTGATTAATGGCATCGATTCCTTGTTTTTCTTGAGATTTTTCATAATCCTTATGCTGTTTCCGCTCAATTTCCAAAAGAAAATTTGTTTGTGTGTAGTTCTTTAGAGCAGTACAGTTTCAAAGTAGTTGCGAATCTGATAAACTATAGTCTTTGGCGTTAAAGCAATCTGAAGTAGGGGATTAGTTTTGTTATCAAGTCATATGCTGATAATGTGTGGTATGCAAGCTGACTCTTATACTTTTTGCAGGATGGGCATAATTCGGACGAGTCAAAGCAAAACACTGCTGATATGACAGTTTTTGTGAGTTCCTAACCTTTTGTTTATGACTTGAAAGAACTGCTTGAAATGTATGCTAATTTGCTTGTAAGGCATAACCTCTGCCCAATTTGATTGATGACGATCTGTTTAGATTGCCTACTTGGATAATGCTCTATAATGGATGTAAACCATCAATCTTTTCGTTTTGTTTCTTTACTGCCTTTCTCGTACGTCTTTGGTAATAATTTCTTTCGTTTTGTAGGTGCAAAATCTTCTTCAACAAATGGTGAGTTATAATTGGATCCTCTTTTGTTGGATTTTATTTTTGTATTGACATAGATTTTGTTTGCAGCAATCGAGGTTTCAAACAATGTCTGATTCCATTATCACCAAGAATATCCTTTCAAATGTTACTTCATACTGAAAAAAGTCTCTGTTTCTTGTTGAGCTTTTAACTTTATTGCTACATAAGTAGGTTGAATTGTGTAAAATAGTAAGTTTAGTTATATACATTTGCCAACCTATGAGGAAATCCTAGACTATAAGACTATGTTTTCTGAGATAGTGATGTGAACCTATATTGAATAATTGGTATGTTGTTCAGATTTGGAGAAGTTTGAAACTTTGTTATGTTTCCATTATTAGTACTGTTGAGTGTGGAACAACTATTGTTGACTTAACTCCTAAGCACTCGACGACATGGGAAACCGTATAGGTGAGTTGGAGCAAAGCATCAATGACCTAAAAGCGGAGATGGGAGTGGATGGCTCCTCATCCCCGTTAGACCCGTCAAAGCAAAAGTCGGATGAAGCGAAGCAAGATGAAAGTTCTACTTAAAATTTGGTGACATCTGGTTTTGTTCGAGACAACTATTGCCAAGAGAGTGACATTGCTAAGAGTTCCCATTTTCCTTTTTTTACTTCTACCAAGTATTTGTTCTATGAACCGTGAACACAAACTATCTGCCTGCAACACCGGTAAATGCACTGGTTGTTTGTTGAACTATAGAGGGAATTATTGAAAATATGATACGGTGGTTAACATTCATGCTTTACCTCCGTGCACTGCCAAAATTCAATTTAGGCTTATTCATTAAGTTAAGCTGGCTATTTGATATGCCAAAGTTATATTGTTAAGTATTAGAACTATAAAGTTCTATTATTCATGTCTATGTAAGACGCAGGTAGGTGATGGTGCTAGCTTTCATGGGATGTTGCAGTCGCAAATGATTGAAAGCTGTTAGGTGAGTCTTTGGAGCACAATTTGTCGGAAAAGCGTCCCATTGAAACCAGCCGGAAAACAGCACCTGGCATGGTGGCATTGCCAGTTCCAAACATGATCCTCAAGAGCTCTCGTTCGGTCTGTGGATACACAAGGGAATTGACATCCGCTGGTATGCAGTTTTGTGCTAAGGTTGAAGAGTCTGCCAAATGTGAATGTGTAAGGTGACACTATTAGATTGACCCTGTGGTAGAGTTGTGCTCGGAGAACCCCACATCCGGCAATCTCCCAGAGCTCGACTCCAGTCATGAGCTAAATACAAAAACGAAGGCATAGTGATTTGAGATTAGATTCAAAAGGAGAAAGGGTCGAGGGTAGCAGTTAAACTATTTACCCGTTGTTGAACGTTGCCGATAGTCGAAGGGATAAGTCCAGCGTAATATTGTTGCAAGAGTGAGGAAGCAAAGGTGGCTGGAACTAGGAATGGTACGGAATCCGAATCCAACGGTTTTTGACTTGATCCGACCCGATCGGGTTGGATTTTTTAGTAGAAAATTCAGGTTCACGTTTAGAATAAAAAAAATCCGACCCGACCTGACAAACAATTAAATTTAGATACTCAAATTACATTTGTGGATAATTTTCTAATGATAAAACGATTTTGATTTGCGGTTCTCGATAATCTTTTTAGTAGATCGATCTCTTTTTATGATTTGTTTGCACTGTATTCAAATTCATTTGTATCTATATTTTATTCAGTTTTAATTAAATTTTTAACCTATTCTATATATAATCTTTATATAATCTAAAATAAATAATTAATATTATAAAAACTATTTAAATTTATAATTTTATTTTTTTTATAAGATTAACGTCCTCGATAAAAAAAACTAAGGTGATTGGAAAAAGTGAATATTGTTATATTATAGTAGCTTGTATTAGCAATAGATGAGGAGCAAAAATCTTCTGCCTCTTTCCCATGTTCCCATTTGTGCTTCCTTTGTTATTTTACTAAAAAATTAAATTTTAAACCCTAACCCATATTTTTTATATCCTAAACTCTAAACTCTAAAAAAATACACTCTACTCCTAATTTCCTATACCCTAACCTAAACTCTTAACCTAAAACCCTATACTCTATACTCTCTAATTTGAAATGGAAACATAAATGGGGCATACTAAAAGGCAGATAATTTAGATAATTTGGACTCATAGATAAGACAACCTTCAACATAAAAATTGAAGGCAAAATTATATTAAAAAAATAAGGAAAAATGGCAAACGGCACACAAAGGCACAAACACAAGATGGGCACTGAAACCGAAATGCAAAAGATCCCACAACCCAGCATTATTCATAGAACATAATAGTACTAAACGGCATAGGCAATGCCAAAAGTCTTTGTAATTACTGTTGCTGCATAGCCAGGACCTTGGACCACGCAGGCCTAGCGGTGATCTCCTTGACCCAGGCGCTAACGCGGGGGCGAGATTCGATCAGCTTCTTGGCCGGCGTCGCCAGCAAACATTGAATGTTGGGGAGATGGTACAGATCGGCCAAGGTGAAGTTATCGGATGCCAAGTACTTTGACTCAGCCAACCGAGTCTCGTACACGTCGAGAACTTTCCCAAGCTTAGTTTCGTTTTCCTCCACGACTGCCTCGTCGGTTGTCATGCCGAAAATTGGCTTGTAAAACAGTTCCCAGACAACCGTTGAAGCAGGGTAATTGAACTGGTGTGCTTCCACTTCCTTCCACAATTCCAACACTGCCGTGTCCTTGTTAGAGCCGGAGATCAACAGTTGGGTCCCTTTGTCGGCGTATTCATGGGCGAGATAGTGGGCCACTGCTCTTGATTCTGCGTTTCAAAAGAGAAATTTTTAGCTAAATTTGACATAAAACTGAAAACAATTCAGGGTTCGGTCGTTAGGGTCATGAACTGTACCGAAGAGCTTCAAGTCCCCATCTTCAAAAGCTGGAACTTGACCAAAGGGCTGTATGAATATGATGGGAACGATTAGTTTCTGGAAAACATGGATTAATAGATCTTTGATATCGAAATACTTACATTGAGGGCAAGGAAGTTGTCGGATTTATGTTCACCGGCGGCCATGTTTACAGGAACAAACTGGAAATCAGTTTCTTTCTCGTAAAGGCATGCAAGAATCCTCTGAGTAGCTGTTGACAAAGGGGTTCCGTGGACTTTGATGGCTGCCATACTTTTCCGACGACGACGACGACGGTAACTGGTTCAAGTCTTCAAGACGAGAAGTATTTGTTTGTGGGTATATGGCAAGGAAGCGGTTTTATGCATAGGAGAATGCTCCACCATTACCGAATAATATAATAATTTAAAATTTAAAGATTATACGTTAGAATTTAATATTTAATATTTAAGACTTGAGCATAATAATTTACTATTTTGAGTTTATAATATAAATAAAATATCAGTCATATAAATAATTATATTTTTTTATTATCAAACTAATTATTTCATATTATGGATTGGTTGGTGCATTTCAACTTCGGCGTGCATTTGTAGGGCGTAAATCGTTTATCTCTTTTTTATATTTTTAATTTAAAGTAGAGAGTTTAGGGTATAGGGTTTAGGGTTTAAGGTCAAGGGTTGTAGTTAGTGTTTAGGAAATTAGGGGTATAGTGTATTTTTTAAAAATTCAGGGTTTAGGAAATAAAAATAAGAGGGTTGAAAATTTATTTTTTTTAAATTTTTAATAAAAAACATAGATAGAGGCATGATAAAGAGGCAGATAATTTCTACTCGTATTTATATATAAACTCCAGGGTAAAAATCATCCGTCTCTTTATCATGTCTCTGCTTCATGCTATTTTTTTTTTAAATTTAAATCTAAACCTAACCCTTATTTTCTATATCATAAACCTTGAATCCTACACCCTAAAAAATATATCCTACCTCTAATTCCCTAAACTCTAAACATAACTCCTAACCTTAAACCTAAACCTTACACCTTAAACCCTTTAATTTGAAGCAAAACATAAATATAAACATGAAAAAAAGACAAACAATTTTGGTCCTAAACTCCAACATACGCTTATTCTTAATAATTGAATGGGACAAGGAGATGATCAACATTATCCAACCAATTGCATTTAAAAAATCTATTGACAACTTGGATTATTCCTCAACAAGTATAAGAATTCAGAAGTGGGGTATTTTTTTTATGGAGAATTAAAAAAATTATTAAAAAGTCACTAAACTTTTTATTATTTTCATTACGGTCATATACATTAGTTTATATTAAGAAATGTCGAAACGTTAAAGTTTTTTTTTTTAAAGACCATATTTCCCTCAAATTTGCATCCTCCGTAAAGATAAAAATTAGGATGAATGGAATAATCATCGATTAATCTCAACGTTATTTTGTTAATATTTTAACATAGTCAGATTTTAAGTTGATCCGATGATTATTAATAATAAATCAAAACTAAAATTTAAAACCTTTTGATATATCGTTGTTAACCTTCGTATCAATTTAAAATCAAAATATATTAATTTTCTAGCAAAATAGATTCATCCGCCAAAGTTTTAATGCTTTAAAAGTTTAGTGACTATTATAATTTATTTTTTTATTCAACCATTATTAATATATATGAACAATTATTTCACATACAAACAATGTGTTTTTTTTCCACAAGCATCTTAATCTAAGATTAAAATCTATAAAACAAAAAATTCCTAACTTTAATTTCTTAAATTTCAATCATAAATCCTAAGTTCTATTTTATATCATCTAAACCTTTAACCTCTAAACTATAAACTAAACCCATAATAATCTAATACATCTTGGTAGGGATGGACATTTTACCCGGTCCGATCGGGTTAGAATTTTTAATGAAAAAAATAAACCCAGATCGAGTGATTTTTTTAGAGTGGTATCTTGTTGGGTTGAGTCGAGTTTAGGGTATAAAATATCCGATCCGACTCGAGATTAAATATATAATTTTCCATAATTTTTTAGAGATATTTATAATAATGGTCCTTTATCTATATATTTTTTATAATTAGATCTTTCAAATTAATTTTTTATTTATAATTTAATCCTTAAAATTATATTTTTTATAATTAAGTCTTCAATTTTTTTTACAATTTAGTCCCTAAATTTATTTTTTTTTCTATAGGTTGGGTTGGGTCGAGTCGAGTTTAGGGTATTTATTTTCGGTCGGATCGGGTTAAATTTTCTAAAAAACATATTTGGGTCGGTCGAAGTCGAGTTTAAAGTATTTGTGTTCGGGTTAAATTTAGGTAGACCGAAAATCTGACCCAACCTGTACCCATCTCTACATCTTGGATTACTATCTTATATACATGTGGCGATTTTTTTTTGTCATGTTTGCTAGCCACCTCGGTGATGTGGAGCTTGCTGGTTCAACTCATGCAGATTCATGGAAAAATTATTAAGTGAACCCTATTCACCACGTCATTCATGGTCCCAATTAATCAGGATCGTTGATCTTAATTTTTTTCCAAGTAAATTATCACCTCTTTCCTACATGGACTTAGTGGGTGTGTAGTTATTAGGTAATTATTTAAAGATCAACGGTCCTAATTGCTTAGACCATAGATGACGTGGTGAACAGGGTTGACCTAATAATCTCTCCGATTCATGGGCCACTGTCACTGGTTTTCTTTCATAGTAATTAACCCTAACCTGGTTCATGCTCTTCTGCAAAACTTTTAAACTCCCACATTTTTAAATGGGGCAGTGGAGACCAAACCACCAGACGACATACATACGTATATATATATACATACATACCAAAGGAACATAAGCTTCACCTTTACATGTCACACTTGTTATTCTAATCTTCCAAAATCCAAACTGTGTAAATCACTTATTTAAGTATGATGAGACCAAGCTTCTCAGGTTAGCTCAAGGTGTGGCTAGGATACATGACTGCAATCGGATCGGATTAGTATAAAGCCCGTATACGAGTAATATCGTCTTCGCTAAGGTTCCTTTTGATACTTCCATAATTAAGTATAGGGTACATGACTGCACTCGGATCGTCTCTATTCACAAGGCCGAGAGTGATCCCGATTAAATGCAGGGCTCCGGACATCAGGTCTAGCTCGTCGCTTGCAGGGACAGGTTTAGTGCTCCAGGGTGTGTGGCTGTTATCAAGGTAAAGCCTCCCATCGGGTGGAAAATAAGCATAACCATAGTAGGCGGGGTCTAGTGGAATGAAGTCAATTTGGATATTAGCAATCTCGCCCGGTGATATCCTTTGAAATCCTAACTCAGGGACGGGAACTTGCCATGTTAGGAACGCCGCATCGAAGATCGAAGTCACTACTTCAAGATCTAAACCATCCGGCAGGGATGGATTAGCTAGGAAACTGTAGGTCAGTGGCAAGTTGTTCCATCCTCCAATGAGAATGGTGTCGTTACTATCCGATTGAAACGTGTGATCGGAAGTCGGTGGACCGACACCATCGGGGCTACCGTAACTTCCCTGGCCAACCACGAAAGGTAGCAACACAAGGACCGTAAGGAATGCTCCGAGAAGCTGATGGCTAAAGTTAGCTGCCATTGTCTGCTCTGATGATCTATTGCTTGATGTGTTTAGGGTGTGTTTTGGTGTTTGCCCTTACTGCAATTTATAGAAAAAAAAAAGTTTATATATATATATAAATTATATTTTTATTTCATATTCGGAATTCATGGCTTTTCCTGTCAACATTATCTTCTTTAAAATTTAAAATCGATTTTTTTAATTAATTATATTTGCCTCTTATCGTTTTAAGGATAACGGAATTATTTTTTGTCATTAAAATTAAAAATAAAACTTTATTTCCAATAAGCAACCATCGTTAACAACCAGAATAAATATCACTTAATTATAAATTTAAGATTTAATATTTAAATCAATGTCTAAATATATTTTTGGTTAACTCCAAGTGTTTAACTATTTTTTTTATAAAAATATATGTCCAACGTTTATATCATTAGAATTTTAAGTACATAGTTATTAAATGCCGTTTAAAAATATATTATCTAGTGAATGTTAAACGCGTGATAATAATTTTATTTATTTATTATTTTTAAAAAATTTTAATATTTTAAAAGTCTCAAAATTTTTAAAATTCTCTAAATTCTCATCGTTGTCGCTTCCGATCACCTTCTCCGGTTACCGAACCCAATAAATTAATTTTTCTAACATATTATCGTAAAAATCAATGAACGAAATGTCAGTTGAACAATTTCATATTTGTTGTTCATTGTTTGACTAAAAATATTTAGAGATGATATATTGAGGGAAATGGACGATTAAATTCAACGACCGAAGCAATAGACTTGCGACGAGGATTGATAACGATAACGGTGAGAATTTGGAATTTAAAAGTTAATCTTTTTGAAATATTTTAATCATTAATATTTAATTTTGGGTCAAATGAACTTTTTATAGATAAAATATATTAATTAACTAAAAATAAATAACTTAAAATAATTTGAGAAAATCACATATCAATAATAAAAATAATTTTATAAAATATTTTTTAATCGTTTAATAAAATTAGTATGTTTATCTATATAATATCATATAATTTATCTCTCATTTATCGAACTTCATAAAACATATATTGGCATCATATCTTTAATCTAATCTAAATTAATTCTAAATTAATATCTCAATATAAGTCAACTTAAATAGTTTTTTTATTCTCCAAAATGATAATTTCTTATTCATTAATGAATAAGAAACCACTGAAAGTGGATTACAAAGTAAATTATATAATAAGTCAACCAAAATTCTTAAATATAATTTAATCTCATAAAATGAATGATAAGCCGCTGTTTTGTATGGTTTGCAATTAATTTTTATATTAGTTGTCGATCATCCAATTTATTATATTTTTTGTTTTATTTTTTTATATGTTAATAAGAATTTTTGTCTTCATAGTAAGCGTTTCTTCCATTATTATGACACGTTTTTTTTGTGGTATATTTTATCTGTTTTTTGGTATGATTCAACGTACCCTAACATCGATTGTTGCAGAGATTTAAATCGTCACTAGTTTTTATTATGATTTTGTCGGTGGTCATTGAAAGTTAGATTCTCACTCGGTTGATGATTGTATATAGATATAATCAGTCATGGATAGCGGAACATTTTGCCTAATGGTTTAGATTGCTCACCACTCCTTTTTCACCCGTTATGTGTCTCGATTGAACAGAGACAATGAGATTCAGGAAGCTTCTAAATTGTGATGGTTTGCTTATCTCCATAATTTTTTTTTCAAATGCATCGTAATTATTATATTTTTTATAAATTTAATAAAAATTAGTAACAATTATTTATTATATTTTATATTTTAATAAATTTTATATTTTTGCAGTATGCCTTTTACTATCTTTATGATATATATATTTTTTATTTTATGATTTATTTTATTCATCGCATAATTTTAGTATACCCTAGCGGTTATTTATTGTTTGCACAGAGATATTAACGTTTTTAGTTTTTTATTATGATATTGCCGATAGTCATGAAAAGATAGATTCTCATTTAGTTGATGGTTGTTTGTTGATAAGAATATTTTGTTTAATAATTTGAATCACTCACCCCTCATTTTTACCCAGTATCCGTTTCGATCGAAAAATAAATAAAAAATAAAAAAATTATGAATTTTGATAATATTCACTTTTATTTATTTTTAGGTTATAATATTTTTATTTGATTAATCTTGTTATTTTCCTTTCTAAATATATTGTAATTATTATATTTTTTATAATTTAAAAATTATGTAACTATTATAAAAAATATCAACCCGATTATTACCATTTACCAAGTCACACCCACAATCGCCCATTGCCCATTGGAAACGACAACTAAATAATATGTAGTTTGCCCAATGGAAATGCCAACTTCTTTTTCTGAAATTTAGGTGTTTCTTTAAATTAAAAATTTTATTTTATTTTAAATGATATAATTAGAATTTTTAAAAGTTTAATAATAAAATAAGTGTACAAATTATATATGTGTTATTATTTCGTGTTTAATTTATTTCATTTAAAACAAGTGTTTATAGTTTTATTTCATTAATTTACGTATTTGATACTCCATTTGTAATTCCATCGATTACTCGTCTGTTAATAATTAAAAAAATATTATCCAATCAAAACATAACACATAATGTTTTTATTATCTTCTTTATCTTTAAAAAAATATCAGCTTAAAATTTTTAAAAAATAATCCTAAGTCTCTGACCTAAAACCCTAAATCTCAGAAATTATCATCGTTGTCGTTATTGTGAAACATCCAGAGTTGAGCAAGACCATTGTCGGATGCCGACGTTTATTTTTCTTAATCAACTATTGTCAATAATCGACGATAAATATTTTGATTGGCTTCCTTTTGTGAGTTTGGCTTTTTCAGACGTTAGTAAGATGTTTGACACACATACTGTTAATTTTTGAGCGTTTGATAGTTGACGAAAATAAATAACGACATTCGACGAAGATAGTGATGTACTTCGATAAGATAACCAATAACATGACAACTGGAATTAAAACAAGCAAGGTTAGTTTCCCTGACTGTCAAATTGTAGAACTTTTGGGTTTGATTTGATCTTGGAGCTGTAAATATTTCCATGTGCTGTCTAGATTTTCTATGTGCCTGTTCTTTTGTAGTTAGAATCTTGTTTATGTGTTAGAGTTCTGAGAATTTAATGTTTTGATTTGTCTAGGTGTGATTCTGATGAGATATTTTGTTGTCTTTGTAAGATTACCTCGGAGGATGTTTTAGTAATAAAATAAAAAAAATACTATTATGTATATCAACTTGTTATAGATGATAGTTCAAAAATGTAAAAAAAAAATTCCGAGTTTATCACGTTAGCTATAATCATTAATCAATCATAACTATTTTATTATTATTTTTAAGTTATTTTTTCATCTAATGAATCTCTACTCACTTTTTTATGTCATTTAAAAATATATTTTTTAAAAATTAAATCAATAACATAAATGATTAATGATAAAATGTATGCTTTTTATTGATTTGAGACTACGGCTAACATGATAAACCAAAACCATAACGTAATCTCTCGAGTTTGCCGATTAAATGACTTTAAAGGGCCTAAGACACCTGTCGATCGGAGAAGTTATTAGATGAATCTCGTTTATCACGTCAGTGATTTAATTAATTTAGTCAGTTTATCTTAAAATAATTATCTAATAACTACTAACTCTCTAATTACATGTAAGAAAGAGGGAGAAATTATATCACGAGTCCGGTTCGTCACGTTATTCGCAATGGCGGATCCAGAAATATTTATGAGGGTGGGACACAAGTCAAAATATTTTTAAAATGAACACAAATCTTAAAATTTTAGGGTGGGCACAAATCATAGAAAATTAAAAATTTAAGAACTAGTTCATAAAAATCTAAAAATTCAAAGCCAAATGTGTGAACTTTAAAAAGTTGAAGGTTGGCCCGTGCCCACCCACCTTTACATGTAGATCCGCCGCTAGTCATCCGTGATTCCTAATCAATGAAAAACATCAATTCCACCACTAATCATCAATGTCGTTAATCTAACTTCCATAAAAAATATATTTTTTTAAATGAAGTGAAAAAATGAATGAAGATTCATTGGTTGGAAAGAAATGACTTGGAAGATAATGATGAAGTGTGTGGTTATGATTGGATGAGACCATGTTGATGTAGTAAGCCGTGCCTATGATATAATTTCTCAAGAAAGAGATGACGATATACCTTTGAGAAAAATGATATAGACGAATCTGGTTGATTGAGACTACAAATGACGTGGTGAACAAGGTTTATCTAATAATATTTTTGATATCTAGAATATAATTTTCACCATTTGACATAAATCGCTCAATCACTCTGCTAACATCGTTGGTGTTCGAACCTGTAATCTCTAGAAAGAACAACCGTTCCATTAACCGCTTGGGCCAGAGGGCTCGTGCAAGTGAAATTTTTTTCTTGTACCGACATATCAAGGGACTTGCAATCATTCCTTTTGCTTTTACTTCTAATCGCATTAAAATTTTCCCCACTATCCAATTAGGAGGAAGTGGTCCTATTAACGCTAGTAATTATCCCCAACAACTTGTTTAGAAGTTTCACATATCACTATCAGGGATTTAAATCTCATTTATAGTCGGATTTTCGATCACGTTATGATTATTGTAGTTGTGAACACAATTAAAGCTATTGTGATCACTGTGAGTGTCACGGTCATGTTTTTTTAAAAATTCACGTAACTTATTATAAAATACAGTTATTGCAATTATAAAATGTCAATCTTAATAATTCTTAGATTATTTTCCAACACCAATAAACTTTTATTAATATGAATTTGAAAGGAAAAATGAATTTTTGTTTAAAAATTTTGGATGAAACTCATCTTCGATAAAATATAACCACACCTTGTAATTGATGCAAGGTTGGTGCTCGACAAGAAGATTCAGACTTTCAAAATCAAATTCGAGATAAAGCATACTTTTATAGATATTAATCTTTCGACGATTCTTCTCTCTTGTATTCTTATTTCACCAATAAATTTTGTAAGACTTGTACTAAACTAGTATTTCTGCTTTAATTCAACTATTTTTTATTTCTTTTTTTTTTTTTTTAATGAATGTTTGATATTGATTAAAGTGACGTCGTAATTTAATATTAAATATTCTATCATTATCGATATTGAATACTTTGTGTTTATTGATAAAATAAAAGAAAATAATAACTTTAAATCTATTTCGAATGAGTAAAGGTAAAGATTCGAAAAACTTGAGAAAAATCCCATTATCAATTATTAGTTTTTTCTTCTTCTTAATACTCATTATAAGGTAATTAGGTAAACTGTTTATGTTTTAGTGTCATATATATTATTTTTTTTGGAAAAATAATACATAATATTACGCTTTTAATTCGTTTTGGTATCCGGTCGTTTTAAATCGATAAAGATGTTGAAATTACTTATTTTAATTGAGATAATATCAATTTTAGTCTTAAAAATTTATAAATTTTACACTCAATTTTAATATATAATACTGATATATGTTTCGTTAAAAACCTCTCAATTTTAATTAAAAGAGAAGAATAAACACAATCGAAACACAAACAAAAACAAAACTCTAGTAAAACAACTTTCACTTAGAATCTATTGATTTTCAGACAGCTTGGAAGTCTAGGGGAATATTACCACCATGGTTTAGAATTCTCCTGTCTCTGAGTACCATCCTTGCAAACCAAACATCCATCACTTTATGCTTAAAATTTCCATTTATCCATCACTTTATGCTTAAAATTTCCATTTATTTTCCTGGAAGGAAACGATGGTTGGAAAAATTATTAGGTGAACCCTATTCATCATGTCATTCATGGTCCCAATTAATCAGGACCATGGATAACGTAGTGAACATAGTTCACCTAATAATCTCTCCGATCGTAGACTCTAATCGATGGCCATGTCAAAAGAAAATCTCCTCTATCCAATAGGATTCCAAATGAAAAGATAAGGAAAAATTGGCAAATATTCAGCCAGAAAAATACAAGAACGAGAAGCACATGGCTCTAATCATGTTTCCGTTGGTGTTCTCATTATATTTAGGGTTTAAGGTTTAGGGTTTAAAATAATTAAGGTCTAAGAAAATAGAGATAAGGTGTATTTTTAAGGTGTAGAGTTTAAATATAAAAATTAAGGTTAAAATTTAAATTTTAATTCTTTAAAGTTTTTTTAAACAGAAACATAGAAAGAGACATAGTTAGGAGAAATTCTAGCATGGTAAGTTCCACCACGTCATCCATGAGACTAACCACTAAAACTCATCTATCTTATTTTTTTCATGTCATATTTTCTTAAATGAATCTTCACTCATATTTATTGTTAATTTATTTTTAAAACAATTTTTTTAAATAAAGATTCACTTCAAAAAATATGATATAAAAAATTATTAAAATAAATAATTTTTAATGATTATTTATTCTATTGACACATAATAAAATTTATCTATAATATAATTTTTCCATAAGTAGAGATAAAATTTTTACTTTAAAAAGAAACCTTAATTAATGATAAAACGTTGCATTAAATTCTTGAACCTACTTGGATAGGTATCTCAACAATGGACCAAACAATGATGTAGCTCGATTGATTATTAATTTTAGGGTAAATATAGATATGGTCAGTTTAGGAGATTTTTACTTAAAAAACCCTAATTATTGATAAGATGTTGCATTAAATTCATGAACCTACTTGGATAGGTATCTCAACAATGGAAGAAATTATATCATGGGTCAGTCTTATCACGTTATTTATGGGACCAATCAATAAAAACTGTTCATCTCATTATTTTTTAATTTTTTAAATGAAGATTCACTTGAAAAAAAATTATGACATAAAAAAATTGATGAAATAAATAGTTTTTAGTGGTTGGTCCCATGGACAGATGGTGAGACTGACCCATGATATAATTTTTCCAACAATGGGCAAGACAAAGATGTCGCTTGATTGATTATTAATTTTATGGTAAATATAGTGGGGCCAGGGTAATTATTTTAGTCTAATTGCTTTAAAAAAATTTAAGCGATCTTTTTGAATGTTTATTCAGAATTCTATCGTTGTTAATAGAAGAATTATTATATAATTCTGATTCATTGCGTTATTTATAATTTTATCTAATAAAATTTTTTTATCAACGAAATGTACGAAAGAAATGAATATTCATTTTATAAAAAGAAAGTGAAGATTCACCTTGATAAAAATAAGATATAAATTTATTATTAAATGAAATCATGAATAACATAGTTAGTCCGTCACTTCTAATATATATATATATATATATATATATTTCTTGTTAATAAGTCTTATTATATAGATTTTATCACACTCACTCTTAACCATTAGACATTGATCGCTTAAACACTGTGCTGACAATATTAATGCTCGAACCTGTGATCTCCAGAAACAATAACTGTTCCTTTAACTGATGAGGCTAGATGGTTCGTGCTTAAATTGAGATATTAAATTTATTACAAGGGAACGAAAACAAAGAAGTAGTTGAAAGTTTTTGTGTATAAATAGGAATGAAGACATACACCCTAAACACAAACATCCTCGGTAGCTTGCAATGGCAGACAAATTTCCCCATCAACTGTCGGGAGCATTCCTCATGTTCCTTGTCTTCCTACCTTTTGTAGCAAAGTCCAGACCTGTGACCCTCGAACTTCCTCAAAACCAGGAGCAAGACCAGAGAAGTAGTGGTAGCCTGGATGGCATCGGCTTGTTTCACTTCGATTCCAACGACGGTGGGAGATGGTCCGAGTCCGACTTCCCTCTTACCTACGGCTTTACATCAAAATCTGCCATTCCGGTGGGTATAAGTACTCAAGAAGTGAACACCGCTATCGATGCGGCATTCCAAGAATGGCAATCCGTCATCCCTGAGTTCGCGTTTCAAAGGATATACCCGGGCGAGAATGCTCATATTAAAATTGAATTCACATTAGTGAGCGGATCTAATTATGGTCAGGCTTTCTATCCCCCTGATGGCCGACTTTACCTTGATATTTACCACACGACCTGGAGCATTAAATCTTACCCTGATAAATACGAGTTTGATTTGATATCCGGAGCCCTACATGAAATAGGTCACACTCTTGGCCTTAACCACAGTTCTAATCCGGATGCAGTCATGTTCCCGACACTTCGGGCTGGAACTCTTAAAAATAAGCTTAGCCCAGAGGACATTTCTCGCATACAAAATCTATATCCTCCTTCTCCGGCTCAGCCACACCTTGAATTACCCAAATCTATATAGCTTTCCTTTCATGAGAAAGCTTAGTTGTATTGTCTGAAGTAAGGTTGATGTATCAGAATAAATGGCATGTAAGCCTACAGGCTACAGCTTTAATTGCTATATTTGTACGTGTTAATCAATTCTCGTATAATATATGAATTGATATGAAATATTATCTTATTTATCTTCCTAACATTAATTTTCTTGGTCGACAAAAGGAACGTGAGAAAAGCTCCATAAAGTATATGGAGAAATTTATCAGCCATTGCCATTTGCATGCTACTGTGGAAGAAGATGAAAGATTGGTGTAGGTGAGTAGGGTTGGGTGTTTGCATTGGTTATTATTTATATCCAATATTACATTAAATAAAGTAAAAATAAATCTAAAAAGTGATCAGATTATAAAAAAAAAAATAAAAAAGGACTGTAAATAAAATTACAGAGGTTAAATATGCAATTAGCTTCTATAATTATTAAAGGTTTTGAGTTGTTTGAGTTATTCGATTTTATTTTATAATTTCAATTTTATAGAATTTTTTTGAGTCGGATCAAGTTTATAAAATTTTAAATCAAATCAAAACAAGTTAAGTTCTTTTGTCTCGAATCAAGTTAAAAAATTTTATTTTTTTGAGTCGAATCGTGTTTTGCTCACCTAAGTATTAGGAGGCAACTCAAATGCTTCATTTCTATTTTTATTTTATTTTATTTTTTATTTAACTTAGTTTATTTTTAGTTTATTTATTCAACTAAGTATTTAAGAATCTTGACATTCATCTTAATTCTTATACTTAACACCTATAAGACTTTACTTTTACAGCTAAAGTAATTATTGTCTTGTCATAATAGCTATAGTAGGTCTTAAGAAAAAAAAATATTTTTTATCTTATAAAATTTTATAAAATTAATTTTTAATTGATATGTTATTTTATAAAATTAATATATTTTTATAATATTATTATCGCGATGAACATTATCTTATAAGTTTATCATCTTGATCAACATATAGTTTGAAGTTGAAAAATTACTCAAAGCGACGAACATTATCTTACAAGTTTATCAAGTATTATCTAAAGTAATTTTCATTCGCAGAGATAATGTATTATCTTTCAACGTTTTATTTTATGTTAAAAACGATTTCTCTACGAATGAAAATTATTAGTAAACTGACGAAAAATAATTTGAAATGACTTAACAAAATGATACGTTATTTTTACCCGATACTTTAAGTAACCGGGTACCCGCATTTTATTTTATTTTTTTATAAATTTTAAATTCAATCCTAAATATATATATATATATATATATACATATGTAAAAGTTCGAATTACATAATCTAACATTCAAATATAAAATTTTAAAATCTAGTTACATAATTTAAACATAAAATTTAAGACATAAATTACATAATCTAGTTCGAATTAAAACATATAAGGCGTAAGAAAAAAATTATAAATATTTTTAATTAGTTTAATTTATTTTAATATATAAAAATTAATGGTTTAAATATTTAAAGAATATTTAGTTGATTTTTATCTTGGTTAATGCACATACAAATATAACGTATATATAAACGAATAAAGTTTAAATTTTATCAACTCGAACAAATAAATTTATTATTTTATAATAAATCTTAAATTTTTTTACAATGATTCCTAATTCTTTTTTGAAATTAAAGTTTGAGAGAATGAAATTTAGGAATTAAGTTGTTTGATTTAAGAATATAGTGAATATAAATGTATTTTATTTAAATAATAATTATATTTAAAATAATAATAAAAAAAAATAGGAACCGGGTACCTGAAAATTTTCAATATTGTGACCCGGACCCGATCCAGGAAATGACGGGCCGGGTACCCGACCCGAACCTAAAATTTTTCCGGGAAAATACCCGATTATTTATGTTCGGGTAATCGGGTCGGGTCAATCGGGTCGAGTATTTTTGAACACCCCTAGTCACGAAGTACCACGACCGGTGTGATTCTATGTCCCTCTGTTCTATAATTTTAATAGAGGCGATTATCCCTTCTCACTCCTCTTTAGCTCCGTCCCAACTTTTACTTCAAGGTAAACTATATTCGAGCCTAATTTTGATAGGGTAATAAAACGTTGTTTGGATTTTCTTAAGTTGTTGAAATCCCATTCTCAATTATTAAAGTTATCTTTTCTTAATACTGATTTTAAATTTTTATTAATTTAAAAATTTATTGAATTAATCAAAATTTATTTAATTTAATTATAGATGAGAAATTATAAAAAGCCGACAATATATGTCAAATCATCTCAGTTTTTAATATCTTTTAATTATTTTTATGTATAAGATTTATTTTATTTTCATATTTATTTATTTTTAAAATAATTTTTGTATTTATATTACGTCTCGACTCAAAGCATATTTCGTACTATAATTTATTATACAGATTTAATTAATTAAGATTATTTTTTATTATCATTTATGTTATATTATCAATTTAAATAAATTATTAATTTTAATCCATTTTCACGTGTCTTGTAAATAATTGAAGATTGATACAATGGATTTTTCCTGTGTAGTTCTGCAAGTGGACGAATTTAGAATATGTTTTAAAATATAATTTTAATTATTAGATATTAATCGTATAATTATTGTTTTGTAATATTAGAAAAAATAAAAAATAATAATATTATAATAATATTAGATTTATTTTTAAAAAATTGAATTAGTAACTGTGGTTATAATAGAATATGTTTTAGAATATAATTTTAACTATTCGATATTAATCTTACAATCGCTGTATTATAATATTGATGCTCAAACTCGTGATCTTTAAGAACAACCGTTACCTTAACTACTGAGACAAGATGATTCGTATCTTACTAAACTTTTAAATACTTATTGAGCCAACTATAAATACACCTAATAACCAATATATATCGTATTATATCATATATTTTTTTCATAGAAAAAGTAAGTCTATTTATTTAATTTAAAAATATATTTATTTTACCTTTTGAAACTTAAAGCTAATTTTGTAAAATATTCATTTAGCACTTAATTTACTATTTTGGTACCTCATGTATTATTTTATTTATAAAATGGTATATAATGTTCTGACACTTCAATTGTTAAAAACCGATGACGATGATATTATTTATTTTTGATCGAGATAATATTTTTATTCCTAAAAAATATAATTTTTTTTTTATCAATTTGGTCTACACTCTATTTAATCACACTCGTGTTTAAGATCGATAAACATGTGAGATTTATTGACGAAAATCATACAATACGATTATAAGTCTCGTTAAAAACCAACTCAATCCTATTTAGAGAAAAAATACACACAACTAAGACAAAATAAAAACCAAACCAAAGAGCGGTTAACCTAAAAACGAGAAAAAAAATTAAAGCCATGGTCTAAAAAATGCGAACACTCGAATCGATCTATTTTTGAATACCATTGAAGCCTAGAAACATATTACCACTAAGCTTTAAATTTTTTTAAAGACACCGCTAAAAATACCGTTAAAATCAATTTTGCTGCAGTGTTTCTTAGAAGTCTAATTAATGGCCATATCAAAAGATAAGGCAAATTTTGATAATTATTCAGCCAGAAAATTACAAGAACGAGAAGCATATGGGTGAAAGGAAACCCTAATGAATGATAGGACGTTGCATTAAATTATTCAACCTACCTATATTAATAGGTTGTAATTATATTCTTTTTGTTGTTATTAAATTTTTATATTCGAATTATATTTTGAATTTAATTATAAATTTTTTTTTTTCGATGTAAGAGGTGAAATATTTGATGTAATGGTAAAGTTCATCTCAAAAGCATATTTTTAGTTTCTCATGTGAAAATCAAGTCTTTTGGAAGAAGTAGAACAGGGCACGTAGTCACAGATGGAGCTAGAATATGGGTTAAGAAAGATAAAATATAAATATTTAAAAATAAAAGAATAAATTCATAAAAATTAATTTTAAAAAGTAAATATAAAAAATATAAAAAATTCAGGGTAGGGTCAATGATTAGGATTGTACAATGATTGGTTTCTGTGTAGTTGTAGAAATCATTTAAGACTAATGCGATGAATTATTGGTGATGGTAAACAACAAAAGATGCCAATCAGTACCATGAGACGCTATAAATTTGTAATACAAATTAATAAAGTAGAAAATAAAAAATTATAGTATTTTTTTAATAGATTAGAAAATTTTTTAACGAGACTCACGTACAAAATATATATATATGTATAATTAATTATTTTAATAAATAATCATATTTTGCAAGTAAAATAATAATAATAATAATAATAATAATAATAATAATAATATTACACTCATTGAATCTTTGAATATTTATTGGACCAGTTATAAACGCCCTTAATTATAGATATATATAGTATCATATCATTTTTTAATAGAAAACACAAGTTTATTTATGGGTATACTATAATATATGTCACTTAATTATGGGTATAATTATATTAGGGTCACTTAATTATTAAAAAATTATACTTGAATTACTTAATTATAGGTAAAGTTATATTTGGATCACCCAATTAATAACTGCTATATTTGGATCATTTAATTATAAGTAAGGTTACATTTGAGTCACCTTTCATATTTCAAAAAAGTTTATCAATTTGTGTATTAGAAAAAACGACCAAATTGATGTACTCTTTTAAATATGAAGGACAACTCAATCGTAAACTTACCCATAATTGAGTGACCCAAATATAATATTTAATAATTAAGTAACCCAAATGCAACCTTACCCATAAACGAATGATTCAAATGTAATATTTAAAAATTAAATGATCTAAATGTAACCATACTTATAATTGAGTGACCTCGGTAGTACTTTACCCTAATATATTTGATTTAAAATATTTATTTTACTATTTAAAAGCTAAAGGTAATTAGGTAAACTATTCCTTTAGTACCTAATCTATTATTGTGTTTTTGTTTTGGTGTCTCGTATATTATTTTTTTTAGTAAAATGGTACATAATATTACGTTTTTATTCTGTTTTGATACTCAATTATTATAAACCGACGAATATGATGCAATTACTCATTTTTAATTGAGATAATAACAACTTCAATCCTAAAATTTTATAAATTTTCTCCCAATTTGGTTCCGACTCGATTTAATCACACTTGTAGTTTTTTGAGATCGACAGACAATTATAATTTTATCGAAGGAAGTTATATAATACTATTATATGTCTCGTTAAAAACTTCTCAAACCTAATTAAAATAAAAAATAAACACGTGGCAAATAGAAACAGGCTCTAATTAATGGCCGTATCTAAAGAAAATCTCCTCTATCCAATAGGATTCCAAATGAAAAGATAAGGCAAATTTTGGCAATTATTCAGCCAGAAAAATACAAGAACGAGAAGCACATGGATGAAAGGAAACCCTAGTGAGTAATGAACGATGGGACGTGGCATTAAATTCTTGAACCTACTGAGATAGGTATCTCAACCGTGAGAAAAATTATATCATGATCAGTCTTATTACGTTTCCATGGGACTAATCAATGATAACCATCTTCTTCATCAATTTTTCTTTGTTATATTTTTTTCAAATGAATCTTTACTTTAAAAATTAAAAAATAATGAGATGGATAATTATCATTGGTTGGTCTCATGGATGACGTGGTAAGACTGACCCATGATATAATTTCTCCAACAATGGGCAAAATAAAGATGTAGCTTGATCGATTATTAAGTTTAGGGTAAACATAGTGGGGCAGGCAATTGTTTTAGTCTAATTGCTTTGAAAAAATTTAAGCAATCCTCTCTTACGTTTATTCTAAATTCGATACTTATTTATGGTCTTATTTAATAAAATTTATTCATTTAATCATATAAAAGAGATGAAGATTTATCATAAAAAATTTTAAAATAAAAATTTATTATTGAATAGAGTCATGAATAATATAAAAAATCAGACTCTTTTAATAAACTTTCTGGTTAATAAGTCTCATTATAATATAAGATAATAAAGTGGAAGAGGAAATAAAAAATAATAATATTATGATAGCGATATTAGATTCATGATTATTTTTTTTCTTTAATCTATGTTTATATCTTATATTTAAAAAAATTAAAAATTAAATTTTAAACCATAACCCTAATTTTCATATTATAAACTCTAAATGTTATACCTTAAAAATACGAATCATCTTGCCTCAGTGGCTAAAAGAATGGTTGTTGTTCTTAGAGGTCATGGGTTCAAACACCTGTAATATCATTACAATAATTGAGCGATCAATGTCTAATGATTGAGAAGTTTTTTATAGAACAAATACTACTATAACACTATAGCTGCTGATTCAAAAAAATAAACCCTACCCCTAATTTCCTAAATTCATTATTTTAAACAGAAAGAACTAAAAAATATTATACACTTATTATAAGATAAAAATTTATTATTGAATGAAATCATAAATAACATAATAAATCACACTCTTTTAATAAACTTTCTAGTTAATAAGTCTTATTATATAAATTTTATCACATTCAATTATTTATATTATACATTTCTTATTTTTAGTTAATTGTTACATATTTTTAATAAAATAATGTGTATATTTTTTAAAATTCTATTTAAATTTTAAATTTTAAATTTCAAGGGCGATCATTTTCTTCAACCCTCGGTCTGTCACTAATAATAGATATCCTCTTATCATACAAATATTTTAATAATTTTAAATAAAATTTTAAAATGAGATATTAAATTTATTGCAAAGGGACAAAAACAAATCAAGTAGTTGAAAGTTTTTGTGTATAAATAGGACTGAAGACATACACCAAGACGCACCCCCTAAACACATAAACATCCTCAGTAGCTAGCAATGGCAGATAAAATTTCCCATCAACTGCTGGGAGCATTCCTCCTGTTCCTAGTGTTCCTACCTTTTGTAGCTAAGTCAAGACCTGTGAAACTCGAACTTCCTCAAATCCTGAAGCAAGACCAGAGAAGTAGCGGTAGCGTGGATGATATCGGTCGACCAACTTTTGACAGCTTGTTTCACTTGATTTTCAACCACTCTCTTTCCAGTGGGAGATGGTACGACTCCCCTCTGACCTACGGCTTCACATCTACCTCCGCCGTGCCTCCGGGTTTGGATATTCAAGCGGTGATCGCCGCCATCGATGCGGCATTCCTTGAATGGCAATCTGCCGTCCCTGAGTTCGCGTTCCAAAGGATATATCCGGGTGAGAATGCTCATATTAAAATTTCTTTCACCACCCTGAACCCCGTTAACTATGGTTTCGGTTACTATCCCCCTGATGGCCGGCTTTTGCTTGATATTGACCACACGATCTGGAGCACTAAATCTTACCCTAACAGAAACGAGTTAGATTTGATGTCCGGAACCCTGCATGAAATAGGTCACACTCTTGGCCTTGAGCACACTGATAATCCGTATGCAGTCATGTACCCGACACTTAATTATGGAAGTCTTAAAAGGAGACTTACCCAAGAGGACACTACTCGCATACAGAATCTATACTATTATTCTCAGTCTCAGACTCAGCCACACCTTGAATTACCCAAATCTATATAGCTTTCTTTACATGAGAAAGCTTGGTTGTATTGTCTGAAGTAAGGTTGAAGTATCAAAATAAGTAGCATGTAAGCCTACAGGCTACAACTTTAATTGCTATATTTATACGTGCTAGTCAATTCTAATATAATATGAATTATTATCTTATTTATCTTCCTAACATTAATTTTCTTGGTCGACAAAAGGAATGTGAGCAAAGCTCCATAAAGTATATGGGGAAATTTATCAGCCAATATTGCAATTTCCATGCTACAGTTGAAGAAGATGAAAGATTGGTTTATGTGAGTAGGGTTGGGTGTTTGCCTTGGTTACTATTTATAACCAAAATTAAAATGACTTTTATATATAAGTACAAGACATCGGAAGGATAAGACATGATAGAGTAAGATATAATACCACTGACAAGAATATGTGTTTATATTTAATAAAGTTGAGATAAATAAAATATTTTGAGTAAATTAAGTCGATTAGCACTATTTTATAACGGGTCCATTATTTTTAGTGTAAATCGTCTATCTCTTTCTTATGTTTTCATTCGTGTTTCCGTTTTATATTAGAGGGTTAGGGTGTAGGATGTAGGTTTTAGATTAGGGGTTATGGTTAGGTCTAGGGAATTAGGGGTATGGTGTATTTTTTGAGTGTAGGAATTAGGATATAAAAATAAGGGATACAAATCGTCTACCCCTTTCCTATGCCTCTATTTATGCCTCTACTTCAAAATAGAGGGTTTAGGGTTTTACTTTAGGGGTTTTGATTAGGGTTTAGGGAATTAGGGGTATGGTGTATTTTTTTGGGTTTAGGGTTTAAGATATAAAAAATATGTGTTAGGGTTAAAATTTAATTTTTTAGTAAATTTTCAAAGGAGGCATAAATGAAAGCACAGAAAAGAGATTGAAGATTTTTGCTCAAAAATAAGTGTTATAATTAAAAATTTAATTTTAAAAATTATACCATAAAACATAAATAGAAACATAATAAAGAGATAAATAATTTTTAGGGTGCTTCACCTTTTTCGACCTTATGCAGATATTATAATAATCTATAATGGCCTTACATTATAAGGTAAAAAATATTTTAATATAATTGCGATATCTAAAATAACAATTATCGTGTTACTATCAATGTGGTTAAATATTTAAATTTCAAACAATCATCTTATACTCAACACCTATAAAGTTTTATTCTTAGATTTCTCAAATATTTTGTTCGTTTATTTATTTATTTTTAAGTTTATTTATTAGTTTATCTCACTATAAAACAATAAAAAATAATTAAAACCTCATAAATTATTTGCACACAATTTGGTCTTCATGAACATTTTACCTTTAATTTAGTTCTCGTAATTCAGAATTCTTCTGTAACATGGACTATTTTAATCGAAGTAAAGCATGATGGTCCACACCGTACAGTCCATAAAACTCAAAAAATAAAGAAAACGATTAAATTAAAAAAGCAAGATTTTATTGATTTTTTTTTCTGTGTGTCTTACAAGTATGTATACATATTTTTTATATAAGAAATAAAAAAGAGTTTAATAAATATTAAACTTAATTAATATTTATTAACTAACAATGGAACCATTAATTACCTATTTATTAAACTAAAAACATAAACTTAATTTAAAGTTTTATAAATGTTAAATTAATTAGTAATTAAGTTGGTGTTGATATTTTAACACTTCTCAACACCAATTTTTGTTTTGTGAACATGTCTGTCGTTTAATTTTATGTCTTCATATGTTCAAATTTGATTTCTTCTTGCAAGATCTTTTCTCTAAAAAATGATAATTCACTTTCACATGTTTAGTTCTTGCATGAAATATTAGACATTCAGCTAAGCGTATGACTCACAAGTTATCACAATATAAAATGACTAGAAATTTTACTTGTTGATGCAAGTCCTTTAATAATTGTAAAAGTCAAGTACTCTCTTGAGCTTCCATTATTGTTGCACGATAATCTATTTCGGTGGTTGATAAAGATATTGTAGGTTGTCTTTTATTATACACCAGAAATTTGCTTCAAATCTAAGTATAAACACAATCCTGTAGTTGAACGTTGGGTATCATGGTCACCTACATAGTCAACATCACAATAGCCAACAAACTTTGCAATCTTCATTTTTTTATACAGAATACCATGATCAATGGTACTTTCCATATATCTCAAAAGTCGTCGAACTACTTTCAAACGATGCTTCTTTGAATTTTGCATGTATCGACTCATAATACAAACTAAAAAAATATCTAATCTTATTAATGTTAAGTAGATAAGACAATCAATTAGTTATCGGTACATCATATCATCTTCTAAATTTTTCTCTTCATTAACACAGATTTTAACATTTGCTTCCATCGATGTAGAAATTGACTTGTAATTGAGCATTTCAAACTTTTAATAGATCACAAGAATACTTTCTTTGATGAAAAAAAATTCTTTTTTCAGTGTGATCAATCTCTAGATCAAGAAATTGTCTAAATTGACCCAATTCTTTTATTTGGAGACGAACTCTTGGTTCAAAGAATTTTATCCTAAAAATCAATAGTAATGATTAAATCATCCACATATACTAGCACAATAGCTAGTTTTTCTTTAGTTATTTTTACAAACAGACTAGAATCTAAAAGAGCCACAAAAACACCACTCTAAGTTAGAAATTCAACTATCTTATCGTACCAAATCTAGGTACTTGCTTTAACCTATATAACGCCTTTCGAAGCTTACATACATACTCAAGATGATTTCGAATTTAAAAACTTATTGGTTGATCCATGTAAATATCTCGATCTAGACCCCATGCAAAAATACATTTTTCAGATTCATTTTTCGTTTCAATTCTTGTTAGTTGTCAATGCTGATAATACTCGAATAGCTGTAAGCTTCGCTACTGAATTAAATATTTTATCATAATCTTGTTCATATAGTTGAAAGAATCCTCGATCTACCAATCAAGCTTTGTACCTCTCAATCGATCTATCTGTGCGATGTTTTATCTTGTAGATCCATTTATAAGAAATAGTCTTTACATCTTTTGACTTTAGTATAATCTTCCAAGTTTAATTTTGATTAAGTGTATTAATCTCATATTTTATTGTTTCAATTCATTATGCTTTTTGAGATATTCTTTAAAAGTTTTTGACTCTTTTGCATCATTTTTTATTATAACAAAATTTAATATATTTAGGATTTGACTTTTTAGTCTTTGTTGATATTTTAAGTGGTGTTGGTTCTTCTCTTTTATTCGACTCATAATCTTCAATCAGTTGTTGGTGAACACCAGATTATCGTGGATTTTAGTTTGCTCCTTCATCATCATCATTGAAAATTTCAGTTCTATCTAAACTTAACTTGAGAAGATTGTAGTTTTTTCAAGAAAGTATCTGTGTTTGACAATAACTCTTTATTGAAGGACCACCATGAAGATATTAACATCGAATACCATATTATAAGACACAACATTTTTAGTTGTAGAATCATAACATATCCACATTTTTCTGTAGTTATCGTACCTTACAAAATACACCTAACAATATTTTTTTTATTTTATTACGTAAATAATTAGGTAAAAATACATAATAATCACTTCCAAAATCTCAAAGTAACTAAATGTTGATTTCAGTTTTTATAATTTTTAAAAGGTGAAAAAATATAACATTTGTTGAGGAAGTATGATGATCACGTAAGCAACAATTTTTATTGTTTTTCCCCAAAAAATAACCTGAAATATTTTTTGCATGAAACATATTTTGATATTTTTACCAAATGTTTATTCTTTCTTTCAACAATACCATTATGTTGTAAAGAATAAACACATGTGAATTGACATCGTTTTATTACTCTTAGAAAAATTTTATAAACTCATCTGAAATATACTTTCCCCCATTATTTGTACATAGCCAACAAATTCTTTTGTCAATTTTTACTTTCATAATTCCTTTAAATTTTTTGAACTTTAAAAGAGTCTTAGTTTTTTTTTTTTCATAAAATAGATCCATATATATATATAAAATCATTAATTAAAATTATCATGTACTTCATCCCACCAATAGAGGTTTGTTTAACATGTTCAAAATATAAGAGTGGATTAACTTTAATTACTCATTTGTTTTATACTTTGACTCCTCATATGATAGTTGATGTGTTTTTTTTTTATATTGACAACACGCACATATAATGTATGTTCTTACCTCTAGTTTTGGGAATCCATTCAACATTAACTTCTTCATCATTACGTCTAAATTAGAGTAACTGATATGATTTAACGGCATGTGCCACAAGTCAGTTGTCTCATTTTTTTATCGATATATGCAGTTTTCGTTGACATCAAATAGACCGATTCTAATTTTCATCCATTTAATATTGGTTCCTCTTTGATATGAAAATTATTATATATTTGTATATCTTATGGGCCAAATAGAACAATATGCCACGAAGATATTAATTGTACTACTAAAATAAGATTTTTTTTACTCCTGACACATGATAAACATTCTAAAGTACTAAAATAGTGTTATTATTTTGAGGAGAGATCATCGTATTACCACATGAGCTATTAGCAGCTTGAAATCATTTGTTTTGATCAACACACAATTTACTTTATATTCAAATAAATCTTGTAATTTCTCTTTATCACTTGTCATATGATTTAAACAACAATAATCAATTATCCTGTTGTTCTCATAATCATTTTTTTTTTACATAATTATCATAAAAAGTTAGCTCTTTCTCTTCTACTGCAAGGATTGTTTCTATCTCTTATTTTTCTTTATTATTAAAAGTAATGATATTATATTTTATAGATTTTCTTTGACCAAAAAGATTTGTCTATATATCTCTTTTTTTCACAATTATAATACTTTTTATCAAACTTTTTTATTATTGTTGTAATTTTGAAATTTCTTCTTTCACAAGAGATTTATTCTCTTTGATTTCTATTGAACTCACAATTTTAACGTTGCTTGAAGTTTTGCTTGCCTTTACTAACATAGAGAATCTCTTTTTCATTTTTCAATGAGACACCTTCCACTTATTTAGCTAATGCTTCTTAATTAGTTAACAAATTTTCAAATTCTACAAGTGATGGTTGAGTTTACATCATCTACTTCTGATTGCTCCTTTTCACTACCATTAACAAACTCCCATAGGTCTTATGACATCATACAAGTTGACCATGTATTATAATTATCGTTGTTAAGATTTCTCATTCCGCCAACAACGTGTAGGTCCGTCATTGTGTCGATATATGATTTTCACCAAAATAAATGCACTAATGAAAGTATGTGTATCGTATACCAAGTAAGTTCCTCGAAAAGAGAATCTAGATCACTCAAATACCAAGTCTTTCCTAATCAGAACTTTATTAGACTTGCACTACCACTATACCATACTATTTTGCTTTAACTGAGCAACCAAAATAACCTTCAACGAGACTCTGATATCAATTATTGAACATCCAACAGTCTAAAACACTAGAAAATGAAAAATAAATCAAATGAAAAAAATATTGATTTTTTTTTCCGGCCTGTCTTAAAATACATATGCATATTCTTTATATAGATGTTGCATGTAAAAAGTACTTCGCGATTGCGTACAAGTGTATACGTTCAAGTTATAGTATAAAAAGTATCGTACCCACAAGGATTGGTGCGCCTTTTGGAATTTAATTCTTGCACTGTAATGAAGAACACAAATTGTTTAGAAGATTGATTTGAAATAAACTTAAATGATAAATAAACAAATAAATTAATTGAGATAATTGATAGAGAAATGAGGCTGGGTATTATGAATTATGAATGACTGTCGAATGATTTATTTTTTGTAAATGGGTGCTCGCACCATCCAATATGTTCCGGCAATTGGGCTCAATCGATTGCTTATGTCATTTCTTCGAGTTGACAGTTCGTAGATTGTTTGGACAATTGCGATGAGAGAATTGCTCGGGTAATTTGGGCGACTATCCTTAAGGTTCGGCAAAGCATGGCTTCTATTAGCCGTTGAAATCCTGTACTTATCCCTAAGCCGGATTAGTTCTTTCACACTTGGATCCAACCATACCTACTCGTTTCGTGAATCCAATCCTCCTGAATTTGGATAAATAAATCGTTTATCGAGGTCCTCACCCGATTCTCTCGCAAACAAATTAAATGCCAAGAATAGGCAAACTGTCACTTGCTTCACTCCCCAAGTCTCTCGATCCAGCCTCCCCTCTATGTTGTGGTCGGCAAGCTCCTTTTATGGAGTCGATCTGGTTAACAAAGATGATGGAATAATATAGAGATAAAAATAATCATGATAGAATATATCCATTTCTAATTTTATTCTCATCATATGTTTCCTTTCTTGCTTTGATCCTTCAATGTTTTCATATCTCCCATCTTGACCTTCTCTTCATTATTTTTTTTATAGATAGCTCCTTCGTCAAGGATTACTTTCTGCAAAACATGGAAACAAACACAACCAAGTAAAGATATAAGGTGACAACTAATGAAAATACATAAAAATATTTAAATGTAACTAATTAAATGCTTAAGTATAGCAATAAACATGAGTATCAAGGGAAATAAAACAGTACATTATAACACCTAACAATAGAAAATAAAGAAAAGTTTAATAAATGTTAAACTTAATTAAAATTTATTAACTAACAATAAAAATTATTAATTAACTATTTATTAAATTAAAAATATAAACCTAATTTAAATTTTTATAAACATTAAATAAACTTAATTAATAATTAAATTGGTGTTGATATTTTAACCCACACAATCAATATTATATAGCAAGTTAATTGATCACAACTTAAATTATAAGAGTTAAATTAGGTACAAATAATTTATGTGCATTAAATTAACTTTTTAATTTTTTACTAGTGATGAATTTATATCTAAGCATAATTTATAATACGGTAATAAAAAAAAAAAATTAGATTTTTTTAAAATTGTTGGAATCCCGTTCTTAATTATTAGAGTTAACTTTTCCTAATACTCATTATAAATTTTTATTAATTGAAAAACTAATTGAATTTATCAAAGTTTATTCAATTCAGTTAATATTTCGAAAAAAATAATAATTTAATTTACGGTATATCTTTTTTTAAAAAAGTCAATTTATTTAATTTTATATAATTTAATTTAGTCAAATCATTTCAATTTTTTATATATTTTAGTTCTTTTTATTTGTGTATAAAATTTATTTTATTTATTTATTTATTTTATTATATTATTTATCTTACAAGATAATTTTAGTTCTTTACATTATTTTTTAAGTTAGATGAATAATCAATTTAAATAAATTATTAATTTTAATTCATTTTCACGTGTCTTGTAAATAATTGAGGATTGATACAATGAATTTTTCCTGTGTAGTTCTGCAAATCATTTAAGAGTGAGACAATGAATTGTTGGTAATGGAAAAATGCAAAAGATGACAATAAAAGTGTCAAAACTGGATTAATTAGTATCCTGAGGCGCAATAAATTTATAATTTAAGTTAATAAAATAAAAAATAAAAATAAAAATATTATTAGATTTATTGAACGTTTAAGTATTTATTAAATTAGTTATATACAACCTTAATTATAAAAACATGTCATATTATATCATTTTTTCATAGATAACATATGTTTATTTATTTGATTTAAAATATTTATTTTATTGTTTAAAAGTTAAAAGTAATTAGATAAATTATTCATTTAATACCTAATATATTTTTGCGTTTTTATTTTCGTGCCTCATAATTTTTATATAAAATCATACACAATATTATATTTTTATTCTGTTTTGATATTTGACCATTATAAACCGACAAAAATAATAAAAATTACTCATTTTTAATTAACATAATAAAAGATTCACAAACCATTAAAATATCATAATAGTTATATTATCTTGTGTTTACGTAACACCATGTTTTATTTTATGTTTTAGGTAATTGTTTGAATTACTTAAAAATATATTTTAAATAGAAAATATGTAGATTTTTTTATTTTTTTATTACATATAAATTTTGAATGTTTAAGTGCCATTATTTTCTTCAGCCATCGGTTTATCCTTGAAAATAAATATCATATATATATTTTGACAAATGCTGCTGAATTTTTATTAAATTCATAAAAAATTATAATTACATTATCTTTAAGAAGTGAAAAAAAAATTGAACTAAACAATCTAACCATTTTACAATCCAAAAAACAGAGAAATTAAAATTCTTATGAAATTAAGCATACCAATAAAATTCAGAAGCTTCTTAAATTACCTTGTCTCTGTCCAAACGAGACGCATAAAGAAGGAAGGAGTTGTAGACGATCCAAACTATCATGTAAAAAGCATCGCTACCCAAGATTAATTTCATCGGCAAACAACCATCAACCGGAGTGGGGATATAACTTTTTGAAAGACCACCGACAGAAATATAAATCAGAAACTAGCGCCGATTGAATCAAACCACAAGAGCAGATAAATCAAACCACTGAGAAACAACAATCGATCGCTAGGGTATGCTGCAACTTACCACAAGAGCAGAAGAATCAAACCACAAAACGAAAATATGTCACAAAGACAGAAGAAAACGTGTCACAAGGACAAAAAACGTGCTATAAAAGCAGAGATTCTTATTAAAATTAAAAATAAAAGTAATAGATTTATAGATCCGGTGGTCGACAACCAATACTAGGATTGATTGCCGACCACCAATCAAAGAAAAAGATCAAAGTGAAGAACGATTAAGAACAAAAAAAAAATTAAAGAAAGGAGAGAGCAGTTAGGTTTTTTTTATTAAAATAAATAATATTTTAATTTTTCTTAACTATCATATATATTTAATTTCGAATAAAATTGAATTGAGATATTAAATTTATTTTAAGGGGAGAAAATAAAGCACTTAGTTAAAAAAAATTGTGTATAAATAGGAATGAAAACATACACCAAGGCGCACCCCCTAAACACATAAACATCTTCAGTCGCTTGCAATGGCTGATAAATTTTCCCGTCAACTGCTGGGAGCATTCCTCATGTTCCTTGTGTTCCTACCTTTTGTAGCTAAGTCCAGACCTGTGACACTTGAACTTCCACAAAACCAGAACCAAGACCAGAGAAGAAGTAGCGGTAGCCTGGATGACATCGGTCGATCAACTTTTGACAGCTTGTTTCACTTGATTTTCAACCACACCCTTTCCAGTGGGAGATGGTACGACTCCCCGCTTACCTACGGCTTCACATCTACCTCCGTGGTGCCGCCGGGTTTGGATATTCAAGCAGTGATCGCGGCCATCGATGCGGCATTCCTTGAATGGCAATCTGCCGTCCCTGAGTTCGCGTTCCAAAGGATATATCCGGGTGACAAAGCTCATATTAAAATTTCTTTCACCACCCTGAACCCCGTTAACTATGGTTTCGGTTACTATCCCCCTGATGGCCGGCTTTTGCTTGATATTGACCACACGATCTGGAGCACTAAATCTTACCCTGCTGGAAACGAGTTAGATTTGATGTCCGGAACCCTGCATGAAATAAGTCACACTCTTGGCCTTAAGCACAGTTCTAATCCGTCTGCAGTCATGTACCCGACACTTAATTATGGAAGTCTTAAAAGGAGACTTACCCAAGAGGACATTTCTCGCATACAGAATCTATATTATTATTCTCAGGCTCAGCCACACCTTGAATTACCCAAATCTATATAGCTTTCCTTACATGGGGAAGCTTGCCTGTATTGTATGAAGTAAGGTTGAAGTATCAGAATAAGAAGTGGCAGTAAGCTTACAGCTTTAATTGCTATATTTTAATATATTCACGATATCTAAAACAACTATGATCGTGTCATTATCGTTATTGTTAAATATTTAAATTTTAATATTTATCTTATAATTAACACTTATAAGGTTTTATTCTTAAAGTTCTCAAATATTTTATTTATTTATTTTAAGTTTATTGATTAACTTATCCCACTGTAAAACAATAAAAAATAATTAAAACCTCATAAATTATTTGCACTCAATTTGGTCTTCATGATAAACATTTTACGACCAATTTAGTTCTCGTAATTCAAAATTCTTCTGTAACATGGACTACTTTAATTGAAGTAAAGCATGGCGGTTCACATTGTTGAACATCCTACGATTCAAAACGCTCAAAAAGTAAAAAAAAAAAATTAAATGAAAGAAGACTTAATTTATTTATTCTTTTAGTGTGTCTTACAAATACAAATACAAATACATATTCTTTATATAGAGAAATTTAATAAATGTTAAAATTAATTAACATTTATTAACTAACCATTAAAATCATTAATTAACTATTTATTAAACTAAAAACATAAACTTATTTTAAATTTTTATAAACGTTAAAATAAACTTAATTAGTAACCAAGTGTTGATATTTTACACTCCCCCTCAACACCAACTTTCGTTTTGTTTGTCATGCTTAGCTGACGATAAAAGCTTTCAAGCTTGTTATCATTTAAGCCTTTTGTGAACATATCTGCCACTTGATTTTCTGTCTTTACATGTTCAAGTTTGGTTTCTCTTACAATACTTTTTCTCCAAAAAAAATGATAATGTATCTTCACATGTTTAATTCTTGCATGAAAGACTAAATTTTCAACTAAATGTATGGCTGACAAGTTATCACAGTATAAGATGACTGTAAATTCCACTTGCTAATGTAAGTCCTTCAACATTTGTAGAAGTCGAGTACTCTCTTGAATTATTATTGTTGTTGCACGATATTCTACTTCGATGATTGATAATGACACTCTAGGTTGTCTTTTGTTACACCAAAAAATTATTATCCAAGTATAAACAATACCTATAGTTGAACGTCGGGTATCATGAACACCTGTATAGTCAGCATCATAATAGTCAACTAGTTTATAATCTTTATTTTTTTTATAAAATATCGTGATCAATGGTACTTTTTACATATCTCAAAAAGTGTCGAACTACTTTCAAATAAGGCTTCTTTGAATTTTATATGTATTGACTCACAATGTCAACTGCAAAAGAAATATTTGGTCTTGTTAAAATTAAGTAGATAAGACTACTAACTAGTTTTTGAGGATGTATCATCTTCTAAAATTTTCAATTACAGTAAAACTTTTATAAATTAATACTCCTGTGACCATGAAATTTTATTAATTTAAAGAGTATTAATATATCGATAAATTAATAATTTATTAATTAAAATAAATTTTGAGTTAGGGCAATCTATTTCAAAGAAGACTAATATTTTAGATGTCATCAATTTTGCCGTCTCTCCTTGGACAACCAATGTTTCTCAATTGACAATAGCAAATGTTTTGACTCTACAAAATTCGCTCAAATGATGAAGCAGCCGTAAGGGACTTAAGTCAGATAACTTCTGAAGAAGGATTACATGAACTTGAAAATATGATCAATGGTATTATCCATTATAATAAAATGGACGTTGATAACTTGTTGGATTATCCAAGCGAAAATGACGTACGTTTACAAGTTCAAAGTTTAGAGGAAATTGTGGCTAATATTGTTAAAAGTTCTACTAATGATCAAGTTGAAGATGATTCAACACCACTAGAATTAGTTATGCGAAAGGAAGCATTGAATGCGGCAACAACTCTTCACAACTTTTCATTGTAGTTGGAGACCTCAACGCCAGAACTTGTTGGTGCTATTAAAAAAGTTAGAGATGAAATTGAATTAGATTTGAATTTTAAAAAGAAACATATTACAATAGATTCATATTTTAGCAAGTTACCAAAGTAGTAATTGTAATATTTATGAATTATTAATTTATAGTTTTGATGGGACCTTTAAATTTATAAAGGGATCTCCAAAAAAATATTATATTATTATCTTATCGAATTTGATGATTTTTTACAATGGCCCAAGTCAGGACTGAAGAATTTTATTATTTAATAGAGTTTATTAATTTAAAGAGAATTAATTTATAGAGGTTTTACTATAATTAGTACATATTTTAGTATTTGGTTATATCGGTATAGAAATTGAGTTGTAATTGAGCATTTCAAACTTTTTAAATAGATCACAAGAATACTTTCTTTGATAAAAATTTTATCTTCTTCTGTGTGATCAATCTTCAGACTAAGAAAGTGTCTGAGTTGACTCAAGTCATTCATTTGAAACAAACTGATAAATTCTTCTTAGTTTGAAGAATTTTTTCCTTAAAATCATCAATGAGGATTAAATCATCCACATATACTAGCACAATAGCTAGTTTTTCTTCAATTACTTTCACAAACAGAATTAAATCTGAAGGAGCCACAAAATAGTCACTATAAGTTAAAAATTCAACTATCTTACTATACCAAGCCTGAGGTGCTTTTGCGTCTCATTCTTCTTTATTATTGAAAGTAATAACATTATTTATTACAGATTTTTTCTTTAACCAACAAGATTTGACAATATGACTCTTCTTTCCACAATTATAACATCTACCTTCAAAATGTTTATTGTTGTCTTAATTTTTGAAATCTCTTTCTTCATGAGAGATTTTCTTCTTTTTAATTTCTATTGAATCCATCATTATCACATTGCTTGAAGTTTCATTTGACTTTACTAACATAGAGTGCCTCTTTTTTATTTTTCAATGATCTCATTTGTTTAGATAATGTTTCTTGATTAGCTAACAATTTTTCTAATTCTATAAGTGATAGATAAGTTTGGCATCCTTATACAATAACAACAACAAAACTCCTAAACTCTAGCTTTAGTCCATGAATAATAATTCGTTTCAGTCTGGTATCACCAATAGAAACTGTTGGATACAACTCAAAAATCTTCCGACATATAAAATTTTACTTTGTTGAAGTATTGTTTGATCGTCATGTTTTCTTGCCTCATAAAAAACAACTCGCTCTCTAGAAGTTAGAGTTTTGTATCGTTCTTCTTAAAAAACAACTTGATGACTCAAGCTTCATTATGGGTTTTGATATCTCGAATATGTTCTAACATATCTTCTCCCAATGTTGTCTCAAAGGCATATATTTCATTTCCTGCTTTTATCTTTCATTTTCTTAGCGCATCTGTCATGACCCAAGTTTCAAAATTTGGAGTCGAGTTAACTCGAGGTCGTAGGCCTCGTGTTAGGCTCGTTGGGCCTTGTTTGGGCTTAGAGGTTTGTGGTTTAGTTTGGTTTTGAATGGTGGTCAAAGAGTGTTTTGGTAAATGGATTTTAGGGGAAAAAGAGAGAGAGGGAGGCTTTTCTCTGCATTATGCAGAGGGTGATTTTATCACCACTTTTATTGTCTTGTTCATCTTCTTCTCTCACCTTTATCTCCTAAATCCATCAACCAAAGTGAGGTGTTTATGTGTTAGATAAGAGAACCACGTTTTGCTCATAGAGGGAAGTTTGTTCAGCTTTGGAGGATCTTTCTAGCAAGATAAGTTTGGTTAAAAATGGTGGAGATAAGGTTTTTAAGGGGGCTTTGTGGGTTATTTGGGATTAGGTTTTTGGAGATGTTTTAGGTTGATTTTAAGGTTGTTTTAGCTTCCTTAAATCATCTAGGTAGTGTGGTAATAGTTTGGTCATCTTCTTTGTGCTTGGAGAGCAAGGAGAGCCATCAAGGTGCTTGGGCAAAGAGAAGGTTTGAAGGTTGGTTGTGGAGCTTCTTTAGCTCGTTTTAGAAGGTTGGTACACTTCCAAATCCTTTTTATTTTTATGTGCATCATCATTTTGGCATGCTTGATTGATTGTGTGGTGTTTTGGCTAGGATAGAGCCTTTACATGCTTTAATGGTGTCTTAATTTATAGTTGATGAAAATGAGTAAAATTAATTAGAAACTCACTTAAACTACTTTATAAATGAGTAGGAACGGTTTGAGATCGATTGAGTTAGTTTTGATTAAGGTTCTTAAAAATTTTAAGTTCCAAACTTGCATTTTGTGTAGGGGATATCGATATCGGTGGCCCGTGTATCGATACCCCTGAGGGGAAAAATAGGCTAATAGGGTGGGGGTATCGAAACAGGTTTTGATACCAAACCCTCTAGTGGAATCTTTGATTCGATAGGAGTATCGAATCGGATAATCCCCCTTTCGTTGACCTTAAAGTTGGTCAAAGAATATCGGCACCAGTATCGATACTGGTGTTTCGATACTCTCTTTGGATGGTTATCGATACAGGGTGTTTCGATACCCCTTATGTGGGCGTATCGATACGCCTGGGCTTTTCGCCCAAAACTTCAAGGGATGAGTTAGGAGATTCTATAAATCATGTAATGAGTTCACATGGGTCGTTTATGGCATAGAATTGATTAATGTAACTCAAAATTGGTAAAATGGGTTATGATATGAGAAATTATGCTTGAATGCTCGGTTTTGGCTTGGTAGTGATTTTTGATTGATATGAGATCCTAGGTGGTTCACCTTATGTGGTACGAGTCTTTGTTTGGTGGGATCCGGATACCTAGTGAGTGATAGTATTGCAACATAACGAAAACCATCCGATGTGAGATTCTGGGTGATGTATCGAAGGTCATCCGATGTGAGATTCTGGATGATGATTTTGCTCGATGTGAGATTCTGAGCCCCACTCGATGTGAGATTCCGAGTGAAGACTCAATGCAAGATTCCGAGTATATTAGTTCGATGTGAGATTCTGAGCAGCCCGATGTGAGATTCCGGGCCGGATAAGTTCCCTAGTGTTGGATTGGCAGTGGGCCTCACTCTTGATTTGTTTACTGTAACCCCTTCGACCCGGTTTAGATGTTACCTGATTCAAACGAGCTACACGGGGAATACCGAGGCTAATCTAGAGACTCGCCCCGATAAACAACCCTAAAAAAAATTATCTTTTATCTTTTCTATATGCTTTGATTAAATCCTAGATGTTCATGCAAGGACTAAAATTCGATTACAGCGCATACAATACCTTATAATCCACAAGTCGCTCATCATCCCTAGATGCAAAGTCACCCTATTCCAAAGGCAAAACATTCAAATATCATAGGCGTATTTCAACATCATTAAATATGACAACGCATACTTCAAAAGTCTTAATAGTTCTCATAAAACTCAATATCAAAATAAATTCAATAACATAGGTTCCAAAATAGAATTCCAATCTCAATAATCTTCTAATCCATTGCTCTCAACTACCTAGGTTTATAACTAAACAAAATGCATACTTGAGCTAAAGAAAATATTAAATAGGCACGACTGACTCCTTTGCTTTCCGATTGCTTTCAACGCTTACTTATCTGCATTATAAGAAAGAGAGAGTGATTAAGCTTTAAGCCTAGTGAGGGTAATAAAATATTTTAAAACATCATTTATAATGCAGCCCATAAATACTCAATTTATCAAGGTGTAAAACGTGTCATGCTTCTTTAAAACAACATAAACATGGTTCTCATTATCATTAATAAACCAGCAAGTTTTAACAAAATCATGGCTCACAAGCCAACACAAAGTACCAGTAAAAATCCCATAAAAAGAGGTCACATGCTTTCAAAGCAAAACAAGGCTAATATGCTACTTACTTAGCAAAGGTCTAAATTCACATAACACTTGTATTTTCAAATAAAAACATAAATTATATTGAGGCTAGTGATCCGATTTGTACTACTCCAAATCGTTAGGATAAACGGGCAACCGCATGTTAGTACTACTCCCAGAGCATGCGCATGTTGATACTACTCTCAACATGAATTATCTCACCTTGGTGTCCGGTGACAGTACTACTCCGATCAACCCGTATATGACAGTACTACTCCCATCACATAGCATTAGAATAAAAGGAAAAATGCAACACACAAGGAATTTATACACGTACGACTTTTGAATGTTTATAGTGCACTCTAGACCCTATTGATCGATCAACTTATCCCATAAGGTTCATCACTTACTAGCCAATATATCATAAAAATCAATGCTCAAAACTCAATTCAGAATAGAATTCAAATCACATGTATCCCACTTTTTACGCATCACTTGTAAAAACCGATAAAACCACTTTTATCTTAAAAACAAAACCGTGGGAATATCTAATATATATAAAATCTCTTTAAAGACAGTTTCATAAGCATTTATATACATGCATAAACATCTATGCAAAATCAACATTAAGCATGACAAAGTTCATAGTAAAACATAAAGTAATATGAGAACCCTTTTGCGAAAACTTAAACTTTACTTACTTTCGAGTATAGGGAGGTTTTCACACCTTCCCTACACTCCCAAACCTCTGTAAAACAAGTTTAAAACACTGCCGAAGCAGCCACTCTCATAAACCACTCACCGATAACTGATACTTGCTCGCCAAGTCACCGAAACGAACCAGAACGCCTTTAAACGTGATCGCCTAACTCTTGTCCTGTTTCAAGCATCAAAACCAAGGGGTTTAATGCTCTAAACACATAAAAGAAACCAACAATTCGGATCCCTACATAACAACCCTTAAAACCTATCAAAACTTAAACCGAAAACTTGTCGGAACACACCAAACTTCACTTAAGCCTATAGTTCGGGATTAGGGATATTAAAAACACTTTATAAACATCATAACACATTAAAAATAATCCATTTAAGACCAAAAAACAGTGGGTAAAAACCCTTGAACGAAAATTGAGATTTTTAGCCGAAAAACCAATTTTTATGAAATTAAAGGATTAAAACAACTTCTCCAAGCCAAGAACTTAGGAATTTCAGTAAAGAACTTTATTGTTCTAGAGGATTGAAAAAATCTCACCTCCAAAAATGATCCAATTGCTTTCCGGGTTTTAAAACAAGAAAACGATGAGAAAACAAGAAAATTTGAAGGAGAAAAGTTAAGATAATTATTAGAAACGATTTTTAGTAGAAAAGAATGTGTTTTTACCTTGAAAACTTGATGAACGGCTGCCTCCAATGAGGAAAAACGAAAATTAGAAAAATAGGTTAAGTTTAGGTTAATTAAAAAGGGTTTTAAGAGTTTTAAATTGAGTTTAATTAAGTTATTTAATTTAAAATAGATTTTGAGTTTAATTAATTAATATTTGGAAAGCCTAGACCAGCTAGGATTATAATTGGATCAAAGCCCCTTAAAGATTCAAAGTTTTGGCTTGTTTCATAAAATTGTCTCTAAATTTTCAATTTTTACAAAACGGTCACTAATTTCAAAATCTTAGGGTTTCAAGGGTCGATTTTCAAAATTGATTTGACCAAAGTCTAATATATATTATTTAAGGATTTTAGAATATTTTTTCTCAATTTATTTTGATAGAAAACTATTTTTTAGGGTATTTAATCCCGAACTAGACTAAACCGACTAAACCGGCCCACTAACTTCTAAGCCCAAACTTGGGGCGTTAACTTCTAATCTCAATAAGAGATTGAACCATATTAGTTAACTTATCAATTTTATCCTCTAAAGAAGATGTACTTATCTCGTGAACCCGTCGAGTAGGTTCACTTGGACGAAATTGTTGTGCATTAGCGGCCATGGTTGAGATAAGATTTCTGGCGGCGGTTGGAGTCATATTTACGAAGGCTCCACCACTAGCTGCATCGATCATTTTCATTTCCATTGGAAGTAGTCCTTCATAAAAGTATTGTAGAAGGGTTTGTTCAGTTAGGCCATGTTGTGGACAACTAGCGCAAAGTCTTTTAAATCGTTCCCAATAGTCGTATAACGACTCTCCATCCTTTTGTCGAATTCATAAGATGTTTCTCCTTAATTCACTTGCTTTTGCCACTGGAAAGAACCTATCAAGAAACAATCGTGCCATATCATCCCATGTATTAATTGAACCGGAAGGCAAATAAAACAACTAATCTTTTGCCAAATCGGCTAAAGAAAAAGGAAATGCGCGGAGTTTTATTTGATCTTCGGATACTCCCTATGGTTTCATACTCAGACAAACCATATGAAACTCTTTTAAATGCTTGTGTGGATTTTCATTCTGCAAGCCGCGAAAAGTCGGAAGTAAATGTATCAAACCAGTTTTAAGTTCAAACGGTGTTTCGCCATTTGGGAACGTGATACAAAGTGGTTGTTGTTCATCAGGTGTTGTAGCTAACTCTCGAATTGTTTGTTTAGCCATTTTTTCTGATCCTTCATCGTCAGAAGTAAATAACTCCTCGGTGTAAGAAATTTCCTCAAAATCAGGATTTGGTTTTGGTTGAAGGTCTCGATTCAACCTTCTGCACCTAAGGGTCTCTTCACGCAGTCTCCGGGCAAGAGCTTCGATCTCGGGTTCGTAATCTACTAGTTTTCCAGGAAGTGACCTGGTCATAGATCAAAACAAAACAATATTATTGATTTTTACCGAAGTCCCCGGAAACGGCGCCAATTTGACAAACATCGAATTATCAAATAAATAATTCCTATTTCTCAAATTAAATAAAAGAATAGTATAGAGAAAGTAGGGTCGATCCACAGGGATTAAGAAATTAGAAAATGAGGGTTTGATATTATAAAACTAAAAATAAATTTAATCTAATAATAACTGAAATTAAATAAAAATAAATATTTGAAGTAATAAATTTAAAGGATATAGCCTCAAGCTTCGCTTCGTCTCAAATCTCAATTGATCATCGAAATAGATTTTACTTCAAGATCCATGCCAGTTACAGTCTACAAGGCCCAACCCTTGTAACTTGCTTCTCTCTTCGGTAAACCAATACTCTCAAGTCTATCTCCGGAATTCGGTCTTTGCTGAACTAACTACGCCTATCGCCGTTAGCACCAATACAACTTTAAGCACTGGAAAAGCTTGACTCGAGTTATAGCGTCTCACAGAGAATCAAACCCGATCTTGATTTCCCTTAGTGGACCGCCACTAAGTTTGTTCACAGGAAGCCAAATTTGCTACCAGCCGATTCTTCTTCCTAACGATAGATCAAAACAATTTTCAAGTCAACGTGCACTTTTTGAAATGAAGGCGTCGAGATCATTAAAGGAAAAGCCGATTGTCAATCCTTGATTTCAGAAAATCAAGAATGTTATTCGAAGGTATTAAGTGCTTTACGATTCTCAGAATATGGATTGAGTCGTCACTAGCTTTTGGCTAAATGAAAGTTTAGCTAAGCATGATTGAAATCATACTTAGAATTTTCTAGAAGAAAAGAAATAAGAAAACTCAAAAAAAAAATAAAAGAACTAGAGAGAACTTTTATTACTCAAGAGAGAAAGTGAAAATTGAAGTACATCTCAAGCTTTACCTCTATGGGTATTTATACTATTCTAAAACCCTAAAAATATAACAATTCAAAATTTAAAAAAATAAAAAAAAATAAAGATAAAGATAAAGATAAATGTTCTAAAATTTTAAATTTAAATTCCTAAGATAAATCTTCAGGATAATTCCAAAATAATCCATTCATCCTTCTAGAATATTCTGACTGGACTATCTTCTAGAAACTTTTGCTGACTGGATAATCCAAATATGCTAGATCAAAAAGCGTCGTGCCTTATGTCGTGCTCATGACTCCAGCCATGATGAAAAATAAAAAAAAAATGCAGAATTCACTTTTTTCTGTTGGTTTTGAAAAATAAGTTACTACACTGAAAATGATCAAAATAGAATCAAATTAGTAATATCAAATCGACAACGAGAAATAATTAATAATAAAATTTATATAAATTCGAACACTCATCAGGTCGAGTTGTCAGAGTACAGTTATTAGATGTAGTGGGATAGTACTATGTTGAACCCTATTGTAATTTTATAACTCTGTTATTCTAATTTGTGTCGAATGTTTTTAATGGTCTGTAATAATTTTGGAGATTCGGATTACTTTAAATTATTTTGGGTTTGTTTTAATTTAAGTGGACTTTATAGAAATTGGTTTTGGACTCTACGTGATTTTATTATTGGACTTTTAAAAGAAATTTTGAAAAATGGATTTTGGGCCGGAGGCCCAATGTGACATCCGGGTTGAGTGTTACAATATATGTGAACGTGCTAGTCAATTCTAATATGAGTTATTATCTTATTCATCCTCCTAACATTAATTTTCTCGTTCTTAGGTTTAGTTTGGCGCTGATTTTAAAAAGTACGATTAAAAAAGTGATTTTAGAAATTAAGTAATATTTGTCATTGATGTCAAAAAGTGATTTTGAGAAGATAAAATATCTATTTTAGACATGATGTTGTAAGATATAACTTAAATGATCGATGTTTAAATTAATAATTTTATTTAAAATAAATTATAAATAAAATAATTTAATTTTTAATATAAATATTATAAAATATATATTATTTTATAATGATGTATGTATAAATATTATTTTAACAATATATTATAAGGCTAAAAAAATAAATTTACTTTGCAAACTAGCTTTTCCAATCTAAAAATCATAATTTCTAGCAATAAAAACGATAAAATTTAATAAAATCACTTTTTTAAGTGCTTTTAGGTTGCCAAAAACAACAAAATACATTGCCTTAATCACCATCGTCGGTCATTATTAAACAACTTAAAACTAAAAAGATGTTTGAAGTGAAAATTAATTATCAATTACGGATAATTATTATGTGCATTGATAAGACACATTATACTCTTAAAAAGAGGATGTCAGTTCAAACCTTAGAAACAATATTTTTAGGAGAGACAACTACTGACCCTAGACGTAGGTTGTAGAACAATCATTCATAAAGGTTCTATTCAAAGGTTTTGTTGGAAAGTTGGGTTAGGTGAAGAAGTTGCCTTCCCGGAGAAATAATAAATTCTAGCTTTTCAGAAATCCTGTAAAGCAACGAAAAATTCTAAAAAAAGTATGCCTTAAAAAAAGCCTAAAAAAGGTCGTACCGTTTTTCTTACAAAAGTTATAAGAAATTCGGTACACATTTTTCGGTATATACTGAAATTCTTACAACTTTTATAAGAAAAACGGTATATACCGAAATCTTTATACTTTTTGTAAGAAAATCGGTTTATAACCGAAATTCTTACAGTTTTTGTAAGAAATTCGGTATATACCGTTTTTCTTACAAAAGTTATAAGAATTTCGGTATATACCGAAAAGTGTGTACCGAATTTCTTACAACTTTTATTAAAAAAACGGTACAACCGCTTTTAAGCCTTTTTTAAGGCCGACTTTTTCTAAAAACACCCGTAAAGCAACACTCAAAACATCAAACTTAAAATTATATAGAAACCCTCGTGTTTGGCTGAGCTAGAATTTTTAGATAATGGGTCAAAATAGAGTATAAGATATGATGTTTTTCGTACCATTTAATGCACAAAACAAATCTTTAACAGAGTTTTTTAGTTTTATAACGATGTATTTTAGTGCCGTTAAAATTTTTTCTAATGTTTAAAAAAGCGTCACAAGAAATGTCATTGAAACCAATGCCGCAATAGTTTACAGTATTTTTTTTTACCTAAAAACACCACAAAATGTTAAAATTTATAGTGCGTTTAAAAACACAAACACCGCAAATAACTAATCTTTAGCAGCATTTGAAAATATAAATAATGCTATATATCTTGACCTTTTGTTGTAGTGACTATATTATAAATATTGTTGACCTCGTATTCAAACAAATCAAATGAGATCGATTCTAATATCTTCATGTATAATTTTATATTAACTCCTTGAAAAACCAATTTAACCAACACAGATACGTCTGAAGGTGAAGCCTTTGATAACACATCCTTGCACTAAAAGCTCAATAAATACTAGACGCAAGGTGATGGACACAAAACCCAAACTCAACTTATCCTTCACCAAAAAAACAATAGGGTAGCACATGCAATTTCTATACGACATTTTTAGATAATTGTGAATTTTTAAGATTTAATTTTTTATTATAATTTAAATTAATATAAGATTCCACAATATTCATTCAGATCATATTTTTAATTAAAATTTTATTTTCAGCAAATTATTCATTGTAGTTAATTCCCTAAATTTAGTAGGATTCCACAATAATATTTATCTCATCACCGTACACTTATCAAAGAGATTAATATTATTTACGAGCATTCACCGAGCAAAAATTCTCTGTTTCTTTCTCATATATCTTTTTGTGTCTTCTATTAAAAAATTAACTTTTAAATTCTAACCTTCATTTTCTATATCTTAAATCATAAATCATATACCTTAAAGTACAGCAAATTCTAAATTCCCTAAACCCTAACCACAACCCCTAACCTTAAACCCTAAAACTTAAACCCTAAACCTTAAAACCTCTAATTTAAAGCGGAGACACAAATGGATACATAAAAAAGAGGTTTACAATTTACACTCGTATTCACCTATTATGATTAAAAAAAGATACCAAAAACAAATTTATCCAACACCATCACTATCATATCCATCCACTGATTTCAGAAAAACAAAATCACATCATCAATCAACTTCCATTAAATATGTTCTCACTATACTTTGTTAGCATATGGGGCCATCAAAGATCTCCATACTTCAATTAAAAGGGAATAAAATTTTGAACTAAAATTTGATTTTTCTTTTCTTTTCTTTTCTTGAGCAACAAGTCACCAACATTACAAAACTATACTCATAATACTTTATATTTACAAATTAGACTACGCAGTAGGTGACTTATGGGGAAAGTGGAAGGGGTTGAAGGAAGTAGAACTGTGGAAGAGTTCTTTATGTAGAGAATAAAAAAGAGTTCGATAAATATCAAACTTAATTAATATTTATTAACTAATAATTAAAATCATTAATTAACTATTTATTAAACTAAAAACATAAACTTAATTTAAACTTTTATAAACGTTAAAGAAACTTAATTAGTAATTAAGTTGGTTTTAATATTTTAACACACACGATCAATATTACATAACGAGTTAATTGATCACAACTTAAATTATAAGAGTTAAATTAGGTGCAAATAATTTATGTTCATTAAATTAACTTTTTAATTTTTTACTAGTGATGAATTTATATCTAAGTTTAATTTTAATACGATAATAATTTTTTTTTTGAATTTTCTTACAAGTACATATACATATCCTTTATATAGAGAATAAAAAAGAGTTTGATAAATATTAAACTTAATTAAAATTTATTAACTAACAATTAAAATCATTAATTAACTATTTATTAAACTAAAAACATAATTTAAATTTAAATTTTCATAAACGTTAAATAAATTTAATTAATAATTAAGTTGATATTGATATTTTAACACACGATAAATATTACATAACGAGTTAATTGATCGCAACTTAAATTACAAGAGTTAAATTAGGTTCAAATAATTTATGTGCATTAAATTAACTTTTTAATTTTTTACTAGCGATGAATTTATATCTAATCTTAATTTTAATACGATAATAATTTTTTTTTTGAATTTTCTTAAAGTCGTTGGAATCCCGTTTTCAATTATTAGAGTTATATTTTCGTAATACTCATTATAAATTTAATTCAAAAACTAGTCGAACAATTTAATTTACAGTATTTTTTAAAAAAATAATTTATTTAATTTTATACTCCATAATTTAATTCGGTCACCGACAGAATTATGAAGACGCAAACTATAAAAGCGGACATTGCATGTCAATTTATTTTAATTTTACATATATTTTAGTTTTTTATCTGTATTTATTTATGTATTTTATCATATTATTTATTTTATAAATAATTATTTATTTATATTACGTTTCGATATTATGATTTATTATACAAATTAGATTTATTAAAATTATATCTTTACGTTATTTTTTAAGTTGGATGAATAATCAATTTAAGTGGAAGCTTAATTTTAATTCATTTTTCACGTGTCTTGTAAATAATTGAGGACTGATACAAGGAATTTTCCAGTGTCGTTGTGCAAATCATTTAAGATTGGCACAGAGAATTATTGGTAATAGAAAAATGCAAAAGAAGACGATAAAAGTGTTCACAGATAGATTAATTTATAATAAAAGTGATCACGAGAATCTTGAGACGAAAGAAATTTATACTGTCAGTTAATAAAATAAAAAATAATATTATAAAAATAATACTAGATTTAAAATATTTATTTTACTAATGCATGTCACATCATATATTTTCTCATAAAAAACAAATGTTTATTTATCTGACTTAAAATATTTATTTTACTGTTTAAAACTTAAAAGTAATTAAATAAACTATTTATTTAGTATTATGTTTTTATCCTGTTTTGATACTCGATCGTTATAAATCTACAAAGATGATGAAATTACTCAGAGATAATAAAAGGTTCACAAACCACTAAAATATCAAAATCTACTTTACTGCTACTAGATTTTATTATATAAATTTTATCACATTCATTTAGTTTTAAAATTTTGAATCGAGATATTAAATTTATTTTAAGGTGACGGAAATAAAGCGCCTAGTTAAAAGTTTGTGTATAAATAGGAATGAAGACATACACCAAGATGCACCCCCTAAACACATAAACATCCTCAGTAGCTTGCAATGGCAGATAAAATTCCCCATCAACTGCTGGGAGCATTCCTCATGTTCCTAGTGTTCCTACCTTTTGTAGCTGAGTCAAGACCTGTGAAACTCGAACTTCCTCAAAACCAGGAGCTGGACCAGAGAAGAAGTAGTGGTAGCCTGGATGACATCGGTCGACCAACTTTTGACAGCTTGTTTCACTTGATTTTCAACCACACCCTTTCCATGGGGGTATGGCCCAAGTCTTACTTCCCGCTTACCTACGGCTTCACATCTACCTCCACCATGCCGTCAGGTTTGGATAGTCAAGCAGTGGTGGCCGCCGTCGATGCAGCATTCCGAGAATGGCAATCTGCGGTCCCTAAGTTTGCGTTCCAAAAGATATACCCGGGTGACAATGCTCGTATTAAAATTAGTTTCACCACCCTGAACCCCGATAACTATGGTTTTGGTTATTATCCCCCTGATGGCCGGCTTTCCCCTGATGGCCGGCTTTACCTTGATGTTAACCATACCTCCTGGAGCACAAAATCTTACCCTGCTGTAAACGAGTTAGATTTGATGTCCGGAGCCCTACATGAAATAGGTCACACTCTTGGCCTTGAGCACACTGATAATCGGGATGCAGTCATGTACCCGTCAATTAAGTCTGGAACTCTTAAAAGGAAGCTTAGCCAAGAAGACATTTCTCGCATACAGAGTCTATATTATTATTCTCAGGCTCAGCCACACCTTGAATTACCCAAATCTATATAGCTTTCCTTACATGGGGAAGCTTGGTTGTATTGCTTGAAGTAAGGTTGAAGTATCAGAATAATAAGCGGCATGAAAGTGTCATGGAGTTATTGCCCTCTTCTTAAAAGATATATCTGATAAGATATATCGTGTTTTCAGGCGTGACATAAGCCTACAACTTTGATTGCTATATTTGTACGCGCTAATCAATTCAAGGATAACATGAATTATTATCTTATTTATCCTCTTAACATTAATTTTCTTGGTCTTAATCACCCTCATGAAACATTAACTCATCCGAAAATTCATGAAATTAAATAATAAAATCTTGATCATAAGCTTATCCGATAAGAATATGAATTCGTATTCAATTGAGTTGAGACAAGTAAAATATTGCGAGTAAGTTAAATTGATAATTATTATTTTATTAAATATTTAAACTGAAATTTTAGGAGATAAAGACTAATTTATCTAATATTTAAATTTATAAGGCTTTAAATTATTATTAGACAAAAATTAAAAAACATAGACCCATCCTTTTTCAGTTCATCCCTTATTTAATTAAGTATTTAATAATTTTTTATATATTTTTAATATATTTATACTTATTTTTATTAAGAATTAAATATTATTAGATTAAAATATATCAATTATATAAAATATTTTAACTAGATCTCGAGCCCTTTTAAATTTCAATAAAAAATTATTTTTATAATTGAGTATTAAATTATTGTCGTTATCGTTGTCTGGCTGAATCTCTCAGTCAAGATCTAATGGCTTCACATTATATCAAAAGAATATATTTTAATATAATCTGTGATATCTAAAATAATTATTATCATGTCATTATTGTTATTGTTAAATATTTGAAGTTAAAAGCTCATACTTAACACTCATAAGGTTTTATTCTTACATTTCTCATATATTTTGTTTATTTATTTATTTTTAAGTTTAATGATTAATTTACCCACTGTAAAACAATAATAGATTGAATTAATTAAAAATGGATTACATTAATTAAAATTTATTTAATTTAATTAATATTTTAAAAAATAATTTATTAATTTTATATAATTTAATTCGATTATCGATCGAATTATGGATAAGGAAAACTAAAATAATCAATAATACATGTCAAATCATTTCAGTTTTGAATATATTTTAGTAACTTTTTAGGGTAAAATATTTATGTTATTTTTGTATTTAATTATGTAATTCATCATAATTATTTATTTTAAAAGATATTTTTAATGTTTATATTACGTTTCGACTCAAATTATATACCTATTATGATTTATTATTCGGATTTGATTAATTAAAATTGTGTTTTTACGTACAATGATTTTTTTTTAAGATTGATACAATGAATTATTGGCGATGAAAACAGCAAATCGATAGGAGTGTTGGCAATTGGACCGATAACTGCTCTGAGATGCAATAAATTTATAATATAAGATAATAAAGTGGAAGAGGAAACAAAGAATGATAATATTATGATAGTGATATTAGATTCATGGTTAATTTTTTTTTTACTCATGTCTCTGTTTATATCTTATATTAAAAAATTAAATTTTAAAACATAACTTTAATTTTCATATTCTAAACTCTAAATATTATACCTTAAAAATACGAATCATCTTATCTTAATGGTTAAAAGAATGGTTGTTATTCTTAGAGGTCATAGGTTCAAGCATCCGTAATATCAATACAGTAATTGAGCGATTGAGAAGATTTTTATAGAACCTATAAATATTACAAATACAAATACATATAGAAATATAATAAAGGAATAAACGGTTTACATCCTAAACTCATTGAACCTTCGAGTATTCATTGGACTTTGTATAAACACCCTTAATTACAAATACATATAGTATCATTTTTTTTCATACAAACACATGTTTATTTATTTGATTTAAAATATTTATTTTACTGTTTAAAACTTAAAGGTAATTAGATAAACTATTCAATTAGTACCCAGTTTATTATCGTGATTTTGTTTTTGTACGTCATATATTATTTTTTATAAAATAATATGTTATGTTTTCATTTTATTTTGGTATCCGAACGTTATAAATTGACGAAGATTATAAAATTACTCATTTTTAATTGAAATAATAACAGTTCCTATCTTAAAAATTTTAAAAATTTCGATCAATTTGGTATAAACTCCATTTAATCACACTCATTTTTGGAGATCGATAGACAAGTATGCAAGTGTACACTTATAATACCCTCTCCCCGGCATAACAGAGAACCGGGTCGAAAGATACTATGATCGAAGGTTCCGGGGGTTCGATAATATTTTTCAGTGGTTCGATTTGGATTAGCATATGATTGATTGGTCAATCTTTATATAGTTTGTTCATGAATGAGACCTATTCATTATCAGGTTAATTTGAGACTTGTCATCATCTAAGGATCTAAGGAAATTTCTTAAAAATATATCTTAATGATTTTAAGCATACCGTATCTAAACATCATTGATCTGTTTCGATAACCTAACTTGTAATGTCATGTTTTAGCTAATTTTTAATCTATTTATCTTAGTAATTGAAATCCAATCTTTATGAATTTTACCAACAATCTATAGTGAACATAATTTAACAAAATATCACCCTTTTAAGTCATTCTAAATCTCTTTTCCTAGTTTTAAGCTGTTTAGCTTAAAGCATGCATATTCACCTACTTAAATCATTTCTCATTAAGGTTATTTTTATAATATACGAGTCTATGCGTTCCTTATATATTACCAATATATCGAAATACATAATTATGGTTAACAAAACATGTTACCACCATTTTAGGAGTATTTATAGTTAAGTCTACATACCCTTGACTAGTGGACTTGCCAAAACCTTTCAAAAGGGATTCAATGCTCCTCCACAAGATCTTAACCTGAAAAAAAATACAAAGAAAATGAATGTGTTAGGCATACTTTACCTAGTGAGGTAACCAACAGTAATATGAACATATAAGATCCAATCATTTTTCATATGTTTTCATGCTAATTCATCAATTATACCAATGATTCATATGAATTATAATAAGATCGATAAATCAATATACATCCTTGGATTGATAACATAGTGGATACATGAACTCCTACGTCTCGACAAATCAATAAATAGTTTAATCCATCTGCCTCTCCAAAATGAGCACTACACAAATCATCCCTCTGCCTCACCAAATATAGGTCGTAGCCCAAGGACCGTAGTCCACCCGTACCAATGAGTTCATGAATCCTATGGCATGCCAATTGTATCAAGTTTCCACTCAAATCCAAGGTCCAATACAATTCTATTTTTATAACAATATCAATGATAATTTCAATATGTTCCATGAACCAATATCCATGATTTTGATCCTTAGGTCCATTTTAATAAGTTCAATGACCGATATTTCAATGATTCGAAGATTTAACATTATCAATGCAATAAAGAAAGCTTACTAAAGCTTACCAATGTTTACCATGACTCTATATGGTATCATGTCATTTCCTTGTCAATGCTACATACAATCATTAACCATGTAATAAAATGGGAAAAGCACCTAACTTTATCCCATGATTTTACTACACTCATCTCGATATTTTAACGCTTTTAAGATTTTTGAATAATAACGTCTTTATTTTTTGTTTTCAAATAAGTTGACGGTTGCTTTTGTTCGACCATGTCAACTACGTTAATAAACATGTATTAGAATTAATAAGACAATATCGAATTAATATAAAAATATTAATTAAATTCAATACCAAAACTTAAACTAATCAAGGTCTGAGCTTACCCCAACACTAGTAAGAATTTGATATCACTATATCAAAATTATCGAACCACCAATCTAACTCTAGAGCGTATATATATTTATGTATATTTTTTTCCTTTCACTCCCATCTCTTGATGTGCCTTAAAACAAAATTTTCTCCCTTTTTATACTAATGGAACCGTCCATTTGCTTCATTTCCTTGCGACACGTGGCCTTTTGGTGGCACAATTCAATTGCACCAAATTGTGTGGCAATTGCCACTTTCAATTAGCTTTGGCCGAGTCGCCGCTTGTGGTGGCCAATTCAATTGACTGCCACATGTTTAATTTTTATTTTATTTTTTATAACAATAATAATAATATAATTAAATCATATAATCAATTTAGGTATAAGATTGAACCAAACTTTAATCGAAACGAAATATTTGATTGTCGGAATTTAACCCCGAATTTATAAATTAATTCAAATAGCTTTTTATAAAATTCGAGTAAAATATATATATCAAAATAAAATACATAGCCACAGAGGTATGATTTTGACTAGACCGGTTTTTTGGGTGTTACAACTCTCCCCCTTTTAAAAAAATTCATCCTCGAATTTTAATCTGAACCGAAGAGATGTGGGTACTGAGCTTTCATCATCTCTTCTGGTTCCCAGGTGGCTTCTTCCACTGAATGGCTCCTCCAAAGGACTTTAACTAATGGTACAATTTTGTTACGAAGCCCCTTAACTTTCCTTGTAAGAATATGTATCGGTTCTTCCTCATAAGTCAGATCTGTCTGAATCTGCATAGATTCTGGTTCTACCACATGGGATGGATCGGATCGATACTTTCAGAGCATGAAGACATGGAAAACATCATGAATCCTGCTTAACTCAGATGGCAAGGATAGACTATAGGCTACAGGGCCAACTTGTTCTATCACCTCGAAAGGGCCAATGAATCGGGGACTTAATTTCACTTTATTGCCAAACCTCATAATCTTCTTCCATAGTGATACTTTAAGGAAGGGTTTCTCACTAACCTCATAAGTGATGTCCCTCCTTTTTAGATCAGCATAGGCCTTTTGTCTGTCAAAGGCAGCTTTCAAACGATTATGGATGATACAGACTCACTCTTTGGTCTCTCGGAGCAAGTCAGGACCTAAAACCTTACCTTCACCAAATTCAGTCCAGCATAGAGGTGTCCTGCAACGTCTTCCATACAATGCCTCATATGGTGCAATCTGTATAGAGGCCTGATAACTATTATTGTAGGCAAACTCGATAAGAGATAGGATTTTTCCCAAGTTCCACCAAAATCGATGATACATACTCAAAGCATATCTTCAAGAATCTTAAAAGGAATTTTAGAAAATACACTTAAAATTCAAAGATTCGATGGATTAAGAATCAAATGATTACCTGAATTACCCTTTCTGACTGACCGTCAGTCTGAGGGTGGAAAGCTGTACTGAGATTGACTTTAGTGCCTAAAGCACTCTGTAAAGATTTCTAGAATCAGGATGCAAACCTCGGATCTTGATCTGAAATAATAGACTGTGGAACACCATGAAGTCTTATCACTTCCTTGATGTTTAAGTGAGCTAGTTTCGGTAACCCGAAATCCATTCTTATAGGTAAAAAATGTGTTGACTTTGTAAAACGATCCATAATAACCCATACGGCATCATGCTTAGTAGGGGTTAGTGGTAAACCACAAACAAAGTCCATGGTGATCTTCTCCCACTTCCACTGAGGTATATCGATAGGTTGTAATAAACCGATAGGAACACGAAGCTCAGCTTTGACCCGCTGGCACGTGAGACATCTTGACACGAAGTCAACTATAGCCTGTTTCATGCCTGGCCACCAATAGAGTTCCCTAAGATCTTGATACATCTTTACAGAACCCGGGTGAACAGAAAAAGAGCTAGAATGAGATTCCTTAAAGATGTCAGTACAGAGAGTCTCATCATCAGGTACACCGACCCGATCTCGATAACATAAGAGTCCTTTGAAGTTGATCTTGAAATCAGAATCCTCACTAACATGTAATATAGAAGCAATGGATTGCAACTGAGGGTCTTGATCTTGATGAGCTTTGATTCTCGATACAGTAGTAGACTGAACATGAAGTTCAACTACAAGAAAACGATGTTTCTGAAGACGAAAATGTACATTAATAGCACAAGAGACTACAAGAATAAAAGGTCAAATAATGAGTATATAATAAGAATGATACCCGCTGAATGATCAATGATGTCACTTACTAGGTTGAGGTTTGCGGCTGAGCGCATCATCTACAGCATTGGCCTTACCTGAATGGTAATCAATGACTAGATCATAGTCCTTTAGAAGTTCCATCCATCTCCTTTGTCGAAGATTTAACTCCTTCTAAGTTATGAGGTACTTCAGACTTTTATGGTCGGTGAAGAGATAGCATTTTCTCCGTAGTGATAATGCCTCTAGATTTTTAAAGCAAAGACAACTGCAGTCATTTCTAGATCATGGGTAGGATAGTTTAATTCGTGTGGCTTAAGTTTTCGGGAAGCATAGGATATAACCTTGCCTTCGTGCATTAGAACACATCCTAACCCGAGATGTGAGGCATCACTATAGACAATAAAGTCTTTACCAGACTCGGGTTAAACTAGGACAGGTGCATGGGTCAAAACTTGTTTCAACTGGTCAAAGCCCCTTTGTTGAGCCTCGGTCCATACAAAAGGTGTATCTTTCCTCAAGAGTTTGGTCAACAGGGCAGCTATTATAGAAAACCCTTTTACAAATCTCCGATAATAGCCTGCAAGACCAAAAAAACTTTGAATCTCACCAATGTTCTTTGGCGGATTCCAGTCTATGATAGCTTGGATTTTCTTCGGATCCACTTGGATTCCTGAAGCAGATACAACATGCCCGAGAAAGGTAACCTCGGTGAGCCAAAATTCACATTTAGAGAATTTGGCATACAATTTTTTTTCTCTCAAGGTTTAAGCATGACCCTTAGATGATCATGATGTTCAAAAGTATTCTTGGAGTAGATAAGGATATCATCAATGAACACTACTACGAATTTATCCAGATAGGGTCTAAAAACTCGATTCATCAAGTCCATAAAAGCAGTAGGTGCATTGGTTAGCCCAAATGGCATAACCAAGAATTTGTAGTGTTCATAACGTGTCCTGAAAGTTGTCTTAGGCACGTCGCACTCCTTAACTTTCATCTGATAATATCCAGACCGAAGGTTAATCTTGGAAAACACAGTGGCATCTTTAAGTTGGTCGAATAGGTTATCGATCCTCAGTAAAGGATACTTATTCTTGATAGTGACTTTATTCAACTGTAGGTAATCAATACACAACCTCATAGATCCGTCTTTCTTTTTAACAAAAAGGACTAGAGCTTTCTAAGGTGAGGAACTCGTTCGAATAAAACCTTTATCCAATAGATCTTGAATCTAGGTCTTCAATTCCTTTAACTCAACAATTGTTATACGATAAGGTGCAATAGAGACCGGTGTTGTCCCAGGTTGTACTTCAATTCCAAATTCTACCTCCCGGGTTGATGGTAGGCTTGGAAGCTCCTCTAGAAAGACATCGGGAAAGTCACAAACTGTATCTAAACAAGATAGTTGAGCTTCTCCCTTAGACTCCACGGCCAAAGCATACAAAGATGGTTTCTTTGAACTCAAAAGAGTAACACTTTCTTTACCAAGCCCTCGAAGATACAACTTCTTTTTAGAGCAATCTACCCAGGCTTGATGCTCACTAAGCCAATCAAGCCCCAAAATTACATCAAATTCATGGATCGATAAGGCCAACAAATTAGCCGGAAAAAGAATCCCTTGAATCATCAAAGGATAATTCTTGCATATTAAGCTAATGGTGACACTATCACCAAGGGGGGTTTGTCACAGAGATTCTCGATGCAATAGGTTCACATGTCATTCTATAGTTCTTTATTAACATGGTGCTAATAAAAAAATGTGTAGAGCCATGATCAACCAATGAATAAATAGGACGAGAATATAACTCAATGGTACCTGCTATAACATCGGGGTCCTCCTCATCCTCACGACTCCTCACATGGTACACCTGAGTAGAGGCTTTTGATTCTTGTTTGTTCGGGGTTTTAGATGGACCACTTTATCCCCCAGATGTTCCATACGAGCCTTACTTCTTTAATTTTTCCTTTATAAGAATGTGCCTACGATGGTGTAGGGGATGGAACAGTAGCAGCCTTGTTCGGGTTATTCGGATAAACCCGGATAAAGTGTCCTTGCTCACAACAAAAGTAATATGCTTCAGACTGTTTACGACATTGACCCGCTGGATGCTTATTCTAGAAGTAGTTACAGACAAGTATTGAGTAGTCTTGCCTGAACCATTAGTGCTCTCATTTGATGCTGCCCTCCCAAAGGATTGAGTCATAGATTATGGTTTAGAGATATTCCCAGATCGGGAAGGCTGGGAGTAAAACTTTTTCTTGCCTAGGTACTTGCCCTTCTTGTTTGGTCTCAGAGGTCGAGAATCATCAAATTGCCTTTTTCCAGAGCCTCCGAACCTTTGAGCCTTCTGTGCTGCTTCAGTGGCCTTTACTCTATTGACTAGCTCTTGGAAATCATTGATGCCCAAGACGGTGAACATAAGTCGAAGCTCGTCACATAAACCGGTAATAAACATCCTGTATTTCTTTTCCTCTTTCTTGATATATTCTTCCCCGTATTTGCAGTACTTGCAGAAATCATGAATATACTGTTCAATAGGTCTTCCAACTTGTTTAAGATGGAGGAAGATGCTTCTTATCTCGTCCAATTAGTACTCACTGATATATTTCTTACGGAATTCCTTCAGAAAGAATTCCCAAAGTGATCGCTTCCTCCGGTGCAGTGAGAATAGTGGTGTCCCAACACTATAAGGCCTCATCAGCTAACAAGGCAATGGCACAATCGAGCTTGTGCTCATCACTACACTGCAACTACTTAGTTAGGATCCCCATAGTGTTATCTAACCAGTACTCAACAATCTCAGGATCCTCATCATCTCGTCCAGTAAAAGAGTAGACTCGATATTGAGATAGCTTATCAATAGGGGCTCGAGCTGGTACAGAAACTACAGATGTTTGAATCATCTGCTTCATTTTCATCGAGGCCATAAACATCTTAAACATTTCGTCCATATTCTTAAAGCTTTCAACCGAGGTACCCTGCACCCCTATCTCAGCCTCAAGTACAGGTGGATTCTGGTTGGGTTGGGGATCTTTTCCCCTCCTATCCTCGCCATTTGTCGAGGATTTCATCTCATGTTCATGCATATGACCCTCTTGTGACCCAGACATCTATAAAAGAAGAGATTGGATCAATGGCAAGTCACAATATACAATACTTACTCCTAGATGACAAAACATGAACTATGTAACAAAGATCAATGCAATATCAATAACTTCAATAATAATGTTCTTATTTATTAATAGTCTAGTTCTAGAATCAACTAAACTCTAGCTATGATACCATAAATATAACATACCCTTCCCGACCTAACAGAGAACCGAGTCGGAAGATACTACGGTCGAAGGTTTCGGGGGTTCGATAACATTTTCGGTGGTTTGATTTGGATTAGCATATGATTGTTTGGTCAATCTTTATATGGTTTGTTCATGAATGAGACCTATTTATTTTCAGATTAATTTGAGACTTGTCATCATCTAAGGATCTAAGGGAATTTCTTAAAAATATATTTTAAGGATTTTAAGCATGTCGTATCTAAACACCATTGATCAGTCTCGATAACCTAACCTGTAATGTCATGTTTTAGCTAATTTTTAATCTATTTATCTTAGTAATTAAAATTCAATCTTTATGAATTTTACCAGCAATCTATAGTGAACATAATTTAACAAAATATCACCCTTTTAAGTAATTCTAAATCCCTTTTCCTAGTTTTAAGTTGTTTAGCTTAAAGCATGCATATTCACCTACTTAAATCATTTCTCATTAAGGTTATTTTATAATATACGAGTCTATGCGTTCTTTATATATTACCAATATATCAAAATACATAATTATGGTTTAACAGAACATGTTGCCACCGTTCTAGGAGTATCTATAGTTAAGCCTACATACCCTTGACTAGTGGACTTGCCAAAACCTTTTAAAAAAGGATCCAATGCTCCTCCACAAGACCTTAACCTGAAAAAAATATATAGAAAATGAATGTGTTAGGCATACTTTGCCTAGTGAGGTAGTCAATAGTAACATGAACATATAAGATACAATCATTTTTTACATGTTTTCATGCTAATTCATCAATTATACCAATGATTCATATGAATTATAATAAGATCGATAAATCAATATACATCCTTGGATTGATAACATAGTGGATACGTGGACTCCTACGTCTCGACAAATCAATAAATAGTCTAATCCCTCTGCCTCTCCAAAATGAGCACTACACAAATCATCCCTCTGCCTCACCAAATATAGGTCGTAGCCCAAGGACCGTAGTCCACCCGTACCAATGAGTTCATGAATCCTATGGCATGCCAATTGTATCAAGTTTCCACTCAAATCCAAGGTCCAATACAATTGTATTTTTATAACAATATCAATGATAATTTCAATATGTTCCATGAACCAATATCCATGATTTTGATTCTTAGGTCCATTTTAATAAGTTCAATGACCGGTATTTCAATGATTCGAAGATTTAACATTATCAATGCAATAAAGAAAGCTTACTAAAGCTTACCAATGTTTACCATGACTCTATATGGTATCATGTCATTTCCTTGTCAATAAAATGCTACATCCAATCATTAACCATGTAATAAAATGGGAAAAGCACCTAGCTTTATCCCATGATTTTACTACACTCATCTCGATATTTTAACGCTTTTAGGATTTTTGAATAGTAACGTCTTTATTTTTTGTTTCCAAATAAGTTGACGGTTGCTTTTGTTCGACCCCGTCAACTACGTTAATAAAAATGTATTAGAATTAATAAGATAATATCGAATTAATACAAAAATATTAATTAAATTCAATACCAAAACTTAAACTAATCAAGGTCTGAGTTTACCCCAACACTAGCAAGGATTTGATATCACTATATCAAAATTATCGAACCATCAATCTAACTCTAGAGCGTATATATATTTATGTATATTTTTTTCCTTTCACTCCCATCTCTTGACGTGCCTTAAAACAAAATTTTCTCCCTTTTTATACTAATGGAACCGTCCATTTGCTTCATTTCCTTGCGACACGTGGCCTTTTGGTGGCACAATTCAATTGCACGAAATTGTGTGGCAATTGCCACTTTCAATTAGCTTTGGCCGAGTAACCACTTGTGATGGCCAATTCAATTGACTGTCACGTGTTTATTTTTTATTTTATTTTTATAATAATAATAATAATAATAATAATAGTAATATGATTAAATCATATAATCAATTTAGGTATAAGATCAAACCAACCTTTAATCAAAACGAAATATTTGATTGTCAGAATTTAACCCTGAATTTATAAAATAATTCAAATAATTTTTTATAAAATTCGAGTAAAATATATATCAAAATAAAATACATAACCACAGAGGTATGATTTTGATTAGACCGATTTTTGGGGTGTTACAACACTCGTCAAGTAATAGTATAAAAGGTTGTCGAACCCAAGAGAACTGGTTTTACTCACGCAATTTATCGTTCTTGCACAAAGAAAAATAAAAACACAAGTAGATTTGATTTGTTTGAACTATAAAACTAAATAAGCAAATAAAATGAATGAATGAAAATCAAGATGGAGATTAGGCCCGGTTATATTGTTTCGTAGCGTAAATTCGGAACGTAATTGTCTAGTTCTTATAATGTAATAGTCAAACTGCTGCCTCAATGTATCGCTGGAGGGTCATCTTGGCTGCCTCGACGGGGTTATGCTTCGACGACAAGTTAACGATTCATAGTTCGACAGAACATCCTTTGATAACTCCTCATTATCCCTAATTCGGTGTGCTATTGATGAATACGTATTGATGATACCTCACAACGTGAATCAAGGATGAACACCAACCGATATTACATTCCTTTTAGTCGCTAAAACCTAACTTATACCTAAGTCGGATTAGCTTTACAGAAGTAGATACAAAATGTGTTTACTCGTTTTGTGAGTAACTCTTCCGATATTAGACAAATATATTTTTCTCATAAACTTTTCTCCCGAACTTGAAAGTAAGAAAGAGTAATTCCAAGAGTGAACAAACTATGAATTCCAGACTTCTATTAATAAGAACTAGACAAATTACAATTCTTCTTCCACAATTACTTCACAAAATAACCTAGACCCTATGGAAGGTTTAAAACATGGTGGTGGGTGGAAGCTAGGGTTTTGATTCCAAGATCCCTCGATGTCTCTTTCCTCCACCTAAATTATGATATTTATAGGCTAAACCTACGTTAAATCCTTCTAAAAGTAAAAAATTTAACTTGGAATAAAATACAACTTAAGTATATAAATAAAAGATCTTTATTTTATTTCTTAATTTATTCTCCTTCCCATATGACTTTGATCATGGTTTTTCTCACTTTTTTCTGTTCTTCTCCTAACTTTTCTTAAACAATTCAGCTCTTTATGTTTTTTATATCGCTCTCTATATGTGATCGTCCAAGTCCAATCTCGGTGGCAAGATCTTCTGCCTCGGGCAGGTGCTGCTTTGTATCTTATCTTGGTTTGATCAAATTTGCATCTTCCTCAATTCAACATCTCTCACCAATATTTTGCGATCTCGGTTGCTAATGTCTTCTTCTACTACTGGGTTGACGTTGTCTAGGCGGAATATTATTTGATAAAGAAAGAAAACGAACACAACATCTTTTTCTACCAAATATTACATAGAATTGATAAATAAAAGCATGAATGTTAAAATATAAAAAATATATAAAAATGTTTATAATTGTCACTTAATTATATTAAATACAAGAAATAATCGAAATAAAAGAGGCATATATTATAGAATTGTTGTGCACATATAAAAAAGAAGTCATACAATACGATTGTATGTCTCGTTAAAAAACTCTCAGTTAATTAACGTAAAAGAATAGTCACTACCAAAGCACAAAACAAACAAAACGCAAGTAAAACAACCTTAACTCGAATCATTTATTTTTTAATACTTTGAAGCTTAGGTACATATTACCACCATGCTTTAGAATTCTCCTGTCTCTGAGTACCATCCTTTGCAAACCAAACATCCGTCACGTTCTGCTTAAAATTTCAATTTATTTTCTTAGAAGGAAAGGATTGAATACTATAATTAAGGCCATATCAAATGAAAATCTCCTCTATCTAATAGAATTCCAAATGCAAAGATAAGGCAAATTATTATGAATTATTCAGCCAGCAAATTACAAGAACGAGAAGCACGTGGGTGAAAGGAAACCCTACTGAATGATAAGACGTTACATTAAATTCTTCAACCTACTTGGATAGGTATCATAACTATGGATAAAACAAGGAACAAATCGTCTACCTTCTAATCGTATTTTTATTAATGTCTTCATTTTAAATTAGTGAGTTTAAGATTTAAGGTTAAAAATTATAGTTAGAGTTTAGAGAATTAGGTGTAAGGTGTTTTTTTTTAAATATATGGTTTAGGATTTAGAATATAAAAATAAGGATTAAAGTTCAGAATTTAATTTTTTAAAATTAATTTAATAAGAAGCATAAAATAAAATATGATAAGAAAACGAAAGATTTTTACTCAAAATAAAGATATAGTAAATTGATTATCAATTTTAGGGTAAATATAGTTGGCGCTATGACAATGGTTTTAGCACACTTTCTTTGAAAAAAATTAAGTGGACCTTCAAATATTTATTTTAAATTCCGTGGCTATCGTATTATATAAATTTTATCACATTTACTTATTTATATTATAAATATTTTGTTTTTAATGATTTCAAAATAAAATTTTGAGTATAAATAGGAATGAAGACATACACCAAGACGCGCCCCCTAAACACATAAATATCCACAGTAGCTTGCAATGGCAGATAAAATTCCCCGTCAACTGCTGGGAGCATTCCTCATGTTCCTAGTGTTCCTACCTTTTGTAACAAAGTCAAGACCTGTGAAACTCGAACTTCCAGTCTTCCACAAAACCAGGAGCAGGACTAGAGAAGAAGTAGCGGTAGCCTGGATGACATCGGTCGACAAAGTTTTGACGGCATGCTTGACTTGGATGTCAACCAGACCCTTTCCGGTGGGAGATGGTACGACTTCCCGATTACCTACGGCTTTAAATCTACCACCTACCCGCCGCCGGGTCAGGATTATCAAACAGTGACCACGGCCATCGATGCGGCATTCCGAGATTGACAATCTGCCGTCCCTGAGTTCGCGTTCAAAAGTATATACCCGGGCGAGAATGCTCATATTACAATTTCTTTCACCGTACTGACCTACGAGTACTATGGTTTTAGTTTTTATCCTCCTGATGGCCGGCTTTTCCTTGATAATCGATATACAATCTGGAGCACTAAATCTTACCCTGCTGTAAACGAGTTAGATTTGAGCCATACATGAAATAGGTCACACTCTTGGCCTTGAGCACAGTTCTAATCGGAATGCAGTCATGTACCCGACACTTAGTCTTGGAACTCTTAAAGGAAGCTTAGCCAAGAGGACATTTCTCGCATACAGAATCTATATTCTTCTCAAGCTCAGCCACACCTTGGATTACAGAAATCTATATAGCTTTCCTTATAAGGGAAAGCTTGGTTGTATTGTTTGCAGTAAGGTTGAAGTGTCAGAATAAGTGGCATGTAAGCCTATATCTTTTAATATTGCTATATCTGCACGTGCTTGTCAATTCTATTATAATAATTATTATCTTATTTATCCTCCTAACATTAATTTTCTTGGTCTTAATCACCGGGTCACTATTAAAAGACTTGAAATTTAGAAGATTTTTGAAGTGAAAATTAATTACTAATTATCGATAATTGTTAGATGTATCGATAAGATATATTGTACTCTTAAAAAGATGTCAATTCAAACCTTAGAAATTCTAGTTTCTTCAACAGCTCGTTTTAGGCCAAAACCGATAGAGAAATAGGGTGAAAGCAACACAAAAACGGAGGCATTCAGTGAAGTTTCTCTGTTCAGCAGCCAAAAGCTACGTCGAAACGGGCATATCAAAAATATATATATTAAAATTAATTTTGATAATTATAAAATAATCATTAAACTTTTAAAATCATTAAATATCATCAAAATGTAAACAATAAAAGAATGTGCATAGGAAAATATTTTTTTGCCCAATTATCGGTATCTTTGTATCAGATACTTATAAAATCATTACCAGAAGAGTGGTCAGAACAACGGAAAAATACTTGATAAATCTCTTATGTGCGTAATTTATTTTGTTCCTTCTTTTCTCTTTCTTCATGAGCATCATCACCTTAGAGAAGTTTGAACAACTTTATGAGAGGACCTTTGGGATAAATCTCTTATGCTTGTTAAAGATCTTTGTTATAAGTTTCAATTTGAATTTCTTTATTCAGATCTTTTGTTATAAGGGAATTGATGTTACTATATCAAGTTTTTTGTATATCTGTTGAGATATCTCGTGTTTGTTATTTTTGAAAAACTATTATATGGATAATATAATATTATTTTTTATCTGATTTTTTTAAGAATTGTGTTATTGGAAGCATTTGTATTTATAAGTGCCATTAAAGAATATATTTTAGCAGCGTTTATAAATAAATGCATCGCTAAAGATTAATTATTTGCGGCATTTGTGAAAACAAACATTATTACAAATCTAGACCATTTTGGCGTTTGTTTTAAGAAACGTCACTAAAAAAAAGCAGAAACGCTGCTATAAATCTTGATCTTTTACTCTTTTTTTTTTTGCGAAAAATGTCACAAAACTTTGCAGTGTAAATTTCAGCGGTACTTCTTGCAACGTTTGTTTAAGCGCCGAAAAATTTTTAGCGGTATTGAAAAACGTCGCTATAGAATTAAAAAACGCTATTAAAAATCTATTTTGTTATAGTCTTTTTCTGGATACATTATAATCGTGATATCTTTTATGATTTTAATAAAAATTTAGTGATTATTATAAAAAATTTATTTACAACAAGTCATGCGTTCACTCCACTTTAAAACATCTAAATTTTAATACATTAAAATAAATAATCAACATTAAACCTCTAAAATTACAAATATAATAATGAGAAATTCCATTATATATTTTGTTAAAAAAATCTGAATATAGTGAACTGAGAATTTTATTTCTCAAACTATTATAAATACTACACCGAAAGTTAAAGTCGGATCGAACTGTTTTTGTTTTTAAAATTTCATGCGAAGTCGACACAAGGTAAATCCGACTTTGAACAGTGTCTAAAATCGATCATTGTTTTTAAAATTTTAATTGTCATGTGATCCCAATCACTATTTGAAATCGAAGTCACATAGTTCCGTCTTGAATGTATCAAACGACCCAGGAAAATGATATGTGTTACTGTTTGAAAACGGAATCAATTAGTTCAAACTTTAAAAATACCATAAAAAATTATATATTAAAATATAATTTCTCTATTTCACGATATTGAGAAATATCTAAAAGAATAATATTAAACAAAATTTTCCCATAATATATCTTTTAAAACATTTTTATAGTTAAATCAATCAAATATGTGCATACTTTTTATAGATATTTTCAAAAAATTATACAACAATCTGAATTCTCATAATACAAATTATATAACAATCTTCATCTATATTTTTATTTAAATTTTAAAAATAAAATAAACTTTTGTTTATTAATTCGGACAACACAAAGTACGTAGGAATCATATAGTCCGGCATTCATTGGACAAATATGACTCAGATTATCACTGGAGAATAAAATAATATCATAATTTATTACAAAGATAATCTTTTAAATAATTTATTTTAAAAATATTTGATTATCGATAAATATAAGATTAATATGTGAAGCTTAACAGATGTAAATCAAAATTTTGTATACTTGATTTTTTTTAGTTCTATAAGTTTAAGTATTTTTTATTAGTTTGATCTAGTAATATAACAGTATTAGTCTATTAATAACTTTTGTTAAAAATACCTGAACTGTGAACATAATTATTAGAGCTTTTTTGGATTAAATCAACTTTTTTTAATTTTTACTAGTAAAGAATTTATATCCAAGCCTAATTTTAATATGATAAATAAATTAATTAACAGTGAAATTAAAATTATTTAATTTTATAATTTAATTCGATCACCGATTAAAGTATTGATAAGAAAATCTAGAAAAACCGATAATGCATGTTAAATCATTTTGGTATCTAACCATTATAAATCGATGAAGATTATGAAATTATTCGTTTTTAGTTAAGATAACAATAGTTTCAGTCCTATATAATTTTTCTATCAATTTGGTCTAAACTCTATTTAATTAAACTTGTTTCTTTAGACCGGTAGACAATTATGATTTTATTGAAAGAAATAATATACTATGATTGTATGTCTCTTAAAAATCTCCTAATCTTAATTAAAAAGTAAAAGTATATACGATTTAATTGGACTTAACTTTTGTTTTTGCGTACACCCTTTCTTTTGTTATTAAAATTTCTCTTTTCCAATTTTTTTTTTCGTTTTTTATTTTGATCGTTTTTTATCGGTGGTCAACAATTAATTTTAATATTGATTATCGATCACCGAATCTATTATTTTTCTTGTTTTATTTTAATAAGGATCTCTATTTTTTTATCTTTGTGACATGCTTTTTTCTGTCCTTGTGACATGTTTTTATTTTGTTCTAGGTTTGGTTCGTCTGTCTTTATGGCATGTTGCTGCATACCCTAGCGATCGATTGTTGTTTGCACAAAGATTCAATTGATGCTAGTTTCTGATTTATTGTTTTTGTCGGTGGTCACTTGGAAAGACTTATCCCCACTCGGTTGATGGTTGTTTCCCGATAAAATCAATCTTGGTTAGCGGTACTTTTTGCATGACAGTTTGGATCGTCTACAACTCCTTTTTTCATTATGTGTCTCGTTTAGACAGGGACAAGGAGATTCAAGAAGCTTCTGAATTTTATTAGTATACTTATTTCCATAGAAAATTTTATTTTTCTTTGTTTTTAGGTTATAAGAATTTTTGAATTTTTTAATTCAATTATTTTACTACTTGATTACGATGTAATTATAACTTTTCTGTAGATTTAATAAAATTTCAGTAGCATTTATTTAAAAAAAATATACACAATTAAGACACAAAACAAAACATAAATAGAAACGACCTTCATTTGAGTCGGTTTATTTTTTAATACCTTTGAAGCCTAGGAACGTATTACCACCAAGCTTTATAATTCTCCCGTCTCTTTACCATCCTTTGCAAACCAAACAACCATCACATTATGATTAAAATTTTAATTTGTTTTCCTAGAGGGAAACAGTTGTATTCTCTAATTGATTCAAGGTTTTCACAAATATCATATTTGATCCAGTTATTTATTGATCTGATTCAAAATTTAAATATCTAATTTAATTTTTATTTTTGAATAGGATATTTGAAACGATTTTAAATTTTTTAGATTGAATATGTATCACAATGTAACGACCCAGATTTCAGATTAGAGTGTCGGGTTAACCCGAAGCGTTGAGCTTTGACGTTTGGGCCTCGTTTGGGCTTGGGTTGTTGGGTTGTCTTTGAGTTTATGAGAGGGTTTTTATTTTAAATTCACAAGTTGAGGATAAAGAGAAGAGGGGTGAGTAATGTTTCTGCAGAAGATTGTTTTTTGGTGAAGTGATCAACTATTTATCCCTTTTCTCCTCATCTTTTTTCTCTCTCAACCAAAGAGACAGTGGATTAAAGCTTTAAGCTTGGTTGTTTTGGTTAAGAATCATGTTTAAGAGCTTGGGAAGAAGTTGTTGTACTATGTGAGATCTACCTATCAAGGTAAAAAGGTTGTAGTTTGATGAAGGAAGATTTTAAGTGAGGTTGAAGAAACAAAATGGGTTAAGGGTGTTGGTGAGCTTCTCTTTCAGCTTTGTTAGTGTTTTTAGTCTTTAGTTTCACCCCTAACATTGTTTATTGTTGGTTTTAACTTTTTTTGTAGAGAAAGAAGTTGGAGCATCATCAAGGGGTCTTGACAAGGAAAAGGCTTAAGGGGACTTTTTGGTTGTTTTGGCTTAAGGTTAATACCCTCTAACTCCCAATGCATCATACATCTCATAAAATTAGGTTGCGTTGCTTGTGATTTTTATGTTTGATTGGTTTGGTAGCTTAGGAAGCCTCTTATGGTGATTTCTTGATTGGTTGATGAACTATTGTAATTTGATTAGAAACACACCAATTAATACTTCAATAATGTGTAGGAATGGTTTGAAGATCATTGAAAATGGTTTGATAGGTGTTCTTGGCAAATTTCAGGTTTAGACCTACAGTTTCGTGTAAGTATACCGATACGGGTTGAGAGCGTATCGGTACCATATAGGAAAAAAAGGGTCTTAAATAGCGGGCGTATCGTTACAGCAATCACGTATATCGATATCCCTTGCTTGGGGGTTAATATTATTTTTCTTTCGATTCAACCCAAACCAAGGATCACCCCTACACTGGGGGCAAAACGAATGCAAATGTGTTCAAAAGTCAAATATGTTTGGTTGTCATGCCTTGAGAATCAGTGGCAAGAAATTAAAGTGAAATACAATCAAGAAAAACATAGTGAATAAAGATAAATACCTCTGAATCATGTTGAGAAAGAGAAATGAATGGAAAAGAAAAATAGTTGAAAAGTCAAGATACAATTATTAGCACCGAGTTGAAAAAGTTATATGTAAGGTATTTTATTCAACTGTGTTTTCATTAAAAAGAAAAATGAAAGATTGACTTCAAAGAAAAAGGAAATGATCTCTAGGGTAAAAATCCCAAAAAGGGTAGTCTAGAGTGATCCACAAGAAAAAGAGAAAAGAAAAATATTTCATCAAAGCATATCCAGATCAGTACAACAATGATTCTTGGTTTTATTACCCTTAAATAATTATTTGAGTCTATATATCCTTTCTTTGGTAGCCATGAACCATAGACTATATTACAAACCACAAAAGACCATTTTGACCATATGCGGATATTGGAGTAAGGAAAGGTAATTTTCAGAATACATCCCGCTTATCAGGGTTAACCTTTCTTCAAGGATTTTTAGTCTTCTAATGCTTGATCGAGATAAGAAAAGAGGAAAAGATTGGGTATAGTGAGTTAGTGAGGCAAAAAGCGCCACTTAAATGGGGTAAAATTAAGAAAATGAGAAAGTTTCTCCCAAAAGTCTAATAAATCGGAAAAGGGTCGCATTGATCTTTGCAAATTGGTTCGAATACTTTGTTGCACTTTGTATTCAAAGACCTAATTTTGTTTCCTTGCTTTCCATGATAGTCAAAATTTTTCAATATTTTCAAAATTAGTAAAATTATTTTTGAGCTTTTTCGCTTATCGTTTTAACAAGCATTTTGCAGATAAATTGATTAGATACAAGAAAAACAAAGGATTTCATGGGAATTACTATGATGTACTAATCCTTTAAGTGAAGACAGAACATGAGGTGACCTCGGTACATGAAGTACGATGAGGAACAAATAAAGCTCCGAATGTCAAAATATTCGAGCAACAAAGATGACACACAGGTAAACTTGAGGTAAAAAAGAGAACATTGACCAGTATTTGGGGCAAAATTTAACCAGATCAATTCATCAAGTGTGAAAATTGTTACTATTGAAATATCACAAGACAAAGAAGCTCTATGGGGTGAATATCAGAACGAGAAAACAAGATAATTATGCTCAAATTTGAGTAGGGCAAAGCGGCAAAAGAATGAAGCTTCCATGCTTGAAATGATGAATTCTTCAAAGCGGAGAATAAATCTTCCCAAAAATGAATCTTCTCCGGTGTTCAAAAGTTGACAATACAAGAGCAAAATTTATATGTTGAATTCATAAAAGACAAGAACAAGTGTCATTAGGATCATGATAGATTTTATTTGTTGCAAAAAAGAAAAGAAAGAAAAACAAAAGAAAATGTGGGAAAAAAAGATAGGAAAAATGAAAAGAAAGAGAAAATCTAAAGTGAAAACCTAAAAAGGCGCTTTAGGGCAAAATGAGATCCCTAAAAAACTGAACCTGAGTGTGGGATGAGTTACCATATCAGCCAAAGAATATATGCCAGGAGATAAAGTAAGAAATTATGAGCACTCCCTGAACCTGAAAGTTTACCCAAGTGATCTTCAATTAACATTCATGCATCATGATAGAAATATCCACATTGGGATCATATTAACAGAGCATGATGATTTTTGTTAACAGGATCCGAGATTTGCAAAAGGAAGAGCCAAAAAGAAGATGAGAGGCTTTGAAAATGATGAGGAAAAAAATCAAACTCGAGTAGGAACAATCAAATTAAACCAGCAAGGGGTTCAGAAGAAAATGTTCAAGCTTGAGCAGAGAAGCGAGAACAATGACAAATGAAAATATAAAGTCTTTCAATTTAATCCATATTGAATTTGTATTAATTGATGGCTTCTCTTTTTGCAGATAAAGGATTCAAGAGTTAATAAGAAATGATTCAAAGAAAAACAACCAAACCAACAATAGCGAATAGAAATTGGCATCCTTCTCAGCATGAGTCCCTATATTGGCAGCATGTTCAGCGTGAGTCCCGATTGAAACAGAAATTGGCAGTCTTCTCGGCGTGAGTTCCTACATTGGCAGCATGTTCAGCGTGAGTCCCGATTCAAACAAAAATTGACAGCCTTCTCGATGTGAGTCCCTATATTGGCAGCCTTCTCGGCGTGAGTCCCGAATCAAACAGAAATTGGCATTCATTTCGGCGTGAGTCCTGAAAGCTTTGGTGGAATACGAGGAATTTTATAATGAGAAAAACAGCTTCGGATTTCATCACTTTTTGTCTGAATAAATTCAAAATGAGAAGAACAACTTCAGACCCTGGAGAATTTCATAATGAGAAGAACAACTCTAGATTTTTTAGAGATGAGAAATTTCATAATGAGAAGAACAGCCTCAGTTTCTGTCATTTGATAATTTTGAAGAAATTCATAATGAGAAGAACAACTTCTAACTTTGGAGAACTTCATAATAAGAAGAACAACTCCAAATTCCATGGGATACGAAAAATTTCATATGAGAAGAACAACTTCGGGTTCCATCACTTTTTGCTTGAAGAATTTCATAATTACAAGAACAACTTCAAGCTTCGTTAGCATAAGAAGTGGCCAAGTAGTCTAGACGAAATTCGTGTCTTTTCAGTCTTTGCTCGTCTCCTGTTCCACAGTATTGAGCAAAGATGGGAAGCTGTAATACTCGAATTTCGTTCGGGTTCGAATATAAAATAAGGTCATGAGTAAATATCAAATATAAATATATAAATAAATAAAATAAAAAATATAAAAATAAATAATATTATGTATATAAAATATATAAGTAAAATTCAAAAAAAATAAATAAAGAATATAATAAAAATGATAAAAGGATAAGATGAAGGGTCGGTTACGGAAGGTTGAGGAATGATGGTTACAAAAGCAATGGGAGGCTCGGTTCTGGAAAAGCAATTTCGGCAGGAGAGTTGAACAAGTCCATGGATTCGGCCATGATGGGGGGTTCCTTTTGGGGTGCTCCAATTCATGATTTTTCATGGAAGGTAACGACAAATCCATTGGCCATCATTTCTCAAAGAAAAAAAATACACTTTTCACCGTTCTAGGACCGAAAAAGAGAGAGGGAGGAGGCTTTGGGAGCATTCGGCAATAGTGATGGAGGCCATAATTTTGGCCATGATGGGCAGAGAGGGGCAGGGAGATGGTGCACAAAAATTTGCTGGCCATGTGATTGCATTGGCATTGATGCATAGAGTGCAAGTAGGTGCAGTCTTTGATCGTGTATTTTTCTGATAACTTGCTGGAATGCCTACATCATTGAAAGACATACGGTTCTTCATGATTTGTATGCTCCAATCCATGGTAGCCATCACTTGTGGAGATTTAATATTGATGTTTTACATCAAGGAAGTCACCATTTTCGGCCATGGTCATGAGATGGCAAGTACATTCCGAGGCTCGATGCGATATGATCAACTCTTGATCCAAACATCTGAATCCTTTTCTGGTCTGCTTCTGTTCACCATCGGTTTTGTTCATGGTGGCATTTGTTAAGGATGAAGAGTTTCAAAGCTTCTTTGCTAAAGGGTGTGTGCTTATTCATGTCTCCATGGCCATTTGGAGAGTCTGTTTTGAAGGAAAGATTGAGGATTTGGCTCATGAGTGGCTTAGACAAGCTCTTGGGGATATTGCTATGGCACTTTCTGATGCAATACAAAACTAAGAAAAGAAGTAAAGGGAGAAGATAAGAGAATAACTGTGATTTCCAGAGAAAATGGACGAAGACAACATAAAACAATTTCAATCAATCGATATTTTAACCTGCATATTTAACGCTATCAAAATGACAGCGTATTACAAGGGAACAAAATAACAAACTTAACAAACTAAAAACAAAAATACAGTATATTTAAAACAACTTGCAATAATACTCCCTTTTTCAGAAAATCCTTGTCCTCAAGGATTAAAGTTTGAACCCATTCCAAGTTAAATGAATGTCTTGTCATGTTTTTCTTTTTATGATTCGACCAAATATATCCCAAGGTTCTTTTCGGCATATCCAAAAACATATGAACCGATAGTAACGTTAAATCTCCTCCCAGATCAAAAATCACTCTAGGTGGTATAGAAATATAGTCAGCCAAATCAGTCCTTAGCTCATCCAAATTCTCAAGATTCCTCAATTCTCCTCTATCATTTTTAACCCCCCCCCCCCAAAAAAAAATGTCATGCTTTTGACAATTCTACAATTCATGTATACATAAGGTTCTTTCACAACCATTTCATCAAAAGTACCATGAGTTTCTCCCATATATATAAGAACCTATAGTAATACTCTCTCGGTCGAAGAAATCCTTGTTGTAACACCCCAATTGTTTTTCCCTAATTAGAATCTAAATCCCTAATTGTTGTGCCCTAATTTTTTGGGGAATTTTAAAATCTGATTTGGGACCTTTTTGCAATTTCTTAAATCTTAAAGTCATGTTTTTGAACTCTGAAAGTTCAGGCCCTTCGTGGGTAATTTTACCCTTTTTGTTTGGAAACTTTCCTTCCCCGATTCTTTTCCTTTTCGATTTCTTTCTCTGCTCTTAAGGCCGATTCCCTCTTTTCTATTTCTTCCTTTCTTTTTCTTTTGTTGTGCCCGTAACTTCTTTCTCACCGAGTGTGGTCGGTAAGTTTTTCATTCTCTTTGTTTCGGTTTCCTGGTTGTTGGGTTTAAGAGTTTATTGGGTTTAAATATGTGTTGGTGTTTTGAGTTGTTTTGAGGTTGCTTTTGGGTCGTTTGATTTGTGGTTAAGGTAGGGAAAGAATCGAACCAAACAAAGGTGTGAATCGGTTGGGAAAAGGAGGTTTAAATTTTTTTTTTCGGGTGTTTAGTTCCTAGGAAAGTCTGGAATTTTTCCAGAATTTCCCTGGAAAATCTGGAAAACCCAGATTTTCTCGGGAAAATCTAGAAATTCTGTTGTAATCCGACCAAACCGAATCCAATCCGAAACCCGAACTGAATCCGACCCGTGACCCGCTGACATCAGCGTTGACTTGATGATGTCATCTGCTGACGTCAACGTTGACTTTTTCAACCCGGGCCTACTTTATGTTTTTCGACGTCCTGAGTTTGATAGCGCTGTCCGTTTTTCGAAATTCTAACCCGAAGTATCATTTTTAGGGCTTTTAAGTTCGAATGCTTATCTAGAATTTATCTTTAGTGATTTCTGAATCAGTTTTTGTTCACTTCAAGTGACGTGGATTCTGAGCCCGAGCATCTGCCTCCTCCTCCTCCTAGATGACCTCCTGTCCAACAGCATCCGGGGCCCGCACGTGAGTTTTAGTTATTTCCGGTTTAGTGTACTTATCAGTGAAATGGCATAGTAGGGTGTCTAACGATATTTGTTACACGTAGGTTCTACTCATTCGCACTCTAGTGGTAGAGTCGAGTCTAGTCGACGTCAATATCGTCGTTGAGCTTTCTGTTTAGGTGTGTTCTCTTCTGTTGACTCTGTTTTTCAGTGCGTTCCGTTTTCTGTTAAAAATCCGTATGATCATGCATCATTCCGACATCGCATTCCTGTTACTGTTACATGATATGCTTGCCTCTTGTTTCATTGTAATGCATGCACTCTGATTCTGTTTATGCATATACATTACATCTGGTAGATTATGTTTACGGGGAAGTAGTGACTTATCACTTCTGTTCAGTGGCTCCACCTGCGGGTCGAGATACCACTTCTGATTAGTGGCTCCACCTTCGGGTCAAGTTTTCACTTCTACTGGTGTGATAGAGTTAGAAGGGTTCAGGGGAACCTACTCTTCTGTTGGAGTTCGGAGATGGGTGCATTTCATGCATACACCACATCATCTGCATATACTGTTCTAAAATCTTGTTTTATCTGTACTTTAGAGACACACTAGGCTCCCTAGCTTACACCCTCTCAGCTTCCTGTTTCAGGTCCTTGACCTAGGCTACTTCGGTATTTGGAGATTACTATTTTCAGACTGTTACATATGTTTTATAGTTATCAGACTACTTTACTATTTCCGGATATTTTATTATCTGTATTGGACTTTGGATTCAGAACTTTACTTCGGACTTTCTGGACTTTATACGATTTATTGTTGGGTTGAACTTTATTTTATTTGGATAATATTTCAGCATGTTTGGTAATAATTATTTTAAGCGATTTATTCTTATCTTTTATTTTTAATAAAAACCTACCTTGCGAATCAAGTTTTAATATTGTGAATCCTAACTTTTATTCTAAGAAATTAGATAAATTTTGGGGGTTACACTTGTCCTCAAGAATTAAAACTAGAACCTATAATTTCAATTTATACGAACAATCAATCATGGTTTTCTTCTTATGATTTGACCAAATATGTCTCAAAGTTCTTTTCGGTGTATCCAAAAGTAGTACATGAATTGGTAGTAATGCTAAATGTTCTCCCAGATCAAAAATCACTCTAAGTGATTCAAATTTAGCACTAACTCTTAACCTGCCACGACCCTTAATCCATGTGTATGCTTCTTCTACTGTACACTCAGCCTATGAGGTAGAGTTAGACAGAGCCATGATAAGAGATTTCTCATTACAGAATGTCATGGCCTTAACAACCTCCTTGGTGAATTGTTTTTCAGCATCAAATGTTCCCATCGGGATAGTTGACTCGATTGCTTTGACTGCATCTATGAGTGTCTTGACAGGTTCATAGTCATAAATCAAAGGTTTCTTAAAGTGTTGAAGTGACTCTTTGCGAGAGTCTACAATCAATCCTCTTGAGTTTACAAGCCAAATTTTCTTGTGATTTTCTTCAATCAAAATTCCAGTCTGCTTTGATATTTCAAGAGCTATTAGCTTAGCTGTACTAGTTCCAGCCTCTCCAGCACCAAAGAAAAAAAATCTTATGATCGGCGAGAGTATCACCAAGTAGTTTAAGGGATGCAAAAAGATCAATCAGCACAATAGATGTTGTTCCCAATATATCATCATTGAAAATAAGATGAGAAGAATTGTATTTCACCAAGAACTCGAATACATTGTGGCTAGCAAAATCTTCAAACAATATTATTATTTTCTCTTTATAATTCTACTTAACCCGTAATCATAAACTTGTGAAAAAATGCAACATATTTCTGTCGATCAAAAATTTTTTCAACTAAAATTTCTTGAAAGGATTCAACCATATAATGTATGTAAACAGTGATAATCTCATTCAACTCAAATTAATAAAATCAAAACCTGGACCGTTGCTTGTAGCTGTGACACCTTTTTCAGGTGATGGTACTTTGCTGGCTACAGTTGAAACTTGCCTCGAAATAGTATAAGAAACACTCTCTCCCCCAAAAGACTTAGCTTCCGTTTGAACTGAGGTACATTGTCTATTATAACTAGAAGACGAACCAACAGAGAAAGGTAAAGAACTCACAGAATGTTTCACATAACTGGAACGGTTCTTTTTGAATATAATATGTTCAAAGTGTAAAGCTAGATGGAAAGCATCCAATAAATCTTGAGGCTGAAATAATCTAATGTATTGCCCAATCTCCTCTTTCAAATTTGTAATGAAAATGCTGAGAGCGTACTCTACTGGAAGTTGAACTTGGTTTAAGAGACTTACAAATTCAGCATAACACGGTTCTACAGACGTAATCTGATGAAGGGCCATCAAATCTCCCATCGGATCTTCTAATCCCTCTGGAGCGAACCTGTCTCTCAGTGACTTCAAATACACTGTCCACTGTAGTTGCTCGATGCTACCACTATTTCGCACAACAAACTGATGCCATTGTAGAGCATCCCCTTCCAAGTGAAGCATAACAAGCTTAACCTTAGCCCCCTCGGGTACATTCTCTACCGCAAATAACTGCTCCAATTTCGACCACCAATCGCGAAAATTAGACCCATCAAAAATTGGGCATTTTAAATGATATCCTTGTGAACCAGCATCTTCTACCAGATTTGTGTTTTCCTCTTTCGATTCTGTGATATCGAGTTCCATACCCGTTGATGGATTTGCACCCAAAACTCCCGCCGATGAGTTGGATTGACCCAATAGTTTCTCAAGGAGATGTTTATTATCTCGTATTTCCGATCGAATGTCCGTCATCTCATTTTGAAAATCTTGAATCTTTGCATTGAGGGTGTTGTCAATCTTCTCCTCCAGACGTTTTTCCAATTCTTTGAACTCCATTTGAGTGCGCGACGCCTCCTGAGAACGAGTCTAAATTCCATCATCCATGGTCAAGTCGTGTGGCTCTGATACCTTTGATGCAATACAAAACTAAGAAGAAGAATTAAAAGGGAGAAAAGAAGAGAATGACTGATTTTCAGAGAAAAAGGATGAAGACAACAGAAAACAATTACAATCAATCAATATCTTAACCTGCATTGTAAGTTTTTATTTAACGCTATCAAAACGATAGCGTATTACAAAATAACAAAATAACAAACTAAAAATAAAAATACAGTATATTTAAAACAACTTGCAACACTTTCCCGGGTTTTCCTTCTGGTTTATTCATGGAGGGAAAAGTATGATTAGTTTTGTTGAAAGAATTGCAAGGAAGAAAGTCTGGGCGGTTTGTAGCATCCATTTGCAAGTTCTACGTGACAATGGTAAATTTCTTTATCTCTTTCATTTTTATTTGCACCAATCTTCTTATTTTATTTTATCGTTAACTTTATGAGAAGCTTCTGCATGTTAATCAATTTAAACCCTTAACGATGGAAACTTGAATTTGTTGAGATAAGATTAAAAATATATATTTATTTGTATATATATTTTAAAACCATATAATATAATTTGTTAGGAAGATATAATTTATACTTAGTTAATTAAATTAAAGTCTTTTAGGGTTAGTTATTTTAATTAAATATTTAATTGAATAGGGAGATAATTTAGTAACGATAGTATTCTAATCATATATCTCGGATATACTAAGTGGTTAGTATTTTGACGTAACATTATGTTGGCCAATAGTGTACTTTGGTATCGTATTCGACATGTCATCGAAACATAGAAAATGATAAATAATTTAGTGTTAGAATTAAATAAAATCGATTAAGTGAACAAGTAGAAGCACGAATAGTCATTGTTAATTTATTCGGTGTCTAGATGGTTGTGTCCGATCGTTCGGATGTTATCATAATACACTTGGTAAATTAATAATTAAATATTTTTTTAAATATTTAAATAATGGAACCTCGTAGGTTAGAACCTAAACGGACAAGATAATAACTGATCATGCATTTAAAACCTTTTGTGGCAGAACTTATATTTCTTTAAATACGAGTTAAGGTTTCCTATCTAGAGGACGTCTTATTCAAGCTCGTATTTAAAAGAATTATATTTTTTTATCCAAGAGGATATTCTCATTCGAACGATATTTATTTGACAATGACGAATTAAATTAATATTGTTATTCGAAATGCCAAAATGTCACGTGTAATTAATAAGGTATCGATCTCGGGCGCTCGTAACGGTCGTCTTTACGCGTAACCGACTCCCGAACCCAAAATGTTTTAAAAAGAATCTCTGGTTTATTTTAAGGTGTCTAGCCTACCAAAGTGGTTAGTGGCGACTCCAAGTTATTTTAAAATTAAAATAATAATATTTTTAATAACACCCAATTTTCATAATTAATCAATTTTCCAAAATTAATTCATCGGGCTATTTTTATATTTTCGGTTTTAAAGTGATCGCGACAGACCACTACTGACCCTGGACATAGGTTATAGAACAATCATTCATAAAGATCCCATTCAAAGGTTTTGTTGGAAAGTTGGGCTAGGTGAACAAGTTGCGTTCTGGGAGAAATAATAAATTCTAGCTTTTCAGAAACCCTGTAAAGCAACACTCAAAACATCGAACTTAAGATTATACAAAAACCCTCGTGTTCAGACCAACGGCGGAGTTAAGATTTTTAGACAAAATAGAGTATGAGATATGATGATTTTCGTACCACTCATTGTACAAAATAAATCTTTAAAAGTGTTTTTTAGTTCTATAATGGTGTGTTTTAGTGTCGTTAAAAACTTTTCTAATGTTTAAAAAAAATGTCACAAGAAATGTCATTGAAACTAGTACCGCAATAGTTTGTGGTATTTTTTTACCTAAAAACGTCACAAAATGTCAAAAATCTATAGTGGCGTTTAAAAATACAAACTCTACAAATAACTAATCTTTAACGGTGTTTCAAAATATAAACGCCGACTATAAATCTTGACCTTTTATTTTAGTGACTGTAATATAAATATTATTAACCCGTACTCAAACAAATCAAATAAGATCAATTCTAATATTTTCATAAATAATTTTATATTAACTCCTTAATAAAACAATTTAACCAACACAGATACGTCTGAAGGTGAACCCTTTGATGACACATCCTTGCACTAAAAGCTCAATAAATACTAGACGCAAGGTGATGGATACAAAACTCAAACTCAACTTATCCTTCACCAAAAAACAATAGGGTAGCACATGCAATTTCTATACGAGATTTTTAGATAATTGTGAATTTTTAAGATTTAATTTTATTATTTATAATATAAATAATATAAGATTCCACAATATCCATTCAAATCATATTTTTAATTAAAATTTTATTTTCAGCAAATTATTCGTTGTAGTTAATTCCCTAAATTTAGTAGGATTCATTTCACAATATCTATGACAATAATATTTATCTCATCACCGTACATTTATCAAAGAGATTAATATTATTTACGAGCATTCACCGAGCAAAAATTCTCTGTTTCTTTCTCATATATCTTTGTGTGTCTTCTATTAAAAAATTTAAAAAAATTAACTTTTAAATTCTAACCTTCATTTTCTATATCTTAAACCATAAACCATATACCTTAAAATACAGCAAATCCCAAATTCCCTAAACCATAACCATAACCCCTAACCTTGAACCCTAAACCTTAAACCCTAAACCTTAAAACCTCTAATTTAGAGCGGAGACACAAATGGATACATAAAAAAGAGGCTGACAATTTGCACTCGTATTCACCTATTACGATTAAAAAAGATACCAAAAACAAATTTATCCAACACCATCACTATCATATCCATCCACTGATTTCCGAGAAAAAAATCACATCATCAATCAACTTCCATTAAATATGTTCTCACTATACTTTGTTAGCATATGGGGCCATCAAAGATCTCCATACTTCAATTAAAAGGGAATAAAATTTTGAACTAAAATTTGATTTTTCTTTTCTTTTCTTTTCTTGAGCAACAAGTCACCAACATTACAAAACTATACTCATAATACTTTATATTTACAAATTAGACTATGCAGTAGGTGACTTATGGGGAAAGTGGAAGGGGTTGAAGGAAGTAGAACTGTGAAAGAGTATATGGTCAAAGAAATATAAGAAAACATATATTTATATATTAAATGTAAGTATTCAGAAAGCTGCCTCCGGCTTCAAGAAGTTGTGATATTTCAGCTGAGTCATTTCACCACCATTCACCGGGTCAAATTCGCATCGGTAGAAGCTGCATTATATTAGATCAAATACCCCTTTTAGAACCTTGTACTTATTATCACAGCAAAAAGGAAAGGGGTCTAAGTCAACCTAATGTCATGAACATATTAAGTACGTGTAAACGATCTGTATCATCATCTTGTGATCGTGTTGTTTTTACAATTGCTAGGTAGAGGAAGACAGGAAGAGGTAAAACCTCGGAGAATAATCACATGTTTTGAACACCTCAAGGGGAACCATCTTGATGATAACTTACCTAGATGCTTCAAGGAAAATTCCCAATAATATACTAAATGCAATATTTACAAATTATGTTCTAACAAACAGATAATTCAAGGAAAGTGGTGGTGAGTCAGAATTTCCTAAGAGAATGTTATCAAGAATGCTGCCAAGTCACCTAATACTACCAAAGTTGGCTCTAAATGTGTGTTTGTTGTTTTATCAGATTCAGCATATTCAAAAAATCAACTTAAACAGAAAATTTCATGCCAAATTACTGATGGACATTCCGACCATTTTTTTCTTATAACTATTGGTATTTTGTTTTTTCCTTACCTTCCATCAATGCCAAGAATTACCAATGTATTCTTTTGGTGACCGAAAGCAACAATGTACTGAGAACCTTCAACCAAACGGAACTGAGCCAATGACCATTCTGAGCTGAAGTACTTTGGCAACACCCCTGCATGAAGAAAAGATAAACAGATGATTACCACAGTAAACTCCCCAAAATAAAAAATCTCAAACGATGTTTAGACATGCTAGACACAATCTAGTTTAGCTCACATCCTCTTGAAGAACTAGTTTCTTTGATGCCTACAAGGTTAACTCTCCTATATGCAGAAAACCAGTTTAGAAGTTCATCATAGTTGCTGAAAATATTTGAAGACAATACCTCAAATACCTATCTTCTAGAGCTAAACAGACAAATTTGTTTAATGCTGTTAGAATGATATTTCACAGACCAGGCACACTTATTATCCAACCAAATCAGTATTGTTTCTTATGTCATGAATGACAATTATCTCAGATATCAAAAAAATGAAAATCATCAAGGAAAATTGACATGGATGATGGATGTTCTTGTTCCATGATAGCTTCTTCAATATAATTCTCTAGAGGAAAGCTTGAGCATTTGCATTATCTAATGCTTGGAAGGAAAAATATAACAGTTCAACCATGTGAATTTTCACAGTTATCCAGTGTCTTCAGATACAATACAAGCGGGCGAAAAAGGGGCACTTTACCTTTGATAAAAGAAAGAGATTTTTGGGGTGATACCGGCTCGGATGCACTTCGTGACCGGGTAGTCCCAGGAGATTCAGCATTAATTTTAACGCTGAAAACATGGACAGTGCCTTTGTCACTTGAAACTGCTAACCACTGAGCATTTGAAGAGAATGCCAAACTATAAATTTCAGCTCTATCGGCACCCCTCCTTACCTACATTGATATACAAGAGAACTTTCCGAATATAAGAATCGGAGCATTCGAAATAATATCATGTACAATTCTCAGTGCTAAACAGAATTATAGAACAGAACAGTAAAAACCAATATTCATACAGTGAGATACCTCTTGCAGCAAGCTGCCGTCAACAGTATTATAAATGCGAACCAGAGTCCCTTTCGAGCTCGAGGTAGCAAGCAACTGGCCATCCTGCGAGAGAGAAAAGCACGCTATTCTTGAATCATGAGCCATTATGAACTTAGTGCTCTTCGAGGCGAAATGCTCCACCCTAATCTGCCCCTTTTGCAACCCAGGGCAGACCAAAACCATGGATCCCACCCCCTGAGATACCGCGCAGAGTCCCTTTGGATTCACGATGGTCTCAATCTGGTGCAGCAGCTTCAAATCCACAAAATTGTAAACGAAGATTTTCTGTTCCAAAACCACAATTATTCGATCCCTCCGAAGCCGGACCGATCTTACTTCTGACCGGAACGAAAGCTCGCTGATGCATCTGTTCTGGTGATCGTCCCAGATCATAACCTTATTCGGCGGGTACTGCGGATCAGGTCCACCGCCAACAAGAGCCAAAATATTGCACCGAAAAAGCATCTCCACAACCCCGATTCCGCCACCGCGGTCGAAATCACGGCGAAAGATCTCGCGGAAAGGGTCGCAATTGTAGATCCGGAAGCCATGATCAGTGCCGGCGGCGAAACAACCATGATCCTGGTTAAATGAGAGGTGAAGGAGAGACTGCAGAGGCAAGGATGGAGGAACCGACTCGGGAGAGTTCGAAAGTGCGGTGTGAAAATTAGGGTTAGCGTTGGAGTCCGGTTCGGAAGAATGTTCCCGGTTTAGGTTAGATTGTTCGGAATGGGAAAGGAAATCGGTGTTGGGGTTAGCTGATAGGGTGGCCATTGGAGGGATCTAAAATGAAATTACGGAGGATTATAGGGGCCGGTGACGATGAAGGTGAAAAATTGAAAGCAACCAGAACTAAATTACGACATTATCCTTCTGGACGAAGAAGATGAACAACTGTTGTGTCCTTTTTTAGGTTCATGTTCCGGCTGCGTGTAATAAAGAAGAAGACGGTTGGAAAGAAGTTTCTCTTGAGGTTAACTAGATGACACGTGTCCGACAACCGCCGCAGAATTTCGCTTCGTGCCGACTCCAACTTCGTTAAAATTAAGAATAATTCAGTTTTTTTCTTAAAAAAAAGAATAATTCAGTTTTTTTTTTTACTTTGAAAGTGATTTTTTATGGAAAATTTTATATAGTTGAAAATCGTTAAATATTGTTATCGTTAAGATTATTGTATATCGTTAAATTAATTAATAAAAATTTAAAAATTATAATATAATTAATAAAAAAATAATAAATTTAATTTATAATTATTAATTATATATTGATTCTTAAAATTTTTAATTTTTATTATTTAATTTAATAAAATTTAAGTACATTCAACGTTGATAGTATTTATCGATATTCGACTTACATGATAATTCATTTTATTTATCTGCAGGTAAAAAAACATTCGAATTCAAAAACTAAGTCAAACAAAGTCAGTTGCAAGAGCTAAAGTCAATGCTTGTTTAGATTATAGCCCAAAGACCTCGAAGTGGGTAAACATTACCCACCCCAATGAGCTCGTACCGCTCCAATAAATATTCACCTAAAAAATTATGTTTACAGCTATACTGTTTTGACGAAAAGTTATCGTTAATGGTTGATTATCGAATCTATTATTTTTATTTTTATATTTTAATATTTTTTTTTGTCATATGCATTTTATATTTATGATACATTTTTTTATTTTTTGTGATTGATTTTATCAGTTTTTATGGCATAATTTGAACATACTCTGACGGTTATCATTGTTTACAATGAGATTTTAACGACGTTAGCTTTTTATTATGATTTATTAAGTAATCATGAAAAATTAGATCCTCACTTGGTTAATAGTTGATTTTCGATGTAATCAATGTTGGTTAAATAGACCGCAAAACAGGGCGTTAGCACTGACAGGAAAATAAAAATTAATTAACTGAAAGATAAATGGACCGTGTCGTGGTATGGAGGCCACTGCCTTAGAAATAATTCACCCCGATGTGTGTACTCGCTACTTTAGGCGGTTGTCCCCCGAAGGTTAGCACGGCCACTCCAAACAGTGTACACACAAAGTTTGTAGTGGACTATGATGGTAGCGGTCGTCTGAACCGAAGTCGAACAAAAGCTAGCAGACGCTTTTAAAGAATACTCTCAATTTCTCTCAAAGAAGAAGAACGAATTCTGAATGGGATGATTAAAAATGAGAGAAAAGCCTCTTATTTATAGGTTGAAAATAGGGGCAAATCTGTCCAAGAATCAGATAAAATCTAATTTAATAACAGATAATATCAAATCAAATCTCTAATATTTATTAAATCTAATCGGTTACATATTTAAAATTCAAAATAAATTTTAACTTAACCAAACTTCTTCCATGTCTCCTATAAATACGGAGTGTGAGATTCAAGCATTATACCCACAATCCCCCACTAATGTGAAGGAATCCTCCTAAAAAAAATCACAAAGTTCGACCAACACAAGACGAGAACTAGCGAGATTAGTTACTTAAGTACATAGTGAACGAATCTTGAACTAGTACGTAGTGATGATGAGTAATCCTCCTCTTAGATAAGTGAAACTAGTTTTGAACTTTCTAAGATCGGGGTGAACTCATAACACATAACTAATCCCTTCATCCACCACAGTCCACGATGTGAAGATGTGTATATACATAAAGTATATATATTTAGCCATCTTACCTCGAGATTTTAGTAAGTGTACTAGAAAAATAGCCCATCGTTTTTCATAGAAGGCGGCTAACTCTTCTTACTTACATAGGTTATTTCATCAAGTTTATCTCAACATAAACCACCCAAAATCGGGCTATGAAATAATTAAAAGCTTTGTATAAAGCTCAACCTCACAAGAAAATAAGGTGATTTTCTTCAAGTTCATATTAAATGAACCTGTAACCCCCAATTTCAACATAATTTCTTAGATTGAAACTTAGGAATCAAGTTACGAAAACTTTCCCCTCAAGTAATTATTTTAGGTTAAATAATTTCAAAATTAGGGTTACTTTGACAAATTGGGAAAACAAATTGAGAATTTCAATTATACAAATACAAATGTTTAAAACAATATCTCAATAACATTTATAATATCCGAAAACAGATTCAAAAAAACATGTATTCAATAAGTTCAAAAAGTATAAAAACATTTCATAACAGATAAAAACATCAAAACTGAAATAATTACAGGATCGTACTGAATGATAATGTATCTGAATAATGTGAGAGATGCTCCAAGTACCGGTTCGCCTAAACTGATCTGAGAATCTGAAAACAGACTAAAGGGGTGTAAGCTAAAGAGCTTAGTGTGTCGTAAGAGTGTAAACAGTCACAAACAAAACATGTTTTATATTTCTGAAAAGTTTCTGAAAATATTTCTGAATTCAAGAAAAACTGAAGCATGATATGTTATGATGATGAATGTATGACAGAAAATCAGAGGGCCCGATATCAGAAATCATACAAAGTGGAGGATTAACCTCGCCAGAGTGGAGGTTTTCCTCGCCAGAGTGGAGGTTTCCCTCACATATCCGATTTCAAATCCGAAAATATTTCTGATGACAGAACATGATATGATTTAAAAAAAATCATAAATAAGAACTCTTTCGAGTAGCAATGATTTAAAAAATCAGAAGCTTGGTTTGAAAACAGGATGCATATGCCATGCATGATGATACCATGTATAAATAAATAACAGTCTCAATATCAAATCAAGCAGTGTACAAATAATGTTTCAGAGATGCACATAATATATTAAAATATAATATAAGCACAGAAACATGTAGCACATGAAGAGACACACCTTAAGCAACCAAAGCTTTAACTCCAAGATGGACGCGCCTTGCGTACCGGTCTAGCTGAAACAGGATCTACGAAGTAACAAAATTATATTACTATTTACTACTAATTCTAAGCCACCAACTATGATAAAACTTGATCTGAAGCTTACTCACGTGTCGGTCTCGAAGAACGTGTCTAGTCGAATCGAACAACAGAACATAGCCCAGAGGCCTCAAAAACATTAACACCTGAACGGAAGACGAATACTGAATTAGATTCCTCAAAACACTCCTTTCAGACTCTAAGAGCAAACTTAGATGAAAAACACTAAAAACGGGGCTTTCGGGTTTGAATTTGACAAAACAGATGACGGATTTAGACTCAGAACGTCAAAAAAGGTCAAAGAGAGAGTTGTCAGAAAAATTCAACTTTTGGTCAAAAGTCAAAGTCAATTCTGGTCAAAGTCAAAGTCAATTGGTCAAAGTCAAAGTCAACTTTGACTTGACTGGTCAAAAGTCAACTCTGGTCAAGTCATAAGTCAAAGTCAAACTTTGACTGGTCAAAGGTCAAAAGTCAACAGGTCAAAGGTTCAAGGTCAAAGTTAGTCAAAATCCAAGGTCAAAGGTGGTTAACAGGTCAAATTCAGTCAACGGTCAAACAAGGTCAAGGTCAAACGGGTCAAACCGAGTCAAGTCTAACATGATTCAGGTCGGGTCAATATAGTCAAACAGTCAAAGCGGGTAAAAACTGATTTGGTCTCCAATTTAAATCACACTAACAAATTAAACCAACAATTCAATTCACAAGCCCATCTACAAACACCACCACCCACCAACAAACTAATGACACAAGCCCAACAAATAACCCAACACACACCCAACTCAACTATCTCACATAAACAAGCCCAACACCAAAAACCCACCAACCAACATTACTATCACCAAAACATTAGGGTTTCCAGCAACCCTTACAAGAAGCAAATAAAACAGCGATGGCGGCAGCGGCGACAGCAACCTCCCAATGACGACTCTAACAACAGCTCCAACGACCACTCCGACAACGTCACGCAAAACACTTTTCGATGCAACACCCCTAAACAAAACCGATTTTTAAGAACAAAACCCATTCAACACTATTATACCAAAACCAAAACCACAAAACGGAAAAAGGAATAAAAAATAATATTATCATCAACAAAACCAAAACCGAAAACAAAACAAAGATCTTACCCTACACAACAAAAGACCAAAACTAAACGATCGAACAAGGAAAAGATGTCACAACGGAGGTATGGTTTCACTATCGGAGAAGAGGATTAACGTCGGTGTAGCACTATTGGGTGATGAGGAGACTTGGTAGAAAGATTAACTAAAGAAAAGGAGAAGGGAGAGTTGAAATCGGGAGAAAATGAGCAAAAGAGGCATGCGGCTGAAAAGAGAAATAGATGCAGCAGAAACCAATTCAACTCACGGGATTTAACTTTTACCCTAAGGAAATTGGGTAATTTACACATAAGGCCATTAATATAATTAAAGGTTTTTAAAGACCTTAAAACTTTACTCACTCTAGGCTAAGAAATCATTAAGAATAAAAAACTCAACCTCTTGTTTGGTAAATTCAATAATGTTCTTCTCAATAGAATAATTAGAATTTATTAAGAGTTTTAAATAAAATCATTCTTCCTAGCGGTAAGTTCAACTAGTCCTTCGCAATAGGTCTAAGAACTTATTAAGAATAGTTATTCAGTCAAAAATCGGTAAATTCATCAAGTCTTTTTTACTAAGACCACCCAAACTTGAGCTATAAATTTATTAAGAGCATTTAAGCTCAACCTAGGCATGTACATGAAACGTCATAGGGATTGGGTAGATGGACATGTACACTATGATTCGTTTCACGATTTCGTTTAACCACATTGAACTTAGAGAACTAAGTTGGGTATCCACCATGAATCACTCAACCAATGGGCTTAAGACCCATCCCCTCGACGAATCCAGAATTTGTTTTCTGCTCAATCCTTTGGTAGGAGGATCAGCAAAATTCATCTTCGATTTAACATATTCTAAAATGAGTACTTCATTCTTTATTAGGTGTCTCACATATTCGTACCTTATGTGAATGTGTCTCTTTTTATAATTGTAAGATTGATTTAGAGCCACTTGTATCATAAATTACGAATCGCACAATAAAGATATCGGAGGAGTCGGTTATCTCTGCTAAAAGATTCCTTAGCCACTCGGTTTCTTGTCAGTTAAGCCAATAGCTATAAACTTTAACTCTATGGTGGAGCGTGCAATATAAGTCTGCTTGGCAGACTTCCACGATATTACAACTTCACCTAAAGTGAAAACATATACATTCGTAGAGATCACCTCATCACTATTAGAAACCTAGTTGACGTCACAACATCCTTTCAAAAAACACGATAGCCAACAAAATTAAGTTTCCAATCTATAATACCCTTAAGGTACTTTAGTAAGCGTCTAAGAGTCGTTCAATGTTCACCACTTAGATTATGAGTGTATCTACTCAATCTACTTATAACATAGGCAATATCGAGCCGAGTATAGTTCATTAAGAACATTAGGCTTTCAATAATTTTAGCATATTTAACCTGAGAAACACAACTTCCTTTATTTTTAATGAGATGAGTGCTAGAGTCAAAAGGGGTTCGAGTAAAGATGACATCTCAACTGTTAGACTCTTTAATATGTTTGAGTGAACCCTATGACTTCTAGCATAGCCTTATATCTCTAGATTGACCCATCTGGCATGAGTTTCTTCCTGAAAACCCATTTATTGTTGATAGGTTTAAATCCTTTAGGCAAGTCTATCAATTCTCAAGTATGATTTAGACATTATTGACTCTAGTTCTTCATTAACAAGACTTCTCCAAAAACTAGCGTCAATAGATCTCATAGCTTCTTCATAAGTTTTAGGATACTCATCTAACAAGAAACTTGAGCTATAAGATCTGATAAGTTATCTAAACCATTTATCTCAAAACTAAAGGAAGTAACAAAGTCTGGTCCAAAAGATATTTCTATCTTCTTTTAGGTTCTAACTCAAACTCTAGAGCATCTCATACGATATTATGGTAGCATACTCAATAAATACTACATCAATGGTTTAGGGACGGATGGTGGACTTCTTAAAGTCAGGCAAACCTACTTTAGCCAGACACCCCCACACTTTTAAGAATTGTAATTTAGGTGCATAACCTTTTCACAGTTCATATAGGGTTAAATCTAATTTCTTTATGAGGTACTCGGTTTAAGATTTACCGATAGAATGATTTTCCCCAATATGTTATAAGCTAACCCAGAACTTATCAACAATGAAATTATCTCTCTTTTAAAGTTATGTTTTTCCTTGTTGAGGAAAGTAAGGGGCAGAAGTTTCATGAACTATGTCATTCGTCTCATATACCTCTTTAAGAAATTTAGATCAAAACTCACAACCTCAATCGGACCTAACACTTTTCATCTTTTTCATAAAGAGAACTTTTATGGAGATTTCTGCATACTCCTAAGATAGACAAATATTTTCTTCCTTCTTAATTATCTAAAGAAAAGAGCTCAAAGAGATTTAATGTCTACAAACATCTTTTATTAACATTAATGTCTATCATTTTGTCTTTATTTTAGATAAGGTTCTTGCTTTAAAAGACCAATAGAAATATTCATCTAATATGACTAAAAGAAAGATATCTTAAAAATTATTAAGATTGTTATTCTAACTTCTGCACTAAGTATAGAATATTTATTTAGTCATAGTATTTTATAAATTGGAATAATGAGCATAGTAATACACCAGGTAGGTTTAGAAAGAGAGGTGGTGCATAAAGCACACTTAAATACCAAGTCTTTCAAAAACCAATTCTAGACATGCATTTTTAAACTATCTCACTACTTTCCAATTAATTTCTTATGAATATTTTTCTCTTCATTTAGGTCTTTTTAAAAGTTATGCTTAATATATATATTCCCCACTAAAAAAAATTTATTAAGCACACTCAAGATAAGTTTTTTACTTAAAAAGTCATCTAGCCTTCTTTTACAACCTAGTCTAAAACATACTCACTAAGCTTATAGACTAGGTAAAGGCTTTAATTTAAATTCATATAATATAAAGCATGAATTAAATAATCTGACCTTATAAGTAGAAACACATTTTACATAGACCTTGTCTATTTTGATCATGCTTACAGCTTTAATCCTTGCATCATGACCCAAAGTTTATCGTGACTGATATTTCACATATATTTTGAATCTACAAAATCAAATAAAATTATATATGGTTAGTCACGAAAATAATTTACTAACAATAATAATAAATAAATAAAATTCACTGATAGTAAAATATCCTTATCTTTAGGATTTTGGTTCTTATCTTTAACTTCACCAACACCTTCAATTATTGACCCATCAAGTGCGTCAAGCTTGAACAAACCCAAAAACAGCTTGACAATAATATTATTTTTGCAGTAGAATTGTTTCTAAATTGTTGATTAAATAGACTGCAAAACAGGGCGTTAGCACTGACAGGAAAATAAAAATGAATTAACTGAAAGATAAATAGATCGTGTCGTGGTATGGAGGCCACTGCCTTAGAAACAATTAGCCTAGATGTGTGTACTCGCTACTTTAGGCGGTTGTCCCCCGAAGGTTAGCACGGTCACTCCAAACAGTGTACACCCAAAGTTTAAAGTGGACTATGGCGGTAATGATCGTCTTAACCGGAATCGAACAAAAGCTAGCATAAGCTTTTAAAGAATGCTCTCAAATTCTCTCAAAGAAGCAGAACGAATTCTGAATGAGATGGTTAAAAATGAGAGAAAAGTCTCTTATTTATAAATTGAAAGCAGGGGCCAATCTGTCCGAGAATTAGATAAAATCTGATTTAATAACAAATAATATCAAATCAAATCTCTGATATTTATTAAATTTAATCGGTTACACATTTAAAATTCAAAATAAATTTTAACTTAGCCGAACTGCTTCTATGTCTCCTATAAATACGGAGTGTGGGATTCAAGCATTATACCCACAATCAATCCTAGGTAGCGCAACATTTTGTCTAATAGTTTAGGTCGATCATCATTTTTTTCACCTGTTATGCATCTCAATTAGATAACAACATTTAGAAATACTTCTAGATTTTGATAGTAATGCTTATCTTTGTAAAAGTATTCACTTTTTTTTTTTACTTTGAGAGTGTACATTTTGACAGTATATCTCCTTATTCTCTTTCCTGAATGCGTTATAATTGTGATATCTTCTATGATTTTAATAAAAATTTAGTGAATATTATCAAAATATATATTTACAAGTCATACATTCATTCCACTTTAAAACATCTAAATTTTAATACATTAAAATAAATATTTAATATTAAATCTCTAAAATTATAAATATAATATTTTTTTTTAATAATTTTATAAATAAACGGATCAAATATTCACATACTTTTTATAAATCGTTATAAAATTTATATAATAATCTAAATTCCTATAATATAGATATAACAATCTATGTCTACATTTCTATTCGAATTTTAGAAGTCTATATAGAAATCGGATAGTCCGGCAAATATGACTCAAATTATCTCCGGCAAACAAAATACAAGGATTTATCCGGGAATATTCCGGCAACTGGTTTGCTATAACTTGTGTTGGGTTAATCCAATATCATACATACAAAATATCAAAATATTTTTTGAAAATATTAGTACGGTACGTCGTGTCATATTATTTTTATTTGATATTTTTAAATTTTTTATTTTATATAAAAAATTATAAATTCAAATTTTTTAAAAAAATCTTATAAATTTTTTAAAAAAAGATATTTTGTTTGAAAAAATGTATAAATATAATATGGTTGAACCGTAGTGTATCGTGTACTACTATTATCTAAAAAAATCAAAATTTAATGATTAAAATTAGTCAACGGAGTTAATTAATTTTTTTATTCAGAGATTTAATTAATTTAATTTTTAGTTAAAAACAATTAAATACAATAAATTTAAATTTTTAATTATTTAAAAAAGTAAAGAATTTTTAATGATCCTGGAGGTTAAGTGTGAATGTAAATACAAGGTCTGAAGAAGACAGCCGAAACATGATGCAAAATAAAACGAAAAAAGTTATTAAAGTGTAGGGACGAATATCTTGATGATCTATCTCCTCGTATTTATGTGACCTTATATTCATCTTTATTCGAATAATTTTATAAACTCAATTATATCATAAAAATTTAAATAAAATTTTAATAATTTATAATTTTTAATAAGTAATAAATTATTTTTTAAATTAAAATTAAAATTTTTAATTCTGCATGATATATACACATATAATATATATTACATATAAAAGTATATATCATGTGAAATAAAAATAAATTAAAAAATAAAGACTTTTAAAAACCTAATTTTCTCTCAAACCATCCGGTCGCCGTTCTCCTTTCTCAAATTTCATCTTTTTAGTTTTTTGTTTTGATCATTCCCTTTGATCGGTGGTCGACAATCAATTTTAGTGTTAGTTGTCGACCACCGGATCTATTTTTTCTTGTTTTATTTTAATAAGGATCTCTTTTTTTCTATCTTTGTGACACGTTTTTCTCTGTCCTTGTAACATGTTTTTATTTTTGTTTTGGGGTTTGACTCGTCTGTCTTTATGGCATGTTACAACATACCCTAGCGATCAGTTGTTGTTCGCATAGAGATTCAATCGATGCTAGTTTTCTGATTTATTGTTTTGTCGGTGGTCACTTGAAGGACTTATCCCCACTCAGTTGATGGTTGTTTGCCGATAAAATCAGTCCTGAGTAGCGACACTTTTTGCACGACAGTTAATTTGAATCACCTACAACTCCTTCCTTCACTATGCGTCTCGTTTGGATAGAGATAAGTAGATTCAGGAAGCTGCTGAATTTTATGTATATCCTTGTTTCCATAAAAATTTATTTTTCTTTGTTTTTGGGTTGCAAGAATTTTTGAATTTTTTAATCCAATTATTTTTCTTCTTGATTACGTTGTAATTATAATTTTTTATAGATTTAATAAAAATTCAGTAACATTTGCCAAAAAAATATATATCATGTAAAATTATAGAAAGACGTTTATTTTAGAATAAATTAATATTATATAATTATAAATATTTATAATTAATTTAAATAAAAATTAAAACAATTAAACTTGACTATAGTCTTATAAAATCCACTCAAAATATTAAATAAAAATTAAATTATAAATATAACTTATTAATTCGATAATTTTAATTTTTATATACTCGACTCGATCGAGCATCGGTCCGTGCCGGCTTTGTGAGAAAAAACATAACCTAATAGTCCGAGATCTCTCTCGTCTTTATGTGACCCAGGACCTTTCCATAACAGCCAATACTTCCACGTTAACAAAATTCTCTCTCCGGTTCGAATATTCCTGTTTTAGCTGTCCCAAACAAATTTATTTAGATATTTAAAGGTGTCTATAATAACTTAGATTTTGTCGAAGTATAAATTAATCAAAAAAGATTTTTAATAAAATGTTGTCTTATAACTGGAGTGATAACAAGACGAGTCGAACCCGAGTTTAATCAGGTTCGACTTGAAAACAATATTATTAGGTTCGACTCGGGTTCGAGGTTCGACGAGTTCGAAATTTTAAGCTCGGGCTCGAAGCACGTGAGGTTTAGCTCAGGCTTGGCTCAGTTCGGTTTGACCCCAAATAGACAATTTCGTTATATTTTTATATAAAAGATATATAGGTCATCGTTAAAAACCCTTTTTATAACTAACACCGAAAATAAAATTTAATATTGAGAAAAGAAAAAAAATATTTAATTTATTTTAATTTATTTTTTAGTAAATTTTTCTTATTTTATTTTATTACTTTTCTTTTGTTAAAAATATCACTTTTAGTGTATATAACATATATATAATATAATTATTTGAGCCTATTTACTAGCTTTTCGAGCCGAGCTTGATATGATCAATTTGGCTTGTTAACGTCTCGAGATAAACTCGAACTCGAGTCAAACTCAATCGAGCCGAGATTTGACCGAACGAGTCCTAGTAGCTCGCGAGCCGGTCAAACTCATTATCACCCCAGTCTAATTGTATTTTTATTTAAAATTTTGTACTCAAATAAATTCGTAAATTTTGATTATGTAATTTTTAATCATAAATCAAAGAAATTATAATCTAGTTATATTATATCCTCGATTTTTCTTTATTCAAACATATATATATTTTAAAATCAGACAAAAATGTACACTAATACAAGTTTTTAATCTAATGGCTGTCTAATTTATTACTTAATTAACGTTTGAATGAGACAAATGTTTTGTTTTGTTTATATCATATGTATTGGTTCGTCCGATTCATAAAACATTTTAATACTGAAATTATTGTATATTTAAATCGACAAGTTTTGAAGGCGTTGGTGAAAAGGATAGACTATAGAGGGTATTTAAAAGTATTATTTTTTAAAATAATTTATTGGTGTTTAATGACATAAAATATTAAAATTTTTAATGAAGTGTAAAATTTTAAATTTGGGATATTATTAATATCCTAAACTCTAAATCTTAAATCGTATACTTCAAAAATATACTTTACCCCTAATTTTCTATACCCTAATCATAACCCTTAAATTAAAATCCTAAACCTCTAATTTAAAGTAGAGGCATGAGAAGGGGAAGACGATTTTTTTTCCTATAAAGTATAAATTATAAATCTAAGCCTATACACATGCACGTATTAGTTCTTTCTTCATTTTTTATTATATACTCTAAAAATGTATAATAATATAGTTTCCGATGGACCAACAGTGGAAACCGATCAACAGGAGGAAGTTTCCGATCAACATGAGGAAGTTTCCGATCAACAGCATAACTTATTAGAAAAGTTAGGCAGAGTCGATTCCCTGGACGTGGAGTCCGCCAAGGTGTTAGGCCGCCATGGCCGCTCTTCTCAGGTCTGCAACACAATATTTTTGTTAATCTAACTCATCAACTTTGGATTTAATGATATATTTTTAAAGGTTTTGGGGTGGTCGGCGATACTGCAACTGGCCTTTCAAAGCGTAGGAGTAATATACGGCGATATCGGGACTTCGCCGTTGTACGTATACGCGAGTACTTTTACCGGCGGGATAAAGCACGACGATGACATATTAGGGGTTCTTTCTTTGATCTTCTACACCATCACTCTCATTCCTCTCATCAAATATGTTTTCATTGTCTTGAAAGCTAATGATAATGGTGAAGGAGGAACATTTGCTTTGTACTCGTTGCTTTGCCGATACGCAAAGGTCGGTTTGATCCCGAGCCAACAGGCCGAGGACGCCGATGTATCGAATTTTCAGCTGGATTTGCCTAGCAAACGTCTTGAACGAGCTTCGAAACTCAAGTCCGTGTTGGAGAATAGCAAGTTTGCTAAAATTTTCCTTCTCGTCATCACTATGCTCGGTACTTCGATGGTCATCGGCGACGGAGTCCTCACTCCTTGTATCTCAGGTCTACGAAAACAACCTCACCAATCAAATAATAATCGTATGCAGTGACGAGACCGAATAGGGTGGGGCCTGTGAGCGATTGTCCCTTCCCACCCTGACTGATCATATGTATTTTGTATGTTTCGATTCCAAGTTCATAAACTAGTTTTGACAAGTTATTTGTCTTGTATAATTTGCAGTTTTGTCAGCCGTGGGAGGCATCAGAGAAGCCAAATCTTCTCTATCAGATGATACTATTGTTTGGACATCTATAGCTATCTTGGTTTGCCTCTTCATGGTTCAAAGATTCGGAACCGACAAAGTCGGCTACACCTTCGCTCCGATCATCTGCATTTGGTTCACATTCATCGCTGGGATTGGGGTTTACAACTTCATTAAATTCGATCCGACGGTAGTAAAAGCCATAAACCCTACGTATATTGTGGATTACTTCAAGAGAAACAAAAAGGATGCATGGGTTTCCCTTGGTGGTGTCGTTCTTGCCATAACAGGAACCGAAGCAATGTTTGCCGATGTGGGACATTTCACGGTTCGATCAGTACAAATAAGCATGTGCACGGTGACCTATCCAGCTCTAATACTGGCATACACCGGACAAGCTTCTTTCCTTCGTAAACACGGAGATTTAGTGTCGGATACCTTCTACAAGTCGATTCCAAGTAAACTTTAAACTTTAAATTTTAAATTATAAACCGTACAACATCTCGACTAATTCCCTTGCTTCGGTGCAGATGGTATATATTGGCCGATGTTCGTGATCGCCGTGGCGGCTGCAATCATAGCAAGTCAAGCAATGATTTCCGGGACTTTCTCTATAATCCAACAATCCCTCGCCTTGGGGTGTTTCCCTCGGGTCAAAGTTGTGCATACTTCGACCAAATACGAAGGACAAGTTTACATACCCGAGATTAATTACCTCTTGATGTTGGCTTGTGTAGGGGTCACTGCCGGTTTCAGGACTACTCAAAAGATCGGCAATGCATACGGTAATACCTCAACACTTTCATGATATAAAAAAATATCGATTCTGAAATTAATGTCTTCTAACAGGGATCGCCGTGGTATTTGTAATGACTTTGACATCATCTCTCTTGGTTCTCATCATGGTAATGATATGGAAAACCAACATACTTTTCATAATCGCCTATGTTCTTGTCATCGGTTCCGTTGAGCTTTTCTACTTGAGTTCGGTCCTGTATAAATTCGACCAAGGAGGGTACTTGCCGTTGGCATTTGCAGCGTTTATAATCACCGTGATGTCGATATGGAACAACGTGTACCGAAGAAAGTACCATTACGAGCTCGACCACAAGGTTTCCCCTCAAAAGTTCAAGGACATAACTAGGAACACAGATTTCAGCCGAATCCCCGGACTCGCCATGTTCTACTCGGAGCTCGTTCACGGCATCCCGCCTATCTTCAAGCATTATTTGGAAAACGTATCGGCATTGCACTCGGTACTCGTCTTCGTCTCGATCAAATCGTTACCCATCAGCAAGGTTCCTGCAGAGGAAAGGTTTCTTTTCCGAAGAGTGGAACCGAGAGAGCTTTATGTCTTCCGTTGCGCAGCTCGATACGGGTACACCGACGTGCACAACGAGGGAGACGGTTTCGAGAAGAGTTTGCTGGAAAGATTGAAAGAGTTTATCAGACAAGACACTTTGTTCTACACAGGCGACTGTCGTCGAAAGGAAGACAACGAAGCCAACGAGAAAGACGATATCACATTCGAACACGAAGACGACGGAAACAGGAAGGTAAATGGAGTGGAAACAGGTAGTGATGGGCCATGTGAAGACGTTGAAATGGTGGAGAAAGCATGGGAAGCTGGAGTTGTTCACTTGGTTGGTGAGAACGAAGTGGTTGCCGAGAAAGGAAGTGGTCTTGGGAAGAAGATTTTGATCAATTATGCTTATAATTTCATAAAGAGGAATCTGAGGCAAACTGATGAAGTGTTTGAAATTCCTCACAAGCGTTTGCTTAAAGTTGGGATGACTTATGAGCTGTAGAGAACCGATGGGAGATTTGATCGGACCGATGATGAACGGTGGGGATATTATTTAGGTGGTTCGTGTTCGAATAATTTAATATATGTACTTTAAATTTATTTATATTTGAACTCGAATACGAATATTATCTTATATTACTTAAATAAAACGATAAAAGAAAAGTATAATAATTATTAATGGTGGAGTTTTTAGTTTCATAGAGGATATTAAGAAATTGTTGTGTGTATAATTTATGGTTAGTTATTTTATTAAAAATTTATCATGGGTATAATTTATGGGTAATTATTCTGTTTAGTTTGTTCGTTTGTTTATCTCATTTGTCTAATTTAGACTCTAATTCTAATTTTAAATTCTAAATCTAATTTTTTTTATTATTATTGGTGCATGAATAGGGCACTAAAAATGATAAAAAAAAATAGTCTTCAATCAAGGTCTCGAAAATTTTAAAGATGATCCTATTTATTCGTCTAGTCTATTTGGAATGTTCGTTTGATCTGTTTATCTTGTTCGTTTGTCTATCGATCTATCTGTCTGTCTTATTTATTAGTTTTTTACGTCAGTTTCTCGTCTAATATATTCGTCTAATTTATGTGACATCAAGTCTCATTCTAAATTTTTTGTATGATGCTTCATTTAATAACAATGAAATATTTTCTTATTATTATTTAACTTAATAATAGAGATGTTATTTTTTAATATTCGATTTTTTGGTATCTAATCTTTTGAGTATTTATTTTTTTTATAATAGCCATTAATTTTTTATATATAAAAAATATCACTATTATAACTCAACGAGGAAGAAAAATAATGAGATTAAATCTGCTTATAATTCCTTATAACCCAAAATATAAAAAAAAAATTATGGAGATAAATATATCATCAAAGTTCATAAGCTTCTTGAATTTTTTTGTCTCTGTTCAATCAAGAAGTATAACAGGTAAAAAATGAATCGTGAACGATCCAATTTATTAGACAAAATGTTTTGCTACCCTGAAGTGATTACATCGGTACACAATTATAATTGAGTGAGAATTTAATTTTTCATAACCACTGATATCATAATAAAAAATTAACATTGATTAAAATCTTTATGATAATCGACTGACCGTCAGGGTATACAGAATTATACCTTAAAAACAGACGAAATAATAAATAAAAATATGTCATAAAAATAAAAATATATATATAATTTTTTTTATTAATTATAAAAATAAAATAAAATAAATTCGATGATTAACCACAAATATAAAGATAATAAATCCATGAATCCTCGCTTTGCTTTTTACCCAAAATCTTTTTCCCTAAATAAAGAATAAAATGATATATTAAAAACGAAACTAAAAAAAACATAACACTGCCCAAATTCCCCAAAATAGGGTTGTGTAAAGGCAACGTGACACAATTACACATGACCCTTTTAGTCATTTAACCCACGTATCAAAACCTACCTACGAGCGCGTGTACTCTCATCTCTCATAAATCAAACCGAACACAAGCGTTAATCTTCAGTCTCTCTCTTCGTTTTCATTTCCTTTTAAATTAGCAGCAAAATAAATACAGAAAATTTTCTCTCTGATAAGGACTCAAGAATTCAACTTGTTTTTCATATTCATGAAAGTAAACCTCTCGTCAATAAGGTAACCGAGACCTTTACTTTGTCAAGTTTCTTCTTTTCTTTTCCTTTTTCTGGTTTTTTTTTTTACGGTAAAAAGGAGAAAAAATGAAGAGAATTAAGTGAATCGAGGTTTATATATGTATAACGATGAAAACCCATTTTTTCCAGGTTGGTTTTGGTACGTGGATTTTAGCTTCGAGTTCTTTCTATGGAGGTTAGCTATATCAATATGTTCTCTTCTTTTTAGAAAAATAAAAGATTCCTTCTTTTTTGCATGTTTTCATACATTTATTACCAACTGTTTATTAATCTCCTTGTTCTTACGGTTTTCTCTAATTTTGTACCTTGTTTTGTGTTTAAATTACATGTTTTCCAGATTTTTTTACTGCATACGCTTATGTTTCAATGTGATTGTTCGAAATTGACTAAATGAAAGCTATGTGTAGGAGTTTAGATTTTGATTTTAATTTTTCTTGTTAGTCTGCTCAATTGGTATATGAATATGTGCCTCAGCAGTTGAATGTAGGCTATAGCTTGGTTATGGTTATATCTGTTGAGAATTTAGATTACTTGAAAGAGAGATAGGATCAAGTTACACAGTTTACACTTTTTTTGGTTGGTTGGGCGACCGAAATGGATGATCCAAATTAACTCCTTAAATTGCAACCGTGAGGTTTCATGCTTGTTGGATTAAGGGATTCCGATTTATCTGTTTCGAGAAATATGCTGGAAATTTTATGACTGGTTTAGGTTTAATGTTGTACATATGTTTTGAATGTAGTTTTTCATGAGATGATTAGGATCAATTTTGTATGAACTTAGTCTGCAAAAGTGTGTTTTCTCTTTCTGATGAATGCTGATGATTACATTAGAAAATTATGTTTTTTGGCAACTCGATTCGAAGAAATTTAATTTAGCAGTTACATGTAGGTATAGCGTAAGAAAACAATGAAAATTTTCCATAGTTAATTATAGGTTCTCCATCTATATGAGGAGGTCCATATTTTTGCATCTCGGATCCTCTCGGAGTAAATTAGGACCGTAAGACTGGTTTTATGCATTCTTGGGATATATTTTCATGGTTTAAATTTTTGTTTTGCTCAATTCTGTAGCATATGGACACCACTCTTTTGGATAATGACATGGAGGGGATTGAATATGAAACATCTGAAAAATCACTTGTTTCATGTTCCTTTTTGGATGAAGTTTCCGAAGATCCACAGCTGATTCCTCGTGTCGGAGATGAATACCAAGCAGAAATTCCACCTCTGGTTGGAGAATGTTGGAGTTTACAGGTTTTAAAGCAACCAATTGATTCAAAAGTTGAAATGAATGTGCCAAACCCTTTTCCAATGGGCTTGCCTATCCCTGTTTTCTGGACGAAGACTGAAGCCGAGAGAATAGATGTTGCATTTGAATTCGGAAACAGTGAAGAGAGCCACATTACTTCGAGCCATGGATGTGCAGAATATATAGTTGAAAGCCCTACGTCGACTGATTGGAAAGACATGAAAGGGAATTGTAAGTTTCAATCTACAACTGGAACTAAGATGGATGTTGAATTACTCTTTCCCGATGAGCCAAATTCTAAGCTGAAGGTGGATAGAGGTACTTGTCCACTTCCAGGGTCTTTCAGTGAAGTATGGAAGGATATTGAACTTGATAGTTTTCTTCTTGGGCTATACATCTTCGGAAAAAATCTTATCCTTGTGAAAAAATTTGTTGAGAGTAAAGGGATGGGAGAGATATTGTCTTTCTATTATGGAAAATTTTACAAGTCTGGTGGATATCGTAGGTGGACAAAAGGCCGAAAGTTAAGAAGCAGGCGATGCGTTCATGGACAAAAGCTGTTCACAGGGTGGAGACAACATGAACTGTTATCTCGATTATTTTCTCATATTTCAAAAGAATGTCAAGACGTGTTGCTCGAGGTATTTTCCTAAATTTTCTATACTCAAAACCTATTCATACGATTGTTCTATAAGAGTATTGTTGTTGATTGTTGCCTAACCATGAAGGACATCTCTAGGAGTGTACTTACATTTGAACATGATTTTGCAGCTATATTCGATCTATATTTTTTTCAGAGAAAATTATTTCACCGTGATGTTTCATGAATTCCGGTTGTTGTAGGTTTCTAAGACATTTGGGGAGGGAAAAGTTGCCTTTGAGGAGTATGTATTCACTATAAAGAACACGGTAGGCATTGGTATGCTCATAGAAGCCATAGGTATTGGCAAAGGAAAGCTAGACCTCACTGGCAACGCTATGGAGCCAGTAAAGGTGAATCATTTAGTTTCTTTCCGTCCCGAGATACCAGCTGGTAAAGCTTGTTCTAGTCTTACATCAGAAGAGATCATCAAGTTCCTAACTGGAGATTTTAGGTTGAGCAAAGCTAGATCGAACGATCTTTTCTGGGAAGCTGTTTGGCCTCGACTTTTAGCTAGGGGTTGGCACTCTGAACAGCCTAAAGATCAGGCCTTTACTAGTTTAAAGAATTCTCTGGCGTTCCTCGTACCCGGCGTTAAGAAGTTTTCAAGGAGGAGATTAGTGAAAGGTGACCATTATTTTGATTCCGTTAGTGATGTTCTTAATAGAGTTGCATCAGAACCAGGACTTATTGAGCTTGAAATTGAAGGGACTAAAGACAGCAGAAAGGAACTAGAAAATAAGTTGGAACCTGTAATAAAACAAGATCCTGATTTTAATTCTTCCAAAGATAAACATAATTGTTACCTCAAGCCACGAAAACTCGGCTGCAATCGAGATGTAATGAAGTTTACAATTGTAGATACTAGTTTGTCCAAAGGGGCTGAACGATCCATAATTAGGGAGATAAGAAGCTTACCTCTTGTAGCTACTAGCTTATCCACCCCTTCTAGTATTTCCAGGGATTCTGAGGAGGATACATCAGATGACTCCGAAGATGAAGCAGAAGAAATTAGTAGTACGGATGATGCAGAGGCCCTAGCTAATGGGGGAGAATGTGTCGATATATCAGATTGCGTAAATAGCAACTCAAATACTGTTATTCTCCACACCTCTGAAACAAGCATTATATCAGCAGAAAATCGAGAAAGCCACAACAGAAATCTGCTTCATGCCGTTGTAGAAAAGGTTAAGAAGTATAATTTTAGCCAAAAGGTGCAGCCTAGTGATTCAAAATATTCGGTTCCTGTTACTAAACAGCGGGTGTTAACTGATTGTATAAACGGAGAATCAAGCTGTAGTGTTGACAGGATGTTAAATGAAGACAATTCGCCCTGTAGGCCTAACTCGTCCGATGCTTGTGAAGATATGTTTTTTCGAATGGGACCCCAAAACTTGTCACCTGCGAGTTCTTTGTCTAAAGGCAGTCCTGATCAGAGAAAGGAAGGCATTGTCTCCGAAAGCTGCCTGCATGGAGAAGGATCTCCGACACAGACTCGGTCACATACATTGATAGACTTAAATGTTCCTCAAGTTTCGATAGGTTTTGAAACTGATGGACCCTTCATCTCAGAGACTGTGCAAAATAGTGACAATTCTTGTTCACAGATATCATTCTTTCAGTCTGAAATAACAGTGCATCCCGAATCATTGAATTCGAAGATTCCTGACAACGGTGCGGAGGTCAACCAGCAGCCTACAACTCAAAACCGGAGGCAGGGTACTAGGAATCGCCCGTTAACCACAAAAGCATTAGAAGCTCTTGAATGTGGGTTCTTCAATCCCAAAAGGAAGAGAAAGCCTGCAGAGGCTTCCCAGAATAACTCCCGGAGAGTTCGTTCGAGGCCTCATGTTAGTGCCCTTTTTAGAAACGGGGCTAATAATTCCAGCATGGGGGAAGCTTAGTATGTTTTCTGCAGTGCCAAAAAATAGCCTGTCAGCTTCGCATCATAAACCGATACATCAAGAATCGAGCCAGAGAATTGCGATATACAAAGCTATTCTAGAAAGAAACCACATCCTCTGCCATGTCCTCCGAAGGCACCATGTTTTCGGGTGATTACTAATTTTGATTTCTGCATTTTCCTAGTCAATCACTAGGAGGGAAACTGTTTCCTTAAATCACATGAGGAACACACTAACCCCCTTCACCTCAACTGCAGATTTGTGACCAATATCCGGTGAAAAAGTCAGGAAGCACAGAACATGTTCATCTTATAAACGATGAAACCGACGTTGATCCGATTTGGGGTCATAATCTTATACACAGAACATAATGTTAGACTCTTGATAAAGACCAACTGTTGTTTTTCCAGTTAATCTTCTCTCATTCTATATAAAACCATGTTGTCCAAATTTAACAAAGCTGTCCTATTGTTGATTAAAGTGTGTTTGGTCTAGAAAGCATCTTTAGTTTTCAGAAAATAGTGTTGAAGACATGGTCAAAAGCATGGAGGGACCATATATGCAAATACAGAGAAATTTTGGGTCCATTTCCATTTGAGCCTAGAGCTTAGCTTTGGTCATTTTCTAGCTGAATTCTTTATTTTCCTGGCATAGATAATACTTGAGGGACCTCACTTTCATCAGGCCGGTGGTGAATTGATTATGATGTTAATCATTAATTTAATGCTATAATCTTAAGCTTCAGTTGCTTTGCTAGTCTGATTAATGATGCTTTGTTTAGATTTATTGTTAATGAGTCAAAAAGGTATTGGATTACCAAAATTTGTGTGGGTTTCTGGTAGACCCGGAAAACATATTCGAATCCGATTACTTAATTGAAAATCGATTTATAATATGAAACAAATCGAATTAACTTAAAATTGATCCGAATTTTAGCTAGAGCGATATGGTCATATAGACTCGAACTGATATTTATCATAACTAAAAACCGAAAAACAACTCAAATAAAAAATAACATGTATCTAATTTACCCAAATTCGATTTAAACCGAACATCTACTCAATTTAAGTTGATGTGAATGAGTAATTCATTTTTATTATTATCTATTTTCTAGTAATACGATAATAGTAAAATGATATACGTTGAAAGAAAATATTTTGATACACAAGCGCTTACACAAACTTTTTAATTTTGAGTTTATAGATTTAGGTTAAAGTTTAGATTGTAAGGCGTAAAATTTAAATATTTATAATTAAAATTTAGGGTTTAGATTTCAGGGTGTCAGGGGTTATGAATTTAAGTTTTAGATTTTATAATTCGAATATGAAGGATTGTATAAAAAGAATTTACAAAACTTGTATATCAAAACATAACCATATTTTATTTATTTATTTATTTGTATTATACTCCTGGTTAACTTGCCATCTTTGATAATAATTTAATGTTTCAATATATTTTTTCTTTAAAGTAACATTTTCACATCTGATTCAATAATATATCAATAATTTTACTAATGGTGGTTGGTCCAAGTAGTAAGTAGCTTAGTTTCGCTTAAGTAAATCTTAGGTTTGAGACGTTGTGTATGCAAAAAATTCTTGCTAGAGACTCACCCACCAAAGCTAGGTGTGCGACGTGGGTCAGTCTAGATTATTCAGGGCTAGACTCTGGAATTAGAAGAGCAATCAAAAAAATATATATATCAATAATTCCATATATACTCGATTGGACTCATACCCTACCCAATCTGAATTGACCCAAAGATTTAATTATTAATCCGACCTAAAAATTGATTGATTTTATATTAACTCGACCCAAAATTAAACCCTATCCTACTTAACTTATCGTAAACTAAAAATAATTCTAAAAAATTTTGATCCAATTCATATCGAATTTAAACTGGATTCAATGATCGAGTCAAACTGACCCCACCCGACCCGAACGCCTTATTGCCACCTCTTATATATATATAAAGCTAAGTTCATGCCTTTCTAACCAATCATTTTTTTCTTTATCGCCAAAGCCGAGTCCATTTCAACAAACAATAGAAAATTCCTTAGTGTTCATTCACCTCGATTAAACCTCACTTTCATGTGGAAAAAAGATACTTTCTTTTTAAAAAAAAAGACAAACAATAAACAATAAGATGTCATGTCTGTCTTTTGTGCTGTCTGTATGCATGGGGTTACTTCGCTAATGTCAATTAGCAACCTGGTTGAGTCTAAATTATTTCAACATTTGTTACAGTCCAGCATCTGACATGGTGCTTACTCTTGTCCTGTATAGACAACAAATTAATGGGAAAAAACATTTATGTCTTGACATTGTTCTGTTGATATATATATATTTCCTTCATAAGTTATATCGATCCGCCATCGATGATAACCAAGCAACTTCGATTTGTTTTTCTGAAACTAATCATCTAGCTGGTGATGGAGATGTAGCAGATGCTTGCAGAAATTATTATGGTATTGGCCATGGTTTTATAGCTTAGTCAATGCTTCATAATTTCTCTGTCTCTTTGCTGTCTCTCTTTCTAAAGCCGGACATTTTTGATATGGGTAAATTGTAATGGAGATCACTTAATTATGAGTGTGATTATATTTAGGTTATTTAATTATTAAAAGTTATATTTAGGTCACTCATTTATGCGTAAGGTTACATTTGGGTCACCCAATTATTAAAGATTATATTTAGATCACTCAATTATAGGTAATGTTACATTTGGGTCACTCTTCATATTTGAAAAAAAGTTTATCAATTCGCGTATTAGATTAATTAATGGTTTCAAATGAAGTACTATAATGTTAATAAATATATACAAGTGATTTAGAAGAAAAAACGATCAAATTAATGTACTTTTTCAAATATGAAGAGTGAATCAAATATAATTTACTTATAATTGAATGACTCAAATATAACCTTTAATAATTGAGTGACCCAAATGTAACCTTACCCATAAATGAATAACCCAAATTTAATTTTTAATAATTAAATGATCTTTATTGTAGTTTACCCTTTTCATATTTATTAAAAATTTAAAACTATTGGTGTGAAAAGGGAAAAAAATCTGGGTAATGCAGTTCTTCCCCATAGGTGTCCTGCATGAAGAAGGGAATAAGATATCTTTTTCATGCATAAGAAACTAAAACTCTAGACACTGAATAGTTTAACATCAACTTAGAAAAGCAGGATTATGGGTTTTCTTAGATTTTTTAGGATTGAATTTAAGATCGATTTTCGGATCGGTGGTTATTCGATTACCATATTGATAGTTTAAATCTTTATATTAATTCTCTTATATTTACAGTAGTTCGTGATTGAGTCGTAATAAAGTCACTTTTGTCAATGAATATTATCATTATTTTATATTAGTGTTGATTGTGATTATTCTTCACAGACGATAATGATATTTGTTTATTTATCATTTTGTTATTTTGTTTGGTTAAATCTTAGCGAGTTTTACATAAAATCTTTTATGTTTTAATAATTAATTTGTTATTTTAATAATTTTAAGAGAAATAATCGATCGGATATCGAAAAAAACAGAATTATATAAAGGAATGGCAATGGAATTTAAATGAGAGAAAACTAAGGGCAATTATCATAAGGTTGTCCTTTTCAAATTTTAGCCATGTTCATATATATTTGTATAAAGCCAAGACCCGGTTCCAATGTTCTTGTGTCAGCTAGAGCTCTCTCTTCCTGCAACAACAGGATTTGGAGCCAAAGCAAAATCAAAGGAAACAGACAACCTTGTTGGTAGATATAAGAATCTCATCGGTTCCAGATATGTCAAATATTACAGGTGATGAAGGAAGCTTCTCTTCCGGGAACACAGGAGAGGAAGTCCAGCAGAAACCACAGCTGCAGAAACAGCAGAATGGTAACTTTCCAGCCTCAGATTCAGCTGCTTCAAACAGCAATGGCTCTCCCTCTCAACACCTGCTCCAAGCAGTTAAAAAGAAGAGAAATTTACCAGGAACTCCAGGCAAAAATCCCTTTTTTTCTCTACCAATTTCATGCTGGTTTTATGTTGTTTTCTTACAGATGATCTTATGAACACATGGCTTTGGTTGTTCTATGTCTTTGCTGATGCCTTTTTGTTATATGAAAAAAGGGTTCAATTATTGGTCTGAGATTTACAATAATTGCCAAGAAACTGTTCGTTTGATTGCACTTTTCACTTCCCTTTTTGTTTCAGACTGTTGTAGGTGGGGCCATTGGCTCTTTTATATAATGAAAATACAAACAATTCTTGTTGGTTTTGGATTTTGAATCAGATCCAAGTGCTGAAGTTATTGCTCTATCACCTACAACGCTCATGGCTACGAATCGGTTTGTCTGCAAGATATGTAATAAAGGGTTCCAAAGGGATCAGAACCTGCAGCTGCACCGGAGAGGTCATAATCTTCCTTGGAAGTTGAAGCAACGGACCACGACCGAGGTCAAGAAACGAGTTTACATATGCCCCGAGCCTAGTTGCGTCCACCACAACCCGGCTCGTGCGCTAGGGGACCTCACCGGGATCAAGAAGCATTTCAGCCGTAAGCATGGGGAGAAGAAGTGGAAATGCGATAAGTGTTCGAAGAAATACGCGGTTCAATCGGATTGGAAAGCTCATCAGAAGACCTGTGGTACTAAGGAATACAAATGTGACTGTGGAACCATATTCTCAAGGTTTGATTTATGGACTCAACTTTAAGACATTGCATTAGTTACATATTATGTGACTGTTTCATTTTTTAAGATCTGTCTGCTCTCAAACATAATTCAGACCCCACTGCTTGTTCTGTATTCAGGAGAGACAGTTTCATCACACACAGAGCTTTCTGTGATGCATTAGCCGAAGAGAACAACAAGATAAACCATGGAGCACTGATGAACAATATCGGATCATCGAACCCGGAGTTGTTGATGCCATCGTTGCCGATAAGTAATGCCAATGCATCTATGGGAATATCCGATTTCAATAACTTCGACTCGAAGAACTCACTCAAGTCCCTTCCTCAGGAGCTAGTACCGATGCCGTTTAAGTCCATGAACATGGGAGGAGGCATGTTTTCGAGTAGCTCAGGCAGTCTATTTGGTGGTCCGAGAAGCATTTCCTCGTCTCCCTCGAGCTTGCAACTTAGTTCGAATAGTTCATCTAGCTTCAATTATTTACAGGACAGCATAAGTGGTTGCCAAGTTACCGGGTCACCCCACATGTCTGCAACAGCTTTGCTACAGAAAGCAGCTCAAATGGGTGCAACAGCAAGTAATAGTATAAACTCACCGATGATGCAAAAAAGCTTTGCTAGTAGCCTGGCCGGCCCCGACCAATCGATTCGGCCATCGTCTTTTAACGGCCTTCAGCAGCAAAACACATCTTACGATCAGTTCCCGTCAGACACCGATCATCACTCGAACATGGTCCGGACGAGCGAAGGAGGATTTTCTAACTCGATCATGCAAAAATCCCCCAACGAAATGTCACAACTTTTCAATGTCACCACAGGAGCAATGACTGACATAGGAATGTTCACCACCAACATGTTCAATAACGGAGCGGAACGAAACCAAGACGTGATGAACACCATTGAACTCGGAGATAACAGTGATAACTCGGGGCTTCTGCTAGGAAAATCGCAGGCGATGGAAAGGAACTCGACGGTGCCATCGATATTTGGAGCGAGCGACGGAGGAAGTAACATGACGACCCTCGATTTCATGGGGATCGGAAGGTCTAGGCCAACCAATTTGCATGGAGAACACCTTCAACAACAAAGATTGGACCTGGAAGCAATAAGCCAACAACATAGATTGCCAATGCCAATGCTAAACCCTTTCCATCAACAGCTCCAACATAATGGGGATTCAGTCATTGAAAAGCCAATCTGGGATGTCTGAAGATCTTCTAGCTGATGTGGCCACTTTCAAAGGGTCCACTCCCCATTTACATATCATCAAACAATGGACCTTGAATTTTTAATTTCATGACCAAATAACCTGGTCTCCCTCCACTCCTTGAAGGAGAAGAAGACCCATTTTTCTTCAAAAAAAACTTAAACAAAAATTATTTTTTTAATTTAAATTTTAGAGATACAAGACATGCAGTTATATAATTGAGATTTATATATAACAAAAATTATTTTTTTTTGAATAATATATATAACAAAAATTACCGTAACCAGAAGACGTCACAACTTTTTTAAAATTTTTATTATTAAAATATAAATTTTAATACAGATGACATCTTCAATTAAATTACAAAATTTAACTCACCAAAATATGATATAAGATAAAATGTACATATCGCCTAACTGCTGATTCACGACTCAAATTTTATAATTTAATTTAATTTTTTCAATAAAATTTAAATTTTATTAATAAAAATTAAAAAAGCATCACCCATAAATAATGTCTTCAAATTACTGTAATTATTGTTATAAATTTTCAATTATAAAGATATTTATAATAAATTTTCAGTTTTATTATATTATTTGTAATTTTAATTAATAAAAATATCAATTATATTAAATAAATTTCCATTCATCTTTTTATTATGACTGACGTGGCGTGGAGCACGATAATATAATTTCTGAACCCAAACCCAGACGTACGGTATTGGAGCGAGCGAGAGAACAAAAACAAAAGCTCAAGTACAGGGAAGACATAGAATCTCCATTTCTCATCTTCCTCCTTGTTGTTTCTCAGCTAATGATCGACCTCTCTCCGATCATCTAGAACGTTCCACTGTTCTCCGTTGAACTTCCATTTTTTGTTTACCTGTGTAGTCGGTAAGGTATTCAGAAGTAACTGAACTCGTCCCCCTAACAGAGAAAAACAGAACCCGTTTCGATGGAGTTGTACGGTCGATATCCGGCACGGAATGGGTCGCAATCAGTTCACCAGCCCGAATGGAGCACTGTCGGTCCCGGAACTGGCTTGGAAGGTATTTCCCGTTATGTTTTCCCGGGTTTCTACTCGCATTGTAACGTTATCACTTCGGCAAAGCTTATTTTTACTTGGGGATTTAGGGTTTTTACCATGCGGAGAGTGAATTAGGTGTTTTATTAGAATTTCTTTGGTGCAATGCAGAATCGATGTGGCAATTGTCGTTGAGGGGTACTGAACCGTACCCGGACCGGCCCGGGGTACCTGACTGTGTTTACTACATGCGAACTGGTCTATGCGGGTATGGTGGTAGGTGCCGTTACAATCACCCTCGCAACCGTGCCGCGGTAAGTGTAAAATCCTTTTATCATTTGCTTCAATAAATGGGGTTTTCCTTTTGTTTATCTGATCTCGTTTGCACTGTTTGGTTCTTTACATTCAACTGGCATTGGTTAATGGGAATAGGATGGAGAAGATTTATTGATATTCTGTTGCATTTAACTTTTAGCAGCGACAGATGGGGTGTAACTAAGTGAACTTAGTTTAACAATTCCATATTGACTATGGAACTACAAAATGCAGTAGGAATAAGCACTTATCAAGGTAGTAGTGGATAAATGAAGTAATATTCTCCACTTATGGTTTCTCTGTGCCACAACAAGACAAGAATTTGTTGCTTATAACTCACAGGGACGTTGATAGAGAGAATATCTGTAATGTGATATTTCTCTCAAAATAGAAACTAAATACTTTAATTTACAAGTTATGATTGACATCCTCTGCTCCGGATTTAAACAAATTACCTGGGTTGATTACTTTTTTTCCCTTGTACTTGGCTTTAAGCCTCTTGTCCGAGTTTAGTCATTCATATTTATTTGGTTGTGATGCTATTTAGGTTGAGGCTGCCGTAAGAGTTACAGGGGAGTACCCTGAACGACCAGGGGAACCTGCATGCCAGGTAAAATAAAAAAATATATTTATAGAAAAATGCAAAATTGTTGCTAATGAATTGTCCTTTTTCTTATTAATGCTGCAAAGATTTTTCTTCTTTATTTTCCTGACTTGTGATTTTGTGGTTTTTGCAGTTTTATTTAAAAACTGGGACTTGTAAATTTGGTGCATCCTGTAAGTTTCACCATCCAAAACATGGAGGTGGATCCTTTAGCCACGTTCCACTGAATATATATGGATATCCATTACGACCGGTTTGGATGATCTCTTCCAGTCTTTTCTTTCTCTATTTGTATATATTTATTGAGTATTCTTGAAAACATCCAGATCCGATTCGATGTGCATTTATTAACAGGGCGAGGACGAATGCTCCTACTATTTGAAAATGGGGCAGTGCAAATTCGGTGTTACTTGTAAATTCCATCATCCTCAGCCAGCTAGTACATCAATGCCATCATCTGCGCCTCAATTTTATCAGTCGGTGCAGTCTCCTTCAGTTCCTTTGCCTGAACAATATGGGAGAGCATCCCCTGGTGTGAGAGTGGCAAGGCCTCCACTAATGCACGGTTCATATGTTCAAGGGGCTTATGGTCCTGTGTTGTTTTCCCCTGGAGTGGTTCCTATTCCAGGTTGGAGTCATTACTCGGTAGGATAATCAGCATTGTTGGCTGCATTATGATAATGTCAAAGCATATGGGATTTGTGAAGCTGTTTTTGACTTTGTACAGGCACCTGTAAGCCCGGTACTCTCTCCTGGTGCACAACCTGCTGTTGGAGCAACTTCTCTCTATGGACTAACGCAACTATCTTCTTCAACAGCCTCACATGCAAGACCCTATCCCTCTTCTACTGACCCTTCAAGCAGTAACCAGAAGGAACAGATATTCCCAGAGAGACCCGGTGAACCTGAATGCCAATACTATTTGAGAACCGGTGATTGTAAATTTGGATCATCTTGTAGGTATCATCATCCCAGAGACAGGGTTGTGCCACGAACGAATTGCGCCCTCAACCCAATGGGACTTCCTTTACGCCCGGTATGTGAACCCTCTAATATGTCTTTGTTTTGTTCTTTATCTTGTGTTTCATGTCCAAGATGACATTTTGTTATGATGCTGTCACTTAGACTTGGATTTTATAGGGATCTTGACTTCCAAATCTTGCTTTATTAAAGTAAGTCTGTTTAGATTAATGTATTGGAAATACCTTTGAAATTGACTGAGTGATTGGCCTAGAAGACCGAAACCTCTGGAAATACCCATGGAGTTAAAAGTTTTGTTTCTTATATAAGAAAGGAAGTGACAACCTTTTGACCTTTGCTTTCACTTTTAATCAATGCTCAACTGTAGAATTGAGATGGATTCAGTAATGGTAGTCATTAATGGATTTGAGGTTTCTTCATACACGTTTAACAGTTTTATTGTTTACACCTGCAAATAATTTATCACGGAAGGGGTTTTGCTGGCCTTCAGATAGGGAAATGTTCTAGTTTGTTTTTATTTTTTTTCTTCCTTCTTTTGTTGAGCCTTATTACTGCTATCTCGTATGGCTAGTTTATTACTTTCACAGTTTTGTGATGTTGAGGTGCAGTGTGTATCCTAGAAACTCATACTTCTAGTTTTTAAAAATTGATGTAAATTGATTCTTCGCTGGAAACAGGGCGTGCAGCCTTGTTCATTCTACTTGCTGAATGGACACTGCAAATTTGGGTCCACATGCAAATTTGATCACCCTTTGGGAACAATAAGATTCAGTCCATCAGCATCATCTCTCATTGATATGCCAGTTGCTCCTTATCAAGTTGGGTCTTTACCGGATCTTATTTCAGGGCCCAAGAAGGATTCTTATTTGAGCAGAATCCCTTCATCTGCTACCACATCTAGTAGTTCGGTTGGTTTGATTTTTTCGCAGACGGGTTCTGTTCCCCTTTCCGATTTGCAGCTTTCAAGTCAGAGTTCCATTCCTCTAAGCAGTGGTAAAAGCACAAGACAGGGTGGTGAGGTTCGTCGCACAAATTGATGTAAAATGCTAGAGCCATTCTTCATTATCTCACAGATAGGGTGATATGTTTTTCCTGTTAATAGATCCGGGTACGTTGTAGTCAATTGTGCAAAGTTACATTTATCAGCTGCAAGGCTTATCAACCAATCTGCATTACCTCAGAATAGAACTGATTGTATTTATGCCTAGCATGCCTTTTTTATAACAATGAATATGATCTGCAATAAGCTGTTATAGCAGAGTATGAACTATGAACTAGAATCACAACATAAAGCCACTATATCAGGTTGGCTTTCAGCCTGATGCTTTGTATACCATCATTTGGCAATGAACACTTGAGGTGGATTGTTCTCCTTGTCCCCCTTTACCCCCTTTGTTAAAGTGAATTTTCAATTTTGCCATTTTTGTGCTTGTTTTCTTTGTGTCAATTGTTCTCCTTGCTGTTTTATCTTTAAAAAACTTGGCTAATAAGGCATAGCTTTATAACTCGTGTCAATCGAAAAATTTAATATCGAATCTTTTATCACTTCACTCGTAGTTTAGCTCAAGCAAATGCCTTCAAGGTGACATAATGTGAAGAACAGTTCTTAATGCACAAACCCACCTGTGAGAAGACACTTAGACAATCCATTGTTCAATGATTTGTAAGTAACCCCTTTGTTTCGAACATGCCAAAGACCAGTAAGTGCAAATCAGGTTTAACAAATCTTCAGCTTCATCAATGATTATTGTAAGATCATTATTAAGCATATACATGCACCCACACGATCAAACACCCTTTATTTGCAGCAAATTGTTATGATAACAGAGGAGCTGATAAGTAAAGCATACGACTATGGGGAAGAAGGGGGTTCAAAAGAGTGGGCCTGGGCTCACATGTTCTGTAACTATAATTGTAGCCACCAACTTTGCTTTGCTTATCTGCCTGCTGCACTAATGATTCAAAGCTGCTTCCCCCCTCTTCACCTCAGGGTTCTGTACTCCCATTTTCTTGGCTGATACAGAATGGGGAGAGGAAAAACAGACACAGGTTTAAATTCTGATGTATACAAAGATTTTCAACCCCCTGTGGTCCAGAAAATTAACCCTTAGGATTTTCAAATTTTTGTAATTGTCACGTCATTCACTTAACCACAGTTAACGGTTCAGTGACCATTTTTATAACAAAAATTAAAATTCAATGTTCGTTATGTAACTTTTAAAAGTTTAATGGTCATTTTATATTTTTGTATAGTTTAATGAACATTTGTTTATTTCAACTATAAATTTATGGGTATATTTGTTTGATTAGGTTAAGTGGAGCCTGACACAATAAAACCAACACCAGACATTTTTGTAGTTGGAATGGTTGAATCTGTCAACATTTCCCCCTAGGCCCCAACTAGCTATTAAAATTCCCATATGTAATAATGTAAACAGTGTATCAGCACTAAAGTTTGTAGAAACTAAAGAAATTGAAGCCTGTTAAGGGAATGTCCTAGTGATTGTGGCAAAGAAATGAACATAGTTCCAGGCTTTGACTTCTAGCTAGAACCTAAAATAGTGTATATATATATATGCAAAATTTAAAGTAGTTTTGAGTGATGTAATATGGACAGGTGAGAGTGGTACTAATTGTAACATGTAATCCTACTCATCCTCTTAATCCTCTACTTTAGTAAGACTTTACACATGATATAAGAGTCAATTAAGCTGTTCTTTTATATGGTAGCTTTCATTAGCCATGATTACATCCCAAAGAACACTGCAACCCTTCAGGATTCCTGCAACATTTTTTCTTCTTCATTAACAAAAACCATGTCAAAAGAACAAACAACCAAATAGGCAAATAGTTCATGACTTTAGATTAGGCACATTGTGTACATAACACTCATTAAAAAGTATATTTTAAAGCCATTAACACACTCTAATCCTTCATGAACTCGTATGACTTAATTTTACCTCACCCCAGAGTCCAGCCTTTCTCCTAAATATAGATCATTAAGAGAAGAAAAAGAGAGATTTGGTGTCCTTAAACAACCTGTCAAGAGCAGAAACCATGAAATATTGAACTGAAAAAAAAAGATATTTGGACTATAACTTGTTAGTGGCTGCTTGTGGTTCATAAAATTCATAGGTCTGAAATCTGAAATTTTCCAGGTTGTTGAGAAGATAGGTGCTATTACTCTTGGTGAAGTGAAACCTACTGTATCAGGGATAATATCTTTTCGTCCAAGTTAGAGTATAAGGCATGCCACGGAATGGTAAGTAACTTTCTTCTTCTTCTTCTTCTTTGTTGAAAAAACTAGCTTTTGTTGCAGAGGGATTTTTAAGGTACTGGAATTTGAGTAGTTAGGCTGTTCCTTCTTTTGTCTAACATTTCTGCACTTAATAATTACTTCTGATGCATGGAACTTTGAAAAATCCTACTGTTTAATCGAGTTTGGACCATTGTGTTTCACTTGACAAAACAATTTCTGAAACCTGAGTTAATGATTCAGATATTTTATTCAAAGTGTGCAATCTTCTTTGTCTAATAATAATTTTCCACTTGCTGATAAGCCTGGAGTAGTCATGGTTGAGTATGACAGATTAACCCCTTTTAAGATAAGATCATGACCCAGGAAGTCTTCGATCTGATGCGATGGCAACACGAGCATCGGTTGCAGGATATGTAGATGTGTTCTTATCCTACAAAACCAATAATATGAACTTCTACATTCTCATAAGCTGCCCTATTCTCTCAGAGTGCAACAAAAACACACACAGCTATCAAATAAAATTAAGGGTCCCATTTGGTTCCCAGAAATTCATATCTGTGAAATAGTTTAATTGTTTTTTTACCTTTTTAGTAGCAAATATGGCCTGATTTCACACACTGTTGTTTAAGAAACACCACTCATGCTATAATTATTGAGTTGTCCCTTGTCAGTTTCCGCATCCGGGTGGACCTCCATGTCGAACCATGAACCATGGTAGGTCCCCCCCCCCCCCCCCCCCATTGACTGAGATGTTCAATGAAACAACTACAATTGGTTGAAGCATTGAGGAATTTATGAGTTCAAGCATGGGAATGCAGGTCTATGCCAAAAGCAACAATATGATATCTAAACTATTTACACTAAACCTAGTTATCAATCTTGCAGGCCTATTTCTGATGTTTCTAGTGATCTCACCATTGAAGTAGGAGCATCAAGCTTTGCACTTCACAAGGTAAGGTGAAACTGTTTTAGCATTTCTTTAGCAGCCGATATGTAATTCTGATGTATGATGTATGCATATGGCATTTGTAAGATGTTTACCTTCTGACTAAGAAATTGTGGTTGTAAATTTTCTTTTCAGTTCCCTCTGGTTTCTCGGAGTGGAAGAATTCGTAAGTTGTTGATCGAAGCGAAGGATGCAACGATTTCATGCATGAATCTCTCTTCCATTCCTGGTGGACCTGAAGCATTTGAGCTAGCTGCAAAGTTCTGCTATGGAATAAATATCGAGATTATGTTATCAAACGTTGCAATGTTAAGATGTGTGCATCACATTTCCTAGAGATGACGGAAGAGTTTACAGAGAAGAACCTGGAAGCTCGAACAGAAGGGTATCCGAAGGACGCGGTACTTCCGAACATATCGAGCTCGATATCTGTTCTTCACTGTTGTGAAAAACTCTTGCCCGTTTCCGAAGAGATCAACCTGGTTAATAGGTTTGTCAATGCGATTGTTAATAATGCATGCAAAGAGCAGCTCACTTCAGGCTTATTGAAACTTGACCACAACTTCCCATTGAAAGCTATGTCGAACATCGAACTGGAAACCCCATCCGAATGGTGGGGAAAGTCTTTGGTGGTTCTTAACCTTGATTTCTTCCAACGAGTTGTAACTCTGCGAAATTGAAGGGTCTAAAACAGGATATGATCAGCAAAATTTTGATAAATTACACCCACAGTTCTCTTCAAGGTCTGGTCCTCAGGGACCATTACTTGGTACGGGGAAGCATGCTGGACTTAGAGCTGCAAAAGAAACAAAGGGTAATCCCATGAGAGATGGTTTTTCTCTCCAGTTTACTGAAAATTGCAATATCCTCATCGACTTCGAGTTCTTGCAGATCGGATCTCGAGAGGAGGATAGGCCTGCAACTAGACCAGGCAATTCTTGAAGATATCCTAATGCCAGCCAATTCACATGGAAACAATCATACAACCTTGTATGGTACAGAGTCAATTTTAAGGATCTTCTCCATGTTTTTGAACTTGGAGGAGGACGAGGAGGATAATCCCATGAGAGATGAATGTGAAATGGCATATGATTTCGACAAGCCCTGGATCTCCCAAACAAAGTTCCATCCTCAAAGTATAAAAGTTACTGAACACTAATTTGCTGCCATCAAAATTCATAACACTTGCAGAGTTACTTCCTGATCATGCTCGCTTCATTGGAGACGGATTATACAGAGCTGTCGATATCTTCCTCAAGGTGAGGGTCTCACTAGAAAACACTAATAAGTAACCCCTAGCTAAGTCATCTTTAGGCATTTTTAGAACCAGTTTCTGTTATGCTTTTTACAGGTTCATCCGAACATAAAGGATTCCGAACGATACAGACTATGTAAAACCATAGATCGTCAGAAATTATCTCAAGAAGCTTGTAGTCATGCGGCACAGAACGAAAGGTTACCGGTGCAGATGGTTGTCCAAGTACTATATTGTAACGAACTTAGATCGATTTTAATGAAAAGAAGGGGATTTCAGAGAATAGAGTAGGGGTTTCAGAAGAGAAATTTTTTCATTCATAAGAAGCAAGATAACAGCTCAGCTATTACAATCTAATATATACTCTAGGGTTTTGGATGTCCTATTATTTTCTTACAGCTGACTCACTAAACCGAAATTAACTACCACATAACATAATTAAGCAGCTAATTAATCCATTTCATTTTTGCCTCCAAACGACGTCGTTCCATTAAATCCCACGGGTGGTTCACGTGCCGGTCCAGTAGGGGTTAACTCTGGATGTTTCTCGTGTTCGGTCCAATTCATTTTATCAGAAATCCCCAATTCCATCTCGATCAACCCTAATTTCCTCGAATCTTCACCTCCCTCCATGACATTTCCCTCTCCTTCAGGCGATCCTTGACCCCAAGGATCAAACTCAGGAAACTGGGTCTTCAGCACACTGAAGTCTTCCCACGTTGCATTCTCAGGCCCCATGTTAGACCATTGTACGAGCAGCTGAGTCACGGCTTGATTGTTGCGCTTCACCATTCGTTTATCAAGCACTATCGCAGGATATACCTTAACCTGTCCATCTTCTGTGAGATTTGGAGGTTCATGAGAGGTAAGAGTCTTTGTTCCCAGTTTCTTTTTTAACAGACTGACATGAAAAACTGAATGCAATTTCGAATTTTGGGGCAAATCTAGTCTGTAGGCAACTGACCCTATCCTTTCAATTATCTTGTAAGGGCCATAAAACCTTGCTGCTAGCTTCAAATTTTTCCGCAGAGCCAAGGAAGTCTGACGGTAGGGCTGCAATTTCAGGTAAACCTCTTCTCCCATTAAAAATTGTCGGTCTGATCTGCGATATCTGCATAGAATTTCATCCTGTTCTGTGCCTTTTCCAATTGTTCTTTAGCAATCTGTTCATATGGTCTCTGTTTTGTACCTCCTCCTGCACACTGTTAACTTGGGAAGTAGTGTTCCAAGTTAGGATTGAAGGTTTATATCCATATAGAGCTTCAAAAGGAGTGATTCCCAGTGCAGTGTGGTAGTTTGTGTTATACCATCATTCTGCCCGTGGAAGGTAACTAGCCCAACTTTTAGGCTTTAGGAAGCACATGCATCTCAGATATTGTTCCATACATTGATTCAACCTTTCAGTCTGACCATCCATCTCTAGATGGTAGGAGGTACTGAAGTGGGTGGAGGTCCCAGCTTGTTTCATCAGTTCTCTCCAAAAGAGGCTGGTAAACACTTTGTCTCTATCAGAAATAGCTATTCTAGGGGGCCCATGCAACTTATAGACTTGATTCAAGTAGGATCTAGCTACCTCTAGTGTTGTGTATGGATGTGATAAGGGAATGAAGTGCCCATATTTTGTATACTTGTCTATTATCACCAGTACACAATTGTATTTTCCTGAAGTAGGGAGTCCCTCCACAAAGTCCATAGTTATCACTTCCCATGCTTGATTTGGAATAGGAATAAGCTGCAATAGTCTAGGCTTGGCTATGTGTTCATCTTTTGTCCTCTGACATACCTCATAATGTGACACAAACATTTTCACCATCTTCTTCAATTCTGGCCAGTAAAAGTTGGATTTAACTCTCTGATAAGAAGCTTAAACCCCTGAATGTCCCCCCTGTGGGGAATCATGTAGTTCTTAGATCAGTTGCTATCTCAAACCTCCTGTCTCCCCAATGTACACTCTGTTACCGTACCTCAAAACACCCTTGGACAAACTCCACCCTTCCTTAGCCTTGCTGTCCACACTCAGAGCAGTTATAAGTTCATGAGCATTAGGGTCAGTTTGATAACTTTTTTTCTACTTTTTGTACCCATCCTGGAATTAGGGATGTTGCTGTAAGTTCCAGCAATTCAGGCTCATCTTCAGTCCTTCGAGATAGTGCATCATCCATCATGTTTGATTTCCCTTTTCTATATTGAATAGTATAGTTCAATCCTAGTAATTTTGTAAGCCATTTCTTCTGAATGGTGGTACTTCTATTCCAGCAAGTATTTCAGAGCTTCATGATCAGTTTTTATCACAAATTCATTCCTTTCCAAATAGTGCCTCTATTTTGTCACGACCATAAGAATAGCCAGGTATTCTTTTTCATAAATGGACAAGTCTATATCTTTAGGCCCTAGGGCTCTATTAGGTAGGCTAGTGGCCTTCCATCCTGTGTTAACACTGCCCCTATGCCTCTGGCACTAGCATCAGTTTCAAGATAAAACGTCTTACTAAAATTGGGTAAGGCTAAGACAAGAGCCTTACACATTGCCCCCTTCAATTGTTCGAATGCCTTCTCTGCCTCCTCTATCCAATGGAATCCATCCTTCTTCAGCAGGCTGGTCAGTGGTTTACTGATCCCTCCATAATCCTTAATGAACTTCCTGTAATACCTAGTAAGACATAGAAACCCTCTTAAAGATTTGAGAGTTTTAGGAAATGACCAATTTTTCATGGCTTCAATTTTGTCAGGATTAGTGGCTACTCCTTTCTTAGATATGATGTACCCAAGGTATTCAACTTGTTGATGCCCAAAAAAATATTTTTTTTCTTTTCGCAAACAGCTGGTTCTTCTTAAGTACCTCTAACACTTTCCTTAAATGATCTTCATGTTCCTTTAAAGTAGGACTGTAGACCAGGATATCATCAAAGAAAACTAACACAAATTTTCTAAGATAAGGACCAAACACATTGTTCATTAAGGCCTGAAAAGTTGTTGGGGCATTTGTCAACCCAAAAGGCATTACCTTAAATTCGTAATGTCCTTGATGAGTCCTAAAAGCAGTTTTAGGAATATCCTCCCTTCTAACTCTGATTTGCCAATAACCTGACCTAAGGTTAATTTTTGAAAAGTATCCTGCCCCCTTAAGCTCATCCAACAAATCCTCAATCACTGGAATTGGAAACTTGTCCTTTTCAGTGGCTGCATTTAGTTGTCTGTAATCAACACAGAACCTCCAGCTTTCATCTTTTTTCTTCACCATCAAACATGGGGCAACAAATAGACTTTTACTGGTTTGTATGACTGAATTTGCAAGCATTTCGGATACTTGTTTCTCAATTTCAGTCTTCTGGTGATAGGGAAACCTGTAGGGCCTAACATTAATAGGGTTGGTTCCCGGTTTCAGAATTATTGCGTGGTCGTGTGACCTTTCTGGAGGTAACCCCACTAATTCTTCAAAAATCTCATTAAATTCTTCAAGGATGTGGTCTTGGAACTTCTACCTCTTGTCCTTCTAAATGCAACAGGTACATTTCTCCCAAACAACCTGGATCCTTCTCTATCAGTCTCTTCATTTTCTTTTCAGAGATCATTTTTACTCTGTTCATCCTTCCCCTTCCATGTAAGGTTACTTGTTGTCCTTCCTTGTCAAAGCTAATAGTCATTTTCTTGAAATCAAGTGTCAGTGGGCTATATTTGGCCATCCAGTCAACACCTAGCACCATATCACTTCCCCCTAATTGAAGGACCCTGAAATCATGTTGGAACTCTTGTCCTTGCATTTTCCAGCTCACTTGCTTGCTTATTGTTGAGCTATACAGTTTTTCTCAATTAGCTACAGTAATAGTAAGGGGACAGGTGGGAACCAATTCAATTCCTTCTCTCGACCAGCTTGGGGTAATGAAGTTGTGGGTGCTACCACTGTCTACTAGAATACTTAGCATTCTCCCTTTTACAGAACCTGGAATTCTCAAGGTATTGCTGCCAACATTTCCCATTAAGGCATTCATGGAAATTTCTAGTTCAGATTCCTTTTGATTCCCTTCCTTTTCCTCCTCATTATCCTCTGTCTCCATCACTTCTTCTCCTCCTGGTTCATCCTCCTCTTCATTGTCTTTCTCTATAAGATTCAACTGTTTTAACTTGCATTGATGACCTGGAGCATACTTCTCCCCACACCTAAAGCAGAGGTTGTGGGATCTTCTGTACTCTATCAATGTCTGCTTATTAGTCTATCCTGATACAGAAGGCTTATAAGTGACTGTACTGCTAGTAGTCTTCTGTTGGTTCGGTTGTCCTGGTCCAGAGGTAGTTCTTACAGGATATTTGTGTCTTCGGTGTTCAATTTCTAAGGCTATTTTATAGAGTTTTGCTTGTCTGTATGCTTCAATTAAATTCTTAGGGGAATGAATTTTGACTTTGTGTCTTAACTCTTCCTTCAGTCCACTGATGAAACTCGATACAAAATAATCTTCATTCAAAGTGGCATTCATCTGCAGCATGTATGGTTTCAGTTCCTCGAATTTGTCTTGACAGTCTTCTACCGTGGCTTTCTGGGATAGCTTGTTGAATTCTTCTACCACGTCACTATAGGATTTATTGCAAAAACGATGACAAAGATCTGATATGAATTCCTGCCAAGTAACTCTGTATTTCTGCATTACATACTCATCAAACCATGTTTCTGCTCTCCCACTGATGTACATGGTTGCAATCTCTAACTTGTGACTCTCAGGTATGTTGAATATGGCAAAGTACTTCTCGCATCTCCTTATCCAACCTCTGGGGTTATCCCCCTCGAACACATGAAGCTCAATCTTGGGTTTCAGATTCAGGGAACTTCAGATATTTCCCTGGTTATCATTTTCTACTTTAAGATTTTCCTGTAACATTGAAATGCCTCCTTTTTCACTAGATGATGCTATGCCTGGAGGTTTAGGAGCTAAAACTCCTGGTTCATTCATTTTCATGGAGTATCGTTCATTATCGTCTATAATGGTCACTTGTATAGGTTTCTTACCTTGTCTCTTTTGCTCACTCTTTGATGCTGATTTTGGAACTTCAGGTGATATTGTTTCTGGACTCACTGGCTCCTTGGATACTACTGCAAGAATCTTCGCCAAATCTGACTGGACATCATCAAAATGTTTCTCTAGTTGGTCCATTCTTCCTACCAGAGTGTTCTTATCTACCTTAAGCTCCTCTATCTGACGTTGCAAGGCAGTTAAGTCTATAGTTTCTCCCATCGCCTGAGTTTTCTTGGGTCTTCCCAGCATGCTTGTTGGATTCAAGAACCCGCTCTGATTATCAAATGTAACGAACTTAGATCGATTTTAATGAAAAGAAGGGGATTTCAGAGAATAGAGTACGGGTTTCAGAAGAGAAATTTTTTCATTCATAAGAAACAAGATAACAGCTCAGCTATTACAATCCAATATATACCCTAGGGTTTTGGATGTCCTATTATTTTCTTACAGCTGGCTCACTAAACTGAAATTAACTACCACATAACATAATTAAGCAGCTAATTAATCCATTTCATTTCTGCCTCCAAACGACGTCGTTCCATTAAATCCCACGGGCGGTTCACGTGCCGGTCCAGTAGGGGTTAACTCTGGATGTTTCTCGTGTTCGGTCCAATTCATTTTATCAGAAATCCCCAATTTCATCTCGATCAACCCTAATTTCCTCGGATCTTCACCTCCCTCCATGACATATATTTCCAACAAATCAGGCTTAGGAATGCAATGAACGAAGGCCACAATCAATTCTTTTTTGGTGCAAACAATGGTCCATTCTCTCAACGTTCGAGCAGCAGTGCAGGGAGCGGATCCATCTCGCCTAGAGACAATTACACATCGGTTAGAAGAGAGAACCGAGAGCTGAAACTCGAAGTTGCAAGGATGAGAATGAGGTTGACTGAGTTCGAAAAGGATCATGTGTCCATAAAACAAGAGTTGGTCAGCTTTCACTACTAACAAGATATTCAAATCATTCACCAAGAAATTAAGCAAACTCAACTCCTTGTTCAAGATCAACAATCTGAAGCCTATGGGGGTGAACCAAATGCAGAATCTCGATTCTTGTTCCAAAGGCGAATGCAACATTCGATGTCATAGTATGAAATTTGTGGTCGAATTGCAGGGTATATAATAACTATATGTATATATGTATCATTTTTCTTGTGTGTTCGATTTTGGTGTCAACTGAGAAATTAATATTCGATCGATCTTTTTATTCTAAAGAAAAATTCTCATTAGAATCTTAATCAGAATGACTTATGTGTGAACTATTTGGACTAACTAAAGAGTAAAGATACTATATAAGTAAGGACCAAATTATCTGAAATTAAAGTATAATAGCTAAATGGCTAATTGACTGAATAATAAAATGACCAAAGCCATAGTTTGACCCCTAGGAATGACAAAACGCTCCGTTTCATATACATTTTTAAACCCGGTGGTTTGCTTTGTTCCTTAGCGGCGGCGCGAGGGCTAGAAAATCCTCCATTTTCTCTGTCGATCTTTCGAATTGAAAACGGTACAGACAAGATGCGGACTTCTCTTTCTCTATTAGGCAACATATTACCCATACCGAAGCTCTTCCGGTACTACAAATTCAGCCTTGAATCCTTTCTTAGGGTTTCCGAATTCCTGGATTCGAAAAAAATTGAATCTTTTTTTTCTCTTTTTTCAGGCAATTGGAGCAAGAAATGGAAACCGTCATCAAGGTGTTACAACCTGGAACCTTGGGGATCATCAAGCATAAGTTCTCCGCTGAAGAAATTCGCAAGGCAAACGCGACGGTTGGTAGAGTCGTCGAGAATTGGCGGAGGAATGCTATTATGGAACAAAAAAATGGGATCTCGAAAGATTACATTCACAGGTGAACAATTATCATGCTATTGTGTTTTATTTTCGGTTGATTGATTGAAGGAACTTTGAAGAGAATGTGGAAAGTATAAAATGTAGAAAATCAACTTCCAACTTTGTGAAAAAATAAAATAGTTGAAAAAAGAAAAAAGAAAATTTAAGCTTTTTGTGAAGCAGAAGAAGAAACATAATTGATTTTCTGTTGTTGAATGAATGATTTTGTTTACACAAGCTAATACCTTTTTATAGGCTTTAGAATAAGACTTTGAATAGGATTATAAGTCCTAATTACTTTAGGCTTATAATCTTATTAACTTAAGACTTTTAATTCTACTAAAATTATCTCTAAGTAATAGATCCTAACTCAAATTCCTACCAATACTATATATATAATCTCGCACTCCCCCTCAAGTTGGAGAATATATATTGTATATTCCCAGCTTGAATAGAAACTTGTCGAATGAAGCTTTTTATAATGCTTTTGTAAACACGTCTGCCACTTGTTCTTCTGTAGGAACATAGGATAAAGAAGCTGTCCCATTAGTAATCTTTTCTGAGATAATGTCTATCAATCTCTACATGTTTTGTCCTATCATGATGAACTAGATTTCTAGCAATTTGTATGGCAGATTGATTATCACAAAAAATCTCGAACTTTTCCCCTTGGTTCATATTTACCTCTTTCAGTAGCTTTAATAACCAAATTCCTTCACACATTCCCAATGTTAAAGCCCTATATTCTGCTTCAGCGCTGCTTCTAGAAACAACTGTTTGTTTCTTACTTCTCCAAGTCACTAGATTTTCCCAAACAAAGGAACAATAACCACTAGTTGATCTTCTTTCTGTCAGTTCACTTGCCCAGCTTGAATCTAAAAAATCTGAATAGAACGTTCTTGAGTCTTTTTAAATAGCAGTCCATGCCCTGGTGTCCCTTTCAAGTATCTTAAAATTCTAATTGCAGCTTCCATGTGATCCTCCCTTGGATCAGTCATGTGTTGACTGATAACATTAACTGGAAAGGCAATATCTGGTCTGGTTAATGATAAATAAATTAACTTTCCCACTAACCTTTGAAATTTACCCTTATCAACTTTATGGCTTGAGTCATCTTTACTAAATTTTAATCTTGCTTCCATGGGAGTATCAACTGGTTTGCATCCTAGCATCCCAGTTTCATTAAGTAAATCAAGAGCATACTTTCTTTGATTTATTACTAAACCTTTGCTCGACCTAGCAACCTCCATGCCAAGAAAGTATCTGAGTTTTTCTAGGTCTTTTGTTTCAAACTCTGTATTTAATAACCTTTTCAGGTGACTTATCTTTTCCTCATCATCACATGTCAAAATTATGTCATCCACATACACTATTAAAATAACCCTTTTATTGTTAGAGGTTATCTTAATGAAGAGTGTGTGATCTGCTAAGGATTGTTTGTATCCAGCTTTCAGAATCACCTTGGTGAATCTGTCAAACTAGGCTCTAGGCGACTGTTTCAAACCATAGATGGATTTATTAAGTCTACAAACTTTCTGATCACCTTTTATCGACTTCAAACCCGAAGGTACTCTCATGTACACTTCTTCTTCCAATTTTCCATTAAGAAAAGCATTCTTAATGTCAAGTTGATGCAGCATCCAGTCTTTGTTTACTGCCAAACTTAAGAGAACTCTAATTGTATTTAGCTTAGCTACAGGAGCAAAAGTCTCATTATAATCAATTTCATAGGTTTGAGTAAAACCTTTGGCTACCAACTTTGCTTTATACCTTTGTATACTACCATCAGAGTTGTATTTTATAGAGAACACCCACTTACATCCAACTGGTTTCTTGCCCTGCGGAAGATCTGTAAGGGTCCAAGTATCATTCTTTTCAAGTGCTTCAATCTCCTCTTCAACAGCTCTTCTCCACTTAGAATCATTTAGAGTCTCCTCAATAGTGTCAGGTATTTGTTCTTTATCTAAGCAAACTGTAAAAGCCTTGAAAGATGGCATTAGATTACCATAAGCAACATACCTCTAAATAGGATGCTTTGTACATTCTCTTATCCTTTTCCTTTTAGCAATTGGTAAATCATCAACCTCAGGTAGCGAGGAAGGAATCTCAGTTAGAACATTACCTTCATCATTTTCATTGGCAACTGAACTCAAGTCCAATTCTTGGCAAGTGTCAGATTGTAAAACAGTATCTGGAATAGTTTTCTGTTTTCTGGTGTAAACTTTCAATTGCTTAGAGGGTTGAGAAGTTTGTGAGGGAGGTTTAGGTGAGAATTGAGGAGGAGTAACACTAGGTGAAGGATGAAAAGTTGTAGGTGTAGAAGTGGAAGAGTCATCAGGTTCAAATGACAAAGGATTATTAATAAATAGATCTGAAGAATAAACCTGATTTCTGAGAGGCTGAAAAATATCACTATTCTCCCCCTGATTTTCAGTCGAGTGGAAATAAGGTTCATGTTCAAAAAAGGTGAGATCCAATGAAATAAAAAAAATTTGAGAAGGAGGATGGTAACATTTGTAGCCCTTCTTAAGTGAAGAATATCCTACCAAGACACACTTCAAAGATCTAGGGTTTAGTTTTGACATAGAGGGAGCAGAATCTTTTACAAACACAGTGCAACCAAAAACTTTAAAAGGAAGAATAGATGGCAATGGTTTAAAATTTGGGTAACACTCTAAAAAAACAGCTCTAGGTGTTCTATGTTGCAAAACCTTACTAGGCATTCGATTAATGAGATAGGTCGCAGTTAATAAAGCCTCGCCCCACAAATACTTAGGAGTGTTACTGGTGAACATCAAAGACCTAGTAACCTCTAACAAATGTCTATTTTTTCTTTCTGCAACCCCATTTTGTTGTGGTGTATCCACACAAGTTCTTATTTGCAAAATCCCTTTTTTGTTAAAAAATTCTCCCAATGACGTGGTAAAATATTCACTCCCATTATTAGATTTGAATATCTGAATTTTACATCCAAATTGGGTTTCTACCATATGATAAAATTTCTCAAAAATAGAGGCTACTTCAAATTTATCCCTTAACAAATATGTCCAAGTTATTCTACTATGGTCATCAATGAAAGTGACAAACCACCTACTACCAGTTACATTCTTCACTCGAGAAGGACCCCAAACATCACTATGAATCAATGAGAAAGGGTGAGATGGTTTGTAGAAAGATGGTAAATAAGATGCTTTTGTCTGTTTAGCAAGATGACATATATGGCATTTAAAAGAACTTGGATTTTTATTAACAAACAATTTAGGGAATAATTTAGCAAGATAATGAAAATTAGGATGCCCTAACCTAAAATGCCATAACATTATATTATCAATTTGTCCTAAAGAAGTAAAGGAACAAAAAGTATTTGGTATGGCAGTTGGTTGATTACCGAGAAGGACATAAAGACCATTTTGTAAGCTAGCATTGCCAAGCATTTTCCTCGAGTTCATTGCCTGTAAAAAACAACCAAATTCAGTAAATTGTAATGAACACTTCAAATTCTTGGAGAGTTTACTAACAGAGATAAGATTGCAGGCAAGATTAGGCACAAACAGAATATCTTCAAGCAACAAGTTATCATTAATGAGGACCGAGCCACTTCCTTTGATAGGAGAAAAAGAGCCATCGGCTGTTTTGATAGAACTTCTAGAAGATGAATCTAAAAAATTAAGGAATAATTCTCTGTTACCAGTCATGTGATCAGATGCTCTAGAGTCGATGATCCATGTTGATGTACCTTTAGAAGAAAAGAGTGCAGTAGGAGAACAAATATTTTGTATGTCTTTATCCTCCACGAGAACTAAATTTGTTTCACAAGTTACTGCCGAACCTGAAATTGCTTGAAAAAACTCCAATTCAACCGTTTGTTTTGTTGTGGGTAACATCTCAGAGGTTGTCGAAAGGAATCCCATTAAGAATTCGGACTAGGATCGATATTAGACTGATACCATGTAGAAAATCAACTTCCAACTTTGTGAAAAAAGAAAATAATGTTGAAAAAAGAAAAAAGAAAATTTAAGCTTTTTGTGAAACAGAAGAAGAAACATAATTGATTTTCTGTTGTTGAATGAATGATTTTGTTTACACAAGCTAATGCCTTTTTATAGGCTTTAGAATAAGACTTTGAATAGGATTATAAGTCCTAATTACTTTAGGCTTTTAATCTTATTAACTTAAGACTTTTAATTCTACTAAAATTATCTCTAAGTAATAGTTCCTAACTCAAATTCCTACCAATACTATATATATAACCTCACATAAAACTTTTGCTTAATGTTTATTTTTGTTATATAGATTTACTATCAGTTCTGAATAAAGCTTTTCAACTTTCCTAATGGCTCCATTTCTGGTACTGGTTTGCTTTTCCAAATACATGAAGAGAATCCTGTGATACATTGTAATTAAGATCTTTAAAAAGAATGTATTGTAATCAACGTGATCCCTGTTTAATTTTAAATTGCTATTACAAATTGTCAGTGTTTATGGCAAGATGAATTTCACTCATATGTCTTCTATGGACAGCATGCAGTTATCTTGGCTCATGTTAGATGTTCTTTTACCAGTTTAGGGTTCACTAGAATACTAGTTCATATGTTTTTTTTAACTGGATTCGGTATAAATAATTGTATGTCGAAGCTCTGCTTATTAATTACCAAAAGCTGTTTTGTTTTCTGTGGGGAAAAATGGAATAATGCTCATACACATCATGCAGTTATCTGCTTTGAATTTGATCCAACAGTGTAGAGTGTGCTATCAGGCTGAATACTTGAATCCATGTTTATGCCATTAACGCTTGCATGTAATTCAAAACATAGGCTGTGAGACTATTTGACGATTCACATGGTTGGCTCTCAAGCTGCTGTTGTGCTTAGAATATGGTCCAGGCTCATATGCAGAGTATGGTAGTCAACTTCGAGTTTCTTGATGATATGACATTTGCAGTAACTGCTGCTGAAGATCTCCTGGGTTAGGCAGGGAGATAATTTGGGTACATAATGTGGTGCTATGAAGCTTGTTTGGTGACTTCTGTTGTCTATGATGAACCTAAAATAATATGCACTTAAACTGAGGGAACAAGAACTTTTACAAAAATCGAAATAAGTTGGCATCGACAAAAACAATTTGAAGTTGTTGTTGAAACTGAGATTAAATTGTTCTTGTAGATTGAAAGTATCATCCCAAGTTCTACATTTTATGTACAAGCATATTGAAGTTATTAAGATTAAGTTGATCATATCTTTTTCAGTTACTGCTTATTTACTTTAGGCCTTTTGTTTAATCATTGTTCAAAAGTAACTGCAGCTAATAATTAAGTAATTAAAGGAACTGACGCCCTTAGCTAGTTTCAGCTGAAATGGGCAGAACCATTCAGAATGGGCTGCTATAGCCAGATTTTATGACAAGAAGCACCAATTTAGTAGGCTATATTGGGCTTTCCAGATTGATCCTCCCCTCCTCTAAAGCAGTTGCTATAGCTTATTGTGCTGTTTCTACCATATTTATGAACCAATTGTTCCCAGGACATAGTGAAACCACAATACCAAGTCAATGTTCAAGCCACTAAATACTACAGTACATAATAGCAGATATACCTTTATTTAAAGCACAGGCAAGGGATAGATATTACACATGCAAGTAAAAATATATGTTAGTACAAGGAAAATACTATATAACCCCGGTCAGCCCCAAAAATTGTGTACAAGGATGCTCTGCAACTCATACAAAAACCAAAAGGGAAACACAGATGACAAAACCATTTATGACTTTATTTGAGCAAATGGAAAGTTCACTTTAATCTTTCAAATCCATATAGCTCCAGCCCTTATGAGCAATGGGGCAAGCTGGTTTCTGAGTTGAAGGGACATGACTTGGTTAGCTCCTCCAATGAGCTGCTGGCCGATGAAAACAGCGGGTACACTGGGATTGCACCCCATCTGCTGCAGTGCCCTTTCGACTTGTTGCCCGTTTGCAATTTCATCGAGCTCGTAAACTGTCGGGTTTGCCCCGAAGCCACTGATGAGAGTCTTGATGGTATGGCTCATGCAACAAGTGGTCCGGCTGAAGATTACCACTGGCCTGTCTGCAACCATACTTGTGACTGCATCCATTGTTATTTGGAGAAGTGTTTTTGGTAAGTAATGTGAGAGCTGTATGAAACTTCTTTGGAAACTTTAAAATTGTTTTGAAACTGCTTAGCCTTGATGAAGAACTAGCCACCTTGGACACCTATTTATACTGTCCATGAACAGTGGTGAGAAGGAATAGAATAATCCAAAAGATCTTCCTTCATATTCCTGATGATTAAATTGATATAGACATTCATATCTCCTTACATTCAGTACTAACAACACTATGAAAATACATATAACAGTGACAACATATATAGATCTTATTTTTATTTTTCAAAGAGAGCAAAGTCTTTCTGTAGGCGAACTATGCATGAGCCATGTTTGATACGTTAAGAACTTGTGTTATATATACCGACATGTTTGTGTTTGTGTTTATGTATCTGTATCTGTATCGTATTCATGTGTGTTTTTCCTCCATCCTTGAACTTCTTATTCGATCTCTATCTTGTTGCAGCATCTCTCTGCTGAAGTGGAAAAAGAAGTTGAGTTTATCCAATCTATCACACACCACATTTTGTTTCTTTCTCTCTCATAAACCAATGATTCGAATAAGTTCCAAACCAAGAAAACCGAAAGCCAACAGAGAAAGTGAAGGGAAAAAGAAAAAAAAAAGAGGAAAATGGAGAGAAAAGAGATGCTTACTAGTATAAAAGCTACAAACACAATGACCGTACAAAGAAACAAGAAGAAGATGCCTTGAGGACCCACAAACATTATCTAGTACTTGCTCTTGAATTGCGTTTTTAACCGGGAAAGAATGTAATGAGCTAGAGATATTCCTTCACATGGAGCCCCAGTGTTAGTGCACTCAACTACTGGAAATGCCTACAACCAATAGTAATCACCCTATGATTTGGGTTGAGATAGGGAGAAGTTTTGATTTAGATAACTTACTTCAGTTAGTTCATGTAAGTTCAAAATAAACAAGTTCAGCTTTGTGGCTAGATTTTGATTCTTTAACATATCTTTTTGCCATTTATCTGCAGTTTTGACTAGGTAATCTTAAAAGGTTAAATCGTGGTGTTAATACTCCACAATATTCATCACATGGTATGTTAATAAATGAAATTACTACTTTTACTAGTCCTTTGCTTTATGCCTATCTTCTCATTATCATCTATCTGATGTGAGTTAGCTTATATTATCATCATATTTCTACATTGTTTTTTGGTGTTAATTATTTATTACCATGTCAGAATATATTCTCTTGTTAGAACAACAGGATCCATCATGATCACTTTATCTGGAATACTATCAATCCACCACCACTTTGAATCACTCACAGTTATGGTGCATCTGCTTTTCTTCTTTGTCTGTTGATAGCATCAAAAACTCTAGACTTTTTCTAAGTGTAAAACGCGTTATAAGCAAGGGGGCTGGGGACAGTTACCCCCAAAATATTTAAAATTTGTATATGATGTAGAAATATTTTTATGTATTCTTATTGAAAATCTATTTTCATCCCTTTAAAATTTCGTAAGTTCTCCTCTCCCCTCTCCGATAATTTTATAGGTCCGCCCCTTAACATAAAGTCCTGTGTCCATTCCTAGTTATACCTTATACGTATACAATATATGTATATGTTTGTGTATAGCCTTTGAGTGTACGTACCTACAGATATCACCACGTAATATTATCAGGAGCCAAACCTGGCTCGAGATAAAGCGAAAGGCCAGGGTCAGTTTTCCATTGACACCATTTATATATATATATATATGTAAGTATATATGTATGTATATCTGCATGAAGAGCTGCATGCATTCTGCACAGGCCACCTGCATGAATTGATCTATATGCTACTGCCTACTAGTAATATCTATCAAAGAATATTTTACGCAAATGATATCGACTTTTCCTCTTTTTTCTGATATCTTTCTGGCTTTTTTATTGTTTCTGAACCATTCATTTGAAGCACACTAGGAATCATTTCCATCACAGATATATATACTCACATATATGTATCTATACATAGATATATTCTTTGATTAGCATGAAAGAGATAGAGAGTGACAATGAAGATAACAAGTACATTGTGATATGGTACAGTTTGGGAATGTCAACTTTGTTGGATTCATTCACCTGTACATTTAGCACTGTACTTGAGAGCCACTAAAACAAAGAAAAGAACAATGAAAGAAAAGAAGAAGATTGCGGCGAAGTCGACTCCTGGCATCACACCAACAGGGATTGTTATCTGAGAAAAAGAAGGTACGTTTGCATGATTTAGCCTGCAAATCAGTAAGACATGTTATTGAAGTCTGCAGAAGATTTCCATGTATGAAGATAGACATTTTACTGTTGTTGAAGAACATCAAAACTATATATTCTGCAAATATTAAGATAGATCATCATCTTGAAGGGGAAGCTGAATATTTTTGTTGGGAGGCTGACAGCAACAGCTAGCATGGGGCCGGGGTGTGGCATTGGCATATATGGAGCAGTTGTTTTCTTCTTTAGCTTCGACCACAACTATGCCTTGTTTCTTATCTTCATGCTTGACGTGATAAGTTGATGGTGACAGGAGGATATGAAACTCGAAATTTTTTTGATAGACAGGAAAGTGGCGGATCCATGCTTTGAATACGGTGAGTTCACCCTGAACTTTTTTAAGTTTACATATTTATTTTTATTTTTTTTTCATTTTTATGAATTAGTCCTTAGTTTTTGTCCACCCTGAAATTTTAAAATTTAATGTGTCCACCCTCAAATAAATTTTTGGATCCGCCACTGAGGCCATGTAAACTTTAATTTACACTGCCTCAAATTCATCAACCAGTGTTGCTTTATTGATGAATTTAGTAAATAACATAAAAATAAAAATAAGTATATAAAATACTTTTAAAAAATCTTTTGTTCTTTATCCTAAATTAATCTCTAAATTTTTATTAATTTCATCTTTAAACTACGGTTATCGTATCTTTAAACTTTAGAACCTTCTAATTTTATCCCCAGATCAATATACTAATCATAAATAATTTATGTTAATAAAATCGTTATAAAAATTATTAATTATCATGTAAATATTAATGGGTATTATTTGATAATATGATATGATATAAATGGTATTTTGAGGATAAAATTAGAATATTCAAAAAAATTAATATTAATTTAAAAGAATCATAGCTTCATGATAAAATTGAAATGTTAAAATTTTTAAAGACTAATTTGAAATAAAAAACATAGTTTGAGATGTGTTGTGCAATTAACTCCTGTAAAACTAAATTTGATTTTGATATAACAATTAAATAGAAGGACTATTATTTGAAATAACTTTAAGTCCCTAAGTCAATATTTTTGATTTCAAGTCAAACAAAGATTTTAAAAGAAAAATTCTAAGTGTTTTTGAACGACGGTATCGAACCATGGTTCGAGACCCCTGGATTTTCAAAGTCATATTCTTATGTTCAAGAACAGGTATCGAACCACCATTCGAAACAAAGGAGCTCACTGCCAGCCTCTGTTTCGAAGCATGGTTCGAAGCACTTTGTGCATATTTTTAAGTATTTTAAAATCTATCAAAATAGACCCATGGTATCGAACCATAGTTCGATACCATCCTTAATCTCAACGGCTATTTTTGCATTAAATGTTTTGACCGTTAGTGGTAGTTAATGTTTTTGATTGGTGGTTAGCCTGTTCCGAAGCATGGTTCGATACCAGCCTTCACAGTTTCAAAAAGGTATCGAAGCATGGTTCGATACCCCTTGGTTTAATGCATAACGGCTCTTTCTATTCTTGGTCTATTTCGAAACAGGTAGTACGTGTTTCGATACCGCCTGTTGCAGAGTGCATTTATGTTGGGAAATTGAAGTCTAAATGGCCATATTTATGTTTCCAACAACCACAACGGATAGAAATCAATGAGATGGTATAAAATGAAGAAATTTCAACAGCATTAAGGACTATTGAACCTCAAGCAACATCCAAGCACACAAATCCAACTCAAAACACTTCATTGCATACTTTAGCCTCCCAACTTGTGTATTTCACTTTGATCAGTTGTAATTTAAGTTTGGGGAGAGTTTGTTTGTATTTGGGGCTATTATTTCTTGTGAGAGAATCCTTCTTAGCCAAACCAAATTTCTTGTAACACCTTGTGAGGTCTAAATCAATTTTGGGTAGAAAATTGATTTGCTTGTAAAGGTTATCCCTTGAACCTAGAAAAAGGTTGAATTCAATAGTGAATTGGTTTCAAAATCCTTAGTGGGAGCTAAGGTAGTGGATGTAGAGCTTGTTCGAAGCTTGAACCACTATAAATCATTGTGTTCTTTATTTCTCAATTTATACCAAAAATCTCCTACCAAATTTTTTTATATATCCAATTCACCTCCCTCTTGGCCATTATTCAACGTCGATCAACTCAACAATTGGTATCAGAGCTAGATCTTTGAAGGGATTCACCTCCACCAAAGAAGATCCAAGGGTTTTTTATCATCTCTACAACAAAAATCCAATGGCCTCCACTTCCGGTTCGTGGAACGAGTCTCACTCCATCACCAAGCCATCCTTCTTCAATGGGGACAACTATCCTTATTGGAAGAATAGGATGAGGCTATTCATCAACTCCAATGATTATGTCCTTTGGGATATAATCGAAGATGGACCCTCCATCCCTATGAAGCAAGAAGGAGATCGGCAAGTGCCTAAGAAAATGAACGAGATGACCGATGAAGAAAGAAGGAGAATGTCCACAAATGATAAGGCTCTTCACATTCTCTTTTGTGCTTTAGGCCCCGACATCTACTCCAAGATGTCTTCATGTACAAGTGCCAAAGAAGTTTAGGACTCTTTGGAGACAACTTATGAGGGCACCAACGATGTGAAGGAAACAAAGATTGGTCTTCTCAATTTAAACTATGAAAATTTCAAGATGGAGCCGGATGAAGACATCACCAAAATGTTCGATAGATTTTCTGTGATTGTCAATGGTCTCAAGGGTTTTGGTGAGATTATTCCGGAAGAGAAACTTGTGAGGAAGCTTATCTACTCTCTTTCCGAGTCTTGGGATAGCAAAAGGACGGCTATCATTGAAGCTAAAGACTTGAAGACTCTAAAGCTAGATGCTCTTGTGTGATCTCTTCTTACCCATGAGATCATGAAGAAAGGAAGAGAAGAAGAGAAAAAGAAAGAAGAAGTAAAGATAGAAAAGAGGGAAGTAGAGAAAAAGAAGCAAGGGATTGCTCTTAAAGCTTCATTGTCACAAGAAGAAGTGGACACTAATGAAGAAGAAGAACTAGAGGAATTGGCCATGGTGGCCAAAAGATTCACAAGACTCATGAGGACAAATAGGAATCGAAGATTCCAACGAAAGAGGGACTTCAAGGCAAAGAGCAAAGAAGAGGAGAAAGATCAAATTATTTGCTATGAATGCAAGAAGCCCGGTCACATTAGGACCGATTGTCCCCTATACAAAAGAAAGGGTTTTGAGAAGAAGAAGAAACATAAAGCTCATGTTGCCACTTGGAGTGATGAGGAGTCATCATCCGATGAGGACAATGAGGTGGCCAACTTGTGTCTCATGGCTCTTGATGAGCCTAAGGTAACCCTTGAACCATCTTGTAATGATTTATCTTATGATGAACTTTATGATGCTTATGATGAACTACAAGATGTGTATAATGAGTTGGTTTTAAAATTCAAAGAATCCATTTTGAAAAGCAAGAAAACCATTTCCAATTTAGAAATGAAAAATGATTCTTTGACTAAAACGATTTTGATTTGGAAGAAAAGGTTGTTGATTTAAATGATGATTTAAAAATTTTTCAAAAAGAAAATGTTGATTTAAACAACCTTGTTTCAAGCTTGAGTGAAAATCACCACAAGGTGGTGAGTGAGCTTAAAGAACAAATTAAGGTGGTTGGGAGTTCAACTTTTGAAAAAGGAAGCTCTTCAAAACCCAACCATATCAAAAAGAATTTTTAAAACCACAAACAAAAAGGTTTTCAAAAGTACTTTAGACATAGAAAAATAGGAGTGTTTGGGTTCCTAAAGAACTCATTGTTTCAAATAATGTAAATGTTATTGCCTCTTGGATTCCTAAGGGAACCAAGCTTTTAGGGACTAACTCTCATGGACCCAAAATGATTTGGGTACCAAAAGTGAAAAACTAAATTTTTGTTTGTAGGTTGAGCATTGCTTCAAGTCAAAATATGTGGTACCTTGATAGTGGATGCTCAAGGCATATGACCGGAGATAATGGACGATTTAAGGTGTTAGAACTCAAAAAGGGTGGAGTAGTGACATTTGGTGACAACTCCAAAGGCCAAATTGAGGGTATAGGCTCTATTGGTAACCACTCCTGTATTCTTATTGAAAATGTCTTACTTGTTAATGGTCTTAAGCATAACTTGTTGAGCATTAGTCAATTGTGTGATAAAGGTTTCTATGTTTTATTTGATAAAAATGGTTACAAAATTATTGACATAAAATCCAATAGAACAATGCTCATAGGTCATCGCATAGGAAATATTTACATGGTGCATCTAAATGACATAAACTTATCTCATACATGCTTAGTTGCTAGTGATAAAAATGATGCATGGTTATGGAATAAGAAACTTGGTCGTGCTAGCATAAGTGTTTTAGAGAAACTTGCCTCCCAAAATCTAGTTAGAGGTTTACCTAAGCTCAAATTTTCATTTGATAAAATTTGTGATGCATGTGCTAAGGGTAAACAAAAGAGAGTTTCTTCTAAGTCTATTAATGATGTTTCAACTAGTAGAGTATTGCAATTGATCCATATGGATCTTTTTGGACCTATTAGGACTACTAGCTTGGGTGGAAAATCATATGCTTTTGTTATTGTTGATGATTACTCTAGCTATACTTGGGTTCTATTTTTAAGCTCTAAAGATGAAGCCTTAGAAAAGTTTATCACATTTTCAAACATTTCTCAAAATGATCTTGATCAAAGAATTTCTCATATTAGAAGTGATCATGGAACCGAATTTCAAAATTTAGGTTTTGAAAATTTTTGTAATGAAAATGGTATTAGCCACAATTTTTCGGCTCCTCGCACTCCTCAACAAAATGGGGTAGTTGAGAGGAAAAATAGAACTTTAGAGGAAATGACTAGGACCATGCTTTGTGAAAACAATTTGCCTAAGTATTTTTGAGCGGAAGTCACAAACATTTCTTGTTACATCATAAATCGAGTAATGATTAGACCTATTTTAAAGAAAACTCCTTACGAGATTTTAAAATGTAAAAAGCCTAACTTTAGCTATTTTCACCCTTTTGGGTGTAAGTGTTTTGTTTTGAACAATGGAAAAGACAATTTAGGTAAATTTGATGCAAAAAGTGATGAAGCTATTTTTCCTTGGTTATTCTTTAAATTCTAAGGCTTATAGAGTTTTCAACAAAAGAACCTTAGTTGTAGAGGAATCTATACATGTGGTTTTCGATGATAACCTCCTTCCTAGGAAGGATTTTTGTGATGGTGATGATGTAGGAATCATTGAAACCATTGATGATGGACAAGCATCAAAGGTGGATGGGATTCTAAGCAATGAGGAAGCACAAGATCCTCCAATAGAAGCTCTTGGAAATGTAAAACTTGAAGAAAAGGAAGCGAGTTACCCAAGGGAGTTCAACTATGTCAAAAGTGGTAAAATCTTGGGTGATCCATCTTAGGGGGTAACTACTCGTTCTTCTCTTAAATTAATAAATCATATTGCATTTATCTTATGCATAGAGCCTAAAAATATCAAAGAAGCCTTAGGTAATGATTATTGGATTTTGACTATGCAAGAAGAGTTAAAACAATTTGAGAGAAGTAATGTATGGACATTAGTTGATAGGCCTAGTAATAAGTCTACTATAGGAACTAAATGGGTTTTTAGAAACAAACTAGATGAGAGTGATAACATTGTAAGAAACAAAGCTAGATTAGTAGCTCAAGATTACACTCAAGAGGAGGGAATAGATTTCGATGAAACCTATGCACTCGTAGCTAGAATGGAAGCCATTAGGATGCTACTTGCATTTGCATGTTATCATGATTTCAAGCTTTTTCAAATGGATGTCAAAAGTGCTTTCTTAAATGGTTTTATAAATGAAGAAGTGTATGTTGAACAACCACCGGGTTTTGAAGACTCAAAATTTCCAAACCATGTTTTTAAATTAACAAAAGCTTTATATGGTTTGAAACAAGCTCCTAGAGCTTGGTATGAAAGGCTTTCAAACTTTCTAATTGAAAAAGGTTTTGGAAAAAGGAAGGTGGATACTACACTTTTTATAAAAAGGTTTAAAAATGACATCTTAGTAGTTCAAATTTATGTTGATGATATTATTTTTGGATCTACTAATGAGTGTTATTGTCAAGAATTTTCTAAGCTAATGCAAGGTGAATTCGAGATGAGCATGATGGGGAAACTCTCATTCTTTTTGGGACTCCAAATTAAGCAAAGGAAGGATGGCACCTTCATCAGTCAAGCAAAATACATCAAGGATATGCTCAAAAAGTTTGGCTTGGAGAATGTGAAACTTCAAGTCACTCCAATGAGCTCATCTACTAAGCTTGACAAGGATGAAGGAGGTAAGTGTGCTGACTCTAAATTGTATATATCAATGATAGGTTCTTTGCTTTATTTTACCGCAAGTAGACCGGATATTATGTTTAGTGTTTGCTTGTGTGCTAGGTTTCAAGCTAGTCCTAGAGAATCACATTTAGTTGCCATTAAGAGAATCTTTAGATACCTTAGAGACACCCCTTGTTTAGGTCTTTGGTATCCTAAAGTCTCATCCTTTGATCTTCATGCCTATTCGGATGCGGATTATGGTGGTTGTAAGATTGATAGGAAAAGTACTTCTGGAACTTGTCAATTTCTAGGTAGTATACTCATATCTTGGTTCTCAAAGAAACAAAATAGTGTAGCTCTCTCTACCACCGAAGCGGAGTACATATCCTTAGGGAGTTGTTGTGCTCAAGTTTTATGGATGAAGCAACAACTCTTAGATTATGACATTAAGGTAGACACCATACCTCTAAAGTGTGATAATACTAGTGCCATATGTCTTACCAAAAATCCCATTCAACACTCTAGAACTAAGCACATAGAAATTAGACACCACTTCATTAGAGATCATGTGTCTAAAAATGATGTTGTTTTAAAGTTTGTTGACACCTTAAATCAATTAGCGGACATTTTTACAAAACCTTTGGATAAGGAGCGTTTTTGGACCCTTAGGAGAGAGTTAGGTCTAACTAGCCTACCTTGACCTCTTAAGTGTTATTTTTTATGCATTTTTTGCTTGAATATTGTTTGACATCATGTTTATGTTTTTCTTTGTATCTTGATGTCTCCATGCATTTTGCTAGGGGAGTATGAACTTATTCATGCATTTAATCATGTCATAACATCATATGCATGCTTTTAGGAGATTTAGAAACTCATCTCTAGTACTTTTAGAAGTCTAAATGCAAAGCTTTCCTCGGTGGTATCAAACCATGTTCTGATACCCATTCATCATCTAATCTGGGAAGTGTCTGGGAAGAACAGGTATCGAACGATGCTTCGATACCTGGTTCGAATGGTTCGAAATACACGGCGGCAGTTTGGTTTAAAACACCCAAAACCTAATTTTAATCACACTAAAACACTTTCAAAATTTAAACTTCAAACCCTAGCCGGTCCTCTCTTTATAATTCCCTCAAATCCGCCTCTCTTACCACAAAATCTTCACGTTTTTTTTGAGGGATTTTAATCTACACATCAAAGACTTCATCATATCAACAAACAGTGCTTAACAATCACTTGATTCATCCTAATCTACACTCAAGGTATATTTTTGGAAAACCTTATTTTCGTTTGGATTTAGATTGTTAAAAATTAGTTTTTGAACATATTTAAATTGTCTATTGTATGGGTTTTCATAATCCTATAATTTCTTTTAAAAATCCAATTTTTTTCAATCGAATATAAATCCTTTTCGTATTTTTTGGTTTGGTTTTCTAATTTTTTTTTTAATTTTCAAATACCTTGAATTGTTAGATTACTTCATAGGATTGAATTTGATTATATAGCATATATGTTTATCAAACTAATCAAATCGTTTTGTGATATATCTAGATTATGGCACCAAAGAAACGTTCTCGTACTGAGGCTGGTTCTTCATCACGCTCTACTCGTGTTGATGTCCAAGAAGTCCTTACACGATGCTTAGATACACCTCAACGGGTCAACCAATTCAACCTCTTTCACCATATCCCTCTTAAACAAGAACGTAGGGTTGATGTCAATTTCATGAACTCCATTAAGTTTCCATTCAGATACTACAATCTTCTTGTTCAATGGAAGTTCTTGTAATTTCTTATCCACACCGGTAAATTTTTTCTTTCTCTCGTCCTAATTTTTTACACTAATGCCACATGCCTTCTTGATCCTATGGACGAAATCAAGGTTGTAGCCATCGAGTCTTTTCTTATGGGCAAACTCTTTCAAATCGATGTCATGACTCTTGAGGAGGTTTTTGGCCTTGAGGATGAGGGTGAAACCGATGAGGAATCTCTAGGCCAATTTACCGGAGCCGCATCTACTCTTGACGTACATGATCGTTTTCTTCATCTTATCATCTCGTGGTGGATTCGTCCATCCAATGGTAAGTATTCTCGTATACGTCTAGTAGATAGTTTTTGGCTAGAATGTTTTCGTCGACGTGTTAGACCAAATCTCGCCCAAATTGTCTTCTCCGAAATTGTTTGGCATGTTAAAAACCGAGCCACCCCTCTTGTCCAATATTTTCTTTATGCATGTATTTTAAGTTCTATTTTCTTGCATTTGCGAATTGATTGTTCTTTTGACCGGGTAAAGTCTTTGAAAGAACTTATTGGTGAGACTTCTCTTCATCGTGCCCACTTTGTTTATTCCGGTAACGGTGAATGGTCTCGTGGTGCTCCTCATCCTCCTGCCATTAACCCCGAGCCTCTTCATCAAGTTGCTCCGAGTGTTGACATGATGACCTTCCTTACTACTCGGTTCGATAACCTGGATATTCAGTTTGGTATTTTGAATGACAACTTTGGTTCATTGAGTGCTCGCTTGGATTCTATGGATGGTCGTCTTGACTCTATGTCCACTCAATTTCAATCTAGTTTTGACTCTATCAATACTAGATTGACGGGACTAGATGCATTGCGCATCTCTATTGAAGCCCTTCGGTATACTCAAGAACTTAACGCCCAAGATGCCCAAGATGTCAATGTTGAGGATGAAGATGACGAGGAAGACGAAGACGAAGAGGACGAAGACAAGGATGATGATGATGATGAGATGGGCGATTAGAGCCCCTCCTTTATGCTTTGTTATTTTTGGCTTTTTAGGACTAGCTATGTTTTCTTAAATTTTTATTGCATTCATAATTAGACCATATGCACCTATTATTGTTATTTCCTTTTTTTATCTTGTTTATTTTGTTGGATTTGGATTTTTTTTAATATTTAATGCTATGGATTATGTTTATTACTTTTCTCCTTAATGTCTTATATTGCTTTATAGTTCATTGATTTTGATCTAACAAAAAGGGGAAGAATTTTAATGCTTTTAAGTTTACGATAACCACCATATTCAATGTATTTAAAAATCGTGCACATATTAAGGGGGAGTCTTTAAAAGTTTTCAAAGTGTTTTAAATCCAAAAATTTTGACTTAAACTTAAAAATCTTTAAATGGTTTTGTTATATCAAAAAGGGGGAGATTGTAAAACTAAATTTGATTTTGATATAACAATTAAATAGAAGGACTATTATTTGAAATAACTTTAAGTCCCTAAGTCAATATTTTTGATTTCAAGTCAAACAAAGATTTTAAAAGAAAAATTCTAAGTATTTTTGAACGACGCTGGATTTTCAAAGCCATATTCTTATGTTCAAGAACAGGTATCGAACCACCATTCGAAACAAAGGAGCTTACTGCCAGCCTCTGTTTCGAAACACCGTTCGATACCCCTGGATTTTCAAAGTCATATTTTTGTGTTCAAGAACATGTATCGAACCACCATTCGAAACAAAGGAGCTCGCTGTCAGCCTCTGTTTCGAAGCATGGTTCGAAGCACTTCGTGCATATTTTTAAGTATTTTAAAATCTATCAAAATAGACCCATGGTATCGAACTATGGTTCGATACCACCCTTAATCCCAACGGCTATTTTTGCATTAAATGTTTTGACCGTTGGTGGTAATTAATGTTTTTGATTGGTGGTTAGCATGTTCCGAAGCATGGTTCGATACCAGCCTTCACAGTTTCAAAAAGGTATCGAAGCATGGTTCGATACCCCTTGGTTTAATGCACAACGGCTCTTTCTATTCTTGGTCTATTTCGAAACAGGTAGTACGTGTTTCGATACCGTCTGCTGCAGAGTGCATTTATGGTGGGAAATTGAAGTCTAAACGGCCATATTTATGTTCCCAACAACCACAACAGATAGAAATCAATGAGATGGTATAAAATGAAGAAATTTCAACAGCATTAAGGACTATTGAACCTCAAGCAACATCCAAGCACACAAATCCAACTCAAAGCACTTCATTGCATACTTTAGCCTCTCAACTTGTGTATTTCACTTTGATCAGTTGTAATTTAAGTTTAGGGAGAGTTTGTTTGTATTTGGGGCTATTATTTCTTGTGAGAGAATCCTTCTTAGCCAAACCAAATTTCTTGTAACACCTTGTAAGGTCTAAATCAATTTTGGGTAGAAAATTGATTTGCTTGTAAAGGTTATCCCTTGAACCTAGAAAAAGGTTGAACCACTATAAATCATTGTATTCTTTATTTCTCAATTTATACCAAAAATCTCCTACCAAATTTTTTATATATATCCAATTCACCCCCCCTCTTGGCCATTATTCAACGTCGATCAACTCAACAACTCCAAACTTACCTATTAATTTTGATTCAATGTGCAATATGATCGAGATTCAAGGGTGAATAAAGAAATAAAATAAATCAATAATTGAATTGAACCATAATATGTGGACGGTTAATGACCCACATACTTAAAAATTCTTCGAATTAAATCGAATATTTTTTAATAAATAAATTTAAAATAATTATTATTATTTTTTATTTACTTGAAAAAATAATTCTTTTAAAAATGTTTGTAAAAAAGACTAAATTTTTTTATCGTTAAAAGCCATAAAATAAAGTTATTTTATTAAAATAAATTTAAAACATTAAATCACAAAATTAGTATATAAAAATTAAAAAACGAGTCAAATCAAATTTAATTAAAATGTACGGGGGAAAAATCCGATCAAACCGAATCAATCTCGGCCCTAAATGTAATATGTTATCTTTAATTTAATGCAAATATAAACATTAAAAACTTAATTCTGATTTAATAACAGAAATTTTTTAATTTTAATTGAACTGTACACATTTAATAAAAATAACATTAATTAATTTGTTTTATTAAATAGAGAATTGTTATATTTTTATATCAAAATTCATATAAAATAAAATAATTTTAATATTTTTAATCATTATATTAATTAATAAATAATCATTAATTTATTTTTATATTAAATAAATATATTTTATAATATTTAAACTTATTAAATAGATACCGTGAAAATTAAATAAAATCAAACTTTAAATATATATAACGAGTTTAGCTAAGGCCAGGGCCCTTCCTTCTGGTAAGTCCAATATCTAGCCTCCACAGCCCAGCGCTAGATGCTGGGACCGTCCGAGAAAAAGCAATTATAGTGCCTTCCAAGCCCAAAACCATGCCTATGTGATTAGGAGAAAAAATATTGTTATTTTCAAGTATTTTTCTTATACCCAACATTAAAAATATAAAATTTAAATATTAATTTTTAATTTTAATATCTAATAAATATATTTTACTCTCAATTTTTTAAATTTTTAATCAATTTTAATCATAAATCTTAAATTTTAAATTTTTTTAGTGTGAGGGAATATATAGGTAGAGGTGTTCAAAGATATCCAATCCGGTAGATCTTATCCGAAAATTTGGATATCCGATCCAGTTTTTATTTTTAGACCGAATATCCGATCCGATTTTAAGTTTTCTGGATCGGTGACGTATCGTAATATTTCAAGTTTTAAATTATTCGAAAATCTGAAAATCCAAAAATTTAAATTTTCATTAATATTAATCTTGTTATATTTACAATTTAGTGTTTGTTATATTTAAAAAATTTTATAACTGTGAATCTTATTGTATTTAGTAATTTGTTGTTTATTATATTCAAAAGTCTAAAATTTTTATAAATACAACCTTCAAATTTGAAAAATTAATATAATCAAATTATATTTTTGATAATCGAATATCCGACTATCCGATCCAAATATCCAATATCCGAATAAACGGATATCCGTTTTTTCGGATCGGATATAAATCACTATATTATCGATCCGAAAACCTAAATATCTAAAAATTCGAATTTGATCCGATATCAAACAATAAACACCCATGTATATAGGGGTGTTCGCATCAGCCAACAAGCATACACAAAATATACTAAGCAACAATTTGCTTCATGTGAATTGTTTTCAAAAAAATATGATTAAAAAACTCAGAAAATCAGAAGGAAGGTCACTTCATAACATTCTCTCGCCTTGAGCCCGTATTCTCACCACTCACTATCTCACTCCCTCGCTACGGCCACCAAAATAGGGGTGAGTATTCGATCAAGTCGAGTTAAAAAATTTTGAGTTATTCGAATTAATAAGTCATATTTTACAACTTAAATTTTATTTAAAACTTTTTCGGTTCGAGTCGAGTTTACAAAATTCGATTGAGTCGAATCGAGTCGAGTTTTCGAGTTCCTATAAATATTTAGTTCTAATTATTTATCATGTTATAGTATGATTTGATTCTAATTTAAACGACTTTTTCTAATCATATAAGATATGCATATATTTTTTTTCATATGTAGCAATATTTTTTTATATTTTTATATATCAATGTATATATACCATAAAAAATTGAGAGATTCGTCTCAAACTTAAAAGTTAATCCTTTAATTACTAAAAATTTCGAGTTATTCGAATTTCCATTTTACAACTCAAACTTTATTTGAAATTTTTTCGAGTCGAGTTAAAACGAGTCGAGTATTTTCACCTTGAGTCGAATCGAGTTATTCGGTTTTTTCGAGTCGAGTTTTGCTCACCCCTACACCAAAGAATGCTCCCGGACCACCACCTGAAACGTCCTCTTCCATTCAAGAAAATCACCCGACTACGTCAGGAATAGAGTCAGGATTTGAGTTTGATAGAACAAAACATAAATATTTAAAAATAAAAAAATAATTAAAAAATAATTTTTAAAAAAATTTAAATAAAAAGACAAAAAAATCTTGAGGATAGGAGGTGATTGTCTCATGTAGTTTCGTCCATGAACTACGCTATCAATAAGGATAAAAAAAAAATTTAAAAAATTTCTATTCATGTGATTAGGGGTTTAGTATTTAAAGCTCCAAGCTCAAACTGCTCCAGTCCTCCCCATGCTGCTCTTGGCATGTATAAGAAGAGCCTCCAGGCAGTGACCGTCTGGCTTTTACATAAACTTGTAGACGCCTTAACATTTGTGTCGGGATTAGAATTTCAATATTTAAAAAGAGTAGGGACTAAAATTGGTGAAGTTATACAGTACAAAGACTAAATTCATATTAACTAATAGTACATTTGAAATTTTTTAATTCGATTTGAGTTTATAAACATCAAGTTGAGTTCGAGACGAGTTGAGTTCTCGAGTTCTTAAATAAATTCAATTGTAATCATTTATACTGTTATAGTATAATTTGATTTTAATTTAAATGACTTACTTTAATTATATACGATATGTATATATATTTTATCATATTTTTCATGTGACATGTTCATACTTTTTACAATATTAGTACATATATAAGGAAAAAAAAGAGAGATTTGGTTAGAACTTACAAAAAAATAATCCACTATTTATTAAAATTTTTGAGTTATTTGAATTTCTATTTTATAACTTAAACTTTGTTTGAATTTTTTTTCGAATAGAGTCGAGTTTATATAATTTTCAATCGAGTTAAAAACGAGTCGAGATTTTTTATCCCAAATCGAGTAAAAAAATTAATTTTTTAATCGAGTTTTACTCGTCCCTAACTAAAAGTGAGATCGAACTAGTTTTTTATTTTTTTACTTATTGGTCCTATTAATCCATCGACCGAAAACTTAGCATACCAGATAACACTATCAATTAGCATGTTTAGTTGAGTAAAAATCTTCTACCTCTTTACAATGCCTCTTATGTTTCTTGTTGAAGTTTTTTAAAAAATTAAATTTTAAACCATAATCGTTATTTTCTTTATCCTAAACCAAAAAAATCTATACTTTAAAAACACACCCTACCTCTAATTCCCTAAACTCTAACCACAACATCTAACTTTGAACCCTAAATTTTACGTCCTACACCCTAAATCCTCTAATTTAAAATAGAGACATATAAAGAGACATAAAAAATCAGACAATTTGCACCAAGTTTAATTAACAATTTTTATATAAATTGATTTATCTGTGAGACAACAGCTGCTGCTTATAGGCTAAGAGCTTAGTTTTTTTAACAAACAGGGCAGTCCCTAGATGCATAAGGATACTCATCCAAATAAAGCCGATTACTTTATTCTTTGCTGTGAGATAGCACAAGAATGGAGAATCCTGTCCCCACAATCGATGAAGGAAGAGTTGTTGTCATTGCAGGTACGACCATTGGCGCCGTTCATGGGCGGCTCACTCACACATGTTGATGGCTGCTATCTCTAAGATCAGCAGCTGCAGCCCTATGCATGAAGTGATCCTATAAGTGTGCTCACATGTGTGAAGAATCATGCAAGTTGGAGAGCACAATAGTAAGAATTTACAGCCACAAAGAGACATCACATTCACAATCTGGTTCGTAATCTTATTCTGCAGAAGAAGGATTCAAAGGAGGCGATTTCGAGGATCTTGTGTAAATGGACATGCCAACCTCAGAATTTTTCACTTTTGTTACATTCTGATATGAATTAAGTATAAAGTATTCATAAAATCTACCAAAAAGATGGGGATTCGTATGGTTTGTAGGCTAAACACGTGGTCGATGAATCAAGTTAACATGAATCTTGCTACTTTATATTCCTTTGGTTAATTTTCTTGAACCAGTTATTGGAAGAAGTGATTATATCAGATCAGCATACATAGGCTTACACAGCTAATATTTTGTATATGGTTTGAGTAATATTTAGCAGACACTTGTTTTAGCCAATTTGTTGAGCTCTATAAATACTCTAGCATGGAAGCTTAAGTTCCAGCAGCTTCAAGCTTCAAACCCTTTCTCTCCTTTTCCTAATTCACCTTCTAAAACTTCAAACTTCCACTATCGAAAGTTGTTTGAATTTGATCCGGTGCTCTTCGACCTTTAACTGAAATCTACAGGTAACCAAGGGACTTTCTCCTGTTACTTAGGATCTGCAGTCTGCACATATTGTGAACAAGGATTTTCGGCATGGACAAGGTGACTCGATTGGCCTCGGAGAAAGGGGTAGTGCTATTCAGCAAGAGTTCATGTTGCATGTGTTATGCAGTCAAAATTTTGTTCCAAGAGCTTGGGGTGACCCCTATGGTTCATGAGATCGACCAAGACCTTGAAGGCTGGGAAATGGAGAAGGCCCTCACGAGGTTGGGGTGCAATGGTCCTGTTCCAGCCATCTTCATCGGTGGAACGCTAGTGGGTTCCACCAATGAAGTTATGTCCCTCCATCTAAGTGGAGGGCTGATGCCTATGCTGAAACCTTATCAGAATTTGTGTTAAAGAACCTTTCAAGTAAACTTCAAATATCACATTGAAAGAATAAACTTGGCTCAGTATTAGTTCTGTATCTCTAGTCATGAGCTGTGTACTGTGTATTAGTCTGCTTGTAGGCCTTTGTATTAGCTCTCTACCATGTAATTTACTTTCATTCTTCCTTTTTAGCTTTCAACAGAATTTGCATGTCTTCAATATATTCGAAAGACCATACCCCACAAGCCGACACTCATGTTTGAATACGTATCGAACACAGTCAGAATCAGATACTTTAAGAACAATAAAAGTCTGGATAACATAATCTAGACATAGTTCCAAGGACAAGGGAACTGAGTTGTGCAAGTGATTGACTTGACTCGACTTACCGAGATAACTCAAACAAGATATAACAAGTTTTCCTTTAACTTTGTCAACTTGAAACGTGTAATTCTTTGCGCAGCTGTCTAGTTAAATATGGGGAATTACTGTGCAGGTGAGTGCAGGAAGACTGAATTCTGGGAGAACTGTTAATTTGTTATCACATTCAACCTGTGTTCTGGAAAACAGAGAATAAAGACTGCTATGGCTGAGGTTCCTGTCCCCGTACCCGTACCCGTACCCTTATCCGTATCCGTGCAACTTAGTTCAGGAGCATGTTGAACTTAAGTTCCGGGTATATGATAGGACAGATATAGCACACAGTACTTCCGCATCATCTATGACTGTGGCAAGCCTTAAGCAAAAGATTATTGCTGAGTGGCCACAAGGTTACTAATATGTTTCTGCTTGCATATTTCCTCCTCTAAACATACTCCTTTCTGAAATCTGTAATTTGATTAAATATCACAGATGCTCGGTTTCATTGTCTTTGCTAGTGCTTCTTTCTGTCATCTGATCACTTTTAACCTGAAGCCGAATTCCTGCCGGTGTGTTATTCTTTAATAATCCATAAACATGCTCCCTAGTTTTGAGCACATCATCTGTATAGTGGCTGCTTTTGTTACTGTGATTACTCAGGTTACATAGTTCTGTAACTACCTACTCTTATCAGTACAATTAGGCATTCCAGACAGACAGAGATGGCAATGAAGAGGTAAATGTTTGGTCCCTTTTTACATATGATCACAAAGGTTTATGTAGGATAAAGAAAAAGAGTCCTTGCAGAAACTGTATTAAAAAAATTATATTGCTTTATCAGACTTTAAAAGACAACAGAACCCTTTTAACCAAAGTTCATTTACATAACCACAGCTCTCAAAGCATGACAAAGCTACCTATAAAGATTTGAAGAACCAACTCCAAGAGACATGAACCCCTTTTTGCAGCTATTACCAAGCTATACGATGAGCAACGACCATTGGCCGTCGTGGTGGTTGTCTGATGCAGGTGAGCATGAGGGAGATGGCGATAAGCAGTGCCAGGAGAAGACCGGTGACATCGATGCTTAGATCTATGCAAAACTGTGCCATCTCCAATGCTACCAAGACCAGCTTCTAATTCCTTTTTATGCTCAAAGGAGAAGTCGAAGAGAGGAATTACTAGGAAATGCCATGCATACCAAGGTGGGTCTCATATTTTTTTGTAGTCAAATCGTATGTGGAAAATCTGATGGTAATATAAAGTATATAAGCTTTTTCATTGGTCTTATGGAGTTGTTAGCAGCAAAATATTGACTAATCTCGTCGGATACCAGTCAGAATCCTCCACCACCACCCAATGTTTTCTTTTTATGTCTGCATAAATCTACCACCGTCCACCTGCTTGATAATACAACAATTTGAAATGTTCTATGAATCCTAGTCGAAGTCCACGCCCCGTCTATGACAGTGATATTGGTAGTGTTTAACTGTTTCGGTACTTGGCGGATGTTGTTCGATCAAGTCGAGTAAAAAAACTAATAGTTAAATTTACAAACTGAAATTTCATTTAAAAAATTTCGAATTGAAGTCATGAAATGAAATTTAAATTGATCTATTTGAGCTTCTATTTAAATTTAATTAAAAATATTTATAATATTACGATACTAAGTGATTTTAATGAACCAGCTTCTATAATTATAATATATATATTAAGATATGATATATATTGATAAAGTTGAAAGAGGCTCAAACTTAAAAATTGATCTATTAATTATTAAAATTTTGGAGTTAACAAAAATCTCATTTTATAACTTAAAATTTTATTTGAATTTATAAAATTATAATTGATTTATTAATTTGTTTAGTTTAATGATGATTTGTGTATTTTACTCTATATTTAATATTGAAAAGAACCAACTAAACTACACATTCCCCATGCTTTTGATGCCAAGTTCTTGTTCAAAGTTACTTTTTCCCAGTGAAAAATATTTTTGAACAACTAAAAGCTAAACACCCCGGAAATCAACAACCCAGCAATGATTCGTAGAAAAAGAACACTACTAATGTACGTGATCAATGTGTTGTTTTCCATAATTGGGATTTGGGAAAGGAGAGTTCGAACTTCGAACCCGTAACAAGTAGTGTTTTTGATCTCAACTGATTCTAATGTTTCAAGTGGAAGACGACGGAGGGGACAGGGGTGGGGTTAAAGTGGTGTCACCGGAGAGCAGGAGCTCACCGGAAGCAAGAAAAGATAGCGTGAATGAAGCAAAAAACAAAAGTAGTGAACCGGACACTGACCAATGGCTCAACAGTCGAGGCTCCATCTCATATAAAAACTCAAAATAATGTGAAAGTTACCATACCTGCTGGGATATAAGCAGAGCTGCAGGGACCACCTACCTTGCCTTGCTCTCTTGCTACATGATGGTGCAAGCTTTTTGTCAGTATCATGAACCATGACTCAACTTGGTAAAATCTTTACGTAGGGAGGTTAAGGAAACAAAAAGGAAATCTTAAAATGTGTGTGGTCTGGTGGATTGCAAGGATTAACCAGTTGGGAAGTCTTTCTGCTTGTGATTTTGTCGTGGGAAGACGATAAAGGAGTCGGGAGAAAGAAAGCTTTCCTTTAGGTTGAATTTCCATGAAAACTTTGACAATAGCATCGCAGAGCAAATCCCTTTGTTGGTGGACTAGTCAATCGTCAACACTCCAAAGTTTTCAAAGCTGAAGTCCATATCGGATTCTCGAATCAAAACAACAAATGGATAAACATCCAACAGTCTGCCAATGGTATTCAAACTCAAGCTGTTTATTCATCATTAATTAGTATTCAATAGCTCGGCCAAGTATAAAACGAATGGCATTTGAGCTCTCATGCCTTGTATACCCTCCATATTACATTCCCACTCTGATCCAATCAATCACATTTGCAATTATATTAAGGTACATAAAGAGCATGTTACCTTATATGTCCATATCCTTGAGATCAAATGAGGTTTTATGTCAAGAAAGCGGCAATGCAGAATCTTCATCCATTGTACAAACAAAAGGAGGCATGTCCAACCTCGGTCCAGCAACAGACCTATAAATGTAGAGCTTATCGACTGGGAAGCTATCCGGTCTTGAATCTGGCGGTTCGCTCTCATCTATAACTTCAACATTCAACCTGGGCATCTTCTGACCAAGCAGCTTGCATGCTCCAAAACTAACAGAGCAAGATGACATCCAAAGGGATCGCATTGTCTCCAGCTTTGCAGCATTGGACAAAAGAGCCTTGTCCCCGAAGGGGCAGTCCCTGATCTCTAGTTTCCGGAGGCTTTCACACCCGGAAAGCACGTGATGGAGTCCCAAATCACTCTCTCCTGCAAAAGCCACAGATAGCATTTCTAGCTTTTTGGCATACCTCCCAATATATTCAAACACACGATCTGTGAGGAGACCAGAGAGGGAAAGGCGTCTGAGATCCTTGCAGTGCTCGACGATGGCTCCAAATCCAACATCAAGTGGCTCTAGGGTCAAATAATCAGCTGTTCTTGGTTCAATTATACAAAGGCGAAAACGGGTCAAATTTGGACGGTTCTGGGCAATCGTTACTAACGCCATGTTAGACATTCGACGGCAGAAGTACAAAACCGATTGTAGCTTAGGACAAGCCAAACAAACAGAAACAAGTCCCTGTTCTGTCAAGGATACATTTGGCTCTACACTAAACGGATCAGATGGAAACACCCGTAACTCCTGTAGGTCCTTGCAACTAGATGCGAGAGCTTCAAGGCCGCTATCTTCAATGTAATCCAATACCTGTATGCATAACCAATTTTAGTTTTAGGGAAAAGGAGATGCGAGACACAATTCACTCATTCGAACATGTTATGAGAGACAAACAGCTTGAATGGGAAACAGTAACTAGCTTAGACCGATTAAGGTTCACAATAAATTTAGTAAGTCAAATGCTGAGAAGAAACAGTAACAAAGAACAAATGAAATGATATCATAATATCTTACCAATAACCGCTGCAAACTTGGACTGTGTCTTAAAAGCTTGATAAACTCAAGACTGTGTATGGTGGCATAGCTCAAGTTCAGTGAGGTTATTCGGGAGAAAGCGGGGTAAATAGCTGGAAGGTAAGCTGGGACAACATCCCAAAACCCAGACAGGCTCCTTAATTCCTTGCAACAAGAAAAAGCACTTGCCAATTCAGAGAAGACATCTAACTGTAGATCGGCACCGTAGGTACCAGTGCCAAAATCAACCAACTGTGGAGCACAACCCAATATGTTGGCAATCTTATCAAGTGGCACGGCACGGATGAGACGAAGAGTCCTCAGGTTGGTACATCTACCCACCAGGCGTTCCAAGGCTGATAAACTAACTTCATCCGAACCTAAGCAAGAAATGTTGAGAGACACCAGGGATGTGTATGTCTCAGGAAAATGACTCAGCCAATGCCCACCAAGATCATCCATATCACTTTCTCGCAAGTCCAGCTCTCTCAGATTCCTGCATCATCAAGCAGAGTGATTCATACAAATAACACACAAGGCACATAAAGGGACCCGAAAGCAACACTTTGTAGAATAATAGAGTATTAATAAACTAAATCTGGAAATACAGAATTCCTAGGTTATTGAACAACTTTAAAGGTTATACACTGTCATTGTCATTGAAAATGACCAGACTTGCACGCTATAGTAATTTCCCCCTTTTTTTACAATTGCACTTGCAACAAAAGAAAGAAAGTTATTCTTTGAAGTGTATGATTGCAATAGAAAATCATATCAAAAAATCATATGAATCTTTATTTCCAGCATAGAAAATTATTCCCTCCATCCCCAAAACAACGAGAGATTGCAATAGTTATCCACCATTCATATCAATAATTCAGAAGAAAAAAGGAATCTAATTAAAGAGCAAAAAGAAACCCACATTTCCAGGAAATAAACCCAAAACGAATCTCCTGGTGACAAACAAAACAAGGTACCCTAGGTTCTTAGAAAGGTTTCTACCTCAGATCTGAGAAAAGCAAAGCATAAGAATAAAATGGAGACAACTAAAACAAGCAATCAGCCAAGCTTCAAATATAGAAACAAAGCTTTTAGAAACAGCTCTTCAAATCAATTCACATTGCTGGATGACATTTATACTGAAAAAATATTAAAAAATGTAGCTAAACTCCAAAAGAAATCGAAATGAACTTCAAGATAGAAATGAAAAGAAGTAATTAGACTCACGTGCAGCTAGCTGCAATGGCAGCGAGTCCATCAGTTGAAAATCCTTCACAAGAGAAAAGCACCAACACTTTGAAGTTCTTAAACGACTTAGCAATAAGCTCCAAGCATTCATCCGTAACGACCATACGTTTAAGCCGAATCTCTTCCAGCCAAGGGTAGGCACCGGCCATCTCCGCAATCCACGGAAGGACGTAACCGCCCCATCCGTCTGGAACCAGATTGAAGTCCGCAAAGTGTGGTTTCCCTTTCAACTCAATGGATCTAACTTCAGGGAACCGTCTGATCACCATCCTAGGGCTAACAGCGTAACAGTTCCCGATAAATATCTTCCACCGGCACCACCTTTCGATCTCGTACCACGACTTACACACCAGCGACACCGCGTTCCGGTCTTTATCTGATTGTACAAACAAGAAGACATGCTCCAGCACCTCATCTGGTAACGAAAACACCATTTTCTTCTGCATTTATCAAAAACCGAAAAGAAAAACAATACACGAGTAAAAATGAAGCGTTTCGGTCGAAAAAAGATAATAACTTTTATTGTGCTCTGGACTGAGCCGAGGATTTCAGAATTTGTCAAGCTTTAGGGTTCATTTTTAGATCTGAAACGCCATTAATGAAAGCTTACGAGCAGAAGAAGCTAAGGAGCTAACGAGAAAGTGTAGTGAAACACAGAAAAGGATAAGCATTTGTATTTTTGCGTGGAAGATGGGTTAGATTTTAACCATGGTTAACTAAGTCATGTGAATGGGGTTTTCAATATTTTGTATGGCCGTACAGTTGACGTTTATGATAGCAACACGTGGAGAGATAAGGAACGTTGGATTGCAAGAAGGGGAGATTTCAGAATATCGTACGTGAGATTTAAAATATCACGAGATATTGATCTGGTGAGGGTGGGGAGTATTACTGTGTGATGATGTGTAGAGGAACTTTGTTGTTGGTGCATGGAATGTCATGATTGGCATAGCGTGTGGCTGGATCTAAGGGATCTGATATTGTGGGGACCAAAAAAGGGTGTTGAAGCATATTAAGTTTTTTATATAGTACTATTAGTTATTTTTTTCTCCATAAGTGTTTTTATAATTATAATTTAAGAATATTATTTTTTATTACAATTTTAGTATTGTTGAATGGATTTTTATTTATTTATTTTTCTTTACTTTTAGTAATGAATAAAAATTGTATTTTTTCCATTTAGTTGGATAAAAACTTTAGGATGTTAAAATTATCTGATCCGATTGATTTGATTCGATGATTTGATGACACAAAAAATATTAAGTATTTTTCAAAAATTATTATCAAGTTAGGTCAAATACTCAATTCGATAATAATTGAGCCAAATCTAAGCTGATTTTTCTTAATTATTAAGTACCCAATCCCACTTGATAATTTTGTCTTTTAATATATATTTAATTTTAATATATTTTTATTCTAGATTCATAATATAGGTGTTTAAAATATGAATTGAACTTATATTGATGTTATATATTGTTAGTGAATCATGTGATTTATTTTTTTTTTATCAAAAATAACTTAAAATAAAAGTAAAAACTAAAGAAGAAAAAATCATTAAAAATTGAGGGGTTAAATTATAAAATTAAAAAATTTAATTTAAAAAATATAAACTAAAATTAAATAGGTATTTTATAGTAGTTTAGGAGCGTTTAGTCAAAATTAACATAAAACAAAAATGAATGAATGAAAAAATAAAAAAAAATACAAAAGTAAAGGATTAAATTAAAATTTATGAAATTCATTTTCAAAAATATAAATTGAGCTAAGTATTCTAAATTGGTATAAGAATATATGATTTAAATTTGATAAAAAAATAGACTTAAAATGAAGAGATATTCGAAAATAAAATAATTTTAGGTACTAAATCATAAAATTGTATAATTTTTGTTTTTGATTTTTAAATTTTTTGAGTTAGACAAATTTTAATTCGAATCAAATTTTAAAAAATAAATTACTTAAATTTATTCAATTAACTCTAACAATTCAAATAACTCAACTCAAATAACTCAAAATCGAATAAAAATATTTTTTTCAGAAACAAGTTTTGCTGACGTCAAGACCATTAGAGAAATAACTGATGTTAAAATACTCTTTCGCCCTTTGTTTTGCCCAGAACTCAAGGATAGTGTTGTCAATTAGTGAAAAGGACACGGCGTTATGTGTCTGACGTGTCGCGACATGGGAGTCCATAGAGCTGTCCTTTTTATTTAGTCTGGAAAAAGTTGAGGGGAGGAGATCAACGGTGTGAAATGAAGAGCTGATAAAAATGAGACATGTCTTAACCGTTGGATGGTCTCTTCGGAGTCTATATTTTAATTTAATGAACATGAGAATTAAATTTTATAAATTAAAATATAATAATTATTTTCTAAACATTTATAAAATATTTAAATCTTAATTATAACATTAATTACATAACCATTTGTTTAATGGATGAGCTGAGTTGTGTTGCACGTAAGCTGATTTATTAATGAGGGGAAATCGTGATTAAGATTAAAAAAATCTGTTTTACTTTGATTATTAAGTGTTTAAGACTTTAAGTTAATCCCACGCTTGGACGCCGGGAATCTCTCGCTCCCTACACTGAGATGGCTTGGACTCTGCTGTATTCTTACCGGTGATACCGCCGACCTAGAATTTTCAAATATTTTGAAAAAAAAAATTAATTAAGCTCCGAATTGTGATTTAGATAAATTAAATCATATATTATAATTATATTACGTGATATTTATAAATTTTTATTAAAATTTTACCTTTTATAATATTTATATATGTTTTTAAGATTTTTTTATATTTTTAAAGATTTTTTACAAGTATCATTTGATAATATTGTAACATGATAGATTATATTAATTGATCCAAAAATTATCAAATATAATAATTAGTGTTGGTCAAATGGGTGAATTGTTAAAATTTGATAAAATTTATTCAAATTATACTCATTAAAAATTTATTATTTTTATTAAAAATTTGATCTATAAATCTATTACTTTTATAGCACGTTTTTCTGTCATTGTGACACGTTTTCTTCTGTCTTTATGACATGTTTTTATTTTGTGGTTTGATTCATCTGCTCTTGTGGCACGTTGCAGCATACCCTAGCAATCGATTGTTGTTTGTCGGTGGTTTGATTTATATGCTCTTGTGGTTTGATTCAATCGACGCTAGTTTCTGATTTATATTTTTGTCGGTGGTCTTTCGAAAAGTTATATCCCCACCCCGGTTGATGGTTGTTTGCCGATGAAACCAGTCTTAGGTAGGGGTGCTTTTTACATGACAATTTGGATTGTAGACTACTCCTCCTTTCTTCTTTATGCGTCTCGTTTGGACAGAGACAAGGAGATTCAAGAAGCTTCTAAATTTTATTGGTATGCTTAATTTCATAAGAATTTTATTTTCTCTGTTTTTTGGGTTGTAAAATGGTTGGATTGTTTAATCCAATTTTTCACTTCTTGAAGGCGACGTAATTATAATTTTTATGAATTTAATAAAATTCAGTAACATTTGTCAAAAAAAATTATTATTTTGAGTTAGTTTGTTGCTCGTTAATCTTACCATATTTTTTAATTTTTTTTATTAATGTATGTAAAATCTATTAATATTATATAGAGTTTAGTATAAGCATAAATTAACAACTAAAAATATTTAAATGATATACAAAATAATTTCAAACTTTAAAATAACAATCCATAAATATATCAAATTAATATATTATAAAAAATTAATGACTTATTTGTAAACTTATCAAGTCAAATTCGCTTGTGTGACTCATAAATTTTTTAAATCAAACATAATTTTAAGTCAAATCAATTCGAGTTAAATTTTAATCCAATCAAAATCTAAAATTAATCATAAGAAGATCGATTCATTTAGCAAGTGAAAATTTTGAATATATATATATATAATTAAAAAATTTATTTAAACCAAAATAAAGTAATACCATGACATTATAAATATTTATAATTAAATCTAAATATAAATTTAAATAATTATTACTTAATTCGATTTGATTTAATATTCATCTCTATATAATAAATCGTGATTAAAAAATAGAAGAATCAACCCGATCAGAGTAGAGATTAAGAAACCAATAAGTGAACGTGTATTGTATAAACTATGAAGTATGAACCCCGCATGAAACAATACGATAAACCCTAAATTTTAAATTTTTATATCTAAATTCCTGAATTGTATGTCATAATTTAAATCTATAAATTTTATATAACTTGTAAAACTTTTAATTTTTATCATCTGCAAAATAATTATTTTATTATGTATTCTAATTATTTATAAAAAAAATAATCGTTAAATATAACGATCAAAATTCACATGAATAACACTAAAAAATTAATAAAATATATTTTCATTCCGAAATGAAAATATAAAACTAAGTAATAATTTGGTCTTCGTTCATTATTATAAGAGGATTAAAAAAACATCTCTCAGCTGGCCAATGAATATTATGGTCAGCTCAGCGACACCTTTCCATCTCTTATCCTTTGACCAATTTAAATCTAGAATAAATCGGTATCCTATTTTAAATTTTTATAGTTATTGTATGAAATATTTATATATAGATTATAGTATATATTTATAAAAAAAATTGTCCAAATATTAATTTTATAAATTCAAATATAAAAGTTTAAATAAAATTTAATTTATAAAATAATATTTATCAACTCAATTAATTTATTTTTTATTTGATTCGATTTAATTAAATATTTGTGATGAGATTATTCCCTCAACATAACTGGGATAAAACCAAAAGGTCACGATTCAAAACAAATTCATAGAGAAGTGGGATCTCTTTAGGGTCTACTACAACATTTAGTAATTGATTTATCGATAAAGATACATGTACTTGATGCCCTGTCCAAGAAAAGGATCCAAGCCCTAATAGCCCTGTTAAACGGTGATTCAATATAGATTTTACGTCTTGGAAGTTGGGACCACTTTGTGATAATGGTACCAATCGACAAAAAACATTAAGGCCGGAAAGACCAATGCACCAATTGCGGTACAATATAGTTGTAATTCACTAGTTATTTCAGATGCTCGTCAAATCTAAAAAAATCAAAAGTTATTTATATTGCTCGAAAACTCCTTCCCACATCACCATTCGAGATTTCTTGGCCCACTATTGGTCAAACCAGCATTCAGTCTAATATGAGTAGGATCGTTGAGACATGCATCATAATTAAAAAAACGAGCACCGTAAAAATATATACCGCTCAGCCAAAGAAAGATGATGGAGAGCTTAGGTGTCATGAAAACTTGATGGACCTGTTGGATGGGATGCTTTTGGGCCTGGCAACTTCTTGGGTTTTACTCCAAGACTGCTTTGGACGCCGTGGGCTGTAGTTCTGGCTCTACTCCTCGGCGGTTCGGCCTTCACAAATCAAGTTCCGCGGTTTTTTCAACTGAAATCTACACTCATTTCGAGGAGAAAGAAAAAAATCTATGAGCAAAGCGGAGAAACCGGCAAAAATATAATTGTCCGGTGGCGCGAATTGCCACGTGCCCGTCTCCCCAAATAAACGGTTATCAACAATTTAGCTTTACCAACCTTTTCTTATTTCCTTTACCGGAGATCTCAAGTTAGCGTAGAGTCCACACTAAGATACTCTCCAGGGTCCCACCCCAAACCCCCCTCCTATTCTCCACAATCGCATCATCAACCATCATCTGGTTTGATTTCAACGATCCTACGGTGGAAAATCAACGGAGCACCGGCGTATCGCGTGTCCGACACTACACGTTATAAAAATCCATTATGTATTTATTCCTTTCGCGGTCTTTGCATTTCCAACGTTTCCTACTCCAAACATTCGGATTCTTCCCGTCACGTGATTTTCCCACTCATTCTCTGCCCTATTTGTCGCAGTAAATCAAAGAGAATCGGTAAATAGTCTCTGATTTCTAGTTACTCAGAAGTTGCAGAGTAGTTTCGCGGTAATTTATTGTTTTTTTGTTGTGTTGTGTGTTCTGTTTTTGTTTGGATGCCGAGAAAATGTTGTGAATAACCGAAAGGATACTTCGTCGTTAAGTTTCCTTTGATCTCTCTCTCTTTTCGCTTTTTCTCTTATTGAATTCATGAAGTGAAATGTGAAAGTAGCATATCCAAAATGGAGTTATTTACTTTTTGATAGATTGAATTGTTATTTTTAGGCTTTACTTGGTGAGTAATCATACTGTTTATATTACTTGTTTGGTTTATGAGAAAGCACTGGAAAATAGTGTTTTAAGTTTTAATATTATTTTGCGTTAACGTGTTGTACTGTAAAAAGAACTTCGTTGTAGATCAAATAGTTGGATTGACTCTCGATTTTTTGATATCTTAGAGTTTAAAGTTTTCCGCAACAGAAATGGTTAGCCGTTTCTTCCATTTTAGGCTTAATTTATGCTAATCATTTCATAGCACATGAATGGTTAATTGATTATCAAGTTCTTAATTATCGTCCTCTGGTTTTGGTGAAGTTGTTTTTGTATATTAATTTGTTATTTCTGTGATATACGATCAATCTTAATAACTGAAGACCTGAGTTGGATTTTTGTGTTTCGAGCAGTGGAATTATTTGGACGGAGGCAGCTAATTTGGATACTGGATTTGAAGGCTTTGTTCTTCCCAAGGATTTAGGGATGGCACTGGAGCCTGATCAAGCTTCGGTTGACTCTATTACGCTATTTGTGGCACTCCTTAGCTCCTGTATTGTGATTGGTCACCTTCTGGAGAAAAATCGATGGTTCAACGAGTCGATAACTGCACTTGCTATAGTGAGTTGCTCAATAACTCCATAACTCATTGAGCTTGTTATCACGTTAAGTTTGAATTGGTATCATTTTATTTTTGATTGGTTGAATTGGTATCATTTTGGTTGTTTGTAACAGGGATATAGTTTTTTCCCTTTTTCAAATGATGGTTTTGGTATGATTGCAGGGTCTTTGTACCGGAATTATTATTCTGTTTACCACTGAAGGAAGGAGTTCACACATTCTAGTATTTGATGAGGAGCTTTTCTTTATATATCTTCTCCCTCCTATCATATTCAATGCAGGGTAAGTCTCTGACTTATGCCAAACTATCAAATCTTTGTTTTGTTGGTATTACGTGTCTGATAAATCTGACATCTTTCAATTCACCAGATTCCAGGTCAAAAAGAAGCAATTTTTTCGTAACTTTGTGATGATAATTTTGTTTGGTGCTGTTGGCACTTTGATATCATTTGTCATTGTATCCATAGGTATATTCAAATTTCTTCAAGCTTTCTAGTCTTCAAGAAAATCTCTTTACTATCGTTGGAACGACAATTGATATATTCAGGACCTACTGTTTTTGCTTGTTGCATTCACTTGAATGTCTTTTATACTGCTTGTGTATGATACTAGTCACCTTTTTATGCTTTATTCTCCATTTTTTGACTAAACAAATAAATTTTCCTAAATTTAACCTGCTTCCACTACCTAGTGGTGGCATGGAACCTTACTGTTTGATGCCTACATATATTATTTTAGAATGATTATCTACATGATTTGTTGATGAAAATTTAGAAGTTATTTTCTTCACTCTGAACACCATGAAAGCATACAAGTATAACAAGCTTCCATGTTTGATTCTTTTGAAGTGTCCATTGATAATCTTCATTTAGATCAACTGAGGTTTAATCTTCCTCAAAAAATCCAGTTGCTTGTTTAAATTATAATCAGCATTCAGCATGATGCTCTGTTTGTTAAAATAAGGAATACTTTAAAACTAAGCATGATTTAGTAATTGGAAGTTCCTTTGCATTTTAAATGTTACCTTTTGCCAGTATATTTATCTTTTCCCCATTTGCACCAAGGATGAGTGTGTTCGAGGCTAATTGTGGTGCAACCTTCACAATGATCTTTTGTCTCAGGTACCATGCAGTTGTTTAAGAAGTTAGATATCGGTTTCCTGGAACTTGGAGATTATCTTGGTAATATCTGCGTCTTCAATTTATAGTTTGCTGATGTTTCTTAGTTTAAATGCTTGCTTTCCACTGAAATGCAGTTGTGTGTAGCAAAATACCACTTAAAGATTAGACCAGATTATTCATCCTTGTATTATGAAAACTATGAATAGATTATTCTCAATTCCTTTTATGCAAAATACATGTATATAAAAATGCACAAACAGACACATACATGCATACATGCTTGCACATACAGATGCATATGCATATGCTTTTCATAGAACCCGTTCTTCTGTCTATCTTGGCTCTTACCGTTGCTTTCTTCTTTTAGCACTCGGAGCTATCTTTTCAGCTACAGATTCTGTTTGCACTTTGCAGGTATAAATATTTATTCAGTTTATTAAAGTGAAAAGAAGAGTTGAATATACATTGTAGTATCACTCTTGTATTTTCTGTACAGGTGCTTAATCAGGATGAGACGCCTCTTCTGTACAGTGTAGTCTTTGGCGAAGGTGTGGTAAATGATGCCACATCAATTGTACTTTTTAATGCAATTCAGAAGTTTGACCTCTCTCACATCACCCCAAGCATATTTATGGAGTTCATTGGGAACTTCTTATACTTTTTTATTACGAGCACATTGCTAGGAGTAGGGGTGAGTCCTTTCTAATTTTTGGATCTTTCCATGTGTTTATTTCAATTTTACATTAGATATATGACCAGTCAATTAACTCAATCAAAAAGTGCCGTGAACATCTCTCAATTACATTTATTGCCTGTATTTCAAAGCCATAGTGTCAAGGAGATTTCTTGTTTGAAATTTTACTGTTTCCAAAGGACGACATAAAGAGAGGATTGAATCAGTGTTCAATACATTCTAGATTGACAGAAAACATTCTTTTTTTCTTCTAATCATTCTTAGCTTGTTTGTTGTGACTACACATAATATGGTTTATACTTTATTCTTTGATTATTAATGAACTAACTATTTGGTTTTATGGTATTTTTGGCTATCTGAGATTAAAGACATGGATTTATTTTATGTATTCCTCTAACAATACATCATTTTCACTCTCAGGTTGGACTAATAAGTGCATACATCATAAAGAAGCTGTACATGGGCAGGTTTGTTATCTTTTCTCTTGTCTCCTCTTTCATGATGCAAAATATAGTTACTTAATCATCCCAACTTATATGTCCATCCTTCTTCTCTGTTTTAAAATGAAAATGCATGCACCTTTTAGTAGGTAGCATTGAATCTCTATGTCAGAGTGTTTCGTTGTGTCAGTTGGAGTTCAACAACTTTGTTATTAGGCATTTTCTGTTCAGAGCTTTAACAAGATCTATATTGTTGACTGTCAAATGTTTGTTACATTACTGTTTCAGTGTGTGGACTGAAGTTCTGTGATGATGTTGTTAGGCATTTCTCTTCAGAGCTTTAACACGATCTAATTTTGATTGATGATTGCAAAATGTTTGTGAATATATTGATTTTGGCAATCAACTAGAACTGGGAACTAATTGCTGTTCTTAACACCAACCTAGATTCACATTCACTTGATAGTCATGGATTAGCTTGATGAAGGTAAATTTAGGATTGTTTATTATGATGTTAGGCTGAGCTCTTGATGATTCAAAAACTATCTCTAAATGGCTTGCTGTTGGAATCTTATCTTCCGACATGAGAATCCTATAGCTCCTTACAAATAAAATCTCCTTTTTCATGTTTGACTAAGCAGCTAAGCTTCTCCGAATTTCAGGCACTCCACGGATCGTGAAGTTGCTCTCATGATTCTCATGGCTTACCTCTCATATATGATGGCTGAAGTAAGTATTCTTTTTAATGACTCATGTGCCTAAAGATCTATCTTTCTTACATTCCAAGTGCTTTTTTTACTTTGCTTGTCAGGTCCTTGTTTTCTCTGACAATGATTTTGTTTCAGTTGTTCAGTTTGAGCAGTATTCTAACAGTGTTCTTTTGTGGCATTGTTATGTCACACTACACCTGGCATAATGTGACTGAAAGTTCAAGAATCACCACCAAGTATGTTAATTTGGAATTTAATTCCCTCATGTTGAAAAGTTTTTGTTTATAATTGTCTTTTTTCTCTTCTTCTTTGTAGGTATTCTTTATCTGTTTATCAAACCCAAATAGACATGTTTTTACATTCTTGAGCTGATTATTGATCATTGCAGGCATGCTTTTGCAACATTATCATTCATATCAGAGATATTCATCTTCCTGTATGTTGGTATGGATGCTTTGGATATAGAGAAGTGGAGAGTTGTTAGCAAAAGGTAATTCCTATATTTTTGGCCAAAGTGCATTTTCATTTATTTTTTCTTGTTGTGTTGATAGATGATTTTACACATTGTATCTTTTTATCATCATCTTTAACAATCTCAAGAAATTGATTATGTAACGTGAAGTAATAGAGATGGTCAATATAGTATTGTATCAGTCACCATTCTGTGCCTTTTGTTTCTTTAAATAGTATCTAACTTGATGATCAAAGCAACACTTCTCGATATCAATTGAATGTTCAGTTGGATATCTCATTTGTTTTTGTAGTCCTGGAACATCTGTGGGGGTGAGCTCAATACTTCTTGGCTTAGTTCTAGTTGGAAGGGCAGCTTCTGTATTCCCTCTATCTTTTATCTCCAATTTATTCAAAAGGTCTGAAAGTGACAAATTTACTTTGGAGCAACAGGTCGGTATTTTGAGTTATATTTTAGATTTTCTTCCCTCCGATATACTTGATTTACTGAATTGTTAAAGTCAAACAGGTTACAATATGGTGGGCAGGGCTCATGCGAGGTTCTGTGTCTGTAGCGCTTGCTTATAATCAGGTAAATTAGGTGATTAGATGTATGATGTTGAGACTTGTTCATTTTGATTGATTTGTCTCCCAAAAGTTGAACATAAATCAATAAAGATTTCAATGTCGTCTTTGACATCAATATAAGATAATAGTAGTAAGGCATAGAACTTCTGTTCTCAGCATGAATTTCCTAGTTTAGTGAATTGTTTGCCTTGTTAGAGGAGATGATTATTTTGCAGTGAAAATGGTAAAAAAATGGCATTTGAGTTCCTGATCAAACAATGAATGATGTATGGTAAGAAACTAACCATCCATTTACTGCAAAGAACACTATATTGTTAGATGCATTTCCTTAGACATGTTATATTGACATTCTTATCTCTCTCTGTGTGTAAAGAACACTATAATTGCTGTTTCGTTTTGGTTCTTGCCACCTAAGTTGTAATTAATTTTAATTTATCGGATGTATGCAGTTCACTAGATTTGGGCACACTCAATTGCGAGGAAATGCCATTATGATAACCAGCACCATCACTGTTGTTCTTTTCAGTACTGTGGTAAGGATTCATCCTAAAGTTGCAACTGTTTATCAATAATGATAAGGTCCACTCTGCATTTTTTTTTCTCAAGAGACGTTCTTAGAGGTAATTCCTTGATTGTTTTTTTCTCCATAATGTGTCATTCCATTGGGATTAAGCCAATAACCATGCTTTTACCAACATACATAGATCTTAATGACCGACTGTATACTAGGATTAAACTAAAAAAAAGCGAGGTTGACCATAGTGTGGAATTAGATGGGTGCTAAGGAAGAACTTGGTGAATCAAAGGGCTTAGCATCTTCATGTAGGGACAGGAAATACTACAGGCTTTAAATAATACTAGTTGCAGAGTGCTTTAAATACCCACAAGCAATAATTCAAAAAAAGAAGATTGATGGAAATTCCAATAATAAAATCAAGGCTAGGTAGCTTAAATGGAAAAAAGGTTGAGATTAACTTTGTCTATCGATTTACTTTCGAATTTGAAGAAGTCTTCTAGGATGGCTATTGGGCTTGCTTGACTATTTGTTAGAAGAAAGCTCTGCAAAAATGTTACGTGCACCAAATACGACTTATATTGTTCATATCAGGTTAAGCTTCAGTGTCTTTGTTTCAGGTGTTTGGATTATTGACAAAGCCTCTAATAAGGCTGCTGCTACCGAGCAAGAACCTTAGCAACACCATGTCCTCAGAATCTTTTGAAGCTTTACCTCCAAAGCCAATGACGGGTCTGCCATTTATCGCCAATGGACATACTGCAGATCCTGAAGCAGGTAGAGACCACATTCCCCGCCCGACCAGCCTCCGAATGCTCCTAGCTACCCCGGCTAATACTGTCCACTACTACTGGCGTAAGTTTGATGACAGCGTCATGCGTCCCATGTTCGGGGGGAGAGGCTTTGCTCCATTTGTTCCTGGCTCACCAACAGAACCACTTCTTCACTGAATTTTGCACTAAGAAGATATCTTGGGATTTAAAGATGGTACTCATGTGCGCATGTTTATATGTAGGAAAACATGGTTTGTGTAAATATTAGCATTTTAGTGATTAGGGAGATAAAAGGGGTATTTGAAGAAAAGAGTAGAAATTTGGCTCACGAAATGATCGTAACCTCAAAAACGTACTTGGACTATGTTACTATAAAGCCAGAGATCCTCTAGATTCCCAATCTGTTTTGGAATCGAACGTTCTTTGAAGATCTGTACTATTATCCCATTTCGAATGATCTGTACCGTTATGTCGCACCATCAACGTCCGGCGACACTCCTTGCTTCATTCACATAGACGCAATGCATGCATCGGAGTTCCCGGAATAGCATGAAACAATATCACGAGTAAGGGTAAACAAAACTCAGGCTCACAAAACTCATTTTTTTCAATTCGATTCAAGAAAAAAAAAACTTGAAATTTTATAAATTTGACTTAGAAAATTTTTATATAAAATTTGAGTTATAAAATAAAAATTTGAATAATTCAATTTTTTAATAATTATTGAGTTTATTTTTATATTTGAGTCGAGCGTCTTAATTTTTTCTAATATATATATAAATATATATGTATATCTTATATGATTGGAGAAAATTGTTTAAATTAAAATTAAATTGTATTATAACACGATGAATAATTATAATTAGATTTATATAAGAACTTGAAAACTTGACTCGAATAAAAATATTTTTATATAAAATTAAAATTATAAAGTATAATACCTTAAATAACTCAATTTTTTATTTGACTTATCAACCGTTCACCTTAATCCTGGGTAACCCTCCATGACCGATGATGAATCCTCCATTAGCGACGAAGCCAGAAATGTGGACAGTAGGTTCCATCAGTACACAACATACTGTTTTTTAACTCTGGAATAGTTTTGGTCACTTCAATTAAAATTGTTACATCGGACTATCCCCCAAGTCCTGCTCAATCCCTTGGTTGTCTTCAAGTGATTCAACGTATGGTTCTTAAAGATCATCGGATTTGTCCGACGGAATAACGTAATCTTTGAGAATGCGAGGCGAGACAGCCATGGCTGCTTCCCTCTCCAAAACAGCAAGGGAATCGTCTTCAAACTCGAAAACCATATACTTGTCCTCACAATCTGACCAAGAATAGAAGCGCCATGAGAAAGACTTAACAACAAGATGGTGATGGTGATGGTGAGGACTTACCAGCAACAAGGTGTGCCAAGTGATGAATGTTTCTAATTCGAGTTCCATTGAACTTCAAAACCTGAAACAGGTTAGAATCTTGCCTGCCGGGGCTTGTATATTGTCTTTGCTTTAGCCGAGGAAGAGAATAATCGGGTGCAGTAAACCTAGATCAGTGATCAGGTTCTGGACATGCGTAATAGGAACAACCGCACAAAATCTATTAAAAAAATTTAAAATTTTAATAAATTATATTTATTAGATATATTAATCTCAAAATTCATTATAAAATTTTTAAAAATACTCTCAAAAAAGATGAATTATAATTATTTTTAAATGTGATAATTAATTATAGAATATCGTTAATTATTATTGTTACGAACTATTGTTTCTATAAAACCAATAGAATTCTAGAAAAACGTGATAGTAACGACCGTACAGGGGTCTCTAAAATAGATAATTGTTTTTAAGGACCACATTTTTAGAACTAGTAGGGTTGTAGATAATTACTTTTAAGTGTCATATTTTTAAAACTAATAAAGATTGTGGATAATTGCTTCTATAGGTCACATTTTAATAAATTGTAAAAAAACCCCAAAATCTTTTGAATCGTCGTTGTAGATCAGATATAAAACTTAACATAAACAAATAAAAAATATATTCTGTAAATTAATGACTTACCAAGAAATTTATTTTGATCTATGAAACACGGGGACAGTAAAGGAACCTCGTTTTTTGTAGCCGAAACATCCCCGACACGGGAACGGCACAGGGACGACTGAGGGACGTATCGGGGACGACCGATGATGATAGGGTACGATCGAAATATTTCGAGGACGTTAGTTGACTTTTATGAGACGTTTCGGAGAAGACAAGTGACCTTCATGAACGTCACCAAGATCATTTTACAACCGGAAGAGACTCAAACTTTGGGTCGAATTCCAACAATAATAAACAGTTGAAAATTTACAGCAACCAATGGAGTAAGATTTGAAAGAAAAAATAAATACAGTGCAGAAGAAATATTAGAGAAGAAAGGGCGGAGAGATAAACACGTGAAAACAACGTATATCATAATATATACTCCGAAACGGATGCTAAAACATAAATTTAAAAAAATAAATTCGAACCCAACTTGACCTGAACCTATTTTTATTAAAAAAATGTGATCAAGTCGGATTTAGATCAGATTCATCCTTAATTTAAACTTGTTTGCAATGTATACGAGTCTTATCAAAAGGCTAAAAAATATTATCATAATATATACTCGGAAACGGATGCTAAAACATAAATTTTATTTTTTAAAATTATTTATTTTATAAATTTAATTTATTAATCTATAATTTATAATATTTTAGATAATATTGGATAAAAAAATAAATATAATGTATTTTGCATAACTTAATTCTAGCCTATGCAGCCAGACTTTATCATTCTTATGAAGTACTTCATCAAACAATAGGACTAAATGTTTTGAAAAAAGAAATCTAAAAGTTTAACTCCAAGAACAATGCTAAAAATCAAATCCACACCAACAAATTGATGATCACCAACTTAGCTTTTCGTCGATTTGATGAAAACGGGGTTGAAACCAAACCCCTTTTCGTGTTTCGGGTTCAATATCTTTCCCGGTGTTTTCGTAAGCGATCATCGTATTAACGGGATGATGAGGGACAATCGTCCCGCATGTCGAAACCGAAGACCCTTCTCCCAATACTGACGCCAATCGTCTCTCCATTTCCATTTTCTCGCGACTCGAGCTGAATCTCAGTGGGAGACATTTTTCGTTCGATGACTCCGGGTAACGAACTTTACCACATGATATTGTTTGGTCCTCGATCGAGAAACATACCATCAGATTGGTGTTATCGAAAAAGTAGAAGATGCCGTCGTGATATGCAGCGTAATAGATTTTGTTCGGAAATGAACGTAGTCTGTGCTTCGACCACGAATTGGCTCCACGATGAATCGTGTACAACTCTAGGTCGCTTAACTCTAGATCGTTTATATTTTTAATCCTGCAAATAATGCATACAACACAATCTTTCGAAGTTGGAGGAGCCGAAAACATAGCTGCATGGTCGAAGAATTCTTTATGAGATAAAGAGGATGGAACCGGAAGTTCGATTCTAGCACGAGAGAAAGGGCAGAAGAAGAAGATGGATCCTTCACGGAATAGAAGGAGCCACCCTTGAATCGATGCGAGACAGATGGCTCCATCCATTTCCGGGATAGTAATGATATATTTTTTCCCTGATCCGGTAACCAACGTGCATTCAGAATCATTCTTTTCCCCATAGAGTAGGAACCAAGGTTTGCGGTCCGGTAAGGCTTCAATCTCGGCCGAAGCAGTCGAAGAAGCGGAATTACAATCCTTGGAGACGCCACGGAATCGGAGAAGCTCGATCAGACCTAACCGATCAGCAATGCACGGCAAAAGTTCAGAAGGAAGATCATCCCATTCCCTCCCCACCGCAACATGATCATGCATGTCCTGCCTGGAGAAAAAGTACTACACATGTAAAGTCTAATTCATGAAAAAAATCAAACCAAATGTACCATTAACACACATACAATCTTGATGCATTGATCCAACCCATCATACATATTCGAATATGAATTTCCGAGGATATCGATAATCGATCACCGATCGAATAACGGCAACCCCATTGTGTCCTTACCTTTGACATTGAACCACGGCTGAAGACTCCATGCTGCTTCTGGAAACAAGAATTGGGATGACTGTAGAAACTATGGTCTTCCGTCCAGAACTAGTTCATATTTATTGTACTTAAATAACAAGTTAATTACATTTCCCCCCTTTAATTAGATGAGGAAAAAGAGCCCAGTGGACTTGAATTACCTAATCAGAGATAATCTAGTTATCAGTTTCATGAGTTTGAATGCTAGAATGACTCCTTCAAATCAAATTAACAATGGATAAATCTAAAGAGGAAGGTTAAACAAAGTCAAGTTACAATTAATTAATTATTTGATGTAAATTTTAAAATATATATTGTATTGATTTTTATTTTTATGTAACGACCCAGATTTTAGAATTTGAGTTATATTCATTCGAATCGTTGACTTTATATATGGTCCAAGTATGGAACACACGGTGCTCAAAAACACCTTAATATGCCCATTTAATGTTTTGATGCATTCTTCTATGCCTTTGTTTTAAATCAGATGTTTTAGGATGTAAGGTTTAGGGTTGAAGATAGAAGTTAGGGTTAGGGTTTAAAAAATTAAGGGTAGGGTGTATGGTTTAGGGTTTAAAATATAAAAAATAAAAATTATGGTTTAAAATTTATTTTTTAAAAATTTTCTACGAGATACATAATTTTTTTTTACAAAAGGTATAAACAGAGGCATAATAAAAAGTAAAAAGATTTTTATTCTGAAAAAAGAGTTTTTGTTGTAATTAATATTTTTATAAGATAAGATTTATCGAATATGGTGATAAATTTTATACAAATAAAATCAAATACTTAATTTATTGTAACTAAGGTTGTTTTACAATGGAAGATATTCTAAGATTTTAATGTTGTCAGCATTTTAAACGTGTTTTGTATGAATTGAATGATAGAGAAAATTATGGGCGTTATTGAATTATTTTTTAAAATATTTTTATATAAATATAAAATAATATTTGTATTCACTTTAAAAGTTATATAAATTAAATTATACAAATTTAAATTATTTGAATAAAATATATTATATTTTATAATAGGACAACTTTTTAGATTTATTAAAATTTAATAAAATGAGTGTTGTTGCATTATTGACTAGTACTCTTTTAAAATTTAATAAAAATAATTATTAGGTAAAACTAACTATTCTTTGACTTTTTGAGAGGTTCTCTTTGCTAAGCTATTTTGATTTTATTAGATATATAAAATTTTTAGAGATTTTATTTTAAAAAATAAAATTTTAAAATTAATTTTAAAATTTAAATAAAAATGATAATATAGGTATATCGTAAAAAATAACTTAAAATTTAAAATATAATTAAAAAATTTCTATAATTTAAAATTTAATTTTAGATTAAATTATTTTAAAAAAATTCAGCTATTTCACTAGCTTATTCTTTAAATATTTGTGTCTAAGTAGTATTTTTAATTATTTTATTTTTAAGATTTAAGATTTTTATTTAAGATTTTAAGTTTAGGGGATAAAGTTATAAGTTTGAATTATAAATATATTTATTAAAATTTTAGAGTCTAGAAATTAAAGTTTAATTTTTTAGGATAATATAACAAAAATTTAGATTTTAACGTATAAATATTAAATTTTAACTATTAAATCTAAATTATACATCTTAAATAAAATTTTAAACGTTAAAAATAAAATAATAACAAAATTATTTTCATCATTAATATATAAAATAATTATCTCAAATATAAAATATGAAGCGTTATTTAAAAAATTATCTAAAAAAAGAGAATATAAAAATTTACTTTTATTAAATCTTGAATCTATAAATTTAAGAAAATAAGTGAATATAATTTAAACACATTTAAATGTTTAGATGAATAAATGATAAATGGATGACGTCATATAATTATATATTTTTTTACTCGCGGATATTATTAAATTTTTATAGGATGAGTCTACCACGTGCGTCGAAAATTATTAAACACCAGTAACGATGAATACCACTGAACACTTTTAAATTAATTAATAAAAATTAAAACTTTTAAGGACTAAACATATAATTTTGAATTATTTGAAATAAAATTTTAAATAAATTATATATATTATATTTTAATTTTTTAAAATGGTTTTTTAAATTATTTTTAATTTTAAGAAAATATTAAATCTAAAATCTAAAACCCTAAACTCAAGCTAAAAATACTAAATATTAAATCCTAAAATCCAAAACATTAAATCATAAACTCTAAACCCTGAAATAATAAAACAATAAACCATAAAATAAAAAATATAATCATAACCTAAACCCTAAATAGAAATTTTGAAATTCTAAAAAGTATAAACCCTAAACTTCAAACCCCAAATTAGTTTAAGATTTAAATATAGGAGTTTTGGTTATTTTAGGGTTTAGATTTAGTGTTTATGATTTAGTATTTTTAAGGTTTTTTATTTTAGGGTTTTGAGATTTTATATTTTAGGGTTTAAAGTTTATGCTTAGTGATTTAGGTTTTTAATTTTGGTTTTAGGGTTTAGAGTTATTTTTTATTTTTTAAAATTAATTTAAATTAGTATTTTCTTTAATTATTTAAAAATAAAATAATATATATAGAAAATAATTTAATAAATAATTTATTTTAAATAATTTACAATTATACATTGAATCCTTAAATTTTTTAGTCTTTATTAATTAGTTTTTATAATGTTTGACGATATTCAACGGTGTTCGACATCCGTTGTAGAATTTTTCATTTTTATATTATCATTTAAAAACGAATTTATATTATCGATTTGATAAGCCAACTGCAATGACTGTATGCAGGCTAATTTAGACATTTCAGATCTGGTTATCATTCGTGGATAAGTGTTGCTTTCTTTGTAATGATTAATGAGGGATATGTTTAAGCAGTAAATATAATTAATAATAAAAATATATAAAAAATAAGTTTAAAATCAACGATGTATCATTAAATATTATTAAATTTTAATATATTTTAAAATATTTAAAAGCTTGAATATAATTAATTTTATTTTAAAATAAAATTAGAATTAATTATTTTATTAATTATTTTTATAATTTTATGTATAATTTTATTTAATTAAATAAATTTATATCATATTTATTTTATATATTATATTTTTTATAAATTTAAATTTATATATCATCATATCTTATATCATTTTAATATATTAATAAATAAAAACAGTCATTTATTTATTGATATATTACCTCTTGCCTGAAAATATGTAAAATATATTATATATAATATTATATCTTTTGTTTAAATATTAACTTATATAAAAAAATAGGTAGGTTTCAGCGGGCATCAATGAAGTCCATACATTGAATTGAGTGCACATTTACAGCAGGATGGGTAATTTTAAATTTAAATTCGAAATAAAAGAAAATACGAGTATTATATAATTTTAATTTATTATATTATTTATAATTTTATATAATAAAACTTATTTATTTAGTGATGTATAAAAAATAAAAAATTATTTTAGAAAAATAGTGAAGATTTATTTTTAAAAAAGAGATAAAAGTTTAATATTACAATAATATAAAAATATATAGTTTAGAGATTATTAATTTTTATTTAATATAAAAAAATATTAATTATTCAGAAATACATATATTTTATATTATATAAAAATAAATTGTCATAAATTTTATATTTTAATTTTGATTTTAATTAATTTATTTTCTATATAATATTAATAAATTTTAATCATAATAAAATTAAATATTATTACACTAAAACTTTAACTATTTTTTAAAATCAGTTTATAAAATTATTTTGACTGTACTTTTAAAAAATAATTTAAATATAATGTCAAATTATCTATTAATCATTTATCTTTATGAATTTTTCTAACCTTGTCCCTTTTTTATTAGCTTAAAATTCTATGATGAATATCGAATATTGTTGATTATTATTAGCGTTGAATATCGTTGAATATTATTAAATTAATTAATAAATGTTAAAAACGTAAAAAACTTAATATATAATCAATAAAAGAGTGATAGAGTCAACATAAAATTATTAATTATATATTCAATCATTAAAATTTTTAATTTTATTAATTAATTTAATAATATTTAACGATATTTAACGTTGGATGTTTTAACTTTGACGCAAATCGTAGACTATCTATCCTTTGCCAGTTAAAGAATATTTTACTCAAGGGTAGTATTGGTAAAATGAGGAAAGAGGGGGAAGTTGGCTCGAGACAGTCTGGCGACGGCGTTGTTATCTTTTGCATCTCGCGTTTTCACGCTAATTTACCATTGTACCCCTCCCCTTTGCTAGTTCTACTTCATTGCCACTCCATAGAAACATATAACGGATTAACGGTATCCGTACCGTACCCCTTTTCTTCCAAAAATGGACCCTGCCGCACATGATTGGGTTCGGTCAACTCCTTTCCTTCCTTATTTTTGCATTTTTCGTTATCCTCTTTTTTAGTCACCCAATTCCGCTTTTATTTAATTATTCCTTTTGTTTTCTTTACTATAAAAGGCATTAAATCAGCTAATTAATTTATTTTCATGAAACAATATAATTATTTACTATTTACTATTTAAATAAAAGAAATATTATCCATTTTTTACTATTTACTATTTAAATAAAAGAAATATTTCTTTTTTATAAACACTTTTATTATCCATTTTCTTACAATAATAATAAAAGAAATATTATCCATTTTTTATTTTTATAAACACTTTAATTTTAAGTTTTATGATTTTAATTTATATTTTAGAGTTTAAAGATTCTAGTATAAATTTAAAATTTAGGTTTTAGTGTTAAATTTTAGGGTAATATAAATAAATTAATAATTCTTATAAATCTTAAATTTTAACCTATAAACCTTAAATTTTAATCATAAACTTAAAATTATATCAATAATTTTTAAATTTTAAATCCTTATCTTAAAAGTCTAAAACCTCTAAATTTTAAATCCAAAACTGATATATTAAACTCTAAAACTAAAACGTTTATATAAATAAATCTTTACAAACATTTATGCATGAAATAATTATTTTAATAAAAATAAAAAATAATAGATAACTTTCTTTGGGTTAAAACTACCTTTCAGCTTGGTTTTAAAAAGTATTTTTTGAAAGTCAAATTTTTCAGCTTTTATCATTTTAAAAATTACTTTTAAATAAAATTATTCATATATAATTATTTATTTTATTATTTTTTTAATTTTTAAAATTAATATTTTATCTATTTAAAAGATATTTTTTAATAATATTAATTATCTTTGTTTTAAATTAAATAAAAAACTACTTTTTAAAAATAAAGTCAAACCGATGCCAAAGTACAAATCTCATTGCAGCTCATTATAGCTCAAAAACTTGCGCAGCTGTAAGGGCATAATCGTAAATAAATCAAAACGGTATTCCCCACGAAACTGCAGTAGAATAAATCCCTTTGAAAATCCAGCTATGCCATCCAGAAAACCCCATTTTACCCACTCCGACGACTAAAATAAAAATAAAACACACAAATAAACTCTCCTTCAGCTGCAGAAAGAAAATCGAAGGAAAAAAATGGAGGAAGAGCAGGCATTAATGGCAGAAGTAAAAAAGGAGATGAAATCGACGAATGAAGAGACGGTGAAGCTGTTCGTCGGGCAAGTGCCAAGGCACATGACGGAAGCTCAAGTTCTCGCAATGTTCGAAGAGTTTGCTCTTGTTGACGAAGTCAACATCATCAAAGACAAGGCTACTCGCGCCTCTAGAGGTCAGGTTATCTGTTTGTTTCGTTTTCAACTTACTATTTCTTTTAAGTTTCAAATTTCTCATATTATTCGTTCTTTAGCGTATGTCTTTACTTTAGTGATTTGTTTGATTCGTTTAGTTTGAAGCTAGATTTGCATTGTTTTAGCGAGGTTTATGGCGTTTGGAAACCTAATTTTGAGGTATTTATCGTGTTTATTTAATGTTGGTTAAGGATGTTGCTTTGTTATATGTCCGTCAAGAGAAGAGGCTGATAAGGCGGTCAATGCCTGCCATAATAAGAAGACTTTACCAGGGGTTAGTTCACTTTTTGAATCTCTGTTACTTTGATTTTCCTTTCTTCTTAGTGTTTTATTGCCACATTGTTAGTTATTGTAGTCAAAATCTACCCTATACTGTCCACAGCTATTGTAATTCACAATTAACTTCACATGTAGCTTATTCAGCAGCCGACCTGCAAAAGTAGCACCTAACTGCCACATCTGTCCACTTCAATTCACTATTGATCTGAGCCATTCAAAATTGTTACTGAATTTTGGACATTGTAGTAGTGGCATGAATCTTGCTATGTACTGTTGTTTATACCGAAAGCTAGCATTGTGTGAAATTATTTCTAAAGTTACCACTAAAACTACCTTGAACTTGTGTTACTTGGCATTTTTGTAACAAACTTGGTAGAAGTTCTTTCTGTTTCATTGTACTGACTGATTAGGGTGCATACGGATAATGCAATTGTAGAATAAAATAGATAATCATGTTACTTGCTCATTTGAAGTAAATCTATGTCTTTGAGTTTTAGAGACAACGGAAAACGAGGAGATCACAGCATCAAAGTCCTGCATGCTGTAAGCATATTTTTTAAACACCTGGTTGTTTTCTGATGAAATGATGTTTTGGAAAATTTTACTATTATGTAAGCGATTAAGGCTCGGGCTTTCTATACTAGGTATCACAGAAGTAGAACATTATTTGAATGAGAAACTGGGATTCCTATGCTTGCTATCACATTTGTGCATGGGATTCATTTTACCCTGTCAGTCTTATTACCTCCCTGATTAGAACTCATCTATCAGTTGTTTTTTCTGATTCAGGCATCTAGCCCATTGCAGGTGAAGTATGCAGATGGTGAGATGGAAAGATTAGGTATGCATAAGTTTTGTACATTAATTGCTTATACTTCTGCTTGCTATTTGGTTGGAAGAATTGATTTCCATTCATTATTTGGTAATGCCAAATCCTTGAATAAATTCTGAATAGTCATCTTCTTTTACTTATGGTTTTAGAGCACAAGCTCTTTGTTGGCATGCTGCCAAAGAATGTCTCTAAAGAAGAAGTTTCTGCTTTATTTTCTAAATATGGAACCATAAATGACCTACAAATTCTAACAGGTTCTCAACAAACAAGTAAAGGTACTTATTCTTTGATCTTGTATTTCTTTGCTGTCATTTTTTCTTTTTTCCTTTTAAGAAGGAAACATATTAACAGCTAAATTGTATAAACAAGTTTAAACCTCAAGCTGATTTCAATATGTAAATTGTGGATTTGTTGGTTTCTTAATGGCAGGCTGTGCCTTTTTGAAGTATGAGACAAAAGAACAAGCCCTGGAGGCCCTGGAGGCGATTAATGGAAAGCATAAAATGGAGGTTAGTATTTTTAACATGTTTCCGATGTTGGAAATCAACAGATTGCCTTGAAGATTGTTCTGAATATATTTTCATGCTCTATGCGGTATTTAAAGGTTATTACTGATCAGCCATGTCGTTCTTTCTTAGGAATGAATGACATCAAAATTTAACTTCATGATGTTATTACCTTAGCTTGTAAGAGCTCAAGTCACTAAAGGTTTCAATACTAACCTGGAAACTATTTTCAAATGCTCCAAACTACCAAAGGATTATTTCTGTGGCTTGATATCCCTGTTGTGTATTGCAATTTGCAAGCCGCAAACAGAACTCACCGGTATAAATAATTGCATGCTGCATCTAGAATCAGAATTATGAACCTAGTCTGCTAGTGGACTCTCATTAGAAACCCATAATCTTGTATCTTCACGAATATACACTTGGGTTATATCTGAAATTTGCTTCTATGGCCTAGCTTGAAAGTGCACGTATACAATTAAATTTATTATATTCATTAGACTTTGTTCTACCAGATAATCAGTCTTTAATCGAAGGCGTATCTTTGCTTTGTCTTCGAGAGTTAAGGATACCATAGCCATTTTCTTTATCATGTATGGTAGTGAGTTATATTCTAAGAAAAGTGGGGTACTATATTCTGTTCTTTTGCTGTTTTAGGGTTCACGTGTCCCTCTAGTTGTCAAATGGGCAGATACAGAAAAGGAAAGACAAGCTCGAAGGGTCCAGAAAGCCCAATCTCAAGCGTCAGACATACCAAATGCTGATTCCCCACATCCTTCATTGTTCGGAGCCTTGCCAATGGGTTATGTTCCCCCATATAATGGATACGGTTATCAGGTAGGTTTTCCTTGTTTTTCTGGTCTGGATTTAAAATTCTGAAAGAAATTCTGGAACTCGGTTATGGTGATTGTCTAATATTCTGTCAATGATGATTTGACTGAGCATTTAACATCTAAATATTATTTATTGTCTCATTATTTATTTAGGGTTCAGGAAGTTATGGACTTATGCAATACCGCTTGCCACCAATGCAGAATCAACATGCGTTCAATAATATGATTCATCCTGTGAATCAAGGTAGTTCATTGCGAGGAATTGCACCTGATCTCGCATCCAATATTGCTCCTAGAAATTATGCTATTCCTACAAGTTATTTGGGCTCAGCTTACCCAGCTGTGCCAGGTCTTCAATACCCCATGGCATATCCTGGAGGAACCATAGACCATCGTCTGTTTATGAGTTCACCAGGTTCAGTGCCACAAACAAATGCAAATAGTAATTCTTCATCACCTTCCCCTGTTGGTGCAAATTCAGGAGGCCAGATTGAAGGTTTGCTATCTGTGATCCTCTTGGTTTATGTTACCGTTTGAAAGAAGTGTATTGCTGGTGGTAGCACATTATTAATTAGTGTCTGCTCTGACCTAGGTCCACCTGGTGCAAATCTATTTATTTATCACATACCTCAAGAATTCGGTGATCAAGAGTTGTCTAATGCTTTTCAAGGATTTGGTAGGGTCTTAAGTGCAAAGGTGTTTATTGACAAAGCAACGGGAGTTAGTAAATGTTTCGGTAAATGCTTCATCTTTTACCTCTAAATCTGATATGATTATTAAGTAGTTCTCTCTCTCAAGAATCTCTCTTTGCAGGATTTGTTAGTTATGACTCTCCGGCAACTGCTCAAAATGCGATAAACATGATGAATGGATGTCAATTAGGTGGTAAGAAACTCAAAGTTCAGCTTAAGAGAGACAATAAACAAAACAAACCTTATTGATTGAGAGGTTAGTCTTGGAAGAAAGCAAAATAGAACTTGGACTTATTGACTGGCTGTGACATCAACCTTTTTGTATGGATGCAGGATAACCTGTGTTCATATGTTTCACCCCATTCATGTAATTGCTTCTTGGGATCAAAATCCCAAACACGTGTAATTTATGTTGCATTACATGCCTACGTAATTTGTATTCTGTGTACCATTGAATTCAATTTAGATACTAGATATTGATTTATTGATTTTTCCTTAATGAATCAATAATTTATTCTCTACACTTTTAATGATTCCTATTGCCGTATAAAGAATGTTGCAGCAGGTGTACTGATATTCAAGCTACCTGAAGTGATGATCCATATTCCTTTTGGATGCACTCAGCCGTACGACATTCGGGTAAAATCATAACGCATAGAGGTCTAATTTTTTGGTTTTTACTTGAGATTTTCTTTCTGTCATCTGGCCCATGATTTTTTTTCTGGAACTATGATTTATCATTTTGGTAGTTGTTCCCCCCTGACTGAATTTAGTCTCTACATTTTTAACTTGTAGTTGTAATAGGTAAGATTTTTTTGAATTGAAACTTAACATCTATTGTGCTTATCTTTATGTTCAGTAGCTTGGTTGAAGGTGTTGCAGATACATTATCTGGATGGTTACCGTAAAAAAGTAGTTTCCGTTGAAATTTGGAGGTACCTCTCATGCTCCAATTTATCTGTTTGTCGCATGGTAACTAGAACCCTACATCTCAGGTAGGGGTGGGCAAAAAACCCGATTACATGGTCCCGGTAAGACCCGGTAGATATTTATCTGGTATTGGTATTGGTTTCGGTAAAACCGGGACCAGGATTGATCTTGATTTTTTGGACCCGGTACCCGGTGGGTATCCAATAGGACTGAGACCAATATCAAATATCCGATATTAATTTTCTTTTGTTTTTTTTTCTTATCAAACTTTCTGTTACGTATGAATATTTTGAGTATGATTAGTTTTAAAACTTTAATTTTCAAGCCTATAATATTCTATTATTATTGGTGGTTGAAATTTTTTCTCCAATTATTAAAATTTTCTTAAGAATAAATTAATTGATCGGGTACCCGGTATTGGTACCGATTCTTACCATTAACGGGACCGATTCTTAAAATGTAGGATCCGGTATGACCGGGATTGATTCTAATTTTTAAGAACCGATGGTTACCGGGATCGGGATCAATTCTATTCAAATTGGCCGGGTACCCAGTCTTACCACCCCTAATCTCAGGTACCACTTGTTGCTTGTATGTTGAGTTTCCTTTCTGCTGGGGTCACGATTCATGAACCTTTACCTCGCATTTTATATCTCTTTTGATTTCATGCTTGCTTATTTTCATTAGTTCATAACCACATTAAGATGATCATGTAGATAGGGGGGGTTGTCTTTTTTTTTTGGTAAAATTGCCGGTTTCTGCTGATCAAGTTGATATAAAGAACAAAATCTCGAGGCTAGATAGGGGAGTAAATGAACAAGATGTTCGACGAGCTGCTCGTGAACCGTTCGTAGAATGTTCGTTTATTAAGTTAAATAAACGAGTATGAACAAATATTTTATGTTCGATTAATAAACGAATGAACACGAACATAAGTGTGTTTGGCTCGTTTATGTTCACGAACAAACTCGTTTATGTTCGTTTATAAGCTCGTTTATATACTCATTTATAAGTTCGTTTATAGGCTTGTTTATGTTCTTTTATATACAAATGCTAAACAAACGTGTTCATGAACACTAAACGAACATGTTCGTGAACGCTAAATAGACAAGTTGATGAATATATACAAACGAACACGAACAAATTATCGAACATATAAACGAACACGTTCGTGAACGTTAAACAAACACGTTCGTGAACATTAAACGAACCGACCCCAAAACACGACAAAAAATAAACGAACCAAGCTTGAACATACCATTAAAAATTTAAACGAACATGAACAGAGTTTGAACATCTTCAAAAATAAATAAACGAACACTAACATACTCTTGTTCGTTCAAGCTCGGTTCGTTTACGCCCCTAAGGCTAGACAATTCTGCTGGCAAATATACTACATTGGCCATTTTCTTGCCGTGTGCTATTTTGTTCATTTTCTGTTCTTAATTGTAACCTAATTGTAAAAAATAATAATTTTAGTGACATAATTATATAAAATATATATAAGGAGAGATCATTATTGCAAATATTCCTAAAATTATATGGAAAATTATATTATTAGTCTTGAGTCGGGTAGGATTTTTTACCCTAAACACAAACCCAACCCGATCTAAGGCCACCCTTGAAAAAAACTTGATCCAACTCGACCCAAACCCAATTTTTCTACTAAAAATTCCAACTCGATCCTGTCGGATTCGGGTTCTATGCCCAACTCTAGATTTACATTCGAATTTTTAGTTTTGTCAATTAAAAGTTTAATCTAACTTGATTTTAATATGATTTTGGCCGGTTAAGTACATAATAAATAAGGGTGTTTATTGTCGGGTACATAATTTTTAAATATCCAAATATAAAGTACTCAGTTTATTTAGGTATATACTTTTATGGCCCGTGTCTAGGCATATTATATCCGGGTATTTTGTTCAAAAAATTTTATTTTTAATTTTAAAATTAAAAAAATTCATATATTAAACATAAAATATGTTTTAAAAATTTTGAACTTAAAAGTATATAATATAAATATAGAAAAATTTAAATATTTAAATTTAATTTTAAAATAAAAATATAAAAAAAATTATATTAAAAATTGTCAGATTAAGTCGGGAAACTTTTAGCCCGTGTCTTAAAAAAAATTATCGACTTAAATATTTGATCCAAAAAAATTAAACAATCTTTTAAAAGACTTGCCTATTTTAAACTGAATCTTTAAATCATAAAACATCCTTAAATTAATAAACTACAAAACTACAAAATTCTAATGTATTAACAAGAATAAACTTCCCTTTATTTTCGCCTTTTACCCACAAAATATCAACAGCGTAAATTAAAATAATTTGGATCCTAATAATCTTATATTCCCGAAACTACCCTCGGCAAGATCGTTGAAATTAATAATTCTATCCTTTCCCTTCGTTGCACTGAGCAGTGCCAGTAGGGTCGTAAACGAACCGAACGAATACGAACGAAGGTGTTTTCATGTTCGTTTGTTTAATTTTAACTGAACAAACGAACACGAACATAAAGGAAAACAAATTTTTTTGTTCGTGTTCGTTCGTTAAGGATTGTAGCTTATTCATGTTCGTTTATGTTCATTCGTTTAAATGATAAACGAACGAACATAAACGAACGTAAATAAACGAACATAAATAAACGAACATAAACAAACAAACAAACATAAATAACATATATAAGATACTAAATATTTAATATTTTGGATTAATTCGATTACTTCAGCTAATCAACTGATTTTAAACCGAATTAGTCAGTAATTAAAATTAAAAAAAAATCTTAATTATTAGATAAAACCTAAAATTTAACTGATTAACTAGTTTTGTTTTGGTTCGATTCATTAACTCGGTTTAACAGAACAATAAACACCCCTAGCCTATAATAACAAGGAAGTTTTTTAACGAGTCATAAAATAAGACTTATCAACTCGAGTAACTCAAAAAAATTTTATTCGACTTACTTGATCTAATGCTCACCCTTAGATATATGTGAATAAATTTAAATGAATATAAATGAACGAACAGATTACCGAACGTTCACGAACATAAATGAACGAAACGAACAAGCCCTTTGTTCATGTTCATTCGTTTAACTAAATGAACGAAAAATCTTGTTTATGTTTGTTCGTTTAATAAATAAACGAACATAAACAAACTTTCCGCCGAACAGTTCACCGAACGTACGGTTCGTTTACGGCCCTAAAGTGCCAGTATGCCTAATTTTCTCATTACCCACCTTCAATGGGCACGCCGTCTGAACTGGCGGCACCATACAATTATACTGTAAGAATATCGAACTCCTCAGAGGAATCTCCGACGTCAGATTAATCTCGATTCTGGTCAAATAGTTATTCTGCAAATAAAGAATACGTATGGTGGCAGATAACAACAGGTCCACGAAACTAGCTGGGACCTTACCGGTGAACTGATTCTCGTTCAAGTAAAGGTTCTGTACGGTCGAGAACATCGGTGATATGTGACCTGACAGCCTGTTGTGGCTGAGATCGACAGTCGCGATTGTTACTTGATAGGTGGTTGCTAAATAAAACCTTTATTATAATTTAAATTCTTACTATTTTGATAAGAACTTGTGTAGAACCGCCTCGTTTAACCTCACCCTCTAAACTTCCCCTGGGAAACTTGTTTAGAGTTAAACGTATTGTCTTAAGAGTTCACACTAAAGTCCATAGTGTGCACTGACCAAAGTGAGAATTTATGAACACAAACTCATTTCATTTGATTTCCTTTTTTTTTTCATCACCGGGGAAACAATATTGTTATACAGATTGGGATTTAACAACTTCACACAATTTTCTGTACAGACAAACAAACTCGATATGATCGAGACAAAGGGACTTGAACCCGAATCTAGTATCAGAACCGAGTTTTGATTCGAGTTTAAATCCCTTATCTCCTATGTCCAATACTCCAATTTTTAGGAAAAGAATGTACAGATGGGGAAGATGATGCATGCTCTTACTACACTTTAACCATTGATCACAAACAATGCAATCTTCATAGGTACCGACCCAATCCCTCTTATTTACAGGGTGCAATGCATTTTGAATCGAGAAACATACCTTTGCCTAAGCTTCACGGTGGCTTGAATGAATACCGAGTGACGAATCCGGTTCAACCTGCCAAAAGAACCACAACCATGTAAAAGCCAAGTGAATTTAGTTTCAGAAAAATGTGGAAAGTGGCATGATTATCAATGAAACCCAAATTTGTTTGCGGAATGCAAGTTGCAACACCATAACTTCAGGTTTTTACCTTCTTCGGAGAACACAAACATGCCACCAAGCATTTCATCATTTTCCTCATCCTCTTGAGGTTTTTCCTTCCCACAGTGGTTGCTGTTGCTATCGCCGTCATCATTGGCATGTAGAGAAAACTTGTCACTTTCACCGTGCTGTAAGATATCATAGTGCCCTTCTTGGAAATGCCCAAAATCAATCGGAATCTGGTGTGCAGATAATGACGACTCATCTGCCGGAATGTTTGCAGGTGCATCATAATGGTTCAAATGCAACATTGAGGTACTACTAATACCAACAGCATTGAAAGACGGCATTCCATCGGTCTTAGTTCTTGATGGAGACAACTTACTCTCTAAAGAGGAAAAATCGCTTGTCATAGAGTGGCCAATACTCTCCAAGTGCTGAAATGGAGAAGATTCGACACTCAAAGACTTTCGATTCAGTACCAATGGCTCACTGAATCCGTTCCCAACTTTTCCATGGCAAATTTCATTCAGACCCTGGTAAATGGGTGGATAAGGCTTCTCGCAGTTAATCTGATCAAAATCAAGTAGATTATCCAGTCTCCTTGATGAACCTGACGGGCATTGCAATCATCCAATGACGTGATTTTATACACGAGCATTTTGGTAGCAAAACAAAAACTGCTTTCGAGCAATCACATAGGCTTACCTCCAGAACTTTCAGTGGAGCTAAGCGACGCTGGCTTTGAATGACAAATAATAATCTCTTGCGAAGCTTTATATTCACCTTGATGATGATCGGGAGACGAAGACGGAGGATACTTCCCAACAGCAAAACACCTAAATGGTACAACCAAGACAGGTACTTAGGATATTCTAAACACAACCATGGTAAACAAACATGCAATACCAACACATTTCAGGGACATTTTCCATGAATCATCAGCACAAATAGAACATTTCACTTCGAATCAATAATAACCAGAAACATCAAACAAGTACATCAACATCAAATTCAGAGTTCAAAATATTGCTAGAGCTGAAAAAGCGAGAATGGAATGGGGATCACCTATCATTCCAGCTTAATTTGATACGATGGAAACTATCAAAAACAGGTAATAACTCCTTGCTTTTGATTTCAAGTTCATGAACTGGGACCTGCTCAATTTCAAACTCACCACCTTTACAACTATTGGCTCTCGGCAAATCCATCATGTAGAAAGAAACCTGTAACAACGTAAAAACTAAATCTCAAATGAGCTATTGCACCAATTATGAGTAGGAAAACTCTAAGAACATGAACAACCTTGGTCTTTTGCCATATTGGTAACCTCCAGGAGTTTTCTTGCACCTCTGCATTAGAAAGGTGCCAGTGGAAGCTATTATGGGGCTTCTTCGTAAATGGTTTTGTTTTCTTTTCTCCACTGACATTATCAATAATTTCCAGAGAATCAATGCTGAATTCCTCACTAACCGGTTTACTTTCAACACTTTCAGCAACATCTTGTTTCTCAATGGTAGCCTTAAAAATACATTCCTCTCTTTCTGGCCAATCTGACCTCCTACATACATCCCACCACTGAACAGGTTCAACTTTCACAGTCAAGTCATCCTCTTGTACATGCGTATATGAAGCTGTCTGAAATCTTAAATTACTAGAACCTGAATCTGTCCCAATTGATAGGAGAAGCTCATGTTGAACTACATGACCTGATGGAGTATAAACTAGAAGATGTTCCAAGGAAGTAGTTCCTTGGTCAACATGCTGAAGAGTGAGCGACATAGAATTATGAAAAACAGCAGCAACAGCACCAGATGGCACAAAAACCTTTCCTGTTGCAGAATTCGTAGCATTGCTTACTGTACTAAGCCATCCAAAACTACTGTATTTTATCCTGCTGACAACAGAAAGGGAAACAGGTAGTGGGGGTGGGAAAGATTGTTGATTTATGACACAAGAAGAGGTAGACCACCATGGCAAGGATAAAACTGGAGAAAGGGAAGGTTCTTCTCCCTGAGAACTGAGTGTTTGAAATCCTGTATCACCTCCAAAAGGGGATAAGACAAAAATATGGCAAGTCCCCTTGGATGAAACAATCGCAACCCACTGGCTATAGTGACTAAAGCAAATATCTTGAATCATCTGTTAAATTAAACATAAGAAATGCAACAACATTAATATACAATCAACGTGGAAAATAAAATATATATCTTGAAACTAAAATTGTACGAACAGCTGATGTTATTCCACGATGTAGCTTGTAAAGATGCACGTGAGAAGAACTCCAGTCGTGACTTTGAACACCCGATCCAGAGCGGACATGCGATGGCATAATCCTGAAGATGTTTATGTTATTTCCATATACTGATGCAGTTACCAGAAGGGTCCCACTAGGGTCAAAACTCAGTGCAGAGATTGGGCTTGTATGAGCTTTAAATTGAGATATAACATCTCGAGAAACAAAATCCTTTACGACTACCTACAAAATCAATCATTTGAAAATTAAGAAATGTAAGTAATTGGATACTCCAAAGCTCATCTATAATCTAAATATTCCCTCTTGCTTGAATATAAAGAAGACATCACAGTCACAAATGCATCCCCTTGAATCTAATTATGGTATCATCCCAGTCATTTTGTCCTTCCTTTCAGCTTTGCAACTTTCATATACAAAAGGAACATTAGGCTTAACTTGTTCCATCTGGAGACAAGATTGGAAAAAAGAAAATGACCATCTCATTCTCTTTGCAGATTCCATGACTTATTAAATTAAATTATATTTGTAATAGATAATAATATCCTTTAAAATTGAAATGATATTAAGTTGCTAACCTTCTTATAATAAATAGAAGCATCACAAAAAAATACTATAGGAAAATGATCAAAACATTTAAATTTGTTCTGGAGTTGTTGGGAAATATATCTCAATATAGTTATACTGAAAACATCGATTATTGAGAAATGACATAAAAAATAACAGGTTTAAACTCAAATTTTAAACCACATTCGTTTATCCTGATTCCTGAAATATAGAGAAAAGAAAGATTTTATCAAAACAGAAATGCACTCTACACAAAAGCATAAAACTAACCATTCCAGCATTGTCCATATCAGTTCCTGCCAGTCTTCCGACTTTCCAAACTGAATTTTGTGACACTGGAGAATTTGAACCGTCAGGAAGTAGCTCTTGACAACACTTGGATAAAGTCCTGTATCCCATATCCCCCAGGTTGATTAGTCCAGTTGCCAAATGCTTACTAGATTCCATTGCATAACGAGCAACCAAACTACTACCACCTGGGGATGTTGATGGACTCACACCAGGAGAAGGGGTAAGGTTTTGTGGGCTTAACCGGCCAGTGTTAGACAACAGTGGATTATTGGAAGCATATGCTAACCACCTTGGGCCCACAGCCATTGGACCAAAGCCGACATTTACCCCAACAGCCTCTTGTCCTGCCAACTGGGGAACTGGATAGGTGAGGACACTAAACTTATTCTGGAGAGTGAGGGCATCAAAACAATATATCTGTAAGCATAGAGGAAAAGAGTTGATTATGATATTTGCAGCATAAGAGTAAACCAGAAAAGGGAAGCGCACAATCTTCATAAAAGTGTATTGTCTTTGATTGGTATATATCAGGATAGTTGATCAGCGTACTGCCTTTGGACCAACAGATTACTTGCAGCACTAGTTAAAGTAATACAATGAACTAAGAGAACTTACACAGACTGCGATCACTGACAACCACAACTGAAAGAAAACTTAGAAAGACAAGGGATATAGGTTAGAAGAAAAACCTACGTTATTGACAAGTCTTTATCATAAAATAAAGCGGCAACAGTGTCGAGTAATTTATTCTGCACTTTGAAACCCCCAACATGCAACATGATTTTTCATATTTTCGGAAATTAATGTACCATTTATATCAGCCAGCACTTACCTGTGTTGCAAGACCTACAGCTACTATCCGGGAACTGCATCTAACCATGCAAACAGATGATCGGAATCTCAGCACATGCACGTAACAGTGAGACCGAAGAGAGTAAAATCGAACTGCAGTAGGCGAGTTGACAGAGTTCACTAACTGTGACTCCATACAGCAATCTCGGGCCATCCCACCACTCTGACCCAAGCTTGAACTGTTGGTGTCATAACCAGCAACAACCAGTAGCATAGGATGTGATGCCCTGAATCCTTCTGGTCCATCAGAACTCAGAGGGCAAGGCTGCATCTGTAAGAATGAAACTGGACCATCACGCTTTGAAACTAGTTCACTGTAATTAGAGGCATCCTCCACATCAAAGACTTGAAACCCATTCCGGTAACCAAGTAAGAGGACATGCTTGAAGTGAGACGGACCAAATTCCAACCTGTCAAAGCCAGCCCATGTTACCTGTTCATGGAGAAAAAACAGAAACACACCTAAACAAACATAGTTTTCAAAATACGAAGAAGGGATTAAGAAGCATTCTGTAACACCTCAAAAAATCCAACAGAATTATGAAACTGAATTAAAATTTACCAAATTAATACCAAGTCAGGGAGAGCATATCAAAGAACATTTAGCAACAATGACTTTAAGGTAAGCCGAATAAGACCATTCCATAAGAAACCTATCACATTTCATGTCCGGTATGGCTAAAAGGAAAAACAAAAAGTTCTTAATAACTATTCATGCTTCACAAGCACAACTGTCCAGATATGAGACACTGTGTAACAAAAATTCATGTGTGAGTTCTCCAATGTAAAATGTCATAATAGTCCAAATCAATTTACATCAAAAGGGAGTGCATGGGTGTCTGAACTTTTAACTTGATTTTCCAGACTAACACCCCATGAAAATTGTGCAGACCAAAAGCAGCAGCAATATAATCAATGCATTAAAGGATGATAAAGATAAAGTGTTTGAGTTAACATAGAGCAGATTAGCTCGACTCCTGTTCCAAATTGTTGAAAATTAGCATAGCAAAATTAGTGTCGTTAAGACATGCATCTAGGTATTGCGCACACATGGTACCAGTGTTTTAGTATTAGCATAGTCAAATTCATTAATTGCACCTTCAATAGTGATAGTGAAAAAAAGGACCCTGCCTAAATGTTTGAGTATTCAACAATAAACATAGAATATAACCATAAGAAAATCATACATATTGGCAACAAAAAAGGGGAAAATTATGCATGTTCTGTAAGATGGAGCACTCTGTAGGGTTTATAAATTATATATCTTAGTTTAGATACAAATGCACATACTGCACCTTAACTTGAGTAATAGACTTTTTTGTGTCTTACACCTTAGGCAATGTAATAGTTAAAGCCCCTAAAGTGCACCTTGCAGCTTAGACAACACTAAGCCAGATGATTCGCGGCAAGTAATACGGCGAGGCGAGTGCAAATAAGCTTTAATCACCATTAACTCTATACAGGGACGGACATTGGATTATATTTTAGAGGATGCTAACTTTTATATTTAGTAAAACTATATGGGAATTTGAAAATGGCATGATGTAGAATTAGATCATCAATTTAAAATACAATAAAAACTCTTAAAATATATCGGAATTTAAATTTTCAGAGGTCCGAATGCACCTAGCAACCTTCGATCCATCATCTCAGACTCTATACATACACTGGACAACACCACTATGTAATCCAAAATTTTTCAAGTACCGAGCAAACTAAAGTTCAAAAGATAAATAGAAAGAAACCAGATAAACAAATGTAAACAATCTAGTCTGCAAAGGAAGTGAAACCTGATCTTTATGATCTTCAGAAGAACTGGAAATGGAAGCAGCGACGGAAGCACCAGCGGAGCGAACCGTGGAAGCGACGTTACTAGCATTCGAGGAAACAGTCTTCAAACAAGACGATATTATTCTCAACGAATTCGGCAGCAAGCCATAGTTCCTTCCTTTCCCTTTCCTCATCCTCCAAATAGAAACACACTCCTACTCGAACTACAACCACACTCAATCACCACCGCCACCAACTCTTCTTCTCCTCCTCCTCCTCCTCCGCCACAGTCACCACCAACACCAGCATCACAACTTCCTACCTCCCCTTTCACCACCGGCAAGTAGCATCTCCGATCGCCGACGATCGGATATAACATCCGATTCTCCTGATCGCCACACAAAAATCCTCGCAACAAATCAAAACTACTTAAACCGACGTCTTGCTTATGGCTTGACTCAAAAGCTTATTTCCTGTACCTCTCTACTCTACTCATCCAATCAACTGCTTTTCACGGTTACATAATTAATGCCTGAGATTAAGGGTGAAATTGGAGGTTGAATTTTGGTTTTGCGGATGTGGGTTTTGCCCTTCGGATCACTACACGCAGAAAAGCATGAAAAAGTTCAAAATTAAATATTAAATTAGAAGAAAAAAATGAATTATTACGAACACTGTGGACAATTGTCTTTTTTCTGTGACGTCCGTTGCCAGGCTGTTTTATGGGTAAATTATACTCTTAAACTTATTTTAGAATTTAGATATCAAAGATTTAAAATATTTAATTTATTTATTGAAATTAAATATTAATAATTTTGATATTTTTTAATTAATTTTTTATGATATATATTTATTTTTGGTAATTGTAATTGTACCTAAGGTTGTGAATGAGACGAGACATATCGCGAGCTACTTGAGCTCGACTCGGTCAAAGCTCGGTCAAAATTCGATTCGGCTGAACTCGATTCGAGCTCGAACTCGGATCGAGTTCTTAACGAGCCGAGTTACATGATACTCGGCTCGAAAAGCTCACGAGCTACTCGAAAAACATAAATATATTACTTTTTATAATTTAAAATATAAACTTCTAAACTTAAAATCCTAAAATCTAAACCTTAAACATAAGTCTTAAACCCTAAAATTAACAAGTTTGAGTTTATACAACTTGTGTATCAAAGTTTTTTCTCCATTAGACTTTAAATGAGACGTGAGAGATAAGAGTTATTCGATTCTAATACGGTTCAATACTTGGTTCGATTAGGCTCGAAAAAAACTCGAACTTAACTCGAGTTCTTAACGAGCCGAGCCGAGCGGCTCAGATATTTCAGTCTCGTTTAAAATTACTCAAGCTCGAACTCGACTCAAAATCTTAACGAGCCAAACCAAACTTAGCACTACTCGAGCTCGACTCGGCTCGTTTACACCCCTGATTGTACCGTTTTACTTACGAAAGGTAAAACGGTAACATAATAGTAATGGAAATGAAACACAGTTTAACTCCAATTCAAATTACACCCTCTATTAACAAATACACTAATGAACAGCCATCAACAACTAGAAGTTAATTATATAGTCTACAATAGGATTCAGAGGTAATATCACAACATTCATTTACCTAATTATTAAAAATTATATTTAAATCATTTAATTATTAGTAAAATTATATTTGAATCACTCAATTATTAAAGATTCATTTAAATCGCTTAATTATATAACAAAACTACATTGGCCTAAAATTTAAAATTTATTAAGAATTAATTATTTTTCAATAATATCATGGCCTAAAAATAAAATTACTTTTTTAAAATAAAATTATCTAATTACGAATTTTATGATTTGAAGGATACTTTTAGAAAAGGCAACCTAAAAAAACAATTAAAAATAGTTGTATCATTTTTATAAAACGTTTTAAAATATTTTTTATAATTTTTATATACACTTTTTAATATATATTAAAAATTTTATAAAAATATAATATAATTATTTTTAATCGTTTTTTAAAACTAACGAACTTAAAAAGTAACGATGACGCGGTAAAAATAATTTACAGCGCAATTAGAAAACTGTTTGTAGTATAGGGAAAATATCCATGACGTTATAAACCAAATGTTTTACGTAAATGCTTAAGAGCTCGAATATAAAAAATTTAAAAATTAAATTTTAATTATAAAATTTAATTAATAAAGTTAAAATTTATAATTTAAAAAAAATTCTAAAATAATAAATAAAAATTTCAATTTTTAATTTATAAATTTTATTTTAACATTAAATCTTAAATTTTAATTATTTTCTCTGAATTCAAAACACTCTAGAAATTAAAAGTTTAGTTGTCAGATACAAGTAAAATTCTTAAAATTAAGCTCCTAGCGAAAAAATAATAATATATCAGTTGTTATTCTTTTAAATGGTGAAATAAAAGACCCAATTCCGGGTTTCAGCCAGAAAGTAAACGAGAGAAGATGGTTGGACCTTGCTTCATTTCCTTCTTCCTGTTCTTGAATTTGCTTCCATTATTTCAAACTCTCAAAGCTTCTCACTGTTCCATCAATGGTAACCTTTTCCATTCATTTTGATTTCTGGGTATGTTTTAAAAATTCCATCTTTCACCAATTTCCCTCAGTTTTCGTACTTGGTTGTTTTAATTTGTTGGTCTTTTTTGATTTATGGGTTCTATTTGATTTACTTATCTTTTCTTTAATGGCTGGTTTCGTGTGAAATCATGTTTGTTTTGTTTTTTTATACAGGGTTACCTCTGGTGAGGAACATAGCTGAACTTCCACAGGATAACTATGGAAGAGGGGGTTTATCCCATATAACTGTTGCTGGTTCACTCTTGCATGGATTGAAAGAAGTATGCTGATTGCTTACACTTTAGTTTATGTTCTTTTGGATTTATGATATCGAATTTCGGAAATTGGGTTAGTTGTTTAGAAATTTTACAAATAGTGTTAAGTTTTTGATTTCATGTAGTAGGTGAATAGAAGATGTTGAATCTCCTTCTATGGTAGGATCATGGAATGTGATGAGTTTTCGGATTTTATCCTTAGGTTGAGATTTGGCTTCAAACATTTGCACCGGGGTCACGCACTCCGATCCATAGACACTCTTGTGAAGAAGTTTTTGCTGTTCTCAAAGGGAGTGGCACTCTATATCTTGCCTCGAGTTCGAATAAGTCACCTGGAAAACCGGAGGAGCACTTTATATTTTCGAATAGCACATTTCATATCCCTGTCAATGATGTTCACCAGGTAAAAACTAGAAACTATTCCCCCAATTATGAATGTGATGATATTAAGAAGCATAGAAATCTCAAAACAGAGGTTGTTTTGTCTTGGGGTTAGCTCGTAATAAGGTGATCCGATTATTTGACAGAAACTTTGATGAATTCTGGTATTTCATAGACATTCCTCGATTCTTGTTTGTTGGTCATCTTCATTGCAGGTCTGGAATACAAATGAACACGAGGATTTGCAAGTGCTTGTGATAATATCTCGGCCTCCTGTCAAAGTGTATGTATGCAATGTTTCTCCAGCCTTCAACATTTTCGCCATTAGTCGGCAAGTGTATTGTTATATGTCCGTTGTGCAGTTGAAAGCCATAGATGCTATCTTTAGCCCTCACACTTCCAAATGTTTGTTGGTTGACATTTTTGCATTGAATCTTTTGGTGGTTAGTACATGCAAGTTTCTACCAGCATCTTCCGAACCTTTAAAATTAACCAACCGAAGGCGACCATTATAGTACGATTTTGCCTTGATCTTTTAGTCATTAAAACTGCTATATTAGAGTACATCAAGATGGAAATTTACTTGCCTTGAAACTTAACTATCCTTTACTAACTCAAGAGAAAGGAAGAAGCGGCAGGAGTTGTCGGGAAGCTTAAAGCGAAGGCCATCCGGATTTCTTTTAAAAGTGCTATAGTTTCTACCATGGAATTTTTGGTAGATACATTACAACGCGAGCCATTTCCATCACTAATTGCTTAAGTGAATGACTATTTTAGCATACATACATCATGATTGCAATCTCATCTGATAGTTTACTATGTGAAATAGAATCTAGTGAACATTATTGGGTACGATTGGTTCATGTTTAACTTGAAAATCGTATAGTTTCGACAGAATTCCTTCTAAGCATTGGAAATGCATGCCTTGTGATTCTTTCCCTTTCTTCTTTCATGATTGTTGAGTATGTTTTCTTTCTTTTGTTTCAAATTTGCATTTAGGTTCATATATGAAGATTGGTCCATGCCTCACACTGCAGCAAAGTTGAAGTTCCCGTATTATTGGGATGAGCAGTGCTTTCGAGAACCTCAACATGATGAACTTTAGTGTTTGAATACCGACCTCTTCCGGTAGTACTTCGTAGTCTTTTTGAACAATTTTTACCTAGGAAAGGGAGAAGGAAAATTTGCTCTTAATAGGTTTTAAACCCACAATTTAAAGGAGAGAAAAGGGTGTTAAGGATAATCTGAATAAAAATTTCAACTGCTATTAATAAAGCACTTCATTATAAATATATCATTAGCCCTTTATATTAGTTTAACTATGATTATAGTCTTTTAGTTGCACCATGTCAAATTAAAATAGAATGATTATTTTTTCTTTTTAATTTAGATTTTGACTTATCCATAGTAATGTCAGTATTAGTTTATTTCTCTTATTTTTAATATTTTGGTACTTTTTCTAATTTTTATTTGATTTATACCACATTTTTCAGTTTGTCTTGTGGCACATATTTTCGTTTGTTTTGTGCCACATTTTTCCTTTACTTATCACCACTTTCGACTCTGATTTATAGATTGTCGATAGCCTTTAATACTTTGATCATTTTTGGTGATTCATTTACCGATACACTCAAATTTGTTTTACAAAACAACCTTTAAAATTGTTATTTTCGTTCATCACTACTGCTTCATACCTGAAGTGTGCAAGTGGATAGAGAAAAAGTCTTGCTCGACTAGGGTCATTTTTTTAAAAAAATAATGAGATGAATGATTTTTATTAATTGGTTTTATAAATGACATGACAAAAATAACTCATGATATAATTTTTCGAATCTTAGAGCTGCAAAATGTTCTCATGCATTAGAATTAGAAGACAAGGTTCTAGCAATTCCCTATCTATACAAACATAATAACCATACGGAGTCTCCCAATTTTATCTACAAGAAAATACACAAAATACCTTGTGATGTAACAATTGAACACTCATGGTTGTTCTGTCCTAGGATCGTAACCCTTTGCCAGTGAACTGATGAAGTACCTCCGTAAATCTGGAATGATGCGTTGAATCAAACGACCAGACCTGCAACATCATAGATTGTGGTTGTGGAGGTCAGATTAAGTCCCCCATGATGTAGCCCACAGTTTTAAGAATATTACATACAAAGGTTTGGTACTGATTCCTTCAAATTGCTCTAATAGGAAGAGTAAGCAAGCTTCTCGTAGTGTAGTGGCATTGAAGGCTTCGGCAAGTTCGTACATCAGCAGAACATTGTCCACAGAAATATCCTTGAAAGACCGGCAATTAGAACAGATAAGCACGTGAATCTGTGATATAGGAAACACTGTCACAGTAAGATATACACACCTGAGCAATGGTGTATTCGCAGAGGCGCTTAAGGTCGTCGAGAAGATACTGATCTGCAGCTCTTAGAAGTTCTTGAGCTAGATCGATTTCAACGGTCACTGATCCTGTGTATATATACCTGGCAGCATAGAAGTAAGAACTTTCCAACACATTTTTAAGGGAATATCCCACCTCATATTCAAATATCTACCTCATCATTAACACAAAAACATCCCATCTGATATTTGGAATCTCAACATCTTTGGCATTCTTCTCCTGCAAATCAATTTTCATGTTGGTCATCCTTCCATTTAGAACTACAGTATTTAAGCCTTTTATTATATTATCTAGCAGTGTGCTCCTCATTTTTGAGATGTCTTACTTACCCGGTATCCACCATCAAACATAGCACGGAAGGCATCCGAAGAAGCAAGAAGACAAATTCTGTGAGCGTAGAATCTTTTACCTGAAAGAAGAATATGTAAATTGAACGTGACACGTTAACTTTTTACCTTAAAATGAAAGGGAGAGGCTGAATAAAGAGCAAACACAATCACTGATAAGAAAAAATCCATACCTTCAACTACAAATGTAACATCAGAAAGTGTAGGATTATTTACATACTGCTCACCCAAATACACCTGCATTTATAGAGGGAAAATGAGGGAAAACAAGTAGCAGTTAGTCTGTGGACTGTGACATACAACTAAAGTCTAAAACCAATCAGGTACAGCTACTGATTAGTTCATGCCACCCACAAGGGACATGTGCATCCTGTATTTTTAATGCAAACAGAATTATCTTCTAACCATAGACTGGCCGACATAAACAGACCTGTGGGGTTGGTGATAGAGGAGCAGCATCCACAGATGAGAGGGGAGTACCCTTTGTGGCTAACTTGTACAAGGCCTCTGAACCATCTCGTTGCTGCTTGAAACTCTTTGACTCGAGAAAGCCCAGAAGCAGCTCCAGTCCTGGAAGGAATTTCAAGCATCGAAAGAATAAGAAATGCAACCCAAAAATAGAAACAGCTAAAAGATATCATTGTGCAAGAAGAAACGCACTAAAGACAGTTGGAATAGGAAACTGTCTTACCATTGTTGTCAACAAAAATAGGTTTCCGGTCATTCGGAGTACAAAGATGAGCAAGAGCAAGAGCAACTCGTTTTTGAACAGCCTTGGCTGCTGTTCGCATAAGGTACAACAGATGATTCAATGTCTGTTAAGAGGAAGTGTCAAAGAATAATGTCACATAGATATAACGTACATAGGGTCTCATGATTATATAAATTCTACAAACAATAAAAACTACTGGCTTAACCTAACTGCAAATGCAAAGTAGAAAAGTATTGAGAGCTACAAAAAACTAAACTCACTCGTCCATGGATTTTTTCCTCCAATCTCTTCAATGTCTTTGCTACACAATCTTTAGTTGGCTGCAGTTTTACAAGGCATATTAATGAAAATCAAATTGGGAAAATACATGTACCTTTTCAATGTAAATTCTAAGGCTATGCAAAATGAATTAAACGTATTTTAAAAAAGCAGCATCTAAGAAACAGAAGAATCCTAAAGCATACCTGAAAAATAAACTCGCCTTCCAGGAGTTTCTGGACACAACCAGTTCTGATAAGATCTACAACATTATCCTACAGAATAAACTAATAGTAAGCATCACTAGACTCGGTGTGTAAAAACTGGAGTTCAAGTTTAAAATATCACAGTGAAACAATGTCCTTTACCTCATTATCAGCAAGACCGTATAGGCAAAATGCAGAATTATGTTGCAATGGTCCACTTTTTGAGTCAAGAAGACTAAGTAACGGCACAATTCCACCATTCTGTACAATTCCAGCTTGATTGTGAGTGTCCTGCAAAATGAAAATCATTAGTTCACAAAGAAAATACAACCCAAAAAAACAATTAAGCACTTGGGAAAGGAATTAAAACAAGCACTTAGGTCCAACCATAGACATGTTGCTTACAATAGCTTCAAATACCATCTAGATAAACCATTTTAACCCTGAAAGACGGCAAATAAATACAAACCTGGGACAACCGTCCAAGTGCAAATGCAGACATTTCTTTTAGCTGCACATCTGAAGACATAAGCATTTCTATTAAAGGTGGAACACCGCCTCTTTGGACAATGTGTACCTGTAGAATCCCATTTATAATTTTTAACAGAAAGACGTATTCATAAGTACAATAATAAATAAAATATAAGCATCAAGAACAATATTACATTTCATATGCTTGAGCAATGAAAAAAAATTAAGAGTCAAATTAGAGATAAGATCTAAACCTACCTTGCAATCTGAATCAGCAGCTGCAAATTGACCTATGAGTAAAGCCGCTTCCCTCTGGCTCTCCAAACAACTAGAACTGTTGGCAAACATATACATGCAATGATTAATATGAAATCTTCACAAACACAATCAAAAACCTAATGTGCAACACATCAATACCGAAGTAACCCAATCACAGGCTGCAGTGCTCCAGCAAGAATAACTTCTTTCTTTATGTTTGGTGAGGAATGGACAAGGTTCCCAATCACGCCAACCTGAACATCTCTTATGTCAGTTTATAAAGGGAATAGCAACTCTCCAAAATGTTTATTAAGATGTCAAACAATTGAAGACTTAGAAGAAACTAACCGCTTCATAATGTATGGTAACATCTTCAGAGGAAAGCATTAATATGAGTGTGGGTAGAGCATTGCGTTCAACAATCTGCAAATTCACAAAGTGTACTGAAACCAACAGCGAGCACCAGATGGTACTATAATACAGTGTAGAAACAACCTTACCTCTTTTTTGTTCTCATCATTCTTAAAAGCTAACGTTCTTAAGGCCCCAGCAGCTGCCCTCTGCACCTTCAATTCCCGATGCTCGAGTAACTCAACAAGAGGTGGAATTCCACCCTCAGTTCTAATATTTAGATATGGAAAATAAACAAACAACTTATAAAGGCGCGAAAAGTTAATGCTGACGGAAACTAGATAGGAGAATAGCCAAACAAGCAAACCTGATGCGTGTTTTAATGGCGGTATTTTCATGAGCAAGATTTGTTATAGCATCAGCTGCTTTTCTTATAACACCATTCACTCCGCGAGAATCACAACCATCCGTACGTATTTTTAACAAGTTCAGGAGACAGGGCAGTGCCCCGGCGTCAACAACAAGTTGTTGGTACTCTGGCTATTTAACATTAAAAAACAACAAAATGACGACATTTTCAGTGGACAAAAATAATAAAAAGCAAGTATAAAAAAGTCCTCAAAATTACCTTGACCGCGAGAAGTCCAAGCGCAAACGCACATGATTTCTCTACTTCATACTCGAATGGTTTCAGATCGGACTCTGCCAATAGCGTTGGCGTCTGAATATGCTTTAACAACGCAGGGACAGCACCGCACTCCACGATCAAATCCACGATATCCTCTAGAATCGTCAATGAAATAATAACAAAAAATAAATAAACACCGAAATCTAAATCGTTAAAATTGCTGAAAACTAAAAGATTCAAAACGAACCGTTCTTTGCAAATTCAGAAAGTAACTGAGCGGAGCGTTTGGCGGCGGCACGATCGGCTTCTGAAAATGAGGTGCAGGAGTTAAGAACATCGACATGAAATCGAACATCTCGAAGGACATCTTGTTGAGTGCGGCGGGACTCGACGACAGCCGCCTTACACCGTTCTGGTTTATCTTCCTCAAATTCTTGCTCCAATTTCCTCTTCAAGCTTCTCCTTGTTTGGGGCTTGTTCTGATGATCCATCGCGGAAAATGACGAACAAAGGAAAACTAGATTTGTGAGAGAGATTTTCAGACCTATTCTTAGCTGTGAAGAATAAACAATACGCTTTTGATTCTATTTTTTACTTCTCCGCGGAAAAATAACCGCCAAAATGTATAATTTAAACTTAGCGCCTTATAATAAAAATATATATATTAGCGCCTTATTTGTGTTTTGGCTAAATTACATGAATGACCACTTAAATTATAGAGAGGTTCTATTTTAACCATCATATTTTTAATTTTGCTAATATATTTTTTTCATTATCATCTTATTGATAATTTGATGAATTGTGATGTAATTTAAGATGATAATGAAAAAAATATTTACTAATAGAAAGGTCAATTTACCTTGTTATTTTATCATTTATTTTATTAATTTTAAATTTTGTTGCTTAACCTTGTTTAATTAAAATATTTAATCAAAAAATATATTAATTATTGAGAGGGTGGAAAAATTATTATATAATTGGATATAAATCGATTTAGATTAATTATACAATTATGATATATGGAATAATCATATAGTATATAGTTATATTATTTTATTTTCTAATTAATATTTTTCTAAACTCATAATTATATGATCATATATTAATAATTTATACCATCAAATAAAAGTAAATATTATGCAATTATTATATTTATTGTAAACAATATACTAATTATTTTAATAATGTATGTGATGTTACCAATTCATTTATATTTTCTTATCAATACTATTATATATTTATTTTTCAAGTGGGTCCAAAGCACTTGTCATTTTTTTTTAATCATAATGCCCAAAGCACTTGTCTCAAATCTCAATCAACTGAAATATCATGTTCATTTAGTTGTGCATGTACAGAGAATACGACAAAAGCAAGCTTAAGTAAAAATTATAATAATAATAATAATTTATTATAGGCTTAACTCAGAAATAAGTGTCTAAATTATATATTTTTTGAAATATGTGTTTAATATTTTTTCGATAAAAATAAGTAATTCAACTATATATTTTTTTAAAATAGGTGTTTAATGTATTTTTTTGCTGAAATAGGTACTTAAAGCTTCATTTCGTTAATGTTTTAAGGTAACACCGATAAAAATTTGTTTAACTTATAAATAGGTGCTCAAACTATACATTTTTTTGATATAAGTGCCTAATATTTTTTGATTGAAATAAATACCTAATATTTTTCGTTAGTGTTTTAAGATAATACTGTTAAAATATATTTTATTTAATACACCTAACTTTCATACATTATTAATTTATTTTAATACACAGGTTATATATATTTTATTTAAATTAAGTCTCAAAAATTTTAAAAATTTAAATTAAATAAATTTGTATATCAAAAATTTTTTTATACTGTATACAATTTTAAATTCACATTTTGTTAATGTCTAAAAGGGTTTGATGTGATTTTATTTTATTTTAAAAGATTTTATTTTTCATATTAACCTTAGAAAATTAAAAGTTGCAACTTCACATTAATATTAAAGGTAATAATTTTTTTAATAATCTAATATAACATTTTTTATGAAAAATTATATAATTTTGACACTTATTTTAGTAAAAAAAATTAGGCACATATCTAAAAAATGTATAGTTTGGGAACCTATTTATAAGTTAAATAATTTTTTAATGGTATTACCTTAAAACACTAACGAATTGAAAATTTAGGCACCTATTTCATAAAAAATGTATAATTCAGGCACTTATTTTAGCCGAAAAACTTTATACACCTATTTTAAATATATATATATATATAATTCAGACATTTATTTATAAGTTAAATCTATATTTTATTAAAAATTAAATAAGTATATAACCTTATATAAAAATATATAAATGCACGCTTATTATTATTATTATACGTGAAAATACAATTTAAATATATTTTTAATAAACAAAAATTGTTTTGAGATCATAAAAAATAAAAATATAACACAATAATTCGAAATAAAATACTAGATAAATATCACCAAATATTTTTTTTCTTTAACTCTCTTAGATTTTTTAAAATGTTATTTTATTAAGGAGACTGGCAATATTTTATTTTATTTAATATTTAATTATTCCATTTAAAAACACGAAGTATTGAAAAGGCCAAAGGAACATGCTTTTATTATTATTTTATTTGTGATAATAAAATATTGTGTTACGAGAGGGATTAGTATTTTGTATACTCTCAAGAAGCCACGTAGAATAAAGGATTCTGGCGTACTAGGATTGATTTCTTCAATAAAATAATAATGGTCCTTTTTTGGAAATAAAATAAAGTTTTGTCCTTTTAAATTAAAATATTTTGTTTGGAGTAGTCATATGTATTCAATGTATTTATCCATTAAATTTTAGGATATTGTAAAGACATGAACCTCCCGAAGTATTTACTTATTTATTTTAAAATATTGTTAATAGCACGAATCATCTAGTCTCCGTGATTAATGAAACGATTATTATTTTTAAAGGTACGAGTTCAAGCATCAGTAATATCAGTATAGTATTTGAGCGATCAATGTTTAATAATTGAGAGTATACTCTAGAACATATACTATTGTAATACTGTAACTGATTCAAATAAAAAATAAAAAAATAAAATATTGCTAATATTATTTGTAATACATTTTATATTAAATTTATATAGGTTTTTTTTCAGAAAATATTTTTTGGGTGTCCATTCAAAAGTAATTTCGTTACTGTTTGATATTATTTAAGTGATTTAACGTCTCATACCGTTAGATTAAATTAAATATCTCATTTTTATTCTATATAATAAATATTAAAATTTAAGAAAGAAAAAAGGTTAATATACAAAGAATGTATGGAAAAAATCATTTATCTCTTAATCATTTTTTCTTACGTCTCACCTTAAAAAATTAAGTGTACGAACTATCTTACACCAGCAGTTAAGGTAATGATTGTTGTTCCTATAGGTCATGGGTTTGAACACCAGTAGTGCAATACAACGATTGAGCGAAAAATATTCAATGCTTGAGAGTATATTCTATAACAGATACTACTATAACCACCGTAGCTGATTAAAAAATACTTACAATAAATTTTAAAACATAACCTTAATTTTAGTACCTCAACCCTATAAAAATATATCATATCCCTAATTTATAAACTCTAATCGCAACCCCTAATTTTAAACTATAAACTACTATTTCAAAGTGAAAACCAAAAAAAATCAAGAAGGGACGGACCTTTTTCAACCGACGAAAACTTGCCAAAAATAAATGAAATTATTTATAATGTAATATAATATAATTTAAATAATGTCAATTTTTTTGAATTAGCTAATAATGATTACAGTAGTATTTGTTCTAGAATATAATCTTCACTATTTGCTGGTATCACTGGTGTTCAAATTCGTGACCTCTAGAAACAACAACCGTTCCTTTAATCACTTTGACTAAAGAACTCGTGCAAATATATTTAATTGTTTATTACATTACTTAACTGAAATTTAAAATATTGTTATAAGAATATAAATTTTAAAATTTATATCTAAATATATGGTCATGATATTAAATATTTTTAAAAAATGAGTTATCTTGTATGAATAAACAATTGTTTAAATTTGTATATTCAGTCGACATAAAGTAATGGAATATTTATTGTTTTAATTTATTAATGAGGAAAATTTATATTTTAATGATTTAAATATTCAGTAATGGAGTATTTTTTAATTTATGGATGAGGAAACTTATTTTATATTTTATTTGTTTAAATATTCAGATGCAAGTGGGTAATTGTAACACTTAAAAAAAATATATGCCTGAAGGTGAGGTTGTGGGGTTCAAAACCCCACAACCACCTAGATCTTAACCAGTAACCCAACCAACTAAGCTAGACAGCTCTTGTGTAATACTATCTCAGGTCTTGCTTTTAACCCGTTCCTGCGTCTGATATTAAAAATAATATCAGTTCGAATAAAAATAGGTTATCCCATGTTAGAACCATTCTGGATCCAAAGTAAACCCTCCCTGCCTATTCGAATACTTTTTTTTTCTACCCGATCCGCCGCCGATCTCGTCCACCGTCGGTCCGTGTGCCGCACCGCCGTCACCACCGTGTGCGCCGCCGCCTCGCGACCAAAACCCCTCCTCCGACGCGCCCTTCCTCCTCCGCCGCCGCCGTGAATTAGAGGTTAAAGTTTCGACGAACCTAGGGTTTAAACCCTTCGATTCCGTCACCGATTCAGGCCGTCACCGGCGTTATCCCGGCGCGTTGTCACCGCCATCGTGACCACCGTGTCGAAGCGAGCAAACCGCCTCCAAACCCGCGTCCTTCCGCCGTCGATCAGCCCTTCGCCGGCGACGCTTCGACTTTTGGTGAGTTGGGTAAGTTTTGGTTGATTTTAGTGGTTTTAAGAGCCTGTTATGGATTAAAAATCTGGTTTTGGGATGTATCTGGGGCGATTTCCGAGCTCAGGGGCTGTTTCCGGCCGTTTTAGGCCGCGCGTGGGCTCCACGCGCCGTCACGGGCGATTTCCGGCCACCGTGGACGGCTACCGGGAGCCGGCCGATCTAAACCGGTCAAACCGAGTTGAACCGAACCGGTCCAACCCAAACCGAATCGGTCCAACCCGTTGACCCGACCCGTTGACTGACTCGTTAACCTGACCCGACCCGTTGACCGACCCGACCCGTTGACTGTTGACGTGGTTGCTGATGTCAGCGTTGACCGCTGACGTGGCAGCTGACGTGGCTGCTGACGTGAGCGTTGACTGCTGACGTGGCAGCTGACGTCAGCATTGACTTTGCTGACGTCAGCGTTGACTTTGACCAAAAAGTCAAAATTTTCAAAAACCCCTATTTTATGTTTTTCGACGTCCTAAGTCCATCCGTGAAGTCCGTTTTTCGAAATTCAATCCCGAAAGCCTCCAAATTGGACTTTAAAGTCTTGAGTCAAACTTTTCTTCTAAGTTAAGTTAAGTTCAGAGTTTTAATCTGGGTCTGACATCGATACCTGTCTACTTGTAGGATCTCATAGTCCTCCCGATCGAGTACCGACCCAGCCTGGTTCTTCCCGGTTCGACCTGACTCGTGATCCGATCGTGACTCGTATGTATTCTCCTCTCTAGTGAATAAACCCTGTATCTAGATTCCTGTATTGATATAGAACTCTATTGTGTACCTATAGGGTCCAGTACTGCTGCAGAGCGAGGCTCAGCCGCCCAGTAGATCACCTGTGTGCTTCTACTCTTTTGAGGTGTGTTCCCTTACATGCTATATATATTGTGTATCATTGTTTTTCTGTTTTTACAAACCAAGCATGTACACTTGACTATCTCTGGACTTTACCTTGACACACATGTTGAACTTGATCACATTCTGTTTTGCTATATGCCTGATATATTATACATGACATGTCCTAATTTAGCATTACATGATATCTGAATAAATACTGCCACTGCCATCATTATACCTGTTATTACTGCATGCCTGTCACTTTAGGTTTAGGGAATGATGAGCATTGCCTGTTATTCAGTTCAGCCTTGATCCAGCTGGTAATTCCGACCTGTTACGGTTCCTAGCTACGGTTGGGGTAATTCCGTCCTGATACCGGTTCCCGTGCTACAGCCGGGGTAATTCCGTCCTGGTTACGGTACCTTTGCCCTTTGGGCTTAGGTTAATGCCTGTACTAGATACTGTTCTGGGGAACCGTATCCCGGAGATCGGTTGGGGGTAGTTATCATGTCATGCATTTCATGCATTGTTTATCTGATATCATTATATATTGTTTTATCTGTGATTTTTATGCACTGCTGGAACACACTGGGCTCCCTAGCTCATTCTTGTTTTCTTCCCCTTTCAGATATCCGTAGATAAGCTTTCCGGATTGGCACTCGGAGGATCTACACCTCCTAGATTATCTTTTGATGTAACGCTTATATTCTTCGTGTCTTTAGTTATGGTGACATGTGCCTTTATTTTGCAAACTGATATGCCTATATTTTGTTACTGATTAGTTTTAACTTATCCTGTTTTATTAATGTGTCATGGGATGTTTATTGAACAACGTTTAAAGCCTACTTTACTTGAGATTGACGAACTTTTATGGTCATTTGGATTTATAGTTGAGACTATGATTTTGATAGAATTGTCATCGTTACAGGCTATCTTGATTTGGTTAGATTTGTATTTGTTTTATATTCGTTTAAGGAAAAAAAATGTAACTACTTTAGGTCGGACTTTACGCATAGGCCGGTCTAGGGGGGTTACATTTAGTTGGTATCAGAGCTTTTGGTTTAAGGATTCTCGGACGGTGATGGGTCCTAAATAAAACGTTTTCTGCTAAACTGTTTTTAATTAATATCTGAAAGGCCATGTCACCTATAACTTTTTGTATCGTGTATGATTCTCCAGTGCCAATTCTAATCCCGTAAACTCTATTCTTGTAGATTACCTGAGACTCATGAGTGCCCGTAGGGCTCGTCGGACCACCCGAGGGCGTGGTCGTGCGACTAGCTTCGCCAATCCTGTAGAGGAGCCTATCAGTGGCCCTCCGCCCATCACTCCTGTAGACCCTCTCATTCCTGCTAGCACCACTGTACCGTCTGGCCCACATCCTCCTACGGGCATAGGTATGTCTACCCCGGTCAGAGGGGCACCAGTACCGAGCACCGAGCCTGCTACTGCAGTGACAGACGAGACCCTTAGTAGACAGTTCCTTCAGCTGATACAGGGAGCTGTCAGAGCTTCAGGTGCTATGCCAGACACTCCTATCTCTCAGATCTTGATCGCCAATGGAGTGAGGACTTTTTCTGGATCCCTGACGGGTGCACCTTCTGAGGCTGAGTCATGGCTGTATGACACTGAGAGACGCATGGACCAGCTGGGTTTGGAGCCAGCTAAGAGATATTTGGGAGCTGTGTCTATGCTTGATGGTAATGCCCGCGTCTGGTGGGAGTCTGTGGTTAGCAGTGTATCACCTGATGTGTTGACTTGGGACTTCTTCAAGGAACGGTTCAGGAATCGTTTCCTGGGGGAGCGTTATCTGAGAGAGAGGCGTTAGGCCTTCAAGGACTTGATTCAGGGTACCATGACCGTGGCCGAGTATGAGTTACAGTTTCTGGATATGATGAGGTATGGTGTTGGGTTAGTGGCTACAGAGAAGGATAGGTGCGACAAGTTTCTTGAGGGTCTCCGTATCGGTATCAGAGACAGGGTAGCCACGCACCATGATACAATATTTGAGGATCTTGTGAATCGTGCTAAGACAGTTGAGGACTTGGAGAAGCTTTCTGATAGTCAGATCACCAGGGATCAGGATCGTGATAGGGGCAGAGATAGGGATCGCAGGAAGGACCGTAACCGATCTGGGGGACTCGGCCATGGTGAGTCCTTTAGTCGCCCTGATAAGAGGGCTCGATCTGCACCGAGTCAGAGAGGTGGGTCTTACCATCGGCCTACGGCACCTCATGACTCTGCCGTCAGCCGAGGTGGTTCTTCTGGGTTTCCGACTGTATCAGCATGTGACTTTTGTGGCAACCTGCATAAGGGCGAGTGTATGAAGAAGACTGGAGCATGTTTCCGATGTGGTTCTTCCGAGCACTTTCTGAGGGACTACCCGCACCCACCTTCTGCTGGTCGACCGTCGACCCATACCCCTGTGCACACTCAGACTCCATCCCGATCTCAGACATCTGTTCAGACACCTGCTATGGGGCATTTTCAGGGTAGAGCTTCTAGGTCAGTTGCTAGATCCGATACCCGGGGCCGAGGCCACCAGAGTGGTGGACCACTTGTTTCTGAGGCTCGTCAGCCAGCACTAGTTTATGCTACCAGACGTCGGGATGACCGAGATGAGCCAGATGTTATCGCAGGTACTTTTACCATCCTTTCTATCCCGTACTTTGCCTTGCTTGACAATGGTTCCACCCACTCCTATGTATCCAAGTCAGTATCTAGTGACCTTCCGATCGCTGTTGAGGACACCGAGAGTGTTGTAACCGTTATGAGCCCCGTGGGACAATCCTTATCTGTGAATAAGGTATTTCGGAGATGTCCTCTCGTTGTGGAAGGGGAGGTGTTTCTTGCGGATCTTCTGGAACTTCCTTTACAGGAGTTTGATCTCATATTGGGGATGGACTGGTTATCTGAGCATCGTGTTAGTCTGGACTGTGAGGCCAAAAGGGCCACGTTAAGGACTCAGGATGGACGATCCGTAGTTTGGGTTGGTGAACGTCGAGGTTATCTGACCAATGTTGTATCAGTTTTGACTGCTGACAGGATGATCCGTAAGGGATACGAGACCTATATTGCATGTTTCCTTAACACAAAGGGGTCTCTATCCAAGATCGAAGAAATTCGCACTGTTAGCGAGTTTCCTGAGGTTTTTCCTGAGGAGCTACCGGGTCTCCCTCCAGACAGGGAGGTTGAGTTCGAGATTGAGACTTATCCCGGATCAGCATCAGTTTCTATGGCCCCGTACCGTATGGCTCCGAAATAGTTGGAGGAGTTGAAAATTCAGTTACAGGAACTGCTTGACCGAGGGTTCATCCGACCTAGCTCTTCCCCCTGGGGAGCTCCTGTACTCTTTGTTAAAAAGAAGGATGGTTCCCTTCGGTTGTGTATCGACTACCGGAAGCTGAACAAGCTAACGGTGAAGAACAAGTACCCCCTACCTAGGATTGATGCCTTGTTTGACCAGTTTCGGGGAGCCACAGTCTTCTCGAAGATTGATCTTCGATCTGGGTACTATCAGTTGAAGGTTAAGGGCTCGGATGTTGCTAAGACTACTATCCGCACCAGGTATGGGCATTACGAGTTTTTAGTGATGCCTTTCGGGTTGACTAATGCTCCTGCTACCTTCATGGACCTGATGAACCGTGTCTTCCGACCTTATCTGGACCAGTTTGTAGTTGTGTTCATTGATGATATCCTAGTTTACTCCCGCTCTGAGGATGAGCATGTTGGGCATCTGAGAGTAGTGCTGCAGACTCTTAGAGAGCATCGATTATATGCCAAGCTAAGTAAGTGTGAGTTCTGGATTAGTGAGGTGGCTTTTCTGGGACATGTTTCAGCCAAGGGTATCCAGGTGGATCCGAGTAAAATTGATGCAATCACTAGTTGGAAGCCTCCCAGAAACGTTTCTGAGATCCGTAGTTTTCTGGGCTTAGCTGGGTATTACCGACGCTTTGTCGAGGGTTTCTTCATCATCGCTTCCCCTTTGACAAAGCTTCTGAGGAAAGATGTTCCTTTTGTATGGTCTGAGGCCCAGCAATCCAGTTTTGACCGGTTGAAAACAGCCTTGACCCAAGCTCCAGTTTTAGCACAACCTGAGTCAGGAAAGGACTTTACAGTTTACAGTGATGCCTCGCACTCTGGACTTGGATGTGTTTTGATGCAGGATGGTAAGGTGATCGCCTATGCATCACGCCAGTTGAGACCACATGAGTGTAACTATCCCACCCATGATCTTGAGCTTGCCGCAGTGGTTTTTGCCCTAAAAATCTGGAGACACTATCTCTACGGAGAGAAGTGTTACATCTTTACCGATCATAAGAGCCTGAAGTACCTCCTCACTCAGAAGGAGCTTAACCTGAGACAGCGCCGTTGGTTAGAGCTTCTTAAGGATTATGACTGCGAGATTGAGTATCACCCGGGGAAAGCTAATGTTGTGGCTGATGCTTTGAGTCGTAAGACCATATCAGACCTGAGATCCCTATTTGCCAGGATAAGTGTATATGATGATGGTAGTCTACTGGCTGAGTTACAGGTCAAACCGACCTTGGCCGAGCAGATCAAGGTCAAGCAGCGGTTAGATGACTCCTTACTTCCTGTTATGCAGCAAGTTGAGCAAGGATCCACTTCTGTTTATTCTTTTGATCAGGATGGGGTCTTTTGTTTTAACGGTCGTTACTGTGTACCCAACGACACTGAGTTGAGACAGATCATTCTCAGAGAGGCTCATAGTAGTCCTTATGCTATGCATCCCGGAGGGGATAAGATGTATCAGAACCTGAAACAGAGATATCATTGGGTGGGTATGAAAAAGGATATCTCTGACTATGTATCTAGATGTTTGACATGTCAGCAGGTGAAAGCGGAACATCAACATCCTTCTGGTCTCTTACAACCTATCAAGATTCCAGAATGGAAATGGGAGCGTATCACGATGGACTTTGTTACCGGTTTACCTCTGACCCCGTCTAAGAAAGACTCTATCTGGGTTGTTGTTGATAGACTTACAAAGTTGGCTCACTTTATTCCTGTCCGGGTCACTTATTCTCTGGAAAAGCTGGCTAGACTGTATATTTCTGAGATTGTCAGATTGCATGGGGTGCCCCTGTCTATCATTTATGACCGAGATCCGAGGTTTACTTCCCATTTCTGGACAGCTTTACAGTCTGCTTTGGGTACCCGTCTGAATTTCAGTACATCTTTTCACCCTCAGACGGATGGTCAGTCTGAGAGAGTGATACAGATCCTGGAGGATATGTTACGGGGTTGTGTTTTAGACTTCCGAGGCAATTGGGAGGATTTCTTGCCCCTAGCAGAGTTTGCTTATAATAACAGCTATCAGGCTAGCATCCGTATGGCACCTTACGAGGCTTTATATGGTCGTAAGTGTCGTACCCCTATCTGTTGGACAAAGCTGTATGATCGGAAGACTTTGGGTCCCGAGTTGATTCAAGAAACTGAGGAGACTGTTAGATTGATCCGAGATCGCCTGAAGGAAGCTTTTGATAGACAAAAATCGTATGCTGATCGGAGAAGAAAGGATATCGAGTTTGAGGTTAGTGATCAGGTTTTCTTGAAAGTCTCTCCATGGAAGAAAGTTCTAAGATTTGGACGTAAGGGCAAGTTGAGCCCGAGATATATTGGACCATACCGTATTCTGAAAAGAATCGGGCCTGTTGCTTATCAGCTAGAGTTACCTCCTCAACTTAGCCGTATTCATGATGTGTTTCATGTATCCGTGTTGAGGCAGTACCATCCAGATCCGAGTCACATCATCCAGGTTCAGGATGTTGAGTTACGACCAGACCTGTCTTATGAGGAGGAACCTGTTTAGATCTTAGAGTTCGATGAGAGGGTTCTGAGGAGGAGACGTATCCCTATTGTTAAAGTTCAGTGGAGAAATCGTAACCCTTCCGATGCCACCTGGGAGATCGAGGAATCTTTGAGGGAGAAATTCCCGCATCTATTCAGTCCAGGTAAATTTGGAGGACGAAATTTCTTTTAAGAGGGGGAGAGTTGTAACACTTAAAAAAAAATATATGCCTGAAGGTGAGGTTGTGGGGTTTCGAACCCACAACCACCTAGATCTTAACCAGTGACCCAACCAACTGAGCTAGACAGCTCTTGTGTAATACTATCTCAGGTCTTGCTTTTAACCCGTTCCTGCGTCTGATATTAAAAATAATATCAGTTCGAATAAAAATAGGTTATCCCATGTTAGAACCATTCTGGATCCAAAGTAAACCCTCCCTGCCTATTCGAATACTTTTTTTTTTCTACCTGACTCCGTCCGCCGCCGATCTCGTCCACCGTCGGTCCGTGTGCCGCACCACCGTCACCACCGTGTGCGCCGCCGCCTCGCGACCAAAACCCCTCCTCCGACGCGCCCTTCCTCCGCCGCCGCCGCCGTGAATTAGAGGTTAAAGTTTCGACGAACCTAGGGTTTAAACCCTTCGGTTCCGTCACCGATTCAGGCCGCCACCGGTGTTATCCCGGCGCGTTGTCACCGCCATCGTGACCACCGTGTCGAAGCGGGCAAACCGCCTCCAAACCCGCGTCCTTCCGCCGTCGATCAGCCCTTCGCCGACGACGCTTCGACTTTTGGTGAGTTGGGTAAGTTTTGGTTGATTTCAGTGGTTTTAAGAGCCTGTTATGGATTAAAATCTGGTTTTGGGATGTATCTGGGGCGATTTCCGAGCTCAGGGGCTGTTTCCGGCCGTTTTAGGCCGCGCGTGGGCTCCACGCGCCGTCACGGGCGATTTCCGGCCACCGTGGACGGCTGCCGGGAGCCGGCCGGTCTAAACCGGTCAAACCGAGTTGAACCGAACCGGTCCAACCCGTTGACCCGACCCGTTGACCGACCTGACCCGTTGACTGTTGACGTGGTTGCTGACGTCAGCGTTGACCGCTGACGTGGCAGCTGACGTCAGCGTTGACTTTGCTGACGTCAGCGTTGACTTTGACCAAAAAGTCAAAATTTTCAAAAACCCCTATTTTATGTTTTTCGACGTCCTGAGTCCATCCGTGAAGTCCGTTTTTCGAAATTCAATCCCGAAAGCCTCCAAATTGGACTTTAAAGTCTTGAGTCAAACTTTTCTTTAAGTTAAGTTAAGTTCAGAGTTTTAATCTGGGTCTGACATCGATACCTGTCTACTTGTAGGATCTCATAGTCCTCCCGATCGAGTACCGACCCAGCCTGGTTCTTCCCGGTTCGACCTGACTCGTGATCCGATCGTGACTCGTATGTATTCTCCTCTCTAGTGAATAAACCCTGTATCTAGATTCCTGTATTGATATAGAACTCTATTGTGTACCTATAGGGTCCAGTACTGCTGCAGAGCGAGGCTCAGCCGCCCAGTAGATCACCTGTGTGCTTCTACTCTTTTGAGGTGTGTTCCCTTACATGCTATATATATTGTGTATCATTGTTTTTCTGTTTTTACAAACCAAGCATGTACACTTGACTATCTCTGGACTTTACCTTGACACACATGTTGAACTTGATCACATTCTGTTTTGCTATATGCCTGATATATTATACATGACATGTCCTAATTTAGCATTACATGATATCTGAATAAATACTGCCACTGCCATCATTATACCTGTTATTACTGCATGCCTGTCACTTTAGGTTTAGGGAATGATGAGCATTGCCTGTTATTCAGTTCAGCCTTGATCCAGCTGGTAATTCCGACCTGTTACGGTTCCTAGCTACGGTTGGGGTAATTCCGTCCTGATACCGGTTCCCGTGCTACAGCCGGGGTAATTCCGTCCTGGTTACGGTACCTTTGCCCTTTGGGCTTAGGTTAATGCCTGTACTAGATACTGTTCTGGGGAACCGTATCCCGGAGATCGGTTGGGGGTAGTTATCATGTCATGCATTTCATGCATTGTTTATCTGATATCATTATATATTGTTTTATCTGTGATTTTTATGCACTGCTGGAACACACTGGGCTCCCTAGCTCATTCTTGTTTTCTTCCCCTTTCAGATATCCGTAGATAAGCTTTCCGGATTGGCACTCGGAGGATCTACACCTCCCAGATTATCTTTTGATGTAACGCTTATATTCTTCGTGTCTTTAGTTATGGTGACATGTGCCTTTATTTTGCAAACTGATATGCCTATATTTTGTTACTGATTAGTTTTAACTTATCCTGTTTTATTAATGTGTCATGGGATGTTTATTGAACAACGTTTAAAGCCTACTTTACTTGAGATTGACGAACTTTTATGGTCATTTGGATTTATAGTTGAGACTATGATTTTGATAGAATTGTCATCGTTACAGGCTATCTTGATTTGGTTAGATTTGTATTTGTTTTATATTCGTTTAAGGAAAAAAAATGTAACTACTTTAGGTCGGACTTTACGCATAGGCCGGTCTAGGGGGGTTACAGTAATGTTAAGCATTCGAATATAAAAATATTATCTTTTTTTGGTGGGATTATAATGTTTAATAAAATATATTCATTTATGAATTTATTCAATTTTAAATCCTAATTTAATCCTCTCGGAATACGATTTTAAATTTAAAAATTCTCAACTGATTGGTTTAAATCTTTCATAAGATAATCACGAGGCAACTTTGGTAATTTCCAATTATTTTAGCATGTTATTCATTAGTACATTAAAATAAATTTAATTCACATTTATTTTAACCTATATTATAATAATATTTTTAAGATAAAGGTTTAATTTAGAATTTAAAATATACGAGTTTAAAATAATAAAATCTGTATGTAATAATAAAATATATTGTTCGTTTAAAAAGAGAAATTATGACTGTACTTTATAGATAACATTATTGTAAGGGAGACGTAATTTATAATTTGGAGCTTAAAGATCCAGATTTAAAATTATAAATTTATATTAAGTATTAACGTTTAAATATATATGATTGTATTTTTTTAGATATAAAGAAAAAACTACTTTTATTTTTTTAAATAGTCATTTTGATCATAATTTTGAGTAATTTAATTTTTAATATTTTTTTTTCAAAATAATTATTCTTCGTATCAAAATTGTTAGAAAATTAATGATAAATAATTTAAAATTACTTGATAGAATAATTAATTAATATTTTTTATATTTTATATAATTTTCTTTTTGATTTATATAAAATTTACAAATTGATATATTTATCTATGTAATATTATCACATCGACGTATATTACTATTTAAATAACATATTATTTTAAATTATTTATTATCAGTTAATTGATATTTTTTATTATGAAAATAATTTAATTAAAAATAAAATATCAAATATTAAATTAATTTAAAAATAAATATAATTATTCAATTAAGCATAACTTTTAAAAAATAAATATATATTTTTTATTAAGAATAAAGATATCACTTCACGTCTCGTTAAAAAACTTCCTTAAATGAAAGAAAAAGAGTACGCTTGACAACAAGATATACATACCAAAACTAAAGCAATTCGTTGCGAGAGGAACGACAAAAAATATTATATCATTTTAACTAAAGAGGAATACTGTTGCTACTGCTAGTCAAAAGGATGTGAAAACTCAGGTTAACAAAGAAAGTCGAGTTGGCTTAAGGGACAAATTATCTGCACGTGAGGAGAGAGTCACCAAACTTGAAGGATCCGTGAAGGATTCTGTAGAACGAATCGACGTAATGAACATACGCCTCGAGCAACTGGATGGTATTTTTTAATCTCCAATGCATCAAATAATAAAACGAGCCGTATATACCTAGATCCAATGCCATTTTCGTTTGTAGGTAAAAGAACAAGTAGGCAATCACAGTCCCCACGCACACTGTCACGATTGCTTCCATGCTTACCTGACTTGGTTTCATAGGGACTTTCCCCAGTCCCCACACTACCTTACTCTGCCATACTCGCCATGCCAGACACACACTGGCTCCTGGCTAAACACTCAACGCCGGTCCAACCGCGAGTACATTCTACGCGTCACAACTACATCACTCTCCGCATTAAAACACTCTATTTTCATGACGTCATGCATATATGCCAGATCAGAAAAAAAACCCACCCGAACGAGAAATTATATCATGGGTCAGTCCTATCACGTCATCCATGAGACTGACCAATGATAATCAGCCACCTTATTATTTTTTAATTTTTAAAGTGAAAATTTACATAGAAAAAAAATATGACATGAAAAAGTTGATAAAGTAGGTAGTTATCATTGCTCGGTCTCATGGACACGAGGTAAAACTGACTCATGATATAGTTTTTCTACCCGGACCCACCCACCATTCTCAAAAGGTTCTTGTACACAGTGCTGACAAAAAAGTTCCGTCCGTCTGATCATTCGGTGATGCTGAATCCGGTTCAGAGTCTGACTAACTTTTTTAAATGATAAAGCCACGTCGGATTCGGATCCAACGGATTATCTTTTCCTATAGGCATCGAGCAATACATATAGATCGTTGATTGCCTTGTAGGTCCCATCGAAAGAATCTGTTCGACTGAGTGGTCATTTCGGGCCCCACAATTCCCATGTGATTGAGCTTCTCTTTTTTGCACTGTACTGAAATCTATAAAACGGGCAACCGGCCAGAACCGGCTTCTTTTAGGACACTGTACGGTGAAAGGAAAAGAAAGATATTTGATTTCGAGTGGATCAGCGAATGGATTGTCGACAGGTGTGATATCGGAAGTGGGATCCACCGGATGAAAACGTGAAGACTTCAAACATTGTTTACTCACGCGCCAGATGAAAGTGAAGAGATCAAAAGGTATATGTTAAAACGTTAAACATGGGTAAAGTGGAGATTTAAAATTATATAATATAAACTAAAATATTAATTTAATATATTAATTTAATTATTTTTATTTATTTTTATCGAGAGAATTTATTAATATTTATTTTAAATTATATTTAAAAATATTTTTTATCAAGTAAATATTTATTTTAGTAAAAAATAAAAAATAATTAAATAAATATATTTATTTGATTGATCTCATGAATGACGTAAAAAAATGACTTATGATATAATTTTTTGATAAAATATAAATATTTCAAAAAATAAAAAAAATAATAATCTATATAAAAAATAAAATAAAAATATATTTTAAAAAATAGATAGCAATTATTCCTCTTTATTCCTTAATAACTCTGTCCCTAACATCAAATGCATATATATATTAAATTAAATATACAAATGATAATTTTTATATTAAATAATATAAATGTATTAATTATATGAGACAAATTGATTTGATATTAATTTAAAATGTAATATTAATTTTAATTCGCTCAATCTAATTAAGTAACTAATTTAGTTATTAATTTTATATTTTAAAAACTAAAATATATGTGATTATATAAATTAAAGATTGCTTGATCTTATTAGGATTGACATATTAGATGGAAACGAAAATAATAATATAAAATCTTAATATATTTTATTTAAAAGCTATGATTGGTACTTGGTCCAACTTTATGAATATTTTATTTAAATAGAAAACTTTTTTAATTTAAAACCAATAAAAAATAAAATAATACATTTAATTTTAATATTAAAAATTGGTCCAACCCTTACTTTCAAAGTAAGGTTGTTGATATTTAATTATCATTTCTTGTGTAGTATGTACAAAGCCTGTAAGGCTGAAACGTGGCGAGTTAGTGGTCATGTAGGCATCTACAATATGTTTCTGTACAAGAAATGAACGGTGGTGATCAACATGTTCGAGTGGAGGAAAAATCTGGACCGTCAAAGTCTTGACCAGCTCTGGAGTAGGTCTCCAATAAGCAAAAAATAATATTATTTTTAAAAATTAAAAAATGATACAATTTGGTTAACAGCTGGCCGTTCAAAGTTAGTTAATAGTATTCCCATAAAGTTTAAATTAAATAATAATATATTAATTTATTACGATAAAAATTATAATAATTTAAAAATATTATTTATAAATAATGTTTTTTATTTTTTATTAATAAAATTTAAATTAGAGATGATGCTACAAGTGACATTTTAAGTTGAATTATGAAATTTAACTGTGAGTTTACGGTTAGATCATATGTCTATTTATCTTATATCATAATTTAACGATTTACATGCATGGGACGTTTTTATAAAAATATAGATTTTATTAATAAAAATGAAAAATGTTAACGTCTTTAAATTATTAAAATTTTTTATTATAAAATTTTAAATATAAAATAATATTTTTATATTTTAAAATTTAAATTAAAAGATAATATTTATGTAATTAGTCCTGATATTATTGACTTGTTAATATTTTATTTTATATTAAAAAAATAGATATGAATGAACCAAACAAAAAATGAATGAGATAAGAGATTTTTTAGCACAGAAAGCAAAAAGTCAGGTTGAAAATCAGAAAAGCAATCGCTGGAGAAGAAATATAAAGACGATAAGAGAGAACGGCGAGTTCTTATCTTTGGATTCCTTACTGTAAAGAAGTTCGCAAAATCTGTTCTTTTCGCCGGAAACGACGGCGATTTGGTTAACGGCCGGGTGGTTGAGATTTTGATCGAAGAGTAAATATTATGGAGAGGAACAAAGAAGGAAGAAGAGGATTGCCTAAACGGCGTCAGCGAAGCAATAATCTCAGATATTCACCTGGTCAGTCTTAGACCTGTTTGTCTGTGTAGAGAGTTTTTTTCCCGTTTGATTAATGTTTTTTGTGTTGCAGAAGGTGGAGAGATGGAGATGCAGGAAGCAGTGAGGCTGAGGGAGAGAATAAGCAAGAGAGATAGAGACCGGGATTTGTTGAATCGGAATAAGCGTCGGCGGCCGAATAAGGTGGACGGAGAAGAAAGTACGGAGGAGAGTTCAGGTGAAGAAGAGGAAGACAACGAAACCGAGGAGCTCAGTAGCCGTAAAGTCTCTCCTTCGGCGAGAATTTCTGGGCAAGCAGCAACCCATTCGAAGGCCACCGATGAAATGATAAGTTTTCCAGTTCCCAGAAAAGCTCGCTCAGGTACAAAAGTTGCTGTTTTTTTTTCCTAATTATTTATATTTAGACATAGAAGATGAAGCTGATTTTCTCTTTTGGTATTTTTTCAGCTTCAGCTAAAAGGTCGCATGAGAATTGGGTGGCCGGAAATGGTGGTTTCGTCGAGGAACGAAACCATCTGCGAGCTTCCGTGTCACCGACTCGTCTAAGCGTCGAGTCTGACCGAGTTTCACCGTCTTCATCAAATGGTTCAGTTAGAAAGAAGATGGTCAGCTCATGTTTTTGTTTTTCTAGATCTTTTTCTTCTTTTATGTGTGACGAAATTGAGAGGATTTAGCTGTTTTTGGGTGTTTATTTGTGGGATTTTACAGAAGACAAATCGACCCAAGACTCGGCCTCCAAAGGCGACCAAGTCGTCGAGCTCAGTTCAAGAGGATATTGAGATTGAAATCGCAGAGGTTCTTTACGGATTGATGAAGCAATCGCATAGCTCCAAGAATGAAGATAGCGCCGGAAATCCTCTGTCGAAGCTGGAATCCGAAGATGTGAATATTTCCTCCACCGATGTTAAGCTGGATCCATTAATTGCCGATGGTAAGTGCTTTTATCATTCAATCCTTTTGCTATAAAGTCTTCTTCTTCTTCTTCTTCTTCTCCGCCTTCTTAATTATTACCCCTTTGTAGCCTCAAAGGAGAATAAAGTTGAAGTTGTGGATTCTCTAACTCCACCGAAAGTTAAGAACCAGCAACAGACAGAGATGGGAACTTGTTCCTCCCAAAGGTGTCAAATTCCGAGACCTAATGCTGTAATTTCCGATAATGGCGCTACCGGAGCTGCATCAGTGGCAATTGAGTCACGAGAGAATGTAACCTTGGTTAAGCAAGGAGATTCGAAACCATACGTTGAAGAAATAAAATCCATGGATAGAGCTGTGACAGAGAAGTTTGTTACTACTGAAAACGATTCGCCTGGTTCGAATGTTGATGTTCAGAATTCGACAACAACCAAAGTGTAAGCATCAAAGAATCTTGTTTCTTTTTACCTCCTTTAATTAATGGTCTCGAGGTATCTGATTTCTTTTTAAATGGTATGTGATATTAATAGAACATCGACGGAGAAGAATGGGGAAATCCAGCTTGAAGAGAAGTTCAAGATCGATTTAATGGTGAGAATATCTTGTAAAAAATTCGTATTAGAATGCTGTCCAAATTAACGAAGAAAGGGTAACTAGTAATGCCTACTTTTTCCAACAGGCTCCTCCTATGGCATCATCTTCAGTAAAGGATAGCTATGTGGATATGGCATTGGATCCTAATTACAAGGTTCAGGACTGAGGGTCAATTGATTTCTCTTTCTGATTTTTGTTCATGGAGTAAGTATATTTTTCTTAAATTTTCATTTTTGCTGCAGAAGGTGGAGACCTTGGCCAAGGATGAGGCAAATGTTGTGAAGAAAGAAATAAGGGTAGATGATAGTAAAGTCAAGAGGATGGATACAATTAATGAGAAACGAGATTCGTTGAACCTTAATTTGGAGAGGCTGGATCATGCTGCTAGTGATTGTAGTATATCCGAGCAAGGTCAAAAGCAACGGCAACCTAAAGTTGACCTTTCGAAAGTGCTGCAAACAGGTAATTTTTAATATGTTTCTGGTTTGACTCACTGTGCTGCTCAATGAGTTTTATTTGTTAACTTCATCTCTCATTTCTTATGATATGATGGGTTTTCTAATTGATCTCTTCTCTTATTCAGCTCAATCTAGTTCAGGGTCTAAGCCAAATGGTTTTCCACCTTTGGGGTAAGCTAATATCAAGACTTTGTTCTGGACCCACATTTTGTTTTTGTTAAATAATCCTGGTGATATGCCATTTTTGTTTCTAAGAAGTTGATTTTTTAACAGGTATATGACTCCCTTCCCAACAATTGCTCCCATGGATGCAAGCGCTAGATCATCCACAGCTTTGCAGGTATGAATCATTGATTTCCTTACTAGGCCAAAGGTTACAATACATGGCTGAGTTATTTGTTACATATTTTCTTGGCTTTATATCAACCATGATTTTCTATTGGAAATTGCAGCCTCTTCATTTCTTGCTTTCCCAACCTCGGCCTAAACGATGTGTTATGCATCATTACATAGCTCATAACATACAATTACACCAGCAGTACGCAAAAGTGAATCATTTTCGGCCATCAACGACCGGTTTTGCTTCTCTATCTGGGGCCAAGCCCAGCAATCTCAATGTGGCACCATCTGCAGAAACTTTGACTCTTGGAAATCCATTAGTGAATCTAAGCCTTACAGAGGAGAAAAGTAAGGTTGCAACGAGCTTTCCTGGTCTTTCCAGGAAAGATAAAAGCTCTGAATGCACCAAGGACACAGCACAGAGAAAGCAGGTTGTGGTTCAGAAGGCTTCCCAAACAGTACCTGCTGGTAACTTGATGGTATGTTAATATAGTTTTTAAGTTAATGAAGAGTTCTTGCTACTCCATTTTCATTCAATTTGTTTTAAGAATTTATTGTTTTCTAAGTCTTGTTTTTTTATGTTGCAGCATGGCCCTGCTTTCCTATTCCCCTTGAGTCAGTATCAAACAAGTGTAAATCAATCTGTCCTTTCCAAATCTACTACCTCTGCCAGCAAAGCAGCCTCGACTGATAATTCAACTCCAGGAATCTCAACTAGCTCTCCTGTGTTACCGGGCGTAGCAGCAGCTGTGAGCTTTAATTACCCTAATTTGGCTTCTAACCAAGCTCCGTACTTGACTATAATACAGAACAACGGTTACCCTTTTTCTATCTCTGCTCCTGTTGGAAATCCGTCGGCAATTGGAGGAGGAAGCCCCAGTCAAGCGTTGCCTTTCTTTAACGGGTCTTTCAATTCTTCTCAGATGTTCCATCCTCAACTTCAACAGCAGCAAGCTCGCTCTCAGCCTCTGGTTCAACCAGCTTATCAAAATGCAGGCCCATCAGGTGGTTCATCATCATCCCACAAGCAACCAGAAAGTCAGCAGCCACAGGGTGGACAAATTTGTGGCCATAATTTTTTGAGCTCAACAAGCATGCATTCACAGCAGTTGCAGGAGCACAAGATGCTTTCATCCAGTCAATCTCGTAAAATGGAGAATGAGATGAGTGGAGAGCATACAAGTGAAAACACACAGAAAAAGGTTCATGGCCAGAACCCACCAATTCATCATCAGCCGCTCAACTTTGCCTTGGTACCCTCTGCATCGGTTGGTGGAGGTGGAGTTGATCTTGTCCCTCCTCAAGCATTTGCAATGTCTTTTGCCTCCTTCACTGGAAACAACAAAGCTTCAAATCTTAACTTCTCATCTATGGCGCAGAACCCCACAATTTTTCATAGCATGCCTGAGATGGCTCGGCAAGGATACCAAGTTGCACCAGTACAACAAGCTGCACAACCGAAAATTCATCAAATATCTGATGGGAAGAGTGGGTCTAGTTCAACCAATACAGATGATGGGAAAAAGGCAACTTCAGGGAAGTCCCATACAACTAATGGTCGGACATATGTTTTCGACAATTCAGCTAGATCTTTGAATTTTGTGTCCTCCCCAGTTGCTGGAAATTGGCCTCCACGCACCATCAACTCCACTACCGGACCCATAAATCCTCCTGCTGTTTCTAATTCATCAAATTCCCATCAACAGCTGCTTCAACTTCAGAAGCAGCACATGGCGCAACAACATCATCAGCAAACTGCTACAGCGTCTCGAAGCAAGACACCGACAACAAATGCCATGCCTGCATCTTCCATTGCTGCTAAGTTTTCGACCAATGCTGCTATATTTTCGCAAACTGTGCCCCAAATCAACCCTGCTGCTCAGTCAACCCCATGGAAAAACTCATCTAGAACCCCAGTTTCCCCTGCTACCAATGTTAAAGTTTTTCCTCAGCAACCATTGAAGCCTCCACAAGGTCAAACGCAAATATTGTTCGGGGTAAATACCAAGTCCGGGTTATCGTCACAGGGACAAGAAATACCTACAGCGGTTGGTATGCATCACCTATGATTGTAGGGTCACCACCTAGCAGTGGCAACTCAAGAACAAGCTCAACAAGCACAGCAAAAAAGGCGCCTCAGCTTCCTACTTCCTACACTGCAATCACAACTGAAGAACTCTTCTGCCGATAACAGCCAGAAATCGTCTCCGACCACATGCCCCAGCCACCTTTCGGAGATAAGGTATTGAAATGAAACTGCAATCAGTATTTATGACTACAGCAGAAGCAACTTTCAAGGGACAAGGTGCTGGATTTCTGGGGGGGGGGGGGGGACCAAGCTGTTGATGTTCAGTGGAAGGCACATGGGTTCTTGTAATGGTTGAGGAACTAAAGATTTATCACAATCACATTGGCCTTGAGAGGATAATGTTAAAAAAGAGGTTGGAGGCTTGTGAATAAAAAGCCTACAGTTTTGAAGTAGGAACCAAAGTGGGGGGGACCAACCAATACCCCATATTTTGGGTCCCTATGGTAGGGTGTTGAATGGGGTCAAATTATTTTATTAGTTTAATGTGATGCTGACGTGTAAATAGGATAACCATTTGCTAAGATAACAATATTCTTAGTTTTCATGACTATTTTATTAGAAAAATTGACCTTTGAGGTTTGTTCATTTCCCTATTGATTGTGGGTGGACTCACTGGTGGGGCCATTGGGCATATTTCAAACTCCCTTATCTCTTTATTATACTTTTTTAACTTTTGGCCCAACACTTGATGCTTTCACGCAAGCTTCCTTAAACGGTATAAGTGGCAGAGTGTAACCCAAACTCATTTCACATTGTTAAAGATGGAAAAGGACATGGGAAAGGTAATCCAATAACCAAATAACACACAATGATGTAACATTACTTTGGGGACTGAGGAATACTGCCAAATGTTTCAGTCTCTTTCAAGAATACTTAGAAGAATCTTTTGTCGCGTGTAGAAATGGAAATAAAAGAACCCATTTTCATTCGATGTATATTAGGATGAAACACTAGATCTTTTAAACAAGGTTAAAGATTGCCTCAACGGTGTTATTTAGGCATTACCGTGATTGCGGTTATATGGCCACCATGCATGCCTGTAAATACTTCCGCTTGGTGTCACTTTTGTTGGTAACTACTTTAAAGCAGTAGGGTTTCAATAACATGAGAAGAGGTTGTGACCTACAGGCTGCTCTAGCAGACGGAGAGAGGGGTTCTGAGGGATCGTCCTACAGGGTATACAGGGCTCAGGTTTGATGCTTTGTTAATATATGTTTTTGGTTTTGGGTTGGTTCATACGGGGTGTTAAACGTGGTTATTAAAGAGAATAGAAATCATCTACCTCTTTATCATGCCTCATCTGTCTCTATTAAAAATTGAATTTTAAACCTTAACCCTTATTTTTTTATATCCTACACCCTACCTCTAATTCTCTAAACCTAACCACAACCCTTAACCTAAAATCTTAAACCCTATAATTTAAAGTGGAGGCATACTAAAGAGACGGCAGAACCGCAGAAGGATAAAAAGTTTTCAAAACACCTTGGCAAAGTTTCCGTATAAATGAAGTCAAATGTGGAACCTGATTCCTGATGTCTTACTATCTAGAGTTGGCCATGGAGCCATTAGAAAGTTGATCTGATGATTAGAGATGGATCTAAGGTGCAGAGCAACCGTACCCCTTAAAAATTTAATTTTTTTATATATATTTTATATATTCTATTTATATTTTTATTGAAAATCTAATCCTAGGCCCTTAAATTCTTATATTTTTGTATTTCCTACATTTTCTATACAATTTATTAATAATTTACATCCCTATATAAATCCTGTTGATGTGATTTATAAACAAACAAGAACTCCATATTTTTTTTGTTACCATAGTGTTATTGTGGAGAGAATGGAGAAAGATGGAGAGCTCTGGGAATGAGTCCACAAAGCTTCAATGGTGATGCCATACTTGCTCCTAAAGAGTTGAATCTTTACTTTTAGGAATAATGACTGTAGCCTCCAGGGAATGAGTGCATCGAGTTACAACTCTCAACCATTTTTATTTTTAGTTTTTCTTCCAGAAGTTTATATGAGAAATCTTAAGGTGGTATGTAATATAAATAAATAAATGTATTGGATATTTAAGAAAAGTGAGACCTAGGTTTGGGTAAGAGCAAGCGTCAAAATCAAGCATCCTATTGGTCCAAGTAATATCATCTTATCCAGAACATCTAAATTCAAACACCACCACCCATCTAATATCATTTTCCTTTATCATCCATCCATCACACAGATCTCCAACCCCCCCCATAAAAAATCAACAAGAGAAAAAAAAGGAACTCACCACTGCAGGCTCAACATCCATCACCTAAATCGGCATGGCAAGTCAAGCAGGTTTCTTCACCCCCAAATCCCTGTTTCCATGGAAGCCATCCTCCTCAATTCCCTTCGCCACTTCCAAATCCCTCAACTTCACCAATGCTCAAAGAACCATCAGAGCTGCAGCTGCAGACGAGGCACCGGCAGCAACAAAGGAAGCTCCAGTCGGTTTCACCCCACCGGAGTTGGACCCCAACACCCCATCACCCATCTTTGGAGGAAGCACCAGAGGACTGTTGAGGAAGGCACAAGTTGAGGAATTCTATGTCCTCACATGGGATTCTCCCAAAGAACAAATCTTTGAGATGCCAACAGGAGGGGCAGCCATTATGAGGCAAGGACCAAACCTGCTCAAGTTGGCAAGGAAAGAGCAGTGCTTGGCATTGGGTACTAGGCTGAGGTCTAAGTACAAGATCAAGTACCAATTTTACAGAGTTTTCCCTAATGGTGAAGTTCAATACCTTCACCCCAAAGATGGTGTTTATCCGGAGAAAGTGAACCCTGGTCGCCAAGGAGTGGGTCAGAACTTCAGGTCAATCGGGAAGAATGTTAGTCCTATTGAAGTTAAGTTTACTGGGAAACAAGTTTATGACCTGTAAGCTGAGTGATTTGGGATTGTGCCTAATGAGAATGAAATAGTGGTGTAGTGTAACCATGACTTCTTGTTAATTGTTCTATGTATTTTTATCCTTTTATGTCACAGCTGTATTTGTTTACTGCAATGATGTAAAATGTCCATTTTTAGCAAAAAACAAATGCCTATAAGTACATATTCTACTCAAATGAATTCATTTTTTTTGTATGATTGCAATGGCCTCTTTATCCTCTAAAAGCATTTCAGACTCTGCAACAAAAGTTGCATACAGAACAAGTGATAGTCATGTTTCCATACCTGGTGCCTGCCTGCTATTCATCAGGTAAATGCATACAAATACAATACATAGATTCAAACACCGCAGATTGGTTACCTAGATGAACTTGTCCGTTGGTTTGTGTACGGTCACGATCTCCATTACCAACTGCCGAGAGTCTTACATGATGCAGTGACAAGCTTAAGAATCTGCACGTGAGAGCAACATGTTCAATTTCAAGTCCCCTTGCAATAGTTATATGATATAAAGTAATAATCAGTTCATTAACAAAGCAGCTCTTTTAAAAATGACATCAGAAACTACAATCCTTGTAAAACTCTATTTTGAAATCTCCTAATGAGGAGATCAGATCGTGCTACAAGCTCTCCTTTTTTCTGTCACCACTAGAAACAATCCTAAAATGTGTTCTCAAGGTTATTGCACCCAATCTTATCCAACATAAACCACATACTGTAGTATCCAACAATCAGAGCTTGGATTCCAAAACCATTATAGGAATATTATTAGTAAAAAAGAGATCACATTCTACACAACATCCTATGGCCATGACAAGAGAAGATGCAATACACTAGGGGGGACCCCACGAAAAGCCTATTCTACTCCCAAAATTACCAGAAGCAAATCATTAATCATCAACCATCACTAGTCACCGAGTCGGATCCAAAGTATGAAATCATTTAAAAGCTAATATAATCTCAAAAGCCAACTCACCCAAGCCTGTCCATCTGTCTGTTAACATCTAAAAAACTAAATATGCTCCAACGATTTCTAAGTCATGGCAGACAAACAAAGTTTCCATAATAAAGTCCCAAGCTTTTAGCTCCCAAAGCTTAGATACTTGAATGATATGCAAATTGCAAACATTAGGACATGAACCATGATAAATTTCTCTTAAAAACATTAAAAATGCAAACAAAAACCTTCTTCCAGTTTTTGTCAATGTCAGGACAAAGACATTTGGAGGACAATACTTTGGGATTTTCTTATCCAAGTATATTCTTATCACCAGCTGAACGTACAGTCACCATAAAGTCCAGAGTACAAATCTAGAGATTATAATTTATGAGTTTCTCTCTCTCACCTTTCGCCTCCAACAAGACCACCTGATAAGAATCTTCTCAATTCAAGTAATCACTAATTAACACCAAATGAGGGGGGGGGGGGGGGGGGGATGATTTCAATAACAATTGAAATCGTGCCAACAATAAACATATCACAACTTTTCTTATTTCTATTTTATAACAAGTAACGACTACAGTGAAATGCTGTCTTAATTGCATACCCCAAAAACACTTCAATAGATAAAAAAGCAGTTAGCATTAGTGATAATGCTTTTAATGCAACGCAAACACAAATTAACAATAAACTAATAAAGCCAACAAAGTATAAATTATTGACATACATGAGGTTCAAGAGTCGGCCCCATCCTTTCCAGCAAAAGGATTGTGAGTAGGACCAACATCCTGCCCAATATGGCACTGCACCAGCCGTTGCAGATCAGCCATAACCTTGTGCTCGCGTTTAGCTTTCTCTTCATAGTTAAACATAGCCAATGCCCTCTTGTCCTCTGCGCTGTAAACCTGGTTTTCTTTCCTAATACGAATAGCATTCATTCTCTGATGTCTACTACCACTCATCACAAACCCAAGGCTCTCAAACTTTTGAATCTCCTCAGCAGAAAGACCCACTTCACCTCTTCGTGGGATACGCTTCCCTTGTTGGACATATTGTGCAATAGCATCACCTTCACCAGGCCTCAAAGCACCACCATAACTTATATGTCCCTCGGCTCTTGGCAATGGTGCTGGGCCAACCATAGGTTCATTATCCAATGCAGGTTTCTTCTGAGCCTCTATCATTTCTTTGAACAAAAGAGCTTCAGCAGCATTAATATCAGCCATCATAGGCTCATCTACATTTGCTTTACTCTTGGCATCAACTTCAGAATCTGAGTTCTTATCAGAAGCTCCCGATTGACTATCAGTTCCCGATCCTCTCCTTTTCTTACTCTTTCTAGACCTTGAATACGAAGAGCTTTTCCGCTTCTTTGACTTGACACGGTCATCAGAAGATATGTCAGTTTCAGTTTCACCACTCCCGCTCTCATCGGAATCACTATGCCTACTCTTCTTTCTGCTCCTTTTCCTTCTACTGCTTTTCTTGCTATTCTTATTCCGGCTACTCCGTTTTCTCCTCGACTTCCTTCTCTGCTTGCTATCTTCCTCACCATCGGATTCACTCCCTTCCTCACTGGATTCGTTATCACTGAAAGACAATGTTTTCCTGCTTCTACGTTTGCTTCTCCTACTTTTTTGCTTGGAACTCGACCCCTTCTTCCCCTTCCGAGATCTTGAATCATCTGATTCAGATTCTGACTCACTGTCAGACTCGCTCTCTGATTCACTACTGCCAGATTTTTCAGGCTCGGAGTCGGATTTAACTCTTTTATTGTTCTTCTTCACGTTTTCCCTATCGGAGTTGCTCTTCTCATCACCATTATCCTCCCCGCACTTCTCAGAAATTTCATCACCTTCATCCTCCAAATCGTCATCTTCATTCCTCGGCGGAGTCGGCGTATTCTCCCAAATACAGAATCTCAACGCCTTCCTCATCTTCTGCCTCTTCAACCTCCTATAATCCTCAAAGTTCATTCCTTTCAACTCCTCGTCCGATTCAGACTCGGATTGTTTTCCGTTCCTATAATCTCGATCCAGATAGCTATGATTCTTTCCGAATTTCTTGGGTAGAGAATTTAAGGTTCGGTCATTGGCAGGGCTCGGCCTTCTAGGGAGTTTCACCTCCAGGTGGCTCTGAACTGTTGTGATTTTGTGGTCGGTCGCGGTCATAAACATCGTAACTGGGACTGCGTCTACGGTGGCGATACTCGATAGAATTTTCGGATTTTTCGCGATCAAAACGCTGTCTTCTTTCAGGAATTTCGCTTGGGCTTCGTCTTCTAGGGTTTCTGTATTCAGGTGAACCAGAACGGTCACGCTGTTGGTTACCCTTGCGGCTCTGTTAAAATTTTTAAACTTTTTTAAAATTATATTTGTTATTTAAAATAAAAAAATGATAAATATAAAAATTTGGATGTTTTGATTTTTTCGAAAACTAAATAAAGAAGTAATGCAAAACTAATCTTGAATATATAATTATTTTCTTAGACAAATCTATTATTTTAAATCTAACTATTTCTTAGACATTTATTAGAACTTATCTTAAGCAAACAAGCCACTAATTTTATTTACCAAAATCATAAGAAAAAAATAAAACATATTCCATAATTAATTGCCCAGACCTCTAAAAAATAAAATAAAATTTCACACCTTTTCAGTTTTTTAAACATCAATTAACTTTTATTAGACTAGAAGCAAATATACTTTTGCTCTAACTCTAATCCTCATTTGATTTTTATGATATATTATTTTTATAATTTAACCGAGTTATCGTGACTTGTCGAGACAATTATTTCGGTGACAGACGACTGTAGTAATGCTAAATTGTATTGTCGTAAACTGAAATTATCACATTTTTATTTTCTGTCATATTGTACAGCTCTAATGACTGCATGCAGTGGCACCATATAATAAATAAGGAGAGGAAGCGAATTATGATAGAATTAAAATATATTCAATACGAATATAAACTCAAGATCTATACATATCAAATCATCAAGAACAATAAAATAAATAAACTGAATGCGAAAGCGTACCTTAATTGATGAAGATTTTCCAGAAGGTTTGATCTTTCAAGAAGTTAGGTTTTTTCTTGCGGGACCATAACCCCTTTATATAGTTGATTTAATAACCAACTAGTAGTTGATTTAATAACCAACTCTGAAGTATTTATAACTCTGCCCCTCATCAAATTATAAATACACCTTATGGTATCTACACTTTTAATTCCATGATAATTTAATGCCTATAACACGTGTAACATAATTGGTCACTTAATTACGTGTTAAATTTTATAATAGCAATATACATTATACATAGGTGCTCACTATTATTGAATTTTAATCCAACAAATTAAAGTTAAAACTGAACTTGTAAAAACCTTCGACATGCAACAATGAAAATTAACGTAAGTTCGAATATTATTGGAACCAAGTTTATATCATAAATATAATCTATTATAAAAATAAAATTATATCTAAAAAGTTGAAATAAATATAAAACATAAAATTAAAATATGATTTTTTTTAAAGTTAACGTAAATTATCAAAGAATCTAAAAATATTTATTAATATATTTGTCACTATCTCAACAAAATATTTTACGAATTAGAAAAAGAGTTAAGAGTAAATTAAATTATCAGACAAATTATATTTTATATAGTTTTGATTACATCAACAAACAACTATTAAAGGAGATCAAACTTCTATGATCACTTATAAATTCAAATAAAAAATAAAACGTCGTGAAAATCTTTATACAAAGATCAAATGATCGTTAAAATATGCAAAAATCAATATCAAACGATTAAAAGAACGGACAACAAAAATTAAAAAGAAAATGTCACGAAAGTAGAAAAAAATGTGTCATACTAAAACATAGATTTTTATTAAAAATGAAAAAAAATACATAATACGAAAAAATAAAAAATATATATTAAAATAATTGACTTTCAAAATTAAATATATAATACGAAATAATTCGAATTAACAAGGACAAAACTATAAGAAATAAAGACAGGAAAAAATAAGAGAAATATCGAGCGATTTTAAAAAACAATTAAATGATTTATATAAAGCTAAGATTAATGAAAAATATTTTTATTATTCAATTAAATGAAGTTTTAAACCCTAAATATATACCTTACAATATGAAATTAGGGTCACGTTGAATGGGCCTGGTACCACAAAAGCCATGAAAATCGGCTGTCTACGCCATGACGAGTCCCGAATTCATACGTGCGATAGCCAATCGTTACGCTTCCCAGCTGCAACTATGCTACCCCCTAACGCCTGCCTCTTTCTCCATAGCCAAAACCATCCACTCTCACATGGTAACGTCGGGTTTCCACCCGGCTGGCCACATTCGCAACCGGCTGATCGACGTCTACAGCAAATCATCAAGGATCATCTACGCTCGCCACCTGTTTGATAAAATTCGCGAACCGGATATTGTTTCAAGAACGACTTTGGTTTCAGCTTATTCTTTGTCAGGCGACATTAAAACAGCGCGGAAAATGTTTGAGGACACCCCCTTGAGCATCCGGGACACTGTTTTCTACAATGCGATGATCACGGGGTATTCGCGAAATGAAGATGGCCATGCTTGTATCTAACTGTTTCGCCGGATGTTACACGATGAATTTAGGCCTGATGATTTCACTTTCACCACTGTTTTAGGTGGTTTAGCTCTTGTTGTGAATAGAGCAATGCAGTGTAAGCAATTCCATTCTTGGGTAGAGAATTTAAGGTTCGGTCATTGGCAGGGCTCCGCCTTCTAGGGTTTTCACCTCCAGGTGGCTCTGAACTGTTGTGATTTTGTGGTCGGTTGCGGTCATAAACATCGTAACTGGGACTGCGTCTACGGTGGCCATAATCGATAGAATTTTCGGATTTTTCGCGATCAAAACGCTGTCTTCTTTCAGGAATTTCGCTTGGGCTTCGTCTTCTAGGGTTTCTGTATTCAGGTGAACCAGAACGGTCACGCTGTTGGTTACCCTTGCGGCTCTGATGGTCGCGTTCATATGCTTCATAGCTAGGGCTACGGCAGCGCCGGCGGTAGTCGCGGGAACCATCCGAGTCGGACATGTAGCGGCCGTTTTCGCTATCAGATCCGTGTCTCCGACCCGGAACTTCGACAGCGGATGTCAGGCGGCCCATCGGAATCCAATCAAAGGAGGTAAACGATTCCAAGTATCGTCTTTTGCAAAATTTTCGAAGAGAGCGAATGATCAGATCATGTTCGTCGAAACAATTTGGGGGAAATGAAAATCCTATATACGAAGCCCTAAATCGACATCGTAACTAAATGAGCCGAAGCCTATTGAGCTTGAAAGGCTGCAGACAGGTCGTAAACAAGTAATTTTAAGTTTATCTCGATTCGATAGCTCTTAAATTTAAAATTATTTAATTTAAATTAAAAAATAAATTTGAAAAATTCAAATTTGAAAAACTTAAAAACTCTAATTCAAAATAATACTAACTAAAAAAATTCTAACTTAAAAATATTTTAAAATTTATTTATGGATTTTAACTCGAACATGTTTCATTAAGTGTGTAAAATTTATTACTGAATAAAAATAACTTAAAATTAAAGATTTTTAGTCATTTTTTTAAATAATATATATATAAATATTATTCTTTAGTAATTCATGAATATTTTATGTTCAAATCAAATCTAACTAAATTGAGTTTTGATCGGATTAATTTTGAGTAGCTTATGATTTATCTCGTATCATTTATGATCTTAGATGATTTATCCTTTGACCCTTGATTTATTAAAAATGTTCATTTTGTCCTTAAATTACTTACTTTTAAAAAATAATAAAATTAATCTTTACTTCCATTAAAATTTTATAATTTTCCATTCGTCTTTGAATGTATGTTCTACTTTTCATGCATAGATTCAATCTATGGGCTTTGTTACGTTGAATCCGAGAAATTATATTATGAATCATTTTTATTATATCATTCATCGAATCAGGAGCAAAACTAGAAAATTATTTTAGAGGTATCATTTCTTTGAATTATATTTAAAGGGGTCAATTGTTTATAAATTAATGTTATTTATTATTATTTTTTAAAAAATTATATAAAAAATATTGATTCAAAAATTTAGGGGTGTGATTTGACCACTCATTAGCGAGGGTGGCTCTGCCCATGTATCGAACCAACCAATTAAATGTATCTGTTTAACTAATTTTTTTATACCATCTTTTTTATCAAGTGAACCTTCACTAATATTTACTGAAAATTTGATGGGACAATCATCATTTCTTAAACTTAATACGGAAAATTTATATAAACATAATATTAAAAATTTATATGAATATATATACATTCAAAAATAAAAAATAATAAATATAATATTTATTAAAAAAAATAAACGAATACAAATACAAACATAATCCGACACAGCCGGTTCCTGCTCAGAAGAGTGGGGATTGCTCTTCCTGAAACCGGAAATAACTTTCACTCGAGACAGACGAAACGACAGAGCCTTGCAACTTAGAAGCACCTGTTACCATCCATAATAATCCTCCGGATATACTACTGCCAAGGCTTGTAGGGACAAAATTCTCCCCGACGATTGAGACCACCTGCCGAAAATGGAAGTTACACAGGACACAATGATTAGCCGTAGATTTCATTAAATCTTCAAGCATGCAAATGAATGGAGAGATGTATGGGTTGGGAGGGGGTCTAACACCTCCTAAATTTTAGGGTAAATTACATAAATCATTCCCGATTATACCTAATTATCTTTTGTATCTTTCGACTATCAAAAGTTATTGGTCCAACGACTTAAAAATTATAATAAATTAGTCTAATACCGTTAAAAAATTAACGGTTGGTGACGTGACAGTTAATATAAATTGATATAATTATACGATATTGGACCAATTTGTAACTTTTGATATTAACTGCCACATCATCAACTGTTATTTTTTTAACGATATTGGACTAATCTGTTATAATTTTTAATTCGTTGGACCAATAACTTTTAATAGTCGAGGATGCAAAAGATAATTGGGGTATAGTCGGGAGATTATTTATGTAGTTTACCCTAAAATTATTCGATATAACAATATTTTAAGTCTTTCTTAGTTTAAATATCAATCAATATAAGGTTTTTGCCTCTCCCAATTTTTAAATTTAAAGGCTTAATAGACTTTTGCCCCTCCCCTCCTAGCTCCGTCCTTTTTTTTTTATCGGTAAAGAAGCGTACACGCTTATGCCTCGTTAAAAATCTCCCTAAACCTAAATGGAGGAAAAAGAGTGCACAAGCGAGTACTTACAAGATTAGCGCCACAAACGGCTACAAGAAAACAAAACATTAATCAGGGACCAAATCAGCCTGGACTAGCTGAATAACCTCACTAGGTGGTGTATTATAAATACACAATCCAATCGGTTTACCTCTCATCATCCTAACAAGACAATCCACAACCATGTTTAGTTGTCGACTCACCGCCTCACTTGCACCTCTCATCGCCTATCAAGCAAATCATACACCAAATCCACAACCGCTACACCTTGTAATGCCTTGGTATTTTGATGACAAATATCCACCGCTTGACCATTGTCGAATTCAACAATTACTCTACGAAAACCACACTTCCATGCATGGACCAACCCATCATGTATTGCCCATAATTCAGATAACAAAATCGAGCAAATACCAATACTACGCCCGAAGCCAAATAACCATTCACCATCCACACCACGAATGACACCCTCGGTAGAAGGCATACCCGTTGCGCCACCAACTGTCCCATCCACGTTGACCTTAAAACATCCCCGATCTGAGCAACCCCATTGTTGTTTGAGAGCATTCGGACTACGCAATCCTAGCTCCGCCTTTGAGCATGCATCAGGATTCAACCTCTTTCTCTTAAACTAAAAACTTTGGATTAATTAGAGTCTTTCAACTAAATCAAGCAAGTTCAAGCATACTATTGCCCCTTAATTCATCAACTTTTTTTCAATAATCCAATCCAACCCAAATTTAATTTTTAAAATAAAAAATTAACCCTTATCAAGTCGAATCAAATCAAAACCCTTTAATTTTAAGTTAAATTACCATCTCTAATTAAAATAACATTTCCAAATAATAATTTCAATACAACACCAATAAAAAACCTAAGCCTTTAATTTCAAATTATATCATTTTTCATGTTGTCATCTAAAATTACTAAAGTGAATAAAAACCTTCCTAACAAAGTACCTAAAAAATATAGTTTTGAGGACTAAATTGAATACTAACTTTTTTAATTACATTTTAAATGAAAAAAAGAAAACAGAATTGGGCCCTTTTGGAAAAGCCCAAAGCTGAAACCAAACTGGTCGGGACTCGGGATATTGAAATACCAATTCCCAACCCGGCGTAAACCCGATAATCCGTGTTAGGGTATAAGCCGAAACCCTAAAACCTGGTGTAGAAGAAGACGATCCAGATCTTCCATATCATTGGCAAAAGCTCGGTGTTTAGCTCTCTAAGGTACTCTCTAGCCTTCTTCTTCTTCTTTTTTTTTTCCAGATAATTTTTCCCCTCGTTTAGTTGTTCTGAATTTCTGAAACTTTTGGGTTAGTCTTGGAGATTAAAATGGGTTGGAAAGCAGCTGAGAAACTTATTCGGCACTGGAAAATTCTTAGGGGTGACAATGTGAGCATCTTATTTTAAATTTCCATTTCCGTTTTTTAATTTAAGCTAAATTCGAAATCAATTATATGTATTTTTCCCCTTTTATAATGGCTTGACAGGTAATGATAATCAGGGGAAAAGATAAAGGCGAATCTGGCATTATCAAACGCGTTATTCGTTCTCAGAATCGTGTAATTGTTGAAGGGAAAAATCTGGTCAGACTCTCTTCAAAATTTAAGATACAATTCTTGCTCTATTATTAGGATTTAGGATTTTTTTTTTATCCCATTGTTTTACAGGTAAAAAAGCACATTAAGCAAGGCCCAGGTCATGAAGGTGGTATATTTACAGTTGAGGCTCCGCTTCATGCCTCAAATGTTCAAGTTCTTGATCCTGTTACTGGGTATTGGTTCTTATTATGGTTCTATGTTTTGAATGTATTTAAAACAGATAAGAGCATTTTTATGGATTATATTGATGTAGGAAGCCTTGCAAGGTTGGAGTTAAATATCTTGAAGATGGAACTAAGGTGAGAGTATCTAGAGGTATAGGAGCTTCGGGGTCTATAATTCCTCGCCCTGAGATCTTGAAGATAAGGACAACACCAAGACCTACAGTTGGTATTTCTCTTCCCCAATTTATGTGGAATGTTGTCCCTTTTCTTTTACCCTTTATGCAGATATATGTAGTATATATGGTTAGCATTTCCGCCTTCATATAGAAAATTTATATGAATTTGAAGTCTGCTTGTTGCCTTTAAGATACTCAAGATGCCGTATCGATTGGTGGGAAATTCTGAACATATTGAGTTGGTTTGCAGTTCAGTGATCTGTGAAGTGGTATTGGAGGATGTTAACTTAGAAGGTTATCTATTTGCGAGTAATTAAGCTGAAAACTTGAAGGGAATTTTTTTTTAAATGGCTCACAGTTAATATAACCTAAGATAGTTTTTTGGCATTTGCAATAGTATGGAGTTACTCTTAACAATTCTAGAAAGGGTAAAAAATTGAGAAATGAAACTAGGAACCGTGATATATGGCACTAAGTTAGTAAATTTTCTTGTACATGCATGCATGGTTACCTGATATCTTTTGTAATTAGATTGCATGGTTCTGTATTCTGATTGTCAATACTGTTATCGTTGTATGCTCATTGAAGTTCAGTAAAAACCAGTGTTTTCAAGTTCATATGTAGTCAATGGTTGTGGGGAGAAATTTTTATCGAATCACTTGGGGGCAGTTTTCTGATATTGAGTTTAATGTTGCAATTGGTGTTTTATGCTTTCTGCTATGTTTGGTTTGATCATGCTATCTTCTTCCCTTTAAGGTTTCAGGTGCATATGCACTTTCCAACATCATTAATTAACACCATCTTGTTCACAAGCGTTTAAAGATTTTTTACGGCACAATAGACTCCCCGGTGCTCACATTCTGAATCCAACTTATATTGTGTGTAATATTTTGCAGCTGGTCCCAAGGATACTCCAATGGATCTTGTGTTGGAGAAGACATATGATCATAAGATCGGAAAGGGCATGCCTGACCTTTAAAGAATCTCGATAACTCTCATCCGATGCGTCAAACACACGAAGCAAAGAGTCTATAGAATTATATGGTCTATGGATCAATGGCATTTGCCTATCATCAATAATGCTCTTATCAAGGTTTGCATCAAGAGTTCAATGTGGTTGGTAGATGATGCAATGAAATATTTTAGACTGTATTTTAATGTCCAAGGTTAAACTCTTTACCAATAGAGCCTGACTATTTTATGGTGCCTTGTTTTCCTTCATTAAAGTACCACTTACCAATTTCTTCCATGTGTGCTCTATAATGTAATCAGATTCTATTGGTTTCAAAGTTGCTAACCTCTAGGAGTTGTGAGCCTAAATTTCATGAACTAAATATCACCTTCTAGTTTTAACCATTAGTTTTTGTCTTTAAACTAAAGTAAAAAAACCCATACTAAAAATATAAAATTCTTTTAAAATAGGTTTAAATGATAAATAAGTGTTTAAACTATATAATTTTTGAATTTTATGTGCTTAAAATTTTAACCGTTATAATTTTAAGTGTAACAGTCGTTAAAAAATCTATTAAACAATAAAAACTTGACATGTGTAATATTTTAATTTATAATTTCTTTAATTATTTTTTGTTTTAATAGTTTTTTTTAAAATAATCTTAAAACTTTTAAATAGTTTCAAGTCCTCAAATTTTTAATCTTTAAATCATTATCGTTGTCGATAGTCGGCGTCGGTCTAACACCTTTTTAATTGTAGTTTAACTGATAATTTTTTTACATGTTGTCGAAAACTGTCAAATGATGTATTGGTCAAACATTAAACCGTAAACGTTAAGAAATTATTTGATTAGTACATCTTTCGTTGATTTTTGGTACATCTTTCGTTGATTTTTCGTTGATTTTTGGTACATCTTTCGTTGATTTTTGGTAACATCACCATAAAAGAAATGAACGATTAGATTTGACAATCAAAAGAGTAGTATCGAGGATTGGTGATAACAACAATAATAATTTGAGAATTTGATTTTTTTTAAAATTATTCTTAGGCATTAATTTGAAGGTTTTTATAATTTTTGATTTTTATTAAATTTTAAAGTTTTTTCAAAAAATAAAATAAAAATTATTTTTATCATGTGTCTCATTCCGATTGAATAATAACTTTTTAAAATTGTTATTAATGGTTAAACACTTAAAAGTTAAAATTATAATAATTAAAATTTTAAATATTTATTAATATAAAATAAATACTTAAAAAATAATATAGTTTTGAGTATTTATTTTTTCTTTTTTCAACAGCGGCATCTTTGATTGGTACTTTGCTAGACGTAAGTGCGATGATGAAAAAATTATTAGATAAATTTTATTTATCACAATACTTATAATATAATTAATTAAATTTATTTATTTTAAAATACTCATTTTCTAATTACATATAAAATATATAATCCACTTAAAAAATAAAGAAGACGTGATAATCAATTAGACTCGCTCCATTCTGAGTGCCAACTCAAAGCGCCACCAAACAAATTTGTGAAAAATTATATTATGGGTCAGTTTTACTACGTATCTATAAGATCGACCAATGATAACTATCTATTTCATCAAATTTTTCATATCATATTTTTTCTTTTTTCAACAGCGGCATCTTTGATTGGTACTTTGCTAGACGTAAGTGCAATGATGAAAAAATTATTAGATAAATTTTATTTATCACAATACTTATAATATAATTAATTAAATTTATTTATTTTAAAATACTCATTTTCTAATTACATATAAAATATATAATCCACTTAAAAAATAAAGAAGACGTGATAATCAATTAGGATGTCATGCGATGACTCGCTCCATTCTGAGTGCCAACTCAAAGCGCCACCAAACAAATTTGTGAAAAATTATATTATGGGTCAGTTTTACTACGTATTTATAAGATCGACCAATGATAACTATCTATTTCATCAAATTTTTCATATCATATTTTTTCTTTTTTCAACAGCGGCATCTTTGATTGGTACTTTGCTAGACGTAAATGCGATGATGAAAAAATTATTAGATAAATTTTATTTATCACAATACTTATAATATAATTAATTAAATTTATTTATTTTAAAATACTCATTTTCTAATTACATATAAAATATATAATCCACTTAAAAAATAAAGAAGACGTGATAATCAATTAGGATGTCATGCGATGACTCGCTCCACTCTGAGTGCCAACTCAAAGCGCCACCAAACAAATTTGTGAAAAATTATATTATGGGTCAGTTTTACTACGTATTTATAAGATCGACCAATGATAACTATCTATTTCATCAAATTTTTCATATTATATTTTTTTTCAAATGAATTTTTACTTTAAAAATTAAAAAATAATAAGGTGAATAATTATCATTGATCGATCTCATTGATGACGTGATGTAGTGATCGATAATATAATTTCTCCGAATTTCTCCATATTTTCGAACCATGCATGCAAGCCAGACACCACGCGGCGTTTCAAGATTTACTTCTCATGACACGTACAGGCACAGAGGACACCCGTCTTCAAGCATGAACTTACGTTGCTGCTATATATAATCCCCATCTTCAATCTCTGCAACAACATCCGACGCTGTACAAAATGTTGAACAAAACAAAGATTTCTGTAGCTATTTTAATCCTGTTTGCCGGCTTAGCCTTTGCCAAGCAAGATCCAGAGCTGAAACAATGCTCCCACCAGTGCAGAGTCCAGCAACAATTCGATGAAGAACAGAAGGAAACATGTGTGAGAAAATGTGAAGAATACCACCGAGAGAAAAAAGAAAGAGAGCGGGAAAAAGAACAGGAGTTTGATCCAGACAGGAAATTGAGAGAGTGCCAGAGCCAGTGCATGGGACAAGGACAAGGGGAGGCGCGGCAGCTGTGTCGCTTCCGGTGCCAACAGAGATTAGAGAGAGAGCACGACGGAAGATGGGAGGAGGAAAGCAAGAAGCAGACAGAGGAATACGTAGAACATGAAGAACAAGAACACAATCCGTTTGTATTTGAAGATCGACATTTCTCTACAGCAATCAAGACCGAGAAAGGAAGAGTTGATCTTCTCACCAAATTCACACACAAGTCGGATGTTCTTCGTGGCATCGAGAATTATCGACTGGCCATACTTGTAGCTAATCCGAAGGCGTTCGTAGTCCCGAACCATTTTGATGCTGATGCTATATTCGTTGTCACTCAAGGACGGGGAAGAATCTCAATGATCCTTGAAGATAAGAGACGAAGCTTCAACATCGAAATAGGAGACATCATCAGGGTTCGTGCTGGGACTCCTCTCTATTTGATCAACAGAGATGACCACGAGAAACTGTTCATTGTCAAGTTATTGCAACCCGTCAATCGCCTAGACCAGTATGAGGTATTTTACGGTGCTGGCGGTGGAAAACCAGAATCGTTCTTGGAAACATTTAGCATTGAGATCCTTGAAGCTGCTCTCAAGGTACAGTCTTAATCCAGATTGTGTTTAACTCGAATAGAATTCGTATGTATTGTCATGTTTCGCTTATTTCTCGTATTGTAATTAACCAGACTTCAAGAGATAAGCTCGAGAGGTTCTTCGACAAACAAGGCGAAGGAGCCTTCCTTGAAGCCTCGAAAGAACAAATCGAGGCCATGAGTAGCCGTAAGGAAGGTGGCAAAGGCGGTGGTTTATGGCCTTTTGGAAGTGATTCAAAGAATCCATTCAATATCTTCAGGAAGCGCCATCCTTCAACGTCTAACAAATATGGTCAGATGTTTGAAGTTGATGCAGATGAATTCCAGCACCTCAAAGATTTCGATCTCAGGGTTGCCTATGCCAACATCACCAGGGTATAATTTTGCACCTTCATTTTTTTTCTTCGCCTTCCAATAGAAAATGAATTACTTGACCGGTAACCATGTTCAGGGAAGCATGACTACCCCATTCTTCAACTCGAGGGCAATAAAGATAGCCATTGTCGTGCAAGGTGAAGGATACTTGGAAATGGTATCTCCAGATTCTGGAGGAAGAAAGAGTGGCTCAACTTATCAGAAGATAAGCTCACGGCTAAGGCCCGACACTGTGTTCGTTGTTCCTGCAGGGCATCCTATCGTAGTAGTTGCATCGACTCATTCGAATCTAGAGATTCTATGTTTTGAGGTCAATATAGAAAACAATGTTAGATATCTTCTAGCAGGTAAACAAAATACGCATGAACCTTCTTTTTGTAAACATGGTTTGTCTTCCACCTCGTGGAATTATGATTTTCTTTTACAGGAGAGGGCAATTTCGTGCAGCAATTCGAGAAGGAAGCGAAGGAGTTGGCATTCAAGCGTAGGGAAGCTGAGGTGGATAGGATATTTGGTAATCAAGATGAAGAGTTCTTTTTCCCCGGACCAAGGCAACAAAGGGCACGAGATTATGAATAAGGGGTTTCAGCTCTGTGGGAGCAGGAGCTCCATGGCTGAACCTAGCTACCAACTAGCAGCAACTACTTGTATAAGTTTTGCATGTTTGTGAAATACGAATAACAGATGCGTGATCGATGTATGTAGATGTTAGTAAGTTCTGCTATAACAGAAGCCCTTCAAGCTTGAACTATCCAACTTTTACAGTTCGGGCCCAAATTAAACAGCACACTCCAGGCTTCCAACGGGCCAAGAGTGTTTTGTTCAACTTCTCACCGCATGACTCGTAGAATACCAAATGCTAGACGTTAGCCAATGAAAAACGACTGCCTTAGATGGGACGGGAGTATCAGAGAAACACAGCAGAGACCAGACGTCCCGTCGGTTGCAATTCTGCAGATACCATTTTTGCTTCCTTCCATAGGCTTAGTGAAACCCCAGATGCTTTCTAAAACCGAGGGTCGAGTATGTTAAGGACCGACTGTGGAAAACGAGGGTTGACTATAGCTCAAAACTGAACCCCCGAATTATTGACAGCAAAAGAAACAAGTGATAGGTTTAGTGTAAGAGATCTCTGCAGGTGGAACATTAACCGAGCAAGACCCCAGGTATACGCCAACCATGTTGCTCACTGATCAGAACTGACACCTTGTTTAACAAGCAACGATCTTTTAATATGACATCACTTTAATCTAATCAATGATCTTAGTTTGGGTAGTTTCAAATTTGTGGTATCTGTTGAGGCTTCCTAGGTAAAGTTGTTTTCAAGAGTGGGGGCATGAAGTTTTGTCAGGCCACAAAAGAACCTCCCAGATAACATTCCCCTCGCTTCAACCTCAAATATCTAAAGCGGCTTTAGCCATCTTCTTGGTTTGGGACCAGTTACTACAAAATTTGAACCTTGTTGGTCGTGCATCAGTGGCCCTATTGCTCCGACCTAGATGAACATATAATTGTTCATCAAGTTGGCCTGTTTCTGTTAGAATTAAAATATCTGCATTTGGTGGAAAGCTTTGTGCGTCCCCGCCACCCCACGTTAGTTTTTCTTACCAAAGAATGCCTTCAAACTGTACGTCCAGTCCCTGTCTGTGGGCGAGCAGAGGCAAAGGTAGAGGCGTGCTTTTGCCTTTGTAATCTCCTCCAAGGATGACGTGAGGGGAAGAGAAATCAATGAGATTTTTGAAACGTGGGGTACCCTCTCAAAGGGTTGTCAGTCCTTGAGTAGTACCATAATCTGTGGGCCTTAATATGTCCCACAGTTCATCAAATTTCACCTAAAAAAGATCACATGATACTTGACATTTGAAGAAAACAGAGAAGGAAATGACAGTCTAATCTCAAATGAATTCCAAAATTTGCAGACTTGTAAAAAAGGATTTGCTGAAAATCTGCAAACGAGAACACTCAAATCATAAACAAATCAGGGAAATTTGTGAAGTCCATACGCAGCTTGAAGAACTGCAATCCAAATGATGGGAACCATAGCTTTATATACCAAAGCTGTTAAAAGGGAATATTGACAAAGATAAGAGATTCCCCTTTGGCACTTACTTTCAGTCACTGTCCTCTTCCTTCGATAGCTACTAGACACAGTAGGACATGAATGCAGACATATACATACGATGAAATTATGTGAGACATTTCCATGTTGGAAATTAAGGAACAAAAGAAAACTAAAACAATAAAAAGAAAGCAAGGGTTAAGGCAGGTGTGGGGGTTTCCAGTTTTCCATGATTATTAAAAAAGGTTCTTTCATGTGTTGTTTTGGATTTTCGGATAGATCAAGCTTTATGGGATTCTCTTCCAAAGCTTTCAACCTGTAAAAAGTGTAAACGTCCAAACATGTCGTTTTAAAAACCTGTAATATCACCCAAATTCATGCCGGAAATTCCCACCATTGAAAAAGCTTCATGTTGTACTAGTATATAACATTATGTAAAAGAATCCAGGTTTGAATATCTGCTAAAATCCTTGGATTCTGGACAATGAAAAAGCTATTTCTCCTCAAACCCCACACCTTCTATCCAAACTGGGCCCTCATTATCCACCTTGAAAACGATTTTATCAATGGTTTTTGATTTTGGGGTTTGCTGTTGATTTATTGCAGAGTTAAGGTTCTCTAACCTCCTGCTATCAGTACAAAGTTAACAGCACCATTCCTTTGTTTATTTACTGTGTGGAAAATGCTAGGTGAATTGAAAGTTGAAACCAGTAGAGATAACAATCTTGTAACTAGTTGGCTTCAGATTGACACACTGATGGGTTAAAAATAAAATAAAATGCCTTGGTTCTTGAATTCTGACAGATCCCAAAGCTTTAGTTTGGTCCAACCAAATACTGAACAAAACAATTGGCAGTCAGTAGGTAGGGGTATACCATTGCAGAGAGCACCAACATTACAGTCCTGGCAGGCTCCAACTTTGATCATAACTTAATATTTGCATTCTCAGTTGAAGAATTGCTTCAATGCTTTCTGAAACTGATGAAAGTAGCTGAAGCATGACCCATGGATGATGATTAAGAGGCGTCAATGGTATAACAACCTAATTTAAGTTTAAAAAGCAAAAAGTTTTGAAAATTGTCCAAACAACTTAAAATGTTATATTTTTCGACAATCTTAAGTTAGGCCGTTATACCGTAATCATTCGTAGTCTCACCTCGTCAAGTGGTTCGGTGAGTGATTCGGTGTAAAATCGGACAGTCAAATGGTTGTTCTAATACCACTTATTACGGAGCCATTAACTTCTTCCTAAAAGATACATTTAATAAAATATACAGCGCCACCATATGTATATATATATACCAAGACCTCTTTTTTTTATCCGACGTGAGATTAATACTCATCTACCTCCTTTCTAGGAGTGATATTAATCTCAACAAAGTTTTAATCTTTTTACTCCCTTCTCTTTTTTTTTTTTTTTAACTTTTGATGAGTTCAGGTAACTGTTTGGGAACATGTACTAATGATAAAAGGATAATCAATTCAAACTCCAAACAAACTAGTTTCCTCTTTTATATCAGTAAAATGATTAGAAGTAACTGAAAAAAAAGAAGCTTTACATAAATCAAAGCTTCTGTTTTATCCATTAGTAAAGAGCATCCATCACATCTCTAGCCTCCAGGCTTTTATCTTCCAACACTAGTACAAAAAGTAAATTGCCAATTGATTACATTATCTCTCCTCCTTTTCCTTTCCCCCCCTAAAAAATAATCCCTTTCTGCTGGAATTTACAAAAGTATTTTTAAAAAATCTAGCCATAGGTTCAACAGTTATCATGGTGGTCAGGCAATGGCATCATGCCATCATGGTCTTCTGGAGTTAGGAGTTTATTAACAATATACAGAGTTGAACCTAGCAAGGAATAGTCATGTTAGAGAATTAGAAAACTGAATTTGGGACAATAATTTACATCCAAACTATTAAAAGCATAGACCAACCTTTCTTTCAGGTTGTGGGCAACGGTATACGTTCGCCGGCACCATGGTATAGTCTCCCCAAGGCATAACTCACCTGTAAAATGGGAGCATTTAAGAACAAGCAATAGATGTTCTCAAATTCAAAAACTTCAACAGGGAACAACTACAATATCACCTTTGTATAGATGGATTACCTTATACAAGCATGCACTTAACACGGCATCGTCTACCGGAACTGTGACACGGAACAAGGATTGTTAAATAATTCTCTCAAAAGAAACCGAGTTCGGTGTATCCATGTGACTGTGGCGTTCGGTGTATCCATGTGACTGTGGCAACAGCTCTTCAGCCTCGATCCTGCCCTTGGAACAATTCATGTTTTTCCTGATTCGGCTACGGTTACTAGACTCAACCTCTGCTGAAAATACACTATACACAGGCCTATGGTCTGAGAACTTTGACTCTCCACGAACATAAGATAACTGATAGAGGCCTTGTCCATACCACAGTATACGATCGCACCTTCACAAACATCAGATCATTATAAGATCAATAGTTCATTGTGAAAGCAAAATCATGTCGGAATTTCTTTGCATGAACATAAAGTAGATAATTCTGATTACCATGCAGGAGTTCTTCGCTTCTCCTTTGGATGCCTATCCTCCCCTGCATATCTGTCTGAATTATTAGAGTACTTGTATGTAGGAGGGAAATGTATTTTTCCTTCATTCCATCCCACAAAAACACGGCCGTGCCTTTGCTCTATACGAAGCTGGAAAACCATCAAATTTTCAGATTCCTCAAAATGCTCCATAAAAAATGAACATAAATATAATAGGATCATTTCAAAAGGATAAGAACATGCCTGGTCATTCTCTAACAGCATCTTCCATTTGCGCATCTCAACTAAAGCCTTTGCAGAACGGTAGGACAACGCTATCCGATAATTCAAATCCCCAAGCCATATGACACGACTGTGCCAAGATATCCAAAACTTAGTTTATACCATTGCTATGGCCTATGACATTAATATGACAAAGCATTAATACAGTTAAAATTTTACATATAAAGGCTTACTCATGCTCTAGAATTGTTTGGGGAGAACTATCATATCCAGTTCCATGAACCCTGGGAAACCTCGTCTTTCTGAGGATCTCCATAACATCAGAGTTTCTTCGCAGCTCATCACCCTCCTTTTGCCCCGAGGTTAAATGACTGCAGACAAAGCAAAAGGTGGTTCGATGCAAAGACATGCTAATAGATATGGAACCCTGTAAAACCAAAGAAATGAGCATGCTTTCTTATTTTTAGTTCACCAAATCTATCAAACCAAAGAGTTCAATAGGCACAGATGTACCTTGTTTCCAAGATAACCCATCAATCCTCTACCAACACACGACACTTTCAAATTGCGAACGTCATCTCTAAGATCACTCTTCACCCATACTGTTAGAAATATCCCTACCATTTGCTTGCTGGCAACCAAATAGTACCTGGAATGCTCCATCGGCCTATTGCTTTCCTCTAATGCAAAACATCTGGAATAGTGAGCGTTGGCTGGTGAATCTCCAGCTCCGTTCTCATCAGCAGAGGAACCCCATCTGATGTCAGGGTCATAATCACTCGGTCTATGCCCATAGACAACATGATCACAAACACTGAAGCGGCGGTCAAGCCTCCGTTGTGGCATTGCCATGTCGTTATCCATTCTCATGCTATGACTCAAGGACTGAAATGACCAACGGTGAAAGAAAGGTGAAGCTTCCTGCCTTGTTGACCCTCCAAAGTCCGCATCCAATTCTACAAGTGGATAAGGGACAGGTGAAGGTGTGTGGAAGCCACCACTTGCTCCAGGAAGACTGTTCAGAGTCTTCCTAATGAGAGTTAGCCATTTCCTAGCCGGTCCATTGTCTTCGGTGCCCAAAACATTACCCGCATTTAAAGGAACAATCTCTTGAAACCTAAAAAGGCAAAAAACAAAGGATCCAAAAGGCTTCTATCAATACCAACAAACTAGTTTGTTTCAAAGAATCGACACATTGAGATGTTGAATAAATATGGACCGGTTTCGCATACCCAAGAACATAAATGTCTGCAGGAGGAGAGGCAGGAAGCCAATCTTCCAGATTCAAATAACTAGGAGGAGATTTTCCAGCCACATTCCATGTAGCTACAAAAATCCTATACCAATATGGAACAAGAGACACACTTTAAACCAAAGCATACTGAAAAACAACTTAACACTAGAAAGTAATCAAGATCTAAGAATAAAACTCCATACCTGTAATTCTGCACATCTGTGAATTGCGAGACATCTGGATCGATTTTACATCGTCGAACTCGATCAGAATACCTCTTGCTCGATCTCTCTAGCATCCACATAACAAATTAGAAATTTGTGAAGCATAAAATTCGAATGATTGAAACAAGAATAAAAGCATTTTAGTACTGGTTTAATTGAAAATTCATTGAGAGGTGAGATACAGAGAGAGATGTGATCCAAAAGGACCAAAACAATCACTAAAATGGAGTGTGGTTTCAAATCCAAACCTGTTTTGCTTTTCTTGATAGTGCATGCCTCCCTGTCTGAGAAGTTGTGCCCCAAATCTTCATCAACACCTGAAAAAAGAACTATAAAGCTGTTAAAGCTGCTCTATGTCTCTCTCTTACACACAGAGAAGAGTATCAATTTCACACATTCAAACACCATAAAAAACAAATAACATGGATTTCAGAAACAGGAAGAAAACAGCTAATGGATCTTGAACTGCAAATGACAAGTATCAAACCCCTCACTGAAATGAAAATCCAAAATCCATGTTCTTGGTATACAGAAGGTTAAGGATTTCAAATCCAATATTCAAATGTGTAATCTTAAAAACCGCATGCAATAAAACAGGAAAAAAGACCCAAAATCCAATCAAATGAATCACCTCCATAATCAACATCATCAGCATGAAAGTCCTCAGCTTTACTCTTGATATTGAACCATTTCTTGACCAATGTCTTGGGCCATGAAAGCTTCACCAGGGAAATATACATTTAACATCAATCTCTTACAAAACATAAAATGACAGAGTAATCAAATGAGATTGTAGCTTGTCTCAGAGTAGAAAAAAAACAACCTTGCTCTTCTTGGAGTTCCCATCTCTCATTGTTCCACAGCTTTCATATAGCCTAGCAATAATTATGATTTTTCGTGATGTTGCTCCTATTGGTTCAACTCTGACCTGATTTTCTCAGGCGTTTCGTCCAAATGCAAACAAAGACAAAGACAAACAGTTGGGGGCAAAAAAAAATCTTGAAAACGGGAACTTTTAGAAAACAATGGTGACAAAAGGTGGGATAATTTTGAATGACAGCTTAGGATAAGAGAAGGGTAAACCTCTGTTCCCCCAGGTAATGAACTAATGAAGAGAGAACAAGCAAGGACACAAATGAAGTTCCAGGCTTTTTTTCAGCATTACCATTTCATCTTAAACAAAGTGAAAAACAAGTGGCCTTTCACTTGTAAGTGTTTGCAGCTCTGCCGGAGAAGACTAAAGAGAGAAACAGAGAAGGACAGCAACAACAACTTAGGAGAGGGATTGAAAATAAGAGATTCTGAGGATAGAACAAGACAATGCAAGACATAAAAGAGAGAGTAGAGGAATATAATAGAAAAAGATGGCCTTTTTTTCTTTCTTTTTTTGGGGTTTCCTTTAAGTTAGCTTAGATCTCTCCCTATTGAAACAAAAACCTCGTTGAGGTTACAGTGCAAAGTATCGAACTTGAAGAGAATAAAGTGCAAGAGAGCATGGGTTTTCACAGCTCTCTCTTTCACCCTGAAAAGCCTACAAGGCTACAACCTAAAACAAAGGCAAAGCTTTAAGGGCAATGGGTATTGGAGATATCATTCAGCCACCCATCCACAATCAACCCCTGTCTGGATCTCTTCATTTATCCTTTTATCAAATGATTTCAACGGTATGTAGTAGTAAACATGGTAATAGTATTTGATTACTACTGCCCACGGTCAGCCAAGTTACTAAGTTAGGCATTATCTTGGTCTAATATACTCAAAAGGCTGTGCCCATTCCCACATTTTGGTTAAAGAAGCAATAGAAAGATCAGAAAAAAACTTTTAGTATCGACTATATCGTTAATTAAAGTTCGATATTACTAAAATTCGATACTATTTTACTATTAAACTTTAACTTAGAATTCAATTATATTATTGGACTAATGTCATTGTGTACGGATTATTAAGATTCATCTACGTCAGCGGTTTTAATGATCTCAAAGACAAAGTTATGATTTGGGATTAAAAGATAAAACATAAATATTTAAAAATAAGATAAATTCAAAAATACACTAATTTTTAAAATAATTTCTACGATAAGACAAAAATTAAAAAATATATTTTCTTAGATAAAAAAACAATTGAAATTTAAATTAAAGTCTAATACTAAAATAGTACTTCCTCCGTCCAAAAGATTTGTGTTCTTTTCAAGTCTTGATTATACATATATATAAGGACTAAATCTCAAATTTTAGCATAATAAAGGGACCAAACTAACAATTTGACCATAACACAACATGGTTGGTTTCTTAAGAAACATTACATGACCTATATTTGACAGCTTAAAACACCAGAGCGACCGTTGCTTAATTGTGGGTTTTTGTGCTTTCGAACATCTATAGAACCTGTGTCGTTCTGATAGGAGAGGATTTGTGTGCCAAAGGAAGAATGTGTGCTCTGTTTTTCTAACTCTTCCATTCAATCTCCTTGAAACCTTCAGCTGTGTTGCTTTTTTAGCAGTCACTGTGTTGAAGCCTGCTGTCCAATTTGGAGGCTGTTTTTGATTCGATCCAGGCTTGTGTCTATCAGGAACAGACCAGTTTTTGTTTTAGCTGGTAGGTGAGTTTGGTTCTGCCATAGAAAAAACAACATTAAACTGGGGTTTCAAGCAAGCATTGGGTGGAGTTTTGGTCCCAAAAACATGTATGTCTGCTTGTAAACATGGATCTTCTTGTTTATGAGGCAATTAGAGGTCCCCTAAAAGCCTAATTCAACTTGCTAGATGAGGATTGATGATGAACCACACCATCTTCTAGGATTAGGTGTTACGAAATCAGCATCGAACTACGATCGACTTTAAAACAAATAAGGCCTTGAAAAATAAAATAAAAAATTATTTAAGAAGTTTAGGTTTAATTTTATAAAATATAAAATTGAAAGGTATTAAAAAATAATTCTATCATAAAATGAGAAATCAATGTTTAATTTTATTAATTTTAGATTATAAATCTTAAAAATAATAAATTATAAAATTTTGAGGGAGGTAATAGCTTAATTGCAATAATTTCAAAACTATTAGGACCTAAAATACAATTAATCAATCAAATTCTGGGAGCAATTACCCCTCCCATCTTATATCTGATTTTGTCCCTGCATTTTATGTCTGAGACACTCTATATCGAATTATCGATCGATACATTGAATCTCGATTTAGTTTGGTTTTAAGTTACGTTGGACTCAAAAAATAAACTCTTCAACGTTAGTAAATACACAAATTTGTATATTTATATTTTAAAAATTAAAATATTTAATTTTATAAACTTTAAGTTTAAATTCTAAACTATAAACTAAACCTTTAACCTTCGAACTAAAAGTGCCTTGCTTCAAAAAATTTTTTCCCTTAAACAAAAAATAAAAGTGAATCTATGCTTCAAATCTTTAATCTTACATGTTTTCTTTGATTAAAAAAAAACATGTTATATACATGTAAGAAACTGTCTGGTTCCCTAAGCAAAATCCCCAACATTCCCGCCAACAGGAGTTGATCCAAGTAATAAGCATTTTGGTTTCGCTTAAACAAGTTTCAGGTTTGAGACGTTGTGTACGCATAAAATCCCTACCGAGAAACTCACCCACCAAAACTAGGTGTACAACACGGATCGGTCTGGATTAATCAGGGCTAAACTCAGAAACTAGAAGAACAATAAAAAAATCTCCAACATTCCCCCTTTATTCAAGGCTCTTATCAGTCTCCTTGCATCATTTTTTATGTGTTTTTCTTAATTAATCAACGAAGGATTAAACTAATGAAGTTGGCTGCAAAAAACTCCAAAGGAACACTGGGAATCCTTAACCAACAGCAACACAGAATCCATTAATCTAAGGCTTAAAAAAGTGAAGGTTCCACCATCGACATTGTTGGTGCCATTTGGTCCCAATTATAAGTTGTCGAGGAACTTGGCCATGTCATGTCATAGTTGTCGAGATGATGTGGCACCCATTGTGGCAAATGCTGGAGAGATTACAAGGTCAACATGTTCACCACGTCATTTATGGTCCAAGTAATCAGGACCGTTGATATTGAGATTGGTATGGATCGGATAGGGTAGAATCGAATTTTCGGTTCACCTGAACTCAATTCGAACACACACTCTATATTAGATTTTGATTTCGAAAATTTTCTTTAAAAAATTCGACTTGATTCGAAAGTAAATATCTTAAACCCGACTTGATCTATAAAAAAATATAATTTTTGGGATTAAATTATAAAAAATAATTTTAAGAGATTTAGTTATAAAAAATATAATTTTAATGATTAAATTATAAATAAAAATAATAATTTTAAGGACATAATCATAAAAAATATAGATAGACAATTATTATAAATATCCTTAAAAATTTATGGACAAATTACATATTTAGTCTCGGGTCGAGTCATATATTTTATACCTTGGACCCGATTCGACCCGACCTCGGTTTTTTCATTAAAAAAATTCAACCCGATCGAACCGGGTCAGGTCAAAACCCGATCGGGTAGGTAAAACGTTCATCCTCAGATATATAAGGTGTTTAGAGTTTTTATTTAAAAAAAATAAAATTTTTAAAGTTTATTTTAAAATTTAGGCTAAATCTATGATGCATGTAAATAAACAACACACGTAAATAACAATTAAGGAAGTAGACAACACCTGCAAATAACGTTTTTTTATTTTTAATACATATATTTTTTAAATGTTTAGAGATAATATCACATGCATATTATATTTTAAATCGAATTATTCCCAAAATTTTCCAAGGATAAGATAGAGACTTGTGAGTGTTTCTGTGTGTAATTCAGGCTTGTTCTTGTTGTTGTTTTCTTTGTCTTCATGATTAACATCTAATCAAAGCTATATACCAGTCATTTTGTTTGCATCTACTTTGAAATTATCTCAAGAAAAATATAATTGTCATGTCTTATAGACAATAATGTTTAACCTGGAATTAAAAAAAAAAAAACTAATTATTTGTATCATATATCTTTAAACATGAATTTTATTTTAAATTAATTTTTAATTTTTGAATATTTTAATTTTATCTTCAAATTTTAACATTTATTTTAAATTTTTAAATATTTTAAGTTCATCACAAATTATCAGTATATGATAATCATATCTCATATAAATAAAAACGGTTATAAAAATTAGTATTTATCGTGTAAGTAATAGTGTGTATTATGTAATAATGTGACGTGACATAAATAATAATTTAAGGACGAATTGAAACTTTTAAAAGTTTAAGGATCAATTTAGAACAATAATTATAGTTTATAAATGAAATTAAAATATTTACAAATTTAGAAATTAATTTAGAATAAATACATAATCTAGGGTAAAAATGAAATAATAAAAATTTAATAATTATTTTAAAAAATATTGGACTGTCCAATGAGATTTATTTTCACGTTGTTTCATAAATAATGTTACAATTTTATGTATGACTAATATTCAAATAATTCGATCGCTAAATTAATCGAATTGATTATTATTATTTTTATACTAGCATAATGAATGGATTAAATTAATTAAGGAGAAAGGTAAAAGGACAATCTTTGGGTACTAATTATTTATGGTGATCAATGACAATGAGAATAAAAAAAAATCTAATGAGTGATCTCAGTATAAAGATGATATTTATTTTAAAAAATTTAAATTTAATCGTAATATTTATAATATATGATATACGTCAAAGAATCAATAATATCTAAGAACATATATTATTAGGGATAGATATTTTATCCGATTTAATCGGATTCTGACCCGATCGAGTTGAATATTTTGATGAAAAATCGAGTTCAGGTGGGTCAGATATTTTTTAAGAGTGTGGTGAGTCGAGGTCGGGTTTAGGTTGAAAAATATCTGACCCACCGACCCAAGACTAATATGTAATTTTCTATAAAATTTTTAGGGATATTTATAATAATAGTCATTTATTTATATATTTTTTAGGCATAAAGATAATTTTAACCTTTAACGTTTACAGTTTTGTCGTTTTGGCCCTTATTCTTTTTTTGAGATAAATTTAGCCCTTAACCTATATCTTTTTGACAAATAACTTATTTTTTAACTAGCTTGATGACTGGACCGTTAAAAATTTAACGATGATATATATAGAATATAATTTTAAATGATATGGAATGTAACCTATCAAATACATATATATGGAATATAATTTTATTCTAATATAAAATATAAAACAATTAAAATTCAAATAAAATATTAAAAATTAATTAATTCTAAAATAAAAAAATTATTAAACATTCTTAACCCTAACTACGATAGAATCAAAATCTCATTTTAAAAAATATAAACATAATTCGAATAAGATTTTGATTTTATCGTAATTAGGGTTAAAAATGTTTAATAATCTTATATTTTAGAATTAATTAATTTTTAATATTTTATTTAAATTTTAATTGTTTTATATTTTATATTGGAATAAAATTATATTCTATATATATATGTATTTGATAGGTTACATGTCATGTCACTTAAAATTATATTCCATATATATGTATCACCGTTAAATTTTTAACGGTACAGTCATCAATCTAGTTAAAAAATAAGATATTTGTCAAAAAGATATAGGTTAAGGGCTAAATTTATCCAAAAAAAAGAATAAGGGCCAAAACGACAAAAACTGTAAACGTCAAGGGTTAAAATTATCTTTATGCCTATTTTTTATAACTCAATCCTTAAAAAAATATATTTTTTATAATTAAGTCTTTTAAAATTAATTTTTTATAATTTAGTCTCCAAAATTATTTTTTCTACTGGTCGGGTCGGGTCGAGTCGACTCAAAATTTTTAAAGAAAATTTTCGGATCGGATTAGAATCGGTTTAGAAGGTTTGTATTCGGGTCGGGTTCGGATGAACCAAAAATTCAACCCGATCCGTGTCCATCCCTAAATATTATCTTATAATCACCATTAAATTATTCTGAGAGAGATGTGAGAGTATACAAACTCCAAATCTTATGCATATATTCCCATTTCCCACCACACTACTACAGTTGATGTAACCGACCAAAGCTAGAGAGCAATGTGTCCTGAAGACAAGGGAGCAGAATTAAAACTTGAGAATGACTCTACTCCAACTCATGTAATCTTTCATTTCTATTTTTATTTTTTATGTTTGATAATCAAATAAGATTGATTATATTTAAAAAATTAATAATTTTTTTTAGGATTAATTTAAATTTTTAAAAAATAGGGTTATGCCCCGTAGTTTTTATTATCCTTAAGTCACTAATTATATCTAACATTAAGATAGATATTTTTATTTCTTTTAATTGTATTTTAGGCCCTAATGTTTTTTTCATTTAATTATAATTTATTTGTTTTTTTATAATATATCTGAAATGTAAAAAAAAAAAAACACGAAAAAAAAACCCTGATTTGGTCATTTCCACACTTCCCATCCCTGAATTGGATGTACACCTGCTCATCACTTGCATATTTTATTATTTATGTACTAATTTTAATTTAATAAATACAAAAATAAATCACCAAACCCAAGGTTTCTCTAAATTTTATTTCATAAATTTATTGTCACATGATCAGTATTTTTTATTTTAGGGTAAAATACAATGAAAATCACTTAATTATGAGTAGGATTATATTTGGGTCACTCAATTATTAAAAGTAATATTTGGGTCACTTAATTATGATTAAGGTTACATTTAGGTCACTCAATTAATAAATGTTACATTTACATCACTCAATTATAGGTAATGTTACATTTGGATCATTCTTTAGATTTGAAAATTTTTTATCAATTCGCGTATTAAATTAATTAATGATTTTAAATAAAGTACTCTAATATTAACAAGGGTATACAAGTGATTTAGAAGAAAAAATGACCAAATTGATATACTTTTTCAAATATGAAGGGTGACCCAAATATAACCTTACTTATAATTGAGTGACCTAAATGTAACATTTAATAATTGGATGACCCAAATATAACCTTATCCATAAATAAATGACTCAAATGTAACATTCAATAATTAGATGACTCAAATGTAACTATACTCATAATTAAATGATCTTTGTTACAGTTTACCCTTTATTCTAACAAAGTCTAATATGTATTTAATAATTTATTTTGTCAGTAAAAATGGATCAGAGGGATTTAAACTCGAATGCTTGTTTTATTCTAATAAAAACAAGAGAGGTCATTATTTATTATAAACGACTGCTACGTCATTTTGATCCAAGGTGATTTAGTATTAACGTGCTTCACCAATGGCTAGTTTTGATAAATATGGTAAAAAGGTTGTTTTGAAAATAAGGTTTATTAGGGTATATTCTATAATAAAAATTATAATACAGGAAAGTTGTCATTTTTAGATGACGATTTAGGTGAAGATGTTATATTTATAAGTGATGATTTTATTTTGATTTTGTATTAAAACATAAAAAAATATTAAAATATTACTCTATCTATCTCATAAATAATCTCTTTTATTGATTTTTTAAAAGTAAAAATTTTTAAATTTTGATTATAATTATATTAAATATTTTAAATAATTAGATTTTATAAAATATATATTTCAAATCTACTCGATTAAATATTTCTAAAATATATTTTTTTATATTTTTATTAATAATAAATTTTAAATAATTATTAGTCAAAATTTAAAAAGTTTAATCCAAAAAAATTAATAAGGGACACTATTTTTGGGACAGGGAAAATATAAAATATCTAAAAGTCACCACCTGTAGATGTCATTTTCACTCAAGTTGGTACTTTTTTTGTAATATAACTTTTATCGTAGATCCCAAATTATATTCGAACACACTCTATTTTCTAAAATTTTGATTGGGATTGTAATATTCCCCCCAAAAGGAACCAATAAGTTAATGCTAATTATTCATCATACATGATTGTTACGTTATTATTTTTGTAATTTAATTAATAAAATTTATAATTTAGCGATTATTCCATCTTTCTAACTCTAGAAAGAAAAAATATACTACCATTATTTTTATGTTATAAGACTACTTTTTTTATGTAAGACTATTTTTTGTCATTTTAAGGTGTTTCATTCTCAGAATAATATGTCTGATAGAATATACAACACTAACGCTAACGAATGTACATTCATAACAGGGTAAACCCGTACCCACCTAAACTTTTCAAAGTTTACATATTTACCTTTAATTTTCTTAATTTTTATAAATTAATCTTTAAGTTTTTATAATATTTAAGCTTTGTGCCCACGTTTTTATAATATTTAAGCTTTGTCCACCCTGAGATTTTAAAATTTTATATGTACCCACCCTCAAATAAATTTCTGGATATATAATGTCATTATTTTCTAATTTTACAACCTCTATTTTCTGATGTAAAGATTACTGTACCTGTCTTTTTAGGTCATGAAATTTAACCCTAAAACTCCATAATTCTTGAGCAGCAACCATAAAAAGAAATTCAAGCACGTGAGTTGCAATTTTCCACTGAAATAACTGGATTCATCTTCAACCAAATGCATGCCACTGTAAGTAACAAGAAAAAGGAAATAATTGCTTGACTCTAAATTTTGGAAGACTTTGAGCTAGAAATACTCTAATTCTGGGAATTTGGTTGTACCTTTGTCAAGGACTCCCCCACATGTGTAGCCATCAACATCAGTAAAACAACGAGAGGTAACACGTTATACATTGATTATCTTTTATGCTCTCCTCTGAAATCTAAAGAACTTTTTACTAAGACCTCAAGGAAATGAGACCCATTTTTGTCAAAGGAATTTTCACAAAAGGGGACAAAATCCAGAGATGTTAACAAATGCAGGGATACAGGACAAGAAATGCAGCAGCTATGGAAGTTAAGATGTAGCTTTCAGCTGATTTGAAAAGGTTTTAAAAATAGGAACCAACAACGGGTTCGTCTAATAGGATAAAACACTAAATTCCGTAAGCAAGATCAAAAGGGTTCAAGTCCTGACACTGTAAATGAAAAAAAATGAGTTAAAAGGATGATCCCATAACGGATTTTTACGGTATCCTATAAGGATTAGTCAACTAATTGGTTGGATACTAAAGGTTAAATAAACAAAAATAAGAAGCAGACAATATAATGTCATGAAAAATATAAATACCAACAGAAGGTCAGCCCCAAGCTCAACCTGCAAATGACTTTTAAGACTAGAAAATTAAATCAGTTCAAGGCTTGCAAGTGCATGTCGAAATATCAAGTATGTTAATAGTTTTTTTTCAATAACTCAATGTCTAAATTTCATATTAGACAGTCTTAGGCTTCGTTCAGCGACGCTTCTCCACCCAAAACATAGTTTCCACAGCGTTGCCGAACAAAACCTTTATTGCAGATCCCCTTTTATCTAGCAAGTAGAGTTTGCTCACCTTTTGGAGTTCTTCCATTTCTCTCCCTGCATATCACATATGTAAAGAAACATTCCAACATTCTGAGTGTCATCCTAATCATATTAGAGTCTTAATTGAGTTTATTGCAATGCAGTAATACAAACAGAATTGTTAGGCCACTGCAAATCGACTACATTAATGAGCATCCTAATCAAAATCGAAAACAAGGTGCAACTGCAATTGGATTTCAATTATTACTTGGCCCATAATAGGAGAGGTGAGCAATTCAAGCTGAAGACCTAGCCCAGGAAAGTTTCTATATAACAACATTATGAGTGTCATCCTGCTGATCAACATATAGCAAGTGTAATCATCTGTTTCATTCAAGAGAAAACTAAATAGAATACAGCATTCAGAATCCCCCGGGTTGGAATAAATTGACTGTTCATACACCATGATTATGTCCAATGTTCAATCCGAGACCATTACGAGTACAATATACAGAAACTATAACATAAATATTCTAACTTACTAACCACCTTTCTCCATTGCATTAAATCAAAACCTTAAACTGATTCCCCTACCATATAATCCATAAATGAGGAAGGCTCATCCAACCATTGTGCGCTTGCGGCCCCTTTGTCGCACTGCAGTTCAACGTGAGAAAACAAGAACACAATAAATGAGATTAGAGATGATATAGGTGGAGTGGTAAAAGGTCCTACTAAGCTTAAAAACGGAGCACTCCATGAGTGGATCAGAGAATTTAGAAGTACCTTGGGCTAGCTTGTTCAATGTGGAACACCACTGCTTTGATGACTTCTTATACGCAGCAAGTATGAGATCCATCTATGCATCAATTTAAGCATCGATTAGATGATGACGTTCACTAAAAATGGTCTTTTTTTAGGATATCTATTCAATTCTGGAATTGCATCGTTAAACGGATTCGCAAAACCCCGAATTCATTAAGATTCTAATGAACTGTCAACTGTGAAATGAAGGGTAATCTTCTAAACAATTCCCATGTTTTTGCATAATGCTGATTTCATAGGTAATGTATTCATTATCAAACACAAACTTCAAATAAGAAAGAAGAAATTGTTGGTTTCTTACCACATTCCCACAGGAAGAATGCATTGAAATCAAGGCTCGTTCCAGCACATACAAGTCAACTGCTTTGTCTTCCGGAAGTGTTGATGTAAAGCTCAGACCAAAGTCGATAAGCACCTAAACAAAAATGGAAAGGTCCGTTTGTTATTAAGCTTAAACTAATGCAGACCCAAAGCTAATAAAATAAAAAATAAAATAAAATAAACCACTGACGAGCTTATTAGTTCCATCTCCGATTAACATGTTTGACGTGGTAAGATCACCGTGAACAAGTCCACCGTCGTGGAGTTTTCCAATTGCATCACCAATTTGGGTGGCTATATCAGCTAAACGTTCTTGAACGATGCCGTTTGACCCGAATCCGAGGAAAACGTCTTTAACAGAAGTGCCTTCCACGTACTCAAAAGTCAGGGTATGGAGCACGGGGTCAACGGCGTAAAGAACCGGAGTCAAAACGCCGAGCCGTCTAGCCTTTGTCATACACCTAGCTTCCTGCTCCGAACAAAACAAGAGCACTAATTCTTAATCGATTGAACTTAACAAAAACAACGGAAAACGGTGTTTTAGAAACAAACCGCGTTTAAGCGCTTGATAGTAAGCTTAGAATCGAGAGAAGGATGCCTATATTTCTTGGAGAAACGCTCTTTGATTATGGACCTTTTTCCCGCGAATACTGATTCAAACACTCTCTGTAAATGAGAAACAAAATTACGAAATTGAACATCATTTCCTCTCAATTCGTATATTAGAAAGAAAAAAGGGAGCAATTTTGAACTTACAGCTTCAGCTCCTTGCTTAATCAGAACGAGAGCGTCATTTCCAGAATCAATTTTGGGGTTTATCTCCATCAGAGGAAGGTTTGTGATAAGATCAACAGAATTCTTCAGTTAACTGACAAGTTTGAGCTTTAGCAGGCAGCTGCAACGAGGGAACGAGGAATTTGAAGGCTTTTAGGGTTCTAAGCTTTTCGGGCCCTCGAACGGATAACATATGAATTTGGATCAGTTCTAGAAACCCAAAAAGAACAATTTTTTAGAGACATGTCTATATTTTTTTTTAAAACCGTAATAAAAGTCACTTAATTATGGGTAAAGTTACATTTAGATCACTTAATTATTAAAAGTTATATCTGTGTTACCTATTTATGGGTAAGGTTATATTTGGGTCATTCAATTATTAAAGGTTACGTTTAGATCACTCAGTTACAGGGAAGGTTACATCTGGATCACTCTTCATATTTGAAAAAAAAAGTTTTTATCAATTCGAGTATTAGATTAATTAATGATTTCAAATGAAGTACTCTAATGTTAACAAGGGTATACAAGTAATTTGAAAGAAAAAACGACCAAATTGATGTACTTTTTCAAATATGAAGAGTGACCAAATATAACCTTACTTATAATTGAGTGACTCAAATGTAGCCTTTAATAATTATGTGACCCAAATATAACTTTACCAATAAATGAATGATTCAAATATATTTTTTTAATAATTAGGTAACTAAATATAACTATACTTATAATTAAATGACCTTTGTTATAGTTTCTCCATATCTTTTAAACAAAATGTGTAATTATTTTATTTTTGTAATTTTTAAGGTTTTTCATAATAGTTTTTTAAAAAATATTAATAAATTAAAATATAACATGTGGTCTGTTTTTTTTTATTTTCTTTTTTTTTAATTTTTAAATAATTATAAAATGTTTAATTTTTAAAAAACATAAAATATTTGTATCCGAACAAGGTGTGTTCGGTTAGAGAATGGGGTTTGTTTTTAGTTTTAAATAAGTATAAATGTTTATCCGTACATACTATTATACGAGATACGAATAATACGATAGCGTTCATGTACAATATAAAAATGGTATAGAGATAAATTTAATTCTTAATGTTTATAGTTTTTATTATTTTGACCCTTATTCTTTATTTGAGATAAATTTAGCCCTTAACCTAAATCTTTTTGATAAATATCTCATTTTCTAACTATAATGATAATCGCACTGTTAAAAATTTAATGATAATGACATGTAATAAACATGTTATAATATATTTTAAATAATATGACATCTAACATATCAAATACATATATATGAAATATAATTTTATTTCAATATAAAATATAAAATAACTAAATTCAAATAAAATATTAAAATTTGATTAAATCTAAAATATTTTGGCTATTAAACCTTAAATAAATTTATTATTCTGTTTTTTTATATATAATTTTGAGTTTTTTAGATTTAATTAAAACTAAAAACCTAAACCGTCAAACTTACTACTTTTGAATTTAAATCTTAAACTATAAACCAAGACCCTAAACTTTTAATTTAGATTAAATACTAAAATACCTAAATTCTAAACTAAAATAACAAAAATCCAATTGATTAGTATCAAAAAATTTTACCTTTAGTTTATCGATAGCAATCTTTATAAAAAACTTCTTTTAGTACTGTGTTCATATTTTTTAGATAAGATTTTAATTCTACTGTAGTTAGAGATGAAAATTTTTAGTATACTTTTATTTTAGATTAATTAATTTTTAATATTTTATTTGAATTTTAATTATTTTATATCTTATATTAAAATAAAATTATATTCTACATGTATGTATTTGATAGTTTAGATGTCATATCATTTAATATATATTATCATATGTTACCATCGTTAAATTTTGAACGGTCTAGTCATTATATTAGTTAAAAAATAAAATATTTATTAAAAAGACATAGGTTAAGGGTTAAATTTAACTCAAAAAAAAAGAATGAGGGCAAAGATGAAAAAATTCTAAATATTGAGGGTTAAAATTATCTTTATGCCCGTAAAAATCAAAGAACTCGACCCGAAAAACCAGCTACAGCCAAACCATCTACTTTTTCATGTTTCTCTCTAAACTGAATCTATGTAACACAAAATAATACTTGAGCTGAAGTTTTATCAGGGGCCACGACGGGGGAAACAGAAACAACTGGTGGATTGGCCATCAGGTATCATCCCACCTCCCTTGCTTGTCTCGACTGCCTCGAGCAATCTCACCACCTCATCCATCTCGGGACGTCTATCGGGGTGCCCATCCCAGCATTTCCGCATGATGCTTGCCAATGGTCCGGAGCAACACCTAGGAATTTCCGGCCGTAAATTCTGCAACCAACAGTATACGAACATCAAGAGATTCGAGTGCAAACATCCACTGGTCAAAAATATTGATGCTTCAACTTAGATTACTCGATAAAGGTTCGAAAACGGAACGCATACCTGCCGGACTACTGCTGATGAAACTTCAGCAAAACTAAGATCAGCATAAGGCATATCACAGCAGTATGTTTCCCATAAGCATATACCAAAGCTGTAGACATCACATTTCCTATTGTAAGGCTTCCCACCAAGGACCTACCAAAAGGAAAGAGTTTGAAGCATTTATGTGATCCAACAGTTGTTCCAGTTGATCAGATCAATAAATGGATGTCGATTGTCGACGAATGGATACCTCTGGAGCCATGTAACCAAGCGTGCCTGTTTCCCCGGTCATATCTCTTGGATTCTGAGCTTCAACTCGAGCAACACCAAAATCAGCTATTTTCAAATTTCCATGAGCATCGAGCAACATGTTTTCTGTCTTGACATCACGGTGTACAATCTTTTTCGAGTGAAGATAGCTCAAACTGCAGAGGTTGAACGAAAGATATCCATTACTTTTCCAAAGAGAGGTCCAATGTGAGCTGAATTAGTTTACTCACCCTCTAGAGAGGTCCAATGCAAGCTGAATCACAACCTTAAAGGCAAGTTTCTTCCTACTGTTTCTGATCAAAAAATTCTTTAATGTCCCACCTGGAAGGTACTCAACAACAACACAACATGCTCGGGAAGGAAGAGAAGTATTAATCCGGCTCGTTGAGTCTTTGGACGGGATCTTAAGTCTGGAAGTTCCCATTGAAGCTCCAATAAACTAGGGAATGAATTCACGATTATAACATCGAAATTCAGAATAGTTAAGTGATTAAGTCGAAGAAGAAAATGAAGTCTCATCTTCCATGGTAATTGCATCCAATATAAGATATGTAGCTAACTAAATTATATAAACCAGTTTTACCTTTGTAACATTTGGATGGTCAAGCTCATGCCAAACAGCAACCTCTTGCCTGAAAGATGCCCGAAGCGAAGCAGCTGTGGCAATCCCATCCTCTCCCCAATCCAATACCTTCACTGCAAAATTAAGAACCCTTTTTAGTCAGGACATGAAAAGGACAGATGTTTGCTTACGAAGTTTGTCGATGCAGCGAGAAATAAGTTTTCGTATCGAACAAGAACAGAATAAAAGCGGCGAGTCATATAGATTACAAGATTTGACATCAGTGATTTACTGTCCCAAGACAAATGATCATATCTAGCATCAGAAATTTAAGTACTGTGAAGCAATTTGGAACAACAAGCCATCCAAACCGAGCAAACCGACATGGACCCGAGGCTGTTGATTCCTTTATTGAGAGTTTCATAGCAGAAGCCATTTGCATTCTCATTTGCACACAGAATATGAACAAGTTAGTAACATTGAATGATGCTGTAGTTCATTGGACATAAGATCCTGCGCTGTAATAGAACCTAAATACATGAATTCGTTATTACATTATCATCTGCTACTCCCTAAAAACAACATTCCAGGGGCATGTTTGAAGTTTGAACAACTTAGAACTTGTAATAGAAGCATTGAACCAGTTGAAACAAGTCAGAAACAACAAATACTGCAACTGTATATCCAATTCTGATGAACAAGAAACCAAGCTTGATTCTGAATTCAGACAAATTCAAAAACATAAACACAAGTACCTGCAACATCTTGGTTATCATAAACGCCACGGTAGACAGTGCCATACGTTCCATGAGCCAAAACATGTCTGATATCAAGTTTAGCCAAATCAATATCCCACACTTCCTTGTTCCTCACAATGGAAACTTCTTTGTCCATGGACCAAGCCCTGCTCAAGTGCTTAGCCAGTTGCAAATCCCAGTTCTTGAAATCAATCTTGTCGGCTCTCGTAAACACGTCCTTGTTGCTGCTTAGGCTTCCTACAGAAGACACCAAGGCCATTTCCTCGACAGGGTTTGTCCCTGTTCTCGACACAGCTTTAGCCCCATCACTATTGTTAGTCGCCATAACGATAAACAAACAAGAACCCAGACAACAAAAACAATTACGAAACCAACGAGACTTTGATCAAAAAATCACTGTTTTTGAGGCTGAAAAACAGAGAAAAGGAAGCTGGGTATCTTATAAGGGGAAGAAGGTGGAAGATGAAGAAAGAATGGGAATTTTTCTTATGAAAGGTAGGATTTTTCAACCAGACATAAATATGGAAACAATTTAAAGCATGTCGTAATCTGATGTAAATTTTTCAACTCCAATCAAGGGAAGGGTGAAAAATAAGAACAATAATCCTGCAAGAGTTTTTATTTTGCTTTAGAGATTTAATTTGACTACACTTGGTATGTAATCAGATTTGTATAGTTACTAAACATGGTCTTCATAAAAAATAATATTTTATTTAATTATTTTTAATTGGTTTAAATAAAAGGCATAAAAATAATTTTAACCCCTAACGTTTATAGTTTTTATCGTTTTGGCCCTTATTCTTTTTTTGGATAAATTTAGCCCTTAACGTATATCCTTTTGACAAATAGCTTATTTTTTAACTAGGTTGATGATTGGACCGTTAAACATTTAACGATGATATATATGGAATATAATTTAAAATGACATGGAATGTAACCTATCAAATATATATAGGGGGAATATAATTTTATTTTAATATAAAATATATAACAATTAAAATCAAATAAAATATTAAAAATTAATTAATTCTAAAATAAAAGATTATTAAACATTCTTAACTCTAACTATGATAAAATCAAAATCTTATTCGAATTGTGTATATTTTTATTTTAGAATAAATATAATAAAAAAATATAAACACAATTTGAATATAAAAATATAAAAAATATAATAAAAAATATAAACACAATTCGAATAAGATTTTGATTTTATCGTAATTAGGGTTAAGAATGTTTTATAATCTTTTATTTTAGAATTAATTAATTTTTAATATTTTATTTCAATTTTAATTATTTTATGTTTTATATTAGAATAAAATTATATTCTATATATATATATATTTGATAGGTTATATTTCATGTCATTTAAAATTATATTTCATATATATATATATATATATATATATATATATATATATATCATCGTTAAAGTTTTAACGGTCCAGTCATCAAGCTAGTTAAAAAATAAGTTATTTGTCAAAAAGATATAGGTTAAGGGCTAAATTTATCCCCAAAAAAGAATAAGGGCCAAAATAAAAAAAATAACTATAAACGTTAAGGGTTAAAATTATCTTTATGCCTAAATAAAATAAGTAATTAAATTATATTTTTTAGATTTTAAGTATTTAAAATATTTTAATATAAGTACGAACCATCTCTTGAGTGGTTAAAAGAACGGACCAGTAATGCAACATAGTGATTGAGCGATCAATATCCGATAATTAAGAGTATGTTCTAAAATAAATACTATTATAATCACTATAACTGATTCAAAAATATATTTTAATAAAAATAATTATTTAAAATTAATATTGTTTTGATTTTAGGCGTTAAGTAGTTAATTATATTAAAAAGATTTATTAATTAATGCTTGAAGTGTAACAATAAATTTATTTTTATTTAAAAAACAAATTATTTTAATTTGAAAAAAAAAATCTAAAATTTTCCAAACATAAAATCTCAAATCGACGGTACTTATGAACATATCTCTTTGATCGTTAAATTTAATTAATTAATTTTTTAAAATAACATCGTTAAAAATAATAAATTTTATGTTGTTCAAATGTTAATTTATATTTAATATTTGGCTTACACACCGTTTATTATTTCTAGAAATATCACGTCGGAGAAAAATATAAGCTATGACACTTATTTTTTAAGCTAGAGTATAACATCCCATGATTTTTATAAAAAAATAATTAAAAATTTTTATAACAAATTTGATTATATCTCATTTTTATTCTTTTTCTACGACGAAACCGGTGAAAACCAAGCCGTTGTCCTGATTAATTAGGAATGATGTGGCGAACATAATTCACCTAATGATTTTTCGTAAGAAAGATTATTAAGTGAATCATGTTCCCCACGTCATCCATGGTCCAAGCAATCAGGACCGTTGATCTTTAAATAACTACCTAATAACTACTCACCCACTAAGTTTATGTAGAAAAAAGGTGATGATTCACTTAAAAAATTAAGAACAATAATTCTAATTAATTAGGATTATAAATAACGTAATGAATAAGTTTCACCTAATAATTTTTTCTTTTGTAGGGTGGTTGTAATAGAATGACTGGTTGACTAGGAGATTGGTGCGTGACAGTCGTTTTTGCCTTACGTGACCATGAAATATATAATAGTATATGGTCAAACAATATTGATTTTGTTTTGGTTAAATTATTACATATTAACTTTTTATAAAATTTAAGAAGAAAAAGTTTTAGGAAGAAATGTAATGTAGATTTTCTCTATTTTTTAAGGATTAATCATTAAATAAATATTTAAATTATATTTTTCAGTTAAATATTTAAATTATTTTTAAATTAATTAAATACATAATATTTTATTTTATAACTGTTTAAGGTTCATAACTGTTTAAGGTTCTCTGTTAATTTTTATCGTCAAAAAGAATACATGTCAACTCCATAAATTTTGAAATTATATTATAAATAAATAAAATTATTTAATTTATAAAAAATCTTTAAATTTTCAGATTTTACAAAACAACCTCAAATTTTAAAATCTTTAATTCTCCGGATCTAAATTTGAATTTAGGTTAATTTCATCCACGATTATTACATCTTTGTGCATCATACCAGTCACCGAAACTTTATGACCATTTTCTCTACCATTTCGTTTTCAGAAATCGACTGATATCATACGAAATCTTAGAATTGTCGAACAATTCCTTCTAACGATTAACGGTAAGATAGACGACAAACGACGTGTGTTGACCGGTACGGGAAGGGTGCTTCATTTCGTCGTCGACAACATCATCGAAAGTGATTGTATTTGTGGGTTTATGGATTTTAGGGACTATTTTAAGAATATTTGAGAATTTTAGTATATATTTTAATTCTTATTTTATTTATTAATTTTATTTATTTTGGATATATTTTTGGAATTTTAGGTGGGTTACAAAATAAAACTTTAGACACCTAGTTAACCCGAAAAATAGTTTGGACACCTAACTAAAAAAGAGTATAATTTTGACACTTATTAGACATTTAAGTCTTTTTTAATCATATCCTCTTTTTATTTGTTTAGTTTTTTATGGTCGACGATGATATTAATTTTGGTGTTAATTATCGGTCATTGATTAAATTTTTTAGTTATTCATTTTAGTTTTAGTCTGTTTATTTTTATTAAATAGAGATTACATCTTTTTTCATACAAGATTCGAACCCATACAAAATTGGGTAAGATGAATATCTTTGACCTCAATCAGTGGATCTCTTAGTTTTTTTTAATTCAATAATTATGTTCTTGTAATATATCTTTTATCTTTTGATATATTTTTTCTCTTGATCCGTTATTTAACTGATTTTTATTTAATTTTTATAAGAGTTGAATTTAATATCACCACTACCGATCAAAATAATGATCTTTTAATTATTTTATTGATCTCATTATTTTAAACTCTTGAATTAAATTTAAATATAAACTCATAAATTTTTTGTGTGTATTTGAATTATCTAATTTTATTTTTAATTTTTTGTTATTATTTATACTTTATCCTCTCGACCTAATATTCTAGTTCCGTCCCTTGTACGGTTTTCTTGACCGTTATGGGTTTCCTTCTCATTCTCTTACATTTCCGTCGTCTATCTTCCATGTTTGTCGGTGATGTTCGAGGTCGACAGACTTATCCTACTTCAAAAGTAGGATGGATTTTAACATGTTACACGCTTTCATGGCGCTAAATTGGGCTCGTAAGCCTATCGGTAGAGTTGACGAATCTGAGCCCAAAGTTAGGATGCATCAACTTTAGGGGTCGACGTTTATTCGAGTTGAATCAAATCGAATTAAAATTTTTTAAGTTATTAAAATTAATGAGTCATATTTTTTTACGTTGTTTTAAATTTTAAAAATTTGAATTGAGTTTTTGAGATTTTATAAAAATTTAATTATAATTATTTATCATTTTATAGTACGATCTGATTCTAATTTAAACTACCTTTTCTAATTATGCATTTTCTCATATTTTTTTAATGCGTGATAATTTTTTTTCATATTTTCATATTTTTATTTATCTATATATGTATCATAAAAATTAAGAATTTCGTTTTAAATTTAAAAATAAATCCTCTAATTACTCTTAAAATTTTATTTTACTACTCAAATTTTATTTGAATTTTTTTTGAATCAAGTCACGTTTATAGCTTTCGAGTCGATTCAAAAATAATAAAATATTTTCGTTTTGAATAATTATTTTTTTTTAAAATTAAATCAAATCAAATTTTATTCACCCCTAATAAACTTTCAGATTATTGGAGTTTGTGTTTCAAACGCATCCTTCGGGTGTTTAAAATTGTTACCATAAAATAATTTAAGTAAATAAATATAAAGAAATTAATTATATGAATAAGGATAAAAAATATAAAAGTATTTATGACCAAACAATTATTTCTTAAAATATATTTTAAATTCAACTGAAAATCACATATAACATGGGCTGAAAAAGTACTTTAGGACTTCAAAACATTTTTAATTTTATCTCCGAAAGAAGATCCAAATGGTCATGCACGCGAGTCATCTAACTTCACTGATTAAAGGTACTGTTGTTATTTCTGGAGATTACGAGTTCGAACACTAATAATATTAAATATAGTGATTGAACGATAAATATTTAATGATTGAAAGTATACTTTAAAATAGATACTACTGTAACCACTGTAGCTGAATAAAAAAATTCATTTAGATACTACTGTAACCACTGTAGCTGAATAAAAAAATTCTAAATGACCATGCCTGCATACCTTTTTTTATTTAACTACGGTGATTACTATCTGTTTTAAAATATATATCATCAATCATTGAATATTGATCACTCAATTATTATACTGACAGTACTGATACTTAAACCCGTAACCTTTAGGAACAACAACTATTCCTTCAACCCGTGACCATGCCTGCGTACAATTGGTCCTATTATGTTGTGTTCCATCCTCACCGGACACCTGAATTCCCCCCAGGTTCTGTCTGAACATGATGATGGTGTGGCACATGACAGATATCTTTGTGTTTTATATCATCTTTTAAACACACATCATGACAAAACATTACTATCAGATGCACAACAGACAGAACAAAATAACAATGTTTTTTTTTTTTTATTCCAACTTTTCATAAAAAAAAAAAAAAGAAATAGTGTTTTGTCTGTGCACTCACTTTAGGTACACAACATTTACATCACACATATAACGGATCTAAAATTTTAAAAATAAAAATTTGTTTTTTTTTTAAATTAGGTATTCAAAATATTTTTTTTACCTTTATGTATTAATTTAAAAAATAGGAAGAATTTTACACTAATTTAAATGTATTTCTGAAAAAAACGGGGATGCAACAGCTCCCGTGGGAGTTGCATGCATCCGCACCAGAGACTTAAAAAGTTTTTAATTATATTGTGTTTATCGTGGTTGTAGACATAATAATTATTATACAATCATCGAGAGTGTTGTAGTTGTAATTTTTTTTGATAAATGCTACTGAATTTTTATTAAATTCATAGAAAATTATAATTATAACGTAATTAAGAAGCAAAACAATTGAATTAAAAAATCCAAAAAATCTTACAACCCCAAAACAATGAAAAATAAAATTCCTATGAAAATAAGTATAACAATAAAATTTAGTAGCTTCCTGAATCTCATTGTCTCTGTCCAAACGAGACGCATAATGAAGGAAGGAGTTGTAGGTGATTCAAACTGTCGTGCAAAAAGTACCGCTATCCAAGACTGATTTTATCGGCAAACAACCATCAACTGAGTGGGGATTAGTCTTTCCAAGTGACCACTAACAAAACAATAAATCAGAAAACTAGCATTGGTTGAATCTCTGTGCGAACAACAACCGATCGCTAGGGTATGCTACAACATGCCATAAGGACAGACGAATCAAACCTCAAAACAAAAATAAAAACATGTCACAAGGACAGAGAAAAGCGTGTCACAAAGATAGAAAAAAAAGATCCTTAATTAAAATAAAACAAGAAAAAGAGATAGATCCGGTAGTCGACAACCAACACTAAAATTGATTGTCGACCACCGATCAAAAGAAACGATCAGAACGAAAAATCGAAAAAGATAGAATTAGAGAAGAAACGACGACAAAGGGTTAGAGAGAATAGGGTTAGAGATAGAAGATATATATTTTGATGAGAAAAAATTGATACTAGTTGTAATTTTTTTTAAACTCACATGATTTATTATAAATTATAATATATAAATAAATTTATATATGGTTTAATTTAGTATGAAATTTTATTGATAGTTTTTAAGAGCTTTTAAAATAAAGACAATAACGATATGTTATTGTTGTTATTAACTATTAACGATTAAATTATGACCGTTATTAATCATTATTGATATAATTTTAAATTTTACTATTATTTACAGTATTAACAATTTTAAACGGTGATTTTCCCATTAAATAACAGTTTTTATAACGATGTTAGACTTTTTATAATTCTTATCCGCCGGTGCATGCAGAGACGGAGCCACATTATAGTTGGGTGGGGCAATCGTCCCCCCCCCATTTTTTTTTAACTTTTGTCCTTTATTTAAATTCTTTTAAAAATTGTTTTTTATAAATTTGTCCCCCTACTTCTAAACATTTATGTTTTGTCCCCTTTGTAATCACTAATTTTATCCGGGGTTGTAAAATCCGGGTTAAATTTTCGTTTTAATTTTGAATAACGTGCTTGTGGTCATTAAACACAAAAATCAAAAATATTAACTCTATTATTATATTTGTGTTTTTAATTCAAAAATCCAAAAAAAATATGGCTACATATAAATTATACTTTAAAAAATTAATAAAATAAAATAAAATAAAACTACACGTTACTTTTCTTAACTAAAAAATATTCAACAATTATTCATATTATTTATTGTTTTTGATAGTATTCGGTTTTAATTATTATATTTACTTTTTCTATTTTGTTTTACTATTTTTATTATTTTACTTTTTTTTAATTACTTGTTATTGTTATTATTATTGTTATTTATTATTATTATTATTATTATTATTATTATTATTATTATATATTAGTATATAACTAACCCAAGTATAAAATAAGACCAATCATTTTTTTTAAGTAAAACCCAATATAATAATGTCAACCCAAAACATTTTAATATCATTCCATTTAAAACAAGTCCAATAAATAATTTCAGTCTAATTACAAAATAAGTAATAACCCAAAAAATAAATATTACAAGCCCACATTCATATTTAAAAAACTGTTCAGCCCATGTTCTCTAGCCCAAACCCAGGTAATCAAATGAAACCCTAGACTAATATCCTTGTTAACCCTTGCGCAGCCCAACCAGGACCGTTAGATCAAATCTTGATCTAACGGTCAGCAGCAGAGAGATTGGAACCGTCTGGAACCTCCACGCGCCGCACGCGCCAACTGTTGGGGTGCCCCATGCGCACGTGGCCTCCACGCGGGAGACCCTTCGATTCTCAGCAGCCCGTTCGAATCTTCTCATCGCCGATCGTCGTCGTCCGACGTTCTCCGGTAATGGTCCCCCTTCCTCCTCCGATGGTCGTTTCATATGCGAACAAAAAGTACAATGTCAGAATTATGCAAACATGAGCTAAAATACAACAAATTCGTGCATCAAATTTCAGAGACCAACATGAACAACCAAAATCAGAAACTTCAGAGCCGATTTCGTACGATAACAACACCAACATATTTCAGAGATTTCAGAGGCATTAATCCAAAATTTCCAGAACGCAACCAATAAGATTTTAGAGCTATTTTACTCTTTTTTTGTATGTAATATTTTCGGCTATAAAGAACCGAAACAAAGATGTAATCGGGGTTCCCCCCACTGAGTTTATCAATACAAAGAAAAGCAAATCGAGTTTGAGGTATATCCTCATCTTATTTTTCGCATTTTTTAGAGTCGAAATAGGGGAGAGTTTCATCATTTTTACCTTCGAGTCTCCTTCCTCTTTCCGACGCGTCTTTGGTGATAAGTCGCGGTCTCTGTGTCATTGGTGAACCGAGAACGAAAAGGGAAGGCGATTTCGTGTTTTTGCTTCGTTTTCCAAAAGTCGAAAGGGGGGTTTCGTTTCGGTTTTTTAAAATAAGGAGGTTCTTGGTTCAGTCGTTTCCTAAATAAAAGTTTTAAACGAAGTTAAGGTTTCGAAAGGGAAAGTTTTTAAGTGTTTTTGGTTTCACCGGCCACCATCAGTGGTGGCCGGATTCTGGATTTTACGAAGAACAACCATGGTGTTCTTATTTTCTGGGCAATGTTTGAGAAAACAAAGAGATTTTCTCTCTTTTGGCTTTGTTTGCGGATAAAAAACTAAGGAGAAGGCTTTTTTTTTATTTCCTGATTATCATATATATTCAGGGACCTTTTAAAAATGAGATTTTTACACTCATAAATGCCTCCGTCCCTAAATAATCACTTCCCAGGTCCTTGTTTTTCTTAATCCGTTACAATTTGGTCCCAAATCAGTTATAATCTTTTAAAAGAAAATGGTTTTATTTCGAGAGGTCTCTTCGTGCTTTGAGATATACTTTCAGGCCCTTCCTCATTGAAAAATAGTGTGTTGAGGGTTTGGATGTTTTTTAACCTTTTCATTTTGGTCCTTTCCAAATTTAAAATTTGTTATTTAATTTTATTTCACATGCTTAGGCATTTTATTTGCATTATATATATATATATATATATATTATGCACTTATTTATTTTGTTTATGCATTTTAATTATTGTCTTTTATTTTATTGCTTTGAATTCATTGTTTTTGTATCTTATCGTTGTCATGTACATTTTATATTGTTCCATGCATTCATATTGTCATAATGTCATATCTAGTTTTATTTCACATATTTAAATGTAATATATGTTGTTTTATTTGCTCATTTATTTCTTTATATTATTAATGTGTATATTTTTTTATTGCATTTTATTACTTATATTTTTTTTTAATAAGTGTAATTTATCACTTATGTTATGTATGCTTTTAGTTATATATGCATTTTAGTTTATTGTTTATTATTTATAGTGTGTCGTGTAGTTTACATATTCAATATTTTATGTCATGCTTTTTAGTCATATCTTGTATTTATGCTCATTTTTATTTGCATTTTTATCACATGTGACATGTACTTTCATTATCATGTTTTTTTGTACATATACAATATTGTAAATATTTTTGTTTATGCTTTTATCCTAATTTGCTTAAGCTACATCCACTTATTAATTAATAAACTTAATTTAAACGTTTTTATTCGGTCGTAACGAGCCCGCGTTCCAACGTAGTGGTCGCGGTGTATGCGTTGCCTCCGAATAAAGACACAGTAAAAATAAAATTAAATTCGAATCATTAAACAAACTTTAATTTAAATACCACTTTAAAATAAATTTTTAAAATTAATTAAGCGGTTATTTTAAAGGTGTCAATTTTGGGCGGTTTTTAAATCCTAAGCTCGTTTTTAAACCGTTACCGACTCTCGGACCCGTCTTTTTTGAATCTCTGGTTTTTACGGTGTCCGGCCTACCAAAATGGCCGGTGGCAACTCCACCCTTTTTAAAACCCTTTTTCAACCCTTAAAAAAAAACTAATTTCAAAATTCTTTTTAATTTCAACTTTAAAATTTTAAAATCCCCGATTTCCAATTTAAACAATTTTCTAACTTTTCAAATCCCTAATTTTTAAACCTAATTCCCCCTTTTCAATTTGAACCCTAAATTTTCAATTTTGAAGATCAAATTCTCAATTTCGATCAAAATTCTAAATCTTTCAATCTCTAAACTTAATTCCTAATTTTGGGATAATTTCAACTTTCCTAATTTTTGAATTTTTCAATAGTGACCTTACCTTTTTATTCCACACTTAATTTTTAAATTTTAAAGGTCGCTACACCCTTCAACTTCAAATCCCCTTTGGGTGCATTTACCTAAAACTAGAGTTCCATAACAGTGTTTAATAGGCCTTCCCATGCCAATGCCATGGGGGAAACTGTAGTGTCAGTTGATAAATAAAGGCAGCCTGGTGCCATGTCCCTTGTCTTCTCCTTCCTTGCTTGACCTTTCCTATAGTCATTATCAATCAAGTAGAATATTTGATGGCGATGGGGGTGGGGGATGAGGGTCATGTGCCTTGCTGTTGCTCTTCATGTACACTCACCTGGCCGATTTGATGAGAAAAAAAAAAGATGGTGGCCCCACAATAAGGTGCTGTATTCGGCATTGACTCTACTGTTAGAAAAAATAATAGATCCATTAGTCCATTACGTTATTTATAGTCTCATTTAATAATAAATTTATATTTATTTTTTAAAAATAAATGTTTAATTTTATTATAAGAAGAATGTTTACTTATTTATTACATGTTATTAAATGGATTGGATTTTATTATATTTAATTATAAATAACATAATAAGTCAATACGATATAATAATTTCTCCATGTTAGATATAGCATTATATATTTAACTAAAATTTATGTGTAAATAAGATACGTTTAAATAAATAGCGGTGCTTCAACTTATGAAATTAAATGATATAATACCTAGAATCGAGTTGAATTGAATATGACGTCGTAAAAATTAGAGTTTATTAGAGTGTTTTTTTGTTGTTGTAGAGACCTATTATGAATCAGTTTTAACATTATTTTTGAAAAATGTGATGGAAAACTGTGGTGAAAAACTGTAGAGAAAAAGTTCTTTTGGAAATTTTAGTTTTAGATATATGTGTTTAGTATTGCTGTCAAAAATGATTTTGAGAAATAAATGATTATTTTAGACATGACGTTATAAGTTAAAAATATATATATTTAAATGATAATCAAATTCTTTCGTATTACGATAAAATATAAAAATATCAATAAATGAATACATAAATTATTTTTAAAAAGTGCTTTTTGAGAAAAGGGCTTCGAAAATGTTTTTTTTAATTTGACATAAATATATATAATTTTTAAACTAAAAAATAATTTATATTAAATATAATTATGTATTTTTAAAAATTAAATTATAATAAAACATAGTAAATGAATGTTAAAATTGTAATCAAACTCTTAAAAGTACTTTTTCAACTGCAAAAGTTAAAAATTTTAGCTTTTGCGTTTTGGTTAAAAAACACATTTCAAACGTAGTTTTTTCTTCGAAAATTAACTGTTTAGCATTGTTTCTGCGTTCTAAATCAGCTTTTAGTCTAAAAACTGGTTTTGAATGCAATACTAAATGCAGCCTAAGTAATTTAATTTAGTGTTGTAGAGACTTATTATGAAGATAATTTTTAAAATTTAATTTATTTTTTTATCTATAATATAAAAATTCAAACCTTTAACATCATTTAAGGGTCTAATATATTATTTCACTACACTGATTAATTGTTGGTGTAGTCTTTCATTGTTTAGAATCGTAAATATTAGTCCTATATAATCTTATTTTAATTTCATTTTACTCGTAAAATTTTCGATCAACATTTTTTCTTTTCTAAGTTATAAGTTCGAAACCCGTTATGAACAATTTTTTTATAAATAAAAATATTTAAAAAATTCAATAATTTTTTAACAATATATTAAATACTAGCATTAATTCCCCACCCACCCCTTTTATTTTTGGGTTTATATAATGAATGAAAGGTTAGGTTAGGGTTCAATTCTCCCCTTTAATGATAATGATAGTGGAAAGGGCTGGGAGTTCGCCAACTCCTAAATTTAATGAAGTTAAAAGGAATTATAGTTACTAATAATAAAGCTACGGAGGATTATTTTTTATATAAAAAATCATAAGAAACAAAGGAAATAATTTTATTTTAAATTAAATTATATATTTTTAACGTATAGTCTCTGTAGAACATACCTCCACTTTTATCATTATTTTATGAATATTCTTGCTGGTCTCAGAAAAAATGAAGATTATAACTCTAACGATATCGAATTAGAGAAATTATGTCATGAATCATTTTTATTACATCAAACGTGGTATTAATTAATCAGATTTATTCATTTTATATTTTTTAAACTTGAATTATCATCTTTTTCTACATGTAATTAGTGAGTGAGTAGTTATTTGATAATTAATTAAAGATGAACTAACCTGATTGCATGGACCACAGATGACGTTTATTCATTTTATATTTTTTAAACTTGAATCATCGTCTCTTTTTTACATGTAATTAGTGAGCGAGTAGTTATCTGATAATTAATTAAAGATGAACAAACCTGATTGCATGGACCATAAATGACGTGGTGAAAATATAATCTCTCATGTAACTAACTGGCTGGTTGGCACTCGATTCACGATCTCAGGAGAGAAACTTGAGAAATTATGTAACGACCCGAACTTTTGGTTTAGTGTGTCGGGTTAACCCGTGTTGTTGGATCTCGATTTTGGGCTCGGTTTTGTGTTTTGGGCCTTGTTGGGCCTTGAGTGTTGTTGGGCTTGGTAGAGTTTAGTGGTGGTGACCTTGGGGGCTTTTTGGTAAATGGCTAAAGGATGAAGATGGGGGTTAGAGACTTTATTTTCTGCATTTTGCAGAGGGTATGAGATCATCCTCTACATCCCCATTTTCTTCATCTTTTGTCATTGCAACAACCATCAAAGGTAAGATTTTTGAGGGTTTAATGGTGGAATCTCGTTTTGTTTATGAAGGGTAAGTTTTAGGGCTGCTAAGGATCTATCCAAAGAGGTAAGAAATGTGTTAGTTGGTGAGGAAGAAGGTTTTAAATGAAGGTTTTAGGGGGAGCTCAGGATTGGGTTTTAAGAGCTTTAAATCTGAATCTTTTTGTATTTTAAAGCTCTAGAATCATCCCAAGGTAAGTCTAATCCGTTTTGTGAGCCATCAACTAGCTTGGGAGGGGGAAGAGCTTGAGGTAGAGGAGGAAGCTCGTTTTGCTGTTGTTTTGCTTGAGGTTGGTACTCCCAACTCCTCCTTCATCATTCATCCATAGTAGAGTGCATGACATGTAGAGATAATCATGCATGAATGATGTTTTGCTTGGTTGCTTGAAAATGGGTCTTTAATGGTGAAATCCGTGATAATGAGATTAAAGGTTGGAAATTGGTGTTAAAACACTTTAAACATCATTAATATTGAGTAGGAACGCTTTAGAATCGATTAGATTAAGTTTGGGGTTAAAAATCTAGAATTTCTAAGTGCAGAACCGTCCTTAGTGTAGGGGGTATCGATACTCGGGCTACCGGTATCGATACCAATGAGTGTATTTTGGCTTGTTGTTCAGGGGTATCGAACCTTGTTTCGATACCGTGGGTTCCAAAAACTTTTTGTATCGATACCTGTATCGAAACGGGTCCTCCCCTTTCTGTTTACTTTTGGAGTTAGTCAACGGTATCGATACTTGTTTCGATACTTGTGTTTTGATACCCTCTTTGGGTGGGTATCGATAAAGGGTGTTTCGATACCCTATTTAAGGGTATCGATACCCCTGTGTGTTTTGGCTAAGTTGGGTAGAAATTAAGGCTTCGGTGACCTTAATAAGTAAATACTCTAATCTAAAAGCTATAGAATGAATCATTGAATTGAGATTTATAATCATAACCCCGAAAAGACCTAAGTATGATAAGAATTTATATGTCTTGTTGTGATAGATCCTAGGTGGATCGTTTGTGTGGTTTGAGTCCTTTGTGTTGGAAATCCGGATATCCATAAGTGTTGCAACACGTTGAAGGCCATCCGATGTAACATGCCGGGTGATGATTGAAGACTTTTATTCCGAGTGTTGGGCGGCCTCACTCGAAGATGTTCGATGTGACATTCCGAGCATAGGGTTGGTTGGGCGGCCTCCACCCTTTCTGAACGTTGGGCGGCCTCGTTCGAAGATGTCCGATGTAACATTTCGGGCATAGGATTTGAGGGTGGCCTCAATCTTGAGTGTAGGATCCCGATGCTGTATGGACGCGGGCCTCGCTCTTGTGTGTGTTGACTTATATGACTGTATATGCTGTGTGCGATAGTATACACTCATTTATGTCATGTGTTAGGCAAGCTTGCTAGACCTTCATACCATGCATGTGATTTATATGTCATGCTTTACTGCTTTGATATGCATGATGTTGGCCGAGTTTGGCGTATCCACTGAGCTTGTGTGGCTCAGCGTTCGAAATTTGTTTTCGTGCGTAGGTTAGGTGGAGTGGGATTTGTGGAGCACCATCAAGGTTTGGACTTTCAGCATCGACCGTGTTGTCAGAGTACAGTTATTAGATGTAGTGGGCCTAGTACTATGTTGAACCCTATATGTAATGTAACTCTGTTATTTTATTTGGGTCGAATGTTTTAAAACAGTCTGTAATACATTTTGGTGCTCCGATTTACTTTGAATTATTTTGGGCTTATTTTTATTTAATTGGATTATGAACTTGGTTTTGGACTTACATAATTTTTATTATTGGGCTTTTAAAACGAAATTTTGAAATATGGGTTTTGGGCCGGAGGCCCATTGTGACATCCGGGTCGGGTGTTACAAATTATATCATGGGTCGACTCGTCACGTCATTTATAGTCCATAACCAATAAAAACTACTTATTTTACCACTAATCATCTATGTCATTAATCTAATTTTTAGAAAATATATTTTTTAAATGACATGAAAAAAATAAGTGAAGATTCGTTGGTTGGAAAAATGATTTTAAAGATAGTGATGAAATAAGTGGTTATGATTGGATGAGACCGTCATTGATGTGGTAAATCAGGTCCATGATATAATTTTTCAAAACTTTGCTTCGTTGAATCTCTTATGCGAGAAATTATTAGCCGAACCTTGTTCACCACGTCATCCGTGGTTCAAATAATCGAACTGTTCATCTTTAAATAATTACTTAATAACTACCACTCATTAATTACATATAGAAAAGAGGTGGTGATAGGGGTGATAATGAGCCTGGCCGGCTCGCGAGCTACTCGGGCTCGGCTCGGTCAAAGCTCAGGCGAGTGAGCTCGACTCGGGCTCGGGATTTAAACGAGCCAAGCCGAGCTTACCCAAGCTCGGCTTGGAAAGCTCGTGAACAGGCTCGAAATAATTATATATAAACATACATATATATATATATATTTATATATACATTAAAAATAATTTATTTAGTAAAAAAATAATAAAATAATTGAGAGTAAATCCCCTAAAAATAAATTAAATAAAATAAATTAAATATTATAAACTAAAACAAATTTACAAAACTATAAATAATAAATAATAATATAGAAAATTGTTCATTTCGAGCCAAACCGAGCCGAGCTGAGCCTAGTAATATTATTTTCGATCCGAGCTCGAGCCTAAAATTTCGAGCTTGACGAGCCTCAAGCCGAGCCAAACCCAGATATGCTTGTTTCCGAGCCGAGCCTGGCCTGGCTCTGGCTCGTTATCACCCCTAAGTGGTGATGCACCTTGAAAAATAATTGAGATGAACAAATATAATTAGTTGGGACTAAAAAACGTGATGAACATGATTCATCTAAGAATCTTTTCTCTTATGCATACATGCATGCATACGTATATGTGTATAAACATGTGTGTATTACGTGTAGATATACGCGACATATGTTTTACCAACCAATATATATGAAAAAGGGACATGTGGTGGTGGTGGATTCCACGTGCGAAATTCGGGTCACGTCAGAGTGGGAGAACATATAACCGTACAGTATCTACAAGCCCTGTACTGTTCCTACGTGTTCGCTTTTCATTTTCAAATTATAAAATGCGTATATTTTGTCAAAAAACTTTAAAAAATTATTATTATTATTATTATTATTATTAAACTATTTTAAAAAACTTATACCGACGACTTGAAATCAAGTAGTCCAAAAAGGAATCGTGTGAGCAAAGATGACCCGACCCGAAACTCCTGGGGCCCCTCCCATGGAACTGCCTTTTTATTCTTTTGGAAAAAGAATGCCAGCATGTCATATCTGAGTAGGGCCTACCAATCCATATTCACACTTTCCTTATTTACCAATTTTTTTTGCCTTTTCTTCTAGTTTTTCTACACTTTTTGATTGGTAGAATATTATTTTACTTGTCCTAAAATACAAAGAGGGTTGAGATGTAATTACATGTGTTTGGATTATCAATGTGTTAGTGTAATGGTTGGTTCATATTTTTTGTGTTTAAAGGTTCATATATGGAAAATTTATACATCTATGCTTTTAAAAAAATTATATTATAAATTATCCTTGTTATATCATTTATGAATTAATTAATTAAATATATTTTATTTTTTTATCATGTGATCTTCTAGAGATAATTTAAGACTGACATGTGAATTGTAAGGGCAGTTTAAAGAAAAAAATCTGGGAGATGAACCGACAAAAACGTGAGAAGGTACCTTGAACTCATATTGTTTGGGGTAAACTCTCTATCCCTCGACACTCTTTTATTGTCTGGTTAGTGGTATTGGATAGGCTTCCGACTAAAAATAGAATGATACGTTAGAGTTGTTCAGTTGACCCTATTTGCCTCTTTTATCATAGTGATGCAGAGACACGAGATCATTTATTTGGTGATTGTGTTTTTTTCAAGACAATTATGAGAATAGATATTAGAGAATTATGATTTGGATATGCCTTATAGTTGTTGGACCGAAGTCCTTGAGTAGATATTGTAGCAAGGGAGAGGTCGTTCGTTAAGAGCTATCATTCTTCAGTTAGTTTGGTGTGGGTCGAATTACTATATATGGCAAGAAAAAAATAGACGGATACATAAAAAATAAAGGTGTTCAAATTTTGAAATTCTTGCTATAGTGAAGTATGATGTTACAAATAGACTGGTAGGTTGTAAAAAAATTTCTTCCGATAGTTATCTAGTTGTAAACTGGTGACTCATGGGAGGATTAACACATAGTGAAGCATGATGATGTTCAATCTATTTTGATTGTTGGTTAGGTGTAGGCTTTTAATTTTATTCTTATTTAATTGTTGACTGATGTAACTTGAAATTTTTTAGATAAATAAAATTTATTTATATAAAAAAAACTTATATTAAATTAAGTATTTAAATTATTTTCTGTTCCTTTTTAGTGTTAAATTATCTTATTTTTTAGATGTTTAAATTATTTTTTATTCTTTTTAAATATTTAAATTATTATTATTTTTTAAATAAATATTTAAATTACTATTTTTTATTAAATAAATATCTTAATTTAATCTTAAAAGAAAAAATTAATAATTTAAACATTTTAAAAAATATAATAATTTAAGCATTTATTTTGATATTAAACTTAAATAAAATAGAGTATAAAAAAGCACGAGGGACAACATTTTCGTAAACCTACTTAACGGTTAACACCAAAAGGACAATTTCGTCATTTAACTTTCACCGAACCCTTCTTCTTTCCAGCTTTGCTTGACTGTTAATTTTCCTCTTATAAATAAGTACCTAAAAAGATCATACACAATTTATTTATTTAATGGTGTTGTAGTTTATACTCATTTTTAATGATTTTTCTTTTTCCATTTCCTCTTTTAACAGCCTTCTCAAAAGCACCCATAGCCAGAGGAAACAGAGGAGCAAAGAAAGAAAAGTAAAGGAGGAGTCTTGCACCTGAGAACGATCGTTCAGAAATGGGTGAGATTGGAGAAAGGCAAAAGCAAAAACCCAACCTTACTTACCAGCTTCCTGTAATGAAAACCCAGAAACCATACTTTGTTTTTTGTAGTTTGTAGTAAGTTTTTTTGTTTCTTTTTTGCTGAAGTCAATGGTTCTTCAAATTTTATCACTTGGTTGCTGAAAATCATGCTTTGGGTTCATAAAAGTTTACTCTAATTGTATGGTTTTTATGAAATGTTGTTGATAGTGCATCTGCAATTTTCTTAAAACCATGTTTGTTTGTTTTGATTCATTAGATTCCATCTTACAACACATGTTTTGATTATGTCTTGTCTTTGAGCAGGTAATTTAAGGTAGATTTTGAGACAATAGTTGCCATTGTTTTGGAACATAAAGATTTGGACTGTTAGATTATCTTGATCAGGTTATTTTTATGCCGTTTCTGCTTTGATCTTTTCATGTTCCTTATCATGTTGTTAGGTCTTGTGTGTTTTCTTCAAGTTTAAGATGAATTATTTGGTTTTTGTTTGTTGACATCAGGGATTAAGCAATAAGCACCAGGATTGAGAGATTTCTATGCTTCATATTATTTCTCAACATTAAAAGGGGTTGGATTTTTAATCTTCTGGGTTGATCCAGTGCCTCGTAGTCGTAATTAAGAACTGCAATCCGTGGTCGGGAAGTGGTGGTGTTCATGGAAACTGTGAAGCATTCGGATTCTATTGGCATGTACTCATGGTGGTGGAACAGTCACATAAGCCCCAAAAATTCAAAATGGCTCCAAGAGAATCTCACAGGTACTTCTTCATTACTACAAAATTGGGAATTCATCCATGTTATTACCATTTTCGCAACTATTCGATTGTTACACGAAGAAATGATAGGATGAACTGTAAACAGTTGAGTGGTATTGGTTATATTAGTTAAAATGCACATGGATCTTTGTATCCCAAGCTTGCTAAGTTTCGAGTTTTTGTATTAAGCGATGTGAGATTTTGCGAGATGGTAATTAGATTGCAGTTCCCTTTCGTATCATAATTTTGTGTAATTGCAGTATTAAAAGAATTGATTTGTGGAAATATCTTCTGCTGCAACAGATATGGATACCAAAGTCAAGCAAATGATCAAGCTCATTGAAGAAGATGCTGATTCGTTTGCTAGGCGAGCTGAGATGTATTACAAGAAACGTCCAGAGTTGATGAAATTGGTAGAAGAGTTTTATCGAGCATACCGTGCAATGGCTGAAAGGTATGATCATGCAACTGGTGTGCTTCGTCAGGCTCATCGGACCATGGCAGAAGCATTTCCAAACCAAGTTCCCCTTGTTTTTGTGGATGAATCACCGGGAGGTTTGGCTACAGAGGTTGGTCCCCATTCACCTGGGACGCCACCACCTTTACGTGCATTATCGGAGCCTGATGAGCTGCAAAAGGATGCTATGGGACTCTCTTCACATGATATGTTAGGTCAAGATGAAGCTACAAACCATGTCAAGTTCAGAGAAGGAAGGGCAAGAAAAAGCCTCAAGTTTAATGATATAGAAGACGAAGACCAAACCCCTCAAAATAATGGGGTCCCTGATCTCAGTGCTCAAGCCCCATCTGAGTCCGAACGAGTAAGTAAGGCTGAGGTGGAAATTTCAAACTTGAAGAATGCTCTTGCTAGATTAGAAGCTGAAAAAGAAGGTGGCCTACTTGAGTACCGGTTGAGTTTGGAGAGACTGTCTAATCTAGAGCGAGAAGTCTCTCGTGCACAAGAAGACTCCCAGGGGCTTAACGAACGTGCAAGTCAAGCTGAAGCCGAAGTTCTAACTTTAAAAGATGCCCTTGCCAAATTAGAGTCTGAAAGGGAAGCTAATCTTGATCGATACCATCAGTGCTTGGAGAAGATCAATAATCTTGAGAATAGTATAACTCATGCACTAAAGGATGCCGGAGCACTGAATGAGCGAGCTAGTAAATCTGAAATTGAAGTCCAAGCCTTAAAGCTGGACCTCACTAGAGTAGAAGCTGAAAAGGAGGACACTCTTACTCAGTACAAGCAGTGCACACAGACTATTAGCAATCTGGAACAAACAATATTGAATGCTGAAGAAAGAGCCAGAAGGGAGACCAAACGAGCAGAGAAAGCTGAAACTGAACTTGAAACTCTAAAGCTAGTGGTCGTTGAGCTGACCAAAGATAAGGAAGCAGCTGCTCTTCGGTACCAGCAGTGCTTAGAGACGATTTCTAGTCTGGAAAACAAACTCTCTCGTGCAAGGGAAGAGGCACAAAGGCTCCACAGTGAGATAGACAACGGGGCTGCAAAGTTAAAAGGTGCCGAAGAAAGATGTAGTCTGTTGGAGAGAACTAACCAGACTATGCATACTGAATTCGAGTCTTTGGTGCAGAAGATGAGAGATCAAAGTTATGAGCTAACAGAGAAGCAGAAGGAATTGGGGAGACTTTGGACCTCAATACAAGAAGAACGCTTGAGATTTATGGAGGCTGAAACCGCATTTCTCACTTTGCAGCATGTGCACTCTCAGTCCCAAGAAGAACTCAGATCTCTGGCCACCGAGCTTCAGAATAGTGCTCAAAATTTACAGGAAATTGAAGCTCGTAATTACAGTTTAGAGGCTGAACTACAGAGGGTCAATGATGAGAACAAAGGCCTGAACGAACTGCATTTAAGTTCAGCAATGACCATTGAGAATTTGCAAGAAGAGATTTTAAGCTTAAGGGTGACTATAGCCAAACTTGAAGCAGAAGTTGACCTTAGAGTGGACCAGAGAAACACTCTTCAGCACGAAATTTACTGTTTGAAAGAGGAACTCAACGACTTTAACAAGAGACACCGAGATATCACAGGGCGGCTGGAATCTGTTGGCTTAAATCTAGAAGACTTTGCATCATCTGTGATGGAATTGCAGGATGAGAACCGAAAGCTAAAAGATGTATGTGAAAGAGGCAGAGGTGAAAAGATGGCTCTACTAGAGAAGATGAAAAGGATGGAGAAACTTATTGAGAAAAACACCCTTTTAGAGAATTCACTCTTGGATATGAATGTTGAGCTAGAAAGTGTTCGAGGGAGAGTAAAGGTTTTGGAAGAATACTGTCACTCTCTTTTGGGAGAGAAATCCATCCTTGCCACTGAGAAGGAGACACTTACTTCTCAGTTGCAATCTGCAACTGAGAATCTGGAGATGCTTTCAGAGAAGAATAACTTTCTAGAGAATTCCCTTTTCGATGCAACAGCCAAGCTCGAAGGATTGAGTGTTAAATTAACTAACATAGAAAATTCATGCCTGTTGCTTGGTGATGAGAAGTCTGACCTCATAACACAGAGAGAAGGTTTGATTTCTCAGTTGGATGTCAGTCAGAAAAGGTTCGAAGATTTAGAGAAAAGATATCAAAGTTTAGAAGAAAAATATGTGAAAGAAACAGAACCAACATTTTGTGAAATGGAAGAGCTAAAAAAGTTGCTAGAAGCTGAAAAGGCAGAGCATGCTAGCTTTGTGAGGTTGAATGAATCCCGACTAACTGCTATGAGATCTCATATTCATTTTCTACAAGTGGAAAGTCTTTGCAGGAAGAAAGAACATGAAGAGGAACTGGACAAGGCAATGAATGCTCAGGTAGAAAATTTTATCTTGCAGAAATGTGCACAAGATATGGAAGAAAAAAATTTATCTCTATCGCTCGAATGTAGGAAACTCTTGGAAGCCACCATATTCTCAGACAAACTTATCACTGAGTTGGAGCTTGGAAATTCCAGAAAGCAGATGGAGATAAAATGCTTATTTGATCAAATTACCACACTAAGGATGGGGCTTTACCAGATGTTGAAGACTTTTGGGATTGATGCTATCCACAGTTATGAAGACCAATCAGTTCTTGACTGTGTATTTGCAAGATTTGGGGAGATGCAAAGTTCACTTCTAAAGTCTCTGGATGAAAATAAGCTATCCTTGATTGAGAATTCAGTTCTTATTGCATTGCTTGGGGAACTGAAGCTAGAGGCAGAAAATCTTGCTGAAGAGAAGAATTCATTGCACCAGGAGTTGAATATTCGGTCTGAACAGTTTTCAGAGCTGCAGAAAAGAACTGAAAAACTTGTGGATATGAATGAAGAACTGGAATCAAAAGTTACAGTGGGAGGCCAAAGAGAAGAAGTTTTACAGACTGAAATAGGAAATGTTCGTGGACAACTGTTAGTCTTGCAAAGTGAATATCAGAGTTCATTGGAGGATAACCGCAAGATGGTAGATGAGAAAACATCTTTGATGAAGGAAGTTATAGAATTAGGCAAGGAGAAACTTAATCTAGAAGAGGAACACTATGCTGTCTTTGCGGAAGCAATATCTCAAAGTAACACTTCTCTTGTTCTCAAGTATGTTATTGCTGATAATTTTGAGGAAATAAAGCATCTCGCCGACAATATGGATAAACTCAAATGTCTCAATAATGATCTTGAGGGAAAACTGAGAATAATGGAGAGAAAGTTTGATGGTATGCAAATGGAAGACTCACATCTCAAAGATTCAATGAGAAACTTGGAGAATGAACTTGTGTCAGTTAGGGCTGTTTGTGATCAGTTAAGTGATGAAGTTTCAAAGGGAAAGGATCTGTTGGGCCAGAAGGAGATTGTGCTTTTCGAAACAGAACGAATGCTCTGGGAAAGTCAAGAGGAGAGATCCCAATTGCATGAATTTGTAGAGGATCTGACGACTAAATATGAGGAGGTCATATTGATAGGTGAAGATCAAAAGAAGAAATTTCAGAAACTATCCCGAGACTATGATCATCAAAGTAAGGAAACGGAAAGCATACGTCTGGCTAATCAGAAACTTGAGCTTGAATTGGCCAAATTGAATGTTGAACTACAAAAGAGAAGAAATGAGGTTGAACTTTTGGAAAATAAGGCTGCTGCATTGTCTGGTGAGCTACAGATTTCTACTGTCCATGCAGCATTGCTTGAAGAGATGGCTCATGAGCTTAATAAGGATTGTGAAGTCTTTGAAAGTAGAAGTAATTCCAAAGCTATGGAGCTAGAAGAGCTGGAAAAAAGTGCTAGAATCTTGAAACAAGAGAATGGAGAACTTAAAGCTCAGTTGGCGGCATATGTTCCAGCTGTTGTTTCTCTCATGGACAGAGTGACATCGTTGGGTAGTCAAACTCGCTTGTCTCCTAAATTTCCCACAGACCATAGTGACGAAGTAAAGGTAATGTCTATTTTCTTGCTCATGAGTGACAAAATGTCTGCAATTTAAATTTTAAGAAACCAAGTCAATGTGGCCTTCATACTTTTCGGTTGAATATGAAACTTCAGTTCTAACCCAACCACAACTATCCTTGACCTGTATCAGCATCAAGTGGTTTTGTTTACACAAGCAATTGATATTGCTTCTTCCGATTCACGAATTTGCACGAGTACATATTTACTAGCCTGATCTATTACACAAATTCTTGTTTCAATGAGAAATATATTTTATTATTTTTATTGAATTAATGATGTTTCAATTGTTTCTATGACCTTAAGAGTTCATTTGCCATTACAGTATGGTGAATTTTATGTGCTTTTACTCTTTGTTTTCTTCATTTCTGTGTTAATGGACTGTGTAGTTTCTGGTTTTGTTTCACTTATGCAAGGCATATTGCATACGGTACTACCAAGATGTTTTAGATACTAAAAGCATGCTAGTGTCAAGTGTAAGCTAGTTCTGTTGACAATGCAACGGATCTTCCATTATCTTGTTTTCCAGGATGCCGAGTTGGGAAATCGTCAACAAACAGGTGAAGGCCCAATTGCATCAGTTCCAGACGGTTTTCCTGACTTGCAGGGTATCCATAAGAGAATTAAATCTATTGAAAACGCAGTGGTGGATATGCAAAAGCTCGCAACGATGGAGAACTTAAATCTCAATTCCAAACTAGAGACTGCTATGAGGCAGATTGAAGAGTTAAGATTTGGAAGCAGCTCACGCCGAGAACGATTTAGAGCAAAGAAGCATGTGACTGTTAGGCAAGATGGGGTGAAACTTGGTCATAGACTCGGCAACAGTGTCAAAATTCAGAGACCTACACCTGAAATTTCTGAAGAAGACAGTGAGATGATGATGAAAGACATTCTGCTTGATCAGACATCCGAGTGCTCATCCTATGGGTTAAGCATGAGAGAAACTGCAAAGCTTGATAATCAGATGCTTGAGTTGTGGGAAACACCTGATCATGATGGTAACATTGCCTTGAAAGTCGGCAAGGCCCAGAAGATGCTCGCTGCTTCAACTGGCAATCAAAGGATTGGTACAGCAAAGACACGTAGGGGCAAAACTCTCTCTACAGAATCCCTTGTGAAGGATTTGGGTGTTGATAAAGAGAGCTCTAAGAGATTTACCGAGCCTTACCAAGAAGGAAGCAAGAGGAAGATTTTAGAAAGACTCGATTCTGATGCACAAAAGTTGGCTAACCTTCAAATAACCGTGCAGGATCTAAAGATGAAGGTGGAGATAACCGAGAAAGGAAAAAACGGGAAAGGAATTGAGTATGGTACTGTTAAACAGCAGCTAGAAGAAGCTGAGGAAGCAATCATTCAGCTATTCGATGTCAATCGCAAACTGGTAACTCACATTGAAGACCCTTGTCGGTCCCTTGATGGGAAACCTGCACTAGAATCAGATGAGAGTAGTTCTTTTAGGAGACGTAGAGTAGCAGAGCAAGCTCGAAGAGGGTCCGAGAAGATAGGACTACTGCAACTGGAAGTGCAGAAAATACAGTTTATCTTACTTAAACTTGATGCAAAAGAAAGCAAAGGACCAACCAGAATCATGGAGCGTAAAACTAGAGTTTTATTGCGGGACTATCTATACGGTGGAGTAAGAAAGAGCCAGAGCCAGAGCCAGAACCAGAAGAGGAAGAAAACACCCTTTTGCGCATGCGCGAAACCCCCAACCAAAGGAGACTGAGACAATTACTAATCAGTGTAGTTTTCAAGACCGAGACTTTAGTTGCATTGTTTCATACATTATTTCCTTTTTAGAGGTCATCTTCTTCTTTAGTTTAGAGATCCAGACGTATACTTCAGGCACCGTCTAATCGAAAGAAAGGGTACTTTTGTAGGTTAAAACTTCCCTTCTCTGTAGGTTTAACTTGGCCTAAATACAGACTTCAGTGGAAGTTATCTTCTTCTAGCTCACATATTTTTTTTTTACCATTGTTTTAATCTTACTATCTATGCTTGCCATGAGATTATTTTCATGCAGAGGTACAATCATATCATGCATTCAAACTAAATCAACATTAGTCGATGCCTCCTCAGATCATACAGAAACTTGATTAAATAAAATTCCATTGCCGCGACATGCATCATCGTACAATTTGAAAATAGCCTGCTTTAGAACAAAACATATAGGCTTTAAGTATTGGTTAATTCTCTGTTGATTCAGCTTAAACATGCCTATGCACCCTGATTCTCAGTTGCATAAAGATCATACTAGTTAGCTTAAACATTGTTCCATGGCTGTGATTCTGCCGGTTTGCATGTATGAAGCCTGTAATTGCAGGCATCAACCGCTTCTCCTACTGTTAAATATACCCATTCTTGACCTATGTTTTCCAGGAACTTGGCCTTGTTGAGTTTCTTCATCACTTCAGCCCCAGGGTTGGCCAGTACAAGCTAAAACAATATACATATATACAAATCAGAATATGTTTTCTAGTGACAAAACACGTTCAAAAGTAATTGTAGGAAAAAGAATACCTTGATCTCCCTTCTGTCTGTAATTTTCTTGACCTCTTCAAGCATGCTGATTCCACTGGTGTCAATGTTACCAACAGCTGTCATATTGAGTATGACATACTGTAAGTTGGTTTTCCCTGTTGATTTCAGTTTGTCTTCCTCTTCATTAATCCACCTTGTTATCCTGGTAAGACCAAACATAGGTTGTATTCGATTTGATTCGATCGAATGTAGCTGTCTGAAACTTAAGCAATGGAATTTTAGTACCTTTCTCTTAAGTAACTTGAGTTGGCAAAGTAAATTGGAGCATCGATCTTAAGTACGAGAACACCATGAACATAATTCGAATTCGGATATTGCTCAACGTTTCTATAGATGGTTGAATTCGGAAGGTTTCCCAGAATAAAAGTCCTCGGCCTTGCAACAAACAGCAGCAACCTCAGCACAGAGATTGCAACCTGCATTTCACACAGAAAAAGCATTCATTACGTGAGGCCCGGTGAAGGGTCAAAGAACGATGATGTTCCGGCTGTGACCGTTTGATATTTATGCATGATTCGTACCGCTATGACTAGGCCAACCTCGACGCTTGCGAAAATGACACCGATATACGCCCCCATACACACGAAGAAATCGAATTTATCGACGTTCCAAAGATGGATGGCAGCATCGTAATCGACGAGACCAAGCATGGCGGAAATTATGATAGCGGATAACACTACGAGAGGAGTGTAATGAAACAAAGGTGTCAAGAACAGCAACGTAAACATAACCGCAACGGCCATGATAACATTGGACATTGCCGTTTTACATCCGGCATTGAAATTAACAGCCGATCGCGAAAATGGCCCTGAAATGTACATACCAACACCGGCAACCGGCACGGTTAGCGAATCGAACTAAACCAATGAACTGGATCATCACTCATCACCTGAATATACATTAAAAACAAACTTTACCGGTCGTGAGGTAGCAAGAAAAGCAAGAACCAACGATGTTCATAGAACCAATGGCTATCATTTCTTTGTTTCCATCAATATTGTAGTGCTTGAACATTGCAAAGCTTCTCCCCACTGCTATTCCTTCCTGTAAGAATTCACAACCACCAACAATTTGAATGCAGATAGGGACAAAATCGCAAATTTTGTCAATGTACAGGAAGCTTACGGCAAGAGCAATGATGCCGGTGACCATGCCGGTTTTCAGAGCCGCGGCCATATACGGCGTCGTAAACACCAAGTCCCCGAAAGACAGTGGATTCAGCCCTTTCTTCAGGTTTCCTATCTGCCATTGTCACAGCATCACAATCTCAATGGATTACACACTCTTTCGTCGTGTTTCATCATCAGACATGACATAAATAATCATTAAATAAAACAAAAACGAAATAATGTGATAATAAATACTTGAACTAACCCAGGATAGCAAGAGATTATGTGCATGCATATGCATTGGGACCAATCCAATAGACCAGCAGGGTGCAGTGGACAGTGGTATTATTATTGGTGGGGACACAGTAGACAATTATTAGGGTTAGGTCAAGCCCAGACAACTTACCTAAAAGGCGGACTACGTCATTATTTATTCGTGGTCAAATTATGATATAGGTCCCTTTAGTATGTTTAAATTTGAGATTTTAGTCTTTATAGTTAAATTTGATATAATTTGACTTCCTTACTATTATAATATCACAAGTTAATCTTAAGAGAATTTTTTTGATACACAAACCCTAAAAATACGTAAATTTTAAAATTTTAACTTAAACCCTAATTTTTATATCTTAAATTCTTAACCCTAAAAATATATCTTACCCATAATTTCTTAAATCCTAACCATAACGCCTAACCTTAAACCCTAAATCCTAAACTCACTATTTTAAAGTGAAGGCACAAAATTAAGAGGCACAATAAAAAGACATGATTGCACCTATAAAATTTATTTTACACAACATGTGTATTTACACCATAAAATCTAAACTATAAACTCTTAACCCTAACTCCTAAAAACTAAAGTATAAGTTTTAAAACGATAGTCCTAAACTATAAATACTAATCGTAATTTTAAAACTTTAAAATCTAAACTTATACTTTAAACTATAAATTAAATCCATAATCCCTAAAATCAAAAAATTATGTAAAATTTTATACCGTTTCTGTATAAAAATTTTATAACTTAAATTTGAAAGTTCGAGAAAAAGGATAATGAAGTGCTTACAATTTGTACACCATGTTTCTCGGCATGTGTAAGATAAACAAGAAGACTTCCGAGGATGACTGATGTCAAGGGTGCCATTGCTGATATCCAAAAGAGCTTGGGTCGCCTCTTGCTCTGTTGGTATTCCATAACACATTTTACCATTCATGCACAAATAATACGGGAAATTCTAGAAAACGGTAGTCTTAAAAAACGGTTGAAAGATACTATTTTTTTTTATAAAATGTATAAAGATTTCGGTATATATTGTTTTTTATAAAAGTTATAAGAATTTTGATATATATTAAAATGTGCGTACTAAAATTCTTACAATTTTTGTAAGAAAAACGGTACCGTCGTTTTTAAATTGTTTTTAAGGTTGTTGTTTCTTAGAATTTTCCCAAATAATACATTTAAAAAATAAGGTGAATAAGACCTGATCGACTCGAATTGTAATTTCATAAACTCGATTATACTCAAAAAAGTATTTCAAATAAAGTTTGAGTTATAGAATGAGACATCACATGTATATCATATATGAAAAATATGAATAAACATATATGCATATCGTATCTGATTATAAAAAATTAAACAACTGATTTAGTTCACCTTAATTTTATAAACTCGATTCGATGGAATGTTATATAGGAACATATTTAGAAGCTAACTTAAGACTTGTAAAGCATATGTTTATTATAAAAAAGGAAATTAGGCTTCAAAGCAAAGATTATTTTAAGACAACAACAACCCAATAAGGGAAACCTTTTCCTTCTTCTTCTTCTTATTATTACATGTAAAATGACAACCCTTTGAAAAGTTAAGCTCATTTTCCTCGTAAATCTTTTACTTTCCGACAAGTTATATAAAATGGGTTGTTTTTATTAATTCAACACGTGCTTTTGATATTTTAATTACACTATTTTTTAATATTTTAATAAAGATTAGATCTAATTATCTAAAATAAACATTAAATTAATAATTAGATCTACTTACGAAATATCTGGTGATGAGGAGGAAGAAAAGGAAACCAACGCCAAGAACACCACTTTCCCATCTCCACTGTCAAAATCAACAGGTTGTGAATAAACCCAAATATATAAATTCTTTAATTATTTTGTTTTTTTATGATAATATTAATTATAAATATGGAAGTACCCGTGACTAATAGCAACAATATAAGTACATCACATGTCAATTATTATATATTTCAAGTAAATAGAAAATGACTGCTCAATTACCGTGGTGAAAATATTCGTCCCGAAAAATTATTTGTCTTTTTATGGTGTGTATTTGGTGTCTCCTTTTAAAATAACGTGTTTAGAATCAGTGATGAATCTAAAAATATTGTTTTGGGTCGGCACAAAATAAAATATTTTTGAGGATAAAACCATAAAAATTTAAAATTTTAGAGTGAGCACAATCATAAAATAAAAAAAATTTAAAGACCAATTCATAAAAAATTTAAAAATTGAAGTTAAATATGTAAACTTTAAAAAGTTTAGGCGAACATGGACCCACCCAAGCTTACCTTTGCATCCGCGACTATTTAGAGTTTATAGTTTAAGGTTAGGATTTAGAAAATTAGACATATATATTTTTTAGGCTATAAGGTTTATGGTTTAGAATATGAAAATTTTAAATTATAATTTAAATATAAATTTTTAAATATTTTTAGGAATAGACATAAAAAGAATCATAATAAAAGGGCAAAATATTTATATTATTTTTTTAGCTTTTAATTTCACTCAAGTTTTAACCTTTAAATGGAAAGTGAAAAATGAAAGAACATGAACCTCATGAGTTTGACTGAAGACAGAGTGAAAAACCGAGATAATGTCTGTAGATTTAGTGAAGTGTTCAAGTCCTAGGATTCCCTTTAGCTGTTGTAATATCACTACAGTGGCTGCCCCTGCCATGAACCCTACGATCGTTGCATGTGAAAGAAAATCCACAATAAACCCTAGCCTGCACAAACAGTAAAAATATTTTACCATGTACTGCAATAATAGCAATTTTTAAGTCATTTTTAGAGGTATAAATGGTGTATAAAGGATAGGGTAATGAAGAATTTTACACATTTCCTGTCAGACAGCAACAAAGGACAAGAATTCCAGCAGCGACAAGACAAAGTAACAACTTGGTCTGTTTATTTTTAGCCTCGATTGAAGACCATATTTAACCAAAATGGCAAAATTATTCACGTTTAATTCTTGTTTTAGTACTAATTTACCTTAACAGGCCTAATGAAGCTTGAAGTAATCCAGCAAAAAATGTTGCAGTGAAAGCCAGGTGAAGGTAAAGCGTGGGATGCTCAGCAGCATTCACTTCCTTCCCCAACATAGAAGCAGTGAGAAGCGATGCAACAGCAACAGTCCCTACTGCTAAATCTCTGGAGCTCCCCATCATCGCATAAACCAGCGGTGGAATGAAGCTTGAATCTTGATTTCAGTAAAAAAAGGGTTGAAGATTTGAAATCATCAAGCTTCAACTATGGCAAGAACAGTAAAGTTTATTAATCTGATCAAGTTGTTACTTACAGAGGCCGAGAATGGGTGGCAGGTTAGCCAGCTTAGCGTAGCTTATACCCTGAGGGATCGCCAGACTGGCAATGGTGATCCCGGAGATGAGATCAGATTTCAAGAACTGGAAGCTGTAACGAGGAGCCCATTCAAGAATGGGGAACAAATATTGCAGTCCGAGTGTGATTTTCTTCGAGGGTGTTTTGTTTTTGAATTGTCTGAGCGGGTCATCTGGGAAGAAAGTCTCCTTGAGGGAGTTCTTGAATGACATGAGAAATGGTTGCGGCGGAGGAATCGCCACCCGATGAGTGCATTGTTGGTGGCGGTCGCTGGTGGAAGGAGGGAGCACAGAATCAGCGCTGCGGCTGCCCATGAAACCGCGTGTGTTTTTGCTAGTGGCGACTGGTGAATAAGAATTAAGGAGAGATGAGGCTGGTGAGCGAGTTGTGTCCTGGGATGATGAATCTGGTCTGGCTTTTATAGAAGGAATAGGATGATGATGCATTGGACTGTTTTTGACTTGGTTTAGTGGGTGAAGGGACCCGCGTCGAGTTATATTTTCTTTTATTAAATAGATAATTATAAGGTAAATATCAAAATTTAAATTTATATAAAATAAAATAATATTTAATAAAGTTTTTATCTTATTTAGAGTTCAGATTATAGATAGATATGATTAAGATTTTATTAATATAAGCATAATTTAAAAATAATTAAAGAAGCGTTAATAGTCGGTTGATTATAATTGTTTACTTGTTTTTATCTTTTTAAATTTGATTACGAAAAAAATCTTGAATGATCGTTTAAGACCTCGATCAACTTAGGGTCTTAAATTTGATTATTTATATTTTTAATTTTAATTTTTTTTATAATTTATTAATTAAATTAATAATTAAAATTATTTTTAAAATAAATAAATAAATAAAATTAACAAAAAATAATATATCTAAAATATTAAATTAATTATTTAAATTAACGAGATGAATAAAAAATTTGATGTAAGTATAAAAATTTAAATTTATATAAAATAAAATAATATAAATATTTTTAATTAATAAAGTTTTTATCAATACAAACACAATCTAAAAATAATTGAGAAAGCGATGATAACCGGTTGATTATAATTGTTTATTTATCCCTTTAAATTTAATCGACAGGGAGCACCCTAAATGATCTTTAAGATCCCGATCAGCCTAGAATCCTAAATTTAATTATTTATATTTTTTAAATTTTAATGTTTATAATTTATAATTAAATTAATAATTCAAACTATTTTTTAGATAATCTGTATCTTTCTCAAAAAATAATTACACTAATCCCATATGTTCATCCTGTTTGGACGGAGGAGAGGCAAAACCCTGGAAGCTTACGTTTATTGTTGATGTTTTCAAATCCTACTTTACAAAGACGACCACCTTTGGTTGATTACGTGGCATGTGCAACGTGTTAGGTTTCATGGATATCCACAAGGACGAGCCTTTAATTGACACGTGTCACAACACACAAGGCAATTAATGTCTGCTTATTTTTCCGAATTCTGCTTTACGAGGAGACGTCTACGTTCTATGGAGTACGTGGACTAATATGCAACGTGCTACACTCCCATTGGACACTCAAAAGGAATCAGCTAATTTCTTGACACGTCACCATGACAGTTAATTTCCGGTAATTAAGGTTAAGGTTAAGTTATGTGAACACTCTAATTTGCTTATAAATTAATGTGATTATAAGATAATATTTATTTTTTTAATCCTTTTAATAAAATACATATACCGTGCATGTTTAAACCCGAATTATCTTGATAGAATACATTATACTTTATTACTAAGATTACTCCGTAAATTAAAAAATATTATTTAAATTAATTAAAAACATTTATAAATATTTATAGTATAAAGGCATTTTGACTTTATAGTAATATCAAATCAATAATTTTATTTTTAATATTATAAATAATAAATTAAATTAAATATAATAATTGATCGACTTATGGCGAATGTAAAAATCATGTAAAAATTATATATGAAGCTTTTGTCTTAACTATAAAATAATTATTAAATAACATTAATTTGAGGAAGAATATGAAAATGATTTTTTCATTAATAATTATTAAATAATTATATTGCCCTTCATCTTTATCCTTGAAAATAATGTTGCTTGTAGGGAATTGCTTTAAGATATTTATGAATATAATTCATGCCTAACTCTATGAAGAACACCATATTATAAAAAAATTGCAAACTCTGCATGATTTGCAAGTAAACAAATATTATATTTTTTTTCAATAAAATAAAATATAAAAAATAATTGTTAATTTTGTCTCAAAGCAATATTAAATTAGTAATGTTTTTATTTTGTTAATTTAACCATTGAATGTTTAAATTATATTAATTTTATTTTTAATTATCGTTGACCGAAAAAATTATTAAATTTTATGTATGTCACCTTTATTTGCTTTTGTATTAATCATTATCGATATTGTTTTATCACGTGGATGACTGTGATTTAATTTTGATGACGTGATATAAATAAATAAAATTATTTATTTATTTCAAAATTATAAAAAAATCTCATCAATTATATTATCATATCATCAAAACGTCATAATTTTATTAAAAAGCATTAATTTATTAAAAAAATAACATATAAACTAAAGATGAGTCTACCACGTGCGTCGAACATTGTTGAACACCATTAATAATGAATACCGTTGAACACTATTAAATTAATTAATTAAAATTAAAAATTTCAAGGACTAAACATATAATTTCGAATTATTTGAAATAAAATTTTAAACAAATTATATATTATATTTTAATTTTTAAAATATTTTTTAACTATTTTTAATTTAAACATATTAAATCTAAAATCTAAAACCCTAAACTCAAGCTAAAAATTACTAACATTAAATCTTAAAATTCAAAACACTAAATCATAAACTCTAAACCCTAAAATAATAAAATCATATACCATAAAATCTAAAAAATAATCATAACCTAAGTCCTAAAATAAAAAATTTTGAAACTTTAAAAAGTATAAACCCTAACTTAAAACCCAAAATTAGTTTAAGATTTAGCTATAGGGGTTTTGGTTATTTTAGGGTTTAGGATTATAGGTTTAGATTTAGTGTTTATAGTTTAGTACTTTTAGGGTTTTTGATTTTAAGGTTTTGAGATTTTATATTTTAGGGTTTAAAGTTTTATGTTTAGTGATTTAGGTTTTAAAAAATTTGATTTTAGAGTTTAGAGTTATTTTTTATTTTTTAAAATTAATTTAAATTAGTATTTTATTTAATTATTTAAAAAATAAAATATGTATAGAAAATAATTTAATAAATAATTTATTTTAAATATTTTATAATTACATGATGAGTCCTTAAATTTTTTAGTCTTTATTAATTAATTTAATAATGTTTAACAATGTTCAAATTAGTAGTGTTCAGTGGTGTTCGACGCCCGTTATAGAATTTTCCATAAACTAATTATAATTATTTGAACCTAACCCTAAATATTTAAATATTTAAAATATACTTTAATTTTTCTTAGCTTAATAGTATGAAAATTGGAAAACCTGTCTTGTAATGTCACATGAAATATCCCTTAGAAACAAACAGTTCCATCACGGGACTGAAGAGCTCTTCCCTTCAGACAAAACACACAGGTAGATTCAGATTATTACAATGAATTTTCTAAACCAACCTCCACTTTAATCATAATTAATTAATGTACAATTAAAATGATTATATTTTATAAACATGATTATGAGACGACAAATTTTAATTAAAGAAAATTGTGGATAAAATTAATCCAAGTTGTGAAGGGAGAAACCACGGCTTAGACAGACGTTCTGTTGACATCATTAATTAATCTGAAAAAATAAAAATATATAAATAAAAGTTTTAAGACATAAATTCTTGTTGTCCGAATATCTTTTCTGTTCAGACATGGTTGGAGAAGTGGTCAACTACAACGGATATATTATCTGTTAAATTGGACCTTTGTGAACTCAAATAGTCAGCACCGTGTTACACTTTTTTTTTTACTTAAGATCCGTGACATTAAATAATTATATGGATTTAATTATATTCGAAATAAATTAAATTTAATTATTGAGCAAAGAGAAAAATAAAAAATGTTAATAATCAGTTGGTCTGTCGGAATGAGACGCTAAATTTTTTAAGTAAAATTAGATGTTCGAATTTTAATATTATAAATAGATAGAATTGAATAGGAAATTTTCTTTATATTAAATTTTTTGTAAAAAATTAATTCAATTTATTTAATTAATGAATCTAATATCGATAATTAAATAAAAAAATAACCATCAAGCTGGCAGTAGGGTGGATAAAACCGGGTACTTGATCAATTTGAATAGAATTGATCCCGGTAACCACCGGTTCCTAAAAATTAGAATCAGTTCCGGTCATACCGGATTCTAAATTTTAATAACCGATCCCGTTATTAGTGGGAATCGGTACCAATATCGAGTACCCGGTCAATTAATTTATTATTAAGAAAATTTTAGTAATTGGAGAAAAAAATCAACCACCAATAATAATATTAAATAATAAAATTAAAATATTGTAGCCTTAAAAATTAAAATTTTAAAATTAATCATGCTCATAATATTCATACATAAAGAGAAAATTTGATAAAAAATAAACAAAAGAAAACCAATATCAGATATTGATCCCAGTCCTATTAGGTATTCATCGGGTACCGAGTTCAAAAAATCAATATCCAGTTTCAGTCCAAATCATGACCAGAACTTAAAATTTTAATCCAATCCCGATCCTATCGAAACTAATATCAGATAAAAATCAATCAGATTTTACGGAGTTGAAGATCGAATAATTGGGTTTTTTACCCACCCTTAGCTGGCCCCCAAACCACCATTTTTGACCCATGAGAATTCAGCAGACATTCCTAGGTTTTCCTAAATCTCATTTGTTTTTATCATAGATGTGAGAGTGATTCATTTCCCACGAAGCAACCCACTAAACAAGTAAAGGGCGCCAACATGGAACCTATCACGTGCGAATTTTGGGTGGGGAGTTGTGGTTAGGGATGGATATTTTATCCGATTCAGTCGGCTCAAAATTTTTATATATAAAAAGTTAGATTTAGATTAAATTAGATATGATTTGAATTCGGTTCGTTTCAGGTTTAGATATATGATAAAAATATTTGATTAGATTCGTGATTAATTATATATTTTTTTAATATTTTAGAGTTATTTATAGTAGTATTTTTTAAAAAATTAGAATTAAATCTTTAAAATTAAAATTTTATTTATAATTTAGTTTATAAAATTATTGTATTTTACAATTAAGCTTTCTAAAACCAATTTTTTACAATTGGGTCCTAAAAATTATTTTTAGATCAAGTCAGATCGGATTTAAGTTATTTATTTTGGGTTGATTCAAGTCAAGTTTTAAAAGACATGTTGAAGATCGAATTTAGGATGTTTACTTTCAAATCAAGTTCGAATGGGCTAAAGTCTCGATCCGACTTGTGTCCATCACTAATTGTTGGGGAAAGAAAGGTTGAACGATACCAATAACGAAATTTGAAATAAGAGTTTGAGGAGATAACTTAATTTTCTAAAATTTAGTCATAAAGTATTTTTTAAAACTTGAGGGTTTAACTGAATTTTTAAATAAACTTGAGAGGTATAATAAGAATTTTTTAAAAAATTAAAAAAGACGATTTAATAGAAAATATTTAAAACTTCAAATTTAATATAATTTTTTAAGAATTTAAAAACGACAATTAATTTTACAAATTTAAATAATTAAATTATAATTTCTGAAAATTTGAAGGGTTGTAGCTCCTTATTAAAATGAAATTATACATATAGAATCTCTATTTAAGATCCTTTCACTATCATGAGATCTTAAATGCCTTTCACCTTCCATCTAATTGATATTAATTAATAATGTGATCAATATCTAATAATATTAAATTCATGGTTAAATTTGCATCATAACCTTTTTTTCCTTTTTAATATTTTAATATAATTTAAAATAAAATATTTTATTTCATACCTATCGTAAGTACGATATTTTTTTATTGAGTTGATATCGTAAGTTAACTGAATATCGATTTAATAAAAATACGATTAAAATTTTAAATACACATTCTTTTAAGTAAAAGAATAATATTATTACAATAATATTTTATATATTTTTTATTATTTAGTTTAATAAAAATTGATATGATATTATTACAATAATATTTATTTGAAGATCAAACCCATGTTTAATAAGATTTATGTATAATTTTTTATAATTTCACTTGTGACCATTGGTTAATAAATAATATTTTTTATAAAATATTTTTTTTTACTTAAATTGTGTGGGAGACAAAAAAAATAATATACTAATTTGTATGCTATAAGTTTTGATGTAAAAAATAATAAGGATGAGTCTACCACGTATGTCGAACAACGTTAAATATTATTAGCGCTGAACATCATTAAATACCATTAAATTGATTAATAAATATTAAAAATCTCAAGGACCTAATATATATAATTAATTTAATTAAAATTTCATTTTAAATAATTTATAATTATATGTTGAATCTTTATGATTTTTAATCTTTATTAATTAATTTAATAATATTCAATAATATTCAACGTTGATAATATTTAACAGTGTTCGACGTTTCTCGTAGAATTTTCCAATTAATAATCATATAAAAATATATGATGATATTTGGATGTAAAACCTACCATAAATCCTTCAATCAAATATAAGTTTACTTGAATTGAATATATATATATATATTAAAATATTTTAATACACAAATTCTTTAATTTTAAAGTTTAAAATTTAGAATTTTAGATTATAATTTAGGGTTTTAATGTGTATAATATAGAATTAAAAGTTTATGGTTAAAAATTAAGGTTTATGCTTTAGACTTTAGGGTGTTAGAGTTTGAGATTTCGGTTTTAAATTTTATAAGAAGGCTATGTAATTTTATATTCACAGTTTGTGTATCAAAATATTTATATATAAAAAGAGATGGTTAAGTTACGGAATTTTGGCGTATTTGAATCAATATTTTTTTTATTTGGACAAATATATTCTTTTAAACAAAATTCAAAAAAATATCCCTCTTTTAATCCACATAAGTTAAATTTACGTTTGGTCAAACGTGAATTTAAATTTTGCGTTTTGTCAAAATCGAAATTAGTATAATAAAAATTTGGTAAATTAATATTTTATTTTTTTATCTTTAGAATTCACGTTTGGTCAAACACGAATTTAACTTATGTGGGTTAAAAATATTTTTCTAAATCTTGATCTGAGAATATTATTTAAATAAAAAATAAAAAAATATTATGCCAAATAGACCATGAAATTTATCACATAAAATATTTATTTTTAAATAAAAACACTTTATAACATCCTTACGTGGAAATAAGTAAATGTTTTCATCAAAATGTTTCAAATCTAAAATTTAAAAAAACACTATTTTTTTTTTACTTCCAAACAAATGTTTCTCCCGCCAATTACTCTGCTTGGAACTCAACGACCGAACAGAATCTTGTAGGATTGTGGTTAGTGTTGCGAATTGGGACAATTCACACTATTTACATGATATGAGGATCAAATAATTGGTTGAAATTACGAGAATAATTTATTTTTTTATTTATATTTTAGATTTAGATAAATTTTTATAGTATATATTAGAAAATATTTTTAAAATTAATAAAAAAAATAATAATAAAAAAAGATGAATGTCATCTACTGGTGACATATTCTCTCAAAATCGTCATATGCAAGCAGTGGTGGATTCAGAAATATTTATGAGGGTGGACACAAATCAAAATATACTTTAGGGTGGGCACAAATCATAAAATTTTAAAAATTCAGGGTAGACACAACCATAAAAATTTAAAAAAATCAAAGCCAAATGTATGAATTTTAAAAAATTCAGGGTGGACACTTCCTAACATGGATCCGCCAATGTGTGCAAGTGGCGTTCTCCTACTTTAAGTGTACCTTTTAATTTAGATTTTAAAATAAATTTTAAACACTATATTTTCACAAATAAAAACTCTAAATAACCTAAAAATCCAAAACTTCCTAATAAACGTGGGAGGACTGTTATAAAAATTGAGCGTCATCGAAAAAATTACGTCGAACGATTAAAATTATATATTTTTTATTAATTTTTTTTATATAATTTGTCTTCAAACTTTGTTCATAAAAACTTTAAACTCATATTTTTTTTTTACTTTTAAATTCGTTTTAAAATCCATCGTAAACGAAGCCTATAAAGTTACAAAAAGCTGAGTTTCCCATTCATGGCGACGAACCCTCAAGAATACTTCGGAATAAAGAAGATAAAACAGCTGTAAAGAATCCTTCAGAAATTGTATATTGAAAACGTGTATTTCCAGCTTACAAGACTCACTTATTTATAACATGAAATATACTAAACCTGATAGCCCTAACAGTTTATGGGTTATCTAACTAACACGCCAACTTCCTAACCACTCAGCCGCTACAGCTGGCACTACAACTGCTTCTGAGATTCTATACCTTCATCATTCTCCCTGCTTCTCGTCCCTCGAAGTTCTTCATCGTCAAACACACGAACCTTCCTTCGAAATTCCAGAAAATACGACCGGGATAGAGCCTTAGTCAGCCCATCAGCCACTTGATATATGGCTGGGACATGGTTAACACGAATATGACCTGCAGCAACTTTCTCCCGAATGAAATGTATATCTAACTCCACATGTTTCGTCTGTGCATGATACACAGGATTTGCACTCAACGCCACAGCACCGGAATTGTCATTCCACACCACAGGGACTGAGCGTTGCTCAAAACCCAACTCTGTAAGCAAAGCTACAACCCAGGTAACTTCTGAAGCGACATCGGCAATGCTTCTATACTCGGCTTCTGTAGTAGACCGAGAGACTGTTCTTTGTTTCTTTGAGTTCCATGCCACCAAGTTTCCCCTAGATACACAACATACCCAGTTATCGACCTCCGATCTTCAAAGCTTCCTCCCCAATCTGCATCAACAAAGGCTTCAAACATCAGCTCTTCTCCATTCAACGCTGGAGTAAATACTAACCCATGGTCTAACGTCCCACTTAGATAACGCAACATCCTTTTTACTGCAGTCAGATGTTGCTCACGAGGATCATGCATAAACTGGGCTAATCTATTTACACAAAATACGATATCTGATCTTGTATGACATATGTACAAAAGTGCTCCCACAATACTTCTGTATTCCCTAGCATCAGCTATGGGACTGCCACCTTCTTTTGTTAAAGCAGACAAACTGACCATGGGCGTGGGAACACCACCAGCACCATACATCCCTGCTCGTTGTAGCAACTCAACTATATACTTCCTTTGGCTGAGAAGTAAACAATCCTTTCTACGAGTAACCTGTATACCAAGAAAAAAATTTAGATCACCAAGGTCTTTCAAGGCAAACCGATTCCCCAACTGCCTTACTACCACATCAATCTCCTTGCTTAACTCACCAGTGATGATGATATCATCCACATAAACCAAGATTAGTATCTGACCTTCCTCCTTGCCATGAACAAATAACGATGCATCTGCTCGAGTCTCTTTAAAACCAATCTCCTGTAAGAACCCTTTTAGTTTGGCATACCAGTTCCTAGGTGCTTGCCTTAACCCGTACAAAGCCTTCTGTAGTTTGCAAACAAGCTGCGGCCCATCGGCTACAACTTCCTCAAATCCAGGCTGTTGAACCATGTAGACATCTTCCAGTAAGTCACCATTCAGAAACGCGTTATTCACATCTACTTGTCTCAAGCTCCACCTTTTAGACATGGCTAGAGAAAGCACAACATTCAGTGTAGACATCTTAACCACGGGACTAAAGGTATCTCGAAAATCCTGACCAGGAATTTGCGAAAATCCCTTTGCAACCAACCTAGCTTTGTGTCTATGAATAGTGCTATCAGGATGTCGTTCTAGCTTAAAAATCCATTTACATCCTACTGGTGTTTGACCTTCAGGTAACGCAACCAAAGACAAGGTCCCATTATTGCACAGTGCATCATACTCAGCAAATGTTGCTTTCTTCCATTTAGGAGAAGCTAGCGCCTCATGAATAGTGACTGGTTCCATTTTATCCTCAACTCCTTCAACGATATACACTTTTGGCTTGAATATGTCATTCCTGCTACGTGTAATCATAGCATGAGTTCTTAACACTGGACTCAAGTTGGTGTCAACAACACCCTCAAGAGACGTATCAACATTGTCCTCTCCCCCGTCAAAGGCAGGTACAACTGCTGGTTCAAAAACACCTCCAATCTCATCCTCATTTTGTAGCTCAGAAGCAGTAGGATCAGCAGTAGACTCAGCAACATGGGGAGCTGTGGTTACTGGCTGAGGGCCACCTTCAGGAGCACCATGTGGTTCATCAGACTCAACATGAGTTGATGATGCAAGACCAGGCTCACCAGAATCATTTTCAGAAATATGTCGCGGCTCAGGCACAACTGTGGTCACATGATCACTTCTAGGAGCAGAAATAACTTGTGGTTCACCAGGCTCAGGATGAAACGATGATGCAGGACCAAGATCAGAGACATTCTGTGACTCAGGCACAACTGCTGGCTCAACATTATCCTCAGGAGCACTGGCACCAGCTGAAGGACATGGTTGACTTATAAACATAGGAAACGACTGACTAGAACTGGATCGACCAGCCCCAGGAACCAGGCCTTCAACTTTTTTATCTGCAAATGAAAATATTAACTCATCGAAAATAACATGCCTCGAAACATATACCTTACCATTAGGCACCAAACAATAAAAACCTCGATGTTGTGGACTGTACCCAAGAAAGGTACACGGCTGAGAACGAAAATCCAATTTATGTTGCTGAAACACCCGTAGATGAGGAAAACATCTGCACCCAAAGACCCTCATGGTAGCATAATCTGGTGACTTCTTGAACAACTCCTCGAAAGGAGACTTGCCCAGCAAAACCTGTGTTGGCAGCCTATTAATCAAGTACACAGCAGTACACACAGCATACGCCCAAAATTTCAAGGGTAACGATGCTTGAGCCAAAAGAACTAAAGCAATTTCAATAACATGTCGATGCTTCCTTTCCACTACACCATTCTATTCAGAGGTGTGTGGACAGGTGATCCGATGAATAACTCCTTCTCTAGCGAGTCTTTGAGACATCTTCCTATACTCACCTCCCCAGTCGCTCTGAATTTCCTTAACTGAACACCCGAATTATACAAACACCATTTTTTGAAATACTTAAGCCATCTCTTCTGCTTGTGACTTATCTTGTAAAAGATAGAGCCATGTATGCCTTGTACAAGCATCTACAAAGGTTATGTAATACCTATACCCATTAGAGACAACGTGAGAAGGTCCCCACAAGTCAGTGTATATCAATTGGAAAGGTTTCTTATATTGTGTCTGTGAAGGAAAAAACGGCAACTTGTGGCTTTTGCCCATTCGACACGCAACACGCATAGGCAACGTAGTTTTATTAACAGTTTTCACAAGGTTTACATTCACACTATTACAAACTCGAAGTAAACTCTCATGACTAGGATGGCCTATTCGCCGATGCCACAATTCATAAGTACTGGAATCTACTCCTGTCAGATTAACTTCAGCATTGGAACTCGATTGCTCAACTGCAGCATCAAACCTATACAATCCATCGTGCTCTTGCCCTCAAAGTAACACATCACCAATACCTTCATCTCGAACTAAACAAGTTTGAGCATGAAATTCAAAAAACACTGCATTGTCCCTAGCAAGCTTGGAGACAGAAAGAAGGTTCTTTGTCAAATTTGGTACAAGCAACATCTCATTTAATATTAGCTTTCGAGAAGAAGAATTTGTATTAAGAGTAGTAGAGCCTTTACTATGAATAGGAAGTTGAAATCCATTCTCAACTACCAGTTTACCTGGACCATTATAAGTGGACGCATGAAACATGTTGGCCGATTCAGGTGTCACATGGTGCATGGCACCAGAATCAACCACCCACGAGTTTCCAGAGGCTGCTAAATTCACTTGTAGAGGAGAAGAAACATCATTCTCAGGTAACATTGAATCATCAAAAATACCCAGATTAGCATTGATTGAATCAGTAGCAACCTGTCCAGAAGAAACACCAAGGAACGATTGATCAAATCTATACCAACACCTGTCAACAAGATGCCCCAGCTTGCCACATAGCTGGCATTGAAACTTGACACGTCCCCTCCCACGACCAGAAACTCTGCCGGACTATAAAGGAGGACCAACAGGACCAGTACGACCCCTAAAGGCATAACTACCTCGAAAAGTGCCCGGATGTTCACCAAACGTTTGTGCAACATTAGCACTAATTATATTATCTTCATGTTGGTTGTCAAACCCAGCCAACTAATATTCAGCATCCATCAACATGGATCTCACACTATCTACAAAATGAGATTCTTTGCTAGCAGTGATAAGAGCAACCCAAGGTTGATACTCTCTGGACAAGCCATTGAGAATGCTTGCAACATGCTCAACATCGGAAACCTGATTACCACATGAGGCTAAGGCATCACACACCTCCTTAACTTGAGTCAAATACATACGAATACTCATACCACCTTTCTTTAGAGCTCGAAGCTTATAGTGAAGACTCATCACCGAGGTTGTAGACTTCTGAGCAAATATTTTTTGTACTGTATTCCACACATCAGCAGCCGTTTCTACACCAACAAACTGAGGTAATAACGTTGAGCTGATGGTCGACAGGAGCCAAGATGCAAGAGCGCTATCCTGCGCAATAAAGTCTTCATACTTTTCATTGACAACCTGTGTGCCATCAGACCCAACCACCATTTCAGAAGGAGGCTGCAAAGAATCGGTCATCAATTTCTCAAGACGATGACTCCGAACAGTTAAAGAACCTGCTGTTTCCAGAGAAGAAAATTGGATTCATCGAGAATCACATTCACCTTCTTATTTGTGAACGACATCCTCTCCAAAAAGAGAACTCAACAAACCAGACGCAGAAAAACAGAAGGAGAAAAACAAGAAAGCAGAAGCAAAAAACCTTGCAAAGAAAAGACTTAGAAAAACCTCCAGGATTTCTTGGCGAAAGATACCATGTAAAGAATCCTTCAGAAATTGTATATTGAAAACGTGTATTTCCAGCTTACAAGACTCACTTATTTATAACATGAAATATGCTAAATCTGATAGCCCTAACAGTTTATGGGTTATCTAACTAACACGCCAACTTCCTAACCACTCAGCCGCTACAGCTGGCACTACAACTGCTTTTGAGATTCTATACCTTCATCAGCAGCTAACACAAAAAGAGACTTGATTCGGGAATAAAAGATTTTATTTCGAATATGGTTGCCATGTGTTTCTTCGAATCTAAGTTTGTGGGAACTTGGAAGAAAGAGACTTGATTCGGGAATAAAAGATTTTATTTCGAATATGGTTGCCATGTGTTTCTTCGAATCTAAGTTTGTGGGAACTTGGAAGAAACTATCTATATATAGATACTTGATTGGTTGTATATTAAAGGGTAAACTACACAGATAGTCAGCATACTATGGATTTAGTATCGATCTAACTATGATGTTTTAAAAAGAATCAAATACACCGATAAATTATTGATTTGGTATTAAAATAGTCATCTGTCGTTAAGGATGTAACGGACTGATAACGTAGCGGTTAAATATAAAATAAAATAATTACACATTTAATCCCTATTATTCATATATTTTTATAATTTAATCATAATTGTCACCACCAGATTAAAGGAGAAAAACAAATTCATAATCCCATACTAACTAGGGGAATCAAACCTAGGACAAAAGCATTGGGAATATCCATTCTAACCACTAGGCCAAGCCTTCCACATAATATAAAACACTACCTTTAGGTATGTATATATATATTATTGTTTATAACATTTGTTCTTTTACTTATATTTTTTTTAATTTAATTTAAAATAATAATTAAATTATTATATAATAAATTAAAAGTTTAAAATTAATAAAATTTTGTTTATAAACCCTAATCCTAAACACTAAATATTAAACCCTAAATTCATTTAAGTTTTAAATTATAATAAAAATTCATTAAATAAGATTTAGAATTTGTTGTTAAAGCCTAAACCCTAAACTCTAAACTCACTTAATAAACCATAAATCCTAAACCCTAAAGTGATTTTAGGGTTTAACAACAAATTCTAAATCTTATTTAATAAATTTTATTATAATTTAAAACTTAAATAAATTTGGGGTTAGGATTTATAAATAAAATTTTATTAATTTTAAAATTTTAATTTACTATATAATAATTCAATTATTATTTTTAATTAAATTAAAAAAATAAACATAAATGAACAAATGTTAGAAATAATAATATATATATACCTAAAGGTAGTGTTTTATATCATGTGGAAGGCTTGGCCTGGTAGTTAGTTTGATGTTCTTTATGCTTTTGTCCCAAGTTTTATTCCCCTTGTTAGCATGGTGTTATAAATTTATTTTTCTCCTTCAATCTGGTGGTGACACATAAATTTTAATAAATTGAATATATATAAATATAACCCTCTAATAAAGAGGTGACACGTTACCACCTAATTAAATAATTATATTATTTTATTATAATAAAATTATGACTAAATTATAAAAATGTATGAATAACAAGGATTAAATGTGTAATTATTCCATTTCATATTTAACTGTCACGTCATCAATCCGTTACATCCTTAACGGCAGATGGCTATTTTAATACAAAATTAATAGTTTATTGGTGTATTCGATTCTTTTTCAAGCATTGTGGTCAGATCGATACTAAACCCATAGTATGATGACTATCTGTGTAGTTTACCCTAAATGAATGGTTGGTCTCTTTTATACTTGCACGCCAACCATATTCTTCATCGTGATGTCATGGTCAGTGATACTTCAATTCTGGGTGAAGATTGGTTACTCTAGTGCACACCAATATATTTTTGACAAAAAGATCAAGACATACGTCTAGGTAAATATATTTATTATCAATAAAAATATAAAAAAATATATTTTAAAAATTTTTAATCGAGTAGATTTTAGATATATAATTTATAAAATCCAAAACTTTGACCAAGTGTATGATACTTCTCCCTTCATGTTGATCTTATACTGCCTTTACAGCAACATGTTCCTGGTCCTGGACTTATAATTAGTATTCCCTTCAAACGTAGGCCACTAAAAGAATATAAATGAGGTGATATATTATGTGCGGGAAATAATTGGCATTGTGGTCAGGGACGGAGTTGTGCATGGGTTGGGAGGAGCCGTTGCCCCTCTCAAAATTTTTAGTATAATTGTACTTTTGGTCCTTTTTAATTTAAATATTAATAAATTAAAGTTTTTGTCCCTCTAAATTTTTAAATTTAAAGGTTTAATAGACTCTAATCCCTTTCAGTATTAAATCCTAGCTCCATCCCTGATTGTGGCCCCGAGACTCGAACTATACCCTGTAGTTAATAAATGTTCTATTAACATATGTTAACTTGAAAGTATTGTACATTTTGTTGGCTATCATTTAGCTAAAGGTGGCAATGAAAATGATTGGGAAAATTCACATTTTTTTTATTTAAGTAGAAAATTAATTATATTCTTTAAAATAAATATTAAGATTCGAACTTTTATTTTAATATGTGTATCTTTGAAAACTCGAAGGAGTTTGTTACAGAGGCATAACTAAAAAAAAAAAGTAATTTCACATCCATTTTTCTCTGTAAAAACCTCATCTCCAAGAGAGTGAAGGGTTCTTACTCCTTTTGGTCACCACCGTCAGGGTGAACAAAATTCGACTCAACTCGAAAAAACTGAATAACTCAACTCGAAAAAACTGAATAACTCAACTCGATTTGAAGAGAAAATACTCGACTTGTTTTGATTCGACTCGAAATTCCATAGACTCGACTCAAAAAAATTTTAAATAAAGTTCGAGTTGTAAAATAGAAATTCAAATAACTCAAAATTTTTAAGTTTGAGATGAGTCTATCATTTTTAATGATATATATACATTAATGTATAAAAATATAAAGAAATATTGCTACATATGAAAAAAATATATATATACATATCTTATATGATTAGAGAAAGTCATTCAAATTGGAATCAAATCATACTATAACATGATAAATACTTACAATTAAATATTTATAGGAACTCGAAAACTCGACTCGAATTTCTTAAACTCGACTCGAACCGAAAAAATTTCAAATAAAGTTTGAGTCGTAAAATATGACTCGTAAACTCGACTAACTCGAAATTTTTAACTTGACTCGACTCGACTCAATCGAATACTCACCCCTAACCACCATGACTCAGAACAATAAGACTACTACTTCTTTAAAAAGATACAGTAGTAACGTTTTAAAGATTCAAAATAAGAAAAATCTTGTATTAAATTATGGCTTCAATAAAATGTAATAATTGTATCCTAATAAATTTTAAAATTATTATGATATTATAATTGTAAGCCTAATTTAAAAACATAATACTTTTCAAAAAAAAATATAATGTAACATTTATAAATCATCATCATCATAATACGGTGATTACATTCATAATCACGATCGTAGTTATAATTTAGTACTATAATAATTCTATGCATTATGTAGTATCAAAGTGAAAATAACAAAAGTTGACAATCATCCATAAAACTGAGGCAAAGGGAATAAAGGGTGTATCACTTTAGTCCTCACTGGTCTGGTCTGGTCTGGTCTGGTCTGACGTTGCACCAAGTAAAGTGTGCCTTTGTACTGCCAATGAAAATGGTTTTAAAAGAGATGATGACGTATCAAGGCACGCGCATTTTAGCACCAGTCTCTAGCCCTCAGTACAGACACAGCTTTGTACCACGAAAAAACCATAAATAAATAAACAAATTCCGGTTCCGACGGCCTGAAATCCTGTCGTTTCATTCCGACATCTGAATCCTCAACCCACTGTGTGTCGGCTTCGGGCATTAACAGGACAGTGGCATAGACAGCCAAGTGGAAAGACAATCACTTGGCCAATGGCCATGCCTTGGCTATCTCTTGCAACAGTCTCAGCCACAGCTCACTACGTAGACATAGATAGTTAGGTCAGGTAGGGAGATAAAATTTGAGATTAAAAATAAAACGTAAATATTTAAAATTGAAAGAATAAATATGTTTAAAAATTTATTTAAAAAATAAATAAAAATTAAAAAAAATGGAAGGTGAGAGGATTGGTCCTCCCCACCGCATAAACATTTCTTTTTACGTGTTTACCCTCTGCTTCACGTATCTTTCTCTGTCGGATTATTAAGTAAACTATGTTCACCACGTCATCTATGATCTAAATAATAAAACCGTCAATCTTTAAATAACCACCTAATAACTACCTATACTCTAAGTCCATATAGAAAAAAATGATGATTCACTTAAAAAAATTAAAATCAACGATCCTGATTATTTAGGACCATAAATAATATGATAAATAAGGTTTACTTAATAATTTTTCCTAAATGCGGGTGATGACATGACAAGTATGATCATCAGCACTTGCTATGTCATGCCATGTAGGGGGCAGATGCATGGAGTTCTGTGTAAGGTTGAAAACCAGGACAGAAACAAGACAGATAATGATATTTTGTGACAGATATGTACAATTGGGTTTGATGAATTAGTAATAAATTATTTTAAAGAATTAATAAGATTAAGTATAATATTCTTTTATTTATTAAAATATAAATTTTGGTAATACACTAAAAATATATACACATATTAATATATTTTAATATTAATAAATTAAACACTCAAATTTTAAAAAATAAATTTTTACTTTTTAACGAAAGAAAAAAAATAGTTTTTGATATAAAATATTAAATGATATAATCAATCGATTTAACTATTTTTTCAAAATTTAAATTATAATCAGACTGTTATTTTTTAAAATATAAAAAATAAATTAAAATATATTTTTTATTCAGTTAATTATTTTTTAGGTCTCTTAGCTACTATAGTTTTAGGTCTCTTTTTTAATTAATCAGCCGTTAGTTTCCGGAATTTAAAAGGAATAAATTGTACTCGTTTAAGTAGCTTTTGGATCCAACTTACCGTCGTTTAACTATAGGGTTGCTTAACGAGTTGAACAATTTGTGATTTATTCGAGTTCATTTAATTAAAATTTAATAAATATTTGATTTGAATTGACCGATCTTAAATTTAAATTTGAGTTGAGACTTTAACGAGTTGAATTGAGTAAAGTCTAACTCGACTCAATAAGTTCGCGAGTAACTCTTTAATTTTTAAAGTATTTTTTAATATTTATTTTAAAATCATTTCATTAAAAAAATCAAAATAATAATTATTAATTTTTGAATTATTACTTTAATTTTAATTTATTAGTTTGATGTATTTATGAATTGTTACTTTTGAATTTAAATTTTTTAAGTTTTATATACTTTAAATATTTTTTTGTTAAATTTGTTAATTTATGTTAATATTAATCTTATATAATATTATTAAATTTTATTTTTAGTTAAAAATGAGATAAGCTTTTTGGTGAATTTAACGAGTAATGAGTTGAATAACAAAATATTTTAATAAGCACAAATAAAACATAATTTTAATAATTTTAACAAATCGAATTGAACAATAAATTTTTTATTAAATATAAATCAAACATCGTCTAATTAATAATCGACTCACTTGATAAGCATTCAGTCTGGCTTTACAGTTACCTGATCGAAAACGTTCCCTTTCGTATATATATAAAACCGTCCCCCACACCATAAATCAGTTCTCTGTTTTTTTCTCTAGAAAATCCAAAACCAAAGCTTCATTCAAGTACTTTCTTTCAACTTCAACTTCATGGAAGATGTAAGTGCAAGGACCCGCCGTCGCCCGGAGCACATTTCCCACCTTTTCCTGTCCGGAGCTCAGCTGCCGGAGAGCCCCAGTGGTCCAATGGAGTTCCTCTCAAGGTCATGGAGCGCTTCAGCTCTCGAAGTCTCCAAAGCCCTCGCCCCTCATAACTATCACAATCCACTCTACGGTTCCAGCACAGCTCCCAAGTCCACCACCAGCTCCTCCTGCACCACCAATTCAATACCCGAAGACATAAGCGGCGAGACCGAGACCGAGGAGCTCGATAAGTCTGCCGCCGATGTTTCCAATCAGTTCTCCTTCACTTCCTCCGCTACGTCGCAGTTGGTTCTCGAACGCATCATGTCACAATCCGTAAGTTGTCTTAAACTTGTTATCATGTTAAAATAAGCGGTTTAATGCTTGTTTTTACTGGTTTTGTATTTGCAGGATGTGTCGCCATTAACGTCGGGGAGACTCTCTCATAGCAGCGGGACTTTGGTTAATGATAATAGCTCTCTGGTTTCGCCATCAGAGGAGTTCGACGACGTTGTTAAGGTCTGTGTTTTGTTTATATTCTATTTAAATAATGATACTACATTGAAAACAGACAAGACAGGAGACCAACGTCTCAGCTTTCTCTCTTTTTCTGCTAAACACACCATCAGTTGTCTCTCTCTCAGTCTCTCTAACCTAATGGCAGTCATCTTTGGGTTGTGTTCAAAGAAACAGAATTACAGAACATATATGTTTCTTTCCCCTGTCTCTGTGTCTCATCAGCTAAAGCTGTCTGCCTATGTTCAGGCCTTTGAAAAGTACTTACCTGCCACTGTGATATCAAATTATGCCATGTGTTTGCTGTCTGTTTTGCACTTGGGCTATAAGCTTTAGTCCCAAACTGGTTTTTATTTCAGCCCAAATTACAACTTTGGGTTGAAATTGCAAGTGTTTCTCTTACAGCAAGACTTGTCTTTGTGTTGCAGTATTTCCGTACGCACAACTCCATTCAACCATTATTCAATGGAGGCCGGGCGAGTGCTGGTAATGCAGTCAATACACCCAACAGGGCCAAGACAGTTGGGAGATGGTTAAAAGATAGAAAAGAGAAAAAGAAAGAAGAAACCAGAGCTCACAATGCACAGCTCCATGCGGCTATCTCTGTTGCTGCAGTTGCCTCCGCTATAGCAGCCATTTCAGCTGCTACCGCAGGCAATTCTTCTTCCAGAAATGAACAGTCGACCAAGATCGACCTGGCTGTGGCATCGGCAGCGACATTAGTAGCCGCGCAATGCGTGGAGGCTGCCGAAGCCATGGGAGCTGAACGTGACCATCTCGCTTCTGTTGTGAGCTCTGCTGTTAATGTCCGCTCACATGATGATATCTTAACTCTTACTGCAGCTGCTGCTACAGGTTAAAAGTCCCTTGATGAACATATACTCCATTGGGACTTCCATTTGCATTTGGGATGTTTATTTTCTGTTTCTTTGCAGCTCTACGTGGGGCAGCTGCCTTGAAGGCAAGAGCATTGAAGGAAGTAAGGAACATTGCATCAGTCATTCCAGCAGAGAAAATGGCAGGTGTAGGGCTCTGCTCGAAAGACAATACCCGGCATTCGAACCGCAACAATAGCGATGAACTTGCCCCAGAGGATTTCCTTACTGCCTGCAGTCAAGAGCTCCTTGCCAAGGGTAGTGAACTTCTCAAACGAACTCGTAAAGGTATCAAGTCGAATATCGAGTCTGTTCGACTCTTTACATGGTGACATATATTTCTACAGTATGAACATGAATCATAATTACACATTTTTACAGGTGATCTTCACTGGAAACTTGTATCCGTTTATGTGAATAAGACAGGCCAGGTAGCTATCACTCTATTCCGACGCATTGCCGGTTATATCGAACTGAATTTATCTGAAACAATTGATCTAACATCATAATCAACCTTTGAACTTTGGAAGGTGATTTTGAAGATGAAGAGCAAGCATGTTGCTGGGACATTCACCAAAAAGAAAAAGAGTAAGTTACAATAAGACCAAGAAAATGTTGTCAATGCTGAAGTATAAGAAATTTTAGATTGCCTTTGAAATAGATATACATTTCTGCTGTCTCAGATGTGGTTCTTGAGGTGTGCAAGGACATGCCGGCCTGGCCAGGGAGGCTCCTATGCGATACTAGAACGCAGCCTCGGTATTTCGGTTTGAAGACTGAAACAAGAGGAATTATAGAGTTCGAGTGCAGAAGTGAGAAAGAATATAATACATGGATTCAAGGTGTCTCGAGGCTTCTTTCGATTGCTTCTGAAACCGAAAGGAAGCACCGGAAACAAAGTTCAACTACACAGCCTCTTCATGACCAGAATCAAGACTTAGATTAGCTCATCTACCTTACTTTAAGCTTGATTGCTCCTAGTGGCTCACTGTAAATCATGAATTCGGTCCATCCCGACCGAGGTAAACACCGTAATCCATTGTGCATACCGAACATTTTCGTACCAGTGCAATTAAGACTCTGATATTTGATTGCTTGATATGTATATTTTGCTTTAGTCCATTGTTCCTCAACTTCAGATAGTTTCCATACAAAACAACTAGTATAATTTAAAGTATAAACAGAAAGGAATGTGAGATAGCAGGCTACCTTTCTATACGTGGTGGCTGCGTTGATCGCAACCGTTGCCTTCGTTAAACCACCGCCGTGCAAGGCCGTTTCGAGTCAGAAAATGGTGATCCTCCGCTCCCCTTCATGCTTTTCTTTTTCTATTATGGGTTGAACATGTTCCTAGTGAGCCTCCCCACTAGGTTTGAGATAGGGACTGGACTGATTCATTTATGTAGCATGCTTTCTTGTTGATAATGATGCTGTTGGTATAATGGTACGCAATGGTTTTTTCTATTAACGTTTTGGAATATATTTGTTTGTTTTAAATGTCCACCAATATGTTTATAAAATGGTAAAAATTACATTATTAGTCCTTAAACTTCTCATGTTTCACAGTTCATATTGTGTTTAGTTTAGTTTATATATTCCCTAATATTTAAGATGTGAAAAAAAAAGAGAACTAAGTAAAAGAATTTATACTTGAACCTAAACAAACCGAACATAATTATATTTAGAGATGAGTATGGGTACAGGTTGGGTTGGATTTTTGGTCGACTTGAACACAAATATCTTAAACCTGACTTAGACCCGAATATTTTTTTAAAAAAATCCGACATGACCCTAAAATAAATATCAAAATCCCGACTCCGACCCTACCTATAAAAAAATATATTTTATGAATTAAATTATAAAAAATTATAATTTTAAAAACTAAATTATAAATAAAAAATAATTTTAAAGACCTAATTATAGAAAAATATAGATAAAGAATTATTATTATAAATATCCTTTAAAATTTATAAAAATTTACATATTTAATCTCGGATTGGATCATATATCTTATCTCATAAACCCATCACCCTCAAAAATACCCAACTAATCTGAATCTGATTTTTTTTTTAAATTTAACCCGATCAAATCAAATCAGATCAAAACTTGATTATGCCGGATAAAATGCGCATCCCTCTGCTTATAATTGCAATGGAACTGGGAACTTGCATACTGTAGATATTGAAAGGAAGCACTGCATGCGCGTCATTTGTCGAAACAGAAGCAGTGTAGAGCTCTTTCCCTTTCATTTTCTAGTGAAAGAGATGACCCCAAAACCCAATTATTACGTCGCTCAGTGTCGGAGGGCCTACTCTGGCGGAAGTTTTGGATTTTTAAATCATTTAAGATTTTTATTTGTGTAAATATTGTGTTTAAAATTTATTTTAAAATATAAGTCAAAAGTTACAGTACAGGTAGAAGAACGCTACCTGCAGTTGATGACTTAGGGAAGTATGCCACCTGCAGGTGACATTCTCTTTTTTTTTAATATTTTTTTATTAATCTTGAAGAGAGAACGCCACCTGCAGATGACGTTCTTCTACCTACAGTGTTCATTTGGGTTTAGATTCCCGAATATCAATTGAGGATTCCTATTTTCTTAATTAAAAAAAAAAGATAGATTTTCCATCCAATTTTAGCTACTCTGGCTCTTCGCAACGAGTTTTAAATCCGTTAAATTGCTTAAATATATACTTGAGATTGAAAAGAACTATTCTCTCTATCCCATAAATATTGTCTCTTATTGATTTTTTTGGGGTCAATTTTTTTAACTTAGACTCTTGGTTATTTAAAATTTATTATTGATAAAAATATTAAAAAATATATTTTAAAAACTTCTAATCGAGTAGATTTTAGATATATAATTTATAAAATTTAATTATTTAAAATATTTAATATAATTACAGTCAAAGTTTAAAAAATTTGACTTTTAAAAAGTCAATAAAGGACATTATTTTTGGGACGGATAGAGTATGATTTTTAAGAGAAAAAACGAAGTTTTAATTGAACTATTTGATCCGATTTGAATTTTAATAAAATTTAATATAATTTGCTCTAAAATTGATTTAAAATTAATTTGACATGATTTAAAGTTGCTTTAATATTTGAAATGATCTGATCCAAAATACATTTAAACCTTAATTAATCAATTTAGACCTAAAATGTTTTAATCCGATCTAAAATTAACTCAACTCGAATTATCATAAAATTTGCATTGAGATATGACATTATTTTAGGAGAAATTATATTATGGGTAAGTCTCACCACGTGTTCATGGAATCAACCACTAAAATTTATCAATCTCATCAATTTTTTTATCATATTTTTTCCAAGTGAATCTTCAATTGAAAAAATTCACTTGGAAAAAACTGATTAACAGTAAATATGAGTGAAGATTTACTTATGAAAATATTATATAAAAAAATGAGATGGATGATTTTTAGTGGTTGATCCATGAATGACATATAAAACTTAACCATGATATAATTTCTCTTATTTTAGACTTAAATCGATCCAAATTTAACTTAATTTAAACCATTAATTTAATACGTTATAATCTAAATTCAATATGATAAATTAAAACTAATCCGAATACTTAATTTTATATTATTATTTTTTATTTAGCTACAGTGGTTACAGTAGTATCTGTTCTAGAATATATACTCTCAATGACTGTGTTGATAGTATTGGTGCTCGAACCTATAAACTTCAGGAATAACAATTGTTCCTTGAACCGATAAAATTAAATGGTTCGTACAATTTTATATTAAAAAACACAAGCAATTCCTATTTCCTAATTCCTATATTAGAAGGAAAAAAAAATAAAGTGTGTTTGTCCCAGACATCTGGTAGGTGGGTCCGTGTCCCTGTTGTGATAGGGCAGTAGCAGGTAGTGCTCCTTGCCGGGGCGTAAAAAAAGTTAGCAGACGGGATTCCATTTCACACATATCGCGTGGTCCTCTCAGTTGGCTTACCGGGAAGTGGGCGACACGTGGGATGTTTGACAAGTGGGAGTACAGGGAACGGGTGATCAACCAGTACCCTTGGTGGGAGAAATTATATCATGGGTCAGTTCCATTACGTCATTTATGAGACCGACCAATGATAATCATCCACCTCATTATTTTTTAATTTTTAGAGTGAAGATTCACTTGAAAAAAAAATATGACAGGGAAAAGTTGATAAAATGGGTAGTTATCATTGGTCGGTCTCATAGACACGTGGTGGGACTGACCAATAATATAATTTTTCCCTTGGTGGGGTAATATTCAGTTAATTCAATAGTTGAATCGAATTAATTATAATTAAATTAATTTAAAATTTTAAAATATAATAAAATTGAATTAATTATACTAAATTAATTAAATTAAAATTATTTTAGTTAATTTTAATGTTTTTAAATTTATTATATATTTTTAAATAAATTATATAATAAATTGTTAAATTATATTAAAATAATTATTTTATAAGATCAATAATCGTTGGTTCAAGTGGTAAGTAATTTAGTTCCGTTTAAGTAAGTCTTAGGTTCTTGACGTAGTCTTACGCAAAAAATTTTGTTGAAAGACTCACCCACTAAAATTAGGTGTGCTACCCGGATTGATTTAGATTAGTTAAAACGATTAATTATTTTATAATATATTAAAAACAATTATTATTTTATAATTTTAAAAATTTAATAAACAAAATAAATCTATAATATACATGTTTTTATGTATAATAATTTTAATTAATTGTTATAAAATAATCATAATAATTAATTATCTCACTTTAATTTATTTCATATGAAATATTATTTTATTATCATATATAATTAGTAAAAAAATAATAAATACCATTTTTTAATTTAACTACGGATTATTTATCATCTAATTAATCATTTTAGATTAAATTTTATAGAAAAATGTTATTAAACGAGTCAATTCTCATAAATCAATTTTTTGTCATCAAAATTCAAATTTTGGACCAATTGATATTATCAACTTTACTTTGTCGTTTATTGCTTTATTATAATTATTATAATATTTTATTTTCGATTAAATTGTTAATAAAAACTGAAATTATTGTGATAATCTGGATAAAAGTGTAAGGTTACGTGGCGTCCCGGGGAGGCAATAATAATTTTATAAATTATGATATAAATAAATGAAATATAAAAAGAAAAAAAAATATAATAAATAATAATAAAAAAGTTTGAAAAGAAGGCTGAGAGGACATCAGAGTGGAGACCTAAGCTTGTCTCAAATTCACGCTTTCTTTTAGGCTTCATAATGAAAAGTCAAAAAGGCCCCGGAGCACTTTCTAAATTACGAAATTAGTAACTGAAATCAGTGGAGAGAGTGTAAAAATCCCTTACCTTGCCTCCTTTTCTCTCATCGATTGATCTCGCCGCGAAGAATTTCGAGCTCCGAAAGCAGCTGATTCCTGAAAACCGGTAATCGGAAGCCATGTCTCCGGGGGAAACGGTCTCCCGGTCACCTCTATACAAGCCTCTCAACCAGCTTACGGAGGATGACATTTCTCAGGTCACTCGCGAAGATTGCCGCCGTTATCTCAAAGAAAAAGGTTTTTTTCCTGTCATTTGTGTATGTTTTGTGTTTTTCTAATGTAGAAGTCTTTGCATGTTTTGATTTAAAAATTTTAAGGTTTTTTTTTTGGCTTGTTCTTTGTTTGTAGGGATGCGGAAACCGTCGTGGAACAAATCGCAAGCGATTCAGCAGGTGATCTCGCTGAAAACTCTTCTCGAAACGACGTCTGATTCTGACGCCGCCGAAGCTCGGAAGAAACTTTACACTCCCTACCCCGAATATCCGCCTCGCGTGCGTGTATTTCTTTTTCCTCACAATAAATTAATCTTGTTCTCTTTCGATTTCCAAGGCGCGGTTTATTTTACTTGGTTAGTAGACATATTTTAGAAACATTTCTTTTTTTGGTCAAACTAATCGAATTAAATAAAATTTTCTCAGGTCGTTTCTGATTCAACCGTTATACCGAACGAAATGACATCGCAGAACGGGATCTTAGCTCCAGTCAACGAATCCGTTCATTGTCCTCGTCCAAATCCATCGAAATCCGATTTTTCCGGTGATAAATCTGGCCGAACCGTCGTCTCTGGAAATGATTCCGTTTCTCCAAGGTTCTTTTGTTTCCTTTCTGAATAACCCTATTTCTGAGGTCATTTAATTATCCTATTCTTTAGGAAGGTTGATCCAACATACTGTTGGTTAAGCTTGTTCATGATTGACGGTTGCTAGAGTCAACGGTTAAATATTATCGTTTTCAATGTGAACGGAATGTGAATCTCGCACATGTGCCCGGGTGTCTGTGGTATTCCATATTTTTCCGAGGTCGAATTTGTGCTTGCAATTATTAACAAATCTTCTAGTCAACAATGACGGCATGCTAATTATAACATTTGCCTTTTCCTTTTTTCCTTGAACTATTAGACTTGTGATCTGGAGTGTCCTTCAGAGCTAACTCACCTAGTTCTGCTCTAAAACTCCGAACATTTAAATTAGTTGCACGGGATGAGTTTTAGGGTCAACAATCAACATATAGACAAATGTGCCACCAGCTGTTGATTTATTTAGTTTCTCAGAGTAATTCATTGATCTTTCCCTCGAAATGGAATGAAATTAAAGTGAGGTATAAAGAAATTTGGAATAAGTTGTATGGTTGTTTACTTGATGGTTTTCTTTGATCAATACCAACAAGGGTTGGGTGCAATGGCAGGGCACATTGCTCTCCTCTCCCTAGGAGAAACCGGGATCAAACCTTGGAGACGACATTGTTGTGAGAGAGAGCCACAAATCCCAAACATGTACCATAAAACGAACAAGTACTATACCAAAAAAATACTTCTATCTAGAACATTCAATTAGTTGAAATCTTGTAGTGCTGTAGTTACATTTCTGTCCTTTCTTAGTCCTTTGCTTATTATAATTGTATGTGGCTACTTGTTGCAGACTCTTGTATATATGAAAGGGAAGCTGAAATGTATGCTTTTCCCTTCTTTATTTGCTTTCATGATTTTAGCCTGTAAAACTATATACTTGATCAAAGCTTTACCGCCTAAGTATGCATAGATTTGCTGGTAATGGTATTACTGGTTTTATGATCACATATCTGCCTTCATAAAAAAAATTTCCGAGAATCATTTACCTCTTCCCAAGTATGAAGAAACCAGTTGACCGAATGAGTTTAGACTACAGCATCTCACAGAGGGTAGTGGCCGTCAATTCTGTCATCTGTAGTGAAATATTTTGAGGAGATTGCACTTATTGCTTTACTAGTTAAACTCCAGCCTAAGTTCATGTTACATTTTCTAATTAAAATATTGTAATTATTGGTTTGGTGCAGATTACTTTTTATTTTTAAAATATACTTGAGGTCATAGTTCAGCTAAGCTGGATCAAGTCCTGAAAGATCTAGAGCAACTTGATTTTGAGTGAAATTTTTGGGCTTTAACATCTTGAGCATTTTTTTAAGGAATATATCATAGTGCTGGTTTTCCTTGGTTGATGCTGCCGATTGAAGTTCTAAGAGAGAATTTTCCAACTGTCCAGAACTGCAGGTGCAGCAGCAAAAGAGCCAGCAGGACAGATGACAATCTTTTACTGTGGGAAAGTGAATGTCTATGATGATATTCCCGGTTGTAAGGTCATATATCTTCCACTTTTCTTCACAGTTCAGATATCATATGGCTTATATCCCCCTATTTAAGCATTATTATACAATGGTTTTGCAGGCTGAAGCAATCTTGCAACTTGCAGCTAGCCCAATGTCATTTCCTCACGAAGTTCTAGCTGATCAAAGGACCGCAGCATGGTCCATTCCATGCCATTCACAGGCTGCGAGCGTCAAAACAAGCCCATCCTCATCGATGGTTATATTGCCACCTCAACAAACAGGTAGGCTTTTGGGTTGGTTTAGGTGCTTTTAACTTTCGCCTCATTTCTCTTCTTAGTCCATATGTAGCTTGTGTTCCCCGGAGCACTGAAAAGGAGAAATAAGCAGAGCTCTTATCTTTTTGTGCGGATGAACCTGTTTTAGTTCGTAACGAATTGAACCTTGTTGTATGTCAGTAGTATCTGTGAGGGTAAATGTATTGGCTTGTTTAAAAAATGGGTATGATACAGTGCTTATATGGCAGGATTGTTCTCTACTGATTATTGACATGCCACTTTCATTTTCTTTCCAGTAAATTTATCAGAAAACTGTCAATTTCTTCGAGAAGAGAGCAATGCATCTATTGAAGATAGCCTTGGTAAATGCTTCCTTCTAATTATCTCATAAAATCTCGCCATTTCCTTTAGTGTGCACCGTGCAGGAGAGATAAATGTGCTTCTTTACATGTTCACACCCTTGATTCATGGCTCGAGATGATTGATGTGTCATGACTACTCATTCACATGTTTTTTTCAATGTTGGTTAGATTTTAGCTTTCTGTTATAGAACCTGTATTTTTGCAGTAAGGTACCTTTGAATAATAAATTTAAATTCTTGAACTACATAGATGCAGCAGTGTTGCTGGTCTTCAATTTAATGAATTATTATTGGAACTTACTTGCCCTTGTTTTTGTAGTTTTCATGCGCATTAGCACTCTTTTGCCTTTATTTATCATCTTCATATTGATGTTAATACACTAGAGCCAGTGTGCTTAAACCTTGTCCTTCCCCCCTATTCCGTATTTTCAACCTGGAGCGATATCGTTTTGTGTATAAACATCAGTATGATAAAATCTGTATGCTTTCGTGGTAGGAATAAAAAGATATTTTGTTACTAATTATTAAGGTAATTGATTGATGTAATTATCAATGAGTGAAAAGAAACCAGTAATAGATGATGGTTTTTCGTGCAATATACAAGATGGTGTCTTTTCTGCTATAATGATTTCAACTCTTTATTTGCTCTAAATATTGGTTTAACTTGCTTCCAGAAGGACCTACTAGCAGAAAAGTATTGGTGCAAAGATATCTTGAGAAGAAGAAAGACAGGTAGCTTCCATGCCGAATATGTAGTACAATCTACTATCTAGTTTGCTTTGCTCTTTGTTTCTCATACCCCTGTTAGGTGAAGGTTTAAGAACAAGAGAAAGTTGGCACCGTCTTCAGCTCCTACCTTCGACATCTACTTGAATCAAGTGGGACATCAGTTTTCGAGTGAGCAGTTGAAACAAAGTGAACCACATTTTTCTCCCCAAGCAGAAGCACCTCGCACACCTCTTGAGTGCAGTTCCATTGAAAATGTTGCAAAGATTGCCGGTCTTGCTACTCGTGATGGAAAAGGTGACAGTGAATAATCTCTTGTATGACTGTCTTGCCTTTACACAATAATTATAGGCTTTGAACCTAGGAAATCCAGGACAAATTTAGGTACCTAAAGATTCCTCAAGGTTTTGCAACCTTAGTCCTTAGGTTCACTTTCACAGTTTCACTTATTTGAAGTCACAACTTCGTACACAAGTGCACTCTGTAGAACGGATACCGATTGATCTACAGAGTGCACCCCTTTGTATGCGAGGGCGTTTGTTTGAATATGCGGAGGCACATCTAACATTGACCAAACCAAGGCAGCTAGGCCAGGTCATGACAGCCGACAGAATAATACACTGCTGTTTCTAGGCCAGCGAGTTATCTCACTGCATTTCAAGTATGATAATTTCAAATTTTCGTATTATTATCGTATAACTGAGGTGTGATTGCCTTGGTGCAGATGCATTCAAAATATGAGCTTTGATCAGAGCCATGAGTTGGTGGGTAAGGACTAGGGGCATGGAGACCTAACCATGTGCTCGCGGTGAAGCCGTCTTCCTAGTAAGAGTTTGTAACATACTGGTTAACATGTTCTCTCTGTGGCGGCCATTGTTGTTAGCTAAATGAGTAATCTAGTTTAGTGTTGCCGTAAGCTTTTATGATCCTGTGGCAGCTGAAAGAGAAAGAAGTGTGTTGTCCCATGGTCATTTCAAGTCCTTAACAATCCTCCTTACGAAATTGAAAACAAATGAGCCGTTGAAAGAGCTATTAGGTCTAATTATTTTGCATTTTGATAAACAGTTTGGATCACTTGCTAATAAGACCTGACAAGCTTGACGGACCTGAAATTGACCTGAACACGATGACTTGAATTTGAGTAAACCTGAAATTAATCGTACTAAACTGAACCTAATCCGAATTTTAGTTGAAATAAAAATGGACTTGAACAGAATAGACTGGATTAATTTCTTGACCGATTCTAATGAACTCATAAAAGAAAGTCCCTACCATATAATACATGCAGGTGTGGTCGGAAAAGTTATTAGATGAATCGTGTTTACGACGACATCTGTGGTCTAATTAATCTCGACTATTCATCTTAAAATAACTATTTAGTAATCACGCACTTTTCAATTACATGTAAAAAAGAGGTGATAGTTTACTTTGAAAAAAAGATGAGATGAACGGATTTGATTAGTTGGGATCACAAATAATGTGATGACCCTGAGATGAACGGATTTGATTAGTTGGGATCACAAATAATATGATGAACAGGGTCGTTCATCTCATAATTTTCGCGTGATTGTGTTTAAGTTGCAGGAAAACTGCTGACCCTCTGCTTTCTTCTCCTAAATGCAATTCAAATTCCTACTTATCTGAAGTTAATTTCTAGGTCTCCATGACTAGCATAGTTTGCATTGCCTCACCCATCTACACTAACAAATTTGAACCTCTAGATGACGAATATTAAGAGGCGTTATCCCACGTCGATTAAGTATTCAGTTTCCAACGATTTTATATTAGAGTTCGTGACATCTTATCGTGCGCTTCTTTGATGCAGTCGCAGAGCTTTTGTTATTTATTTGGGGATTGATTTTCGTTTCTTTCTTATTATTCTGGTCAAAAATGTCACACTTTCTTTCTTTGATATTATTAGAGTAGTATGTAAATGAGACGAAACAGATTATAAATTAATTTAAATTCGATTTTATTAAAACTCCTACGATAGTTTGGGAAGCTCTACGACATAAACAATCTAAGATACCCTGGTACAAGGTCGTTTGGAAAGCCCCATTTATCCCCGTTATTCTTTCGTTTCATGGTTAGTTATTTTGGATAGGTTGCCGACAAGAAGTCGAATGGTGCAATGGGGATATCATGGAGACCTATGGTGTTTATTCTGTGGCATCAATTGTGAGACCCGAGACCATTTGTTTGGTGAATGTGTGTATTCAAAGAATCTCTGGTGGTTATGTAAGGATGCGAACTACCTTTATCTTTTGGATGTTGGAATGATCTCTTCGAATGGACCCTAACAAATGGCAAAGGAAAATCCTTACGTGCTACAATTGTAAGATTGGCTTGGAATATCTTCAACTATCTCTTGTGGCAAGAACGAAATAATAGATTACATGGAAAGGATATGAGGTTAAAATCTGAATTGTTTGCTCTTATAAAATTAAATGTGAAATGAAAAATCAAAGGATACAATAGGATTGGATATAATGATATTTGTATAGTTGAGAATTGGGGGATTAGCTAGTTTTTTTTCTCTTTGGGGTTTGTTCATTTAGGGTTTATTGACGTAGATATTCTTTTTCTGTATGATGGTTCTTGGATAATAAAATCTCATTTATCCAAAAAAAACTAAATTAAATTGGATTAGATTCGAATTTAAATTCGGTTAGAGTTTTTAACAAGTCAAGCGAGTTATTTGATACCCAACTCAAAAAGCTTTTTAACTACTCAAAAATATAATATACTAAAAATTTTCTTTTATAATTTAAAATCTAAATTCTTAAATTTAAAACCCTAGAATATAAATTCGGTTAGAGTTTTTAACAAGTCAAGCGAGTTATTTGATACCCAACTCAAAAAGCTTTTTAACTACTCAAAAATATAATATACTAAAAATTTTCTTTTATAATTTTAAATCTAAATTCTTAAATTTAAAACCCTAGAATATAAACTCCAAACGTAAGTCGAAACCACAATCTAAATTTTAAACTTAACAATTTAAAGCCTCTAAACCCTAAACTAATATTTTATATTTTAAAATTAACAGGTTTTAGTTTACACAAATTGTGTATCAAATTTTTGTTTGACAAGCTTTTAAATGAGATATGACAGATAATGGGCTATTCGAGTTTGACACGATAAAAAACCGATCAACACTTGACTCGAATTAAACTCAAACTCGACTCGAGCTTATATTTTTCAAACTCGTTAAAAATGACTAAAAATCTTAATAAGTTGAGTCGAATTTAACACTAAAACTTTTTGACAAGGTTTTAAATGAGACATGACATATAACGAGCTACTCGAGTCTTCAACGATCAAAAATCGATCAACACTTGATTCAAATCAAACTCGAATTCAACTAGAACTCAAATTTTTTAGACTTGTTGGAAATTATTCAAACTTCGAACTTAAACTTAAACTTAACTTAAAATCTTAATAAATTGAATCAAATTTAACTAAACGCAAACTCGACTCGACTTATTTATACCCCTAACTAAAAATATTTTTTTCTTTTAATTAAAATTAAAAAAATAACGACTCTTGAGATAATATCTTTTATTAATTAAAACAAAAAATAAACTATTTAAATATTTGGACGGTAAATAAGAAACAAATCCATCTCGAAGTAAATCTAGAATATATTTACGAAATTGACATCACCAGAAAATAATAATAATAATAATTTACGAACCAAATCTAGAACTTAGAACTTTAGCATAAGCAAGCGGCTAGGGTTGCTAACTCTCTCTCAGGATAACCGGTGATTATCGCCGCCGTATTCGAGTTCACTCAGCTCGCATTGCGATCTGCCTCGGTCAGTTTGCTTTTCTTCATTTGTTTGTTTTTTCTTCCAGTATCAATTCGCTTCGTATTCGCTTCCTGATCTGTAAAAATAGTTGTCTTTTTGGTTGCAAGTTTTTAAGCGTTTTAGCTAAATATCAAGCATTTTTTTCTTTCCTGAAAGTGAAAGAGAAAGCCTTGAATGCAAAATTCGGGTTCGTGTTTTCCTTTTGTCGTCAACAAATTCTTAAACAGTACATTTAGTTTTAATTGAGATTGCTTTTCTAAAACAAAAAAAGAAGAAGAAGGGGGAAGCGGAAGCGGAAGCGTGTGTTTTTCGTAGAATTCTACCTACGACACTCAGCATCGAATATTTTAGATAAGATAGATATCATGTTGCTCGCGAGGGTGCTTGGCTAGTGAATCCGGGTTTCTATCTGTACTACTAATTGATTAATTGGAAAATTGTTCTGTTGTTGGCTTCGAAAACTTAATGGTAGTTATCTTTAAAATTTAATTCCCCTTTGAAGTCTATGCACAATGTTTGAAGGCGATTTTTTCAAAGGATTGTTCTTGAATCTAGTGAACATTGATACATGAGAATGTTGCTGAAGTTTATTTGACCGTCACTTAATAAAGTGTGTGTATATATATATTGTTATGCGTTAGATTATTTATGTACTAGTTAGATTATTTATGTACTAACTTTGAGGTCTTATTTTCCTATTTTGTAGTTGGAGGAGAGATGAGTAAGAAAAAGAATCCTTTGGTATTTTTAGATGTTTCAATTGGGGGAGATCCAGTGGAAAAAATTGTTATTGAGGTAAGCCAAAAGCCTGCTGCACAAATCTCAACTTTAACTATGTTTTTATATGGGATGAAATTTAGAACTCGCTTGAGACTGACACTTCCAAGTAAGGATAAAGTTCTTTTCCCCACTTTGACAGCTATTTGCAGATGTTGTTCCTAAGACAGCTGAGAATTTCCGGGCTCTCTGTACAGGTATCTTTAAAAATTTCAATAATTAGTAACTTGTGTGGTAACAGGTGATTTGTTAGCATGGTGTAGTTCAATTGGTTGTGCTAACAATAGTTGTTATCATTTTACAGTGTATCAGTATTTATGAACCTGTTGTCAATTAGTTTTAAGGTCTTTATAAGTTCCTTGACTATGGAAACGAGATTTGGTAATCTCATAAATATTCTCTTTGACTAGGACAAATCACATGAAGCCTTGCTTCACAATTTACATCTGATAAACTAACTTGCCTGTATTTTCTACCAGATGAATTAACTTCACATACTTCTTTTTTATTTTTTGCTGCAAACAAGCATGGTAGGGTTTAATTATTTCAAATTGTGTCAAACTGTAGGTGAAAAGGGCATTGGCAAATCTACTGGGAAACCCTTGCACTACAAAGGAACTTTTTTTCATCGAATAATCAAAGGATTCATGGCTCAGGTATGTTATCTGTTCCTTCCCTGGGTCATCTTAATAAATGGAGGATTGTTTACCATGAGGATTGTCTCATAATTTTTTGTAGTATATCATCAAAGCTCCTACATTTTTGTAGTGGTTTCTTGCTAGTGCTTAGTGATGCAGTATTTGTTTTAATAAAGAATTGTACTTTTAGTTGGCTTATATTTCCTATTCTGTCTTAGTATCTATTTCTGCTGATAGGATGCTGATTTCTCATCTCTACAATTTTTTAATAAAGAATTGTAATCTTATACAAGCATTCTAAAAGGTCCTTTTTTCTGAAGCAATAAATTAAGGACTTAAACTCAGCTTCCCACTAATTGTTAGAAAATGTTTTAGAGATATATAATGTAGTATTTCTGCTGAATATTAACTAGTAATTCTTAGAGTTTCGCTTTGTAGGATGGATAGAAGGGTAGAAAGAAAGAAAATTGGAAGGGGAAAAAAGGGAGGAAAATATGTATTTGTTTTCTTTCTTTCTTTTTTTTTTTTTTTTTGATAAATGAAAACTTTATTCATCCAAGAAACCTCTATAAACTTCCTGTACAAGAAAACCTCTACAAAGTTATGTACTTTTAACATAAGCCCCATATACATGCTAATCTAGTGTTCGATCTAAGCCCCATATACAAACTTGAGTCTCCAGTTTCTTTCCTGCCATATGTAGTAGTTTAAGCCACCCCAGGCCACTCTAAGGATTGTGGCATGCAAGGTCTTCCCCTTACCGTCCCTGCTTATCCATGCAAACAAATCAGGCCAAGAACATCTTACCTAAGTGACATTCACAATCTCGCAGAACCATCTCCCAAATCTCCCAGAGAAATCACAATCACCAAACAAGTGGTCTCGAGTCTCCACTCCATCCCTACAAAGAAATGTATTTGTTTTCTTTCTATAGTGTGCTTGATAGGAAAGAAAAATAGAAAGAAAAAAATTTCCTTCACATCCATTTTTATGATTGGGAAATGAGAGAAAGTATAGTATTGTTTTACCATTATACAATATACATATTTCATATTGTAAGTTAACTTGAAAGATGAAATAAGATATGTTGGATAATCTTTTAAATGTAGTGAATTAGAAAAACTTCCATGTTTCTTTTCCGTTTTACTTTGTAGGAAGGTAAGTAGGATCTACTATCTATATTTTTTTACCTGCAAAAGTATGTGCCTGACAGCACTGAAGTTATTAATTTATTTTCTTTTTTATGTTGGTTTTCCAGGGTGGTGACTTTTCAATGGGAAATGGTATGCTTGCACAGTCCAATGCATGGAAACGTTTTATTTGACATCTAAATTATGCCCAGACTTGTAAGGAAAGACATTTGATTGGTTGCAGGCACTGGTGGAGAAAGTATTTATGGAGGGAAGTTTGCAGGTAGGCCTTTGCATGTGAGCACTTTATTTGTCTTATATTAGTGTAGAACTTAATCATTAAGTTTTATGTTTTCTTGCAGATGAGAACTTTAAACGAGCTCATGATGGTCCTGGCGTTCTCTCCATGGCAAACAGTGGTCCAAGCACAAATGGGTCTCAATTCTTTATAACATTCAAGCGTCAACCCCATCTTGATGGGTATTCAATACTTTCTTATTACTTATTTATGTATTACAATTTGAAAGATGAAACTATCCTATACTGCTTAATCAACAATGAGTAAAAATATACTCTGCTTAGGGTATGGTTTTGATATTAGATAGAGTAAAGTAAATACTTAACAAAAAATTGTGCTCGGCTTAGGGTATGGTTTTAACATAGAACTAATAGGTTAAGGGTTCAACTACCGTTCAAGTGCCTCCAGTTTAAAAGTGTTTTTAATAATAAAATAGTAAAACCATCTTTTACCAGGTTACCAGGATATTTTCCAGTGTCAAAACCCAGTTCTACATAGCGCTTTAGATTGCAATGACCTCTAGTTTCCTGTTAATTGGTTGGGCCTTGTGGTGCTGTCTGTTTTTTTGATTCACTACTTAGCAATTGATTATCATTTATTGAATGGTTGGCAGGAAGCATGTTGTTTTTGGGAAGGTAATTAAGGGAATGGATGTTTTGAAGAAAATTGAGCAAGTTGGAACAGGTGATGGAAAGCCTACTCAACCTGTAAAAATATCAGACTCTGGTGAATACTCTGAAAGTAAACTTCAGGATGCTGTTGGGAAAGGTGAAGGTACTGCTGTGATGTTTTAAACAGTAGTTCGTGATTTTTGTATCAGTTGCCAACTTTTCGCTGCATGGTTTTTCTTTTTCAGGGAAAGTGAAGAAATCAACCAAAGTTACTTCTTCTGACAGTTCTGACGAGCAAGTGAAGAAAAACAAAAAGTCTTTGAAGGGTAGAAGGAATAAAAGAAAAAGAAGATATTCTTCATCGGATTCCTACAGCTCTGACTCCGATACCTATTCTTCAGATTCAGAATCAGATGATTCTGCATCTGAGTCAAGTTCCTCTAGTGATGGAAGAAGACATAGGAGGAGGTCGACCAGAAGAGATAATCATAAACGTGGGAAAAAGAAGGGTGGACGAAGAGATAGGAAAAAAGGCCGGAAAGAAAGAAGATCAAAACGCAAATGGTATTGGTTAAAATCTGGTTTCAAGGACAATCCTTGTGTAACTTCTGCTTGTTAATAGTAGGGAATAAACATTTTTGTTTTGTTTTAGTTGTTGATACTGGTTTTATTTCAGGAGTTCAGATAGTTCAACTGAAAGTGAAAGTGAGACTACAAGCTCCAGCAGTGGCAGTGATGTTGGGAAGTCTAGTCCTCGTCATGTTTCTGCTCGTGCCAATCGTATCTCCAAACCTGCTGAAGGTGAATCTTTTGTTATTTCTATGCTCAACTGTTTTAGCCTGCTATTTTCTCATTCTTCACTCTAGCTTCCTTTATACACTCGTACAAGGCTAGTGGCAGTTGATTTTGGAATTGGCTTTAGCAAATCCTAAAATTCTGAAGTAGAGATGTTTTACTTTGTACAAATCCCTCTACTCAGTTCCGTCAATCATGTAAGGTTACATCATCTAGTCTTCCACCGACATTATTTATTAGTATGTGACATTGAACAAAAGCCATGGTTATTTGGGAGGAGATTGTTAAAAGATTCTGTAGGCATCTTCATGTTGATCCTTTGATACAAAGCTAAAGGCAGATTGTGATGCTATAAATGTGGAGAAAAAAATGTGCCAGGCCACTTTCTAACCAAGATTCTAATGCAGGATTAGAAAGGAATAAGTTGAAGGTAACCAAGGAAAACTTGCATGAAGAAGGTGAATTGTCCCCCAAAAGTGATGAGCTGCCCAACAATGGTCATGGAAACAAGGCGGATAAACAACATACCTATAGAGATAGCTCAGACAGATCGAGGTTTTCATTCTTTATAACTCCTTTTGTATTTTGTTGAGTTTCTCTACCATTTCAATCCAAGTTCCTTGATATCTACTTTGTGATTTTATTACCAATGTTTCTTTTACCACGTGCTTCACAGAAGTGTGAGCCCAACCCCAAAGCGGAGGCCGAACAGAAATCGTAGCCAGCACATGACTCCTCCCAAGGATGATGATAAAAGCCCTCCTCAGATATCTCACGAGCAGAACCAGGGAAGGACTTCCCGTAGCCCATTGAGTAGTCCTCCTAGGAAAGCCCCTACATCAAACCAAGGTCGTATTTCCTCTAGAAGTCCGTCTCCTGGTGGCCAACCAAAGCGTGTAAGAAAAGGTCGCGGCTTCACTGACCGCTATTCCTTTGCACGCCGGTACCGTACACCTTCTCCCGAGCATTCCCCACCAAGAGCCTACCGTTATGGTGGAAGAAATATTCCAGAAAGAAACAATGATAGGTAATCCCAGACTATAAATTGACTCGAAGGATGCTACTGTTTTCCCTTTCATAAACTTAATAACTTCCTTTTTCTGGGTGAAGGTACTCTAGGTATAGAAATAATTCAGATCAATCAACCTACAGACGCTATAGAAGCCCGGCTAGAGGCAATAGTCCCCCCAGGTTCTCTCTCTAACTTGATTTTATTGTTTTTCCACTACACAAGCAAGCAAATACAATGCATGAGACTAGAAAATAATTTATCTTCATGTGTAGATATGGTCGCAGAAGAAGTCGAAGTGTTTCTCGCAGCCCAGTTCGTTATCGTGGAAGATACAGAGATCGAAGTCAGAGCCAGAGTCCTATTCGAAGTCCTAGTCCTCGAGACAAACGACCTGCCATAAGCAAGGGGTTGCCCCTTGCAATCCCGTCTTGGTCCTCGAATCGATGATCACCGTTCTCCCCACAAAGACAAATCAGTGTCCTCGCGTTCTCGATCTCCTGATATCTCACCCCCAAGAGCTGGCAACCGAAGATCTGCATCCCCTGACAAATCCAAATCCAGCTCCCCATCCGGACAGGGAGGATTGGTCTCCTATGCAGACTAAATCCATTCCCTTGTGTTTGAAGATCTTTTCGTAGGTCATGTCATTTTATAAGTTATTATCACTTCAGATTGTGGATTCGTAGACCTTGATCAACAGTCATCCTGCAGGGGACATACCTTTTAACTTAAAACTGTTGCATCAGAAGTGCAGGAGAGATGATTTGGTACTGAAACCTTTTCTTTGATGCTATAGTTCTGCCGGGATATTTTAAAAAACAGTATCTTTAAAAACGGCGGGGTTACTTTTATAACTTATAAAAGTCGTAAGAATTTTAGTAAATTATTTGGTATATAACAAGACTTTTACAACTTTTATATAAAAAAAACAGTGTAAACATGAATTTTTATATTCTATGTAAAAAAATCGATTTAGAAATTAAAATTTTTATACTTAAAAAAATAATTTCAAATTTAGTTTAGGGTAAAAAACTTTAAAACCCCATTTTTTATGGCAATGCTGGGCTGGATTTCTATGAACCAGTCTACAAAATCGAGCCGTGTAATAATAAATTATTTTAACCATACAATTATAAATAACTATAATTCGAATGACTATTAATTAATACTTAAAAATATTCATTAATTAAAATTTCCTTTTAGCCTTAGTAATTAAAATTAACGGTTGTTGTTTTTAGAGGTTACGGGTTCGAGCATATACCAGCAGAGTGATTGATAGAGGTACAATTGCTTTTTGTCTTAAAGTTTTTTTACCTTTATTTTTTATTTAAATTTTTAAAATTTAATTTATTTATAAATTTATCTCTAAATACGATTAAACTCAACTAGTCATCGTGTTGATATTATTTAAGTCTTATCTAGATAAAAATATATTTAATTCTGTCGTCTGTTTAATCCAAAAATCTAATGGGAAAAAAGGCGGGTATGAAAAATAAGAAAGCGGGAATTGCGTAATACATGAGGAGGGAACCTGAAATCTATACAAAGTCGCGAAGCCTACGTAATGCCACATGCATCATAAAGTCACATATTTATTCCAACCGAGATAAAAAAAAAATAAAAATAAAATTACTAACGGGATTAGTCTAAGTGATAAGCAGTTTAGTTCCGCTTAAGTAAACCTCAGGTTCGAGATATTGTGTACGCAGAAAATCTCTGTCGGGAAACTCACCTATCAAAGCTAGGTGTGTGACGCAGGTTGCTCTGGATTAGTCAGGACTAAACTCTAGAACCAGAAGAACAATAAAAAAATTAAAATTTAAGATTAAAGGATAAAATAATAATATTAAAAAATAAAAATATATTTAAAAATAAATATTTTTTAATAATTATATAAAAAGACGAATGTCAATTACTTTTTCAATCTTTTATTTTATCTCTCTCTTATTCCGAAAAATATTTTAAAATCTAAACCCTATACATTATTGTCTTCCCATTTAATTAATCCCACCTGTCTTTAATTAGCCAAGTAAATTATAGATTTGTAATCCCAAAACTAAACCTATTGCGTCACTTATAATGAAGATTAGCAGCGGGAGAGTAGCATTTTGCATAGGCACGTGGAAGAAATCTTTATAGTATAGGATTCCATGGGAAGGGTAAAGGGTCATATTAGGAAGTTGAGGAATAATGTATTTGGGGTTAATTTTTAAGGAAATAAAAAATATGAAGAACATTTAAGAGAAACTTGATTTGGGGTTAATAATGTATTTGGGGTTAATAGTCGATAGTGAGTGGAGTATTGCTTAATTTGTGCTCGTTAAAAAGTGTTGTTACTTAGTTCGATTCGTTGCTCGTTAAAATATTTTGTTGCTCAGCTCGACTCGTTGCTCGTCACAGAAAAACTTACCTTATTTTTAACTAAAAGTAAAATTTAATATACTATATGAGGCTTAATATTAACATAAATCAACAAATTAAACCAAAAATATCAAAATAGTATACAAAACACTTTCAAAGTCTAAATTAGAAAGTAATAATTCATAAATTCATTCAAACTAGTATATTAAAATTAAAGTATCAATTCACAAATTAATAATTATTATTTAGATTTATTTTTTAATAAAATAATTTTAAAGTAGCTATTAAAAAACATTTTAAGAAATTAACGAGCTGCTCACGAACTTATCAAGTCGAGCGAATTCAGATCAGATTTTTATCGAATTTTAACTGAGTTAAGTTTAAGTAACTCACGAGTTGTTCAATTCGTTTAACACCTCTAAAGAGAATATAATATTTTTTACAGTGTCTTTTAAGGTCATCATCTTGAAAAGACGATTATAATTTTTTATATATTTTTATAAGATCATCACCTATAATTAACGATTGAGAAATAAATAATTTTACATGATACAATAATATGCATACAAAACTTGAGTCGCTAATAAAAAACATTTTTTAATTCAATCATCTTCTGGAAATAATAATTTAAAAATATTATAAATTACTAAATATTCTCCGATAACCCTTAAATCCCTAAATTTAAACCCTAAACCCTACTTTATTCCCCAAATTTGGCATCAACTTCACCCCCACTTGGTTGCAGTTTTGAAAGAGGTAAGGCCATGTGAAATCGTGGCATCCTTAGTACACTTCCCGAGCAAAGTGGACTGCACACTCCCAGACCTAAAAAGTTAACCTAAAATTAAGTACATTAATATATAAAATAAATATTACAAAAAACCAATCAATTTAGTAAACGTTATTATTTTTTTTAAAAAATGTCATTGATCGTTGATTAAATAGACTGTAAAACAGAACGTTGGTACTAGTAAAATAAATTAACTGAAAGATAAATGGATCGTATCATGGTATAAAGGTCACTGTCTTAGAAACAATTCGCCCCGATGTGTGTACTTGCTATTTTAGTCGGTTGTTCCCAAAGGTTAGCACGATCGCTCCAAACAGTGTACACTTAAAGTTTGGAGTGAACTATGGTGGTAGTGGTCGTTTGAACTGGAGTCAAATAAAAGCTAGCAAAAGCTTTTAAATAATGCTCTCAATTTCTCTAAAAAAAACAGAGAGAAAAACCTCTTATTTATAGGTTGAAAACTGGGACAAATCTGTCCGAGAATCAAACAAAAATGATTTAAGATTTAAATTTTAAATTTAATATCAGATAATATCAAATCAAATATCAGATAATATCCATTTAAAATCTTGGATAATATATCAGATAATATCTATTCAAAATTAGATTTAATAACAGATAATATCAAATCAAATCTCTGATATTTATTAAATTTGATCGATTACACATTTAAAATTCAAAAGGAATTTTAAATTGACCGAACTGCTCTTATATCTCCTATAAATATAGAGTGTAGGATTCAAGCATTATACCACAATCCCCACTAATGCGAAGGAATCCTCCAAAAAAATACAAAGTTCGACCAACACAAAACGAGCACAAGCGAGATTAGTTACTTAAATACATAGTGAATGATCGATCTTGAACTAGTACGTAGTGATGATGAGTAATCATCCTCTTAGACAAGTGAAACTAGTCTTGAACTTTCTAAGATCAGAATGAACTCATAACACATAACTAATCTCAACAACTCAGGATTTGTATATACACAAAGTATATATTTAGCCATCTTACCTCAGGATTTTAGTAAGTGTATTAGAAAAACAACTCATCATTTTTCATAGAAGGTGGCTAACCCTTCTCATTTACATAGGTTATTTCACCAAGTTTATCTCAACATAAACCGACCAAAATCGGGCTATGAAATAATTAAGAGCTTTGTATAAAGCTCAACCTCACAAGAAAATAAGGTGATTTTCTTCAAGTTCATATTAAATGAACCACCCAAACTCTGGGCTAACGTCTTTGTTCGGTAAATTCAATAATGTTCTTCTCAATAGAATAACCCAACCTCTTTAGGTAGAATTTATTAAGAGTTAAAATAAACTCATCCTTCCGAACAGTAAATTCAATTAGTCCTTCGGAATAGGTCTAAGAACTTATTAAGAGCAATTATTCAACCAAAATCAGTAAATTCATTAAGTCTTTCTCACCAAGACCACCCAGAACTTGGGCTATATTTCAAGTGTGATATTCTTTCAAGAGTTAAAATAAAACGTATAATTTTATATTTTTTATAATATTAGATTAATGTTTCAATATCTTTCAAGTGTGATATTCTTCTTCACTTGATTCGTAATGTTACATGTTAATGTTACGTTTTTTTATACTATTTACTTTATATAAAATAATTGGTGTGAAATTGGATAACTAAAAGACTACTATAATACAGTTTATTACTAGATTATCATCTTCTTTTCAAAAACTGTTATTTATCGTTAAATATCGTGAATAAAACAAATTAGATCGAGAGAATTGCTTTTCGAAATAAACCCGTTTTTAATTGGGCAGTAAGTGGTCCAATAGGTATTGAAATAGTCAAAATCAGAATTTGACCCTTTTTTTTATATCAATAATCCAAGTATGGCAATATAACACATGTAACTATTGGCCTTGAATGTTGTATTTCATATTTTCATGTATACGTCAAGGGAGAGTCAAAGACGTGGGACGACAAACAACAGAAAAAACAACGCAGAAAGGAGTGGTTCCATGGGAAAGATGGAGAAGGTCGATAGGAGAAATTATATCATGGGTCAGTCCCATCACATCATCTATGAGATCAACCAATAGAATTTGTTCACCTCATTATTTTTTAATTTTTCAAGTGAAGATTTACTTGAGAAAAAATTATAACATGAAAAAATTGATGAAGTGGTCAGTTTTTATTGGTTGATCCCATGAACAAGAGGTGAGACTGACCCATGATATAATTTTTCAGGTCGATAGGGATTCCGGGTTCATCAAGTTGAAACACGAGGCATGGGTGGGCAGGTCATGTAAGACACGTAGATATAGACAGTTAATTTTCGAATATAGGCCAAAAGCTACGGTAAACGTAGGAGAACGCCATCTGCAGGTGGCGATTTGGGGGGTGACGTTCTTTTTTATTTTAATATTTTTTTTGTTAATTTTGAAGAGAGGATGTCAACTGCACATAGCGTTCTCCCATTTACACTATTCATTTTGGCTTAGATCCCCAAATATCAATTTGAGATCTTTATTTTCTTAACTAAAAAAATAAATGGATTATCCATCCAATTTTATGAAGATTTTAGGTCTTATACAATTTATTAAAATGAGATTTTTATTTTATTAAAAATATTATTAGTTTTAAAGATTTTAGAGTCTTATGCAGTTTAGTTACAAATATATATATTTTTTAAATAAAAAATATTATTTTTTATGTTTTAAATTTTAAATAATTATTATATAAACACATAATTATATATCTATAAATATTTAATTTATTTTTTTTTAATTTTTTAATCCCTCTTTTTTGGAGACATATGCGGTCGATTTTGTGATTTTTATCTAAAACCCCTTTAAAATACAATACAATACAATTAAACGATGATAAATTTAAATATTTATTTATAAATTGAAATTTCTATTTTTTTAATAATATAATATTTTTAATTATGAAATATCAAAAATTAATATTTTGGATTTTAAAACCAGATAAGAGAACTATCCCATGTGAGATGGGCAGGGTCCTCCAAGTTAAAAACAGTTGGGTTCAACTCCCCAACCTTGTATATGACTCAGACTCCTCCATCTCTGTATCATTGCTTCGGCATTCCCCAAATCTGTTTCCCCCAATCACCTTTTTTCTATCTTATTTTACAACTCTGCTGCTGCGGCATATGGGAGGGAGGCATTGCGCCCAATAAACTAATAGCACCACAGTTGCCCAAGACAAGTTTCAATATTACTCTGATCTAGGGACCCAAACCTAAAAGTAATGTGGAATCCTAGCTTTAAAATTTATTCGAATAAAAATCATTTATCTCTTGTTAAAATATTATTTATGTCTGATTCTAAAAAATGTAAAATTAAAATTTAGAACATGAGAATTTTGTTCGGTTTATACCACTAAATAAACTCATTCTTTGAGTAAACTTCTTCCTCAAACTCATATTGTCTAAGAAATGATAGACTTGATCCGACCTAAATTATAGAAAAATATTTTTAGATTAAATTATAAGAAATAATTTTAGGGATTTGATTATAAAATATTATAATTTTAAGAACTAAATTATAAATAAAAAATTATTTTAAGGACCTAATTATAAAAGATATATAAATAAAGGATTATTGTTATAAATATCTTTAAAATTTATGAAAAAATTATATATTTAATTTTGGGTCAAATCGAGTCAGATATTTTATACCCTAAATCAGAATCTGACACGATATCTATCTAAAGAAGCACTAGTCGACCCAACCTGGATTTGATTTCTTTTATCAAAAATTCGACCCAATCTAAATCTAATTTTTTTATAAAAATCCAACCTGAATCAAATCCATTTTTTTATCAAAAATTTGACCCAATCAAATTAAGTCAGATCAAAATCCGATCGAACCGAATAAAATATTAATCCCTACTCAAAAGTTATTAAACTCCATCTCTACTGGTCAGTAGTCATAAAAAACAAGATCATCTTTACTATTAAGATCACTTTATTTTAATTTTTTAATGAATGTGTTCGGTAAGACGATGGGAGTCCTTTCGTATTGGAAACTGTGCTCCATGCATGCTTAACCACATACATGTACCCCGGGCATGGAAACCTGAAAAACTAAAATCAATGTACCTTAAATTTCACTCATCAAGTAATCAATTTTATAAGTGTTGGAGGCTTTGTCTTTGGAAGAGGTTAGACGCCCCCGAGCAGGTGACTATAAAAAGGTTCGGTCATCGTTCCAAAGGCACGAAATGTAAGGGAGCAGATGACGACACGTAAGGAGAGAGCATTGACCACGGAGGATTACCTGCAGCGGCAGTGTCTGTCCAGCCCACTTATACTGCAACAAACAAAGTCCTGAGACGAAGAAGGGGTAAAATTACAAACTACTCCAATTTCCCAAAAATATTTGTAAAAGGAAATTTAGAAAAAAAAAATTTGTCATTTCATCAAAAGGTTAGGGGTAAATTAGTCCATTTGACCTACCTCAATGTTCTTTTCCTAAACTTCCCCGTCCTTTAAAAGACCAGAAAAGCGGGAGATGCAGAAATAGACTGCAGTCACAACCCCACTCAACTAGAGAGGAAAAGAAAAAGGAAAACGAAGAGAGAATCAGAAACAGAAAAAAGGGGGGAAATGGAGATAATTGTTTAAGATGGGATTTTAGTTAATTAGATTATATGTTAAGAGAAAGCAGAGGATAACAGAGTTAAAACAGAGAGGGAAAACCTTTTATTTTTCTTTGATGACGACGGGAGTTATGCCTGAGAAAAATCTAGAAGAGCAGATTGGAAAACAAATGGGTTGCATGGCTGCTTTCTTTCAGATCTTTGATCGCCACCAGATTCTTAACGCCAAACGCCTACCTCCTTCGCCGGTTGGTTTCTTTTCGATTTTTTTAATGGGGGTTGTCTGGGAGATTTATTTATGAGTTGGTCATTTTTATTGATTTTTTTTTTTCAGGCGAGTGAAACGACGTCGGAGGAAGATAAGGCCGTGGAGTCGCCATTACCATTGAGAGAATTAGAGAAGCAGCTGCAAGGCCGATTAGCACCGTCACTGGACCGTTTCAAGCAATCTCCCTTGATGTCGGAGCTTCAGTCTTCATCGCCGGAACCTTCCACCCCGTCGGGAAACCAGAAAGAGGCATCTCTCCCGCTCCCCGTATTCGAATTCAAAGAAGGCAGCGCGAGGTCACCGTGGAAATTCTCCAAAGAAGCTCCGAGGCTCTCTCTCGATAGCAGAGCCGTTGTTGATGCTAAAGGAGGCCTCCAACCACGTGAGATTCGTACGAACCAATGCAAAACCAACATTGAAGAAAATGGAGAGGATGACAACGACAAACAACGACGGTCACCTAGCGTAATCGCGAGGCTCATGGGACTCCGGTCGTTACCGAATTCCGATCCCGAACATAATGGAAAATCGGAGCTCCGAAGATCGGCGTCGGAAGCTAGAGGCAGAGATCTATTTCAGTATCGTTTTACGGATGGAGTTAATTTCCATTTAAAACAGACCCAGCTACTAAATTTCCAAAACGAAGAGATTCCGAGCAATGTAATGAGAGGAAATGGAGCCAAACAAGAACATTTAATGAGTAACAGATCAGAAAGCTTAAGAAATGCGAGAACCGTACCAATGAAAGTTGCGGTTCGAGGATTAGGCCAAAGCAAATGTTTCTACGATTCAGCCGATTTTTTTCCCGAACCAAAGCAAACCGTTTCTATCTATGGTGAGATCGAGAAACGTCTTAAGCTCCGAGGAATCGACGAGCCATCGAAAGATCTCGAGACTCTTAAGCAAATCCTCGAAGCTTTGCAACTCAAAGGCCTTTTGCATACCAAGAAACCTTCAAACCAGACAGATAACAGAAATTTTGTTTATGAAAATGAGCAATCTCCGATTACCGTCATCAGACCGGGAAGATCACCAGCTTCCCCGGCCAGAAGGATTGGCAACGAATCGCCTCCTAGTAATAGATCAAGGCCAAAACCTCACCGGAACTTGAATGTCGAGGTTTCGCCGACAATGAATCCTAGACGTGATCGATCGGAGAATGAACGGAACCAAAGGAAGAGTAGGGGTTCCGTATCTCCTAACAGAAGGCCATTGAGCGTTGAAACGCAGAGGAGAGGGAATGGTAATGTGGAACAGAGAAGAGTATCTCCGGTTCAGTCCCCTCGTGTTAATGTGAGAAAACCCGGATTGGATCAGACGATTAATAGATCACCGAGAAACAGGAAATCAACGGCTGAGATTTATCAGAAAGAAGAGGTAATATTTGTTACAGCAGAGGACGGAACATCCACTGTGTCCGATAGTAGCATTAGCACATATTCTCAAACTGACACGGAGGTAAAATTTTCTAAATTACTTAATTACCCCGTAAATTAGGTTATTTAATTTCGCATAATTAACTTATTGTTTTCTGCATTCTGTTTTTTTCAGAGATCGAAGTACGGGAGAAGCCTCTTAGAACGGTGCGATAAGCTTCTTCACAGCATAGCAGAGATGACCGCTTCAACTGAGTCGCAACCGAGTCCTGTCTCTGTACTTGACTCAGCGTTGTACAAGGAGGAATCGTCTCTTTCCCCGGTTAAGAAACGGAGTATCGATTTCAAAGGTAAGAACGAATTTTCTCCCTTGCAATCGGAAATATATATTTTTTTTGTTAACCTAATTTCCGTTGAATCAGAAGACGACACGTCGAATTCTGCTGAGATCTCGTCCGACGAATCGAAGTCCGACGATCAATCCGACGTTTGTGATTACATCTACGTTTCCGATATCCTGAGGGCATCAAATTACCTACCGGATGATTCCGATGTCTTCTTGTTGCTGGAGAAGCAACAACTTCTGAAAGGTAAAGACAGTTCCAAAGTCTCTAGACTTCAAAGGAAACTTATATTCGACATCATCAACGAAATCCTCAATCGAAAGAGACGATTACCAGCATGGAAGCTTGTCGATACTACAAATTCAGGATCGGGACAGCCACCGTTGCAGCAAATTTGGTCAGAATTCCAAAAGATTCGAGAGCGAGACTCATCGGACGACTTGTTCGAGATCATTTGTGGTGTGTTGAGAAAAGACCTTGCCGGTGATGCAATCAACGGTTGGGTAGATCACCCTGTCGAGATGTCGGAATCAGTCCTCGATATCGAACGCCTAATATTCAAAGACCTGATCGTCGAAACCATCCAAGATCTGGTTGCTTTTTCTGGGAAAAGGAATAAAATCTCAGCACTTCGTAGGAAGTTGGTGTTCTGAAGTGAAGGATGAAAAAGACAGTCCCTGTTTGTTTATTTTTTTAAAAAAAATTCCTTCGCGCGTTTTCTTGTAGCTCCTTCTAAGTTGCTTTTCCCTCCTAATTTTATATATTTTGATAATTTTTTTTCACTTTTAAGAAATTTAGTAGATGTTGGTCGTAATTTTAGCCGTAGAAAGGGATTTTGAGTTTATGGGAAAAATCGATAAATGCATTGGGTTTAGAGTTTTAAATAAATTAAATATTTTTTTATATTTATATTTTTGAACAAGATATAAAAAATTATTTTAAATTTAGAAATTAATTCATACGTTACGTGGAATCAAGAGAAGTATATTATATTAGGAAGGCGGATTAGAAGGGTGTAAATTGTTTTTCTCTTTTTTTATACTTTCATTCGTGTCTCCGTTTCAGATTAAAGGTTTAGTGTATGGTTTAGTGTTTAAGGTTAAGGTTGTGATTAGGGTTTAAGAAATTAGAAGTATGTTGTATTTTTTAGGGTGTATGGTTTAGGATTTAAAAAATAAGAGTTAGGGTTAAAAATTTAATTTTTTAGAAATTTTGAATATGAGACACGAATAAAGGTATAACAAAGAGATAAAGGATTTTTACCCGAATTAGAGTGGCTTTGCTCCTGACTTAAAAGTTAAATTTCTGTTGGTTTTCATTCTTAAATTGGCATGGAACGTCTGTATGCATATTGTATGAGAAGAATGAAATAAAATAAAATATAAAAATATTCATAGGGATTGGTTTAGCTTGATTGATTGTATAAAAGATATAGTGAAGAGGGGCAACCGTCAATTATCCCGAACACTTTTTTTTACTTTTTTTATATTTAAATTTTTTTAAAATTTGTTTTTTATAAATTTATTTCTTTTATTTTTATACATTTATATTTTGTCCTTAACCCTAAATCCTAGCTCGGTCCATAGTGTTTACAGTGTTTTTTTCCTATCTTTTGCTAAGGTATTTTGCACCATTGGCTTCTGCTCCACTCACCCTGTTTCATAAACTTATCCAGCACCATTGGTTTCAGAACATTAAGTAATGCACTGATCCAAGGCAGAGGAATCTAAGCTAGTAAGCTACCAGGTTTTGTTTCATGGTTTTAATTGCATTTGTCAGAAAAAGGACAGTAAAACCTGGTTGCTTGCCTACAAAACCCCCAACACAATTCACAATGAATGGGTTGATGGCTTTGAATCAATCTTTTCATTGAACTGGAATTCAAAGAACAGTGGCTGCTTACTTGGGACACAGTCACAGTCATTGAAAATGATACAATCAGAGAATAGGGGGCATGGGGCTGACTGCTAAGGGCCCTCACTCCATTAAGTTCCTGAAAGAGTTGTGGGAGACACTTGATGGAACAAAGGGCTTCCTTCAGAAAGTTTTTCGGAGGAAAATTAATCGTCAAACGGAAAAAGTTTACCAAATATATTATGATTACGTTTTTTTAATCTTGTTTTTATTTTAATTTTAAACGTACGTTCTGAGAAGTTAAAATCTTTAACTTTTTAAACACACCTTCACTTTAAACATGAGGTTTATTAGTTTTACCGAACCGAATCAAACTCTAAAAAAAAAAAAAAAAAACACTATTGAGTGAAAAATTCTGTCCTTTGGCCATTACATTGAAAACATGAAAATTGAGTGTGATAGAAGAAGGCATGCATGCAAGAGTTCAATTAGCACGCGTGCCATGCTTGAAATTTATTGTTCTTTTTTAAGCAAAGGTTCCATAATGGCAATGGAGTAGGACATGGGGATTTTGTCATATCCATCACACTTATTTAAAATCAATTGTGTTTGAATAGATTTTATAAATTATTCCGGTTGATTTAATCTGTTTTTGTTTTATTAAATTTTGATAACACAATGTTTAATATTTTAATCAATTATTTCAGATTAAATATCGTAAATACTCATTATAAATTTTAATTAGAATATAAATAGTTTTATAAGTTATTCACAATAACTATGTATATTACTCAATAAAGTTATAGATGCTAAAGTTTTAAACTGTGTACGATCTGATAAGGATAAAACAACGGCAACTGAAAAATATTACTCTGAGATAAGTTTATACTCAATAAACGCCTGTTAATTAAAAGTTGGATTTTTTAGTTGCTAATAAACGTCATTTTGAATGTTAAAATAATAAATAATAATTTGTTGAAGATTAAATAATAATTATTTAATGTTATTATGATCAATAAACAAACATTGAATGATACCTTAGATTAAGTAGTTGATAAATTAACCCTTTATCTAAACAAAACATGATTTTATTGCATGTCAAGGATATGGTACTCCAAAAGCTAACAAAAAATGTCAAGAGGACACTAACTTAATCATAAATTTAATGTTACAAGAATTTAAATTTATTAAAATTTATTTTTGTGTTATAAATTTATTTTTTACTTTTAAATATTAAGCATTATCATCTAAGCAGTTATTGATGTTGGTTTTTAGACACTGTGACATGCAGATTGTACATAGAAGGTGGACTGATCTTTGTGTTTCGCTGTAATCAAAAACAAAAGACGAGTCTATTAGCTGTTATCTTGAGTTTTTTTTAGTTTGTGCTAACTATTTTATTTGGTAAGAAAGAAATTTAGTTTACATGGACATAATCTTTACACGTTTGATGCTTTATTTTTGCTTATAAAGAAGATATTAGTGTTGATTTAGAATTTTTGTAGGTCATTATTTTTGTTAGAGAATTGAAAATTTTTGTAACCCTTTAATATCTTTATTTTTATAATTATATTAACTGTTTTTTTTTATGATTTTTTGATGAATAAATAATATTTATCCGAAAAAATTTAATTATTGGGTTCTTTCATCAATTATGATAGATCACATCAAATGGATGTAGTACAACCATTTTATTTCATGTGCTTTATCTGTGTTCTTAATAATACACTGAATTGAACTGAAATGCTGTGTTTTTTGTGGGGTTTATAATGCATCATAAAAGTACAAAACCTAGCCGTGGGCCTCAATTTGGTCCACTATCTACTTTTTTATTACATCAAAGGGCCTTATGGCCCATGTTCTAACATGGCTGGTCCCTCTTACTACTAGGCCTTAGCCATTCCCTTGTAACTGTTGATGCATAGAGATAGAGAGAGGCCTACCTGAAATAATAACAGGGTCTAAGATTATTCAAAGCAATAATAATAGGGTTTTTAATCATTTCTAACCAAAATACTGTAAGTTTTTTTAATAAAAAAATCAAAAAAAGTTTAATATCTTTTATGTAAGTTTTAACTCGAGTTATAATATTCAAAGAGTTTCTCTCAACTCAATTTTAAAGTTAATCGAGATCAATACAATACTCGATTCATTAAGTAAAACTCAATTCAAAATAATCGAAATCTATAGAATATCTATGAAAACTAGTGTTAAAAGTACCCAACATGATCACAAGTTCAAAGTAACAAGCCTACAGAGTTACTACAAACTTATATACTGACCAGATGTTCTAGACAGTTAAACAAAGCCTACAAGTAGCAGATAAGACACATAATGAACAGATGAAAGGTACTGGAATGTAAACATATAGTTGAAATCAGGCATTACTAATCTTTGGTGGTTTTGTTAATGAGGGACTTGTGGATGTGAGGGATCACACCACCACCGGCAATGGTTCCCTTGATGAGGGTGTCAAGCTCTTCATCCCCCCTAATAGCCAGCTGCAGGTGCCTTGGGGTGATTCTTTTCACTTTCAGATCTTTGCTTGCATTTCCGGCCAACTCAAGAACCTCCGCCGTCAGGTATTCGAGGATAGAGGCCAAGTAAACGGCGGCTGTGGCACCAACTCTTCCGTTTGCAGCAGCACGAGATTTGAGGTGACGGTGGATACGACCCACTGGGAACTAATATCAGGAAACAATGAAGAGTATAAGGGGTCTACCTACAAACACAAGAATCATATCCCAAATACCAGGTGGAAAGCAAACCTTCATTTTGCTATGGTTTTACCAGGGAAACAAAACAGACTACAAATATGAAAATGTAATTAACCAACTACATGCAATCATAATAGATTTGTTTACTTCATGATATAGAAACAATGTGATCTAGTTAAAGAAAAAGTTACACCAGATGCATATATATATATATATATATATATATATATATATATATATATATACATACATACATACACTCTAAATGCTCAAACCCAACCAGCTTCTAAATTTCAAGAATTCAGTCTTCTTTTTTCATAAGGCTAAAACAAGAACTACAAATCATTGAAAAATTGAAAACCCACATACCAAAATAAGAGTACAATCTTCATTATTTTATCCTTCAGAACACTGCTATCAAAAACAAGTCTAGTATAAACCTACTAAATAATTACAAAAATGTGAAAGTACAAAGGAACAGAAGAGAAAACATGCTGAAAAGCTTAGGCATAAAAGGGAAATCCAGCACTTATATAATCTGAATGAAGGCAACTCCAGAAACTTCAAAGAAATGATTCAGAAATCAGAACTCAAATTCGACCCTTTAATGAATATTCTGAAGAACCAGGTGTTTTGACATCAATACAGCTTGCAAAAGACTCAATCATCAATCACAAGTACATTGAAATTCAAATGTTCTTTCTCTTAGCTTATGCATATAGTGCCTAAATCTGGAGAGACAAATGATTTCATATCACTTTCCATAGATTGTTCAAATATCTACAATTATCAAACCCAAGAAAACCAACACAAAGCATACATTCTCGATTCACCCCTTCGTTTCATAATTCGTGAGCCAAAACCTAAAGTGGTTGTAAATTTTGAGAAACACCTGAATTCCGGCACGAGATGAACGAGAAATCGGGCGCTTCTTGTCCTTATCCTTGTCCTTGTTAGCTGCGGTTGTTTTCGCCGCCAAAAGCCCCTTTCCACCTTTTCCTGCCATCTTCGTTCCCCTTTAAAACCAACACATATACAAGCTTTAATTCATACAAACAAAGGAAGCGAAAAACAACACATATTCAACCCAGATCTGCTGAATCATAATTAGATCTAGTCAAAGAAACTCTCAGAATCTTATAAACTTGAATCGATATATATTTATAATGCAGTAGGGGAACATAAAAAGGTGGTGGCAAGATAGACCTGAGAGACTGAGAAGAACCGGAAGCCTGAAAGTGAAGAAACGGCGGCAGTACGAAATAAAAGGATAAGATTTCTGGGTTTATAATTACCTTGAGATTTGATCGTCATTTTAAATCCCGGAAAATGAAATGGCGGTTAACTTTGGGTGGGAAAATCCATAGATTTCGACAATTCAAAATTTTCGAGGGATTTTAAACTTTAATTACCAAATACCCTTTACCCTAACTCGTGGTGCATGTAATTAATTTCATCGATGATTAAATTGAATTAATCATAGTTAAAATAATTAAAAATTTTAAAAAAATTTAATTTTTTGATCGAATTAAATTAATCATAATTGAATTATTGAATTAAAATTATTTTAATAAATTTGATTGATTTTTAAATTAATTAAATTTGTTATAAAATTTTGAATAAACTATATATTAGTGTAATACCCGAATTTCATCCGAATTCGAATATAAAATAAGGTCGCAAGTAAATATTAAATATATATAATATAATATAATATAAATAAATAAATAAAAATATATATAAAAATAAAATAATAATATAAGATAAGGTTGGTATTCGGTTACTAGATGAAGAGGTTTTCGGTAGTTGGTTTTCATTTTAAGGGGGGTTAATGTTGGTTTCCAGGAAAGGGGGGACCATTTTTTCGGCAGGGAGAAGGATGATCAATTTTGAACTACTTTCGGCATAGAAATTGGAGATCAATTTTTTTGCATGGACAGTGGTTATCAGAATGGAATTCGGTGGTTGGCTTGGGGAGGCAAACCGAAAAAAAGAAAGGAATGATCTGCAGGGGGAGAGCATCCACGCAAGAAAGCCATGATGGATGTGAATGTTGATTTGGTCCACAAGATAGGTGCTTCCATGGCCGGTCCTTCTTGAAGGAACACCAATAATCATCTTTCTCTAGTTCTTGACAATCTTTGTATCAAACACTTGAATTTATTAGATGGAGGTGAGAAGCTTGATATATCCTGGACCTGGAATATGAAAGTTGTAGGCATTTCCACACTGAGAAACAAGGCAGAAAGGTAAAGTTTTCATTTTATTATTAATTACATTTATTTATTTATAATATTTTATTTAATGTTTTAATTAATTATTTTATATATTTGTATGTATATTTTTAAAGTCATATAGAATATTTGTTTAGGAAATCACTTAATTTCACTTAGATTAATTAAATTAGAGCCTCTTTAAGATTAGTCACTTTAATTAAATAATTAATTAAATAGGGAGATAATTTAGTAACGATGGCGTTCTAATCTTATACCTTGGATACACTAAGTGGTCAGTATTATGAAATGGCATTATGTTAGCCAAGAGTGTACTTCGGTTTCGTATTCGGCGCGTCATCGAAACGTAGAAAATGATAAATATTTTAGGGTTAGAATTTAATAAAATTAATTAGGTAAAGATTAGTAACACCAGTAGAATTATTAATTTTGTTTGGTGTCGAGATGGTAGTGTCCGTGCATTCGGATGTTATCATAATACACCCGGTAAAATTAATAATTTAATAGGGTTTAAATATTTAAATTGATGGAGCCTTTTTAGGTTAGAACTTAAAATTGACAAGATAATAACCGATCATGCATTTTAAAACCTTTTGGGTCAAAATTTATATTTCTTTAAATACGAGTCAAGGTTTCCTATTATAGGACGTCTTATTCAAAGCTCGTATTTAAAAGATATGTATCTTTTTATCCAAAAGGATATTTTATTCGAGTGATATTTATTTGCCAATAACGAATTAAATTAATATTATTATTCGAAATACCGAAATGCCACGTGTAATTAAAAGGTACCGATTTTCGGGTGCTCGTAAGGGTCGTCCTTACGCGTAACCGACGCCCGAATCCAAATATTTTCAAAATGAATCTTTGGTTTATTTTATGGTGTCTGGCCTACCAAAGTGGCCGGTGGCGACTCCAAATTAATTTCAAAATTCAAATGTTTTCAATAAAATTTAGCTTTTCCATAATTAAATCGATTTTTATAAAATTTATTCGCCAGGCTATTTTCACACGTTTCGATTTTAAAATGGTCGCGACAATTAGATCACTAAATTATTGTAAAATAAATTTATAATCATTAAACTTTTGTTTTTATTAATTTGATAAAATTTTAATAATTATTTTATAATATATCAAAAATTTTAATGATAATTTTATAATTTTTAAAAGTTTATTAATAAAAAATAAATATATGAAATATATATAATATTAATATATAATAGTTTTATTTAACTTGACTAATTCGATTAATTAATTAATTTTGAACTGGATTAATTAATAATTATTTTTTAAATAATTATTATTTAAATCTATATAACAATTCGGATTCGAATACAAGTGTCGGATTAAACCAAATAGTTGGGCTTCGAGTTTGGGTCTTGTTGGGCCTTAGGCATGTTGGATTGAGAGTTAGGCCTTGGTTAGTGGGGGCATTCTAGCCTACCCAAGCTCGGCTTGAAAGAAGTCGTGAAAAAACTCGAAATAATTATATCATATATATACATGTGTTATATATACATTAAAAGTAATCTCTTTATCAAAAGAAAGACAACAAAATAAGAGAATTCCACTAAAAATAAATTAACTAATATAAATTGAGTATTTTTTTTTCATTTTTCAATTTTGAATTTGGTTTCGTTGTTGGTTATGAATTTTTTTAACGAGATCCTATATTTTATTGAAAAATATAATAAAATTACTTATTTTGAGTCGAGCCGAGCTGAACTGAGCCTGACGAGCTTTGAGCCTGAGCAATATTATTTTAGAGCTGAACCCGAACCTAAAATTCTGAATTCGCCGAACCTTAAGTCCGAACTAAGTTTAATAACACTGTTTCTAAACCAAACCTGACTAGATGAGTTAGACTCAAACTCATCTTGTTATCGCCAATAATTAGCATTCATTCAACTTCTTAATATAGAAAATAAGAAGAAAAACTCTAATTCGAAAAGGCACTGATCCGCTGCTCCAGGCTCCAAAATAATATCCCTGTTCCTTTTTTTTTGTTTCAAATGTATTTTTCTCTCTTCTGTCTGTAAATGCAGCAAAGATTTCTTTTCTCGCGGGTTCACGATTCTTAACGTACACCAACACCCATCTGTTGGGTCTCGTTAGTTTCAATTCTAATATTTTTAGTTTTCAAATCCCAACCTTTCCTTTTTCTTTTCATGTTTGAACTATTCGCACAGTTTCTTATATCTTCATTGGGAAAATAACGATCTTTGATAACAATGAAGATTTCTTATTAGATCTCTATTTTTTTGATTCTTCTCCTCTTTTTCGCGCCTGGGTCTTCAACAATTGACAATTTTCACCAGCCGTAAGTTCTCTTTTGTAACAATCCAAAACTGAAGAAGAAGAATTTAATGGAGATAAAGAAGTAGAGAATTATTTTAACAAAACAGAGGTAAGAAAGAAATCAGATTCAGAGGAAAATAAGAGAAGAAAAGAGAGATGAGAGTTTTCATTCAGCCAAAACATAATCTTTCTACAAGATTTTCACTCTTTTAAGCTATAAACATAAAACTCACTGTTTTGGCTAATTACATATACGATTCAAAACGAACCGTTTTACTAAAACAAAATAATAGAATTAAACTAAATAAAACGACAATGTTTTGTTTTTCTTCATTTGAACTCCTTACAATACTCCTTCCTTGAAAAGAATCCTTGTCCTCAAGGATTTAAAAGAATTTGTCATAGTTGCACCTACTTACTAATCCTTAATCAGCCGTGATCATTCTAACATTTTTAGATGGTTAGACCAAATATTCTCAAAAGCTCACTTTGCTTTAACAAAAGTTGCAGCTTGAACAGATAATCTTGTGTCCGTGTTTATATTGACAAAAACATACCCACCTTGATCACAAGACCTTCCATTCAGCTCATAATTCTTCACATCAAATGTTGGAGTTCTAATTTTAAAGGGAACCATCACAAGTAATATATATTCTATAACTTCAATTGTCTCCTCTACTAATCTGTATAGATCCCATCTTTGAAATAGCTTGTTAACAGAACCAAAATTGATCATAAGTTGCTTGGTAGGTGTGGCACAAGCTAAACCATTAACACTACTAATATGAGCCTCACTCTCCAACTTCTGTTGAACATTAAAGTTATTATTTTCATGAATCAAAATACTCCTTCCTTTATCATTATCTATCTTACTGGAATAATAGTGTTCTGATAAAATTTTTTGAAAAGTATCCAGCTTTACAACTTTCAATTGATTTTGGTTTTCAATAAAAAAACCATAGTATTATATTGTCTATCATGTTTGGCCATTTATAAAAAACTCTTTGCACTTTTTCAACATAGTTTAGTATTTGAATCCTTTTTTTAAATGTAAATCACTAAAGTTTTGGTTTGCATTTCAAGCTTTCAAAGGAGTACTGTCTTCCAACAATTTTAAATTTTTTTGATACCCTTCATTTAAAGCTTTTGACATTATAACCAAAAATCTATCCACCATGTCCACCACCTCATAGTAGTGTTTTATAATTTCCCTTTGAACATCAATAGATAGCTTAAAAATCATATCAAGAGATATCTTTGTAAGTTCTTCAATGTTGGTTCTACCATTGCTACATACCATTATAAGCACACACAAGATTATCTAGAACGACAATAAAGTACATCTTGTTCACAAAAGACCATTTTTCTGACAGATAAACCTTGCTAGCCACTTTTCCTTGAAAACCAGTTTGTTTGATCTAAGAATTTGTCCTAGCATCTTCCTCAAAGAAACTTGAAGTGAAGTTATAAGAGCATTTGACATCAAGCATATAACAAATTTTTCTTCATTTGATTTGAACTCATTCATATCTATTATTCAATTTCTCGACAAACTCAATCCGAATAATATGACTGCAATTTCAGCAAGTTTTGACATAGTAGATGAATGTTCATTTTGGACATCTGATATTACTAACATCATGGCCAAAACTTCTGATGAAGTTAAGATACAAAAATTTTATGAAGATTGTAGTTGCTGACTAATTCACCATTAAGCATATTCTTTTGCCATGAACTCATCTCTTTCATTGCCATAAGAGAATTCAACCATATACCTTGAATAAGTAAGGGATCCAACATACCTCTAATCAAAATATCACACCCTTTATTTTGTGGCATATCCAACAACTCACTCAAAGAGTCATCAAAACTATCCAATTCTATATTTGTTATCACAGACAACTCGTCAAACACCTTGAGTTCATTAAAGACTATCGACAATAATTTTTGTTTTGTCTCAACCCCATATGAACCTTCAACAACGTCCAATAATTCATCATTCATCTTTACTGTAACATCCACTAGATTAACCTCTAATTTCAGCTTTGAACTATCAGAATTGATATCTATATTTTCCACAGTTTTAATTTCTTCCTTTTGTTCAAACACATCATCAAAAGCATTGTTTTCACAGGTGGTTTCAAAATTTATTCTATTTTCTACTCAACAATATCTATCGAATGGGTTTCATTGCAAAATTGAATTATCATACGACAACAGCCATTATAAATATTACGACCGTGAAGAGACGGTCTAGTCGAGATAGCACTCTGACGTATCCGATATTGAACAATGACTTGAATATCAACATATTTTTGAAATAATTCAATCTTATTCACAATTTCGAAAGGTGAAAATATCTAGTATAATGCTTCCAGAGTGATAGGACAAGACACGTTACTGATGGATACTAAGAAAAGCCGACTCGTCAAATTTTCCAACAAAAGCTTGAATTCTTCATTAAGCTCAGACCAAGAAGAATGGTAATCATCACTCATGACTGAAATTGATAGTCTCTGAGTTTGATTCGTCATTGAGATTGTTTTCATTTGAGTCTGCGTTTTCACAAAAGTCCTAGAAAAAACTGGCTCTGATGCCTTTGTAACAATCCAAAACTGAAGAAGAATTTAATGGAGATAGAGAAGTAGAAAATTATTTTAACAGAGTAGAGGTGAGAAAGAAATCAGATTCAGAGGAAGATAAGAGAAGAAAAGAGAGACAAGAGTTTTCATTCAGCCAAAACATAATCTTTCTACAGGATGTTCACTCTTTTAACCTATAAACATAAAACTCATCGTTTTGGCTAATTACATAAAGGATTCAAAACGAACCGTTTTACTAAAACAAAATAACATAATTAAACTAAATAAAACAACAGTGTTTTCTTTTTCTTTATTTGCACCTTTTTTCTGTATATTTGTTTATAATTTTAAACTTTGATTCTATATTGAATTGATTTCATTGCAAGGACTAGTTAAAAGTTGATTAGGATATGGTTTCTTTATTATTAGCCTTGAAATGAGATACTTTATTTTGCATTTCTTAAAAGATCCCGCTGGTACATTGTTGATTTCTTGGTAGCTACCATCGGCAATTATTTTTTTTTACTCTCATTGGATATGTCCCTAATTGGTATAAAACAATTAGGCTTGAATAATGTTGGGAGGCGATTTTGAATCAAGTTTGGTGATCTCTCTATTTATACTAGGCTCCTGTTGACTTTAAGAGTGATGGATGGTTAGGATTGGTATTACAAGGGATGCTAAGTCATTGCAACTTCATGTTCAATGGAGAAGACACATCTTGAAAAGAAAAGATTATAACTTGATTTAAATTTAACATGCAATTGCTTAATCAGATGGATCATGGCATCAATCCTTTGATGAAGTGGCTTTTTTAGTATTGAGATTCAGGAATTCTTGTTACAGTCAGGGGTTCTTTCTCAGTGGTGATGATTTTTAGAGTTTTGATTGAACTAATCACAAATTTGTTCTTCTTAGAGTCTTTCCCTTATTTCTGGTAGGTTCTTATTTATGTTTAATGTAGGTATACACGAACCAAAAATTATTAGGAATTATCTACGAAGAGGCAAATCACTTTTGAAGGGTAAAGCGACATTCATAGATAGAGTTTGTGTTGTAGTGGTGCAACTAAGCTATAGGATGAAATCCATATGGTCGTGGTTGGTTTGAATCATTACTAAATAATGTGCTTTGTTGTTTAATACAGGTTAGAGTTTCTTACCATTCTGCAGAATTTAAAATTATAGTCATAGATGCTTGATTTCCAGCTCTTTCAATAAGCATTATGATTATGCATTAGAAGTTGCGTTTTTCTCAAAAAATCTTATTGTGCACTTGCAACCAACTTTTTGGGTATATGCTCAATAATAGCAGAAAGATATGTACTTTTGGTTGAAAAGATTTTATTTTCTTCTCTTTCAATTATAAATTAAACAGACAAATGCCTTCATGGAATTAGATTTGAATTTAGAACTGGCCTGCTAGTTGTTATGCCTTTGCAATAACTTCACATATTCCCAAACGGACAAAATGGTCTTTACTTTAACTGAAGCTGGTCTCTTTTTCATTTCTTTTTCTTTTACTTAAATTTATAAACATAGGTTTCCTATCGTGGAGCCCGATCCTGGTCATACAAAGCTTCAACTTTCAAGGGAAGGCTTGGAAGTCATCAGCAGAATAACTACCCCAATTTCAACAGTTTTTGTAAGTTTTAGATGCCATTCCCAGATACCTAGTATGATTTTGCAGTTTATTCTTATCACCTGTGTCTAAATATCCATTAGGCTCAAATATGAACTACTAAAGCAAATGTCACAGAAAAGAAATAAGAAAGACTCCAACTGTTATTTAGACTAAAAATGTGAGATATGACATTGTGTATCTACGCAGACTTTTTAGAAATCATAGTTGTAACACCTTAATTTCCCCCCTTTTAAAACCATTAAATCCCTAATTTAAAACCCTAATAATTTGGGGATTTTTAGTGTCTAAAAATATAATTCTCAGAAAGTTAAGGATTCAATTGAAAGGTTTTAAAGGTTCAGACCTTTATAGGGTAATTTTACCATTTTATTTATAGAAACACTTTTCTTTCCCGATTCTCCTTTCAAGCTTTAATGTTGGTTTTAACTTAATCGGTTTCTTTCTCCTTCTGGGTTTTTATTCCGTTGCAAATCAAAGTATCACTCTGTTCTCTGAATCCCTCTCTGCTTTTCGAATTTGGTGTGTGTCCTGGTAAGTTCTGGCCTCTTTCTTTTTGGTTAGTATGTTAGAGTTTTGCAAGTTCTTTTTTTTGAATCGTTTTTGTTCGAGATTGTTGAAGAAGAGAAGGGTTATTTCATGTTTGAATCGAATGGTAATGGTTAGAGGTGTTTTGAATCGAATATAGGGGAAGGGAATCGAATCTAGAAACTGGTTTTTCCCTGGAGAATTCTAGATTTTCCTCGAAAATCTTGTAAACCGACCTGACCCGACCCGTAACCCGACCGGCCCGACTTGATCCGTGACTCGATCGACCCGACTCATGACCCGACTGATGTCACTGCTGACGTCATTTGCTAACGTCAACGTTGACCTTGCTGACGTCAGCGTTGACCTTGCTGACATAGTGCTGACGTCAGCGTTGACCTTGCTGACATAGTGCTGACGTCAGCGTTGACCTTGCTGACGTCAGTGTTGACTTTTTTAGACTTGGTTCTATTTTATGTTTTTCGACATCTTGAGTTCTATAGAACTATCTGTTTTTTGAAATTCGAACATGAAGTATCATTTTTAAGGCTTTTTAGTCTAAATGTTTGTCTAGAAGTTATCTATATCAGATACTGAATTAGATATTGTTTGGTTCAGGTGACGTAGATTTGAACCCTGAGTTTCTACCTCCTCTTCCTCCTGGACGACCTCTTATTCATTATCAGTCTTCGGGGCACGCACGTGAGTTTTCGGTTTACTTCTGTTTTGTGTATTTTTCTGGCTTACTGCATAGTAGTGTATCTTAATTTATTGTTACACGTAGGTTCTACGCCTACTAGACCTAGTACTAGGACTGAGCCCAGTAGAAGTTAATATTGACATTAAGTGTTCTGTTACAGGTGTATCTCTCCCGACAATTTTCTATTTATTTTTGTGTGCAATATTTAGCATATCTGTTAATTTTTTGTAACATGTTGATTACATCATTTCTATTATTTTCTGAAAATAAATATATAATTGTCATGCTCTGAAATATTAATTGATTATCTGATTTTGAAACTGTTATGCATGCCTCCTGTTATTCTTTTAGGCATATATTTTGATTCTGTTATCTGTTCATACCTTATCTGTTCATGTCATGACATCGGTTGGATATGTATACGGGGAAGTTTAGTGGTATCACCTATGGTGATATAATACCACAAAATCGGGTTAATAAAAGATTTGAATGAATTCTAAATTAAATCGAATTACATGGTTAATTGGTTTAGTAGAAAAGGGTTTAATTGAATTAAATAAAGGATGTTGAGGTTGTATGATAAATAAATGCATTCCCTAGACTACCCTTAGTGATAAATTAGATGTAGTGAGGACATGAGGGATAGGATGGACCTTTCACCACTTTAATGAAAGATGAGTATCATCTTCCTCACTTCCCTTTCCCCCTATTTCATGTTAGAAACTAAAATAGAAGAGAGAAAAGAAAATTTGAGAGATTTTGGGGGAAAGATCAATGGAGAATGTCAAGAGCTTTGCATGAAAGGAGAATTTGACTAAGAGAACACATTTAATTAGCTTGGTAAGTTCTTTCTCCCTTAACCGAATATTTTAGGGTTTTGTATTTTAGGTTTTTTTTACTATCTCATGATGTTTCAAGTTAATTAGGTTGATAGAAATTTGAATTGAGGATTATAATTGCTTGGGTTTAGCATTTAAAGCATGAACAATAGATTGATAAGCTTCGAAATTTGGTTATTTGTAAACATGTTGATTGTGATAATTGATTTGATAATATGATAAAATTGAGGGTTAATTGATGTTAATTTCATGATAGTAATGCTGGAAAATTTTAAGGGTAAGTTCGGATTGGGTTCGGACACATAGAATGGAGGTTAGCCGAAACTAGTCTAGAAATGTCATTCCGGGTAGCACTTTTGAGAAAATTTCCTAGGTCTTGATTTAAGGAATTAGGAGATGAAATTTTTAATTATGATACTCCTATATATCTAGTTTAAGTGAAAATTTACAGAACCTCAATCCGAGTTCGTTAGAAAAAGATATAAGCGTTTTCGTAAGGATTGTTCTAGTAGTCCCGAATCCGGACGGGTCTGTTTCGAATGAAATATGGAGCTGGTCGATTAGTAATTAAAATGTAAGGTTAAATTGTGCTTATAGAGGATTCTCTTATCTTTCCAAAGAGGTAAAATGGGCTAAAATCGAATATGAGAGCTAGTAGATATGATCGAATTACGAAAGGGTAGCAAAATTGTCCGTAATGAACAAATGCATACAATTACATTTGATAAGCCTAAGATCACTTAAATTAGGTGACCATGTTGCGTCCTAATGAATGGATATTGTACATGGATTGCTAGATAATCCGAGAGAAGAAGATATTGAAGAACAAAAAAGGCTCGAGCAAGCAAGGAAGAGAGACAAAGGAATCACCATCTACAACCCTTAATAGCTCGGAGAATTTCTGAGTATGGCAAACCTTAGGGTTAGGACCTAGGGTCCTAACCATGCTTTGTTTATTTAAATTGATATATCATGTAAATAGACTAATCTATATTCGGTAAATAAGGGAAGAAGGCTTAATGTTAAATAACTTGTTTGACGATATGAGTTGCTTGCTAGATTGTTAGTACTAGCTTAGCATTTGCATAGCTCAAAAATACCGAGGTAAGTAACGACACGCGACTACGGATGCCAGGTACGTGAACCATACATGAAGCATGCATATAATGATTTAAATGTTGAATTGATGACATGATATGCATGTTATATGTTTACATGATAGGAATGATATGATGATAGCATAATTGATGCTTTTGTGATTAACATGTTATAAATAATTGCCTTTGGTGACATGAACTTGATTAATGTGAATTGAACAATGATTAAATAAATATGGAAAATGGTATTGAGCCTTGGTCGATAGTTGGTCATAGGTAGTACGACATGCCTAGGGTCTTGAGCTCATTGTTTAGTGCTTTGACACTCTTGTTTAGTACTTCGGTACTCTTGTTTGGTACTGTGGGTACCGTGATTTGGTGGTTAGTCACCAATTGTTAGACACCATGGGTATCTCTTATTAGTATCTTTATGATACTCTTGTTAGTAACTTTGTGGTAATCTTGTTAGTGTCTTCGTGACACTCTTGTTGACTCGCTTACCTTGTCTAACTATACCAAGGCATCACATGAAATAAAATGAAAGGATTAGAAATTAAATGTGAAATTGTAGGTGTGTATATATTGGCTTATCTAGCATTGGAAATTGTTTATCAATTGTTATTGCTTATTGAAATGAAATTGTCGCTAAATGTAGCACTTGAATAGTGAATTGGATAAAGGATATTGAAATTGTTTATATGGCTAAAAGTAGCCCTTGTTATGAATTCTCTATGAAACTTGAGAAACGGAAAATGACTACTAAGTTATATGTATCGATTTCATGCTAGCTTGAGTATATAGATCTTGACATTGAATTTCATGATAGAATTGATAATCATGAGAAGCTTGTTAATCATGACATTAGCTATTAACAAACTTGAACATTGATTAAACTATTACCATGTTAAACTATTATGATGAATTAGATTGTTTGCTTACTCGAAGCATGTTATGTTTGTTATTATGTCATGTCCAATATGGTTAGACTATGGCTGCCTCACTAATTACTTCATAATACTTATCACTCGTTGTTTCCTCCTTCCCAAAACAATAGGTTTTCGAGCCAAGAAACTAAATCGGGATTGATCGCAAGCAAGGACATCAAGCAAGCTAAAGTATGATATTTTGTATTTTGGTTAACTCTTAGTTCATGATGGCATTAGTGAGCATGTTTTGTTTAGCCTATACATTTGAGGGCTTTTCCCATGGTTTGTATACATATATATGTGGCTTGTTAATTTACTTGGTTTGTAAGCCATAAGGCATGATGAACATGATAGATTGAGCTTATGGTCTAAGCTTGCATGGATCCTTGTTTTGTGCATTTAGCCTATAAGTCTCATAGTCAAATAGGTTTAGATTACTTGTTATGGAGATCATATTTATGCTAGCATTGATATTTGGGGACTAGGCCCATTGATTGCATATTGGTCCCTTTATATGTAGATTGGAAATGTATGGTAGCTAACTTGGCATGTATAACATAGAGCCAAATAGAGAATGGCGTGTGTGTTGGATTGGATGATGATTCAATTAATGAACCTATAGATGGGGAAATATTATTTGGAGTCTAGGTATGTTAGAATGACCCCCTTAAGGTTTAATGATAAAATGAGATTAAATTGGAGTTCTTTGAATTGTGTTTGAATGTTTAAAAAGCTTGAAAAATGCTAATTTCGAGCAGGGGTATCGATACCACTTATATGGGTATCGATACCACCCTTGTTAGTAACAAAAATGGATCAAAGCTTTGTTCGATGCCAAGCTTCCTTATGGGCTTCCTGGTTCGATACCAGTATCGAACCAGGCCACCTTAGCCTTAAGCCATGAGTCATCAAGATAGACCAGTATCGATACCTGGTCCGATACTGGAGCTTCCAGTATCGAACCAGGCTACTCAACCATGGTCAACGAGTCAACGCCTGTGACTAGTATCGAACTGGGGTTTGATACCCCTATTTTGATACCCCTTGTATGGGGTATCGATACCATCAACTACGTTTGACTCAAATTCTAAGATTAAAACTATGGAAGTCTTACATATTGATTAATGATTCTATAAGTCAAATTAAAGCTTATATTGAACTCCAAATGGATATTGAGTCAAGATTTGAATAATAAATGAGATTAGATTCGAAGATTGAATAATTAAATCAAGAATTAATTGGATGGTGACCGTAAAATAGAATAAGTTCGAAATTTATTAATGAGTAAATTGAATTTATAAAAAGTTTTAAATTGACCCGAAATTGATAAGTATTACATTCAATTGTCATACCAATAATAGAAATGGTCTAAAATAAACATAAATCGGTTTAAATACGAGTTGATTGTTCGATCGATGCCCTCGTCTCCTAACCCGGGGCGAGTGTATCACAGGTGAGTATCACTTCTGATTAGTGGCTCCACCTACGGGTCGAGTATCCACTTTTGTTCAGTGGCTCCACCTACGGGTCGAGTGTCCACTTCTATTCAGTGACTCTCCACCTACGGGTCGAGTGTCCACTTCTGTTCAGTGACTCCACCTTCGGGTCGAGCTTCACTTCTGATGGTGTCTATGGAGATAGAGTGATTCAGGGGAACCTTCTCTTCTGATGGTGTTCGGAGTTGGGTGCATATCATACCGTACATTCATTACATCGCATGATCTGTTATGTTTGTACTATGATATTAAGTTTTTTTTACTATGATATTAAGTTCTGAAATTATGATATTCTGTTCTGTGTTATGCCTATCTGAATTGTAGTTATGTTTATTTGCACCCTAGAGACACACTAGGCTCCCAAGCTTACATTACACAGTTTCTGTTCAGATTCTCATACCTAAGCTTCAGTACTTGGAGGATCCCGATTTCAGAATTTCTAAGTATGATTTACAGACTTCAGTTTAATAAGTTTTATTTCGAATATTCAGTATTCCTGTAATGAACTACGGACTTTGGACTTTTAATTTATTTCCAAAACTATTAAGTTTATTATAATTTTGGGTTGAATCTTCGGTTATTTTAAATATAAATTTTTAGTTTTTCGGTTTATTAATTTATCAAGATTTTTGTATTATTTCGTTTAAACTCTAACTTGTGAAACAAGTTTTACTGGTATAAACCCTAACTTTTAATCTAAGAAATTAGGTTGAATTTAGGGGTTACAATAGTTATGGTAATATTTATTATTTTGTTTTATGTGGTGGTGAATGCAAGGTAAAGACATTTGTGTGCGCTAATTGTGACATTTAGGATGATGGAAGACATATACGCCTTTTGCTCTATATCTATGTTATTTGTTGGCAAATGGATAATTTTTTTGTTAATTCTGAACATTTAACATCTATTTGCTGGAAATTTGAACTTACAGCTTCATCTCTTGCGAACAAAGCTTTGCGACCTGAAGGATGACGACCTTGATCCCTTGTATGTTAAGAAAAGAGATCAATTGAAAGAGCTTGTAGCTAGTATTATACGCCCAAAGATTGTGCAGGGCAAGCATTTAAATGGAAAGGAATTTGTTGCATTCCTTGAGCAGGTTAATTTATGTTACACATTCTCAGACCTTATAAGTTGGAGTTTACAATGAAAAATCTTAAATTAGTCATTCTAGGATGGTGATTGATTGGTGTCGAACTTCGCTTTATTAATTTGCATTTTTTCTTATCGATACTCGATGCCTTGAATAAAGGGGAGATCCCATCGACAGGCTCTCTTGTTGAGGTTTTCGATAAAGGTATTCTTGAGCGATGTTTGAAGGTATACAATGAAAGGATGGGAAAATTAGGTTTACCTATGTCCGAGCAGTCCTTGCAAGATGCCCATGAAAGATCCCGAGAGGAAGCAATGAATGCTTTTGATGAACAACATTTTGGCCGTCACCATGCGAAGAAATCTTCTGATCAACTGGATGAAGATATGAAGGAGGTATTGACTGGCACTCTTATCACTGATAATTTATAAATTCATACGTTTAAAGTTTTTTACCTGGGACGTTTCTTTTTGTCAACATTTCATGCTCCTGTTTAGTGTTGGGACAAGGAGATTTTGTAAGAAAATTAGTGGGAAACTTAGATTGATAAACATATGATGAGTTTTACTAGAAGACATTATATTTTCCTATTTATCATGCTAAGCATGTTCTTGTGTATCCGATAGATGTTAGAATTAAAATATATTCGATACGAATATAAACTCAAGATCTATATGTTAAATCATCAAGAACAATAAAATAAATAAACTGAATGTGGAAGCGTACCTGAATTAATCGATAGAGGGGTTTGATCTTCCAAGAAATTAGGTTTTCTCTTGCGGCACAACTCTCAGACGGGGAAAAGAGATATGCAAGTTGACCAAATTCGTGGGGACCATAACCCCTTTATATAGTTGATTTAATAACCAACTATTAAGTATTTATAACTTTGTCCCTCATCAAATTATAAATACACCTTATGGTATCTACACTTTTAATTCCATGATAATTTAATACCTATAACACGTGTAACATAATTGGTCACTTAATTACGTGTTAAATTTTATAATAGCAATATACATTATACATATGTGTTCACTATTATTGAATTTTAATTCAACAATAGATACATCAGGATTTTCTTAAATATGTTTTGTATGTAGTCTGATTTACACAAGCTTTTGTAATTCTCATGTTCTGAATGCGGAAAATTTCTTTTAGGCACATAAGAATGTCCTTATGGCGAATGAATATCAGTCTACAAGGCTCTGCGAGGAACTATATACCCGATGCGAGGACACAATGGACCAGCTTCAAGTTCTTAGACTGCCTTCTATGGCAAAATTTAATGTTACAGATGATGGGAAAGGCTCGTTCTCTGTTTATCAAGGAATATAATCAAAGGCTCTTCAATTGGTTGGTGGCCTTCTCTCTTGTCATGGTGGTGGTCGGTCGGTTCATCATAAAATCCATAGTGGTCGAGATGGCAGCCTGGGTACTGTTTATCTTCTTAGAGACATACGAGGATGTAAGGCCGGATCGGAATGAGATGAGGAGGCAGAAGGGCTGCCAAACTTTATAGTATCTGTTTAGTGTATCATTCTTTAACACAAAATCCTTTGTATTATCTTATATAATCATTTGATTTGTTTCAAATGTTAATATTTATTTTATGTGTATTAAGGTTTAAATTTGATTTGTAAGTATACCTTCAATGAAGCAGGTGACATGTCCTGACCTTAGGCTACTAGGTAACTTTTTCCCATAAATTTTATGTAAGAGTTACTTGCATAGACATTTTGGAATTATGATTCGGATTTTAAATTAGTCTCGATTTTTAAAATATTCTAATTAGTTCCTTAACTATAAATATCAGCTCACTCATACCATCCATCAGAGCGTAAATCACTCTAATAACCAAGGAAACTATATGTGCTATTTTGACTAACGAACTATTGAATTCATCAATCAGGTCTTTAAACTTATTAAATTAACTTATTTTAACGGATGAGTGATGTGTTAATTAACGAAAAACAATCAACTTAATACGTTTACATCGCTCACCGATTCGGTTAACCTTGAGTGATTCGATAAGGCTTCTTCGATTTCTCATGAAACATGTACCATTCAAGGTGTTGTGCCATAAACCGGTAGATATTCTTGCCAACCTGCAAAGCTTTTGAATAAATTCATATGGTTCTGCAACTTTGATCATTGAGAAGAGGTCTCAAGCTGCAACTCCTACAACCTTTGCCATCTGCACAATTCATTACATGTTTGATTATAAATATAATTCATTTAACTTATGCTTTATAAAAGGACAGCACCATTCAAAGTTAGCTACAGGAAAACTTCATGGATGTCAACTATGGTAACAAATAGGAGTAAGTATTCAATCGAGTCAAGTTAAAAATTTTCGAGTTTACGAGTCATATTTTATCACTCAAGCTTTAGTTAAATTTTTTTCGATTCGGTTCAAATTTAAAAAATTCGAGTTGAGTCGAGTTTTCGAGTTCCTATAAAAATTTAATTATAATTATTTATCATATTATAATACGATTTAGTTCCAATTTAAATGACTTTCTCTAATCAAATAAGATATGCATATATATATATATATATATATTTCTTCGTATTTTTTCAAATGTGACAATATTTCTTTATATTTTCATATATCTATATATATCATAAAAATTGATAGACTCACCTCGAACTTAAAAATAAATTCTTTAATTATTAAAAATTTTGAATTATTTGAATTTTCATTTTCATTTTACAACTCAGACTTTATTTAAAATTTTTTCAAGTTGAGTCGAGTTTATAAAATTTCGAGTCTAGTATTTTCGTCTCGAATCGAATTATTCAGTTTCTTCGAATCGAGTTTTACTCACCCCTAATAACAAAGATACTAAAACTAAATTAAATTTATTCAAAATTTTATAAAATTTAAAATAAATATATTTAATCGGTTGATTAATTTACTCGTTTTTATTTCTTCATATATATATCATTAGGTCATAGGTTTTAGGCTCCGTCTTATAATGCTTTTGAAAATTGCTTTCGGGTCAAAAATAATTTCGGGATCAAAAGTAATACAGAACAAGTAGTTTTTCGGGTCAAAATGAGCTCTTAGCCTGGTTATTGGGCCGTATGGAAAATAGGTTCTGTTTGGTCTCGGATTAGGCCTGATTGAAATATCTCGACGATGGTCTTAAAATTCTGAGAGGTGAGAGATTCCAGATAATAGAGGTCGGAAAATATCAGAGCTTGGCGCCAAAAGGAGAAACAGCAACGATGGCGTTTGGGAAAACCCTAATATCAACCAGAAGCACGCCGTTCACCGTCGTCCCACAAAACCCTAAACCAAACACCAATACCCTAGCTTTCTTCCCATCTCCAACTCCTCAGAACTCGTCCTTTTTCCTTGCCAAACGGCAGCGTTTTCCCGTCCGAACACTTAAATGCTCCGCCGATTACAGAGACCAACACTACAACCTTCAGCTATCGTACCCAAAACCCTCGGAAATCCCGTGGAGCAAGGACCTATGCAATACGGTGCACCTAATCGGCAATGTTGGCGCTCCCGTTGAAATTAAGCACTTGTCTTCCGGCAAAGTTCTCGCTTGGACTCGACTTGCCGTCAGAAAATCCCCCACCGATACTACATGGTAGTTTTTTTACATTCCTTTTCAGGGAATATGAAAACTTAGCTCAAATTTCTACCTTTTGTTATCCATATTTTGTCATTTTCATGTTCTATTTCCAAAACTCATGCTTAGGATTAATTTAACATTTTGGGATGAGCTTGCTAATACTGCGCATCAGCATGTGGAGAAAGGGCAACAACTGTATGTATGTGGTCGTCTGGTTTCAGATATGGTTGAAAGTGACGATGGCAAACAGCAGACATATTACAAGGTCCTTACAATCACTTTGAACCCTTTGTGTGTGTGTTTTTCCTTAGTTCATTGAACAATTGAACTGTAATACTTATTTCTTTTCTTGTACTTGGTATTACATTGTAGATAGTTGTCCAACAAATGAATTTTATTGAAAGGAACTTCTCCTCCTCGGCTTCATATGATCGCGGCTCTGGTGGTATGTCAAGTAGTAAGTCATATTTTCTGAATGACCGAAACACATTTTTGATAAATAGTATAGCATTGTCATTTTGCTTTCTAGTTTTAGTTTTAACTAGGATTTGATAATGGCAGATAGGAAATTTGGCAACAATGGTGCAAATAGTACCGGCTCTCCTATGGAATTATGGCAAGCCTTTTTTGCCAATCCTACTGAATGGTGGGATAATAGGCAGAGCAAGGTAGCTGTTCAGTCTCATTTTTGAAAATGGAAGTGCTTTGCTTATATTTGATGTGGTTGTATGCTTTTGTGTTTGCATATTCGACCTTTAAAATTGAAGGCAATCGAAAGAGCTAGCTTTAGTTGTTGCATTGCCAATTCGAGAAGATCATATTGGAGTTTGTTTTGAATTAGATGAATGGGTTGCAACTTCTATGGTTGTAGCACAACTGAACCTATAGAAATAAATGATTTATACTGAAAATTTTTGTGAGGCCCTTTATGTTAAGTGTTTTAACTTGATGTTATGTCCTCTATGTGCAGAGGAACCCTAAATATCCAGATTTTAAGCACAAGGACACTGGAGAAGCTCTTTGGATTGAAGGTAGGAATACTCCCCACTGGGTGAAATCCCAGTTGGAGATACTAGATTCTAGAATGAGCTCTCTTCAAGATGAGGATGAAAGGAACTTCTCTTCGATGACTGCTGACGATATCTTGCCTTTCTAATGGTTTGTACTAGTGGCTACTGATGGTGCATTGGTGCTATAGGTTGATTACTCCTAGCAAGGTAATTGCACTGTGTAAGTGGAAGTTTTTGTTAGTCTCAATAGCCTTCGGATGTATATTACTCTAGTCTGTTTATGTAAAATTTTGCATCTCCTACAGCTTTTATTTGTATAAACTCTGTTTGAATTTGACTGTTATTCGATATTGTTGTCTTTCGTCCCCTTGCCTTCCTCGACTTAGTATGCACCAAATGCTTGTCCCCTTCTTTGATGAAAAGAATTGTTTGAATAGAATCAGATTTTTCAAGTGAAACCTTAAAAATGTTGTCTTTGATTAAACTTATGCTTATCTTGGGGAAAAATTGTAAAGCAATAGTATTTCCTATGTACAGTTGGGTCTCAAATATTTCTACATTCTTTCCTGCCTTCTGCTTTGTGATGTATGCTATTTATAAGTACAGATACTGTAAATGATGAAGGCTAAAAGGGCCAGCCATGGATTAAGATAGAAAAAGATGTCGTCTTGTCCTTATCTTCCCCTTATCTTCCCGGGAAGAGCAAATCGATTCTCCTTGCGGAATTCGGATTATCGAAGCCTAAGAAAATCTCCTTGCTTCTGATCATTTCATGATTCTGAGCCTCTTGCAGGATGAGATGAACATTCTGTAAAACAAAAGCAAACATTCTGTAAAATACATACGTTCATATAATCATACAATAGAAATAGGTTTGGAGGAAAGAAAGAACTTACTCCCAGGGAACATCTCCAACAAGCATCCAGTCACCATCTTTGTCTTCATAAGTTGGAGCATATTCTGATCCATTGTACCCTTCTCTCTCTGAGTATTCTCCAATGGTGAGCTTGAACATGTTCTCCAAAGCCTCGAAGAGTTGAGGGTAGCTTCTATAAACCTTGAGATCAATCTTTCTGAGATAAGCAGCTCCATCAACACTCACTTTCACATACCTCCCCGCCCCTCCTTCAACCTCATTTTTCTTGGCCTGCAAACAATTCTTCCTGTATGATCTGATCGGTGGCCATCCTACAACTTGTGCCCTGAATGAATATTCATATATAAATTCAAACATTATAATCTGAACTTTGATTCCACTAAAACGTTTATAAAACATCAAGTTTTCACAAACTTACTTGGCAGCAGGAGGAGCACTGTTGTGATGATCATCGTTTCCATCGTCTGCAACACTAGAACTACTGATCTCAGATGAAGCTCTCTTGTTAGGCCTCGGTGTCGTTTGTCTCTCTGGCTCATCATTTCCCGGCAACCCCAACCTGAGCTCTGTTGCCTTGAGATTGAGACCATTCTCGTAATTCACTTCCATTGTTAACCTACCAAGATATATGATGCAATTGCTTGAGCTTGTTCAAAGCTAAAAACACTATTGAGTTCTAAGGGTTCCTTTGTAGATGAGAAAGAAGTGAAGGAAGCTAGTTTTATAGAGGAGAGTTTGTTTCAAGGAGACAAAATCTAATGGTCTAAGCTTCTGCATGCGTTCTCATGGATGGGAAATGATAACCCCACGCACTCGATGTCGTACGCGCTTCCTCGACAACCAATCAACGGGGTTGCATGGAGGGGAGGCGCGTGAGGTTGGATACCAGACAGCAACAGATACGGCTGCCGGTCACATGTGGGGGTAGCGTTGAGTTAGGGTGCCCAAAGTAAAGGGGACAAGGGAGAGACAAACACAGCCGATGATGGCATTCAAGAGTGTGGACCAAAATGGACAGCTGAGATGGGGTAATTTTGAGAGTGAATCCAGGAGCGTTGGATCACGAGAACATCCCCATGTGAAGAAAAAAAAGTTCACATGTGAATATCCATGACCGCCAATGGCTAATTTACACGTAGGACCTTTTGTTTTAATTCATTGGAACATAGGAAATGTGGCCATATGGCACCCTCTTTGTTTTCACTCGGCTTGCAAATTCTCACTTCTCTTTACGGTCTAAGGGCATTGCATCCCAAACTTTGAAACCTTCCCGGAACAGCTGTGTTAGGTGATGGCGGCAGCCACAGCCAGCTTTTGTTTGGCGGCGCCGATGCACGGCTAGACACGGTTGCTTCTAAGCTACCAAAGGTATATCCACAAACACCTACAGGCTACAGCCCCATCAAAATACAACTCACGAATTTGAGCCAAAACAAAAGGTAATGGACAAGTTTGAGTGTCACGTTCGAAATTTGGAACAACCATTACCATATTCTAATAATTTCTGTCTTGGATATGACATTTGCTTCCCATGCCCATTAGCCATACCATGCCATCACATCACTATTTTTACATACATACACACAATCATCGTGGGGGGTTAGGGTTAACCATTTTTTTTAATGTGTTTATCTTTTGATTATCATCTTAAAGAGAAAATCAATTTTCAATCGACTCTAAATCATTATTATTATTGGTTTAATTAAATGGGATATTAAACCTGTTAAGAAAAATTAAGATTTTTAAATCTTGATATCGTAAAAAAAAACAAAATAAATTAAAATGATTGTCCTATAATGAACTTTTATAATTTTTAATACGATCCATAAAATACCGATAATTATATTAAAAAATCTTAGTTGTTAGCACCTATTTAATTCAATTCTAGGAAATTCAAAGTCATAAGAACACAACCCTTAGTCAAATTCGAAAACCTTTATTATTGAACTAGTAATTAAGGATGATCATATATCTTATTTTATATAAATTTAAATCTAAACCTAAAAATAATCTCTATTTAATTAAAAATTCAAAAACCCTCCACCAAATATCAATCACACGTGAATGTGGGCACTAATATGATTAATTGCCACGCGTACAAACCCTAATAATAGTATTAAATGGGCCATTTCCATGCTGATATTAGGCCCAATCTTGCAAGTTGCAACTCCACCTCCTCGGCGTGGAGAAATTATATTATAGGTAAGTGTCATCACATTATCCATGAACCAACTACTAAAAAAATATCCATCTCATCATTTTTTATGTCATATTTTTTAAGTGAATCTTCACTCATATTTATTGTTAATTCGTTTTAAAAATAATTATATTTATTGTTAATTCATTTTAAGGCCCATGGACACGTGGTGAGACTTACCCATAATATAATTTTTCCTCTGCATGGAAGTTTTTTTTTTTTTTTTTTTTTCTGATTTTGGCCCCTTGTTGACGAGTTTAATCTGCATGGCCCCTTCCGGCAACCTAAAGCGGAGCCAGGATACCCAACACTATCCATCAGCGATATCAATCCGATAACAACTTTGTTGCTTCGATTCTCTTTCGATACGGCAATCACCCATTACTTCTTTAATCATTTGAAGCGTGAATTTCAACATTCGAAGAGTTGAACTTTTTTTTCCTCACCAAGAGAATGGAAATTGTATTGGTTGGCCACAAGCATGGCCACATATTTCAGCATTCAAAGGTCAAGACAAAGCACGGATTTATGAAATGTGATGTCAGCCTTTTTGTGTATATGCAATTAGAAATATATCGATCAAACATGATGTCATAACCCATTTTTAAAAAAGAAGACCCAATTAAAAATTAAAACCCAATAAGCCCAAACAATTAACCCATATTCAAAACAAACCCTAAACCCTAATTACATATAATTAGAAGAAACATATAATTAGATCTAGAAATTTTAGATCTTAGCAGTGATATTTTATATTAAAATATGTATAAATCCGGAATATAAATACCGGATTAAACCACTATAAAAAGGGGGGATTTTCGAATAAAAAAAGAGGAGATTCGAATCAAAATAAATCCATAACAAAATATATCATCCATATTTGAAAGAAAAAAGAAAAGAGAGATCAGAAGCAAGGCTAAGAAGAAAAAGAGATAAAAAAATAATAACATTCGAAATTTATCTCTCAGATCTACGAGTGTGTTATTTTTTTCAAAAATCTACCACAAGATCTGCATTCTACGTGGGGAAACGAACCGAAAAATAAATATCTTTCCAATTTCTGACAACCGGCGCGGTGGCTGACGGCCGCGTGCGGACGTGACCACGGTGGTTCGGCTGCCGGCAAACCAGAGAGCATGAGAGCTTTCAAAAGCTCTGTCTTCTGTTGTTATGAAAAAGGAAGGACAAATGAAATTATGGAGAGAAAATGGGTATTTAAGCACCATCAAAACGATGCCGTTTTGATGCCTACTCCCACGGCCCAAAACGACGTTGTTTCGCTTCTCTGACCCGGTGGATAGAATCGACCCGAGCCCGGATTCGTTGTTAACCCGAAAAAAAGGGATAATCATGCATGAAGTCCCTGTTCTTTCCGTATCCTTACATTATCACACTTTAATTTTTATTTCCTTTCTTTTTGACCATTAATTTTGCAATAATTGTTCTTTAAATTTTTTTGTTTCTTTTATTATTATTATTATTATTATTATTATTATCTTAATTATGTTATTGTTTATAATAGTATTTATAATTATAATATTATTTTTGGTTATTACTATTAATTACCTCATATTTATGTTAATATTTTATATATTCCTTAAATTATTATATTATCATTAACTATATTATTCTTATATTGATATATTATTAAACTGTTATTAACACAGTACCATATTTATTATTATATTATGTTTATATAATCTTAATATTATTTTATTACTATTTTATAACCATAATAAATGATATTAATATATTTTATTATTTTATATTATTATTATGTTAAATAGTATTATTACTATATTACTATATAATATTTATCACGTTTCATTATAATAAGTTAAATATATGTTTCTTTATCAATGCTATTTTATCGTTATTTACAAAAGTTAGTGTATTTATCTTTATTTTGCATAATTAATTAAATATATAATACATATATGTGTTTTCTTTTATTTTTAATATACAATATGTTAAAATTTGACATGTTAGTATTAGAATTATTATCCTGATATATTCTATTGGGAGTAACATCCCGGTCTTCGGGTGTTATCTTCTTTGAATTGTTGTGGATATTAGGATACATATTTTAAATTAAAAATTAATTTAATTCGAATATTATATTTTCTTAAAAATTACGATGAGAACCTTTAGGTACCAATTTTGGACGTTATGGGGGTGCTAATTCTTCCCCAAACGTAACCAACTCCCGAACCCATATCTGGTTTTGTTTTCTTGGTGTTCGATCCACCTTTTTGAATGATCGATGGCGACTCCAACCGATTAACCGATTTTTAAATTAAAACGGTATTCCAAATAGGAGTGACATCCTGTTCTTCAGGTGTCATCTCTCGGAATACCGAATTTTCAAATATTCCCGCGGATTTTTAAATTCAAATAATATTCCAATGGGAGTGGCATCCTGTTCTTCAAGTGTTATCTCTCGGGATACCGAATTTTTAAAATCCTATCGAACTTTTAAACTTTAAACCATTTTTTAAATATTTTCGAAAAAAGGGTCGCTACAGATGGCGACTCCGCTGGGGAAATTTTTTTAAAAAAAAAGAGGAGTTAAGCCTTAGTCCGGTTCGCTTCATAATTTTTAAGAAAATATAAAATTTTAATTAAATTAATTTTTAATTCTCATCATACATTAGATTAAGAATCCTTAAGTGAGAATGATTACTTCGCTCTGTGGGATCTTCACCCCCGTATAGTGTTGTAATTCATTTCTAGAATTTTGGTCATTATATTCCGTGGGATCCTTACCTCCGTATAAATAAGGGTCATATTCCCCCGAATCGATGTCTTCAGCGACAATTCGGGTACCGCTTACTTTAGAACCGAAACGCATATAGTGAACCTTACAAACCTACCCTTTTGAAATCGCGTCGTTATGTTGCCCATTTAAAAGTACCCTTTAGGTTGTTTTTTATATATGTGTTTTACCTGCTTATGATTTGTACTGTTTTTTCATTTATTTTGTATATTATTTTTGGATTAACTACTAACTCATTTCCTTTTATGTGTCTTGTTTTTTATTTCTTTTTCCTTTTTGCATCTATTATAGCATATCATTTCATGCGTATGGTGTTGATTCAAAAGTACATTCAAGAAGATTCTCAATTACGGATGAGAGATTTTGTATCAACAAAAGTACTAACGTTACAGTATGGGGGTGGTCTGAATTCCTACAAATGAAAAAGAAACAACTTATCAAAAGACCACGTGTCAGAAATCGTGGAGCCCACTCTGATCGTTTCAAAGCAGAATAAACTTGATAAGCTAAGAGACATATGGAAGAATTGTGACTCAGATTCGAAGGAAGCCTTATATCAAGAATTTAGTGACATGAAACTGTTGCTTAATATCTAGACCGATGCACACATGTTCCGAGCCTTGATGCAGTTTTGAAATATAGGGTACTGTTATTCTACAATAAGCACGAGCGGTAGCCCACCACATCCAAGACCTAGTGATGGAAGCCAACGAATTAAAGAAGTGTGTCAGCCTTAGGACGTTACTAGGGCCCGTGACCATAGGCTACTACAAGAAAAAGAGGTCTTAGGCGTACAGGCTAACCTTTATCTGTAATTAGCGTTATGACGACTTATTGTGATCAGGACCTCTTTATCTTAATGAAAATCTTTTTTGATGTTACTTAAGAATCAACACTTTCATTGCATTCATTTCAACATGACATTGCATTAAATTATACAGTTTTTCTTGTACATGTCACCTAGAATGAATCAAATTAATTAGTTGTGCATATGTTATGCTAGAATCTAAGTTGCATCATTGCGAAACGTGTTTAAAGATCAGGATCATGGAAGATAGAGTGGCCAATTTGGAACAAGGACAGAAGGATATCGAATCTCACATTGATCAAGCTGAACAAAGTATCAATTGAAATATCAGTCAACAGATTTTCCAAGTTCAAACAACGATCCTGGCTCAAATTATTGTGCTATTGCGCAAAGGAAAAGCCACAAAAAACTTTACCGAGGAACAAGAGGATACCACTATAGCATCTCATATTAAGGTTCAAACTGAAACATCGATACCTCAGAAGAGAGTATACTTCAATACTATGGGGGCATCTGTTAGCCAGCCAGAAGAAGCGGCCACGAAACATTCAGTTGACCAAGGTACATTACAGGATAAAGAAGTACCAGAAATGGATTTGGTGGAAAAGATCAGAACTGAAGTGAAAAGTAAAAGTGAAGAAAAGTTTCGGATCTTTGTAGAACAGCTTAAGGCTTCCTTGGGAATAAGTGAACAAGGAAATGAGGCTAATGACTTAAGCCTCGTATCAGATTTAATACTCTCGCCGAAGTTTAATACTCTAGATTTTGACAAGTATGATGGAACTACATGCCCGTCGGCTCACATCACCATGTATTGCAGGAAGATGGCACCCTTTGTAAAGAATAAAAAGTTATTGATTCATTGCTTTCAAGAGAGTTTGACGGGGTCTGCAATCGATGGTACACGCAGCTCAGTCGAGACCATATTAAATCATGGAGTGACCTCTCAAAAGTTTTCACGCATCAATATAAACATGTAACAAATCTGATCCCGAATCGATTCATACTTCAAAGCCTGGAACAAAAAATAAATGAGAGTTTTCGTGAATACGCTCAACGATGGAGAAACATGGCAGCTCAAGTTCAGCCCTCAATTCAAGAGAGAGACATTACTCCTATGTTTTTAGATACTTTAAGAGGAGTCTTGTATGATCGAATGATAAGCCACGCTACTGCCGGCTTTACGGATGTAGTAAAGATTGGAGAATATATTGAAGATGCAATTAAGAAGGGGAAGATAAATGATCCTTATAATGTTACCTCTAAGGAAGAAGATACTTAAATTCATATGGTGGGTTCTCACTCAACCAGTCAGCTTCAAAGCCAATTCTCACTTTCAGCAAAGCATACGAAGGTGCTTCATTCGATTCCTATGACTTACACCGAGTTGCTCCCTACACTAGTTGAGAAGAAGTCGTTAACTCTTGTCTAATCCAAACCGAAAGATCCTCCCTATCCTGAGGGATATGATTTTAATGCAACATGCAACTATCATATAGGGAGTATGGGGCACACAATAGAGAATTGTGGAGCTTTGAGAAACAAAATTCAAGATCTGATTAAAATTGGTATTTTGAAATTTGAATGACAAGTTTTTGGAGAGATGGTCTCTCTATTTTGATGTTTATCTGTTGATTCCTTGTATATTCTCTTAAAATAATACGTCGAATCAACTTTGTCAGTTTTGCCCTGAAATAGTAAAGATCCTTTTGTAAGAGTAGATGATGTGTATGAAAATTTTCATCTTAATGAAAACTACATCTTTGTTCTTTTATGGTTGTTCTTATGAATGATCAATCAAGCATACACGATGAGAATCACATGAGGTGATCAAGCATTTTTCGGGCATTATTACCCAGGAATAAACAAAGATCTCATGTACATACAAGAGTTCAGATTCGAATAGAAAAGAGAAGACAAAGAACTTGAAAAAATACAATTCTTTTGGTGAAGAAATGATACCAACCGAAGACACTTGACTTAGAAGATTGAACAACGATTAAACAATATATTTTTTTTGGGGGGGGCAAATTTTATTTGAGGTACAAGGATGATGGGTGATAGTCCCAAGACAAAGCCCTACCTAACCAGAAAGTGATGACATGAAAAGAAAAAGATTCAGCGAATTGCATGCACCTATGCATCCTCATTAATAGTGAGAATAGTGTTTTACATGACATATGCATCTTTGCATCATGCCCATGCATCATCTTCAACATGAATATTTGTACAGGAGTTTGAATAGACAATATTCAAGAAGATGATTTGGTAGAAGAATTTTGTGCATCTTTGCATCAATCAAGAAGACACAAGCTTAAGTACCATCTGCTTCGATCACTGCAGAAAAAGAAACGAGGAATCATCCAATGTCAAGTCGTCATCAATGACAAGACTTTTTGATGTCAAGACGGACAGAACCGAGACATCATTTTACAGGATATTTTCTAAACGAATTTCTTAATTCGGTCATTTCTTAAGGATACATTTTCAAAAACGAATTTCTTAATTCGGTCATTTCTTAAGGATATCTTTTGATGTCAAGACGGACAAAACCGAGGTATCATTTTACAGGATATTTTCTAAACGAATTTCTTAATTCGTTCCTTTCTTAAGGATACCTTTTGATGTCAAGACAGACAGAACCGGGATATCATTTTACAGGATATTTTCTAAACGAATTTTTTAATCCGGTCCTTTCTTAAGGATACCTTTTGATGTCAAGACGGACATAACCGGAGCATAATTTTAATTCGGTCTTTTCTTAAGAATACTTTTTCGAAAATGAATTTCTTAATTCGACCCTTTCTTAAAGATACCCTTTGATGTCAAGACAGATAGAACCGAGATATCATTTTACAGAATATTTTCAAAAACAAATTTCTTAATTCGGTCTTTTCTTAGGGATACCTTTTCGAAAACAAATTTCTCAATTCGATCCTTTCTTAAGGATACCTTTTTTTGAAAACGAATTTCTCAATTTGGTCCTTTCTTAAGGATACTTTGTTAAAAACAAATTTCTTAATTCGTTCCGTTCTTAAGGATACCTTTTCAAAAACGAATTTCTTAATTTGATCCTTTTTAAGGAAACTTTTTCGATCCTTTATTAAGGAAAGCTTTTCAGCCGAATTTCTTAATTCGATCATTTCTCAATAACACTTTTGAAAATTCAAATTTTTGATCCAAATCCTTTCATAAGGATGTTTTTCTTAAAATCGAACAAGATCTTTTCAAAAAGAGTTTTTTCTTAAAATCGAATTCGATAATTTCAAAATGAGGTTTTTCTTAAAAACCAAATTTTAATTAAATCCTTCCATAAGGATACCAAATGATTTGACAAAAGATGAGGTTCATTCAAATGTCCACTAAATCCATTTTCGTAAATGGTCGAAGGAAGATAAATCCTTCGGAAAAATTCAATCTCTTGATTGGTGCAAATTGATTGTACCCAGGGAAATGGTACAACTAGCCCGGAGCAAACGGCTACCGGTAAAAGCAATCCAAATCCGTTAATCCATGTGCATTTGGGAAAAATGCAAAGAAGATCAAATGATTGATCAAGATAAGAACCATTCAAACGTTCATTAAAATCCATTTTCACAAATAGTCGAAAGAAAATAAATCTTTTGAAAAATCCAATCTCTTGATTGGTACAAACTGATTGTACCCAGGGAAATGGTACAACTAGCCCGGAGCAAACGGCTACCGGTAAAGGCATTCCAAATCCGTTAATCCCTGTGCATTTGAGAAAAATGCAAAGAAAATCCAGGAGCCGAACTGAAGAGAGATGATATTCAAGAACCATAAGAAGATTTGGATCCACATAATAGAGAAGAAAGAACTCACGACTACAAGATGAAGATTGCATAAAGAACTAGCAAAGCTCAAGACTCAAGAGGAGAATCAAGTTCAATACAAGAAAGTCTCTCGACTCAAGACGTAGAAGATTCTATATAGGAAGAATTTACGGCGTCAACATTCGAAGATGAAGAGTTCAATAACAGAAAAAACTTGCAGCCTAAAGACTTTGCCGAAGACAAGCAAGACTCTACAACAAGAAGAATCTACTCATCCAAGGCACATGGTAGAAGAGAGAACAAGGAAGAAGTTGTGGGCTCGAAGTCCCAATTTTGAAGAATTTTGTTCTAGAGTAGCAGAGAATAACAAACGAAAACTGAGAAGAGGCGATGACCAACGAGAGAACCCCAACCCGAAAGAACCATAACCTTACCATAAAGAACCTCAATCTTACCAAAAAGAGCCCCTACCTTACCAAGGCTAACCTTGGAACCATACCAGACGAAATGGGTTATTGCTTATCTTTGCTTTATTGTCGTTACACAATAATAAGCAAAGAGGGGCAACTGTCATAACCCATTTTTAGAAAATAAGACCCAATTAAAAATTAAAACCCAATAAGCCTAAACAATTAACTCATATCCAAAACAAACCCTAAACCCTAATTACATGATAACCCTAGCCATAACAACCTCCCTGTCAGTCGTCGCCCTCTATGGTGCCATGTGTCGCTCCCCCATTAGCCCAAAAGGTCGACCACCGCCTTTCCACCGCCCTTGTCATCTCCGATCTGCAAAAAAGAAGGAACATATAATTAGATCTGGAAATTTTAGATCTTAGCAGTGATATTTTGTATTAAAATATGTATAAATCTATGATATAAATACTGGATTAAACCACTGTAAAAGGGGGGAATTTTCGAATAAAAAAAAGAGGAGATTCGAATCAAAACAAATCCATAACAAAAAAATATCATCCATATTCGAAAGAAAAAAGAAAAGAGAGATCGTAAACAAGGCTAAGAAGAAAAAGAAGTAAAAAAATAATAACATTCGAAACTTATCTCTCAGATCTACGAGTGTGTGTTATTTTTTTCGAAAATCTACCACTAAATCTGCATTCTACGTGGGAAAACGAACCGGAAAGTAAACATCTTTCCATTTTTTGACAACCGGCACGGTGGTCGGCGGCCGCGTGTGGAGGCGACCACGGTGGTCTCACTGCCGACGAACCAGAGAGCATGAGAGCTTTCAAAAGCTCTGTCTTCTGTTGTTATGAAAAAGGAAGGACAAATGAAATTATGGAGAGAAAATAGGTATTTAAGCACCATCAAAACGATGCCGTTTTGGTGCCTACTCTCATGGCCCAAAACGACGTCGTTTCGCTTCTCTGACCCGGTGGATAGAACCGATCCGAGCCCGGATTCGTTGTTAACCCGAAAAAAATGGATAATCATGCGTGAAGTCCCTGTTCTTTCCGTATCCTTACATTATCGCACTTTAATTTTTATTTCCTTTCTTTTTTGCCATTAATTTTGTAATAATTGTTCTTTAAATTTTCTGTTTCTTTCCTTTATTATTATTGTCTTAATTATGTTATTGTTTATAATGATATTTATAATTATAATATTATTTTTGGTTATTACTATTAATTACCTCATATTTATGTTAATATTTTATATATTCCTTAAATTATTATATTATCATTAACTATATTATTCTTATATTAGTATATTATTAAATCGTTATTAACACCATACCATATTTATTATTATATTATGTTTATATAATCTTAATATTATTTTATTACTATTTTATAACCATAATAAATGATATTAATATATTTTATATTATTATGTTAAATAGTATTATTACTATATTACTATATAATATTTATCAAGTTTCATTATAATAAGTTAAATATATGTTTCTTTATCAATGTTATTTTAACGTTATTTACAAAAGTTATTGTATTTATCTTTATTTTGCATAATTAATTAAATATATAATACATGTATGTGTTTTCTTTTATTTTTAATATACAATATGTTAAAATTTGACATGTTAGTATTAGAATTATTATCCCGATATATTCTATTGGGAGTAGCATCCCGGTCTCCTGGTGTTATCTTCTTTGAATTGTCGTGGATATTAGGATACACATTTTAAATTAAAAATTAATTTAATTTGAATATTATATTTTCTTAAAAATTACGATGCGAACCTTTAGGTACCAATTTTGGGCGTTATGGGGTGTTAATCCTTCCCCAAACGTAACCAACTCCCGAACTCATATCTGGTTTTGTTTTCTTGGTGTTCGATCCACCTTTTTGAACGATCGATGGCGGCTCTAACCGAGTACTAATAATACCAGCAGAGTGATTGAGCGGTCAATATCAAACGGTGAAGATTATATTTTAAAATAAATACTATCGTAATCATTATTAATTTATTAAAAAAATCGTTTTCGTGCGTGTGGATGCCTTAGTCAAATGATTGCTGATGGTTTCTCCTTTTGAGCCCACATTTCCTTGTGGAAGGAAGTCCACACCCAACAGTAGCTTATCTTTCTTCACATATATCTAACCAATATTGTATATATTGTTGGGTCACTTGGGTGTATGTATATACATGCATATACACACATACGTACATATGACTAAAATATTTTGATGACATGTAGTGTCAAATTTTAAATATTTTGATGACATGTAGTGTAAAATTTTAAATATTTTATATGTTTTTTTAGTGCAAATCGTAGATCTTTTTCTTATATCTTCTTTCATGCCTTCGTTTTAAATTAGAAGATTTAGGGTTTAAAGTTTATGGTTAAGTGTTGCGGTTAGGGTTTAGGAAATTAGGGTTAGTTGTATTTTTTAGGGTGTGTGATTTAGGTTTTAAGATGTAAAAATAAGGGTTAGGGTTTAGGGTTTAAGATTAGTGTTGTGGTTAGGGTTTATGAAATTAGGGGTATGATTTATTTTTTAAGGTGTAGGGTTTAGAGTTTAAAATGAAGAAAATAGGGGTTAAGGTTTAAAATTTAATTTTTTAAAAAAATTCAAAAGAGATATAAAAGAAGGCATGATAAAGAGGCAAAGATTTTTACTCTTTTTTATCGTTTGATTTGTAAATATCAATATACAAGAAAATGAAAAATAATAAAAAGGTTTTTTTTATAAAAATTAATGTGAAACGAAAGTCATAATTAAACCATTAATGTAGTGATAGAATGATTTAGATTAATTTTAAAGGAGAAAAAAATTATATTTTTTTAGTTTTTTATGTCACTACACTAAAAATACTAAAAATTTAAAAATTAAACTAAGTTCCTAACACTCAATTTTAGATACTAAACATTAAATATTAACCTTAATATATATTTTATTTTAAATTTTTTAAACTCTAACCCTAACTTTTTAATATGTGTATAAATAAAAACACTAAAAAATTAAATAATTTTTATTTAATTTTAAGTACTAATTAATAGAAAAAAGTATACCCTTTTCGGCGACTCTTTCAACTTTTATATACATCAACACTATAAAATTAAATTATAAACCCTAACCTTAAATTATAAACCGCAAACTTAAAAGATATACTTTAATTATAAACCACAAACCTAAAAGATATACTTTAACCTTAGACATTAATCTTAATCTCTAACTTTAAACCTTAGCCATAAATCTTAATCTATATCTTCAATATTTGACATAAAAAATACCAAAAAGTAAAGGATTTACATTCGTTATTAATATTAAATTTAAAATTCAAAACATAAATAATTTGAACATTTATTTTAACATTAAGCTGAAATTAAATTAGAATAAGATATAGGTGGGGGTGGGGCAACCCCTAGTTAAAAATAGGGATGTAAAAAGCTGACCCGACCTGAAAACCTACCTGAAACCTGTTCGAGTCAGAATTTGGTTTGATCCGGGGATGTAATGACCCGAATCTGATCTGTATCCGACTGTTGTTGACCCGAACCCGAATTGGACTTGTTACTGTAGTAATCGAACTCGAACTGTATCCGACTGAAAATGACTTAAACCCGATTTCAACCTGTTACTGTAGACCTGAAACCCGACCTGTATCCGACTGAAACAAACCCGAACCCGAGTCTGACCTGGCAAATAACCGATATTACCCGACTGAATCGACCTGATACATGATTTTACCCAACCTGTTTTGAACTCGACTGTTATTGACCTGAACTAATATTAACAAAACTTAATATTTACATGACATATAATTAAATATATCTATAATTTAAAGAATTTAAAATATTAATAAATATAACTAGGCTTAAAAAATAGAATTAGACATGAGAATTAGTTTAGAATTAACATTTAAATATAGTATTACATATTTAATTAAATTAATTTATTTACTATTTTATTTAATTTTAATTTATTTAATTTTAATTATAATTTTAAAATAATATTTCATTAAAATTATAATTTTAAATTAAATACATATATTAGTATACATTTAAGTATATATAATATATATTATATATTAAAGCATATTATATATTACATATAATACATTAATACATAAAATATATTATATATAAGTATATCATATATTAATGTATATTATATATATATATATATTATATGTATATTAATATATAAATCTAGTATATACACATATATATAAATAATGAGTATACATATATTAATGTATAATATATATATATAAATATCATAATAAATATACATATATTTTTATTAAATATTCCAAGTTAAAAAAATAATACTTGATTTGATTTTTAAAATAAATTTAAAACTAAAATTTTGAAGTAAAATTTTTTATTTTAGGGGAATGGGAAAATCTTGATTTTAGCGGGGGCAGGGGGAATTTGAATTTAGCCGGGTGGGGGGAGGCGGGAAGGAAATTTGGGTGGGGGAAGGAAATTTGGGGGGAGACGGGAGGAAAATTTGGGGAGAAAAAATTAATTTTAGGGTGAAAATTATATTTAAATTTGAGAGAGATCTAAATTTTTACTTATATAGTATATTAGTATGTATATATTATATTATTATTATATATGTATATATAATATAGTATTTATATAATATTTATAATATATATTATTTATATATGATATATATACATATTAAATATGTATAATAATTATTATGTTAGATATATATATATAATATATATGATACATATTACATCTATATATATTAAAAATTAATATACATAGTACATGTATATCATATATGTACATATGTATATATAATATATGTATAAATATAATACATATTATATATATATAATAATATAATATGATATATATTATATATACATTAAAAATTAATATACATGTATAATATATGTAATGTATATATGTATTATGTATAATACATATACATATAACATACATATATATTAATATACATATATAATGTACTAATACACACTAACACATGTGACATATTAACATACATATATAATACATGTACTAGAATTAATATACATATTAACATATGTATAATACATATAACATACATATATATAATACATATACATAGATTATAACATACATGATACATAATTACATATTGATATAAGTTATAACGTATATATATGATATATATACATATATACATATACTATATACTAATTATTATATACAATTATACATATACATATATTATATGTACATAGTATATAATATACATAATACATTTACTAATTATTATATATACATATAACATTAGCATACATATATGATGTATTGATATATATAATATATTAATATATTAATGTATTGTATAGTACTACTACTATCACTAATTCATCATGTATACATATAACATTTATTGATACATATATATATGAATGTTAGAATATACTTATGTAGTTATGCACTATGTATAATTAATAATTCTATACATTATAAATGACATAAAGATAATTTTCACCTTTAACGTTTATAATTTTTGTCATTTTGGCCCTCATTCTTTTTTGGGATAAATTTAGCCCTTAACCTAGGTCTTTTTAACAAATAACTCATTTTTTAACTACCATAATAACTGAACTGTTAAAAATTTAGTAATGATGACATGTCATATATATATATATATATATATATATATGTAATAATATATTTTAAATGACTTAACATCTAGTATATCAAATACATACAAGCGGAATATAGTTTTATTTTAATCTAAAAATCTAAAACAATTGAAATTCAAATAAAATATTAAAATTTATTTTTTTATTCATTAAAAATTAATTAAATCTAAAACAAAAGGCTACTAAATATTCTCAACTTTAACTATAGTAAAATCAAAATTTATTTGAAAATGTATGAACATAATCTGAAAAGAAAGAGTTTTGTATAGTTTGTTACCGGTGAATAAATGATAAAGGATTTTGATAATAATCAATTGGATTTTTATTATTTTAGTTTAGAATTTAGGTATTTTAGTTTTAATCTAAATCAGAGTTTTAAGGTTTTATAAAGATATTTTAGTTTAGTTAGGGTTGAGAATATTTAGTAAATTTTTATTTTAGATTTAATTAATTTTTAATATTTTATTTAAATTTTAATTATTTTATATTTTATATTGGAATAAAATTATATTCTATATATATCTATATATTTAATAGGTTAGATTATATGTCAGTTAAAATATATTATCACATATATAATATGTTACCATTATTAAATTTTTAACGGTTCAGTTATCATGATAGTTAAAAAATGAGTTATTTGTTCAAAAGACATAGGTCAAGGGCTAAATTTATCCCAAAAAAAGAATAAGGGCTAAAATGACAAAAATTATAAACGTTAAGAGTGAAAACTATCTTTATGCCCATTATAAATACATTATACATATATAATTACTAAACATCTAATTATCAATATATATAATATAAATACTTATATTCGTTATTAAATTATTAATGTATTATATATATATATAGACTATAGTGTTATATATACCATATTTTAATATATATTATAATTTTATTTTCCAGATATAGATTAATTTATTTATGGTATTATTTTATTTACAAAATTAATATTATTCCATAAATATTATTATTACTTATTCTAGAATTATTTTACTTCCAAAACTAGTATTATTTTATATATATTATTAATACATATATAGTATTATTCTACTTCTAAAAATAGTATTAGTTCATTCATAGTATTATTCCATATATAATATATTCTCTGCATATAGTATAAATTTCTTATATAATATTAATTTTATAAACTATTATTTCATTTATAGTATAAATTCTATATATTGTCTAAAATTTATTTTTTTTATTTTTAAAATATATTAAATTATAATATAATTATTTTATAATATATTAAAGTTAAATTTTTAATACTTATAATTAATATATTTCTTTTTATAATTTAATCCTTATAAAGTTAATTTATTTGAATTGATTATTACTGATTTTTCTAATTTACTTTAATGTTTCTAATTTTTAATTTTTAGAATTGAGTCCTTATAAAATTAATGTTGATTTTTTAAAATTTCAAAATTTAATCTTTAACCTTATAGTTTAATATTTATTTGTTTTTTATGTATTTATACAAAATAAAAACCATTAATTTAAATTAGTATGAATAAAAAATCAAAATGAATTCGACCTGAAACAAAACCGACTTGAAATGAATCCGACCTGAAATACAACCAAACTGAAATAAACCCGACCTGAAATGAAACTATCAATTATCCAATTTAGACCCGAACCGTTAGAACTCGACCTAAAATGAATCCAACCTGAAATAGACCCGACCTGAAATGAAACCGACTTGAAATGGACTCGCACCCGACCCGAATCGAGTCAAAACATCAAATTAACTGAAATGACCTGTATCCGATTTTACTCGACCTAACAGTATCCAACTTAAAATCCATCAGAGTAACTGTTTTTACATTGTTAGTTAAAAAATGGGGAGAGCAGCGGCAGCCAACAGGGGTTGTCGAATCCCTCTTTCTTTCCTTTGACGTACAGGAATTAGGACTAACACAAATACACAATCGTAGGGTGCTAAACTCACCTTGTCGTCACCTTGTCCTCTTTCATTTCAAGTACCTCATGTTGTGACCTAGTGGAATTGTGATGTATCAATTATCTACAACCATATACCTGCAATGCAGAGTCACTGCCAAAATTTACTCAACCACTGATATATTACTACCTCCTGAACTATTTTGGGGAGAGACGAGTTAGAATATTACATGAAAGATAGTTAAAGAATCAGATCGATAGAAACAGTTTCAGATTGAATAACTCGACTTGTATGCTGTGATATTTGATTATTCATGGATATTGCACTTCTGTAAGTAAGGGTGGTTGTACTGCAAATGTTTGCTCCAATAGACTTTATATTTAGCAATTCCTATTTCTAACCAGGGTTTCTTGACTCCATCATAGTGTATAACCGCCGCCTGCTCGATATCACCCCTACGAAGGCCAGAGTGGTAGCCGAGCCCTAGCGCATGCCATCTCCTTTCTAAAGCCACAGTCTGGTTGTAGAAGGTAATCCAACCTAAGGGCAAGCTTCCGGACTTCCATAATGGCCTCGTAAGTCCCTGTCACGAAAACACCACGCAAACAAGCATGAGAAACATACAGCATGCAAAATACTTCAAAGAAACTAATATGAATGTATAAAATAAATGATACTGATTCTTAGGGTAGAATAAATTCGGAACCACTAAGGTTTTCGTTTGTCATTGTTCACCATTCACAGTAAGACAAAGCTCGTGCTTTAAACACATATAGAACTTTCTGGGCGGAACAGAGGAAAAAGGGTAAGAAAGAAGATCTATTTCGAAAATTTAGACATAGAAACTTTAGGTAAAATCTCAAATTCTCAAGCTGATAACAATTCCAATTGACAAAGATAAGCTAAAGCACCAGATAACATTAACAATCTTTTCAATGAATCAGTATGCAACTTCAGATTGCAATAGATCCAAAAATAAGTTCACAAGCAATATTGTATAAGTACGAAAAGAAAAACAAACGAAGGAAAGTACAAGCTCCATACCAGTTGCAAGTAATTTTTGTAGAGCATGGTTAACTTTTTTCTTCTCCATTCTCGGAGATCAAACAGATTCATGCCAAATGCCCATGTGCAAGCATTAGCATTAAACCTCTTTGCCAAAAATGGATCTGAAAAGTTCAATAGCATATGCATCGTACGAAATGAAGCTTCACTTTCCAAACAAGTCTCCACAGCTGCGTTTACTTTCCCCTTCATGTCAACACTCCAAATTTCAGTTAAATCTCTTTGCACTACCACATCATGATCAAAGAGAACAATTTTATTCAGTGCTGGAAAGATGTCCGGCAGATAGAACCGCAGATGGTTGAGGGCTGAAGTATATCTTGGATCATAGGATTTCTGTTCCTTCAATGTTGAATTATACTTGGTAGACAACCAATCAAAACTTTCTACACTCTGAATATGGATTGTAGCTTTTCCAGGAGGATTTAATAAAAACCACATTGAAATTGCTGGGAGGTTGAGGTAATCGGTCACCACATGAAAAACAATTTTCTCGGGCTCCTGCATAACCAAGTATTAGTTAGAAAAGATAAAGAACTCTATGTCAACTCTGGAATCTCAATCTATTACTATTCATTAAAAATTCCAAGTGTACCAATTATTGTCCTGAAATGTAAAACCACAGCCCACAAAGCATCCCAGCATGTTTTATCACTCAAAATTATGTTATGCGATTGCTTAAAATGACAAACACTTTCTACAAGCAACAATGTTTAACATCATAAAATAAAATTTTGAAATTTATTGAAAATCAACAAAGAAAATAATGAAAATTGGCGAAGGCATCTTACCTTTGCAGATGAAATGGTGGAGTTAATAACTACTGCACAAGCGAGGACATTGTCAGAAAATACAGCATAGTGATGAAGGTCTGGATTGCTCAATTGTTTTTGGTTAGGGAATTGCCTTTCCTCGGGTTGAAGGGAAAAATATTCAGCTGTCAGCTGCATGGAGAGGCAGTGAAAGCCTTTTGGAGTAGACCTTCCAGCAAGTTGAACCAGATATGATTCTTCAGTCTTTTGTGCCCGAATCTGTTCTTCAGCATTATAAGCCATGGCACGAATTTTTCTGGCCATTGCAGTACAATCAAGGAATACTTGACTTGCTTTGGCCAACAAAGCCTCCATAGATCTCATTTTCTGTGAAGAACTGAAATTCAACCGTTCTTCAGATATAAAGTTCAAAGGACACAATTCAACCCTAAATTTAAGCTAATTCATTTAATAGTATTCAACAATTCAAGTTTCTTATCTAATATAAAATGCATTCAAACAATTCTTTCCATTTTTACCTCCTTGGCAATTCTGAATCCGTTATGGCTTCACCGACTATTCGTTCAACCTCTTTGATTCGTGTTCGCAACTCTTTCATCAAGCGAGTATTATGAGCGGACTGTGCAAAAGTTAGGTACACTTTTGCTCTAATGAGCTGATTTCTCATCTTCTTTACCTTTTCATCTGTTACCTTGCGTGATTGAGACTGGGAACGTTGATCATGGCTATTTGTTTCTAGATTGTATTGCTCCTGCAACAAATAAATAAGTCTTAAACTATATGTTACAAATACATTAAAACTAACATGACTTGCTCTAGCTCTGACCATACTGGCAAAAAAACTACCCACATCCCCACCCCACCCAATACGAACAATAACCCTCAATTTGGTGGCAATGTTACCAAATAATTTTTTGGTGGAAAAGGGACTTTCTTTTTCTTATTCTCATACTTTGTTCTGTTCTGGTACCCAGATATTAGATCTGACCCATTGTTTCACCAGTTTTTGAATTACAATCAAACCAATACACAAAATGTAAGTTTTGTGGGAATCAAATTAAAATACCATGAAAGGGGATTGTGATCAAATTGATATAAGGAGACCAAATCAAATCATCTACTCTTTGTATAAATTCAAAAAGAATTAGAGTTCTAGAATACCAACATTTGCTTTCACCCAAAAGATTACAAAAGCATACAATACTGCAACCACCTTTAGTCCAAACTTACAATCAAATGCATAGCATCTCATCATACTTCACAGTTCAAATACATACACACCTTTTCCCTGGAGTTCATCCGTATTATTTTCTGCATGTTAGGATGCTTGTCTTTCTCTTTACCATAAGTTTCTGAATCTACAAAGTAGAGCAAAACAGAGTCAAGTTAAAGTCGATCATAAAGGCGCCATATCATCCAACTAATACTCACCTTTTGCTTCTAACAGTACATCAGCATCTTGTGGATCACTTGATCGATTCGAATCACGATTCCCATCAGAGCTGTGATGAACAGCAGAACTAAAATCCTTCTCTTTAAAAACAACTACTTTCGGACCTTTCAATCCTTTGACAACTTCCTAAATAACAAATCAACAAAGAATGAAACGCATACTGTCAAAACCACTCCAAGAAAAAAAATTCAAAGCAAACTAAACCAGATTCATAAATCTCAAAGCGACCTGTTCGATTGCATTAAGTCTTATATCATCTGCCATATACTTCTGTATCAAACAAAGCAAATGAACTCATTAGAAATAGGCCAAAAAACAGAAGAAAAAAGTACAGAATAGATCCAAGCAAGAAAGATTCGTACAATACTGGCTAAATCCCCCACGAAATCCTTCCTCCCTGCCGCGATAGAATCATAAATGCAAAAAACAAGAACAGTCAACATCCCGACAATTAAATTAAATCAAAATACGAAAGGTCAAACATAGAAAATATCAAAATTTCCTCTTGACAGGAAATAGGTAAGCTTGACTTAATCAGCTTAAAACTAATAGCTATTTTTCATTAACATAAAACCCAAAGATTTAAAGAAGATTACCAATAAAAGCAATGGGTTTAAGCCTCTGCGAAACCAACACGATTTGAGCGAACACAAAGAAAAAGAGAAAAGAGAGGATTACAATCCTCTGCCATTGACGACACTTCTTCATGAATTAATAAAAAAACTGCTAAGAAAATCCCCTGAAAGGCTGAAACTCCCAAACACAAAGTAAAATACGATAATGGAGATTGGATTCGAGTACCGATTGTTCTCAAAAAACAAACAAGTTTCAAAGGTTCAATTCGACTCCGATTCGATACCTGAATCACAAGTAACAGTAGTTTAAGAAATATAAAAAACAAAGATGAAACTAGGGTTTCTAGTGGTGATTTTGCCTAAAACTAGTAGTTTAAGAGGTTCGTTCACGTTTTGCGGCTGAAGTAGCTGGTCTTTCCTTTTCCATTATCTTCGTTTCCAGCTTAAATTATTATTATTTTGATTTTGATCTTGAATTTGATGTTTTCCTGATCTGAAATTCTGGATTTTTATCTGAGTGTAGGGTTTCGAACTTTCGCAGGAAGATTTGAATCGCGAAAAATGCGAGTGTGATGGGTACGGTGTTGCCGATGTCATTTATTGATGATAAAAGCGAGGCTTCTTGACCGTTGATTTAAGGGGGAAATATAGCGGCTGATCTGGATTGACACTTTTCCTTGTAGTTGTATCTTGGGTAAATTATAACTGAAGTCACTAAGGTATGGTTAGTTTATATTTTGATTATCGAATTATTAAATATTATATTTGAGTCACTTAATTATGGGTAAAATTATATTTAAATCATTTAATTATAAATAATGTTATATTTAGGTCTTTATTAATATTTAAAAAATATATTAAGTTAATTAATAATTTGAAATAAAATACTTTTAATGTTAATGAAAGTGCACTGGTGATTTGGAAAAAATGATTGAATTAAAATATTTTTTAAATAAGAAAGATGATCTAAATATATTCTTACTTATAATTTAGTGATTCAAATATAATATTTAATAATTGAGTGATTCAAATTCAATTTTATCTATAATTGATTAATTTAAATACAATTTTTCATAATTAAATGACATAAATATAATACTATCTATAATTAAATGACTTTTGTTATAGTTTACCCTTGTATCTATAAGTCAACCTCTCTCTCAGATTTTGTGGGCTCCATCTCCTGGCTACGGCAAAACTGTTTCAACTTTCAATGTGTCATTCTCCGACTGCCATGTGTACAGTAAATTATGTATTAAATTATGAGTTATTCTTTTATTTAATTATAATTAGAGATTTTAATGAGTTGAAATAAATTATTTAATATTAAATTTAAAAAACTCATAAATTATTTGAAAAATAATACATTAAAATTTTAATATACAATTGTATGTACTGATATAGTTTCATACCTTAGTGTGATCGAAACATATTTTTCATTTTTTTATTACTATTTTGGGATTTGTTTTGTAATGAAATTTCTTATCTTCATTCTATTTGAAATATTTATGCTTAACTTAAAAATAAATATTTAAATTATATTTTTTTTGAAATAGATGTTTAATATTTTTCGACTAAAATAAGTGTTTAAATTATATATTTTTTTGAAATAAGTGATTAATGTTTGTTTTTTTGCTGAAATAGGCGCCTAAAGTTTTATTCCGTTAGTGTTTTAAGGTAACACCGTTAAAAAATTATTATTTTTTAATTTTTATTGAAAAATATGTTTAAATAATATATATTTTTTATCTTATTAAGATTATCACACGTTAATATTCTTTGTGATTTTTTTTATAATTTTAATATATTATTGTTTAAAATAGATCAAATAGATTTTAAATATAAATTTTACAAATTTATATTTATTAATTCATTTAAAATTTGCAGTTAAACAAATTTTTGAAATTTTGATATCTTAGTCACATGTTTAACAATTTTTAAATTTTTTTTAACTTTAACTGCAATTTTAAATGATTTAATAAATAAAAATTTATAAAATTTATATTTAAAATCTATTTGATTTATTTTAAATAATAATATATCAAAATTAAAAAATATCACAAAAAATATTAACGTGTGCTAATTTTAATAAGACAAAAAATATATATTATATAAACATATCTTTTCAATAGAAATTAAAAAATTTTAAAAAAAATATTAACGTGTGATAATTTTAATAAGACAAAAAAATATATATCATTTAAACATATCTTTTTAATAAAAAATTTTTTTTAAAAAAAAGCAATTTTTAACAATGTTACTTTAAAACAATAACAGGATGAAACTTTAGACATTTATTTCAGCAAAAAAAATATTAAGCACCTATTTTAATATATATATATATATATATATTTATTTATATATATCAGACACTTATTTTAGCCGGAAAAAACATTATGCACTTATTTGAAAAATAAAATTGTATAATTTAGACACTTATTTTTAAGTTAATCCAAATATTTATATGAACAAACACTGCATGTTATTGTTATTGTTGAACATTAATGTGAATTATGTTACTGTTAAACATTTATGTCAAAGATAAGTTTAGGAAATCTGTTTAGAATTTATTATCTTCATTTTGGGACATTCCTTTAGATGATACTGAACTTTGATTCTCATGGGGACTAATATGGTCTAATACTTCTCTTCTTCCTCAAAACATCCATTCCACTCGAAAGAATTGATGTTTTAGCTTAAACTAGGACCAAGTCCTTCTAGTCCAAGGCTCAAGGCTCTGGTTCTAAATTAAAGACGACTTGCTAGGAGTGTGCATTATTCGATTTTAATCGATCGAATCAAAATTATTTCGATTAATTCGATCGGTTATTTTTTGATAAATTCAGTTAACAGAATTATTTTTTTTAAAAAAATCGGTTATCGATTAATTCGGTTCGAAATTAGTTAATTAAACGAATTAACCAAAATTATTATATATTATATATATTTATTTTTATTCATTTAACTTTTAATATATTATATTATATATTATATATATTTATTTTTATATTATAAAATGGTCACTAAATTTTGTATTAAACTAGTATAAAATAAAAATTTAGTGATTAAAAAATTATTTTAGCATAATTTTATTACCTATTATGTAATTTAACCAAAAATTATAATAAATTTCGGTTAATTCAACTAATTAACCAAAATAATTTTGGTTAGGTTAATTCGGTTAAAGGTAACTCGTTTCTGTTAACAGTTAAGATTTTAAAAATTTCGATTAATTCGGTTTTGATTAATTCGGTTCAGCCGCCGAAGTAACCGAATGCACACCCCTTACAACTTGCTTGTGTCCCCAACACTGAAGCTCAAATGTGCAAAACCAAACATAGAGAAAACAAATGGAAAACAAAAGGTTGAGGATGAAAACACATACTGTTCCAACAACTTCAAAAACTGTAACACCTAAGAAGCTGCGCAGGATCGACCGGAAAAGGGATTCCGGGTATGGGGATTCTGGCATTTCCCCACAGGCAGTGCTTCATGCCGCTGGTCCAAAGCATGAAAAAAGACTTGATCCTGTTTGGTTCTCATTAATGGCCTCTGAAGACCAGTAAGACAACCTTCAGACTTATTGAAGAAAGACAGAGTTGTCTTAAGATTTATTTTGTCTTGGCTCATAAACTGATTCAAATGCCAATGCTTTCAGGGAAGGAGACGCACCCCATCCCTCAAATTTCAGCAAATTACCTGAGGATAAAGTAGTTACTTCAATCCAGTTTCTTTGGCTTGTCTCTTACAACTGCTTGCTTTATATATTCTTCTCCAATGGCTGAAGACCATAAATTTTACCTGATGCCTGTTAACACCATGATCTGACCTGTTAGCTATCCTGTTTTCTGTACCACAATCTCCAAGTATTTCGCTTGGAATACAGAAAAGGTAACAAAACTGTGATCTTTATCGCTATTACAAGATAATATCTGTTCATTAATCTTAAACCTTTAACAACGCACAGTCGCACGTATACTATACAAACAAACTACTCGAACACGAGTCGCCTAGGAATTACAAGAAAAGTTCTATATAACATAAATCAATAAGCAACATGATGAGAATTCAAAACCAAGTGCACATGGTCCATATAATTAACCAAAATAGTTTACAGTAACTGACAAACCAACAACCAAGCCTTTTGAAGAGAAATCTGGTTAGGATGGCAACATTACACCAACCAAGTGCCTATATGTTGGCTTAGCATAACCAAAAATCTCAATTAAGACAAAAAACAATGATTTGTTAGTGAGGCAAAACCCTAAATCTAAGAGAATTAGTAGCTTTGTAGATGAAAAAAACAGGGACTAGTTGGGAACAATCAATATTGTTCTCAGTGACGAAGCTGTGTATAGTGTAGAGGGACGGTTGCCCCTTCTAAATTTTCGGTATAATTATATTTTTAGTGTCTTTTACCTTAAATATTACTTAAACAAAGATTTTTGCCTATCACAATTTTTAAATTTAAAGGTTTAATAGACTATTGTCCCTCCTAACATTGAATCCTAGCTCCCGGATTGTTCTTACCTTGATCCATGTTCCAAGACATTCCAACCCTAAATCCAAACTCTACAAAAACCCAGAAAGAGAGTGAGAAAATTATCATTAAACTAAGCTTAGCAGAAGTACCATTTCTGACTGAATTTTAGTTATTATCTTTCATTTTTCAGATTAAAGACTTGAAAAGCTATTCTTTTTCAAAGGATTACATACAGAATTAAAATGAAAACAAATTGAATACTGAAGTAATGAATGTATCAGAGTAAAATTTAAGGATTTTGATTTAAACGAGGGTGTATCCAGCACCTGTTTGGCTGCCTACAACTGAAAACAGCGCACTATCGGAACCGTCAAGTTCGCCGTAGTACAAATCCTCCGTTCCCCTGAACGCAGCGTGTAGACCCACGATAGAAGCCCCAATCAAAACGGAAATCAACACATTCAGCCAAACGTCGGTGAAAACTAGGGCTACAATTGTAATCACGGAGAGGATCGCCAGCACAATGCGGTCGTCGATCTGACGGTTGAGGATGACCAAGGGGTTGTCGCGGAAGAAGTAGAGGAAGAACCAGGCGACGGAGACGATCAAGAAGACGATCATGGAGATTGGGTGCCATAGGAGGCTGAGGAAGAGGATTAGCAGGATTATGATGGCGTAGTTCACTCGGAAGTAGTTGAGGTTCCGCTTCATACGGGTGGTGGCTTCGCCGAAGGAAATGGGCCGCGTGAAGGATGGCCGAGAAAGGAACTCCCGCCACGGGCGGCGCGTGAAGGTCGAGATAGTAGCGCGAGTGAAAAATGCGGCATTCGGCGGGTATTGCGAGGTCATGTTTGGCGCTAAAGAATCTCTAATTTCAGCTGATTTTCGTGTTTCAAGCTTCACTTCGCGAGGAAGGAAAAGTATAGTAAAGCCATAGGGATATTTGAGGGATAGAAAGACTACTTTGACCCTTTTTCACGTGTTGTATTTTTTCAATTATTTTTGAATAAATTACATAAATCGACATTGTACTTTTTCTTAAACCTATTTTGGTTAATAAAGTTTTAAAACAATCAATTTAGTCATTAAATTTAAACATCAAACATAGGGATGGGCACGAAACCCGAACCCGACGGGTTCTGACCCGACTCGGCCCGAACGGGTCAGACTTTTTTAAAGAAAATTCAGAGTCGGGTTGGGTTCGGGTTTATGATAAAAAAATCTTACCCGATTCGGTTTGAACGGGTCAGACTTTTTTGAAGAAAATTCGGGTTCGGGTTTAGGGTGGAAAAAATCCAATCCGATCCGACCCGGGACTAATAAATTTTTCCACATATATTTTAGGTATATTTGCAATAATGATCCCTCTTTATATATTTTATACAATTAGGTAACTAAAATTATTTTTTTACAATTAGGTCACTGAAATTTTATTTTATCTACAATTAGATCCCTATTTTTTATAGTTAAGTCTCTAAAATTTAAATTTTTTTAATGGTTCGTGTTGGGTCATGTCGGGTCGGATCGGATCAAATTTTAAAGCTTAAAAATCAGATCGAATGACGGGTGAATGGTATATTTTTTCGGAGCGGGTGCGGGTGGACAAAAAATCCAACCCGACCTGACCTGTGCCCATCTCTAATCAAACAGTTTGGGTAGCTAAATATTATTTTCAAATCTATTTTCTTTACTAAAGTTTAGACATTAAATATAGATGATAATCGTTTAATATTAAATTTTATCATCACTTTGTCTTTGTCCTTTGAGACTTAATCTAACTTTCATTTCATCAAAAATTACTCTGAAGCTTATAAATTGAGCGAAAATCTTTTAATTTTTTTCTCATCGATATTTCTCTTTCGTTGTTGAATGAAACTTGTTTCTTAGTATATTACTTCTTTTGTGTTGATGAAACTTTTTATCATTTAGTTCTTAGAAAAATTCATCTGTTTATCAATAAATAGGCGACGTCAAAAGTTAATAAAAGAATGATAGAAAATGTTTAATGTCTAAACTTCAGTAAATATATTAAATATTTTAAAACTTTAATAACTAAAACAAGTTTGAAAGTGAAATATTGAAGTTTAGTGATGATTTACGTGATTTATCCATTATTTTTTGTTTGATAAAGTCTTTTACAATAACATAAATTTAAAAAAAATAAAAGGATGAAAATTCAATCAATATTTAAAAGATTTGAACAATTAGGATTTCCAATGGCACCATAAATGGATAGCTGAGCCAACCAGGAACAATGTAGATGGAAGTAAAGGTTACTCGGACAAGGCGATTTTCTGAACATGGCAGTGGAACTGGTTGTAGTGTCTGACTCTGATTTCTGCAAACCCTAACTCTTTCCCTTCCTAATCCTAACGATCTTTTAACCTACGAGTTTGTCCAAAATTAGAATTCGGTTCTAGAGGTGACATTGAAGATCGTATCTAAGAACAAGAATCGAATCCACTGGGAGGTGTACAGGCAAAGCCGATGCTGCTGGTAGTGTAGTCGATTTGTAGTTGGGAAGCTCCGGATTTTCTAGTGTTGGATTGGATATATTGTAAAATAGGACGTTAGTACTGACAGGAAAAACATAAAGAATGAACTGATAAAAAAGTTTGACCGTGTAACAAATTGTTCCGATGTGTGTACTCGCAGTTTTAGGTCGCTCCAAAAAGTCGTCGGAACCGAAGTCGAATAGAATGATGCTCTCAAATGAACTCTGAAAGGGATGAGAAAAATTGAAAAATACATTTCGCATTCTATAGAAAAGAAAATTTCTTACTAATTTTCTCTAGAAAGATAGTATGCGCGTGGACGTGTCTAAAACACGTGTTACCACGATCACAAGCCGAGCCAAACCGGATTGAACCGAACCACGGCGGCGGTGGTGCGCAACGGACTCACTTGTTCTCTATAACTCAACAAGGGAGTGGAGGGATACCTTAGTAAATACATATTTTCAAGGGTATTTATTATTCATGTGGGATTCAAAAGCGACTCCTATCGAATCTTTTTGGCCGACAGATGGTGAAAACTGAACATCGGGGCTGGTTGGCAGAAGACATGTGATGTACTATAATTTTGGGTAAACTGTAATGAAAGTCACTTAATTATGGGTAGAGTTATATTTGTGTCACTCAATTATTAAAAATTATGTTTGAGTCACTTAATTATGGGTAAGAGTACATTCGGATCACTCTTTATATTTAAAAAAAAGTTTATCAATTCGTGTATCAAATTAATTTATAATTTCAAATGAAGTACTCTAATGTTAATAACGGTATACAAGTGATTTAGGAAAAAAACAATTAAATTGATATATTTTTCAAATATAAAAGATGACCCAAATATAATTTTACTTATAATTGAGTGACCTAAACATAATTTTTAATAATTAAATAATTTAAATATAATTTTAACCATAAACGAATGACTCTGTCAAATCATGGCAAAATATTGACATTTGATTAATAAAAAATATCATTCAACGGTTTCAAGTTTAGTATTAATAATAAATAAATATATAAATTTTATAAAAGAACACACGTAAATAAAATCGGAATAAAAAATCGTAATATATAAACTAGTTAAGACACGTGTCATGAATAATGAAACTTTATTTTAAGCCCCTTTGATGAGCTATGATTAGGAGTGTTTAAAAATATTTGATCCGGTCAATCAGATTCGACTATTTATTGTTTGATCCGAAAATTAGGATATTCGATTTGTTTTTTATTGGATTCGCTCCGATTTTGAGTTTTTTAGATCGGATACGGTTCACAATATTTCAAGTTACGGATTATCAAAAAATTTAAAAATTAAAATTTTTATTAATCTTGTTATATTTAATAATAAGTTGTTTATTATATTCAAAATTTCAAATTTTCCATAAGTATAACCTTTAAATTTAAAAAATTAGTTTAGTTAAATTATATTTTTGGATAATTAGATATTCGACTATCTGATATTCGAATATACGAATATTCGTTTTTTCGGATCGGATACAAATCACTATATCATCGATTTGAAAACCCAAATATTCGAAAAAATCAAATCTAATCTGATTCGATATCCGACAATAAATATCCTGATGCCATGGTACCACCAAAGAATGAATGGTAAAGTCAAACAATTTCATCCCTTACATGTGTTGTATTCTTGATGATAAACTCTATTTTTACTATTAAAGTCTAATTATCTTGCAATAGCGAACATGGGTTTGCCACTTTGTCGATTCACGTCTTTGCTTACGTTCCTACCATCGCCGACCGCCGTCATGTAACCAAACCAGATGAAATTTCCTTTGTTGTAGCCGTGTGGTTGGCCGGCAAACAGAAATTTTCTTCTTACACGGACCGGTTGAAGACTAACGTAGTTGTTATGGACTCGGATTCTCAATTGCCATCATTGATGACGAAATGACAGGCAGAAATTCAAAAACATTAACTTTCCAGACCATGCACGCGTCTAATCATTAAATAGGAAAAAAAATTAAAAAATATATAATTATAAAATTTAATAAATAAAAAATTATCTTTATTTGTTTTTTCAAATTTCCAATTATTTTTAGTTGGAATAAATATTTAAATTACTATTTTTATCATTTTACGTCTCTAAACAAATTTTTAGTTAAAATAAGTACATAAGTTATATGTTTTTCATTTTTATTTTTAAATTATTTTAAAAAATATTATAATAATTTAAATATGATATGTCACTGAATTTAAATTATGTTATAAACATATCAGTTTATCACTAAAATTAAAATAAATACTTAGTGTAATAATAATTTTATTTCTCAAAATTTATATATTTTATTTGTTTAGTCATAATTCAAGATAATTAAATAAAATTAATTTTTATATTTTAAATTTCGATACTACACTATCCTCTCACATTCTCTGATCATTTACCACGTTCTATGCCACTGTCATTAATTTAATAGTTAACAAATGTAATAGCTGGACAAGCACAAGCACTTCACTGCAAGACAACTGGTAAACTAATGATATAACCTCATTAAATCGATCTTAATATTGTATGTTAGTAGACATAGTCACATCAGGATGAGTATTTTATCCGGTTCAATCAAGTTTTGACCCGATCTAATTCGGTCGGGTTGAATTTTTTGATAATAAATGGAGTTCAGGTTGGGTCGAGTATTTTTTGAGAGTGACGTCCGGTCTGATTTGAATTTAGGGTGTAAAATATATGACTCAACCTGGAATAAATATATATTTTTTTCATAAATTTTTTAAGTACATTTATAATAATAGTCTTCTATCTATCTATATTTTTTATAATTAGTTATTTAAAATTAATTTTTATTAATAATTCAGGCTTTAAAATTATATTTTTTATAATTAAGTTCCTTAATTTTTTCTCTATATAATTTGGTCCCTAATTTTTTTTATAGAACATGTCATGTCAGATTCAGTATAGTTATTTTTGAATTAAATCAAATTATTTTTTTAAAAAATAAATCATATTAAATCAAATTTAAAATATTTATATCCAAATGAGCTGAAAATCTTATTCGACCTCATCCATACCCATCTTTAATTGTTCCTAAACCTAAAATCAAATAACCAACTTACTTGTTACTTCTAGAAAACAGATGACATATATTCTTAAACAAGAATTAAGTAATTAAATTGCTAAATTTAGAATAAAAATTATATATTTATTACTAAAATCTATAATTTAATATTATAACATAATTTATTTATTGTGTTTCTTATATAGGAAAAGTTACCTACCATACAAAAAGAATTTAATAAACTTCCAAATTATCTAAGCTGGAGGTCGGTGTACAGGCCAATTTTGTGTTCTAGACAGTAAAATCTGATGCCCGAAACACCACGTAAAAAGAACTCGGGAGTCTAGAAAATCTGTCGTATGAACGGAACATGAAGCTCATGGTCTGGTCTATAAATAGAACACAAGATTAGGAGAATCGTATCCAACAAAACCTAAAAAATACATTCTCAGGATGTTGATTCAGATATTCGTTTCATTGTTTCTCATCATTCTCCCACTGTTCATATTGAAATTCACCTCGAAAACAACCAAATCTGGAAAACCAGCTCCGTCGCCGTCTTCGATCTTCCCAAAATCATATCCGATCATCGGTTCTTCTTTAGCCATCAAATCCCACCGAGAAGATCGTGTGCAATGGACTACAGAACTCCTCCAGAGCTCTCCCTCTGCAACCATCACCTTAAACCTCTTCTTCGGCCGCCGACACATCTTCACGGCGAACCCCGCTAATGTCCAGCACATGCTGAAGACCCACTTCTCTAACTACCAGAAAGGACCTTTCTCTTATGCTGTTCTCTTCGATTTTCTGGGGAATGGAATCTTCAACGTTGACGGAGAGTCCTGGAAGTTTCAGAGACAAGTTTCCAGTCATGAGTTCAACACTAAGTCTCTTCGGAAATTTATTCAGACCGTCGTTGATACCGAGCTTAACGATCGTTTGATCCCGATGTTTTCTGATGCTGCGGCTGATAAGACCGTGCTTGACTTGCAAGAGATTCTTCAAAGATTCGCTTTTGACAACGTTTGCAAGATCGCTTTCGGGTTTGACCCAGCTTGTCTTTCGCCGTCGTTGCCGTCGGCGGAGTTTGCCGAAGCGTTTGAAGATGCTACTAGAATAAGCAGCAGAAGGTTCCGGGCGTTTTTTAGTGTATCTTGGAAAATCAAGCGGTTTTTCGATGTGGGATCGGAGAAAAAACTGAGAATTGCCGTCTCTCAAGTTCGTGATTTTGCGATGAAGATTGTAAGGGAGAAGAAACAGGAATTGGCTGATAAATCGTCTTTGGAATCTGTTGATCTTTTATCCAGGTTTTTGAGTTCTGGCCTGACGGACGAGAATTTCACAACGGATATTGTCATCAGCTTTATACTCGCCGGTCGGGACACAACATCGGCGGCTTTGACATGGTTTTTCTGGCTGTTATCCAAGAACCCTGAGGTTGAAGAAGAGATTCTCAAAGAAATCAAAGGGAAATCCGGTATGCCGGTGTTTGAAGAAGTTAAAGACATGGTTTACACTCATGCTTCTCTCTGCGAGACCATGAGACTGTACCCTCCGGTCCCAGTGGACGGAAAGCGGGCGGAGAACGACGATGTTTTACCGGACGGGACGGTGGTCAAGAAAGGAATGCCGGTGACGTATCATCCTTACGCGATGGGGAGGATGGAGATGCTCTGGGGATCCGATTGGGCAGAGTTCAAGCCAGAGCGATGGTTGCAGAAAGACGAGGAAGGAAAATGGAGCTTCGTGGGGAAAGATCCTTATACTTTTCCGGTATTCCAGGCTGGACCCAGGATTTGCTTGGGGAAGGAGATGGCGTTTCTGCAGATGAAAAGGGTTGTTGCTGGCGTTTTAAGGCGTTTCAAGGTTGTTCCGGCGGCGGAGGATGGTTTTGAGCCGTCGTTTATTGTATCCCTGACGTCTAAAATGAAAGGCGGCTTCCCTGTGAGGCTTGAGGAAAGAGGAGATCAGGATTAGGTCTTGACGCGTCAGGATCGAAGTGTCAAGTGTATTATTTTGTCTTTTACATCCTTTTGTTCCCATTGAGAGATTATACAGTCAACCTGTTAACTACATCATTAATAGTCCAAGTAATCAGAACTGTTAATTTTTAAATAATCACCTAATAATTATTCATTCACTAAATCTGTGTAAAAAAGAGATAATGATTCACTTGAAAAAAAATTAAAATCAACGATCTTAATTGCTTGGGACCATAGATGACGTGGTGAACATGATTCACTGTATAATTTTTTCTATTGCTGATTATATATTATAAATAAATATAAAAAAAATTATTAGGTGAACCTTGTTCACCACGTCATCCATGATCCAAACAATCATGATCAATCTATTTTTTTTCAAAATAAATCATCACTTTTTTTCTACGTGAACTTAATGGATGTATAGTTATTAGGTGGTTATTTAAAGATCAACGGTCCTGATTACTTGGATTATGAATGACATGGTGAACAGAATTCAAATATAGGTATGAATGTAACATGCTTAATAAGAATAAAAAATGGGTAGAGTGAGCGTGGATATTTTATATATTTATTTAAAAATTTTATATTTATTATTTTATTTATTATATATAATGAAAATAATTTTTAAATTTTTATTAATTTATTTTTATATTTTTAAATCCATCTTCATATTTACTATTCAATTCAACATCTATCATCCAATCCCTACCTGTTTGTATTAATCTAGCACCTACAAAATAAAGGCTAACAAAATTTAAATCGATTTAAAAATTAAAAATTTAATTTGATTTGAGATAAAAATATTTGATTTGTTTTGATTTAATTTAAATTTTATAAATTTTAATCGACTTTAAAATATTTTAAATAATGTTTGAGTTATAAAATAAAAATTTGAATAATTTAAAATTTTAGTAATTAAATGATTTATTTTTAAATACGGGATGAGTTTCTTAAATTTTTATGAAATGTATACTAATATATAAAAATAATAAGAAATAGTATAATATATGAAAAAACATATATATATATATCTTATATGATTAGTGAAAGTAATTTAAATTATAATCAAATTGTACTATAACATAACAAATAATTACGATTAAATTTTTATAGAAACTCAAAAACTTATTCGACTCAACTCGACTCAAAAATTTTTAAATAGAAATTTTAATAATAAAATTAGACACATCAACTTAAATAATTTAATATTTTTAATTCATTATAATTAAATATTTAATTACTTTTGTATTCATGATAAACTTGATGCATATTCTTATTTCATGCCAATAAAGTTTATAATTGTATCTTTTGTCGGTAGTGATTGTCGTTATACGAACAAAACAGTCAGCACGATGTAATGAATAGATGCTATATGATTTAATAAGCTTATGATTTGGACTTTGATATATAGAAAATAGGGTCCAATCAAAACATGAGAAGAATGAGATCGAAATAATATATGCTTATTTAAATAGATATATTTGATCGATTAGTTAAATTATTTATTAGGGTTATAAACGAACCGAATGTTCAGTGAAACGTTTGTGAATTGTTTGGCATAAAGTTTGTTTATGTTCGTTATTTAATAATGAATGAACATAATCAAGATTTTTCGTTCGTTTAATTAAACGAATAAACACGAATAAAGGGCTCGTTCGTTCATTTATATTCGTAAACGTCCGGTAACTCGTTCGTTCATTTATATCCGTGAATGTTCGGTAATCTGCTCGTTTATGTTCGTTCATTTATATTCATTTATGTCCGTTCGTTTATGTTCATTTATGTTCGGTTGAATTTATTCACATATGTTTGTTTGATTTAAAATCAGTTAAAGTTTAGGTTTTGTCTAATAATTAAGAATTTTTTTAATTTTAATTATCGATTACTTCAATTTAAAATCATTTAATTAGCTGAACTAATCGAATTATTTCAAAATATTAAATATAAATTCATATTATATATACTATTTATATTCAATCATTTACGTTTGTTTATCATTTAAACGAATGAACATAAACGAACACGAATAAGCTAAAATCCTTAATGAACGAACACAAACAATAAATTTTGTGTTCGTTTATGTTCATATTCGTTTATTTGTTAGGTTAAAATTAAACGAACGAACATAAATACACCATCATTCGTGTTTATCCGATTCGTTTACGGTCCTATTATTTATCTTTATTTTATCTTATTTGTTTCAGTTATGAATTTCAAATTCATTAAAAATATTCTCTTTCCTTTTTTTAAAGTTTTTCTTTTCTTTATATTACATATTTTTAAATTAAATTTAAAATTTACCAAAATAATAATATTAATCGAGTCTATTGTATTATATATTTTAAAATTATAATATTCAATTTAAACTAGTTTTTTAATTTTAAATGTTTTAATTTCATCATTTTAAAATAATTTTAATTTTTTATATATTTTAATTTTCTCCCTCAATTATACCCTGGTTTTGTATTAATCTCCAAAATTTTAAAATAGACAAATGTATGGAACTCATGAAATTCAAATAAATATATTTGGACAGTCATTATTTAGGGGAGAAAAAATCAATACACTTAAACGTAATATCGTTTAATTTTTAGATATCAATGTACATTCAGTTAATTCATTCAGTAATTAAATAAAATTAATTATAATTAAATTAATTTAAATTTTTAAAATTTTAATTATTAATTAAATTAATTGAACTAAATTAATCAGACCGAAGTTATTGTTAAATTTAAAATTTAAGATTATCGCATAAAAATTATTTTTTTTAGTTTAAAATATAGAAAGGAACAATAAAAATTATGTCCCAACTTGGTACCCACATGTATGTTCAATATTAAAAAAAATGGGGTCGGGGTTTAGAGCTATAGATTAGTGTTTAAGGTATAATTTTTAATATTTAAAATTTATAACTTACGATTAAAGTGTATGGATTAATTTTTTTGGTTCTCCTCATGATTCCTAAGATTTTACCTTGATTGATCTGGACAAACTCATGTTACGCACTTTATTTTAATGAATGAGTCTTTTAGTATATGTATATACATAAAGACACCAAAAAGAACAGTAATTTTTGTTCCATAAAAATGTAACATAGAGCATGTTTGTTTATTCAACTTGGGTTAAAATATTGGCATACAACTAAAAAATGTCTTTAATGTTTGACTGATTAGTTATTTTAACTCTTATTTTTTAGAATAATTTAATCCTTAATATTTTATTTTGGATCGATTCTTATGCGGATGAAAACGATCAGTTAACTTACGATTGATATGAAATGACGTGACAAACATATACAATAGGACAAGTCGGCAGGATAATATCATACAAGTAAATATATTATCTTTAAAAAATATTAAATCAGTCAAAAAATAATTTTACAAAATTATATAAAATATTTTTTGTTGTTGAATTATCGTTCTGTCAAGTTACTTCGAAATATTTATTTGCAGAGGAACAATTTTAAACCAAAGTAAAACATTGAGGGTTAAATTTCTTTAAAAAATAATATGAATCAAAATAACTATTTAATCGAATATTAACAATATTATTATAGCTTTATGCCTAAAATATTCAGCAAAATACTTTGCTTACTCATTGACTATTCACCTAGTGTTTAGCTAATGTTTAATAACTCCCAAATTGGAGAAATTATATCGTTGGACTAACCAGTAAAAATCATTAATATCATTATTTTTTCGTATCATATAATTTTGAAAGTGAATCTTTACTTATATTAATTGTTAATTCATTTTAGAAACAGTTTTTTAAAGTGAAGATTCACAACGAAAAATATATAACATGGAAACAATTTGATCTGGATGATTTTTAATAGTTGATCCTATGAATACATGATGAGACTTACCGGTGGTATAATTTCTCCCGGACAACCCAGACAAAGAATTATCATAATAGAAAACACTAATCGGGATTTGGAGATGTTCTCCTGATTTAGTTTCATGTTCACGATCCTATCATCAACAGCTATACCAACAAAGTACTAATCAGTTGCTATCTGTAACAAAAGGATAGGTTCAAAATTTCAGATTAGGCTTTCTGCTTGAAATGGAACCATTAAAACCGGTAGCAGCCATACAAGAGCCGTAACATGGCCTTCAAAAGCCCGCTGGCAGATGCAAGACAGGTCTCTGTGAGCGGGGATGTGGGTGCAGACCGTTAGGTGTTATAATGTACTGTTTTATTTCTTTTTTTATTCTTATTTATTGTTATATTTGAGTATTTAATTAATAGTATTTTAATATTTTCATGCATTATTATTAGTTATCACCTTATATTCTTAATTGGCTAATTTTAGTGGAAAAAGATATTGCCGTGGTTTGTTTCTATGTTTTACAGAAAGAAATTCTTGATGAAGAGCTATTCATGGAAAGAATAATGAAAGATGAGGTCAATGAAGAGAAATATGAAAAACTTGGATGATTGAAGCGAAGAAGGAAACAAGAGATTTGAATAAAATATAAACTGGATATATTCTTTTTAATTATATTTTATTCTACCATCATTGATCATCAACTCCATATAAGGAACATGCCGTCCACATCAAAGAATGAGGCAGGATCGAGAGACTTAAGAAGTGAAGCAAGTGACAGTTGTTCTTTATCTTTCTTTTGTTTATTTTGAGTGATGAGAGAAATATTTCTTTGGATATTTTGCCCAACCATGAACTAAATCTAAGTTGACTTGGGTTATTCTATTGTTATGGATTGATTTAAGTTTGATTTCTATTTAAGTTCGTGTGTATTCTTAATAGAGGTTTGCCTATTCTTGGTGTTAATTTGGTTTGTGGGAGAATTGACAAATGACCCCGATAAACGACTCATTTATCCAGATTCGGGAGAATTGGATTCACGAAACGAATAGGCATGGTTCGATCCAAGTGCGAAAGAACTAATCTGACTTAGGGATAAGTGTAGGATTTCAATGGCTAATAGAAGCGATGCTTTATCGAGAATCTTAAGGATAGTCGCTCAAATTGCCCAGGCAATTCCCTCATCGTAATCGCCCAAGAATTCAAGAACTGACAATTCGAAGAATTGAATAGGCCATATCCGACTGAGCCCAGTTGCCGGGACGAGTTGAGCGGTGCGAACACACACTTAAGAAGAAGAGATCATTCGACAGTCATTCCATAATAAGGAATAACCAGTCTAATTTCTCTTATCGATTATCTCAATTATTTTACTTGCTTATTTATTATTTAATTTTATTTCAAACCAATCATCTAAACAAATTGTGTTTTATATTCCAGTTGTAACCCCTTGTTCTTGACTTGAGGTGTACGTTAGGTTAAAAATTAATATCTTATAACTTGGTCGATAAGTAAACTAGAAAGCGATTTCAAAATACCAAACTATATCATAATCGGTAAAACCATAGTTGTCGCGACCTCTTTTGAAAAACACGATTTTTAGGGTGAAAAATGTAGTTCGACGATAGATTTTGAAAAAAATGGATTTATTAATTTTAATCTTAAAAAAACCAAATTTTAGGAAAACATATATGATTTAATTTTGAAAAGGTTGACTTGGAGTCGCCACCGGCCACTTAGGTAGGCCAAACACCATAAAAATAAACCAGAGATTCATTTAAAAACATTGGGTTCGGGAGTCGGTTACGTGTAAGGGCGACCCTTACAAATGCCCAAAATTGGTACCCTGAAAAACATTACGTGGTATTGACATTCTGAAGAAAGATATTAATTTAATTTTCTATTGTTAATTGAACATTATTTAAATTTTGGATATCCTCTTGATTTAGACGTTACACCACCTTTAAACTTGAGTTGAACGAGACGTCCTCTAGATAGAAAACCTCACCCCAACTCAAAGGAATGTAACTTCCGCCTCAAAAGGCTAAAGCAAAATGCATGACCGTTTTTTATCTTGTCCATTTTAAGTTCTAATCCTAAAAAGGGCTTTATTGCTTAAGTTTTTTAAAACCTAAGTTACTAGCGTTACTAGTTATTTACCTATCCATTTATTTAATTCTAAACCTAAGTTATTTTATAAAAATTCTAGATTTTAATAACACATGAATTCGATACCAAGGTACACTCTCTAGGTCAGCATCATGGTACGTCAAAACACCAACCTCTTTAGTGTATCCGAGACATAAGATTCACATGCTATGTTACTAAATTTTCTCCCTAATTAAATTAATTAATTTAAGTGACTAGTCCTAAAAAGGCTCTAAATTAAATTAACTAAGTGTAAATATGATATTCTCCTAAACAAAATGCTATATGAATGCAAACAAAAAAGTAAGTTAATTTAATGAACATTACAAAGCCCTTATAACACTATTTTTAGTCTTTGATATGTTGATTTAAATAACTTAAATTATTAAATTAAATAAAGAACAAATTATTTCTTAAAATAAAATAAAATAAATAAAAGAAATACCTATCAAATTTCATTTGTTGTATCCAAGTTACAACATTACAAGATCAACATCACTCAAAGTTGTGTGGTATTTGATTGTCCTCAAAACTTGGAACTCCCATTGTTGCTCTCTGCCCCTTTGCTTAAATGTTATACCCCTGAATTAGAGACAAGAATCCGAAACCAAAACCCTATTTCTTCACCAAATCGAAAGGACCCTCCCTTATTCGATCGCCATTGTTCAAGATTTTTGGTTCCGTAACGTCTCCATTCACATCCCCCTCGTTTTCAACCTTGTGATCTTCACTCCCCCTCTCTTTGCAATCTTGAGCATTTTCGTCACTGTTGTCCATTCCAGGCCCAGTGTCAAATATTGAGATTCTATTTTCAAGAACATCCACACTTAACAATCTCCTATGGTTTTCACTATTCAACCAAACTGCTTGCAAGGAATTGTCAGTCAAATCTCTCCAGAGCCATCATGAAGTTGTAGAATGTTACACTCATGGAGTTTAAAACGCCGCAAATCGATCCGTCCCCTTGTTTTCGAGCCATTTGTATCCTCAAGATACAACCTTTCACTCTTCCAGTTTATCATCCTTTTCCTTTTAAACGACCCAGATTGTCGTTTATCCACATCATAAGCGTCCCTGATCAAGTCAATGAAATTCTAAAACGAGATTTCAAGCTCCGAGTCGTCTTTCAACGTCAAACCAACGCTAGTCCCGTTTGGTAACAGAACCTTGAAACGTCGGTGATCGGCTTTGGAATCCTCATCGTCAAAAGCCTACCGCCTCTTCTTCATACCCTTGAAATGGTGCTTGTCTTCCACGGGAATTTTTTAAACTTTACAGTATAATGTTGCAGTGTGTTGAAATTGGAGAGCGACAGGGATTGGACCGAGAAGTCGGAGAAGTGGTGGCTGAGAACGATCCAGAATATGATGCCGAGGATAATTAAAAGGATGACCATTAGTGCATGTGTTGGTATTAACGTACGTGTAAGCCGTGCCAGAGGCAACGGTAGGTGGTTGTGGAGCGCGACCATTAGCGTTCTGAACTGGAACTGGTGTGGAAGATTGTCGCACGACGGCCATACTTCTTAGCCACAGGCGATGCCACCAAGGATGCAACTAGACCGGCAAATTACAATGAAGAGGTAATCGCTGTAAGCCCTTGGTTGTCATACTTGCAGTAGTTGCTTTCATGTGCATGCTGCTTGTCTATGTACACTGAATGGAAGAATTCCTTAAGAAATCCATCCATCTGACGGCCGTGATCTCTCCACGTCGCCACTTTCTTAATCCGCCGCACTGCTTCTTTGTTACCGGTGAAGATTCCATCGCCGATTTTCTGGTGTTTCTTCGTCGAAAGAAAAGTAACTGATCCATTGCCGTTTTGGACTAATCGGTCTTCCTTCTTCTCATTACACGTTAGGTCAGTTTGGAACAAAGAGAGTTGAGTTTGGTTGAAATCAAACAGGAAAGATGCCGAGCACGATTCGGAAAGCGATCGGGGCTGTTAAAGACCAAACGAGCATTGGAATAGCCAAGGTAGTTAGTAACATGGCGCCGGACCTCGAGGTGGCGGTCGTGAAAGCGACGAGCCACGACGGTGATCCTGCTGACGAGAAATACATACGAGAGATCTTGAATTTGACCTCTTACTCACGCGGATACGTGAATGCCTGTGTGTCTGCGGTGTCAAAACGGCTAGGGAAAACACGCGATTGGATCGTTGCACTCAAAGCACTAGTGCTTGTTCATTGGCTGATGAATGATGGAGATCCGGTGTTCCAAGAAGAGATCTTGTATGCTACGAGGAAAGGTACGAGGTTGTTGAATATGTCGGATTTTAGAGACGAGGCTCACTCGATTTCTTGGGATCATTCTGCTTTTGTAAGAACCTATGCTATGTATTTAGATCAAAAGCTCAAATTGATACTTTTCGATAGAAAAAGCGGCAACGATGGCCGTGGTAGCGGGGGTAGTAGTCATGGGAATGGTGATGATAAATACAGTGGAAGAGACAATTTCCGGTCACCACCACCAAGGCAGTACGAGTATGATTATGGGGATTTCAGAGGTGATAATAATGGGTATGGAAATTATGGGATCACCCCCCAGATGGAGATGGGGACTCTGTCCTTTTAATGACCCCCCCCCCCATTCGAATTGATGAATCCCTCTTTAAAGGGATTCAATTCAATCCCCATAAAACCTCAACCTTATCCTAATCCTAACAACCCAAACCTTTCAACAACCGAATCAAGGAACCTCAACTTAACAAATCTGAAGTCCCCTATCCCCACGTTCCTGTTTTTGTTTTTCAGTTTTTTAAATTTATTTTTTTATTTTTTTATTTTTAAATATTAATATGATATTATATTATTATATATTATTTATTTATATATTATTATTATTATATATATATAAAACACGAAAAAAATTCATGTTGACAATAGTTAAAAATAAATATCTTGAATAATATTAATAAGTTAAATATCTGAATCAAAGCATGTAACTTAAAACATTTCAATCCCTAATTCCCAAAACAATAAAAGTGAATTCTCTGATAACTAACATACTGAAAATAATAATTGAAAAATAAGTATCCGGTTGAGATCTTCAAGTACCAACTCTCAGGGCTGAGTATCTGAAATATTAAATAAAAAGAGTGAGCTATAAAGCCTAGTGTGTTTCTATAGTGCAGTCGTAGATCGCATTATCATTTAATTCACAATCATAATTATATATGATAAGTAAATATTCGCAGTAAAAGACCCAATGAATGATAAATGCAATGTCATAAAGAAGGCAGTCCCATACTCCGAACGCCCAACACAGTGATGGCAGAGCCAACCGATTACAGTGGAGGTAGTTCCCCAGAACCCCTCACCCCTTATTTCTCCAAAACACAGTGTGATACAACCACCTTCCTCCGTACAATCCACCATATGCACATGTAATGCAATTAATGCAAATGAACTCAAATGTCTCAGTACAAATATTATAAAATATGACATACACAACTTAGGTGGTCTAATTACAATATCCTAAAAAATCTCAAGATTTCAGTATCACAATAAGCAATTATTCACAGAACACAGTTTAGCACAAAAAGAGAACACACCTCTCGAAGCACAAATATTACTGCTGACATAGACGTTTTTCACGGTCTGAGCTAGGTCCTGCTCTAGCTGAGTCAGAGCCTACAATAAATTCTATAAATTAAACTTATTCTAAAAAGAAATAATACTATGCCACCTAAAAGAACATAGAAAGAACACATATGCGTATCACGAGCGACGCTCGCAGGAGTCGATCGAACACGAGGCGAAGGCGGTGGAAGTAACACGTACTCTTCAAAGTCCATATCGTCTGGAAAATGCCATAAAAATCCAATTAATTTCTCATTCAAGTCCACTTACTCAAGTAATACTTAAAAGGGTCAAAACAAGGCTTTCGGATTCGAATTTGACCAGATGTACTGCAAAAACGGACTCATGATGTCAAAAAAAGTCAAGATAGGGTCTTCTAAAAAAGTCAACTCTGGTAAAAAAGTCAATGATCAAAGTCAACGGTCAACGGTCAATGCTGCTAACGTCATCGTTGACGTCATCGCTGACATCACTAACGCAAGGGTCAATCGGGTCAGATATGTATCAGGTGCGGGTTGGGTATGGGTCAACGGTTCGGTTTGTTCCTTACTCCTAAATTGGTTCGGTCCGGTTCTTGAACCCCAAACAGAACTGGTCTGGTTCAGTCTCACACCCAAATTGCCCAAACCTATTCGATACCCAGTAGCCACCCCCACCATATCTCACACCGATAACTCGCACCTGCAGTGAAGAGACCCCGACGATAACACGACAATCATCCAAACCACCCCACAACAACACCCCAACGAAAACCCATCTCCTCGCAGCCCTAAAACCTAGGTTTGGATAACCAATACACAACCATACTTACCCAAACAATGATGAGCCTCTCTCACGGCACCGGAGAAGAACCCGCCGGCGAACAGCAACACCAACGGCGACCCGATTCTCACAAAGAACCCCTCTCTCAACGCAAAGAAGAAGGACCAAAGATGAACCAAAAGAGGAGTGGGCAGGGGAGGGTGAAACGAGAGAGGGAGAGAGGGATTCAATCGAATATAAATCAAAGTAAGAATTTTAATTCAGATAGGCTTAGGTTTATATTGAAATTCCGATAATGCCCTTAAAAGAATCTCAAATTGATTCAAATTAGGGCACAAATTAGATTGAGAATTTATAAAATTAGGGTTTCTCCTATTTTAATTTCCCGAGTGTTACACTGGTGCAAGAGATTAGATCTTAAAAGGCGCAAAAATCCCTATGAATACATACTTTTATATTATAACTTGAATCGTGTACACTTGCACGCAGTCGCGGAACACTTACTACACGCAACACAGACATTCTGTCCAGAAGGAGGGGTAGGTACTCCCTTAGCCTTTTGGATAGACTGTAGCATCACATCATCTTTGTTCAGAATCCGACCGGAAGCCTCGTACAAGTGGTTGTTTACAAGAAAAATCACAGCTGCAATGACAAGAAAATGATGTAGTTTCCTCATCGTCATGTGTATCATACAAAGCTAGCTAGCAAATACATAAATTGACATGAAATTTGTTCCACTGCTTCTTTAGCGGCCACTTTTGACGGCGAGGAGTCTTGGAGGAAACGTGTTTTCTGTGCTGAGCTTTCAGATTAAACCAAAATTCTGGATTGCTGGGAACAACGAGGAAAGAGAACTGAAGCTTCAACAATGGAAAGGGAGAAGACGAGACCACGTCCAAATCACTGACTTGTGCAACACGTACATGGGGTTAGTGTCCTCAGACCGAATACCTTCAAATCTTTTCACAAACAACTTGACTTTAGATTTTAGGGGAGGAGAGAATAGGAAAGATGGACTGTCTGCAACAGAAGTGAAGCGATAAGGATGTGGACAAAACCAGAAACTTCAACTGTCGATAATCAAGGAAACCATGTTTACAATATTGAGCAGATGCATGCTATTTTTAACGATAATAGTTTCGGATTATGCCGTTAACGTTATATAGTAGTCGCTATTACGATAATAGACCGTTATTTGAATCCATAATCAATATGTTTATCGCTCGTTTCTTAATTTACAAAGGAAATGTGAAACTCCATGCTTCAGCATATATATACATCAATAGCATTACGTTGCTCTCACAGGATAGATTTTTGTAGGGTTAGTTAATCATATAAAATAAACTGAAGCAGAAAGTTTGGAATTTTTAGTAACAATACATCTTGTATTTAGCAAATACTCTATATATCTAAACACCAAAGGATTATTATAGCAGACAAAAGCGAGAACAATATTCGAGATTCGAGATTCTTCCCGTTATTTAGTTCCATCTTATACTTCTAATAATAATACTAATCAGTTGCTAGCTGCAACATGTATGGTTTCATTTGAGATTAGGCAGCCATTTGCTCCTGTTGTAGCCGTGGAGGAGCCATAACATGACCTGCAAAGGCCCTCCCATTGACACAAAGCGGCTTATCATGTCCAGGAATGTGGGTACAACCATTGTGATCAGAAGAAGGTGGATGTTCCCCTTTCTGGACAGACTGCAGCACAAGACCATGAGTTACTTGGTTCAGAACCCGACCACCGGAAACCTCGAACAGATGAGTGCTTACAAAAAGGATCACAGCTGCAGTGACAAGAAAACGATGTAGATTGCTCATTTTAAAGTATATGGTGCACTTGGCAAAGCTAGCAAGTAATTGGATTTAGCCCTGAGGTTGATGGCAATTAGATTGTAAGGTATGTGTATTTATATGTGTTCATGACAAGGAACTAACATACGGCTCTTGACTGTCTGAAAAATTGAATCATAGGATTCAAAGTAGTGGCGTCGACACGTAAGTAGAAAACCAGCATAATCTTGTTTGATTAAGCTGTTTCATAGGAACATTTTGGCATGTGGGTTGGACTATGGACTTTGGGGTTTTCCTGGTCGGTTTCGCTGTCTCTTATGAAGTTTTAAACGTTCCTGGTCTGGTACTCGATTTGGTATTTCCATCAATATATCTGTGAATCCTTCGTGGAAGGTATGCTTAATTTGCTAAGCATTAGGAAAATGAGAATTCAACGAGGAAAACGTTAGAAGTTAATGAATAGAAATCGCTTGTTTTTTTTCGGATGTAAAGTTTAAGGTTTAAGATAGAAATTCGTGACTTAATATGGTATTTATTTGGTGCAAATCGTCTACTCTTTCTCGTACATCTATTTGTGTCTCCGTTTCAAATTAAAGGGTTTAGGATTTAATGTTATGGGTTGTGGTTAGGGTATAAGAATTAGGGGTATAATGTATTTTTATGGTGTAAGATGTAGTGTTTAGGATATAAAAAATAAGGATTAGGGTTTAAAATTCAATTTTTTAGAAATTTTTAATAGGAGACGTTGATAGAGGCATGATGAAGAGGCAGAGGATTTTTACCCGGATTTGTTAGGGGTGTGCATTTCGGATTATATACGAAATTTTCATATACCCAATTTTCGGATTATATACTAAATTTTTAATTTAGTGATCCGTATCTAAACCGAAAAAATAGATATTCGTGTTTTGTATAACCAAAATTTTGAATCTAATTTTCAGATACCCAAATATCCAAATTTATGACTTAATTTAAGTATTTTTTAATTTTACAGTCTTATCCCTGAAAGTTTTGATTTTTCGAATATAACAATCAACAAATTACTGAATATAACAATGTTTTTATCCATGGAAATTTCAAATTTTCATATATAGCAAGTAAAAATATCGAATATAAAAAAATTCATACCTATAAAAAATTTAAATTTTCGGATATCAGATAATCAAATACCCGATCCGAAAATGAAACCACTATTTATATCTGATCTGAAATTCTTGGATATCCAAAAAATAATAAAAAAGGATTGAATATTTTAAAATTTTGGATCAGATCAATTGGATCAAATTTTTTTACGCACCCCTACCAGTATCTATTCCATTTCACCTTCGCTCTTCATGTCAACCAAGTGACGATAATCTTTTTCTTTCATGGTATGGTATTTGGTCCATTTTTACATCAGCAGCCACTTTCGAGGAAACGTAAGGCTTAATTCTTTGAATATGTCGGAAAATTGGTGTCACAAGGCTAATTAGGGTTCAGATTGGAGGAAAATTTTGAATTTCTGGGGAAAAAAATGAGGAAATACACACCGAAGCTTCGACGATGGAAAGAGAGAAGACGAGACTCCGTCCAAACGACCGACTTGTTCGACATGGGGTTAGTGTCTTTACGCCGAATATCTTCCTTTTACAAACTACTTGACCGTAGACTAGATAAAGGAACAGAAAGAGTATTTATAGTTAGAGTTGAATGTTCAATCGAGTCGTGTTAAAATGTTTTAAATTATCGAGTTTATGTGTTGTATTTTACGATTCAAATTTTAATTGAATTTTTTTAAATCAAGTCACGTTTATAAAATTCAAGTCACATTTTTTAAATTCGATACAAATTCAATTATAATTATTTATGATGTTATAGTATAAATTGATTCTAATTAATTATATATATTCATATATTTTTTTCGTAATTTTCATGTGATATATAATATATCAGGCAATATTAAGAGACTCAAATAAACTTGAAAATGATCAACTAACTATTAAAATTTTGAGTTATTCAAAATTTAAATTTCTTTAAATTATATAAAAATTTAATTTCAATTATTTATGATATTATAATACATATTAATTCAAATTTAAACGACTTTTTGTATTCTTATACAATGAACATACATAATTTTTTCTCATGTGTGGTATGTATATACATATATATCATATATAATTGATGAATTTAATTCGAACTTAAGAATTGATTCATTAATTATTAAAATATTTAAGTTATTCAAATTTTTATTTTATAACTTAAATTTTATTTAAATTATTTTTATTAAAATTAATAAAATTTTAAGTCAAATAAAAAATCATTTTCTCTGAATTGAGTCAAATTCATTTCATCCTAATATTTCGTTTCCCTGCATGGCCCATGCTGTACGTCCCAATGAAAATAGAAGACATGTCCTGTTCCAATGACTAACGTAGCATTTTTGGTTAAGTAGATTAAACGTGCGTTTGTCCGATTTTTTCTGGTCAAACAGTTAACAATTATCACAAAATAAACGTTTGTCTATCATTTTTAACGTTTAAATCGATGTTTATTTTATTGTTTTACCCGACTTCGTCGAATTTTGATCGGATCTAGTCAAGTTTTGATCCGCCCCGGTTTGAATAGACATTTTTTAATAAAAAAATTAAATTCAGATCGATTCGAGTTTTTATGAAGGGAAAAATCGGGTTCGGGTTTAGGATGTAAAATATCCGACCTAACCCGAGATTAATTATATATATATTTTAACTATTAGTGATATTTATAATAATATTTCTCTACTTTTTCTATAATTTGATCCTTAAAACTAATTTTTCTATTTATAAGTTAATCCTTAAAATTATAAATTTTTATATTTAAGTCCCTTAAAATTATTTTTTTACAATTAAATACCCAAAATTATTTTTTTCTATATGTCAAGTCGAGTCAGGTTTAGGTTATTTATTTTCGGGTCGGTAGACCAAAAACTCGATTCGACCCGTGCCTATCTCTATTAAACTCTCGATCTCTGATTAAAGGAGAGACCCATTTCACCTGCGTTTGTGGTTAGTTCATGTACATTGTTCACAGTAACCATGTATAAAAAGAGGCTTCCAAATTGTCACAGAAAGTTCTTAGCTGTATTAAAAACATCATAGATTGGTTACTTAATAAGATAGTATATGACAAGGAAAATAACCACAAAAGATGCCACCAGTGTAAACATTCTTCTGCTTGATTTGGTCTCGAATACCTGAGAGGCAGATCGAATTCATTGCTATGGCATGAAACAGTTTATGTACTAATTATCGACATATCGGGAAGAATTGAAAGCCACGAACGAAATTCGCAAAGACCAAAAGTTTATCAAGTTCACATACCATCTTAAACTTGTCCATGGTTCCTGAGAGTATTCCCCTAGATGCATCCATATCATTTCCCTACATACAAACCATGTGCCATAAACTAACATCAAGGGCAATGGAACCAATAACATCCAGAAAAAGACAGTTTTATTGCTGATGCAGACTTACCATCCGGTCCAGCATGCGGTTGTGACTATCCACCTCCTCATGTATATCACCCGACAGCTATGGAAGTGGCATTTATCAGAATATGCTTGCATAGCAATTGTGTATATAAAAAAAAGTTTAAGGACATATATGATTTGTATTCTGAGAGTGTTATCAATTCCACACCCTTGTAATGAATCATGATTTCATTGAACATGTAACTGAATCAAGATTAAAGCTTAAAATCAACACTTACACATGATAAATACCGGAGGATCTTGACACTTGAATAATAGAAAAACTTTCACATGATAGATTATATTCAAAAGATCGAAAAAGAAAAGAGGTGAATAGGATCCCAAATAACGCACACACACACAATATATAAGGGATGAGATCAAGTTACTCATCGTAAAACTCTTTAAGTTTTACATATTTTTTTGGATCGTTGAATGATTGAAACGGATGACTTACATTAACAGTTGATTATGTGAAGATTATCATTTGGGAAAAAAGTAAGGAGTTAATTTGAATCATCTGTTTTAATCATCCAAAAAACGTGTAAAACTTAAAAGAGTTTTACAATGTGTAACTTGATTCTATCTCTCTCTATATAAAGAAGACCTAATTACACTCATTCCTAGTCCTAAACAAATAAAGCACAGAATTCTCCGAAAGATCTACTAAACTTGCAGCCTGCAGGAACATATCACCCTTAAAAGTAGAGTTTCAAGTTTGCCTTCCCCCCTGCTTTGTTAAGGAGACAGCAGAAAGTAATGTGAACTAAAGAATATAAGAGAATCATTCTACCTCAGAAAAGAGAAAGATTCCAAAACCCCAAAGCAGAAATGTTAAAAAAACTCTTATCCATTAACCAGCTATATATGGAATTAGTACAAACAATTGAATTACTGATGGCATATGAAGATGGACAGGACATACTCTCTTCAGCAGATTGACTCTATCTTGCAATCCTTCCATTGCTCTTTCATTTTCATGTTCATCGATTTCGTGTGAGTAAGAAGATGATGCCCTTATGCCACCCTCCTCGATGCCATCGAAAAGTGCAACTCTGCCGTTACGCATGTCCCTGAAACCGAAGTGCCAGAATAAGAACACACCATAGCAGTAACTTCCTTCGTATGAAGCATAAAATCCATAAACCACGATCGTAATGAAAAACGACAATCAAAGAGCAACCGGATCGGTTTAGTTATATAATTAGATAAGAAATTCGAATTTAGAAGGATCGATTGGAAATTCTGATCTATGAACATTGCTATAACGGCAATACCTTCTTCGATCACAAGACTTGAGAGTTCATTTGATAAACATAAATACGAAACTAATCCTTTCTCAAATACAATCAAATTTTGATAAAAATACTGTGGAATATCAGATTAATTGGAAATTCACACGGAATGAGGCAAGATGCGAATAAATCAGAAACAGATCTGAACAAGCAAATTTAAAGCGATCAAATCATTGATTTCACAAAAGAATTCGCAAAAAAAAAAAAGATTCAACTGACCGTCTAGGAATCATGCTTCTTCAAAATGGGAGAATCAAAGCCGTTTGTTCTCTGCTTTAAAAGGGAAGATGAACTGGTTTTTTCTCTTTTCCCAGCTATTATCCTATGGTAGCAGAAGGGAAATTATTATAAATAAACAAATAAAGTTTACAAATTTGCAGCGACACTTTAGGCCATGTTTATAAGGTGGCTTTTCAAATGTCACTGTATGTTTGTAATTTGTATTAGGGTGGGGAAAAAACCTGATTATTCGGTCTTGATTTTAGACCCGATTAAATTCGATAAATTTTTATTCGGTATTAATTTTAGTAAAATCAGAATTAGATCTAAAATATAGATACGATCATAATTAAGATTGGGACCGGGTCTTAATTTTTTGGACCTGGTACTCGATGGGTATCCAATAAAACCAAGACCCATATCAATTATCGAGTACTACTTTTCTTGCTTGTAGTAGATAATATTCTTTTATTTATTTTTTCTTATCAAACATTTTCTTTATATATAAATATTATCAATATGACCCATTTTAAAACTATAATTTTCAAGCCTACAATTCTAATTTTATTATTTAATAATATTATTAATGATTAAAAAAATCTCCTATTACTCGTATTTTCTTAATAATAAACCAAATGATCGGGTATCCGATATTGGTATTGATTTTCACTAATAACGGGAGTAGATCTTAGAATTTAAGACCTTATACGCCCAAGATCAGGACTGAATTTAATTTTCAAGAATCGATAATTACCGAAATTGTAACTAATTCTAGTTAAATTGATCGGGTACGTGATCTTGTCCGCCCTTAATTTGTATGTATATTTCTGAATTCTCGTGAATTTTTATGTGAATGAAACAAGAAAAACAAATGGGCCGAAAGAAGCCCAACACTTCTAAGGTAAATTTGTTCTTAAACCCATTATATTTTGTTTTAATACAAGCCCTCTCCAAGGTACAAGGCACAATGATAAAGAGAAGTGTTTAATAGATATATACGGTGGTTCAGTGGGCGCTTGGCCACCATGCTCCGCCGCGGCAAACACTCTAGCACGGCGGTTCTACTGAAAAAGGTTAACATTTTCCAAAGTTAAAGGTAAGGCCCACTTATCAAATTAGTGAGTTCTGCTGTTGGGCCTAAAGACTACGTCCAAGTCCAACACACTTTAGTATTAGGGGTTTTGAAGTTTCAAACTCAGTCGCCACATCCTAAATATATAATCACTCTTTCTTGTTAGGGTTTGTACCTCAAAATCTCCAAGTTTCCAACGATCCCTTTGAATCTTTGACACTGAAGTTCATAGCTTTGGTAGTTGTTTTCTGGTTCAAAATCTGCAATGGTTTGATTTTCTGTTTTTAAACATTAATTTTGGTGGGAGAATGAAATGAGGAACAGAATGTTTCCCTATTGGTTTGATTGCCGTGATGATGGCGACCTTATGTATTAGCTCTATCTGATCATTCTCTTCACCTTTGCAAACCAAAAAAATACAGTATTTGCGTTCTGGGATTTGATAAAGTTCAAAACTTTGCTATTTTTCTCATGTTATAGGATTCCAATGTTTGCTGTTTGATCCAGAAATTACTTGTTTTTAAGTGTTTGATCCAGGAAATTTGTGTTTTTGGAGAATGAAATGATGATTGTGATATTGTTTCCCTATTGGTTTGATTGCCGGGATGATGGCAGCTTCAGTATTAGCTCTACCTGATCATTCTCTGCAAAAAAGTAGTTTTCCTTTAGGGTTTAGGCCTTTGGCCTTCTCAAGTGATTTTGCTTTACTGGTTTGAAAGACTACCTTGCTTTAGTATCATCCAAAAGTTTGAATTTTTTTAACATTTTTTTGATCCAAAACTAAGTTCAAGTTGTTGAAAACTAAATGCTCACACCAATCTTTACTGGGGTGTAAATGAATTAGGAATGAATGAATGAATAAGACTGTATTCATGTTGGTTTGTTTATTTTTAAAGGTGTTTATGTTTGTTTATTTAGTGTTTCTGAATGTGTTTGTTTAATTGTTTGTGAACTTTTGGTTTAGGGTTTAGGTTCTAGAGCTATTATCTGTTGACATGGAAATGGAGGTGATTTCTGAAGAGGGCTCAAGTTTTGGCAGAGCTTGAAACTAAAGCAGGGGATAAAGGGCTTGTTGACTCTGGTGCTGTCAAGATTCCCAAGTTCTTCATCCATCCCTTGGAAACCCTGCAAAACTCTACTGCTAGTGTTTTGAATTGATTTCAAGTTCCGGTGATTGATCCGAAAGGCTTTGACTGGATGGAATGTTGGCATCATCTGAAACTTGGGGTTTCTTTCAAGTGATTAACCATGGAGTTCCTGTTTGCCTTATGGATGGCACCCTACATGTCGTGTGTCGATTCCATGACCAACCAAAGGATGAGAAGATGAAATGGTACTCCGTGGATTATAATTTATAAGCAGCCTATCAACTTGATCCCCAACTTGTCAACAGATGCAATGGAGGAACATCTTTTTGCAGGGAAGCTGTAAGTGAATATGTTAAACACAAGATCAAGCTAAGAAAGACATTGTCTGAACTTCTCTAAGGCTTTGGGTCGTTGCACTGATTTCCATGCCAGCATAGGGTGCATGGAAACTGAGTCGTCTTTGTGCCACTACTACCCTGGTTGCCCTGAGCCAGAATTAACTTTTGGTGCAACCAAGCGCTCGAATCCGTCTTTCGTGACCTTATCGGAGGCCTCCAAGTTCATCAAAGTAACTGTGTTGATGACCCCTTTCTTCTAGGGGCTTTTGTGATTAACAGTGGCCAATTCAAGAGAGCTTCTGATGGAAAGTAATCCTCCTATGTACCTTGGAACTCATATCACTGAATATATGGCCTATTTCACGGGCAAAGGACTGGATGGAAACTCAAGCCTTCTCACTTCAAATTGCAATCTTTGGTGTGATACTGATAGTATATAGTGTTGTAAACGAACTGAACTTCTGTGTATAGTTCGGTTTTGTGGTAAGTAAATTATACTAAATAGGTTACTAAATTATACTAACATAAGTTTTTAGTATAAATTTTGGTTAAATTACATAATAGGTTATTAAATTATACTAAAATAACTTTTTAGTCACTAAATTTTTATTTTATTTTAATTTGATAAAATCATTTTATAATATAATAAAATTTAATGAATGTTTTATAATTTTTAAAAGTTAAAGGACTAAAAATAAATATATAATATATAATATATAATATATAATATATAATAGTTTTGATTACTTTGACTAATTAATTGATTTTAAATTGAATTATCTAATAACCGATTTTTTTTTAAAAAAATAATCGTTAATCATACTTACCTAAAATTAATCTATCCAAATAATTTTCGTTCAGTCTATTAATTTGGTTAAAATCACAAAACACTCACAATATGTTACATTGAGAGCAGGAATTTATTTGAAGGTGCACACATGAAATTTCGAAATATCAGGTGGGCACAAAGTTTAAATATTATAAAAATTTAAGGATTAATTCATAAAAATTAAGAAAATTAAGGGTAAATATGTGAACTTTAAAAAGTTAAGGTTGAGTCTGTGCCCACCCTACTGAAAGGGTACATTCGCCACTGATTGAGAGCCAATATTAAAGATAATTTAATTCTTGTAATTATGTATTTTTTATATTTTTAATATAATTTTTTGATAGTTTATATCTTATAAATAAAATTTTTGGTCCGTCCTATTTACCCATCATAGAATTGGAAGGTGCAAAATGCTTGGAATTATTAGTTAGGGGTGAATATTCGATCGAGTTGAGTCAAAAAAATTGAGTTATTCAAGTTTATAAGTCATTTTTTATCATTCAAACTTTATTTGAATTTTTCAATTCGAGTTTAAGAAATTCGAGTAGAGTCAAGTTTCGAGTACTTATAAAATTTAATTTTAATTATTTATCATGTTATAGTATTGTAATCACCGTTTTTGATCCGGGGAGTCGCCACCAATCATTTTTCCGGTGTGATTGGAACACCAAAAATTAAGGTCTGCGTACCAGAGTTGAGTCCGGGAGTCTGTTACGTGTAGGGAAGGATGAACACCCCTACAACGCCCGAAATCAGCACCTATCAGTTACAAAATATTTCATATGATAGAAAATATAAATTCAAAGTTAATTTCACGATCCAGTGATTTCTAACCTGCCAAAATAAATAAATTAAGTCAAATAACAAAAAATAATAGAGTTAAATAAAATACTAATAACAATAATAATATAAAATAATAACAATATTAATAAAATAATAACAATGATAAGACATATGATAACTAAAATATGTAACAATAATATTAATAAAATATGTAATAATAATCCTAATCCTAATCCTAATCCTAATAATAATAATAATAATAATAATAATAATAATAATATAACCAAAGTAAGAGATTGATAATAATAATAATAATAATAATAATAATAATAATAATAATAATAATAATAATAATAATAATAATAATAATTAATATGGGTCAATCTGTAAAAGAAATAAACTTGTAAGGTTAAAATAGTGTGAAATAAAGACTAAAATCAAATAAAATAAAATTATAATGCTAAAAATGCATAAAATCGGGACCAAAATCAAAGCTGAAGCGAACTGGGAGGCCACGGTAAAAACTCTCTGGAAATGCAGGGATTACTCGCCTAATTTACCCATTTTTGCGGGTTATGCGCGGGTTCGGGCATGGATATCGGGTCGGTCTCGGGTCCAAGGCTTTAAAACGGCACCGTTTTGGGCCTGATGAACTGGCACGAAAACGGTGTCGTTTTATTAGGTATATATATCCCCTATTATAATGTTTTTTTTATATTTGTTTCATTTACTACTCAAACCCACAACAGAAGGATAAACCTCTTCTCTGTGCTCTCCTCGTTCGGCAGACGATTGGTCACCGACCGTCGTGAGCCGTCGTTCGTCGGCGCCGCCGTCCGCGGTGGTCGGATGAAGAAAAGGAGACCACTTTCTGAAGCGTCTCGACGCACTGAGTATGGATCCAGTCTCAGATTTTTGAGAAGACCACTGGATAAGCCTAGATCTACAAAAAAGTAAGCGATCGAAAACCCTCTTTTTTATATTTTCTTTTCGAATATTTGTTTCCGATCTCTCCCTCTTCTCTTTTCTTTCTTGTGTTCGAATGATGATGGTTTAGAACTATTTTAGACTAATTTTTATTCAAAAAAAACCCGGCATTTTCATTGATATGGTGACCGGTTTTCGACCGGTGATACACGTTAATTTCTAGGGGTATTTATACCCTTTTACATCTTATAAAATAATGTTAATCTCTCTGATTTTTGCAGGTATGAATGACAGAGGCGGTGGCCGCACTTTTTCACATGGTCAAGGGCGGTGGCTGGCCGTGAGGACCAATCCGAGCTCGCCACGTGGAGGCGGCGGCGGCGGCTGAAGATGGCTAGGGTTTCCATAGTTTAAGGTTTGTAGATTTAGGGCTTCTGGGCTTAGTTTGTATGGGCTTGGTATATTGGGTTTGGGTTTAATAAAATAATTTCTGGATTCTATTAAATAGGTTATTACAGTTGTCCCTCTTTGCTCATTGTTGTGTAACGACAATAGAGCAAAGATAAAGAATAACTCATTTCATCTGGCATGGTCTAGGGGTTCTTCTTTGGAAGGGTAAGGGTTATTGTAGGTAAGTTTAGAGTTCTGTTTGGTAATGTTGAGACTCTTCTAGTAAGATTGGGGCTCTTCTGGTAAGATTGAGTTTCTTCTGGTAAGGTCGAGTTAGGGTTGAGGTTCTCTTGGTAAAGTTGTGGTTCCTTCTGGCCACCGCTTCTTCTATGGAGCTTTGACTTCATCTACTTCATCGCTCTTGTTTACAAAATCTTCATAATGAGGAGATCCAAAAGTTGCGGCTGAACCGTTGAAGGAGACAAAATAAGCTTGGCTTGCTACGATACTCATGATGTTACTTGATCTTGCTGCAACATTGACAGATAGGCAAGGGCCGCCAAGCTGGATTCAGCTGCATCTGATTAAGAAGCATAATCTGACATATGTTTTCTTCTTTTTTTTTCTTGTAAATATAATATCCGCAAATACAAAATTTGGTCTAATTGTACCATCAACGGTAAAACGAGACCGGCAGAATGAGAACTTGTTAGATCAAAGAGGCAAGACTTGAAGTGTAAGGTTGTATCTTATCCGCGCCATCAACGGAGAGGTAAGATAACATTTCAGTAATTTGGACCCTACTCCGCCATCAACGGAGAAGCAAGATTGAACTTCAGTGATTCAGATCTGGTCACACCATCAACGGGGACAAGATCAGATTTAAGCAATTTGGACCCTATTACGCCATCAATGGAGAAACAGGATCAGGTTGGATCTATCCACTCCATCAACGGAGGGGTAAGATTAAGTCTGTCATACTGCGCCATCAACGGAGAAACATGATTGAATGGGATCTGGCCATATCATCAACGGGGACGAAATCAAGTCTGCAATTTGGATCCTACTGCGCCATCAACAGAGAAGCAGGACTGAGTTGGATCTATCCACTCCATCAACGGAGGGGTAAGATCAAGTCTGGATCATACTGCTTCATCAACGAAGGAGCATGATTAAATGGGATCTGGCCACACCATCAACGGGGACGAGATCAAGTCTGTAATTCGAATCCTATTACGCCATCAACGGAGAAACAAGACCGGGTTGGATCTATCCACTCCATCAACGGAGGGGTAAGATCAAGTCTGGATCATACTGCTCCATCAACGGAGAAGCATGAGATTTGGCCACACCATCAACGGGGACGAGATTAAGTCTGTAGTTCGAATCCTATTACGCCATCAACGGATAAACAGGACCGGGTTGGGATCTATTCACTCCATCAACGGGAGGGTAAGATCAAGTCTGAATCATACTGCTCCATCAACGGAGAAGCATGGGATCTGGCCACACCATCAATGGGGACGAGATCAAGTCTGTGATTTGAATCCTACTGCGCCATCAATAGAGGAGCAAGACTGAGTTGGATCCATCCACTCCATCAACGGAGGGGTAAGATCAAGTCTGGAAGATCTGAATATCTGATTCAATTGATGTCATGTATCTTCTTTGTATTTTTCCCAAATACACAGGGATCAACGGATTTGATATGCCTTTACCGGTAGCCGTTTGCTCCGGGCTAGCTGTATCATTACTCTGGGTACAATCATTTGGTTCCAAGGATTTAATTCCTTGACCATTCGTGAAAATGGATTTCAATGGACATTTGAATGGTCCTTATCAATGCATTTTTCCCAAATGCACAGGGATTAACAGATTTGTTTTGCCTTTACCGGTAGTCGTTTGCTCCAGACTAGTTGTACCATTACCCTGGGTACAATCAGTTTGCACCAATCACAAGATTGGATTTTTCCAAAGGAATGGATTTCCTTCGACCATTCGCGAAAATGGATTTTGAAGGACATTTGAATTGTCCACTATCTTGTTTCTGCATGTCTTTTCAATTTTTCATTTCATTTTTTCTGTATTTATTCATTTTTCATTTTTCATTTTTCATTTTTTCACTTTTTCATTTTTTTTCAAAATAATTTTGATTCACATGTATTATCTGTACAAATATGGAATGAAATCCGCATCAAAGCTTGATCCGTAACATAGTTGTCGGAGGAGCATGATTCTATCAAAATTGATTTCCCACCACTAACGGAGGTGACATTGAGAAAAAGTTGTTTCTGATATTCCATGATGGGTAGTCGTGACCTGAGAGCAAAATAAAACATTTGTTAGTTAGTTGTTTAAAATTCTAGAGTCATCACCTAAAAATTTTGTTATTTTAGCCTTCTCGAGGCCAAAGGTTGGTCATCATGTTGTTGCCCCCATGATTGAGGTTGTTCGGTCTCTTCTCTGGACCTGTTCATATGTACAAGCAAAATATGTGCATCATGAATGGTCAATGTATGCTAAGTCTGAATGCGTGATGTCTAAATGTAAAATGCATGAATGATATGATTTTTCTGTTTTCAAAGGATGTCCTAATTTATGCTTGATGCATGTTTAATCTAAAATGTATGATTTGTAAATGCAAAATGCTTGAATGCCTGAATGTCGTGATTTTTCTAGGGGTGCCCCTGATTGCACTGGTCATAATGGGTTCTAGATCTTCAATAATGCCTAACTTCCTTGGTTTGACCATCCTTATTGGAATCTCTTTCTTGGGCGGATGCATGATATGAGCTTAATCTAAAAGCATGATGTTTTTAATGTATGCATAAACCTAGATGCAAAATGATTTCAATGTATGCATGTATGTGACATGAGTTTTGTCGTCTCAAAAGGGATGCCCCAAACTATACTGGTCTGAGCAATTCTCGTTCTAGTGATGTCCAAATCTTCTCTTGGGTTCAATCATTTTTAAGTCTATATTTCATGAAGTATGCTTCAACGTCTTCATCTGAGACTACTTCTGGTAAATCTGGATTTAGCCTTAAATGTATGTTTTTCCTCACGAATATGTCACGTTGCCCCTCAGTCAGGTTCACATGTTGGTGCAGTCTCTTTGGGACATAAAAGTCCGGCTCGGCAGCAAAATCTTTCCTTTTAAAATTCATCGAAAAATGCCCCTGGTTGTAAATGTCAAAAATTCCCCTGAACGAAGGTTTTACATGTGTCCCTGTGGAATTAGACCGATCAATCTTTGCTTCTTCTGATATTGTTGGTACAGGACATCCCTGGACCAACTTCAAAATCTGAAATGTATGTATGTAAATGCAAGATGCATGTCCTAAATGTGAAGATACTGATTTAAAATAGTTCTTGTGTCCATTTTTTACTCATGGGATTTGTTCACAACTTTGAATGTTGTATTAATATCTAGAATGCTAGATTTTCTCCCGATATATTTAATTTCAGAACCATTCTTGAACCAACACTTCATGCTCGTAAAATGCAAGAATCTAAAACATGTTCGTGGTGTTATAACTAATGCAAAATGCATGATTATGTTATGTCATGATACAATCAAAAGGAAAGAAAAAGGTTAGTTCGAATTAAAATAATCGAATAAATTAAAATAGATAAAAAAACTATACATAAATAGCAGATAAAGGTACTAAAGCCTAAAAAGGTTACCGCTAAACGGGCAGAGTTTCGGCTTGATGGCTCTAAGGGGTAGGCTTCTAGGTCTCACTACATGTGGTTCGATTCTAGAAGGTACCCGAACAATACTTATTACCCTACTAAGGATAATAAGCATGATTCAGGGGGATACGTTTCTCCAAGTCTATGCGGAGACATAAATCTCACGAAGACAAAGGGAAAAATATCCCGAAAGCAATTCCCTATCCTACACGGAGGCATAACCTCACGAAGGATTGGTTTCATGCTCCCACTTACAGGGACAGAGCCCGGGTTGAAAGCTCATGAAATGAGGAGACCTAAAAAAAACATTTAAAAATATTAGTGAATATTTTAAAATAAATAAAATAAAGGATCACAAAATTAAAATAAATCGAATTTAAATTTTCGATCATTAAATAAAATGTAACCGATTTTAGGCTCGACTCTCGAAAAGTCCCCAGCGGAGTCGCCAGCTGTAATCACCGTTTGGAACACCAAAAATTAAGGTCTGCGTACCAGAGTTGAGTCCGGGAGTCTGTTACGTGTAGGGAAGGATGAACACCCCTACAACGCCCGAAATCGGCACCTATCGGTTACAAAATATTTTATATGATCGAAAATATAAATTCAAAGTTAATTTCATGATCCAGTGATTTCTAACCTGCCAAAATAAATAAATTAAGTCAAATAACAAAAAATAATAGAGTTAAATAAAATACTAATAACAATGATAATAATATAAAATAATAGCAATATTAATAAAATAATAACAATGATAAGGCAATGATAACTAAAATATGTAACAATAATATTAATAAAATATGTAATAATAATCCTAATCCTAATAATAATAATAATAATATAACCAAAGTAAGAGATTGATAATAATAATAATAATAATAATAATAATAATAATAATAATAATAATAATAATAATTAATATGGGTCAATCTGCAAAAGAAATAAACTTGTAAGGTTAAAATAGTGTGAAATAAGGACTAAAATCAAATAAAATAAAATTATAATGCTAAAAATGCATAAAATCGGGACCAAAATCAAAGCTGAAGCGAACTGGGAGGCCACGGTAAAAACTCTCTGGAAATGCAGGGACTACTCGCCTAATTTACCCATTTTTGCGGGTTATGCGCGGGTTCGGGCATGGATATCGGGTTGGTCTCGGGTCCAGGGCTTTAAAACGGCACCGTTTTGGGCCTGATGAACCGGCACCAAAACGGTGTCGTTTTATCAGGTATATATATATCCCCTATTATAATGTTTTTTTTTTTTATATTTGTTTCATTTACTACTCAAACCCACAACAGAAGGATAAACTCTTCTCTGTGCTCTCCTCGTTCGGCAGACGATTGGTCACCGGCCGTCGTGAGCCGCCGTTCGTCGACGCCGGCGCCGTCGTCCGCGGTGGTCGGATGAAGAAAAAGAGACCACTTTCTGAAGCGTCTCGATGCACTGAGTATGGATCCGGTCTCGGATTTTTGAGAAGACCACTGGATAAGCCTAGATCTACAAAAAAGTAAGCGATCGAAAATCCTTTTTTTATATTTTCTTTTCGAATATTTGTTTCCGATCTCTCCCTCTTCTCTTTTCTTTCTTGTGTTCGAATGATGATGGTTTAGAACTATTTTAGACTATTTTTTATTCAAAAAAAACCCAGCGTTTTCATTGATATGGTGACCGGTTTTCGACTGGTGATACACGTTGATTTCTAGGGGTATTTATACCCGTTTTATATCTTATAAAATAATGCTAATCTCTCTGATTTTTGCAGGTATGAATGACAGAGGCGATGGCCGCACTTCTTCACGTGGTCAAGGGCGGTGGCCGGCCGTGAGGACCAATCCGAGCTCGCCACGTGGAGGCGGCGGCTGAAGATGGTTAGGGTTTCCATAGTTTAGGGTTTGTAGATTTAGGGCTTCTGGGTTTAGTTTGTATGGGCCTGGTATATTGGGTTTGGGTTTAATAAAATAATTTCTGGATTCTATTAAATGGGTTATTACAAGTATAATTTAATTCCAATTTAAACGATTTTCTTTAATCATACAAGATATATATGTATATATTTCTTCATATTTTGATAATATTTTTTATTTTTCATATTTTCATATATTAATATATATATATATATCATAAAAAATTGAGAAACTCATATCGAACTTAAATATAAATTCTTTAATTACTAAAAATATTGAGTTATTCGAATTTTTATTTTATAACTCAAACTTTATCTGAAATTTTTCAAGTCGAGTTTATAAAATTTATAATCGAGTCAATGAATCGAATATTTCCACCTCGAATTAAGTCAAGTTATTCGATTTTTTAGAATCAAATCGAGGTTTTTTACCCTGCTAGTAGTAGTTTCCGGTAAGATTTAGGGTATTAATTTAATCCCATGCAAAACTACACGTGGAAGTTGAGGCTAAGGTAAATGAAAACAATTTTAAGAAGTGAATTATTTTTATTCTCAATGATAATCAAACAAAAAATAATTAACACGTTTTTAGGCTTGAGATATCTTCTAATTGGTGATCAATAGTACATTTAAAACTTTAACAGGAGTCAAAGAGACAAAGGAAGGTGATTCTTTCAAGAATTGGATGATGAAAACACATCCATTTTTATTGGGTGCAAAATATAATGTTTAGAATTCAGATGCAGACCAAACAAAGGTATGTCCTGGTTGGTTGATGTAAGCACCAACATGGCCACAAGCCCTCAACTTTGAACTCCAGCAGACCATCATTTCTTACATGGCCGAGCACTGGACCTCTCATTTCGCTTCATGGAGTCGCATTCGGATTGACTCGGGACTCGACATATTATTTATGCTGAAAACAAGTGGATCAATTAGAATCACTAGCAATACCAATGCCAAATGAGGGGGAAAGGTTACTCACCAAACAAGTAAATCCCCAGCAGGGGACATCTTTTCAGATATCCATTCAGGAGCAAGTTCTAGCAAGAGTTTTAGTTGTTCTTCAACTTCTTCTGGGAAAGCAGGGAAAGAAAATGTTTTCATAAACCAAAAAAATATAATGTGAGCTGAACTGACTGTGGCTTACCTCTATCAGCAATATCACTATGGCCTGCAATTATTTTGTGCATAAGCTCCTCTTTGGTAATAACAGAGCGCTTTACAGACTGGAATAGACAGTAAATCATGTCGAAAAGATTAGGTAGGCAGGCAATCATCTGTTGTCGTCTTGTTGCTTGCGAGATTGCCAGATTTTGTTCCTCCGTTGCTATCCTCTCTTTCTCCCTTATCTGCAAAGATAACAAGTGTTTCTATCAGAACCCAACAGACAGACAATGTTCCATGAACTATTTGAAGTTCACTTCCAAGTAAATATTGATTTAAAGGAGTTAGGATCAAATATTGGATCTAAGTTTAAACTTATAGGAACCTAAAATGCTATTAGACCAAAAATTTTGGGAGGGGCAACCGGGGAAGAGCCCCTCACTCTCTATGTACCTCTATGTCCCTAATTCTGTATCTAATAGGAAATACAAAAGAGCGAAATTATAGGTTTCTATTTTCTAATTACTTCAAGTCTTTAAGTAGTTAGTAATGTATGAAGATGTAATTCATGTTCTAAAACGGTGAAAGCAAAGAGATTTCATAGAAAGCTTACTGAATGCAGAAGACTCTCGGACAGAATAGGCATAACACCACCGTCGTCAGTATCAACAGGATTGCCTCCCATCTTATGGGTGTCATCAACGATCTTCTCTTCCTCAAATTTCAAAGACCTGGTACGAGGTGTCCGCCTAAATAACTTGTCTGATGAACCAGAAGAAACCTCAGCTGGACTCATGTAACATCTCTTTTCTGGCTGTAGAATAGGTGTGGCAATCATCAGCCTAGCAGGAGTTGAAGCTAGTTTTGAAGGAGTGGACGGGTTACAGCCAGAGTCCGTAGGGAACTTATCTTCAGTTTTCAATGGATTTATCTCTTTGATTGGAGTTGCAGGGAGGAAAAGTTTGGGACTTGGCTCACTTATGGCTGGTTTAGCTAAAGGTTTAGTTGGGGTTTGAGTCGGAGCAGAAGTAGTTTTGTCACTGTCTACAGACTTGCCAGCACATAGCTCTGCAACTTGAAAAATTGAAGACCGGAGAGAAACCTTTGAACATTTTTCAACCTCTTGTGCTTTGCTAAAGGTTTTCCCAGAAAAGCTCTTTCGAAATGATCGAGATAAATGAGATGCTACCACAGGTAGCTGATCATCAACTGCATCAGTTAACATCTCCACCACCATTTTAGAGTTGGAATTTGTGTGATCAGATGGTTGTGGTCGACCTTCCACTTTAAGAACTTCACCACATGATGTCAAAGATTGCTGCATCATCGGAATAGGCCAATAGATCATATTCCATTGCGTAGTTTGGTTCGAACAATTGAATGGCTCAGGGAGATCTTCCCCCGGAACTTCACCATCCTGAAAGCACAATAATTAAAGCCAGGCATTGAGCTTAGACTCTCAAGTACAGCTTTAACATAAGAAATGATAACATCAATCTTAAATTTTACAACTAAAATGTTCCAACATATAAACATGCATAACACTAAAAATACCTCAAGATGAGTCTTAAAATACTCGGCAAGCCGAGTTCGAAAAACTCTCCTCAACTTCAGATTCTTAGTCTCAGATTCAGATTCATCCCCCAAAACAACCGCATTGAAAATGATACTAACGTGAAGATCTGCTTTCATACAACAGGTCCTCTCATCAAAAATCAGCATTCTCTTTATCTCAATCGCTTCCGGCAAAATACGCTTCAATTGGGCCAAGTGACCATGTGAAAATCTCCTGTAAATCAACATCAAAACCACCCAAAAGTTCAATAAGCAATTCACCCAGAATGAAAACAATAAATCCAAATCGTCTTAGTGTTACCTATCAGTTAAGCACTCTACTTTAGGGCAGATGTTAGTAAAAGTCGGGATTGAACGCTTCAATTTTAGCAGCCGGATTGCAGAATCCAAGCCGTCGAAAAACCTACACAATATCCCGTACCTGTCTCACAAGTATTCAATCAATAACGATATACATTTCAAAAGGAATAAGATAAAATTGGGTTAAAAGAGAAGAAACTTACTTTTCAGGGAGCGTACCAGGATCGACACCGGCGGTTCTGGGTGGGTGAGATACGGCGATCGATGAGTCCATGTGCGGTAAAATGACAAAAGAAAATAGAAGAGAGATGGAGTTCAGCGTCGGAGAGGAAACAGGGAAGTTTTGTGGCGGAGGGAGCGGGGATTTACGGCGGAGGACGATAGGGTTGGAGAATAGAAGAAGGATTTTATTATTTTTTCTCGCGGGAAATCTAAGTTGGCACTGCAATATATACTTGACACGTGTTTCCCGCCAAATCGAACCGTTAGGTCCCGCGAGTTCCCTTTAAGGTATCTTTATATAGCCCATTTCAGACATGGACTTATATCAATCAGCCCGTACGACATAAAGGCTTAAATGAATAGAGATCCAAATTATTTGGAAAAGCCTCCACATAATATATTTATATATTTATATTATTATATACGATAAATATATAATATAAAAAAATTTTATTTTTAATCAAATCAGATTTAATATATTTTTTATTAAAATATTAGAATGGATCAAATTAAAATCGGATTACAATTTTTATTATATTAAATTTAATCAAAATAAAATATATTAAAATCAAATCAAAATAAATATTTTAATTTTTAAATTAGATCGAAACAACCCAAATCCCGCCCTGACCTATCTCGTTCCCTCCCTAATAATTTATGGGTGAGTTATGTGAATTATTAAGTTTTATATTTTATAATATGTTACAATTATGATATCAATTAAAATCTTATAAAATAAAAAACTTAAAATATTACTTACCAACCCAAAATATTATACGATTTGATAATATTTTAAATTGATGTTAAGTATCAAAACTTAACTTCAAATATCTAGTATTATATTTTTATATTATTTTGATAATAATATTTTAAAATATTATAAAAAAATATAATATTTTAAGTCAGTGCATGTTAGACTCCTTGATCATTGCACACTGCAATTTCTTTATATTATCAAGGATGTGAGCTTGTCAGATTAGTAGGTATCTTGTATTTTTTTATAGCAATCTGATTTCATGGATGACCAAAGCCTTAAACAATTCCTACCAGGAGCTTGTCATTAGGACAATATAAGACTGTTACAACCAAGAAAAAGAAGAAAAAAACCAGACATTCAAGAGATGGAGAATCTTGTTTCAAGTTGGTATAAAACCAAGACCTTGCCTGAATCTTACATTTTCCCACCAGAAACAAGACCTGGCGGCAACATTGTTCCTACATGCAAAACCATCCCTGTAATCGATCTCGGTAACGTCGTGGGTGAAAACCGAACCAGTATCGTTCTGCAGATTTTGGAAGCTAGCCAAGAATATGGGTTTTTCCAGGTAAGAACATAAGCTGAAAAAGAAGAAGAAATGTTTACACGGTTGCTTCATTTGTTGGTGTTTTTAAACAGGTTATCAACCATGGGATTCCAGAAGATCTGATGGATCGAACCATGGATGTGTTCAAGGAGTTCTTTGAGCTGCCTGCTGAAGATAAGGCCATGCTGTATTCCCAGGATCCTGAAAACAGCTGCAGGGTTTTGACAAGCAGTGTGAACTATGACCGGGAGAAGTTTCACCTTTGGCGTGATAATTTGAGACACCCTTGCCATCCATTGGAAGATTGCATCAAACTCTGGCCTCAGAAGCCAACTAGATACAGGTAGAAAAATGTAAAAACCCTGAATTTTATGTCTTATAGTTATACTTTTCCATAACGGTTCAAAGATTTTGAAAGCCGTATATAATTTATTAAAATGAGTTCTTAATTTATAGTTGATAAAAAATAAAGGTAGAAATCATTTATCTCTTTCTCATACTTTCTTCTATGCCTCCGTTTCGAAAAATTATTAGGTGAACCCTATTCACCACGTCATTCATGGTCTCAATTAATCAGGACCGTTGATCTTATTTTTTTTCCATGTGAATCATCACCTCTTTCCTACATGGACTTAGTGGGTGAGTAGTTATTAGGTGGTTATTTAAAGATCAACGGTCCTGACTGCTTGGACCATAGATGACGTGGTGAACAGGGTTCACCTAATAATCTCTCCTCCGTTTCAAATCAAAGAGTTTATGGTTTAGGGTCTAGGGTTCAAGGTTAGGGATTGTGGTTATGGTTCAAAAGAGACATAGAAGGATGCACCATAAAAAGGCAGATGATTTTTACCTGAGATATAAGAGTTTTTTTTAAACAATATTATATTACAAAAAATACTCCTCTTGAACAACAAAAAATCGACTTATAAATATCTAGAAATCAAATATTTTTATTTAAAATGTGTAATTCTTTTTGCATATTTTGAAGCAATAAATCATCTACAACACTTTAATATCAATTTCTTCTAAAAAATCACTTTCAATAGTCATCAAAGCAAGTTCATTTAGTCGTTATTATTACGATATAGTTATTTTTAAGTATGACTTAAATAACTTCAATGTTAAAAGCTTCGTACCGTAAAAACAAAAGTAACAGAATAATCAGTAAGATTCTATAAACAATTGTCACGTATAGGAAAAAAATTATAATGTTTTAACAACTATAACTCGTTTTTTCTTAAGAACATTTTTAAAACTTTTATATGAGTTTCGATATTAACATCATCCACTGAATATAATTTATCAAAATTTTGTGATTCTTTTTATGATAAACTTCCGTTGTACTTATCTTAATATGTGGTCGTTCCTATTACGTATGTTTAGAACCCACCGTACTTATCCTACTTTCGTTTTCTAAGTACAACAAATTTTGCAGGGAAGTAGTAGCAACATATTCAGTTGAAGCAAAGAACCTTGGTTTAAGAATCCTTGAGCTAGTTGCTGAAGGTTTGGGGCTAAATCCTGGATACTTTGGGGGTAAACTAAGTGAATCCACACTTCTATCGGCTAACTATTACCCACTGTGCCCTGACCCGAGTTTGACTCTGGGGATGTCTAAGCATTGCGACGCTCAGCTCTTAACCATTCTCCACCAGGGAGATGTAAACGGGCTCCAAGTCTTATACAACGGGGAATGGATCGGCGTTGAGCCTTTGCGCAATGCGTTCGTGGTTAACATTGGCAACACGTTACAGGTATGTTGTTTGCTTGATCCATAGAGTTTCACTTCATAGTTTACTGATTGGATTTTTATGGTGGGGTTTCTTAGATTATCAGTAACAACAAGCTGAAGAGTGTGGAACATCGGGTTGTGACGAACTCGAGTCGTGTTGGAACCTCGGTTGGCATCTTCATTGCCCCTTCTGATGACACCATTGTAGAGCCGGCTAAATCCCTTGTTGGCGATGCTGCAGTTTATAGAGCTTTTGAATTCAAAGAGTTCCTACTTCACTTCTTCCCCAACTTTGACAACAATGATCTGGTTATGGAGCGTTTTAAATTGCAAGCTTAATAGATGGAAATCATGTAAGGAATATGAAGCAAATATCTTGTATTGATACTATTTTCGTTTATTTTACGATAATTTGATGTTTGTATAACGATCATCACGACGTACTTTCTTAATCCGAGAGATTCATAATTAAATATTATCAGTAGCGGATCCAAAAATTTATTTGAAGGTAGGCCACATATGAAATTTTGAAATCTCAGGGTGGGCATAAAGCTTAAATGTTACAAAAACTTAAGGACTATTTCATAAAAATTAAAAAATTAAAGGTAAATATGTAAACTTTGAAAAGTTCAGGACGAGCACAGGTTCATCCTATTTAAATTAAGCATGAATCCACCACTGAATATTAATATATCTCTTTTTATGACGATTTATCGATGTATCCAAAACTATTCATAGAACAATGTACAAGTAGAGGGAGAATAAAAAATTTAAAATTACATTTTTTAAAAATAAATAATAAAATTGAACATATTATTAATATTATAAAATCAAAATAAACAATTTAATTATATAAACTATTCTAAATTAAAGTGGAAAAACTGAAGTCTACATTTCAGTATAGTAGAAGGACTAAAATTATAATTATACCTTTTAACTTTCAAGGCAAAAAGGTGGTGACCGAAAAGCTGGGCCTGCTGGGTTTGTCTAAAAAAAGCCTGCCTAGAAAAAGCCTAAAAAAGCCCCATTAATATTAAGACAATGGATTGACATGGGTGAATTTCAACCGTCCGATTGGCATGAAAATTAAGTGGGTAACCGGTTCTAATATTCTTTCACCGGTTACACCATTGTTTCATAAATTAAAAATGGGCAAATTACACATGTGACCACCAACTAATTGATAATATATATTTTGGTCACCCAACTAAAAAAATCATCAATTAGGTCACCAAATTTTAAATTAATATAATAAAAAATGAATAAAAATATTTAAATAAAAATATTTGAATAAAATATATAGGAATAAAAATATTTGTATATTAAATATTTAAATAAAAATATTCATATAATAAATATTAGAATAAAAAAATTGGAATAAAAAATATACAAATAAAAAGAATCGTATAACAAAAATTCGAATAAAAATATTTATATAATAAATATTTGAATAAAAATATTCGTATAATAAATATTAGAATAAAAATATTCGTATAATAAAATATTTATATAAAAAATATTTGAACAAAAATATTCAAATAAAATATATATGAATAAAAATATTCGTATAATAAATATTTGAATAAAAATATTCATATAATAGATATTCGAATAAAAAATATACGAATAAAAATATTCGTATAATAAATATTAGAATAAAAATATTCATATAATAAATATTAGAAAAAAAAATATACGAATAAAAATATTCATATAATAAATATTCGAATAAAAATATTCGTTTAATAAAAATTCAAATAAAAATATTCATATAATAAATATTAGAATAAAAATATACAAATAAAATATATTCGAATAAAAATATTTAAATAAAATATATACGAATAAAAATATTTGTATAATAAATATTCGAATAAAAATATCGATATATTAATAAATATTAGAATAAAATTATACGAATAAAAATATTCGTATAATAAATATTCAAATAAAAATATTTATATAATAAATATTCACATAAAAATATTCAAATAAAAAATATACGAATAAAAATATTCGTATAATAAATATTCAAATAAAATGTATACGAATAAAAATATTTAAATAATAAATATTTCAATAAAAATATTCATATAATAAATATTCGAATAAAAATATTCAAATAAAATATATACGAATAAAAATATTAAAATAAAAATATTTGAATAAAAATAATCGAATAAAATTATTCGAATAAAAATATTTATATAATAAATATTCTAATAAAAATATTTGAGTAAAAAATATTCGTATAAAAATATTCATATAATAAATATTAGAATAAAAATAGTCAAATAAAATATATACGAATAAAAATATTCGTATGATAAATATTCGAATTAAAATATTCATATAATAAATATTATAATAAAAATATTCAAATAAAATACATATGAATAAAAATATTAGTATAATAAATATTCGAATAAAAATATTAATATAATAAATATTTAAATAAAAATATTAGAATAAATATATTCGAATAAAAATATTCTTATAATAAATATTCAAATAAAAATATTCGAATAAAATATATACGAATAAAAATATTTGTATAATAAATATTTGAATTAAAATATTCATATATTAAATGTTCAAATAAAAATATTTGAATAAAATATATACAGATAAAAATATTCAAATAATAAATATTTAAATAAAAATATTCGAATAAAAAATATATAAATAAAAATATTGTACACAAATCCCTACAACGTATACACAAATGGTTATGAAAATTGTAAAGAAAACAATATGTACACAAATCTTTACCCTTTGGGTGGTATATTGTGTATTCTTGTAGGAAATTGTGTATGTACACAAATCCTTACCCTTGGAAGCCTCCTTTAGCTCATGGTTTTAAGTCGTAAGGATTTGTGTACATACCCTTTTTCTTACGGTTTTCGTAGGTCGTTGTGTATACTTTATAAGGATTTGTGTACAAACACAAATCCTTACCCTTTTCGTGCCATATTGTGTATTCTCGTAGAAAATTGTGTATGTACACAAATCCTTACCCTTGAAAGCCTCATTTAGCTCATGGTTTAGAAATGGTAAGGATTTGTGTACATACCTTTTTTCTTACGGTTTTCGTAGGACGTTGTGTATTCTTTGTAAGGATTTGTGTACAAACACAAATCCTTACCCTTTTCGTGCCATATTGTGTATTCTCGTAGAAAATTATGTATGTACACAAATCCTTACCCTTGGAAGCCTCCTTTAGCTCATGGTTTTGAAGTGGTAAGAATTTGTGTACATTCCTTTTTTCTTACGGTTTTCGTAGGCCGTTGTGTATACTTTGTAAGGATTTATGTACAAACACAAATCCTTACCCTTTTGGTGTCATATTGTGTATTCTCGTAGAAAATTGTGTATGTACACAAATCCTTACCCTTGGAAGCCACCTTTAGCTCATGGTTTTGAAGTGGTAAGGATTTGTGTACATACCTTTTTTCTTACGGTTTTCGTAGGACGTTGTGTATTCTTTGTAAGGATTTGTGTACAAACACAAATCCTTACCCTTTTCGTGCCATATTGTGTTTTCTCGTAGAAAATTGTGTATGTACACAAATCCTTACCCTTGGAAGCCTCCTTTAGCTCATGGTTTTGAGGTGGTAAGGATTTGTGTACACACTTTTTTTCTTATGGTTTTCGTAGGACGTTGTGTATTCTTTGTAAGGATTTGTGTACAAATATAAATCCTTACCGTTTGGGTGCCATATTGTGTATTCTCGTAGAAAATTATGTATGTACACAAATCCTTACCATTGGAAGCCTCCTTTAGCTCATGGTTTTGAAGTGGTAAGGATTTGTGTACATACCTTTTTCTTACGGTTTTCGTAGGACGTTGTGTATTCTTTGTAAGGATTTGTGTACAAACATAAATCCTTACCCTTTTCGTGCCATATTGTGTATTCTCGTAGAAAATTGTGTATGTACACAAATCCTTACCCTTGGAAGCCTCCATTAGCTCATGGTTTTGAAGTGGTAAGGATTTGTGTACATACCTTTTTTCTTACGTTTTTCGTAGGCCGTTGTGTATTCTTTGTAAGGATTTGTGTACAAACACAAATCCTTACCCTTTTGGTGCCATATTGTGTATTCTTGTAGAAAATTGTGTATGTACGCAAATCCTTACCCTTGAAAGCCTCTTTTAGCACATGGTTTTGAAGTGGTAAGGATTTGTATACATACCTATTAGGCTTGGAGTGGCTCGATGCACAACCGAATTTACTTACCAAGTGATGGAGAATTGGCTAATTTGGGTGGATATGTGTGGAAGCAAAAATGTAGACAATGACACAAGGATTTATAGTGGTTCGGCCTCGCCTACATCCACTACCTTAGCTTCCCACTAAGAATTTTCCAAATTCACTAAGAATTTCAATCTTTTGAGGCCAAAGGGATAACCTTACAATCCTAGACTCAAACCCGAATCTAGCATCCAAAGTTCACAACCCGAACTTTGGGAATTCACTCAACAAAGAGAAAACTTAGCAAACTTGTTTAATCCTTCTAATAAGGCTAATGTTTACAATCTAAGCACTCACCCAATTCCTAATTACACTTGAGCATACATTAACATTGAGCTCACAAGTGTTGTCTACCCAAAATATGAGAATTATGCTCTAAGACAATTTCTTAATCATAATGTTGTTACAATTGAAGCATTTTTCTTCTCTTGATGCTTAAGGCTTCCTTTTATCATCCCAAATGAGCTTCTAGCTGTTGGTGACCGTTGGGATTGGTTTGGAGCCGTTTGGAGCTGATTACAAGGCTTATTTCCTCTTCTGGTGCAAGCGGTACCGAAACAGGTAAAGGCTGTTTCGAAACAGCTGCTTTGGGAAAGAGTCGTTGACCTGCATTTATGAACAGGTATCGATACCAGTATCGATACCGCTCCTAGCCGTTGGGGGTTTTCATAAAATTGTTTTGACCGTTGAGGGGTGTTTCGAAACAGGGTTCGAAATATAGCATCACAGTGGCAAAAAGGTACCGATACCAGTATCGATACCACTGTGGTTTTGCCTTTGAAACCATGGTATTGAAGAACAGGTATCGAAACACCTTAAGGGTGTTTCGAAACACATGGGTTAAAAACACTTATTTGGTTTCTTTAAATCATTTAAAACATATTTAAAATCACTCAAAAACATCTTAAATATATTTTCAAGTAGTTTGGACATAAGAACCATTTTTGAAATATTTTCAAATTAGTCCAAAACTATTTTTCAATTATTATATCAAAATATTAGTTCTACAATCTCCCCCTTTTTGATTTAATAAAACTAACTTGAAAAATTGTTTTTGAGATTGCTGCCCCTTTGTCAAATAAAATTTGAATAAGAGAATTAAAGAATCAAATCATTTAAAGTTCCCTCTTATCCATTTGAAAGTCTTTGAAAAGCAATTTTTCATAACATTCTCCCCCTTTTTGTTATATCAAAAATGGTTCAAACTAAGTTTAAAAAACTTTAAAGCTCATAACATAGGAGAATTTGAAAGATATCAATTGTTGGAAAAATTCAATATCAAAACATTGGTTATGAAAACAAAAACTTCCCCTTACTCAAGGCATCATTAAGTGTTAGTCCAACATATATGATAAACTAGTTGAAATAAAACAAAAATAAGCAAATAAACACAAATTCAACTAGAAATTTTACCACACTTGAACCAAAGGTAGGATGTGAAGCCTTCCTTCTTCAAGTGTCCTTCTTGTGTGTATGGAGCTCCCCCTTAATCTTGCACTTTGTTGCTCATATCTCCATCACACCTAAACAAGACAATCAAGTAATTTTTGGTATCCAACTTGCTTTGGATCTTTTAACGTTAGTAGCACAAATTTTTTTGTAAGGAATTGTGTACAAACACAAATCCTTACCCTTTTCGTACCATATTGTGTATTCTCGTAAGAAATTGTGTATGTACACAAATCCTTACTCTTGAAAGCCTCTTTTAGCTCATGGTTTTGATGTGGTAAGGATTTGTGTACATACCTTTTTTCTTACGGTTTTTGTAAGTATTTGTGTATACTTTGTAGGGATTTATGTATATACAAAAATACTTAGAATATTTGTAGCAATTTGTGTATAATCGTAGGCAATTGTGTATGTACATAAATCCTTAAGGTGTAACATTTTAGGTATATACCGTTTTTCTTACAATATTTGCAAGAATTTATGTATATACCGTTTTGCTTACAGTTTCTATAAAAAATTGTGTATCCAAATTTCAAACTTATTATATACTAAAATGACCGGGTAATCCGGTTTAACCTTTTTTAGGCTTTTTTTTTTATGGGTCTTCTCTAGAATCACCCGGGCCTGCTGCTTTCAAGGCAACCCATAACTAATGATGGCATAACCGTAATTAACTCGAATTCCATCTTAACCAAATGAAGACTGGTCGTTAGCCGTTGGTTGTTAGACAAGGATCATCTCGACCGTTGAAAACAGGGATGAAGATCTCTCTGTGTGTTCCCCATCAAATATAAGCAAAAAGGAAATCTCTGACCTTTCTAGTGCTTTAGTTTAGTTTAAATCTTTCTTCCGATTCCTACAAGTCAAAGAATCCCATCCAGCATCCGAAGGTAAAAGAATTAATGCTTCAAAATGGGTAGGAATGTCTGAAATCTGAATCTATTGTTTTGCATCTTTTTATTTAATTGAAAAGGAAGAAGAAAAAGGCTGTCTTTTTAGAACTAATTCTGTATTTTTATGTTTGGGTTATGGGTTTATCAGATTGACGAGCTTTAGAATGTATTATGTGGGTAAGTGGTTGCCTAATTACTAGAAAAAGTCTGGATTTTGATTCTTAATTAGACATTGGGTACTTGTTTTTGTGCTTTTTAACCCTTAAAGTTTTAAACTTTTCTTTATTTTCAAACTAAAGAATATGCATGTGGTTCTTTATTTTGATGCTTGGGGCTACTTCAATGACAGTCTCCTAGAATTTGCATTTTTAGGTTCAATTTGTTGATGTGTAGGTCTTTCTTTCTTTGCTGCTTCAAGGTATATGTTCCATCAGTTCTGTTCTAGGTTTTATGGTTCTCTAGTTATCATGAGCCGCGAACACTATTTAAGGACTTTGATTCGATGACACCGTCTTGGTCTAATGCTAGGAGTTCATACATCAGCTTGGAATTTGCCAACTACCCTTTGACAGGACATTTTCAATGTCTAAAGTCTTGAGCATGTTTTAAAATGTTCAGTGAGCTGATATAGTTGGTTAATACTCGCATCACGTTTGTTTGATCAGATTGTCGAACTTTTCCATATGTTTCATGTTATGAACTGAACTTCTGTTTTTGACAGGTTTTTAAGATTTCAAATCTTTATAAGGTTTTGGAATGGAAAGAATTACTGGGAGGTTGATCCAGATGTATGACAACGTAGTTAATTTCCTGCGGAAATGCATTTTTCGAATTCTTTCTGTTGGTCCCATTCCTAATCATATTGCATTCATCATGGATGGGAATCGGAGATACACTAAGAGGTTGAATTTGATGCAAGGTGCTGGCCATAAAGTCGGATATTCAGCTCTCATGTCTATGCTAAAGTACTGCTACGAACTTGGTGTGAGGTATGTAACAATCTATGCCTTCAGCATCGACAATTTCAAGCGAACTCCTGAAGAGGTTCAATCTTTGATGGACTTGATGTTAGACAAGATTGAAGAGTTGCTCAAGGAAGAGAGCATTGTCAATCGGTACGGGATTAGAGTTTACTTTTCCGGGAACCTGAAACTCCTGAACGAACCAGTTAGGTTGGCAGCTGAGAGAGCTATGCTTGCCACTGCCAAGAATTCCAAAGCAGTTTTGTCTATTTGTGTTGCCTACACTTCCACCAATGAGATTGTGCATGCCGTTCGAGAATCTTGTGAAGAAAAATGGGATGAAATCACTCTACTCAATTCAGGTGGAGGGTATGAACCAAATGAAAACATTAACCTTATTAAGCTTACCGATATCGAGAAGCATATGTATATGGCGTTTGCACCTGATCCAGATATCATAATACGTACTTCTGGCGAGACACGCTTGAGCAATTTCCTTTTATGGCAGAGTGCAAACTGTTACTTGAATTCTCCTCCGGTGCTATGGCCAGAGATTGGTTTTCGTCAGTTCCTATGGGTGATACTGAATTTTCAGCGGATTCAGGTTTATTTAGACAAGAAAAGGAAGCAATTATAGGATGTTTCAAGATCATTACTCAAATCTCTATCACCTTCAGTAATAGAAACAAATTCCAAGATAGGCTTGGACTTGTTTTTTTGTGTCCTTGCTGTTGTATACCGGAGTAAGCGAGTATACGATAAAATCAATTGCTTACATTCGGAGGAACTCCTTACATGGTAATAGTAATGTGTCAGCAGGCAAAGTGCTTCTGTCTTATATACAGACACAATTATACTCCAAATTTGATTATTGTTTTGTTAGGGGTGTATGATTGGATCTGTTTACATGCAGAACTGTTTCTTGTGCTGTTTTTTTTTTCCTGGCAGCAATGCTGTCAACTATGTTTTGTTATTTGGATTCGGGTTATCGTAGAATACAGGTATGTGTCTGAAATAGAATACTAAGATGACATAACTGCAACAACTACCATGCCATGTCTCTGTTCAAGAGTTTAGGTCATCCATAGATGTGTACATGAATTGCATCTGATATGCAGGGAAGTTTCAGTCTGTCCTATTTACATGTAACACCATCACAGAACTTTTGATGCATGCATTTCATCATTCTTGGTATGTTTTTTGCAAACCTAAGGCTAAGAGGGTGATTTATAACACATCGTATCCGACCCCATTATTACTCGAGTAAGAGGTGCTATATCCGAACAATGGAGCGGAACTAATTTAAATTCGGATTCTAATTTCTATGACAAATCAATTTGTAATACATCTAAGGACCAACTTACAAAACATGTTAAAAATAAGGGTATAAATGCCATTCAAGCAAGTTGCAAGCATTAAAAAATTTAGGTTCAAAATTGGTATTGATATTCAATGGATTGTTTGATTTGCTTATATACCATAAGTTGCAAGCACAAAAAACATTTTGCTTGTATACTATAGAATTTTTATTCTTATTTCACCGTCGAGAAACGAAAGAAGGCTTCTATCTTCAAGTTTAATTCAGACGTAACTCGTTTTTTTTTTTTTGGTGTAAAACAGTGTCAAACTAAAATATCCAACAAGCATTAGCTCTCCTTGAAAAGGAAGTGATCCAGCCGCACCTTCTAATATGGCTACCTTATTACTACTTTACTCCAGTCACTAATCTTGCTTTCGGTATCCCCCTCTTTATGGTTAAGGTAACGACTTCGGACATGATCAACTCCCATAGTGTGATGGGTAGTGTATACAAGGCCCGGGAACGAATTCATTACCGTATGACTAACCGCCGTAATAAAATATATTTTTGTTATAATTATTATTTTTCACTTAAGACCTTAAAAATCTCTGAGACGACCCTGATCATCTCTAATCCTAACAAGGTCACCTTAGACAAAGCATCGATCACACTATACAAGAGTTAAAACAAAAACATTTGCAATCTGATAACTTCTTCTTAGCATTATGTTTTATAAAAAAATCAGAAGCAGATCGAGTTCTTTTTTATGGATTCTAACATTTATTTCTTATCATAGATAGTAATTTATTTTTTATTTAATTTATAATTAAATTTAGCTTTTTTATAATTTAAGAATAGATAGTTGTGTTTAATATAATAGAATAACTTGAAAAATATAATGTATGAATTCTTAATTATTTTTCTAAATATTTTTGAAAAAACAAAACTTTGAAACCTTATCAAAACTTTGAAACAAAAATAAATCTATTTTTATCAAAATAAAGCTAAAAATGTGAAAATTCAAATTCAATATAAAAAATATGCTAACCAATTTGCCATAAACAATTAAAAACAGACGAAATCGAACAGATTTTGCAACCGGATTGTTTGGTTAGGGTCAATTCGATTAGAGTTGAGTTTTAGTTTAGGTCGGGTTAAGTTTGATTCAAATTTAGATCATTTGTATGTAATTTTATGTCAGGTCGGTTGGATATCAAAACAATTGTTTAGTTGATTTTTGGGGTCGATCAATATCAGATATTTTTAATTCGGGTCAATATTAGATTAATCACTTTTAATTTTAGTTAATCTCCAAATCATTAGGTTATTCGAGTTGAGTTGGATATACATATTCGATTGAATATATATTATTGATATATTTATATAAAATATATATTTTATAATCTTCGTATCAAATATTTTAAAAAAATTATCAAATCAGATACGATTTTAATATATATATATATTAAATTATTAAACTTTTATTAAAATTAATTATTAATCAGTAATATAATAAAAATAATATATATTCACTGTTTATCATATTTACTACGAATAGTTGGAGGACTAGGAATCAGAGTCATATCGGGAAAGAATGATTGAATTTAACTACGAGTGACTGTCTTAAGAATTATCAGAAAAAGGTGGAGGAATATTCCGGCGAGAGTTTTTGGAATATTTCGGTCTCTGGTGCTTCCCATGTTATATATAAACACTCTTCAGTCTTCCTTGCATGCATCCTCTCTTCCCATTACCGTTTCCCTCTCAGTTCTTCAAGAAACCAACGGTATCTCTCTCTATGATTATGTATATGTGGTGTTTGTTGTATTGTTTCATGTTCTTTTAGCCATAATAATGTTTTTTCTCAGTTTCTTTTAAAGGGTGTACTGTATATAGAACTGTTCACCCATGCAAGTGGATTGCTTTTTGTCAGTGACGAGAAGAAACAGATTTTCTTTATGAATTTGGGTTTTCTTTTTTCTGACTGGTTCTGTTTGTCAAACGTTATAAACCCTAGTTTATTTTCAGGGTTTTGATTCAGTTTTCCAGTGTTAAGCATCTGTTTGTAGCTTCAATATGGTTCTGGGATAGTTTGTTGCTTGAATATGGTACTTTAATTTGTGATCAATTGTTGTTGGATGTATTGCTATTTCATTTGGCTAAGAAATTCAGAAAAGAGGTTTGAAGTTTGATATGGAAAATTAGAAATATGTTTATTATTAACTACTACAGATGTTCTCTTTGAGTTGGTTGTGTATTCAACCTGTGGTTGTATGTATGTCTTTGCAGAGTAGGAGATAGCAGATAAAGAAGCTTTTTATTGATCTTGGTGGCTATGGCAAGAGAGGAATTACAGGTGCTTAATGCTCTTGATGTGGCTAAAACACAGTTGTATCATTTTACTACCATCATCATTGCTGGGATGGGCTTCTTTACCGATGCGTATGATCTCTTTTGTATATCTCTTGTTACCAAATTGTTAGGGCGCATATACTATCATGTTGATGGTGCAGAGAAACCTGGAACTTTGCCTCCTAATGTTTCGGCTGCGGTTAACAGTGTAGCATTATGTGGAACATTAGCGGGTCAGCTATTCTTTGGCCGGCTTGGTGATAAGCTAGGTCGGAAGAAGGTGTATGGTTTGACTCTAAAGTTGATGGTAATTTGCTCTGTCGCATCAGGTCTTTCTTTTGGGAGTTCCCCTAAATCTGTGATGGTAACCCTTTGTTTTTTCCGGTTTTGGCTTGGCTTTGGCATCGGTGGTGACTATCCACTTTCTGCCACCATCATGTCTGAATATGCTAATAAGAAGACTCGTGGAGCTTTTATTGCTGCAGTGTTTGCCATGCAAGGTTTTGGTATTTTATCGGGTGGTCTTTTTGCAATTATATTATCCTCTTCTTTCAACGCCATGTTTGAAGCTCCACCGTATGCGGTTGATGCACTTCGCTCCACTGTTCCTCAAGCAGACTACGTTTGGCGTATTATTTTAATGATTGGAGCACTCCCAGCGGCTCTTACCTACTACTGGAGAATGAAGATGCCTGAAACTGCTCGTTACACTGCCCTTGTTGCTAAAAATGCAAAACAGGCTGCATCTGATATGTCAAAGGTCTTGCAGATGGACATCGAGGCTGAGCCACAAAAGATTGAGCAAATGGTAAAGGAGAAATCCCGATTTGGTTTGTTTACTAATGAGTTTGCTAAACGCCATGGACTTCACTTGCTTGGAACAACTACTACTTGGTTCTTGCTTGACATTGCATACTACAGTCAAAATTTGTTCCAAAAGGATATCTTCAGTTCCATTGGTTGGATTCCTTCTGCAAAGTCCATGAATGCCATTGAAGAAGTTTTCAGAATTGCAAGGGCTCAAACACTAATTGCTCTGTGCAGCACTGTACCAGGCTACTGGTTCACAGTGGCTCTGATTGATAAGATGGTAAGATTTGCCATCCAATTAATGGGATTTTTCTTCATGACTGTATTTATGTTTGCACTGGCTATCCCTTATGATCACTGGACACATAGAGACAATTGAATCGGCTTTGTTGTTATGTACTCATTGACTTTCTTCTTTGCCAATTTCGGACCAAATGCCACCACATTTGTTGTGCCAGCTGAAATTTTCCCAGCAAGGTTGAGGTCCACATGCCATGGTATCTCTGCAGCCGCAGGAAAGCTAGGTGCTATTGTTGGTGCATTTGGATTCTTGTATTTGGCTCAGAGTCAAGATAAATCCAAGGCAGATGCAGGGTACCCTGCCGGTATCGGGGTGAAGAATTCACTTATCGTGCTAGGTGTGATCAATGCCTTGGGGTTCCTCTTCACGTTCTTGGTGCCAGAATCAAAAGGAAAATCCTTAGAAGAGATGTCAGGCGAAAACGAAGAACCAGAACCAAAAGGAGAGACAGAACTGTCATCTTCCCACCACAGGACAGTTTCACTTGTTTAAGACATGGACTCATGAACCAGTCCTCGAACAAGAACCATTGTAAAGCTATCCATATGCAGTAGATGTTTAGATGTCAGGTTTCAGTTTACTGTTTTTCTTTTACATATATAATTGTTTTAGTCCTTTAGTTTCTGTACCTTTGAATTTAAGACTCATAATGGAGAATTCTATGGTTTTGGTTATAATGGTGGACTACATGATTCGACTTTTATCGTTACGGGATGGTCCTAAAATCGAGTAAATTTTTTGAAATGATCCCTTTATTTCCATATCTTCCAACTACTTTATCGCTTCGGAGTTGAAATGGTTAAATTACAAACCGATCCTTCGACACTTCGAGATCAATCTACGCAGGATCAGTAGCTTGAATCACATAGTGAATACCATCCAGTTTCTTCTACTAAGCCTGTCTTTAGATGGTGCCATAGAGCATCTTTGCTCGGATTCGAGAGGACGAAGCGGACCTGATCAACAAAAATCCAATCCTTTAGTTTTATAGAAAAGTTGTCGAAAACTTAAGACACGTTAAGGAATTAATAGTCAAGTTACTTAAACAAATATAATTCTAAAGTTTAATGATTAAATTGAATTTTTTTTTATAATTGAGTGACTAAATAGAAATAAGATAAAACTAGAGTGATTACATGTGTAGTTTAACCAAAAGAAAACAATTTCCGAAGCTAACCCGATCCATTAACCAAACCCAGTCCCTTCCGGCCCAAATTTTGACTTCAGAACCCGAATGGATCCGATTCAAGCCCGATAAAGCTTTCGCGATCAGGATTTGGGAGAAGCCCTATTTAAGTTTTAGGGTTCTAAATAATTTCTAAAGTTCTTTTCGCGCGAAAATATGGATCACAATGGTAGCCGTTACGATCACATTCTCTTTTTTCCGGTAAATGTTTTAGTTTCTATTGATTTTCTTGGAAAGAAGAATTGAGAAATCTTTTATTTTAGGTCAAGAGAGGATCATCAACACCGTCAACGATGTTGATTTCTTTGCTTAGTAGAAGATCTAAGCATCAAGAAGAGCTTCGAAACATCGAGAGAGAAGTAATTTCATATGTTTTCCCTCTAATTTATTCAAATTACATTGTATTTACATCAATTGTTTCTGGTCCTTGAATGGTAGTGGAAAGCTAAATGCAGGTATATGATATAGAGACGAGTTATTTACAGGATCCGGTCCAATTCGGCCACGTTTTGAAAGGTTTTGAGGGGTTCCTCTCTTCATCTAATAAGAGCACTGCCCTGTATGGAATGCTTGTTTTTATCATTTTTTTTTCTCTTTAATTTGATTCATTTTTCATGATCTCTGCCTAGGTAATGTTAAATTTTATATCATACATGTTGAGGATTTACTGAGCTAGAAACCTTAATCTTAGATTTAAGGACATGGACATTGTGGATTCGTAAAATCTTTACGTTTAAACTTCTATTCCAAGGCAGTTTAGAATTCTTTTAGAAGAATTTGATTCATTGAAAATTTGTTTTAGGGATTTGTATTAATCATTTGTTGATGTTGTATTGCAGCTCGAAGCGGTTGAGGAAGTTCCTGCCTGAAGATAGGCTGTTCTCATTATCTTCGATCACGTCTCCTGCGGTGCGTATTCGTGTTAATTAAGTTGCCCTCTGTTATCCGGCCTATCCATTTCTTGTCCATGTCCAAAGAAATGAAGAATGAGATTGGTTTCTCCAACTGTTTGCACAGAACCTTTACTATGCTTCAAGATATGTCTTGTTGCAACATAAGATCAGGGCTATGGACAATGTCGAATTGCCTTTCTTTATGTAAGAGTTGCATGTGAATTATCAGCATGTATATGATTCTTAATAGGATGAAGATGTTGGAATATGAATGAGATGCCATTTGCATCTTATCAATCACATTCTTTTCCTAGTTGTTTTCTTTGATTGCGAAGGAGGGGCGTTTTTCTGCCGATTATACAGAAAATCCTGATAAACTGGAACTCAAAAGGGCTGAAGGCAGTCATCAAAATGCTGATTTTTTATTTGCTCGGCACATCAAAAGTCGGATCCTGTTGCCACTTTACATGTGTGTGTGTGTGTGTTTGAATAACTCTTCATGGATACATGGAAGATAAAATTCTTAGCAATATAGTTGTTTTCTATTTCAATTTATTAACTTTAAATTAGCTGCATAGAGAAAATCGAAAAGGAATGGTGTTTGCTACTTTGTTTTCTCTCAGAATTTCATTCTCTAGGAGATTTTTCCTACTGATTTTTCCTTTTCTGTTGTTATTTTTTCAGGCTGAAGAGGCTGCTGCTGCTAGAGATGGTGAGCCTGTAATTTGCAGGTTCATCAGCAAACTTCTCTTATCTATGTTTATTATTTCTTATCCTTCGAGTTTATCTGTTCGGGTATGGTCATGGTCGATCAAAGGATGTTATCGTCTTGCCGATGGCTAAAACTCTCGAGTCATAACAATGTAAAACTTACAAATCTGTGTATTCTTTACAGAGGAAAACCGAAAAAGGGTAGAGGTCGAGAAGCAAAGAGAATGAGACACACCAATGAACCAGATTTTGACTATGATGATGATCCTGATGTGATATTGTGAAATCGCTCGGATCCAACAAAGTACTTGTTGGCCTTGCCTTCATACCTTGAAGCTTTAATGTCCAAATCTTTAGATTGTTTTCGTCTCCAAGCAACCGGTGATGGCAGAGGCTATTTACAAGATTTTCAGGTATACCAGATGAAAGAAGAAGCCTTCTACCTTTCAATGTGCTCAAAATCAAACCAGGGATTCGTATCGAATGGTTAGACTGTTGAATGACTGTAAAATCTTCTTCAGGGCAAGTTCAGGCAATGAGTCTCGTCTTGTTCTACTCGGCAGGCATTTTAACAGAGATTCTATTTGCTTTGGATTCTTGTTTTATACTTGCTCTAGGGGGTCAAGACCCTAGTTGTTTTTGGTTGAACTTGGCTTTGAATTTGAATGATTATATGTTAATTTTGAACGTTACGGATTAAGGGTGAATACAATTTGACTCAACTTAAAAAAAAAATCGAATTTTTTTACTTGACTTAACTCGAGACAAAAAAACTCGATTTGTCTTAATTGAACTACGAATTTTATAAAATAGAAATTCGAAAAAGTCAAAATTTTTACTAATTAATGGATTCATATAAAGATGAGTCAATTTTTTTTGATATATAGACTGATATAAAAAAATAATATATATATATATATATATGTGTGTGTAATCACCGTTTTTGGTCCGGGGAGTCGCCACCAATCATTTTGCCGTTGTGATTGGGACACCAAAAATCAAGGTCTGCGAATCAGAGTTGAGTCCGGGAGTCTGTTACGCGTAGGGAAGGGTGAGCATCCCTACAACGCCCGAAATCGGCACCTGTCGGTTACAAAATATTTTATATGATCGAAAATGTAAATTCGACATTAATTTTATGATCCCATGATTTCTAACCTGCAAAAATAAATAAATTAAGTCAAATAACAAAAATAATAGAGTTAAATAAAATACTAGTAATGATAATAATATAAAATAATAGTAATGTTGATAAAATAATAATAATAATAAGACATATAATAAGAAAACATGTAATAATAATAATAATATAAACAAAATGACAGATTAACAAAAATAATAATAGTATTTTTAAAACATATGATAAACTTAAAAACAATAATAATAATAATAATAATAATAATAATAATAATAATAATAATAATAATAATAATGAGGAGGAGGATTATAATAACTTTTGAAAATCTAGGGTTGATCTGCAAAAAAAACGAAACATTAGAATGTAAATAAAGATATTATAAGGGTTAAAATGAAAGAAATAAAAGAAAAAAGCTTAATTTTGGTAAGATCAGTGACCAAAATCGAGTCTGGAGTAAACTGGAAGTCACGGGCGAGGACATGCTGAAAATGCAGGGACTACTGATGTAATTTTCCCTTCTATCCGGGTAAAACGCGGGTCGGGTCGAACCAACGGGCTTGGTGCGGGTCTCCAACTCCAAAACGACGCCGTTTTGGGCCATAAGAACCGGCACCAAAATGACGTCGTTTTGGGTGCGGTTTAAATACACCTTATAATAATAAAAAAATGTTTTTTCATTTGTGCCCCAAGCCCAGAATGCAAGGAGAGACAATTCTCTCTGTGCTCTCCATGTCCGGTAGATCCCTGGTCGTCGGCCGCTGTGAGCCGTCAGTCGCCGGCATCGGTGTCGCCGTCCTCAGTGGTCGGATGAGAGCAAGAAGACCACCTTCCGAAGCGTCACGACGTGCTGAGACCGGCTACGGTGTTGGATTTTCGAGAAGAGGTCGGGATCGGAGTAGATCTAAAAAAGAATAGATAAGTTTCAAAATCTTATTTTACCTTTTTTCTTTTGTTTTTAGTTTTCTCTCAATCCCTCTCTTTTTTTTTCGGGTTTCGCTCTTTGTTTCGAATATATGTGGTGTTTATGCTTGGAGATTGGTTCCAATATTCTGTTTTTCATTCCATCCGAAAAATCCCCCTCTTCTACATTGATTTGTTGGTTTTTTTATATACCCAAGTTTACACATATAAAATACATAAAAACGAATATATCTCTGCCTTCTTTTCAGATCTGATTTTTTTAATGTTTTGCAGGTGAGAGGACAAGGCGGTGGAGCAGATCTTCACGTGGCTAGGGCGGTGGTCGGCTTCCTCAACGAATAGGAGGGCGCGTGACCACCCCGCGGTATTCAGACCGCCGCGCGTGGCAGCCACGCGCCGGATCTGTCACAAAGATAGGCGGCGGCGGCTGATCCCTTAGGAGGCTAGGGTTTACTCACATATTAAGGTTTAGTTGGGTTGGGGCTTGTATTGGTTTAGTGGGCTATTTTCATATTTGTATTGGGCCTGTTGGGTTCAATAAAATAAGTTGAATGGGTTATTACAGATGTCCCTCTTTGCTCATTGTTGTGTAACGACAATAGAGCAAAGATAAAGAATAACCCATTTCATCAAGTTTGGCTTCAGGAGTCTTCTTGGGTGAGGTTGAGGTTCTTTTTTGGCAAAGTTGAGGTTCTTTTGGTAAAGTTGGGATTCTTTTGGTAAAGTTGAGGTTCTTTTGGTAAAGTTGTGGTTCTAACGGTAAGGTTGAGTTTCTTCTACTGGAGCTTTGACTTCATCTACTTCACCGCTCTTGTCAGCAAAATCTTCAAAACGATGAGATTCCTGAAGAGGACAAAAGTTGCGGCTGAACCGTTGGAGGAGACAAAATAAGCTGGACTTGCTACGACACTGATGATGTTGCCATCTTTGGAGAAAACTTGTTCTAGCTGCAATATTGACAAATAGGCAAGGGCTGCCAAGTTGGATTCAGCTACATCCGGTGAAGAAGCATGATCTGACATATATATCTTCTTCTTTTTCTTTCTCTCTTTCTTTTCTTTTCTTTTTTCATCATTTTTTTAATATATAATATCTATAAATATAAAATTTGGTCAAGTTGCACCATCAACGGTAAAACGAGACCCATCAAAATGTGATATGCTTATGCCATCAACGGCAAGAATAAGAACTTGTTAGAGCTGGTCGAAGAGGCAAGACTTGAAGTAAAAGGTTGTATCTTATCCGCACCATCAACGGAGAGGTAAGATAACATTTCAGCAACTTGGATCCTACTTCGCCATCTACGGAGAAGCTGGATTGAACTTCTGTGATTCAGATCTAGTCACACCATTAACGAGGACAAGATTAAATTTCAGCAATTTAGACCCTATTACGCCATCAACAAAGAAACAAGATCAGGTTGGATCTATCCACTCCATCAACGGAGGGGTAAGATTAAGTCTGTATCATACTGCGCCATCAACGGAGAAGCATGATTGAATGAGATCTGGCCACACCATCAACGGGGACGAGATCAAGTATGTAATTCGAATCCTACTGCGTCATCAACGGAGAAGCAAGACTGAGTCGGATCTATCCACTCCATCAACGGAGGGGTAAGATTAAATCTGGATCATACTGCTCCATCAACGGAGAAGCATGATTGAATGGGATCTGGCCGCACCATCAACGGGGACGAGATCAAGTCTGTAATTCGAATCCTATTACGCCATCAACGAAGAAACAGGACCGAGTTGGGATCTATCCACTCCATCAAAGGAGGGGTAAGATCAAGTCTAGATCATACTGCTTCATCAACGGAGAAGTATGGGATCTGGCCACACCATCAACGGGGACGAGATCAAGTCTGTAATTCGAATCCTATTACGCCATCAACGGAGAAACAGGACCGGGTTGGATCTATCCACTCCATCAACGGAGGGGTAAGATCAAGTCTGGATCATACTGTTCCATCAACAGAGAAGCATGGGATCTGGCCACACCATCAACGGGGACGAGATCAAGTCTGTAATTCGAATCCTATTACGCCATCAACGGAGAAACAGGATCGGGTTGGATCTATCCACTCTATCAACGGAGGGGTAAGATCAAGTTTGGATCATACTGCTCCATCAACGGAGAAGCATAGGATCTGGCCACACCATCAACGGGGACGAGATCAAGTCTGTAATTCGAATCCTATTACGCCATCAACGGAGAAACAGGACCGGGTTGGATCTATCCACTCCATCAACGGAGGGGTAAGATCAAGTCTGGATCATACTGTTCCATCAACAGAGAAGCATGGGATCTGGCCACACCATCAACGGGGACGAGATCAAGTCTGTAATTCGAATCCTATTACGCCATCAACGGAGAAACAGGATCGGGTTGGATCTATCCACTCTATCAACGGAGGGGTAAGATCAAGTTTGGATCATACTGCTCCATCAACGGAGAAGCATAGGATCTGGCCACACCATCAACGGGGACGAGATCAAGTCTATAATTCGAATCCTATTACGCCATCAACGGAGAAACAGGACCGGGTTGGATCTATCCACTCCATCAACGGAGGGGTAAGATCAAGTCTGGATCATACTGCTCCATCAATGGAGAAGCATGGGATCTGGCCACACCATCAACGGGGACGAGATCAAGTCTGTGATTTGAATCCTACTGCGCCATCAATGGAGAAGCAGGACTGAGTTGGATCCATCCACTCCATCAACGGAGGGGTAAGATCATGTCTGGAAGATCTAAATATCTGATTCAATTGATGTCATGTATCTTCTTTGCATTTTTCCCAAATGCACAGGGATCAACGGATTTGATATGCCTTTACCGGTAGTCGTTTGCTCCGGGCTAGCTGTACCATTACTCTGGGTACAATCATTTGGTTCCAAGGATTTAATTCTTTGACCATTCATAAAAATGGATTTCAATGGACATTTGAATGGTCCTTGTCAATGCATTTTTCCCAAATGCACAAGGATTAACGGATTTGATATGCCTTTACCGGTAGCCGTTTGCTCCAAACTAGTTGTACCATTACCTTGGGTACAATCAGTTTGTACCAATCACAAGATTGGATTTTTTCAAAGGAATGGATTTCCTTCAACCATTCGCAAAAATGGATTTTGAAGGACATTTGAATTGTCCAATATCTTGTTTCTACATGTCTTTTCATTTTTTCTGCATTTGTTCATTTTTTCATTTTTTATTTTTTTTCAAAATAATTTTGATTCACATGTACTGTCTGTACGAAAGTGAAATCTGCAACAAAGCTTGATCCGCAACATAGTTGTCGGAGGAGCGTGATTCTATCAAAATTGATTTTTCACCACTAACGGAGGTGACATTGTGAAAAAGTTGTTTTTGATACTCCATAATAGGTAGCCATGACCTGAAAGTGAAATGAAGCCTTAGTCAATAATGTTTCAAAATTCTGGAGTCATTACCTGTGAAACCTGTGTTATTTTAGTCTTCTCGGGGCCAAAGGTTGGTCATCGTGTTGTTGTCCCCCAGGTTAAGGTCTTTCGATTTCTTCTCTGGACCTGTTTATATGTACAAGCAAAAATATGTGCATCATGAATGCTCAATGTATGCTAAGTTTGAATGCGCGATGTCTAAATGCAAAATGCATGAATGATATGATTTCTGTTTTCAAAGGATGTCCTCATTTATGCTTGATGCATGTTCTATCTAAAATGTATGATTTGTAAATGCGAAATGCTTGAATGCATGAATGTCATGATTTTTCTGGGGTGCCCCCGATTTTACTGGTCATAATGGGTTCTAGATCTTTCATGTATAATGATGCCCGAACTACTTTGATTTGACCATCTTTATTGAAATCTCTGTCCTGGATGAATGCATGATGTGAGCCCAATCTAAAGGCATGATATTTTTAATGTATGCATGAACCTAGATGCAAAATGATTTCAATGTATGCATGTATGTGACATGATTTTTGTTGTCTCAAAAGAGATGCCCCAAACTATGCTGGTTTGAGCAATTCTCAGTCTAGTGATGCCCAAATCTTCCCTTGGGTTCGATCATTTTTAGTCAAAATTTCAGGAGGTATGCTTCAACGTCTTCATCTGAGACTGCTTTTGGTATATCTGAATTTAACCTTAAATATACGTCTTTCCTCGTAAGGCTCTTACTATTCTCACGAATGTGTCATATTGCCCCTCAGTCAGGTTCGCATATTGGTGCAGTCTCTTTGGGACATATAAGTCTGGCTCAGTAAAATCTTAACTTTTGAAATCCGTTGAAAAATTTCCCTGATCGTGGAATCCTGTTAGGCATGATGTAGACGTAAATGTCATTTTCAAAAATGCCCCTGAATGAAGGTTTTACATGTGTCCACTGTGGAATTAGACCGATCAATCTTTGCTTCTATTGTTGGTACAGGACGTCCCTAGGATCGACTTCAAGATATGAAATGTATGCATGTAAATGCAAGATGCATGTTCTAAATGTGAAGATACTGATTCAAAAATGATTCTTGTGTCTATCTTTTATCTCTCGGGATTTGTTCACAACTTTGAATGTTGTATTAATATCTAGAATGCTAGATTTTCTCCCGATATATTTAATTTCAGAACCATTCTTGAATCAACACTTCATGCTCGTAAAATGCAAGAATCTAAAACATGTTCATGGTGTTATAACTAATGCAAAATGCATGATTATGTTATATCATGATGCAATCAAAAAGAAAAGGTCAATTCATTTTAAAATAATTGAATAAATTAAAAAACAATAAAAAAACTGTACATAAGTAGCAGATAAAGACACTTAAACTTAAAAGGGTTACCGCTAAACAGGCAGAGTTTCGGCTTGATGGCTCTAAGGGGTAAGCTTATAGGTCTCACTATATGAGGTTCGGTTCTAGAAGGTACCCGAACAATACTTAATACCCTACTAAGGATAATAAGCACGATTTAGGGGGATACGTTTCTCTAAGTCTATGCGGAGACATAAATCTCACGAAGACAAAGAGAAAAATATCCCGGAAGCAATTCCCCATCCTACGGAGGCAAAACCTCACGAAGGAGTGGTTTCATGCTCCCACTTAAATGGACAGAGCCCGGGTTGAGAGCTCATGAAATGAGGAGACCTGGAAAAAACATTTAAAAATATTAGTAAATAATTGAAAATAAAGGATCATAAAAATAAATCGAATTTAAATTTTCGATCATTAAATAAAATGTAACCGATTTTAGGCTCGACTCTCAAAAGTCCCCAACAGAGTCGCCAGCTGTAATCACCGTTTTTGGTCCGGGGAGTCGCCACCAATCATTTTGCTGTTGTGATTGGGACACCAAAAATCAAGGTCTGCGAATCAGAGTTGAGTCCGGGAGTCTGTTACGCGTAGGGAAGGGTGAGCATCCCTACAACGCCCGAAATCGGCACCTGTCGGTTACAAAATATTTTATATGATCGAAAATGTAAATTCGACATTAATTTTATGATCCCATGATTTCTAACCTGCAAAAATAAATAAATTAAGTCAAATAACAAAAATAATAGAGTTAGATAAAATACTAGTAATGATAATAATATAAAATAATAGTAATGTTGATAAAATAATAATAATAATAATAAGACATATAATAAGAAAACATGTAATAATAATAATAATAATATAAACAAAATGACAGATTAACAAAAATAATAATAGTATTTTTAAAACATATGATAAACTTAAAAACAATAATAATAATAATAATAACTTTTGAAAATCTAGGGTTGATCTGCAAAAAAAACGAAACATTAGAATGTAAATAAAGATATTATAAGGGTTAAAATGAAAGAAATAAAAGAAAAAAGCTTAATTTTGGTAAGATCAGTGACCAAAATCGGGTCTGAAGTAAACTAGAAGTCATGGACGAGGACATGCTGGAAATGCAGGAACTACTGATGCAATTTTCCCTTCTATCCGAGTAAAACGCGGGTCGGGTCGAACCAACAGGCTTGGTGCGGGTCTCCAACTCCAAAACGACGTCGTTTTGGGCCATAAGAACCGGCACCAAAACGACATCGTTTTGGGTGCGGTTTAAATATACCTTATAATAATAAAAAAAATGTTTTATCTTCATTTGTGCCCCAAGCCCAGAATGCAAGGAGAGACAATTCTCTCTGTGCTCTCCATGTCGGGCAGATCCCCGGTCGTCGGCCGCCGTGAGCCGCCAGTCGCCGACGTCGGCGCCACCGTCCTCGGTGGTCGGATGAGAGCAAGAAGACCACCTTCCGAAGCGTCACGACGTGCTGAGGCCGGCTACGGTGTTGGATTTTCGAGAAGAGGTCGGGATCGGAGTAGATCTAAAAAAGAATAGATAAGTTTCGAAATCTTATTTTACCTTTTTCCTTTTATTTTCAGTTTTCTCTCAATCCCTCTCTTTTTTTTCGGGTTTCGCTCTTTGTTTCGAATATATGTGGTGTTTATGCTTAGAGATTGGTTCCAATATTCTGTTTTTCATTCCATCCGAAAAATCCCCCTCTTCTACATTGATTTGTTGGTTTTTTTATATACCCAAGTTTACACATATAAAATACATAAAAACGAAAATATCTCTGCCTTCTTTTCAAATCTGATTTTTTTAATGTTTTGCAGGTAAGAGAACAAGACGGTGGAGCAGATATTCACGTGGCTAGGGCGGTGGCCAGCTTCCTCAACGAATAGGAGGACGCGTGACCACCCCGCGGTATTCAGACCGCCGCGCGTGGCGGCCACGCGCCGGATCTGTCACAAAGTTAGGCGGCGGTAGTTGATCCTTTAAGAGGCTAGGGTTTACTCACAGATTAAGGTTTAGTTGGGTTGGGGCTTGTATTAGTTTAGTGGGTTGTTGTCATATTTGTATTGGGCCTGTTGGGTTCAATAAAATAAGTTGAATGGTTATTACAATATGTATATATTATATGATTAAAAAAAATCATTTAAAGTAGAATCAAATTATACTATAACAATTATAATTAAATTTGTATAAGAATTTAAAAATTCAACTTGACTTTTATAAATTCGATCGAATCAGAAAAAGTTTAAATAAAATTTAAGTCATAAAATATGATGTTTTAACTCGAAATCTTTGACTCGACTCAAACACTCAGACTTGTACCGAATATATTATCGTTGAAAGGGGCAGTTGCAAACTTAGAAAAAAAAAAACTAGTCTTCATGGATAGTGAAATGGATGCAAAGGTATTGTTCCATTTTAGACGCTTTAATTTGAATTACACTTAATGCAAAATCCTTATTGAATTTAAAATAAAATGTTAATTATAAAAGTAAATAATTATGGGTCATTTTAAAAACATTCATAAAATACATGGGCCAGTTTTTCAAAAAGTAAAAATTAAATCTTCCTTTATGAAATTAATATCAACAAGTTTCAGGTCAATCTGAGTTAAAATGAGTCCTTAATTGTAATTATAAAATCAGTGACTAAAACACAAAATTTAAAATTATAAAATATTAAATTAGATTATAAAATAAAAAATAAAAATCAATTCTCAATTAAATAAATATTTGAATTAAATAAATATTTTCAATAAAATATTCAGTAAAGCAGATTATTTGTCTCTAACCCCCTTTTCAGTCATCAAATAAACACATTTAGGACATCCTAGTAAATATATTACATAAAATAAACAATGATTTAAAAACATGTATAAATACCATTTTAAGAATGATTGCTAAACTCCTAGACCTACCTGGATTGGTTACTAACATGTTTGTGTCGCCTAAACAGCCTTCTGTCTCTAGCTTACTGCCCCAACAATCCTGTTCAGATACAAAAAAACATCAAGGATTGCCTAACTGATCAGCATTTGATGTGCAATCGAGTCGAGAACCTGCATTCTCCTTCATGAATCCCGGGATTTAGTCAAGTCGAACGTCAATGTACTCGAGCAGCTGTAAAAAAATGGTAAACTAGGCAGATAGACATGTGGTTTCACTGGATTAAGGAAACAGGTTGTGGCATCAAGAAGTTTACCCCTTATCTGAATCGCGGTAAACCCCGACCAAAGCATCAGCCTTGTCGTAAAAGCTATCTTTAAGTGAGATGACGATACTTTGGAAACAGCTGCCACCTTCACTGTCCTGGCTCGCCCTTGCATGGTCACGTGATTTCGAACGGATGAATCCTGCTACCTTTGCAACGTTTAGGTTATCTAATGCCGCATCCACTTCATCCAATATGAAAAAGGGTGAAGGCCGGTAGCTGAAACATATATGTATGAAGAGAACTGATATTAGACCATGTAAATCGACTGTGCAGCTCCGGCAACAAATTCAACTGTGTTGATAATGGAAAGAATGAATGATCAAAATCTCTCAGGCGTACCTGTGGATGGAGAAGAGAAGTGCCAGTGCTGCAACTGTTTTTTCTCCACCAGATAGTTGTTCCATGTCCCTGAAGCGCTTCGTTGGTGGCATGGCTGTGTATTTAATGCCATGTAGAAAAGGATCGTCCTCGTTTTCTAAGTTCAAATATGCTGTCCCGCCCAATGGATGTGTACCACTCTTTGTTAGCTGTTTGTAGATCACATCAATATTACTAGAAATGTGGTTGAAAGCTTCCATGAACAACTCATATCTGCATAATCATTAAGGAAATAGTCGATCAGCAATACAGCATAAAGTGCCATCGCATACAATATTAGACCATCTAGGTGCCGAGTCGCGCCAGGTTTAATCATTTTAAACACCATTTATTTTAATTTCACTATGTTACTAAGATCAGAGTTGCAATAGGATAATGGTTTAGTACCTCCTCTGCTTAACTGAATTGTAAGCATCAGCTACTTGCTTCTCCTCTTTTCTGGCTAATTCAAATTCTTCAGTTACATCTCTTTCTTTCTCTTGAAGAGTCTTGTATTGATCAAGAGCCTTCAAATTAGGAGCAGTTCTTTCAATTTCCGACGCTAGAGCATCAATTTTCTGTTTGAAGTCTGCCCCGATCTTCTCCCGGTCAGAAGGCCTTCGATCCTGAAGAAGAGATCGATTTAACTGACTAAAATCAAACTCCTTCCCATTTGAAGATTCAGTTTCCATTGGATCTGCAACAAGAGGAAGCTCAATGTGCTCTAAGTCAGACTTTTCAATAATTTCAACCTTCCGGTCATCCAGATGATTAATCTGAGTCTCCTGTAAAATCAGGAAATACATGCACAGCGGAATTTACTCAACATCCTACGTATCCAAATATTAGAAAACCTGATAGGAGAAAAAAGAAGAGAAGAAGAATATTTGGACCTTAGAATTTATTTGGCGATCAAGTTTGGATATGGATATTGCAGCATCAGAAGCCTGCTTCTTCCATGCCTGAATTTCCTTCTCACACTCTTCCAACTTGGATTTCCACTCTGCAATAACAGAAACAGAGAGAAATAAACTGACATCAAATTTAACACAATGAACAGAAGCAGGCTAAGGGAGATGAGCAGTATAACTGAACCAAAAGAAAGTAGCAATGACTAATATTTTCAGAACTTCAAACGGACAAAAAACATTATAAGAGCTATTTGCTACGAGCCGGCTATTATACACCAAGTTGAATGTTACCAACTTCACTTAATAATTCTAATAAACTCAGAAATTATATTAGAAAACTATCATAAGAAACATGATCATAAAGAATCAAGTTAAGAAGTCTCAAGAAGTCAGACACCACTCGTAAATCATTGTTAATGACTTAATTCAGCTTTCATAAACTCAACTGCTGGGTAGGGTAATCTATTAGCGTACAGCATGCATGTCAGTCTACAGACACTACATTGCTGACCAAAGTTTTATATATGTATTTATAGTTGAAATAGATATTGTATAATATGCTAGAGATGAGTCATTTGAAAAGATGGCACATCATGATCTAGTGAAGTAAATTAGTAGATTCAAATGTGAATTTACTGAAACATGTTCATTAACATTAGGCGTTTGTGACTAAAGAAGTTGATTTTCTTACAAGAACAATAGAAAGAATTTGTAAACTAGACAAAAATAAAAATGCAAAATGAATGTATGGTGAAAACCATACCTTTCACTTCTTCCTTCCAGCAATTGACATCTTCAGATGCCTTTTCTGTTGCTAGCTTGAATTCAGCCTCTTTTTTGTGAAGCAGTTTTAAATCATTTTCCAAGGAACTGATAGAAGATTCCAGCTTCTTAATTCTTGATTCTACATCTCGCTTAAGCTCATACTCCAATCTAGAAGAAAGAAAGAAGAGTACATGTCAACCAGCTGTCGCTATGCCATATAGAAGTTTTGTGGTATGATTTTCAAATGAATGTACCGACTAGAATACGTTCCAATGACAAGCTACATTCAATAGATCTACCTGTTTCCTGATGTAACCATGTGATACCATAGACAATAAATAAAAGGTTGAGGCCTTGTAATGCAGCAACAAAAAAATCCAATTCTTACTTTTCATTAGATTCTCGTCAAAGTCTCAAAAACAGAGCAAGATGCTATCATAGTAATCACGGGCAAACCAGACATTTACATAATTCAACAGTATGCCCATCAAGCCAAGTGCACTTTTTACCTAAACGCTGCGTCGCTGCCCATGTACACTTTTTACCTAAAGGTTCACCTTTCTTAAGGTTCAATTCTAGTCAATTCAGCATAATCAGTATTACAGTAAAAATAGCTCACTTACACTCATAATTTCTTTACTCTATAAGGCATTAAAGGGAGCATTTTAAAGACTACACGTTCAAAGTTCATCCAAAAAGCTGATATAACAAAGTGGTTTCAAACATTTGACCATAGTAAAAGGATTTGAATGTCAATGGTGTGATAACTACTACCCTATTCTTTTGGTGAAAACGTATTGAAGTTGTATTTCTCTCTTTCTTAACATTGTTTTACATCCAAACTTAGTTCTTCTTGGAGGTCAGCAGTATTACCCCTTCCATGCTACAAGAATTTTTTACATCTGACAGACATGCAAATCCTCCAATGGCCATTATGTAATGAAGAATGTAATTGAAAATGTTTTTCCAGCTTACACTTATGGGTCATCAGGAAGGTTTCAATCAGCAAATAAACATATATTACATCAATGGAGACACATATGATAGAGAAAATAGATGGAGAGAAAGAAAACATACTGATACTTCAATTTTGCAAGTTGATTACTGAAGCCAAGCCTCTCTTCTGCCATATTCTCAGCAGCCTTGAGCTGATTTTCTTCATACTCACGGATGTTTGCCACCCCTACATCCTGACTAAAACTTTTGAAGAGTCGATCAACAATTTCATTAATCCTCTTCTCCAGCTTCGTGATGTCTTTGTTCCTTTTATCAGTCACATCCTTTAACTGCTGACAATTAAACCATATAAGAGAAGCAGCATAATGCCAGGGAACAAAAGCATAATTGCCATCATAAATTACCTTTTGAACCTCAGGAGTTATATGTCCAATCATATCCTTGATATTTTTCTTCTCCTGCTTCAAGGTTTTAAGCTTGTCTTCTATGCTTTTCTGCAACAAAAACATTTTATATTATGCATCTCACGCAGATCAATTATAAATAAACATTAATAAACAGTTGCTTGTCAACACAATCAAGTATCCATTATGGTTCAGCTTAGATATTGTCAAATACCACCTTTATAGAAAAACTTTTCCTTTAAAGAAAGGCATTCCGTTAAAAGGCAGAATGGGAGCAGCTGGCAGCTTATATATTAGATGGTCAAGCTACCTTCTCAATGTCAGCATATTGGATTTTCTTTTCAAGTCCAGTAATTCTCCCAGATGTTTCAGACTCCTTTAGCTGCATCTCTCTAATTGGTCCAAGTTCTTCCAACTCCACTTCAAACTGTTCCTTTTTCTTTTTCAGACCTGTAAAAAGGTAACAGTTAACAATAAATATAAAAAAAGCTGTGACATGTTACGCATGAAACCAACCTTCAATTTTCTTATCATCCCACTTGTTTGACCTGGCTTCCATTCCACCACTTGTACCACCGGTGATTGTGCCAGATTTCAAGAGCAGAATCCCATCAACAGTTACAACTAAAGCAAGGATACAATTTTATAGATTAACATTGAATTCTGTAGGAAGGATCAAGAACTACTAAACGAAAAGGATAATAAATATTCACCTTTAAACCTCTCTCCAGTCCAGCTAAGAACCTTGGCTTCTTCAAGATCATCACAAACCAGAGTATTGCCAACAGCAAAAAGAACCGCCTTCTCCAAAGCCGGATCAAATTTATGGATGTTAAGTACACAAAATGCATATGCTGCTCATTTTTCAAATTTTCTCATAGATGATAAAAAAAAAGAACGGACTAGGCATCACATTGAGGAACACTAACAAATAAAAAGCAGAACCTCAGTGGTTTGGAGTGTCTACAACTATAAAAAAAGATAAACCCATAAGTTGTCTGTAAATTATGAAGCAGGATGACATGTAGAAATGTTTCTCCTATAATTAGAAAACAACCGAAACAAGTTTCGGAAAAGGATATTGAATCACATCAAAGATCAGCTTTGCTCCGCCTAAGGTGCGCAACCTTTCAATGATTGGCTTAACACGTACTGACTGAAGAGGGATGAAAGTCTGAGGAGGAAGCCTTTGCTCTTTCAAATACTGTACGAAGAATCATGAATACTCAAACAAACTTATACAAGAACAATAGTAAATATTTAAAACGTAAATAACCTAATTGAAAACATACTGTTATGGCCATATCACAAAGCCAACAAGTCCATTTTGTCAATTTTCTCAGTTTTCTTAAACTCATAGAAACCACACAAAACGGTAAAAGTAAGGGGTCCACTTCCAAGTAAGCATGAATAATCAACACAAAAGCAATGTTAGATTTCAATTATCCTACTTTTTTCGTCTTTATTATAATTTCAACTTAAAATTGGGGTACAGGGGATAAGTGATAGTATATAAATTAAGAGTTAAGACCATTCTTAGACACAAAACAACTGATCATATGCACACTGCATTATACAACAAAAATATATGATCAGTATGCAAGGACTCAAGAAGATGGAATAATAAATACTTCATTATGCATTCTTGTTAGCTTGGGGTAATTTCTCTGCAATGATGCCGGCCATGTCAAATTTTATTTTAGATGTCTAAAGGGAATTTTCCTGTTCCCTACCATGTCCTATGTATCTTTCATTTTCAAAAATAAGAAGGCATCGGACATCTTTGAACAGTTCAAGAAGGGTCTAAATACTTACATGCAAGTATTAAAAGTTCTTTTTTTGACAGATAAATATTAAATGTTCTTAACAGCAAAATCTAGAAAAATGAAATGATTAGTGGAGAACACAGAAAATCAACAGACCTTAATGCATTCCTTTCCAGTATTTTCGTCCTCCACGACAACAGCATCCATAAATCTTCCCATGGCAACAGTGACAGCAAGGTTGTACTTTTTCTGAATTGGCCTACAAAGGTCAGTCATGCGACCATGAACACCTTGAAACATGCGTTTCAGAGTCTCAACAGCATCAGACAATCTAGCATCCCTCTCATTTTCATATCGATCAGCCTTCAGTTCTCGCAACTGGTGTTCTATTTCAGCAATTTTTGACTTCAGATTCTCTTGCTTGGATCTGCATGTCAAAATTCAAAGAGGGAAAAAACATCTTAGGCACAGGACATTTCAAGATTGCAGGTACAAAAAATAAACAACATAGACAACAGAAAACATGAAAGTATGAAACCCCAGTGCACCCAAATTAATATATCAACTTCAATAACCTGTACTTCTGGTGTTTATCTTGCATGTCTCGCAGTTCCTTTTTCAGATCTTCAAGATCATACTTCTGTTTAGCAGAGGTATCAAGAATCTTCTTCAGTCTAGTTCGCGTTTGGTACTCCTGTGCTTCCAGCTCATGTTCCCTATCATTCAACTGTTGCAGGTTTTCTTCCAAGTTCTTTTGAGCTTCAATATCAGTATGTTGCTGCCTATCCAGAAACTCCTTCTCATCTCTTAACTTTGCAGTTTTCATCCCAACATCCTCCTTACTGAAATGTCAAGATCCGGAATTGCATCAGTGACTAGAAAAGGCTTTCGGGCTTTGAAAAGATTCACCTCTAACTCATGAAGTTTATTTCACATGAACCAATGAGAACTAGTGAAGTGAAAACAAATTACTAATAATTAGGTCAAATGAAAACGAATTGGAACAATGTCCCTTTGTAAAAAAAAAAATAGTAAAAATTCAAACAAGTTAATCAATGATTGATGAATCCTATTTATAATGATTTGGAGGAATTTTGAAATCATGGAAGAAATAAAAACATCCAACCCCAACCAGCAGAGAAAACATTATGATTACCAAAAAAACAGTAAAATTAAGCATCATCCTGTAAACAGATGTACATGACACATTTTCTTTAATGGCATGCTAGAATTAAGAAGGGAAACAAAAGGACACTAAGGATAATCCAGAAGAAGTAGATGAAAACTGAAACTGAAACATTGAATCATAAAAAAGAACCAGGACACTAAGGTTGAGTTTGAGGGAAAAACAGGTATTTTTTATTTCAGACACAACAAAATCCGAGAAAGCATAGAAACTGGAGAATCATGTCTCATAAGGAACCCAAAAGATCTTACATTTGGAAATACTTAGTAGGATTTGTGTGAAACCAAGGGGGCTTCTCAGTACCACCGCGACTTTTTTCATTTAAGCCTTCCAACTTTGCAGTCAGATCTTGTATGCCTTTCTGCAATTCTTTTATATCATTACCATGTTTCCTCTGTTCTTCCTTTTTTCTTCCAAGCTCCGTCCGATTACTCTTGATCTTTGAATTAATGCGAGACGATTCTGCATTTAATTTCATAAGTTCTAGTTGCTGCACTCAGGGGTAAGAAAACAAGAGTACAAAACCATGTCATATGCCTCTCTTCAACTCATTAAAATTACAGATAAATATAGAAAGAAAATTAATACTTAGAACTAGCTACACAAAAAGTAATCATATAGATATAGAAGCACAAATATTTACAAACAATAAAAAAGTTCAATCTGGGTCATTGTTGCGCTCATCAGAATTTTCCATTCTAATATGCCATATCTGTCCTTATATGTTTATTTATGACCATGCTAAACACAGTCACTACTACAACACATTTCAGGTTTGGAGTGAACAATAAAAGGCAATCAAGGATTCACTTCCAGATTCATACTTCATTCCCCTAACATAATCAGCCAAATCAATATAATTTATGTTTAAAACAGAGACAATTGAAAGAAGCTAATCCCACTTTCAACAACTTAAACAACCTCCAACAGACATATTATCTATTGAAGCTTACACCATAAATGACTACCAACACATCATTATCATAACTCATAAGATCATCAAATACCAAATGTTGGTCCACTGCCTTCCAACTTGAGACATCCTGATTTACCAGAGGATGATGGCAGGCAGTGACCTTAAAATGCTATAATAACAGCTAAGTTTTTAGCACAACCTACTTTAAATGTCCACCCAATCATTTAAGATGATAAATGTGAGAGAGAAGACCAGGGAACATGATGACATTTGACCCCATGAACGTCTCGTACCAAAATTTCTTTCGAAGTGCTCAAGCATTCGTGCAAAATAACTTGCGAACCTTAGCCTAGAACTAAACTCCTAAAATTGAGATCAAACATCATTAATTGGAGTAGAAGCCAAGTCCCACGCATAAAAGAAGCAACCTAGTTACCACATAGTTCATGGACTAGGCAAAAGCCTCTTAGTACCCCAAAAAGGGCTCCAATTCAAATCCCCCATCCCACAACTTAACCATCTAAAGATGTACTTCATCAGAACAAATTGACAAACAAGCATTAGAACCTATATGACCAATATATCAGGTCCAACAATACCAGTCTACACAGGCACAAAACTCGAGAGAGAGAAAAAAAGATTTTCATGGACTCACACTTTTATCAAGTCTAATGCTTCTCTCAGAGATCTTTCTTTCACACTGAGCAATCTCTTTTTGGTATTTAGCCTGTTCCTTCTTCTTTTTAAAAGCCTCGGCTTCAAAACTTTCTACCTCATGAATCACGTCCTCACGGTTCTTCTTTTCAGAGTTGAGGTCATCAGCAATCTTCTCAATGTCCTTCTCTATGTTATGCAATTGCCACAAATAATGCTCTTTTTTCAAAGATTTCTACACAATTTTTTAAACCATCAAAAACATATCATAATGTATAAAAAGTAAAAAAAAAAAATCATACAAATAAAAATATTGAAATTAACCAATTCATCTTGCAAGCGGAAGTGCCTCTCTGCTTCTTCCTTCTGTTCTTTCTTTTGTTTTCTCTCCATCACTATTGTTCTCTTTCTCTGATAAATAAGAGCTGATTTTTCTTCAGCCCCAGCTTTTTGCTCTTCCAAAGTCTCATAATCCCTCTTAAGCTCGTCAGAACCCGAAATCTGCTCAAGCAGACCGCTAAGTTCTTTGGGATTTTTTGAAGCAATGGACTCGACATCACCCTAAGAACACATTTTTTTCCACCAAATATATCATTACGTCTTACAAATCAATTAGCTAAACTTGACCAAACAAACCCATTTGCAGGGGGAAACCAAATTACCTGAAAAACAAGAAAATTTCGAGCCTTAACAAGAATACCAAGTGATCTTAGCTTCCCATTGTACTCATCCCAGTTGACATTACTGCCGTCGATTTGGTACTCGCTACCTCCACTAGGAAGAATGGTGCGAGTGAAACAGAGTTCGGAGCCACTGGCAAGTTGGTAAACTAATCTCACAAACGCACGTCGGCCACTTTGCTCCTTCTCACGGTCGTCAAAAGCATAAATTAAGTCTCTGAGTTGGGTTCCACGTAGCTGCCCAGTTCGTACTCCGAGAACGAAGCTTATTGCGTCCATGAGATTCGACTTTCCTGCCCCATTGGGTCCAATAATTGCCGTGAAGTGAGAGAAGGGACCGATAGTTTGAATCCCCTTGTAGGACTTGAAATTATTAAGCTCTAGACGAAGTATCTTTCCTGGAGAAGACAATGACGGCATGGTTCTTCGCTTGGCGGCTTGGGGTTTTCTTAATTTGGCTTAGGGAAAATTTAGCATAATTTTTGAAAAAACCTTTAAAAAAAATTGTTTGAAAGTGATTTTAAAATTTTAATTACAAATTTTTTATAGTTGATATTATCTTAAAAGTAGTTTTAAAATTAAAATATTTATTTTAAACACAATATTATAAAAATAAATGTAAATAATGTTTAAATTTTTTATTAAAATATTTTTTATAATATTTATTTTATTTAAAACTCTTCTCGTTTAAATAAACACATTTAAATCGGTTGAATTAAAAATATACTTTTATTTAGACTTCTTTTATTTCTCTTCAGGTAAAATTAAAATTTATCAAAAAAAAAAATCATTTATATATCTAATAATATTAAATTCTTAAGTGTGTTTGATTTTGTATCCCTATATGTTATGTTATTGATTATATTAATTATTAATTTTATGTTTGGTATTTTTTATAAAAATAAAATCGATTTTATTAATAAAAAATAAATAAGGGATCATCAAAAAAATAAAATAATTATGATAAAAGAATAATTAAATCAAAAACAACGATTAACGAACGACAACAATAAAATAAAATAAATATAAAAAATCAAAAAAACAATAAAAATAGTCACAACAATTCTCTAAAACTAAAAGAAAATTGAAAAAAGAGAACCGAAATCAACGTGATCATATATCCTCGCATATTTAAAGAGTCATCGGAACTTAAAAATAGAGTGAAAACACAATAAGATGTATCATCAATAACTATCACTGTCAAAATATTAAAGTCGGCGATAAATAATAGATAAAAAAAAATAATCTAGGTTAAAGATCGAGGACAATAACTTTTTATCGACGAAAAGACAGTTTCAATCATCTTCGAAGAAGTCAAAATAATTATTTTTGTATCGATGAAAAAAATAAAAAAGAATTTTCTCTTATATTTGTTTTTACAATTTTTTTCTCACTAAAAAACTTGAAATAGAGTTAAAAAAAAAAAAAAAAATCTTATCTAAGATTAAAATATGCATCAAAGCACTAGATCAAAGCAAAAGAAGTTGGAAAAATGTTTTCATTAATTTTGTTACTTAATTTCATTAAGTGAACTTCATTAATATTTATTGTAAATTAAATTTAAAAATAATTTTATCAGTTAAAGTTCATTTAGATAAAAAATAAAATAAAAAATTAATAAAATTAATATATTTGATTTGTTGATTTATAAATAATGTAACAAGAATAACCATAACATAATTTCTCTCGACATACAAAGTATATTGTAAGACCACAACCTGAACCGTAATCAAATCCTCTAATATGAGTAGGGGTGTGCATTCGGTTAATTCGGTCGGTAGCAACTGAATTAACCAAAACCGAATTATTCAAAATTTTTAAAATTTTAACCGTTAACCGAACCAAATTACTTTTAACCGAATTAATTGAATCGAAATTATTTCGGTTAATTAGCCGAACAGAAATTTATTATAAATTTTAGTTAAATTACATAATAGGTCACTAAATTATGCTGAAATAATTTTTAAGTCACTAAACTTTTATTTTATACTAATTTAATACAAAATTTAGTGACGATTTTATAATATAAAAAATTTAATAAATATTTTATAATTTTTTAAAAGTTAAATGACTATATATATATATATAATATTATATATAATAATTTCGGTTAATTAATCAATTTTTAACCGAATTAACCGATAATCGAATTTTCAAAAAAAAATTAACCGTTAATCGAATTTACTAAAAATTAACCGACCGAATTAATCGAAATAATTTCAGTTCAGTCAGTTAATTCAGTTAAAACCGAATAATGCACGCTCCTGGATATGAGTTCTATCAGCTACCTACCCAGATTCCTGGAATGGAATTTCTAAGGAGCAAAAGTATCCAACTCACATCTGGTTGGTTGGAACAAGACAAGCTGCGCCTATATATACCATTTTATCTTCTCCGGGAAAATTCGGAAACGGAAAAGACAGAAGATGGAACTTAGATAGACATTGAGAATTGATTTTTTTGTTAATTTTATCGAATATTATAGGGTAAACTATCCTAGTGATCATTTAACTAATTAGAGATATATATTTTAGTCATCGAACTATTAAACTCTGTTAATTAGACCATCAAACTTATTAAATCGATCTATTTTGATTATTGTCATTGAAATTTTAACAGATAATGTGGCGTGTTAGTTAAGTAAAATCAATAAGATTTTACTTAACTGACACGTCACCTTCTTCGTTAAGATTTTAACGGCGGTGACAAAACAGATTGATTTAATAAGTTTAATGACCTGATTAACGAGTTCAATAGTTTGGTGATCAAAATAGGTATCCCCTATTAATTGTGACCACTAGAGTAGTTTACCTAATATTATATAATAATTAGGATAAAGTATATAAATGATTACTAAACTATATTCTTAAACTTATTTTGGTTAATAAATTTTTAAAATGTCTAATTTTCTCACAAAAGTTTAAACATTTAACGCTTTTGTTTATTCTTTCGTTAACTTTTGGACGTCGTCCATTTACCAACAAACAATTTTTTTAAAATTTAAATGATGAAAATTTTTGTTAACACGAAAGAAACAATATACTAATAAATGAGTTTTATCTGATGATAGAGGAAAAAATTAACAAAAAAATAATAGTCGGTTTGTGAACTTCGAAACACCTTATGATAAAGGTCGAAGTTAGATTCAAGGACCGAGATGAAGTAACCGATAAAATTTGAGAGTGAAAGATTACCTTTAACAACAATATGAAGTTTAAGTCTTCAATGTCAGAACTTTTGTGATTAAATGAACGCCTAAATTTTAATGAATAAATTAAAATTTTAAAATTTAAGCGACTAAAATAAGTTAAGAATGATGTTTAATAAGGATTTACGTATTTTATCTGATAATTATTTGAGGGTATGAACAAAAATGTTGATAAACAACGGAATAAAAATTCTCTGTCCCTTAATTATGTTTTTTTTTATGTCCTATCTTAAAAAATGTTTAAAATTAAATTTTAAATCCTAACTTTAATTTTCATATCTTAAAATTTACATTATACCTCTAATTCTTTAAACCTTAATCACAACACAAACTTTAAACCTTAATTTCTAAATCTATAATTTTAAAATAAAAACTTCAACAAAAACACAATAAAAATAAACGATTTTCAACCCATCAACTTAAAGTTAGAGATTTTGGATTCTTTATATATTTCATTAATTCTTACTCACCTAACCTATGGCATAAGTGATATATCAATTTGATGGTAAACATTGCAATCAAATTATAAAGTTAAGCATATTCAATTTTTTTTAATAAAGTTAAGATCTTTAGGGGGAAATGAAACAAAAGACAAGGCCTTAACTTCATTTTATATATGTTTATCATGATTATTAATAATTAATTATTAATCTCAAATTAGTTTCAAGCATCCCCACGGCAAAATCTCTAAAATATTGAAGAAAAGAAAAATATTTTCACATATATTGATCCATCTTAATTATTTCCAAAAATATGGATGAAACTACAGTAAACAGGAAGTCGGGCTCAGGAGAACCCGACTTTGAACAGTATTTATCCGAAATTTAAAAAAAATAAAATAATCAAAGTCGAACTCAGGAGAGCCCGACTTTGAACAGTGAACATTACTGTTGGAAGTCGGGCTCAGCTGAGCCCTTCTCCCTTTGGTGCAGGTCAGGTGGCAGGGAGTGCAGCATGCATGCGGGGTGGGTGGGGGTGGCAGGCGGGTCATAAGGTGACAGGGAGGTGTAAGCTTTTTTTTGAAAATTTTATAGGGTAGTAGGAAAAATTAATTTAGGGTATTTTTGAGATAAAAAATTTTGTGGGAAGAAGAAAATTTTGTTATAATAGATGAGAATGTTAGATAGTTTTGAGATTTATAGAGTTGAAAGTGTGAGAAGAAGTTTGAAATTTGTAAGTATTTTATTTATTTTTATTATTTAATATTATTGTTTTTATTTTAAGTTGATAGAAAAATTTAGTTTAGTTTAATTTTTTTTATTTTCTGTAATTTTATATTTTTTGTTTATATTTTTTTGAATTATTTTATGATGGTTAAAATATTGAATTATTTAGTGATAATGTAAGTTGATAATTTTTTAAATTATTTTACGATAGTTTAGTTTAGTTTAGTTTGGTTTTAGTTGAATTATTTTATGATATTGTAACTTGATATATTTTTATTTTATTTTGATAGTTAAATTTGTTAGATTATATAGTGATATTTTAGTTTATTCCTCAAATTTTTTAAGTATTTTTTTTATTCTGTAAATTTATATATTTTTTAATTATTTGATGATATTTTAGTTTAGTTGAATTATTTTATGATAGTGTAAGTTGGTAATTTTTTAATTATTTTATGATAATTTATTTTATTTTAGTTTAGTATAGTTTAGTTTAGTTTAGTTTGGTTTGGTTTTAGTTGAATTATTTTATTATATTGTAATTTGATTTTTTTTTATTTTGGCCGTTTAGTTTAGTTTGATAAATTTTAAGTATATTTTTTATATTTTGTAAATTTAAATTTTTTTAATTATTTTATGATAGTTTATTTTATTTTAGTTTATTTTATTTTATTTTAGTTTAGTTTAGTTTGGATTATTTTATGATATTGTAAGTTGATATTTTTTTAGTTTATTTTGATAGTTTAGTTTAGTTGAATTATTTTATGATATTGTAAGTTCATAGTTTTTAATTATTTTTATGATAGTTTTTATTTATTTTTATTTTTATGATAATTTTTTATTAGTTTATAAAATAAAATAATATTTTTTGTTTAAAATTTTTATAGGATGGCTGAGCAAACTCCTCTATTGTATTTAGATGATCAACACATTTCTAGCCTTACGGTTGCTGAACTGGTATATTTTTTTTATATAATTTATGTTTTAAATTTGTAATTTGTTAATTAATCATGTTATATTTTTTCTTATTGTAGGATACAACTGAAACATTTAGACATCATCGTTGTATTGTCAAAACTCCACTCGATAATAGGATATTGAATTTCTTACATAACAGTGGTTTTTATTATGCTACGTTTCTTCGTGGGTATAAGTTGGTACCAGGCTTAGTAACTACTTTAATCGAGCGGTGCCACATGCCTTGTGGAGAATGCTCAATCACTTTAGAAGATGTAGTTTATCTTATAGGAGTCTCGGTCAATGGGAGACCTGTGATTGAGCGTAGTGAAGGGTCCACTGCTTCCATTTGTGAGAGGTACCTTGGAAAAGTCCCATATGGAAATAACGTCAAAGGTTCTCGGGTTAAATTAAGTTGGTTAGAAAGTGAGTTTGAATTGAATGATTATAACCCGGTAGAAGAGATTTATCAGGTTAGTCGAGCGTATATTCTGCAATTGATTGGTGGTATACTACTTCCTGATAAATCTGAAAATTTAGTTAGTGTTCGATACCTCAAATTTTTTAGTGCACCTTGGTCTGGAGGTGAATATAGCTGGGGATCTACCATTTTAGCGTGTTTGTATCGTGAGTTATGCAAAGGCGCTTTACTAGAAAAAGGGAAGAGAGTCGGCGGTATTGACGGTTGTCTTTTGTTACTACAGGCTTGGGCTTGGCAACGACTGTCATTCTTCACTCCAGTTAGTCGAATTACTATACAGTTTCCGCTCTGTGCGAGGTAATTTAATATTTTTTTTTAGTTTATTTTTTAATTTTATATTTTTATAAATAATTATAATTTTTCATATAGGTGGTGCGATGAAAATCATGATACTGGATTAGCACATAATAATGTAAGAGGCAATTTGGCCGTATCGTCTTCCAGATTCATCGTAACATTGAGCCCATTTTTTCCTTTCTAGACTGTTTGCCCAATTCCAATGTCGGTCGCTATACCTATTTAGATTTATCATTTTCCTCTCAAAATTGGGTTGTGTTAGTATATATCCTGTTTATAAATATTGTTAGTATATTTATATACAAATAGAATAAAAAAATATAATCAAGTACCAGATACTTACCCATGCTAACAATTTCACTACGAAAGTATGGATTTTTGAATTGTTCCATACTATTCTTCCCGATATGGCGAACACAGTACGCGGGGTACGCGTGGGGAGGTGTCCAACGACTTCCTTCTCGATTAATAGAAGCTTTGATACCTGTCCCTCGATCAGATATAATACAAACACTATCTTCTCTCACGACATGCTCACGTAGATTTGTCAAAAAGAAATTCCAAGCTTCCGCCGGCTCTTGCTCTATAATTGCGAATGCAATCAGAAAGATATTGTTATCACCATCTTGCGTAACAGTAATCAACAATATATTAGAGTATCTCTCATATAACCATGTACCATCTACTTGGATCATACGTTTGCAGTAAGGGAAGCCATCTATGCAAGGCTTGAACGCTTAAAATAGTCAATGGAAAAATTTATAGTCTTGATGAACTTGTCCTTGTTGGTCGTAAGCATCTTTTGTTTGATATCTCACGATGGTGCCTGGGATGAAATGCGTCATTGCAAGTAATAAAGCTGGTAGCTCGTTGTATGACTTATCATAATCACCATAAATAGAGTCTAATGCTTTTTCTCTAGCACGCCAACCTTTCTTGTATTTTATTTGATATTGAAATTGTTGAGTAATGGTTACCTGAATCGTTGAAACGGGAACCCTTGGATTTATTTCGACCAGATTCTTCACATGATGGCTTATTACAGTCGTATCTAATTTTCGGTGATCTTATGCAATGGAACTTCGTAAACATGTATGATCTCCACTGTACTTACTGATCTCCCACATATTTGACCGTTGTCGCGACCGCTTTAAAATCGAAACGTGTGAAAAATAGCCTAGCGAGTGAATTTTAAAAAATCGAGTTTTATTGCTTTTAATTATGAAAAAAAACAAATTTTATTGAAATCATTTGAATTTTAAAATTAATTTAGAGTCGCCACCGACCACTTTGGTAGGCCAGACACCATAAAATAAACCAGAGATTCATTTTAAAAATATTTGGGTTCGGGAGTCGGTTACGCGTAAGGACGATCCTTACGAGCGCCCGAAAATCGGTACCTTTTAATTACACGTGGCATTTCTGTATTTCGAATAATAATATTAATTTAATTCGTTATTGGCAAATAAATATCGTTCAAATAAGAATATCCTTTTGGATAAGAAAATACATTTCTTTTAAATACGAGCTTAATAAGACGTCCTCTAGATAGGAAACCTTAACTCGTATTTAAAGAAATATAAGTTCTGCCCCAAAAGGTTTTTAAAATGCATGATCGATTATTATCTTGTCGATTTTAAGTTCTACCCTAAAAGGCTCCATCAATTTAAATATTTAAATCCTATTAAATTATTAATTTCACCGGGTGTATTATGATAACATCCGAATGCACGGACACTACCATCTCGACACCAAACAAAATTAATAATTCTATTGGTGCTACTAATCTTTACCTAATTAATTTTATTAAATTCTAACCTTAAATTATTTATCATTTTCTACGTTTCGATGACGCACCGAATACGATACCGAAGTACACTCTTGGCCAACATAATGCAATTTCATAATACTGACCACTTAGTGTATCCAAGGTATAAGATTAGAACGCCATCGTTACTAAATTATCTCCCTATTTAATTAATTATTTAATTAAAGTGACTAATCCTAAAAAGGCTCTAATTTAATTAATCTAAGTGAAATTAAGTGATTTCCTAAACAAATATTCTATATGATTCTTAAAAACGTAAGCAAACATATAAATTAATTAAACATTGATTGAAAGAATGAAGAAACTTCAAATTCCAATTAATTAATAAGTTACTAAACAAAGCTTACCTAAATTAATTCCATGGCATCGGCTTCCAAAATTGTTGTATCGGAGATATGCCCCTAACCAAAGCTTTCACTTCGGTTCCCCTCCTGTAAATTTCCTTTACCGAAAAACAATCTTGACTCACTTTTCTAATCCCAGAACCGACCCTCCTATCTTCTTCTTTGCATCCCCTTTTCTCTCATTTGATCCATGAATTAGAAAGAAGAAAGGAAACAAATCATGGTTCATCCCACTACCGAATTCCACTCCAATAACCACTGTCCATGCCAAAGAAAAAATGGTCTTCAATTTTCATGCCGAAAGTGGTTCAAAATTGATCATCAATTTCCGTGCCAAAAGTGGTTCCCCATTTCCTCTCCCGATCTCTGTTTTTCTTTCTACTGAACCCGTGAAACATGGTCCCCAAATAAAATGTTTTATATTTCTTTTCACTGGTTTGCAATCTTCCCATCATCTTTAGTTTCCAATATGGCAAGATTTGGCATTTGGAATCCGTTGAAAATTTATGCTGCTTGCCCTTGCTTTGATTGGCTAAGAAAAGCTTGATGCTTTGACAAGCTTCCATCTTCTCCTCTCAGTTTGTGTTGGCCATATACAATCTGTTTCTCGAGAATTTGGAGGGAGAAAGTGATGAGAAAAGAAGCTTTGGCCCTGGAAGCCATGGAGATGGAGGGTTGGTATTGGAGTTTATCGAAACCCCCCACTTATAAAACCGAATGAAACTACCCCTAATCCATAGTAACCGTCTCATTCTTTTCCATTCTTTTTATTTTATTTTTTATATATTTTATTTATGTAATATTATTTATATATTATATATATTTAATATTTACTTGCGACCTTATTTTATATTCGAACCTGGACGAAATTCGGGTATTACAGCTGCCCCTCTTTGCTCAATGCTGTGGAACAGGAGACGAGCAAAGACTGAAAAGACACGGATTTCGTTTAGACTTCTTGGCCACTGTTACGCTAACAAAGCTTGAAGTTGTTCTTCTCATTATGAAATTCTTCAAGCAAAAAGTGATGGAACCCAAGGTTGTTCTTTTCATTATGAAATTCCTCGTATTCCGTGAAATTTGGAGTTGTTCTTCTCATTATGAAATTCTCCAGGGTCTGAAGCTGTTCTTCTCATTATGAATTTCTTCAGACAAAAAGTGATGGAATCCGAAGCTGTTCTTCTCATTATGAAATTCTTCGTATCCCATGGACTTTGGAGCTGTTCTTCTCATTATGAAATTCTCCAAAGTTTGGAAAAGTTTGGAGCTGTTCTTCTCATTATGAATTTCTTCAAACTAATCAAGTGGTGGAAACCAAGGCTGTTCTTCTTATTATAAAATTACTCGTCTCCGGGAAATCTGGAGCTGTTCTTCTTATTATGAAATTCTCCAGATCAAAGTGATGGAATCTGAGGCTGTTCTTCTCATTATGAAATTCCTCATATCCCATGGACTTTGGAGCTGTTCTTCTCATTATGAAATTCTCCAAAGTTTGGAAAAGTTTGAAGCTGTTCTTCTCATTATGAATTTCTTCAAACTAATCAAGTGGTGGAAACCGAAGTTGTTCTTCTCATTATGAAATTCCTCGTCTCCGGAAAATCTGGAGCTGTTCTTCTCATTATGAAATTCTCCAGATCAAAGTGATGGAATCTGAGGCTGTTCTTCTCATTATGAAATTCCTCATATCCCATAAAAGTTTGAATTGTTGTTGTTATTTTGATCGTCCTTTCTGAATCATTTCTTGTAGGTTTTTGAATCCTGTTCAACAGAAATATGATGCATTATTAATATGATCCTAATACAAATATTTCTATTATGATGCATGAATGTTAATTGAAGACCACTTGGGTAAACTTTCTACTTCAGGGAAAGTGCTAATAATTTCTTTCTTCATCTTCCAACTATCTTCTTTGACTGATATGAGAATTCATCTCAAACTCAAGTTCAATTTTCAAAGTTTTTGTTTTTTACTCTAAAGCGCCTTTTTAGGTTTTCACTTTAGATTTTTTCTTTTCTTCTTTTTTTTCTTTTCCTTCTTTTATTTTTTCAACAAATAATATCTATCACGATCTCACTGAGACTTGTTCTTGTCTTCCATGAATTCAACATATAAATTTTGTTCTTGTATTGTTGACCTTTGAACACTAGAGAAGATCTATTCCGAGGAAAATTTATTCTCTGCTTTGTAGAATTTATCATTTCTATTGCTCAAGCATGCAAGCTTCATTCTTTTGCAGCATTGCCCCACTCAAACTTGAACATAATTGTCTTGATTTCTCATCTGATATTCACCCCGTAAAGCTTACTTTGTCTTGTAGTGTCTCAACAGTAACAATTTCTTCACTTGATGAATTGATCCTGATATATTTTGCCCCAAATAATGATCAATGTTCTTTTTTTCCCCAAATTTACCTGTATGTCATCTTTGTTGCTCGAATATTATTACATTTTGAGCTTTATCTGTTTCCCATCATAAATCACGTACCGAGGCCACCTCTTGTTCTGCCTGCACTTAAAGGATTAGTACATCATACTAATACTCATGAAATCCTTTGCTTTTTTGTATCTAATCAATTTATCTGCAAGATGCTTGTTAAAACAATAAGCAAAAAAGCTCAAAAAAAATTTACCAATTTTGGAAATATTGAAGAATTTTGACTGTCGTGGCAAACAAGAAAACAAAAAATTAGGCCTTTGAATACCAAATGCAACAAAGCCTTCAAGCAAATTTGCAAAGATTAACTCTGATGTGACCATTTTCTAATTTATTAGACTTTCAGGAAAAACATTTCCCTTTTCCCAATTCTACCCCGTTTAAGTGACACTCTTTGCCTTACTAATTCACTATGCCCAATCTTTTCCTCTTTTCTGATCTCGATCAAGCATTAGAAGACTGAAAATCCTTGAAGAAAGGTTAACCCTAATAAGCGGGATGTATTTCTGAAGACTAATCTCTCCTTGTTCCAATATCCGTATATGGTCAAAATGGTCTTTTGTTGGTATTGGAGTTTATCGAAACCCCCCCACTTATAAAACCGAATGAAACTGCCCCTAATCCATGGTAACCATCTCATTCTTTTCCATTCTTTTTATTTTATTTTTTATATATTTTATTTATGTAATATTATTTATATATTATATATATTTAATATTTACTTGCGACCTTATTTTATATTCGAACTTGGACGAAATTCGGGTATTACAACCGTTTACGTTTGGTAATTCGAACCTTCTGACTGGACTCTACTACAATGTAGTCAACGTGATTCTTGATACTATACTCTTTCAGTGCCAATGTAGCTTGATCCTTATCCTCAAATTGAATGTCATTCGATAATTCATCCGAGCCAATATAAGTTAATCGGGAAACATCCAGGAATTCAACAGCTCTCATAGCATCAAAATCCAATGACACCATGTGAGTAGGAGGCTCATAACATGTACTATCTCCTGCGGGTGGCACAAATTCTCCCACACCATAATTAAGGGCATTACCAACATCATCCGGAAATAAATCATCATCATCAATATCTTCATCCTCGCTAGAATCGTCAAGAGCTTCTCCCCATCGACCGCGTAGATTGTTCACATTATCTGTTGAAGTGTCAACTGGATTAAATTCATTAGCTGTACCACCAGACAACATTGCGAGGAAACTGCCTCCAGGTAGTTCAGTCTCAGTAACGTAATTCATTTGAGAAGATTCTCCAATAAAAGTTCTAGAAGGATTCAGAATATCAGAAATCTCCGCAAATAACTCGATATATCGAGTCCCTACAGATTCATGTTCAGCAATCATCATTGCAACATCATCATCATCTTCAAGATTGATTGCACAATATGTTATCGGATTTTCACATGTAAGCCACCGGTAACGCAAACCATGAATATCTCTTCCAATCTTTTAAGATATTTTCCCCTTCAACTGTCGAAGCGTGATTTCCTTTTCAAATTGCATTTTTGTGGTGTTTTTAGCTTCAAATACAATCCCGACATCCATTCTCACAATTTTTCCATTATAATGGATAATTGTCAGAAATTTATTCTGATTCATTTTCTGTTTCAAATCAAATTAATAAAATAAATTAATATAAAAAAATGAAAAATATCAAAGATAAAACAAAATATAATAAAATAAAATAATATACTTAACATATAAATAAATAAAAATAAATATCAAGTTTCGTATATAAATAACTTCAATTTCATTAGCTTCATAAAATATATCAACTTAAAATTATTCATAAAATTTTAACATAATGAACTCCATGAACTATAAATTAAAAAATATATCTATAAAAAAAATAACAGTAAAAAATTAACACTTACCTGAAACAAAGCTTCAAATTTCTTCTGCTTACTCTCTCTCAATTTTTTTTCCTACACACTCTCTATTATCAACAACTATCTTTTACACCCTTTGAGATTTTACACTGACCATTGGTATTATATATACCAAATAAATTCATATTTTTTAATCCTATTTACACCTAAATAACCTGTGACTACCCCTCTGAAATACTGCACCCCTACCCCTGCACCCCTATGACCCGCCTGCCACCCCCACCCACCCCGCATGCATGCTGCACTCCCTGCCACCTGACCTGCACCGAAGGGAGAAGGGCTCAGCTGAGCCCGACTTCCAACAATAATGTTCACTGTTCAAAGTCGGGCTCTCCTGAGTTCGACTTTGATTATTTTATTTTTTTTAATTTCGGATAAACACTGTTCAAAGTCAGGATCTCCTGAGCCCGACTTCCTGTTCACTGTAATTTCATCCATATTTCTAGAAATAATTAAAATGATCAATATATGTGAAAATATTTTTCTTTTCTTCAATATTTTAGAGATTCTATCATCCCAGCTCTTTAATTAATCATTTTCCTCAAAAACCAACAAATTTTCCACCAAATAGGGTCCTTACCATTTTCTCTTCTTTCCCCTGTAATTTCCCTATTTGTTTTTCCAGTTTTGTTTCTTTTTCTTGCCGCTCTCCCTCTCCCTGTCATGCAAGCTTTGCTGAGAAAGGAAAAAAATATAAATAGGAAGAGAAAGAGCTGAGCTTGAAGCTATTATGTTTGATGCTTAAAGGTCTGTGCTTGTTTTTCAATCATTAGAATGTCTATCAAGATCTGTGCTTGTTTTGTTTCGCCGGCTTAAACCCATTTCAACAAAAGAGGTATGGTTTCAGTGATGGAACAACATTTTCCATATGTATGTTTTAAATGCTTTGGAATTGGATTTTAAGAGAGATTGGGAAATTCTCCTCCTTTTCATGTATTTTTTCCTTTTCATTCCTGTTTGTGAAAGTGTGGATTTTGGGGGAGCATTTCAATTATGTTTCTACTTTGTTTTGTGAATTTGCATATTACCCTTTCATTTGATGCTCAAAAACTGGAAATTCTGGATCTTATGGTAGCTATTTGATACATAGTTTTTCATGGTGTTTCAACTATGAAATCATTTTCTTATAAAACTTTAGTTGCTTTATTTTTTCTTCCTTTTTGCTCTCCAAGATCATAATTGCTATTTGTGTTTGCTTTTCATGAGATAATTAGGCAAAAGCTTCTTTCACATCCCAAGCTAATCTTAATTTGTGGAGACCTCATTATTTGTTTTATTTCATGGTATTATATCTTGTTGGAAAGCTAGGTTTCCTATATGGGGGAAAAGTCAACATGGAGACTGCCTTGAATGTGTGAATAATATATTTTCTGCAACAATGGATGTGTGTTCTACCTTAGGCATTAGTCAAAAAGCTTCCTTTTTTAATACTTGAAGTCTTGAGGCCATGGGGACTGAAAATTGAACCTTGACTATTTTGACTAAGAGTACATCAGTCTACAAATAAATCACACCATTTTTGGCCTGTCAAAAGCCTTTTTGTTTACACTAAATCTTATGAAATCAGATATCTTGTTTGATTTTTTAATTGGAAATTTAGTCAAGTAGATTCCTCAAATTTGGGTGGGTGGGTTGGGGTGGGGGGGATCAATTGTCATGAGCAGTGTATGTGTTTGTTTGTGTTCCTCATGTATATACATCAATGAAAAACCTTTCTCTTTCTATAAAAATCTATATGAGTGGGTTTCCTTAGATTATGGGAAAATGTCGGTACAGACAATGATGAGATTGTTCAAAATCACTCATGTACTTGTGAACATATCATGCCTGAGCATTTTTATACTACTTTATATTAAATTCTCTATGTTCCATTAAAATACAGGTCAAATGGACACAAGCTCGGTGAAATGTCTTACCAACAGTATTACTCGATTTATCCATCTTGTATCATGCCAGGCAATAAAAGTTGTTCCTATCGAAAAGGAATACATGAATATGGTTGTGGTGTTAAAACTTCTAAAACCACTGCTTGATGATGTTATTGATTGCGAGATACCTTCGGATGAAGATCTGTGTAAAGAGTGTGAAGAGCTAGACATGATTGTTAACGAGGCTCGAGAATTCTTGGAGAATTGGTCTGCTAAGATGAGCAAAATCCTCATGGTATGTTTAATCTTAAAGGATTTTTGTTTCCTGTTAATTTATCTGTGTTTCTTGATTCTATTATTTATTTGTTTTTTATTATCCATATTGAAAAAACAGTTTCCATCATTTCAGTCCAAGTTAGGCACTGTTTGTATGGAAAGAGGAGATAAATAGTACACACCATCAGGTTGAGATAGTACGAAACCGTTTATAGGAAGAATGTCCAGCTGCTTTAATGCCAGGAAATATGAGTATAAGGACATAAACTTCGCCTTTTCTGAGGTTCTGTGAAATTTCGGTTTATTAGTAGGTTATTATGGTTTGTAGAGGAAAACTTGAATGATTGACTGCAAATATAACCCATTTTATTATAGATTTGGAGGAATCTATTTCTTGAAAATGTAACACTGTCAAATTTAATGGTAATAAGGATGTTGTCTATTAGGTATTAAAATACCATGCTTTTTAGAAGAACACTCGAGTTATAAAATGGCAAAGTTAAGGCATTCCAGTTTATTACGGATTACTATAAAATGTAGCATATAGTAAAACGAATAATAAAGGTGCTAGCTATCCTAAGTGTTAAAAGTTATTTGACCTAGAACTCGAAACAATGCCGTCATCATGGGAGGGGGTAGTGTCCTAGTCGTCTAATAGAAAAGAAGCTCGAATATTTGATGTTGATACCTATTATGCATGCCTTTCCCTCGTGAATAAAAGAACATGATTTTCAGGCTTCTACAACTATTCTATTTCAACCACTTTTTTCTTTGAAAACATGTACAGGTTATCAAGAGCGAGCCTTTTCTGATAAAAATGCAAAGCTCTTCACTACAGATATGTCACATATTATATAGATCATTGCTGTCATCACCATCGACTTCAAGTATAACTAGTGTTCAGGTAAGAAAAAAAAATCAAATATTGTTGTTTAAATAGTAGATGACAAAACTAGTATTCGTTTTCCTTTTACATTTTTTACCCTTATAGAGATCGTTAAGGCAGTTGGATGCGAACCGCTATCACTTTCTCAGGGCTGAGTTGGCTTTGAGTTAGTGAAACTAATTGATGTTTAACTGTTTCAGCACTGTAGTCGGGAAATTAAATGTCTGAAGCTGGAGAGACTATCGGAATATATAGGAGAGGCTTTGAGAAGTCTAAAAGATGGTGCTATTCCTTGCACTGATCATCTGGTTAAAGTTATCAAGTCGCTGAACTTGACGTCAAACCATGAACTGTTAAAAGAAACTATGGCTGTGGAAAAGGAGAGAATGAATGTGCAAACCAGCAATGCGAAAGGGAAATTAGATCAAATCATTATGATTGTGAACCTCATCTCTCATATACGTGATTGTATGCTTAAAATTGAGCGCTTTGAACCGACAAGTGGCATTCCAATACCTCCACATTTCCTTTGTCCCCTTTCATTGGAGCTTATGATGGATCCAGTTATTGTGGCTTCTGGTCAAACTTATGACAGGACCTCCATCCAAAAGTGGCTTGATAGTGGACTAACCATTTGCCCAATGACTCATCAAACACTCAAACATACAAATCTTACTCCGAACCACACTGTCAAAGCTATGGTAGCAAATTGGTGTGACGAAAACAACTTGTGGCTTTCGAATAACACTGAGCATCCTAAACTTGTCTCGATCTCTTCTCCTTCAAATCATATATCCTCTCAAGATTCAAACCATACTGATAGTTTTCGTTGCTTTGCAAACAGTAGTAGTTCCACTTCAAGATCATCTCTCGAGGTCAGGAATGATTTAGAGAAGCTGAAGATTGAGATTTCATCTAGATTTAGTGGAGAATGCAATAGATGCCAAAGCAGGGAGATTGACAAGTATGACCGGTTTTCTGATCATTCATATATTCACAGCAGAACCGAATCAGCAGTTAGTGAAGTTTCCAGTATTGATTATGCACCTCCTGCTTCGAATAACTTGTCAAGAAGGTCGAAGAAACATGAAATGAATGAGGTAGCTGAAATTTCATCTGAAAGCCTTGGCACTTTTCCTTCTAAAAAAGAATCTGGATTCTCTTCCTGGACAACAGGAAAGCAGTTGCAAGTCTCTGGAACAAAAGCAGAAGAGGCAGTTAATGGAAACTGTGATTATAGCAAAGCATACTCCATCACATTTTCCGGGTCTGGGTGTGATGATTTAACCACAAGTTCTCATGTGATGGAATTAGTAGACAACCTTAAAAGCCCATCAAATGAAGTCCAAACTATAGCTGCTGCGGAATTGCGCTTTCTTGCGAAGAACAACATGGACAATCGTATAATTATCGGTCGCTGTGGTGCTATTGCACCATTACTGTCTCTATTATATTCGGAAGTGAAGCTAACCCAAGAGCATGCTGTTACAGCCCTTTTAAATCTCTCAATTAATGAAGATAATAAGTCTATGATTGCGAAATCAGGAGCAATAGAGCCACTACTTCATGCTCTAAAGTCTGGAAATGATGGAGCTAAAGAAAATTCTGCGGCAGCTTTGTTCAGTCTTTCTGTCTTAGAAGGCTACAAGGCAAAGATTGGACGCTCTGGCGCTATCAAAGCCTTGGTGAATCTTCTGGTTTCAGGAACATTGAGAGGAAAAAAAGATGCTGCTACTGCTTTGTTTAACTTATCCATCTTTCACGAAAATAAGGCTCGTATAGTTCAAGCAGGTGCAGTAAAATACCTCGTCCGGTTAATGGACCCTGATAGTGGAATGGTTGACAAGGCAGTTGCTCTTCTCTCCAACCTGTCAACTATCACCGAAGGGCGTGTAGCTATTGTTCGAGAAGGTGGTATCCCTTTACTAGTTGAAATTGTTGAGTCAGGATCACATAGGGGTAGGGAAAACGCTGCTTCTGTATTGGTGCAACTATGCCTTAATAGCCCCAAGTTCTGTACACTTGTTTTGCAAGAAGGGGCTGTGCCACCGCTCGTCGCACTGTCCCAGTCTGGCACAACGAGAGGAAAGGAAAAGGTATGTGCATCTTAGTTTTCCCCCTCTTCTGTTATGGTGATGCGGTCCTTGCATTCTCTGCTCCTGTATCGGCTCTTAATACGCAAATGCGATTAGAAGGGTACGAAATATGTGTTTTTCTTTTCCAAAACCCGCTTCAGAAAGTTGAGTGACATCACATCATAAAGGCATAAGATTTCTTGCAACACTTATTAAATCTTTAGAGTTGGAATTGATTATTGATTATTAATTACTTGTTTGATTACATTTTAATCAGAAGCAAAAGAAATGCTTGCGCTTGTGAAAATACCTGATGTTTTTTTTTTCTCCCCATGTTGCAGGCACAACAGCTTCTCAGTCACTTCCGGAATCAGAGAGAAGGTGCCACTGGGAAGGGCAAGACATGAAAACTGACTAATTTTGTTAAATTTTTCTTTTCTGATATTTTGATATCCTACTCCACGTAAGTTGTTCTCCCTCAGTTGGTCCTTTTCGAGCTCTTGTTTCATACATTATTTAGTCCTCAAGCTATACACATTAGTGTTATACACTTTCGTTTTCTATCTGTAATATCCTTTTAAAGGTGGTTAGATGGTAGGGAAATAGGGTATCGCCATTCCAACGAGGCAGCGAGTTGTCTATAATTTGCAGCAATATTTTCCTTAGAGAACTTGGCTTGCCATAGAGTATAGCTTTCCATCTAGTTTTGCTAGTCATAGATTTGGCCTCATATTTGTATATATATTTGTACATATGCTATAGACTCTTGTAATCTGCTGTAGGATATGGTTGGAAGATACGGTTTACTATTTGTCACCGATTGTTCCATTCTCCGTTCTCCCGTTTTTAGTCTTGTACCATAACAGGCACTAGATTTTCGAAATATTTCAAGGTTTACTGCCCTTTTGTGCACTTTCCCAACAAAGGAAATCTATTTGTTCACCCTAAGCTCCATTGGTTCACTCAAAATTTGAAGGAAAAGCACAAACCAGATAGAGTGAGGTAGCATCTATGGCTAAGGGCCTAAGGCGACCTGTACAACGGTCCAAAAACACCCGTGACCTTCAAGACTATCAGTTCGAAGGCGATATAGTAGGCAAACTAAACGATATATGTAAAGTTTCATGGTCGTTACGGATACGCAGCAATAGGGTCGTTCTGATACGATAGTATGTTTAGTGTTTTTTTCATTATTGTTACCTGAAATTTGCAGCTTGGTTCTACTACTGGTTCACTCATGTTGCATGGACCCATATTATATGCAACAACTTGCAGTAGATAGTACTTCTCACTGATTAGACTCTTATAAGTAAAGCTTGGCTAGGATTGGGATTTGTTTAGGTGAATGGAGACCACTCCAAGTCTCCGATCACCGGTCGAATGAGGTTATCGGTAAAACTCGAGTCTTGATACTTTTTTTAAAAAATAATTTCTACCAGGGGAAGAAGAGGGGGTGTCAACTAAGAACTTTAATCACTTACCGACTTGAATCCGATTAATTTTTCGGATTCACTTTTATCATCTTAAGGTAGGTTATATGTAATTAATTCACATCCACTACTTGAGTTAATAGCTTCAATTGGGATGAATATATTGTTGGGTTATATTTAATTAATTCACATCCATCTATGGTTAAAAGAATGATTATTGTTCCTATAGGTCACGGTTCGAGTATCAGTAATTCTAGCACAGTGAATTAATTTTAATTGATTTGATTATTTCAAATTTTATAAATTTCTCTCGATTCTAAAAAATTTAAATAATAGTTAAGTTACAATAAGATTAGGATAATTTGAATAAACATATTTTTTTATAATTTAGTTTTTTTTAGTTTTTATTTTCTTGAATTAGTCATATGATTATAATTCTTTACAAATTCTTTTCATTCCATCAGTATTGTATGAATAACATGAACTAAATGTAAGTTTTTAAATTTAAATTTAAAGATAATAAAATTATGACTAAATTATAAAAATGTATGAATAACATGGATTAAATGTGTAATTATTCCATTTAATCTTTAATTGTCACGTCATCAGTACGTTACTTCTTTTAACAGCATATGGCTATTTTAATATCAAATTAATAGTTTATCGGTGTATTTGATTCCTTTTAAAGCATTGTGGTCAGATCGATACTAACCTCATAATATTATAGTTATCCGTGTAATTTATCCTTAAATTTAAAGGCCCTAAACTGATCGAGGCACCGAACGATCGTTCAAAATACTCTTCTCAAGACCTGCTCATTTTCAAGTTTTTTTTTTAATTAATGAATATAATATTTTATCTTTTTCGAACCCATCATATTTTCTTTGAAGATGACCCTCACTAAAGATAAAGGTACCACACAAAGTAATTTATTTCTTCTACTTCTCTTGGAAAATTTATTTTACCTTTTAGTTTATATATTAAAATTAAAAATTTTATGAAATAATTATAGTTTTCTCTTTACTTTTAAAAATATTATATTTTATTTCTCTCAAATCAGAATTTTAACACTTTTAAAATTATATGAGCATTTAAAATTTTTAAAAACACATTTGTCCTAACACTCCTCCATCTATCCTAGAATGAAATTGCAGTAAAAGGTAGAAGAAGCCTTGGTAACAAATAAGCCTTGGTAACAAATAGTCATGGCTGTAGGGATAAAGCTAAGGGGTGCTCGATACAGTCGTATCTTCTAAAATTTTAAACTTTTTATATATTTTATTTAATTTTACGTCTCCTAAGTTTTTATATTGTTACAATTGTACATGTTTAATAAAATTTCTTATACTGTACACTCCTTACATAAAGTTTTAGGTTCGTCCGTGCATGGTTCACCCATGCTTTTTGGAAGGGATTTTCTGGTTTACCTGAAGTCTAATATAATTTTGATTTATGGTATATGTTTAAATGCCATATTCTATTATGATAATATTGCTTTTAAAGTTTAAATATTGGGTTTAGTTTAGATTATGTTGTAAATGAGTCGAGCGAGGTTTAGGTAATATTTAACTCAACTCGATTTGTTACGAATTTTAGTAGAGTTTTGGTTCGAATTTAACTAGATCAAATATTAATCGAGTTTTGATCGAATCAAACTCAAATATGGTTACCGCTGCTGCTTTTTTTTTTATTATTATTTTAGTGCCGGCGGCGGCACCAATTTTATTATTGGTCGCCGACCGCTGGAATCTATCGTTTCGTTTGTTATTTAGTTTCTAATAAATAATTCTGCTCTTGTGGCATGATCTACTCTACCTTTTGGTACGTTTCTTCTGTCGTTTGATAAGTTTTTTTTCTTTTGTTTTAGTTTTTTAAGATTGGATCTGACAACGCCACGACTGATCAAGATAACGCTTATTTGTTATCATGGTGATCTTCCATGTTTTAGACCCTTATATTGAATATGGATACGCGGTTTGTGCTCATGGATAGTTTATCGCGACGCTCAGTTTTGATTTGCGATTTTCAGTGATCTTTCAATAGATTAATCCCTTTTGTGGTTCGTTTGCTGATGCAATCAGATTTGTTCGTGTCTATTTTTTCGATCAAATCTTTGGATGAGTTTATAAACTTTTGAGTTAAATAGTAGGGTAATTCGCTCAATCTCTTCTTATCATCTAAATCTTTTAAATTTTTCGTTATATATTAAAAATATATGATCTTTAATTCTTGAACTTTAAATCTCCAAACGTATATAATTACTAAAAAAAATTATCACTCAAAAGATAGATTCGAATACCAAGCTAATTCAATTATATATGCAATAACAAAAGAAAATAACACACATAATTTAATTTTTAATTAAAAAAATATATCCTTAAATAATAGTTAGAAAAAATAATTTTCTTTCGGTCCAACTAAGTTAAATTTGTTTTATAAAGTATGAGTTTAAACTTCTTGTTTAGTCAAATACGAATTTTGTGTAATAAAATTTTGATAATTTATTTTTTTTATCTTTAAAATTTATGTTTGACCAAATACAAATTTAACTTACGTAAACTAAAAAAATATTTTTATCCTTTATTTAAGAAAATATATTTTTCAATTAAAAAAAATCATCCACAATACTCGAAAATATAGCCTAAAGTTATTAATATTATTGTTTTGGTAAGTGACGATTGAAAATCAAGAAATATATGTTTCACCAAACATAATTATTATTTTTAGTACAACAAATAATAATTAATGTCCTTTTATGTAAATCTATATGTGTATACAGGGACGGATTGCCTTTCTCCACTCTTAAATTTTTTTTTTGTCTTTTTAGTTAAATTTTTTTAAAAATTGTTTTTTTATGAATTTGTCTCTATATTTTTAAATATTTATGTTTTGCCTCGTAAACCTTAAATCCTGGCTTTGTCCCGTGTGTGTATATATATGTTGGTGTGGGCTATATGCATGTGAAGTCCACGTGAGAATGTGTAAATAAAACCAATAATTTTCCAATAATTAAACAATTACAGTTAACCTAGTTAGAGAGTGTGAACAAGCCATTAAATTTAAATTTGATTTAGGTTATTTTGATTTAAATTATTTTGGGTTTGATTATATTTGATTTTAGTTTGGGTTTAGTTCAGTTTGAGTTTGAGTTTATGATAATTTGTGTCATATCAATTCATTTTTTTGTGGGTAAAGAAGCGTACACGCTTACGCCTCGTTAAAAAACTTCCCTAAACCTAAATGGAGTAAAAAGAGTGCACAAGCGAGTACTTACAAGATCAACGTCACAAACGGCTACAAAAAAACAAGACATTAATCAGAGACCAAATCAACCTGGACTAGCTGAATAACCTCACTAGGCGGTGTATTATAAATACACAATCCAATCAGTTTACCTCTCATTATCCTAGCAAGACAATCCGCAACTATGTTTAGTTGTCGACTCACCCGCCTCACTTGCACCTCCAATCGCCTATCAAGCAAATCATACACCAAATCCACAATCGTTGCACCTTGTAAGGCCTTGGTATTTCGATGACAAATATCCACCGCTTGACATTTTTCGGATTCAACAATTACTCTACGAAAACCACACTTCCATGCATGGACCAACCCATCATGTATTGCCCATAATTCAGATAACAGAACGGAGCAAATCCCAATACTACACCCGAAGCCAAATAACCATTCACCATCCGCACCACAAATGACACCCTCGGTAGAAGCCATACCCATAATTCATTTGATTTTTAATTCATTTAATATCAAATCGGTTGATTTTGGTTCAAATTAATATCACGTTAATTTTTGGATTAATTTAATTCAGTTAGATTTTCAGGTTGAATATTTTTTTACAATAATATATATAATTTTTTAAATAAATTATACAGTAATTTACATCATATTTTTCTTTATTTATTTTAATATATTTTCTTTAATTATTTAATTATTTATTAATATATCACTTTTCATTGTACATCTATAAATTCATCTCATCCTCTAATATAAAGGGTATATATTCGGAATGAATACGGATTAATTTAGTTTCTTTGATAAATACTACTGCATTTTTATTAAATTCATAGAAAAAGTATAATTACATCGCTTTCAAGAAGTAAAAATTGGATTAAACAATCCAAAATTTTTTATAACCCAAAAAATAAAGAAAATAAAATTTCTATGGAGATAAGCATACCAATAAAATTCAGAAGCTTCCTGAATCTCTGTCTCTATCCAAACAGGACGCATAAAGAAAGGAGTTGGAGACGATCCAAAATGCATGTAAAAAATATCGCTATCAGGACTGATTTCATCGGCAAACAATTATCAACCGTGTGGCCATATAACTTTCCAAGTGACCAGCGGCAAAAACATAAATAAAAAACTAGCGCCGATTGAATCTTTGTGTGAACAACAATCGATCGTTAGGGTATGCTAAAACATGACACAAAAACAAATGAATCAAACCACAAAACAAAAACATGTCACAAAGACAAAAGAAAAACGTGTAACAAGGACAGAAAGAGCATGCTATAAAAGCAAAGATTCTTATTAAAACTGAAAATAAGAAAAATAATAGATTCATAGATCCGGTGATCGACAACCAATACTAAAATTAATTACCGACCACCGATCAAAGGGGTAAATCAAAAGTAAGAACGATTAAGAACAAAATAATTTAAAAAAAAGAGAGCGACTAATTTATATTAAATATATATCAGTGTAATTAATAAAATAATATATGCTATTTTTTTATTTATCCTTTGGTAACACACATTCATTTAGGATTAATATCATATTTTTTACTAGAGTTATTCGTTGCATTTTGATTTAGATTATTGGTCTAAAAAGAGTTTATTTTTTTTCAAAATTAAGAATAATATTACATACGTAAACTCGACGCCAACCGATTCGACCGAATTAATTAATCATACAGTAATATTATTATTTTTCCTTAAAAAAACTAGTGAATTGAATTAATATATGCGATTATATAAATAATTTTTTTACATTAACCACTGCTTATACCCAAAAAATATAAACCCTAAACTAAAAAAACATCACACAATCTTCTAACATCCCTTTGAATCCAAGGCATGCAAACGCCACACCAACATGATCACAAATTAATGGTAACTTCTTCTTCTTCTTTTCGATAAATTTCATAGGAAAATCATACTATTTTCGATCTCGAATCTCATGTCGTCGGAGTTCGAAGCTACCCCATGGATAAGGTTGTGATGGCCACCTAAGCTGTTATCTTCCATGTTCATGTCCCACAAGAACTCGTAATCGTCGTCGACTTTCGAGCTAACTTCGTTGCCGCGGTGATTATTGTTGTTGCTGTTGTTTTTTTCGGGGTGGGGATTATGTTGAAGCAGATTGAGGAGGCTTTGGCTATGAGTTTGGTGGTTTGGTTTGGTGGGTAGAGAGCTGATTTGTTGATGATACCCGCAAGACATGGTGGTTTGGTCGGTTAAGGAAGGGGCATGAACTGAGGGATCCAACATCATGGGGGAGCTCTGCCTGTTGCTGTTCTCTACTCCTTTGCTCTTGTGGAACACCCTACATAAAACCCAGTCTTCCTGTCGCATTAAAAACAAAAATCAAATAAAAAATATATAACTGTTAAAAAACTCTATAATCAAATTTTATTTAAATGAAACAAGAATAACGAAAGAAAAAAAAAATTATATCAAAATATTATTATTTGCGAAAAATAAACACAACTAAATCCGATATACCTCGTAATGACTACATTTATAAACAGACCACCTAAAAAAACAAGAAAATAGAAGTAAAATAAATCAGATTTTATTTAATTACTGGTATTCGACTTAACAGTTAAGTAGTCCAATTTTCCACTTCCCTTAGGGCAAACCCTTATATATTTTTCTTCTCTAATTCACACACACATTAATTGGCTGCAATATGTGTCAAACTCTCTTTACCCTAAATTTCAGTCTCACTTTCAAATGTCATTTTCGGACAAGATGATGTATGAACATATGATATGAGGATATAGTTGAAAAAAGGAGTGGAGAAAATGTCACCTTAGGGGGCATATGTGGGGTCTCGAGTCGGAATTCATGCATGATCCAACCCGTTTTAACTCCGTTCGGAGCTCGATTCCGGTAAAACACTAGAGTCTTTCTCATCCCCACAATCCCTTGGGTTCTCGGGTCAACCACCGTTCGATCTTTCCCCGTTGCTTTCCAGTAGCCAGATGTGGTAGCTCGATTCGTTCGAAACCCTGTTGCGTACTTTCGATCACGAAAACTGAAGAAGTACCATTCGTTTGCATTCAACTTTGCGGCCTCTTTAGTTTCATTTCGAATCCCCCATGCATACAAAAAGACATTATTAATATGATTACGTGATAATATTCGTTTATTTTTAATAACAATTATTTTATTTATCTAGAACAATAAAATTGAAAAATCGAAAACCGAACAGGTTTTCCAAAAAAGTGTAGCTCTTACTTATAGGTCACACGTTATTCCAACACTACACTCAACATTAAGCCATTATGTCACATTTACCTTTCTCTATCATAGTGATATTGATGTAGTAATTGTTTGTTAACCATGAAGGAGGAAAATATACGGGTAGGAGTAAGATATACTGCGTATGAATACCGTATATATGGACAGTTTATACTTCAATATCTAAAGAAATACTATACGGTTCCTTTAAGGGAAAAAACATAGGTAACAATGCATAGAGGGGAAAGCAAATCCCCTTTGTATTTAATATATTGTTGATAGAAAGAAATATTTACACAATTCGGATAAATAAGATACGCACCATTACTTATAGATAAGATTAAGTTACATAGCGTAAAACTCTCAAAGTTTTACAGTTTTTTGGATTGTTAGATGATTGAAACGGATGGCTCAGATTAACAGTTGGTTATTCGAAGATTTTCACTCGAAAAAAAAGTAAGAAATTAATTTGAATCATCCGTTTCAGTCATGCAACGATCCAAAAAACATGTAAAACTTTGAGAATTTCACATTGTATAACTTGATCTTATATCTTATTTTAACTCTATTTGTGATATCTTTGAAACACGATTAACCCGGACCCATTTATGAATAGTTGAAAATCTCTCACTTTTTTGGGTTATGTAGGCAGGGACGGAGCTAAAGAGGAGTGGGGAGGGGCAATCGCCCTTCACTCCCGAAGAATTTTTTTATTTTTGTCTTCTTATTTAAATTCTTTTGAAAATTGTTTTTTTATGAATTTGTCCCCTTTGCTTTTAAACATTTATATTTTGCCTCTTCAACCTTAAATTCTAGTATCGTCCTGTATGTAGGGAAAGATATCCATGATTTTAGGCTATGGTAGTGAAATGTTGATAGAACCAAGTAGAATCAAAACAAAGGGCGGAGAATCTTTATCTTTTTAGTTCTTACAATGTGCCAAAACAAAAGAAGAAACAAATGAGAGAAAAGAACAAAGACATGACTTAAGAAGCTGGTGATAGCTTACAAAAATTGAAAAATAAGATGTTATTGGTGGATCTTTGTACTAATTTGAGAGTAAAAAGTTATGTTTTATGTAGAGAAATTCAATGAAGGTTTTAGATCTTAAACAAGTTTAGAAAGCATGAAATGTACGTCAGAGACGGAGTTGAATCAAACATCAGGAAGAGTGATTATTCATAAAATCTTTAAATTTAAAATTTGGAAGGGACAAAAACTTTATTTTATTACTATTTAAATTAAAAAACTGAAATATAATTATACCAAAAAATTTGGGAGGGGCAAGAATCCCACCCATATTCAAGATAGTTATGTCTCTGATGTACGTATTAAGGTGGGTGTAAATCGTCTACCTCTTTCCCATGCATCCATTTATGTCTCAACTTTAAATTAGAGGGTTTAGGGTTTTAGGTTAGGGATTTTGGTTAGAGTTTAGGGAATTAGAGGTAGGATGTATTTTTTAGGGTATAGGGTTTAAGGTTTAGGATATAGAAAAAAGGTTAGGGTTTAAAATTTAATTTTTTTAAAAAAATTTAACATGAGGAACAAAATGATGTACGAGAAAAAAGAAGATGATTTTTGCTCTATTAAGGTACCTGACTACAAAAATAAAAACAATATTTACGTATTGTTTACTAAATAAAATTATTAGTGAGACTCGAAGTTTATCTTAATGTTGAAGAGCATTCAATCAAGTGAAACATATCGACTACGTCCGGTGACAGTCACTTATGTTTTTGGATGGGCCCATACCTATTCTGAACTTTTTAAAATTCATATATTTTGTTTTAATCTTCTTAATTTTTATAAATTAATCCTTAAATTTTAAAACTTATACCCACCTTAAAAAAATATTTTAACTTATACTCGGCATAAATAAAAACAGTCCGGATCCGTCACTGACCACATGCATCACCATACATACATATATACTTACATGCATGTGTATGGGTTTTCTAAATATATGCGTGTGTGAGTGTAAACACACCAAGTTAAAACCGATGTGATTCCTTTCCCATCTCTCTTTTTCTCGTCCCATTCTCTTTCTCTTACAAGGGAAAAACGTGTTTACTTCTCAACTATCTCTAACAGCTAACATGGGAGATGACAGTGGCACAACATGTACCACAGAAAACACATCTCAACACACCTTTACTCTCTGTCTCGACAAAACACGATCGAAAACACGACCGCAACCGTAATTTAAACCCAAAGTTAGAAAAAGATAGGTTAAGAGACCTACCAGGAAGCTGCCATGGCTCGCATATATGCAGATCGATTTCAACTAGAGTTCCCTTCAACACCTCCTCGTTGGCTATCTTTTTGTACAGATAATGGCAGACCAATTCCTCGTCACTTGGATAGAACCTAAACCCAGGAGGCAGTGTGGCTCCAATGTCCCTTAGCCCCATATTTATGTTGCTAAGAAGCAGAAGAAAAGAAAGAAAAATGGTGGGTTTTTTTAGATCTTTTCTATGAAGGGTTTAATGAGAAATTTGAATAAATTTAAGGTAAGAGATGGAATCAAGAACTAAAAGAAAACATGTAAGAAATAGGGAAGGTTTTGTGTTGGTCTGGCATATATATATATATAGATAGATAGATAGATAGAGAGAGAGAGAGAGAGTATGGTCTTGAGAAATTAAGTGCCTTTGCCATTTAGAATTTCTTAGAAATATTCTGGTATATATAGACCAGCCATGCTTGTATAGGTAGTTATAATTGGGAAGATTCAAGATAAACCAAAGTTACAAGAAAGCTTGATTTATTTGTAGAGAATTTAGCATTGTTATTATTTTATTAAACTAATATTAATTATATTTTTTAAAATAAATATTGATATCTGATTTAGTAATCGATTAATTCAGATCGAATTTTAAATATATTATAAGAATAACTTTATTAATATTGTTTATTTCATTCATAATATTAAAATTAATATTTATATATAAATAATATTTTATTGAAACGTTCTAAAACACCTCCTCGGGGGAATTTGAGAATAATTCAATGTGAAATTAAATTTTATAATATAAAGAATTTTTGACTATATTTTAGATTTCATGACAATTTCTACAATATACATGGTAGAACGTAATGTGCACATAACGTTATCTTTAAAAAATTTAAAAATATATTTAGATAATAAAGAATATCTCCTACATGTGACGTCTTCTTCCAAATCATCATTTGTAGGTGATATTTTTTTACCTGTACTATAACTTTTCGGGTGCAAATCGTCTGTCTCTTTTTCATGCCTTCATTTGTGCATCCGCTTTAAATTAGAGGGTTTAGGGTTTAGGGTTTAAGGTTAGGGATTGTGGTTAGGATTTAGAAAATTAAGGGTAAGGTTTATTTTTTTGGGTATAGGGGTTTAAAATATAAAAAATAAGGTTTAGGGTTGAAAACTTAATTTTTTTAAAAAAATTAATAGGAGACATGATAAGGAGGCAGATGATTTTTTCTTTAATTTTTGACCTAGATTTTAAAATAAACTTTAAACCCTCTATTTTCTCAAATAAAAACTCCAGACACCCTATATATCCAACGAAACTTTTTAATCGCTTATTTTAAGTGGATTCTTAATTAAAAAAAATACTATTTGAGCTATATACAAGATAAAGTATATGTTATAATATATAATTACTTAAAAATATAATTAAATTAAGTATAATTTATATATAGCAATCCTTTAAAATAAAATAAATAAATAATCAAATAAAGTAAAATTCATGGTCATTATCATTTACTTTTGTTTTGATAACAATTCTACTTTATGTAGATTATAAGTTTCATTTACCTTTTGCATTTATTTTGTTTGACTTTAACCTCAGATTTCGTTTTTGGTTTTTAATTCGATAAAGTGATTAATAAGATATATATATTTAATTAATTTCTTTCGATAATTTAGATTCGAACAATAATATTGAGAGAGTTGAGGTAAAAATATATAAATTTTATAAAATTATCAATAATTTTATAATATACTATTAAAATCTTAGATTGACATTTTTTTCTCTTTCTTATGTTATGCATTCACTTTTCCTTCCCTCGTCCTAGGTAAAAGTTATTTAAAAAATTCATAACATTAGATCAATTGGTCTAACCACAAATTAAAAATTATTCAAATATGAATATTTAAAATATCTTAAAATCTGAATATTTGTTCTCTGTAAAAAATATAACAATTTTTTATAATAATCACTGAATTTTTATTAATTATATAAAAAATATCATACTTATAACGCATTAAAGAATAAAAATAATGGGGCTATAACCCCGAAATAAAGTAAAATAATTTTTTTTTAAAGAGATAAGTATACCATCAAAATTTAAAAATTTCTTAAATCTTATTGTCTCTATCCAAACGAGATGCTCAACGAGTGAAAGAATAATTAACGATTTAAACTATCGAATAGAATATTCCGCTACACAAGACTGATTGCATAGATACACAATCATCAATCGAGTGGTGATCTAACTTTTTATGACAACCGAAAAATCATAATAAAAAATTAGCGCCATGTAAAATCTTTGTACAAGCAATAATTGGTCAATAAGGTGTTAAATCATGTCAGAAAAACAGATAAAACGTATCACAAAAATTTAAAAAAAATTCACAAAGAAGGAAAAAACATATTACAAGAACAAAAAACATGTACTACAGAAATCATCAATTGTAATATTTCTTATTATTCTTATATGTACTATTTCTTCATTATTCAGGATTAAGAAGTTCTTTTAATGAGGCGTGTGAGAATAATTCTTTTTCACTTAAAAACACACACTATAAAGATAAAAATTTTATTAAAAATAAAAATTAAAAAATTAAAAAAAATAACAAACATTTAAATATATTAAATACATATTTTCTTTTTAAAGAATATTAAATACATATCTAAATTAATTATATTTGAACTATTTTATTTCGAAAAGGAAAAGACATACAAATTCGAAGAATAATTATAGTACTTCGTAATTAATTAGGAGACAAAAATGCTTGATTTCATTGGCTATAATTATGAATATAAAATAAATAAATATAACATCACATATAATGAAATAAATAAATAAATAAATAAATAAATAAATAATTTTTTTTATAAATTGAGAATAATAATTAATTGGTCGGATAGGTGGGTCCATGTCATCCCACATCTATAGACAGTGCTAGAGAAACCTTATGTCCCCGACCACGTGAACCGTCTGATTGTTTTTGCCATAAACAAAGACAACTCGAAGAAATAACAAATAAATACAAAATAATATAAATAATTTGATTTAATAGCTGGAAAATATATTAATTACTTAATTAAAAAAAAGGAATATTGTTATTATTAGCCACTGATAATTGTGGACTTCCCATCCTATGATCTGTTTAATTTTAGATCACATATAGAAAAACAAATCAGTGGGTCCCATCGCTTGTCCTTCATGTGGGACCCACTAGTGACCAATAGCATCAGACCTATCTTTTATAACTGAAATAAAGCAAAATATTTATTTGAAAATTAATAATAAAAAAATTCCAAACCAAACAATTAATTTTTGTAGTAAAAAACATTCCAACCCACTTTTAAATATTTTCTAATTTAAATAAAATATTAAAATTACATACTAAACTAATATAAATTTATTAATAACAATTTAATTTTTTTAATATTTTTAAAATTTATGTCTGATTAAAATATTTTTTTTGCATTTATAATATAATCATAAGTTGTTTCAAGTATAAAATATGTTTTAAGTTAATTTATAGATTTTAAAAGAAAATTATCTACGAAAGCGTATTTGCACCCTACATTTAAACTTTAAGGATGTTAAGTATCGGCTTTTAAAGAGAAAGAGGTACGACATTCTCATCTATTTTATTGATTTTATTGTTATAGTATTCTTTTTTGAGGATCATGTTGAGTTGATCGATCTTGAAGTATGGCCAAGAGGGGGGTGAATTGACAATTAAAATTTTGAGTTGGAAATTTTTCGGTAGAAAGCTAGAAATTAAAGGACACGAGATTTATAATGGTTCAAGTTTCGAACAAGCTCTACGTCCACTACCTTAGTTCCCACTAAGGATTTTGAAATCAATTCACTAATGAATTCAACCTTTTTCTTGGTTCAAAGGATAACCGTTACAATTCGAATCAATTCTTCTACCCAAGAATTGATTCAATCCACACAAGAGAATACAAGGGATAAGTAGGCAAATAAAAGTTCTCTCACAAGAAATATTTTGCCCCAATTACAAACAAACTCTCCCCAAACTCAAATTACAATAGATCAAAGTGAAAATACAAGAGTTGAGAGCAAGAATATGCAATGAAGTGCTTTGAGTTGGATTTTGGTGCTTGGATGTTGCTTGAGGATCAATCCTTGTTTAATGCTTTTGAAAAAACTTCTTTTTATACCTTCTCATTGATTTCTAACCGTTGAAGTTGTTGGGAAAGTAAATATGGACGTTGGAGCTTCATCTTTCCATCATAAATGCACTCTGCAGCAGGTGATATCGAAACACGGGGTACCTGTTTCGAAACATGCTAAGAAAAGAAAGAGTCGTTGTGCATTTAATAAGGGGTGTATCGATACCTGTTTCGATACAAAAAGTTTCTATGATACCCGGTATCGAAACCTGTTTCGATACGGGCTAACCATCATTTAAAAATTAACTTACACCAACGGTCGACTCATTTAATGCTTAAAAATAGCCGTTGTGGATTAAGGGTGAATCGATACCTGTATCGATACCAGGAGTTGTATTTTTAAAATTAGAAAATAATTTTGAAATATTCCAAGCTGTTTCGATACCAGCATCAAAACATGGGTTGGCAGAAAGTTTTGGTATCGAACCTTGTTTCGATACCTGTTCTTGTTCTCAAGAACAAGCCTTGAAAAATTCCAGGTGTATCGATACATGTCCTTATGGTATCGATACCCTCGTGTAAAAATGGCTTGTAAGAGAATTTCAAAGTTCTTGGTTTTGACTTTAGAGATCAACTTTGACTTAAGGACCAAAAAGTTATTTCAAAACTGATCCTTACATTTGTTTGTTATACCAAAATTAATTTTAGTTTTACAATCTCCCCTTTTTGATATAACAAAACCATTTAAAAAATTTAAGTTTTGAAATACGATTTTGAAATACGATTTGGTTGAAAGACTCCCCCTTAATATGTGCCACTTTAGAAAAACAATTTCGAAACTTAAACATAAAACTTTCTCCCCCTTTTTGTTAGATCAAAATCAATGACAACCAAGGTAATGAAATAAAGCAATCATAACATTTAATATGAGTTCATAGAAAACATGATCCATAGCAAGCAAAGTATACAAAATAAAAATAATCCAACAATAATAAAGATAAAACATAGGGAAAATAAAATAGGTGCATAAGTTCTAATATGAATGTATTATAACTACTCCTAATAGCTAAAAGGCAAAGCATAAGAAAGATCGAAACGATCAATCATCGGTCATGTCATCACCATCAAGGCCATCATCCTCATCGTCTTCATCTTCCTCTTGATCTTGATTACCATCATTATTAAGACTTTGGCTTTGACGGAGAGCTTCAAGAGATACTCTCAAGGAGTGTCCTTGAGTCTCTAGGCTTGTCACCCTAGTGTTGATGGCATCGAAACCCGAAGTGAATTGAGTGGAAAGAGTGTCAAGCTTTCCATCCATGGAATCCAAACGGGCGTTGAGAGAGTCAAACTTTGTTGTGAGGAAGGTCAACATCTCAAATTGATGAATTGGTTCCGGATCAATGAGAGCATGAGAAGGAGAGGGAGGAGCACCTCGAGTCCACTCACCATTAGAAACATAGACAAAGTGAGCACGGTTGAGTGAAGTTTCTCCAATGAGCTTTTTCAAGGATCCCACCTTGTCATAAGAGCAATCTATTTCCGAATGCAAGAAGGTGGTGCTTAGAATGCATGCATATGGAAAGGATTGAACAAGGGGGTAGCATGATTTTGGATATGCCACACAATATCTGAGAAGACAATCCGAGCAAGGTTTGGTTGAATGCCATCACGGAAACATGTGATCCAAAAACTATCTACTTGACAGATCTGAGAGTATCTTCCATTTGATGAACGAATCCACCAAGAGATGATAAGGTGGAGAAAACGGTTGTGTGCGTCAAGAGATGTAACCGATCCGGTGAAAGGAGCAAGAGAATCATCATCATCTACACCTTTATCCTCAAGACCAAAAACATCAAGAAAAGTATAGACATTAATCGTGAAGGACTTTCCCATAAGATAGGATTCAATAGCCACTACTTTACTCTTGTCCGGGGATAAGATACATTTAGCATTGGTGTAAAAGATAAGGACAAGAGTTGGAAAGAATTTGTCGGTATGAGTGAGAAACCTCAAAAACTTCCACTCGATGAGTTTGTCATAGTACTTAAAAGGAAACTTGTAAGACGTGATGAATTGAATGTCCACACATCTTTCCTTTTTGAGAGGATAATTTCGGAAAAGGTTGTAGTTGTCCAATCTATGATTATTGTCTAGACTCTTGGCAAATACCTTCTCAAAATCAACTCGTGCAACACGAGATGATGATGAAGATCCAGCTTCGGTACGAACTCGCTTCTTTGGTGCCATGATCTAGGATGGATTAAAGATTTGGATTAGTTAAAAAAACAATATGTATACTTATATATATATAATCTAATTCAATTCTATGAGATAATCTAACAATTCAAAGTATTTAAGAATTTTATCAAAAAATTTGAAAAACTAAAAAAAATACGAATAAGGATTTATATTCGATTAAAAATAATTGGGATTTAGAAATAATTTCGTAGGATTATTAAAAACCCATACAAAAAGCATGTAAAACATATCCACAATTTAATTTTAACAAACTAAATCCAAACGAAATTAAGGTTTTTCGAAAAATATACCTTGAGTGTAGATTAGGATGAATTGAGAGATTTTGAAGCACAAATTGATGATATGGTGTTGAAGTAGATGATTGGAATTGAAACCCTCAAAGAATTCGTTGAGATTTTGAGTGAAGAATGATGAAAAAGAGAGGATTTTATAGGAGTGGCCGACTAGGGTTTTAGGAATAAGTTTGGAAGTATTTTAAAGAGATTAAAATTAGGTTTTATAGTGTTTTAAACAACTTCCGTCCTCGAGTATCGATACTTGTATCGAAAAACCCTATTTCGATACTAGCATCGAAACAGTGGTATCGATGCAAGCATCGATGCCTGTTCTTCCCAACCAAAAACCCAGAAGGGTTGATGAATAAGTATCGAAACAGGGATTAGCTGTATCGATACCTTCGACCTTTGATTTGTATTTAGGCTACTAAAAGTACTAGAAATGAATCTCTAAAGCTCCTAGAAGCATGCATATGATGTAATGACATGTTTATTATGCATGAACAAGTTCATACTCCCCCTAGCAACATGCATGGAATCATCAAGATACAAAAGCAACATAAGCATGATTTAAATCAAGATTCAAACAAGATAAGCACAAAGATAACATTTAGGAAGTCAAGGTAGGCTAGTTAGACCCAACTCTCTCCTAAGGGTCCAAAAACGCTCCTTATCCAAAGGTTTAGTAAAGATATCCGCTAATTGATTCAAGGTGTCAACGAACTCTAAGGCAACATTATTTTTAGACACATGATCTCTAATGAAGTGGTGTCTAATTTCTATATGTTTAGTTCTAGAGTGTTGAATGGGGTTTTTGGTAAGACATATGGCACTAGTATTATCACACTTGAGAGGTATGGTTTTAACTTTAACGCCATAATCTAAGAGTTGTTGCTTCATCTATAACACTTGTGCACAATAACTCCCTAAGGATATGTACCCCACCTCGGTGGTAGATAGAGCTACACTATTTTGTTTCTTAGAGAACCAAGATATGAGCATACTACCTAAGAATTGACAAGTTCCGGAAGTACTTTTCCTATCTATCTTACAACCTCCATAATCCGCATCCGAATAGGCATGAAGATCAAAAGAAGATGCTTTAGGATACCAAAGACCTAAACAAGGTGTATCTCTAAGGTACCTAAAAATTCTCTTAATGGCTACAAGGTGTGATTCTCTAGGACTAGCTTGAAACCTAGCACACAAGCAAACAATAAACATAATATCCGGTCTACTTGCGGTAAGGTAAAGCAAAGAACCTATCATGGATCTATATAATTTTGAATCAACACACTTACCTCTTTCATCTTTGTCAAGCTTAGTAAGGAGCTCATTGGAGTGGCTTGAGGTTTGACATTCTCCAAGCTAAACTTTTTGAGCATATCTTTGATGTACTTGGCTTGATTGATGAAGGTGTCATCCTTCTTTTGTTTGATTTGGAATTCCAAAAAGAATGAGAGTTCTCCCATCATGCTCATCTCGAATTTATTTTGCATAAGCTTAGAGAATTCTTGACAATAACATTCATTAGTAGATCCAAAAATTATATCATCAACATAAATTTGAACTACTAAAATTTAATTTTTAAATCTTTTTATAAAAAGTGTAGTGTCCACCTTTCATTTTTTAAAACCCTTTTCTATCAAAAAGTTTGAAAGCCTTTCATACCAAGCTCTAGGAGCTTGTTTTAAACCATATAAAGCTTTTGTTAGTTTAAAGACATGGTTTGGAAATTTTGGATTTTTAAAACCCGGTGGTTGTTCAACATACACTTCCTCATTTATAAAACCATTTAAGAAAGCGCTTTTGACATCCATTTGAAATAGCTTGAAATCATGATAACATGCAAATGCAAGTAGCATCCTAATGGCTTCCATTCTAGCTACGGGTGCATAAGTTTCATCGAAATCTATTCCTTCCTCTTGAGTGTAACCTTGAGCAACTAGTCTAGCTTTGTTTCTCACTATGTTACCACTCTCATCTAGTTTGTTTCTAAAAACCGATTTAGTCTCTATAGTAGAATTATTACTAGGCCTATCAACTAATGTCCATACATTATTTCTCTCAAATTGATTTAATTCCTCTTGCATAGCCAAAATCCAATAATTATCATCTAAGGCTTCATTACATTTTTGGGCTCTATGCATGAGATAAATGCAAAGTGATTCATTAATCTAAGAGAAGAGCGAGTAGTTACCCCCTTGGATGGATCACCCAAGATTTCACCACTTTTGACATAGTTGAACTCCCTTGGGTAGCTCACTTCCTTTTTTTCAAGCTTTACATTTTTCAAAGCTTCTATTTGAGGATCTTGTGCTTCCTCATTGCTTGGAACCTCATCCACTTTTGATGCTTTTCCATCATCAATGGTTTCAATGATTCCTACATCATCTTCATCACAAGAATCCTTCCTAGGAAGGAGGTTATCATCGAAAACCACATGTATTGACTCTTCTACTACTAAGGTTCTTTTGTTGAAAACTCTATAAGCCTTGAAGTTTGAAGAATAACTAAGAAAAATAGCTTCATCACTTTTTACATCAAATTTACCTAAATTATCTTTTCCATTATTTAAAACAAAACACTTGCATCCAAAAGGATGAAAATAGCTAACGTTAGGCTTTTTAGATTTTAAAATCTTATAAGGAGTTTTCTTTAAAATAGGCCTAATCATTACTCGATTTATAATATAACAAGAAGTGTTTGTGGCTTCCGCCCAAAAATACTTAGGCAAATTGTTTTCACAAAGCATAGTTCTAGTCATTTCTTCTAGAGTTCTATTCTTTCTCTCAACTACCCCATTTTGTTGAGGAGTGCGAGGAGCCAAAAAATTATGGCTAATCTCATTTTCATTACAAAAATTTTCAAAACCAAGATTTTGAAATTTCGTTCCATGATCACTTCTAATATGAGAAATTCTTTGATCAAGATCATTTTGAGAAATGTTTGAAAATGTGATGAATTTTTCTAAGGTTCCATCTTTAGTACTCAAAAATAGAACCCAAGTGTATCTAGAGTAATCATCAACAATAACAAAAGCATATGATTTTTCACCCAAGCTAGTAGTCCTAATAGGTCCAAAGAGATCCATATGGATCAATTGTAATACCCTACTAGTTGAAACATCATTAATGGATTTAAAAGAAACTCTCTTTTGTTTACCCTTAGCACATGCATCACAAAATTTATCTAAGGAGAATTTGAGCTTAGGTAAACCTCTAACTAGATTTTGGGAGGCTAGTTTCTCTAAAACACTTATGCTAGCATGCCCTAATTTTCTATGTCATAACCATGCATCATTTTCATCATTAGCATCCAAGCATGCATGAGAAAAATTAATGTCATCTAGATGCACCATGTAAATATTTCCTATGCGATGACCTATGAGCATTATTCTACTGGACTCTATGTCAATTATTTTGCAACCACTTTTATCAAAAGAGACATACAAACCTTTATCACACAATTGACTAATGTTCAACAAGTTATGCTTAAGACCATCAACAAGCAAGACATTTTCAATGAAAATAGAGGAGTGATTACCAATAGAGCCAATACCCTTGATTTGTCCTTTGGAGTTGTCACCAAAAGTCACTACTCCACCCTTTTTAAGCTCTAACTCCTTGAATTGTCCCTTGTCTCCGGTCATATGCCTTAAGCATCCACTATCAAGGTACCACATGTTTTGACTTGAAGTTTTGGCCTTGAAGCAATGCTCAACCTACAAAAAAAGATTTAGTGTTTGATTTTTGGTACCCAAACCATTTTGGGTCCACGAGTGTTAGTTCCTAAAACCTTGGTTCCCTTGGGAATCCAAGTAGCAATGGCATTCAAATTATTTGAGATAATGAGTTCCTTAGGACAAACACTCCTAATCTTTTTATACCTAGAATGCCTTTGAAAATTTCTTTGTTTGTGGTCATGAAAATTCTTTTTCACATGGTTGGGTTTTGAAGAGGTTCCTTTTTCAAAAGTTGAACTTCCAACCATTTTGATTTGTTCCTTAAGCTCATTCACCACCTTGTGGTGATTTTCACTCAAGCTAGAAATAAGGTTGTTCAAATCAACATTTTCTTTTTGAAAAAATTGTAAATCACCATTTAAACCAACAACCTTTTCTTCCAAATCCAAAATTGTTTTTGTCAAAGAACCATTTTTCAATTCTAAATCGGAAATAGTTTTCTTGCTTTTCAAAATTGATTTTTTGAACTTTAAAACCAACTCATCATACACATCTTGTAATTCATCATAAGCATCATAAAGTTCATCATAAGATAGATCATTACAAGATGGTTGGAGGGTTACCTTAGGCTCCTCAAGAGCCATGAGACACAAGTTGGCTACTTCGTTGTCCTCATCGGATGATGATTCCTCATCACTCCAAGTTGCAACGTGAGCCCTTTGTTTCTTTTTTTTTTCAAAACCCTTCTTTTTGTATAGGGGGCAATCGGTCCTAATGTGACCGGGCTTCTTGCATTCATAGTAAATTATTTGATCTTTCTCCTCTTCTTTGCCCTTTGCCTTGAAGTCCCTCTTTCTTTGGAATCTTCTATTTCAATTTGCCCTCATAAGCCTAGTGAATCTTTTGGCTACCATGGCCAATTCCTCTAGCTCTTCTTCTTCACTAGTGTCCACTTCTTCTTGTGAACATGAAGCTTTAAGAGCAATCCCTTGCTTCTTTTTCTCAACTTCCCTCTTTTCGATCTTCACCTTTTCCTTCTTTTTCTCTTCTCTTCCTTTCTTCATGATCTCATGGGTGAGAAGAGATCCCACAAGAGCATCAAGTTTGAGAGTCTTGAGGTCCTTGGCTTCTATAATGGACGTCCTCTTGCTATCCCAAGACTCGGGAAGAGAGTAGATAAGCTTTCGAACAAGCTTTTCTTCCAGAATAATCTCACCGAAACCCTTGAGACCATTGACGATCACCGAGAATCTATCAAACATTTTGGTGATGTCTTCATCCAGCTCTATCTTGAAGTTCTCATAACTTAGATTGAGTAGACCAATTTTAGTTTCCTTGACATCATTGGTGCCTTCATATGTAGTCTCCAAAGAATCCCAAACTTTTTTAGTACTTGTGCATGAAGACATCTTTGAGTAGATGTCGGGCCCTAGTACACAAAAGAGAATATGGAGAGCTTTGTCATTTGTGGACATTCTCCTTCTTTCTTCATCGGTCATCTCATTTCTTCTTTTTGGTACTTGTCGGTCTCCTTCTTGCTTCATCGGGATTGAAGGTCCATCTTCGATTATATCTCAAAGAACATAATCATTTGAGTTGATGAATAACCTCATCCTATTCTTCCAATAGGGGTAATTATCTCCATTGAATAAGGGTGGCTTGGTGATGGAGTGTGACTCATTCTATGAACCGGAGGTGGAGGCCATTTAATTTAGATTTGTAGACTTGATCAACCGTCTTGGATCTTCTTTGGTAGATGTGAATCTCTTCAAAGATTAGGCTCTGATAACAATTGTTGAGTTGATCGATCTTGAAGTATGGCCAAGAGGGGGGTGAATTGGCAATTAAAATTTTGAGTTGGAAATTTTTCGGTAGAAACTAGAAATTAAAGGACACGAGATTTATAGTGGTTCAAGCTTCGAACAAGCTCTACATCCACTACCTTAGTTCCCACTAAGGATTTTAAAACCAATTCACTAATGAATTCAACCTTTTTCTCGGTTCAAGGGATAACCGTTACAATTCGAATCAATTCTTCTACCCAAGAATTGATTCAATCCACACAAGAGAATACAAGGGATAAGTAGGCAAATAAAAATTCTCTCACAAGAAATATTTTGCCCCAATTACAAACAAACTCTCCCCAAACTCAGATCATAATAGATCAAAGTGAAAATACAAGAGTTGGGAGCAAGAATATGCAATGAAGTGCTTTGAGTTGGATTTTGGTGCTTGGATGTTGCTTGAGGATCAATCCTTATTTAATGCTTTTGAAAAAAACTTTTTTTTATACCTTCTCATTGATTTCTAACCATTGAAGTTGTTGGGAAAGTAAATATGGACGTTGGAACTTTATCTTTCCATCATAAATGCACTCTGCAGCAGGTGGTATCGAAACACGGGGTACCTGTTTCGAAACATGCTAAGAAAAGAAAGAGTCGTTGTGCATTTAATAAGGGGTGTATCGATACCTGTTTCGATACAAAAAGTTTCTGTGATACCCGGTATCGAAACTTGTTTCGATACGGGCTAACCATCATTTAAAAATTAACTTACACCAACGGTCAACTCATTTAATGCTTGAAAATAGCCGTTGTGGATTAAGGGTGTATCGATACCTGTATCGGTACCAGGAGTTGTATTTTTAAAATTAGAAAATAATTTTGAAATATTCCAAGCTGTTTTGATACCAGCATCGAAACATGGGTTGGCAGAAAGTTTTGGTATCGAACCTTGTTTCGATACCTGTTCTTGTTCTCAAGAACAAGCCTTGAAAAATCCCAGGTGTATCGATACCTGTCCTTATGGTATCGATACCCTCGTGTAAAAATGGCTTGTAAGAGAATTTCAAAGTTCTTGGTTTTGACTTTAGAGATCAACTTTGACTTAAGGACCAAAAAATTATTTCAAAACTGAATCCTTACATTTGTTTGTTATATCAAAATCAATTTTAGTTTTACAGATTATCTTATTTATATAATCTTAAAGACTAATCTAGAATCAGTTAATCGAACAATATTTTTAATCAATTCGGTAACCGTTCTTAATCGTCACTGATCAATTCGAGTTATCAACGATACAGTACATCAAGGTTTACTTTATCACAACCAACAATACCACTTACCAATACTTAATTTTAATATCTTAAATATATTTATACAACATAATAATTTTACTTTATCAATATATTATTACATTGATATAAATTAATTTTATATTAATATATTAATCAATAAATTATTAAATTTAAATTTTAGATTTGTCTCCGTATATTATTATTCTTGAACACAAAGAGGACGTGAGAAAGCTTTGGATTTTTAGGTTATTTATAGTTTTTATTTGAGAAAATGGGAGGTTTAAAGTTTATTTTGAAATCTAAGACAAAAGCTACAGTACAGGTAGGAGAACGTCACCCGCACATGACGACTCGGAAAGAACGTCACCTGCACATGACGTTCTGTCATTTGTACCGTAAAAATTAACACAAAATCCAAAATATAAGTAAAGATCTATTATATTTTAAAATAAAAAATTAAATCGAATTATTCTCACAATTTTGTCACAACGTGATGTTTTGTTTGTGCCAACTTATGTTCCATGCATTTGTAATAATATATGTTGTCGTGTTAGGGTTTGGTATTGGATGTGTAGGATAAGACAATATATATATTCGACACCTCATCCTCCAAAGTAGACATTTCATCGCAAAAATGGATACATTCCTCGTGATTTTGGCAATCCATGACCAAAACGGAACAACATAAAGAATGTTGGGTCCACATTTCCCCTATTGGATTCACCCACACTAGGATATTTATCAAAAAATACAACAAATAATGAGGTGGATATTTTTATTTTTTTTTATATAATTACTAAAATTGTTAGGACATTAAGGATTTTAGGAATATAATGTTGGGTTTAATGTTTTGTTAGTAACTATGTGTTTAGGAGTGTAAACGAACCGAGCTTAAACGGACAAGGGTATATTCATGTTCGTTTATTTATTTTTGAAGGTGTTCAAACTTTGTTTGTGTTCGTTTAAATTTTTAATAGTAGGTTCAAACTTGGTTCGTTATTTTTTTGTCGTGTTCGGGCTCGGTTCGTTTAATGTTCACGAACATGTTCGTTTAACGTTCATGAACGTGTTCATTTATATGTTCGATAATTTATTCGTTTAACGTTCGTGAACATGTTCATTAAGCATTCGCGAACGAGTTCGTTTGTATATATTCATCAACTTGTCTATTTAGCATTCACGAACATGTTCGTTTAGTATTCATGAACATGTTTGTTTAGCGTTTGTAAAGAAAAGAACATAAACAAGCCTAACGAGCTTATAAATGAGTATATAAACGAGCTTATAAACGAACATAAATGAGTTTGTTCGTGAACATAAACGAGCCAAACACACTTATGTTCGTGTTCGTTCGTTTATTAATCGAACATAAAATACATGTTCATACTCGTTTATTTAACTTAATAAACGAACATTATACGAACGGTCCACGAGTAGCTCGTCGAACACCCTGTTCATTTACACCCCTATATGTGTTTCTTGTCTATTTGTTTGATGGTCTAAGTGAAGATTAGTCTTATCGAATCAAGTGAGATTATAAAGACGACAAGGTTATTTCTATGTTTAATTTTTTGTTAAAGCTTTTTTATAGATTTTGCTAATAGTTTTGTGGAAAATTTTACAACGAGCGTCAAACACTATTCAATACTAATAATATTGAACATTGTTAAACACCATTAAATTAATTAATAAAAATTTAAAATCTCAAGGGCTCAGTATATAATTAATAAAAGAGTTATAGACTCAATATATAATTAATAATTATATGTTTAGTCCTTAAGATTTTTATTCTTTTTAAATTAGTTTAATAATGTTCAGTGACTTTCAACATTAACAGTGTTTAGCGGTGTTCGACGTCTGTTGTAAACTTATCCTAATTATATATATATATATATTAAGAGTTAATTTTTTGAATTATTTTGAATTAAGACGAAATTGATATAATGCATGAGTTATAAAGATTAAAATTATTATTATACCATATTATCTTTCACTTTTTACTTTTTATTATAAAATTTTAATTGAGCAATTATATTATAATTTTCTAAAAATAACATATTTGTAACCAAACATATAATTGAATGTCATAAACTCCGGCATTCTTGTGAATTAGATTGACTTTATTTTAATATTAGATCTAATATTGACAAATATAAAATTTTATGTTAAATGTACGGATATTTGAAAAACTATATTGAAAATTTTAAAAGGTAAAATTTAAAATTTTAAAATTATGTAATTAAATTATTAAATAATATAAATTAAATATAAATTTAAATTTTTCAAAAATTACGATCATGCTTCAAAATAGGCCTTTGCCTACCTTTGATTGAGAGAAACTGTATCATAAATTTTTCTCACTACGTTATTCGTGATCTAATCAATCAAATTTTTTTATCTCATATTTTTTAAAATAAATCATTATCTTTTTCCTACATATAATAATTGGGTGAGTAATTATCAGATAATTACTTAAAAATGAACGAACTTAATTGCATGAACCACGAATAACGTGATGAATAAGATCCATAATATAATCTCATTAGACCGTAAGCATGTAACTTTGCTTTTAATCAATACCTTTAACTGTATGATATTTTTATATTATTATTCGCTGCCACATAAAATTTTATATTATTTTAAATTATTTATTATCAGTTAATTAACCATTTTCATCCACGGACATTTTTTAACTATTGTACCAATAATTTAAACAGAAAATCTTCGTTATATCTCTACACTTGCAGACCGTAACGTTTCAAAGTCAAAAGTTAGGTCATTTTCTTATTCATAAGATTGGAACACCATTTATTACATCTCTATACGTGTATAAATACTGTAACAAAAGCAATTATTATGTATTTATTTCTGTTTAAAAAAAGTATTACGTATTTCTTTCTTCTTAAATACCTGAATTCATGTTCCGACGTGAGATTATACCATAGACCTTGTTCACCACATTATCAGTGATTCATGAAATTAAATCCGTTCATTTTTGAGAAGTTGTTTTATAACTACCACTCACCTATTATACGTCGGAAAAAGATGATGATTCACCTTAAAATATATGAGATGAGTGAATCTGATTGGTTAAGATCACAAATAACGTGGTGGAAAAAGTTCATAATATAATTTCTCTGTTTCGACACGTATTAATGTCCATGTCATCATCATGTGTGAATGATGTGTATATGTTAAGTCTGAAAAGTGACAATAAGTATTAATCTTATATAGAAAAAAAATTTTAAAATATATATACAGTAACATTATATATCTTATCAGACATATCTTTTAAAAAGAGGATAATAATCACGTAACGTTCTAAAATGAAATCATGGTGTTGAAAGACCCTTAGCCCTGGGGATTAAAGATAATTATACCCAATGTGTCTCCTAGAGCAGGATAATGATTGGGTATGGTCGTTAAAATCTAGGTTTTAGGGTTTTTCTCTCCCAAATTTGGAGGTTTGGAGTTAGGTTTGGTTTGATGTTGGACGAGGAGTCACGCATTCTTATTCCCATTTAGAACCAATAAGTTCAGATCTAAAATTATATATTTTGCCTCTCATTCAAAAGAAAAAAAATATGTAAATTTAGAAATTAATAATTAAAATATATATTTATCGATTATAGATATGATATGGTAACGATTATCGATAATTTAGATATTTTTTTTGATTTAGATAAAGAATCGTAATCAATAATAATTTTAGAAAATATAAATTAAAGAGACGAGAATTTGTAAAATGTAATTATTGAAAAATAATAATTTTATGATGAAAAATATAATAATTTATTGAAAGATTCATCTATCAAAATTAAGTGTGCGATATAGATCAATTCAAGTAAATTAGGACAAAATTTTAATAAACCGAAAAGATAAAAAAAAATGTTTTTAACGAGAATTTTTTATATGCATAAAGCTTTAAAATTAAGAGATCCTTAAACGATATAAAATTATTAAGTACATGAACCATCTTAAAAAATTTTAAAATAATATTAATATTTTAAAATCATATCATATTCGAGTTTTTAATCAGTTCTAAATATTACAGTAATATTTGTTCTAGAATATACTTTCAACCATTGAACATTGATCACTCAATCACTGTACTGGCATTTCTGGTGCTTAAACTCGTGACCTCCAAAAACAACAATCACCCTTTTAACCACTAAGATAAGATTGTTCATACATATTCGAAATTATTAAATTTATTAAAAGTCAATTCTTTTTATTAATTCTTGACAATGTATACCCAAAAACATAACGTATGGGATTTCTTCAGATTTGATGGGATAGTAACCTCATCTTTTTAATGCCAAAATTCCATCTCTCATATTTTAAAATCTTATATTAGGTGGGTGGAGGTCAACTGAGTAATATATACACTTGAGTTGAGCCACTTAGATTAAAACAACTCAGTTAGCTCTGAACGAAGTTAGGATCGAACATCAAATATTAAGAAAAACAAAAGATCATTAAGCCTTTAAAATTAAAATTGGAGAGAAATGAAAAATATTTTATTATTATTTACATTGAGAAGAACCTTAGCCGTAATTATACCCAAAAAAATTTAGGCGGACAAGAGCCCTTCTCATTAATATGGCTCTATCTCTTGGTATTTATGGTCTTAATCAATTAGATTTATCTATCTCAGTTTTTTAAGGTAAATCTCTTCCTACATGCCATTAAAGGGTAGATAATTATTAAATAATTATTTAAAGATAAACGATCATGATTACTTGAACTAACGAACAAAATTCATCTAAAAATCTCTCAATTCGGCATTAATCATTACATGAGCCATCATGTGCACCTTGTAATAATTATAATAATATATTAAAATAATTCATTTAATTTGATTTTGATATCATTATTGTTAGGAGTGTTCATTATCGTATATCGGACCCAATTCGGATATTCGTATTTTCGGATAAATGATATAATGATTCGTATCCGATTCGGAAAAAATGGATATTCATATATTTGAATATCAGATATTTGGATCAGATTTTCGGATATTCGATTATACTAATTTTTTGAATTTTAATGTTATATTTATAAAAATTTTAGAATTTCGAATATAATAAACAACAAATTACTAAATACAATAAGATTCACATTTATAAAAGTATTAATTTTTAAAATTTTTAAATATAACAAGCACTAAATTGTTAAATAAAATAAAATTAATATTAATAAAAAATTTAATATTTGAATTTTCAGATAATTTGAAACTTGAAATATTGTGATCTATATCTGATTTAAAAAACTTAAAATTGGATTAAATATTCGATCCAAAAATAAAAACTGAATCAATATTTAAATTTTCGAATCGAATCAATAAATAATCAAATCAAATCGACTGGATCGGATGGTTTCGGACACCCCTAATTATTGTATAATATATGCATGATGCATCTATCTTAACGCGTACAAATGTGCATAATAAAATATTATTATTATTATTATTATTTATAATTATTAATTACTTATTCCTAATTTAGTATGTGATTAATACAAACGAAATATTATAAAAGTTTGTTACGGGATAATTTTTTTACTTAATTTGTCTAATAGATAATATCAAAATTTTAATTTTATAATAAAATATTATTATTATTATATTTTTAAAAAATATCTATCAAAACAAACCTATCTAACAATCTTATATTGCAAAACTAAATATTGCAAAAATGGTAGAAAATATTTCATATAAATATATATTAAATATTTTGGTAAATCTAATTTGGTAAAATTCAAACGGGTTATCGATATTTTGATCTAATGATTAAAATATAAAAATTGAAAAATGTTTTTGGTGACTAAATTATAAAATAATCAAAATTTAGGATCTTAAAAAACTATTGATTACTTAATTTTTATTAGATTTCCTCCTTAATTTTTGGGTATTTTAAAATGGTTTATTAAATGGAAATAAAAAAATAAATTATTTTTATTTTAATTAACCAAAACACTTTCTTACATAATTTTTTTTTACTATTTTTTCCTCAAATTCTCAACAATAAACTACTTTTGAGTGAAATGTAATTAGGTCCAGTGGAGATAGGGTTGAGTATTCGATCGAGTCGAGTCGAGTCGAGTTGGGTCAAAAAATTTTGAGTTATTCTAGTTGATGAGTCATATTTTATAACTCAAACTTTATTTGAAATTTTTTGATTCAAGCCGAATTTAAGAATTAGAGTTGAGTCGAATCGAGTCGAGTTTTCGTATTCCTATAAATATTTAATTATAATTATTTATCATGTTATAGTATGATTTGATTCCAATTTAAACGACTTTCTCTGATCATGTAAGATATATATATATCCATATGTAACGATATTTCTTTATATTTTTATATATCAATGTGTATATATCATAAAAAATTGAGAAACTCGTGTCAAACTTAAAAGTAAATCTTTTAATTACTAAAAATTTTGAGTTATTCAAATTTTTATTTTATAATTCGGACTTTATTTGAAATTTTTTCGAGTCGAGTCGAGTCGAGTCTATGAAATTTCGAATCAAATCAAAACAAATTGAATATTCACCTCGAGTCGAGTTATTCGATTTTTTCAAGTTAAGTCGAGTTTTACTCATCCCTGAGTGGAGGTCATGGACTCAAAAAATATTTAAAAAGTTTTAAGTTGAGACAATGGTAAAATTATTTTTGACCCCTTCAAAATATATAATTGATTGTTATTTCTCTAAATTTATTTTTTAATAAAATAATATTACGAATTAGTCATTATCTGTATTATTATTAATCATATATTCTCTAATAACATAAAATAGATATTATTGTAACTACCATAACTGATTAAAAAAACATATTCTCTTATATCTGCTTGGTACTATTAATCAAATTTTCATAATTTTAATTCAAAAAATTATTTTAAAATAAATCTAGGGACTAAGTTCTAAAACATTATCTAAAAAAATATATACAAACAGATAAGATAAAATGGCAGAAACATTTTTATATCAACTTTACCCTAATCATCAACAAATAAAGTTATATATATAAAGATAAGATTTAGTTATATAGTATAAAAATTTTAAATTTTATATAGTTTTAAATTAATAAAATAAATAAGTAAGATTAATAATAGAATACATTAAGATTATCCTTTGAAAATAAGTAAGGAGATAATCGTAATCATCTATTTTTCTTATCCAGTGATTAAAAAATATGTATATATATATATATGATTAAGATCCACTTACATAATGTAAAACTCGTTTGATTTTATATTAATTTTAGAACGTTAAATAATAATAATAAATAATAAAGATTATTTTTTTATTTTTTAAAATGATAATCTTCATATTTTTTATTCATTCAATTATCACAGTTTAGTATAAAATTAAATAAATTTTATGTCATATAACTTGATCTTATCCTATATATAACCTGAATTTTTTATTTCATAATCAGGTAACCTAGTGAGATAAAATATTATATTTATTTAAATTATTTATTATAATTTTATTAAATCATTTTTATTATATTTTATACAATATATAATTTAATTTAAATTAATTAATAATAATTATATTTTCTTCTTTACCATAAACTAAAAATATTTTTCTAACTTTACGCTTATATGCACCTTTTTGAAATTGTGGTATGTTGATAAGATCATTTTATATTATTTTATAAAATTATTTTTTTATTAATATAATAATTTTTGAGTCAAACATATTTGTTTATACGATATTGTTGTGTCAATATATATTGTCATATAAGTTTATCATGTTATTCAAGCTCTTTATTGTCAGCTAACTGATAATTTTCATTCGCAGAGGGATTATTCTAACTCAAAATAAAATACTAAAAAATAAAAATAAAATAATTATTCAATCGAACATTTTAGATATATTAAACATAAACCCTAAATTTAACCAATTTATTAATTTAAAAGATCTCTCTATAAATAAATATAAATTGTTATGTCTTTTTCAAACTAGGAACAAAATCAAAAGATTGGGATGATAGCTTGAAAATGCAAGAAATTTAAAAAATTAAATATAATTTATTTATTTTTATTAAAAAATTATACATTTATTTTTACTGTAAAATCTTATGTCTGTAATATTCGATTTTGTGTGGTCATCTTCCAACCAGGTGAAGTTGTCTTGTTTCCTATTTTAGTCTGTTTCGTCTTCGTATTTTCAAAGAGTTTAGGTTTTGTTGTAGGAATGGACGCGTATACGACCAACGCTGACGTTGCAGGCTTCGTTAGGAGACAGCTGGAGAAAAGAATACGTAGGAGAAACGACAACGACGAGGGTTTGTTAATGCCGGAGATGGCGTGTATGGACAAGGGTTAGGGTCAGTTGGCTGAGTGAACTCACACTTAACACGACTTCAACTCGGTGTTGCTTCTCCTTCTTCTCAGGTTTTAATTGCCGAGCGCCGCAAATGTAAAACTATATTGAGACAGACGGCATTTTTAGGCGGGAAATAATCGGGTAAAAATCATGTCTTTTTATATTATATTTTTTATATTTTTTTTAAAAAAATTAAAAAATTAAATTTTTAACCATAATTCTTATTTTTTATATCTTAAACTCTATACCCTAAAAATATATCATACTCTTAATTTTTTAAACCCTAATTACAACGCCTAACTTTAAACTTTAAACCTTAATCTTTTTATTTAAAATAAAAATATAGAAGAAGATATAAAAAAGAAGTAGATAATTTTCAACCGAGGTAATCACATACATGCATGTGAAAAATTACTATTCTTTTTATTTTTTATATTTAACATTTAAAATTAATTCTAATTTTAAATTTTAAACCTTAAAATATACGTTATTTTTAATTAACTTGGTAGTTGCTAGATCTTGAATACTACTCTTAATTAAGGACGGAGCCATATAGGGATAGGGAGGGATAATCGCCCCACCTCCGAAGAATTTTTTCATTTTTGTCCTCCTATTTAAATTTTTTTAAATTGATTTTTTTTATGAATTTGTCCCCAATTTTAAATATTTATATTTTGCCTCCTCAACCACAAATCTTGGCTTCGTCCCTGCTCTTAACCTATATGCACATGCACTTATAAAACTCATTGAATCATTGACATCCTAGTCGTTATTTATAATCCTAAACCTTAAATCTTAGTTTAAACTATATACAGAGACGGAATTATAAAGTGGGGAGGGACAATTGTCTTTTACCCTGAATTTTTTTATTTTTGTACTGCTTGGTTGTCGATAAACATTGACAAATATCAAATCAATCTTACGAGATTCTGTGTAAGAAAGAAGCATCTATGAAGATGGGGGAGGGGACAGGGACAGAGACAGAGCCATAGAGATCATAAAGATCTTGTAGATGAAGAACATCTGCATCTCTTTGATTCAACTCTGGATTGAACCCTAACCATGGGATCCACTCAGCTAAAACTAGTTCATAATGGTTAGCATAAAAAGTTATTTAAGTAATTAATCGATTAATTTAAATAGAATATTACATAAATTTTATTATTTAGGAAAGGAATATTGGGTGGAATATCTAAGGAGAATTGTCCCACACCAACTTTTTATGGTCTAATTACATTTTCAACCCAAAAATTTTGAAACTATTAAAATTAAGTTCTGATTCTTCCTCAAAAAATGGTTTAATTTTTTTAAGGCCCTGTTAGTTTTGAAGTTGATGAAATTAAGTTTTGTCAAATTTTTTGGTTTAATTATTTATTAAAATATGTAAATTTTGAAACTAATGAGATTAAGCATCAACCCTCTATTTCTAAGATTATCATCATATTCAACCTTGCACACCCAACTTCTTGTCATGAATTTTTAAGAAGCTTTTAATAGTTTTTAGGTTCATACAGATACAGGGACGGAGTCAGGATTTGGATTGAGGGTAAATTCAAAAAAATTTAAAAAAAATTAAATACAGGAACAAAAGTAAAAAAAATCTTCAGGGTGGGGGCGATTGCCCCTCACCCAAGATTACAGATTTATTAAGGAATTATAATCAAACAAGACATGAAAAATCAAAATTGCCATTAAACCTAAGCTGTCCCTCAGATATTATAAAGAAGCTGCTGAAAATTGAATTTTAAATAAGATTTTCTTACAGATTCCATGGATTTTTTGTACATAAACACACACTACGTAGACATGGATTGGAGGAAGCTTTCAAAATTGTTGTTGCAATGGGAGCTTATAGACCCACCTTATGATGGTGATGCCTTTCACAATGGTACAAATCGTATGTGGTTTGTCGTTTTATTGTGCTTACTAACTTGTATACGTATTTTTTTTGAATTAACTAATACTGATTACAGTAGTATCTATTCTAGAATATAATTTTTACCATTTGACATTGATCGCTTAATTATTTTGCTGGCATTACTGATGCTCGAACCCGTAACCTGTAAGAATAACAAATGTTCCTTTAACCACTTGGATTAGAGTACTCGTGCAACTCGTATATGTATTTAAAACAAATAAAAAACACAACCGGATATAGTTAACAAGTTGGTAATTAATTTATTAGAAAGTAACGAATTTAAGATTCTGAAGTTTGTTGGGTTTGATTGAAGAGTCATGTTAACAGATTTGCCTAATTTAATCTCTTAATAAATCCAAAAAGGGTGTGGAAATTTTGGGAAACTTTACATCAACATGATTAATTTATTTCATATCAACTTTAATTATTTGATATAAATCTAGACAAAATCATTTTTACCCATCTCAGTCATACATTTAAAAATAAATAAATCTTAAGAGACATAGGTTTAAATTGTTATATTTATAAAATAATATGTTTACTATTAAATATTTTTGAATATGTATAAATAGATATTATCTTATAATTAGGAACGAAACTACGATCAAACGTTAGGAAGGATAAGGGTCTATTAAGTTTTAAAATTTAAAATATCGAAGAGACAAACACTTTATTCCGGGTGCAAATCGTCTACCTCTTCTTCATGCCCCATTTATGCCTTTAAATTAGAGGATTTAAGGTTTAGGGTCTTAGATTAGGGGTTTTGGTTAGGGCTTAGGGAATTAAGAGTATGATGTATTTTTTGGATATAGGGTTTAGAGTTTAGGGGGTTTTGGTTAGGGTTTAGGGAATTAAGGGTATGGTGTATTTTTTGGATATAGAGTTTAGGGTTTAGGATATAGAAAATAAGAGTTAGGGTTTAAAATTCAATTTTTAGTAAATTTTCAAAGGATGCATAAAAGGAGGCACAGAAAAGAGGCAGAAGATTTTTGCTCTCTTATTTGAGGGTGCAAATCGTCTACCTTTTTTCTATACCTCCATTCGTGCCTCCGCTTCAAATTAAAGGGTTTAGGGTGTATGGTTTAGGGTTTAAGGTTAGGGGTTATGATTTAAAAAATTAGGGATAAAGTATATTTTGAGTATAAAGTTAGGGTTTAAGATATAGAAAATAAGGGTTAGAGTTTAAAATTTAATTTTTTAGAAATTTTCAACAGGAGACATGATTGAAGGCATGATAAAAAGGTAGACGATTTTTACCCCTTATTTGACTACTATTGAAATTAATAGAGATCCCAAATACTATTACACCAAAAAAAAATATTAAGAGAGACAAGAGCATCTCATAATATACATGCCTCCCTCCCTGCTTACAATTGATAAAAAATCGACTTCTCTTTAATTATGCTTTCTTTCATGTCTACCGTAAAAAAATCCTTTAAAATTAAATTCTAAATCTTAACCCTATTTTTTGTATCTTAAACCCTAAACTATACACCCTAAAAATATATCGTACTTTTAATTTTCTAAACGTTATATTTTAAAAATACACATACTTTTAATTTTTTAAACCCTAATCACTGCCTTTAAAATCAATGAATATTGATCATCATTGAAAAATGGGTCTGTATAAAAGAGTTAGGAAACGCTTTCACCATCTAAGGACGAAGCCTAGGCTGTCAGTTAGCTAAGAATGACAGACAGATCTTAGTTGCATAGACCAGACAAAAGAACCCATAAACGTGACTTGTATGTTGGTTATATTCAGCTGTTCGAATTTTGTGTCGGATATTGTCAAGTTGAGTTTGAATTTAAATCGTTAAACTTGTCTAATTCAAATTCAAACATTTTCACGTTATAAATTCGAACATGAAAATTAAATTCACTGTTTACAAGATAAATGAAACTGTGTCATGCAAACTCAAACAATTTGACTCGGATTTCAAAGTTGATTACGCTCTAGCAGAACTTTGGGTTTTAAAGTTCGACTAGTGCTCGAGTTTCTTGCAACTCGAGTTCGATTCAACTCTATTAAACCTCTAGATAAATCAAACTTAAAGTGTTTAGTTCGACTCAAGTCGATCATATTTCGACTCAGATCGAACACCCTAAACAATTCCTCGTGACTGATAGTGATCATCCTATGGTCCCCCCAAACTAATCATTCTGCAATGAATTAGTCCTAATAATGAGCAGAGGGCAACAAGAATCTAGTTCTACATAGCAAGCCTACCACAGGTCATATCTTGCATGGAAGATCACAACTCTAAATCTTGCTGGTCCTACATTTGTATCTTACTTTCTCTCTCCAGTTAGTGTGACAATAGAGTTGATGTTACAACCCAAATAGGTGAAATGAAATGGCTAAAACCAAAAAAAAAAAAAACATTAAAGTATTTAATGGGGTTCTGTCTTAAACTTGTGTTCAACTCCTGTTTCTAACCAGCAAAATCTAGCATTCTATGTAGTTCCTTTGTTGAGTTGGTAGTATATGTATGGTTCAGTGGTAGAAATCTTCGACTCTTTATTATGTCTCTAACCATGCGTCCATGTCTTATTAAAAAAATTTAAAAATTTAAATTTTAAATCTTAACTCTTATTTTCTAAACCTTAAACCTTACCTCTAAAAAATACAATTTATCTCTAATTTTCTAAACTCTAACCATAACTCTTAATTTTAAACCTTAAATCCTAACCCCTAAATCTCTAATTTAAAACAGAGACAGTTTGGGGCATGAGAAAGAGGTAGACGATTTTCACCCTACTTCTAGTACTTCTTAGCAATGGGGTTCTGGATAGGCATAATAAAAGCCTTCTAAAAAAGAAGCCTAAAAATTTTTGATAACCTACATTTATTAAATGATGCTAATTTCAAAATTCATTATAATAATTTTAAAAATATTTATGTATTAATTGTTAAAACGTTATAATTATGTTCTAAATTTGACAATTGGTTATAGAATCTTATTCATTATTTCTATTATTATTACTTTTGTAAAACTAATGAGATTCTGGATAGGTACAATAAAAACAACCACACAGGGTCCTTGAAAAGAATAGTAACTTTTAAGGGTTACATTTTTAGAACCAGCGAGGTTTATGGACAATTACCTTTAAGGATCATATTTTAATAAATTACACGGGACCCTTAAAATCTTTAAACCGCCCCTATTTTGAGCACCTAATTCACAGTAGAGACTGTAGGGTAAGTAAAGATGGATTAGAAGCATAAGTTCTCTACCATTAACAGCTCAGTTCTTGCATAATCTTCAATTTACTACAGTTAGATACCAAACCGACAACACAAGAAAGGGAAATAAAAGCTTGAGATGGGAAATAAACATTGAACAGACATGGAATGGCTAGGATCTATTATTAGACATGCAAACACAGACCAAGAAAAATGGTTCACACCAGGCTAAAATTGTACTTGCAGAATACAACTACTGCCTGGGGTTACTAACAACCTTAAAAAAATTTAAAATATATATTTTCGAGGAAAAATCATCTACCTCTTCTCGTAACTTTTTTCATGTTTCTTATTAAAAAAATTTAAATAATTGAATTTTAAACTTTGACACTTATTTTCTACGTCTTAAACCTTAAAAATACGCTCTACCCTTATTTTACTAAATCGTAACTACAACATCTAACCTTAAACTCTAAATCTTAAACTCATTAATTTAAAGTGGGACACCAATAAGAGCACGATTAAAGAGTATACGATTTGTCCTCTATATTTGGGTCCAGTCTATAATAAATTTCTAGTTTCGTCCCCGGCAGTAGTGACAGTATTATCAACATATCTTATTACTGAAATTTCTATTTTTTAACGTTGTTTGTTGTTGATTTTTATCTTTTATTGTCAAATTTTGATGATACTTTGTTTTTTTTTTTAATTTCGAGACTTTGATAAATTCAAATCAACTTTATATTTTTATATCAAAATTTAAATACATATAAGATAAGATAATATGAACGGTGGATCTCAATATGAAATGGTATTTTAAATTTAAGCTTTGTAAATACAAAAATATATATATATTTTATATTTAAAACTTAATCTGACTCAATTAGGGATTTACTTAAGATCCGGCCCAGTTCGATTTTAGATTTAGTGGAATCCAATAAGGAGATCTAAAAGAAGAAGATATTTGGGTCCGAGAAAAAACCCGAAATGGGAAAATCAAATTGGAAACCAGAGAGGGTAAAACAGTCATTTGGATCTTCACCCCTTCCCCAGGAGGATCCAAGTCTCTCCGGCAGGCGGCACCCACCCCTCTCAACAGACGATTACTTCCTCCCACCTCTCTGATCCCTTTCTCCCCAAATTTCCATCCAAAATCATCTTTATTTGTTCCAAACAGAAACCCTAATCCGATCATATCCACCGCGTTTCCACCGAAATGTCGTTCGATGAAGAAGACTCTATCGAACACACGTTACTGGTAGTTCGCGAAGTCTCAGTCTACAAAATTCCGCCTCGCTCCACCTCCGGCGGTTACAAATGTGGAGAGTGGCTACAATCGGACAAGATCTGGTCGGGTTGTCTCCGGGTTGTATCATGCAAGGACCGTTGTGAGATCCGATTAGAGGATCCTAACTCGGGTGACCTATTTGCAGCTTGCTTCATCCACCCGGGTCAGCGCGAGGTTTCCGTCGAGCCGGCTCTCGATTCCTCTCGGTACTTCGTGCTCAAGATCGAGGATGGGAATGGGAAACACGCGTTTATCGGGATCGGGTTTAATGAACGGAACGAGGCGTTTGATTTCAACGTGGCGTTGTCCGATCACGAGAAGCATGTTAGAAGGGAGATCGAGAAAGATACTGGTGAGACGAGTGAGAGTGATTCTCACATTGATATTCATCCCGCTGTTAATCATAGATTAAAGGTAGAAAATTTCAAATTCTTTTACTTGTTTATAGCTTTAAACTTCAAAGTTCTACTGATTTTAGAATATGGCTTGATTTTCATATTTTTAACTTTCTTAGGCTACAGTTTGATTGATTTGTGAATGTGGGGGCTTTGAGGTTAGTGAATTTATGGACTTAATATTTTGAAATACGCTATTTTTTAATGCCTGAAAGCAAAGGAAGAAATCCAGTTGATCCAATTGTTCTATATATGATTTAGTTTGATAAGTAATGAGTCTGCTGTGGTTTTGGTTTTTTGGGATTCAGTCGATATAGCCATCCGTTTAAGTTATCCAACAGTTTTGGATCATTGGATGTCTGAAAAGTATAATTAGGTTAGCTCTTTATTTTTTTCTCAAGTGATAATCTTCACGTAAACGACTGCTAAAACCTTTTGTTTTACTCATCCAACGATACAAATGCTGTGATCTTCACATTAACGAGCGTAGCCTTCTGTTTTTACTCATCCAACGATACAAAAGAGTATAAAACTTATAGTTTTATGCTGTGTAATTTGATTCTATCCCATATATATATATATATATATATATTCTGCAATCTCTGTTGTTATGATGAATAAATTAAGGGTTTTAATTGGATTTATCAGTTGTCATCTGCACTTGGTTGTTTTTAGTTGTTGTTTTGCTCTAAAGAATACAATTTAATCTTATTTTATTATTGATGAGTTTTAAATATGGTATTTGTGTCTGTTTTTCGTGGATTTTGATCTTATGGTGTTTTGGGTTGTAGGAAGGTGAGACTATCCGGATTAACGTGAAGCACAAACCATCTAGTGGAACGGGTATGCTTTCAGCTGCTGGTTTGTCTGGTGGAAAACCTAAGACTTTGAGCCTTGCTCCACCACCCAGTGGCACTGGAAAAATTAGGTCTCCTCTCCCACCTCCTCCCAATGACCCTGTTGTTGCTCGGCTTGCCTCTTCTAGTCAAGATGTTGGTCAAAGAACACCCAAAGAAAACATGACACAAACCAACCCTTCAACATATTTTCCTCAAGTAGAGGTAGGGCTTTTTGATCCTTCGGATCGGATGCATGTTTCATGTGCTCTACATTGCCAAAAGCTTTGTGAATTTTGATGCCTATTACATTGAATGTAGCATTGCTAGGGAATTGATTATCATGTTACATACACCACATGCCTAATTTTTCGTCGGATTGAAGCTATACTCCTGGCAGGCAATAATATATCATGCTTATATCTTTATGCCTAATTTATGGTTCTGCCAAAACCAATGCCTTTTGTTCTCCTCAATTAACGATGACTTCGACAACGTTTTATTTACAGAGGAATGTTCCTGCTACCGGATCAGGATCTTCGAAGACCACTGCATCAGGATGGGCAGCTTTCTGAATTGCGAGACTATTTGCTCTCGAGTATGTAAGTGTTACTGCTTTATTTTTTATATATATATTTGGAAAACAACAAAAGGGGAGGAAGGGACAAGATGCCATATCCTTTCCATGTTTTGAAAACTAATGCTTTGAAGATCATATTTGCCTCTTTTATCTGCCATGAACTTGTGTGTTTGCTTTATATAATCTAAATATAATAGAGAAAAGTGTTGTTTTTCTGTTAAAAGTCCATGCACTTCCATGGCCGGTTTTTCAACAACACAAGATTTTCAGACAGCTCCATTTGGAGTCTGGATTTGCACTTAAACCATTGTTGTATTCAGGACAAAGGGTGTAAGAAATGTCTTCTGTTATATCTGCACAAAATCTGCACAAATTTAAGTTACATTGATGAAGATGAGCCTGTAAGTCCCATACCAGCACTTCCTATTTAAGCCCTTGACTCGAAACCATGGGCATCGGATAAACAGGCTGAGTCGTCGACAACCAATGTCGACGTGAACGCCTCCCGTTAGAGAGCATGTTGTGTTAAAAAAACAATACGACATCAATGGAAATGCTGGTTGGCCAAGGAGCCTATACCTTCAACGGCTTCAGCAGCCACCACCAGTAGCAGCATCAGTTGCAGTTGCACAATCATCTTTAATGACGAAGATCAATTTATTACAAAACAATGTAAAATTATGCAAAGTGTCATTAAAAAAATAATAATGAGATATATATAATAATATTTTTTTGATCAGTTGATGTAATATGACTTGTTACAATGTTATCACTAGGGATTTTCAGAATATTTTTATTTTATTAAAAAATTACTTAAAAGTTTTAAAATTCTAAAAGAACATAAAAATTATTGAAAGAACATTTTTTTAAAAAATTTTATAAATTATCGTATGATAAAACTGTAATGAGTCATGTAACAATAATATCTAAAAAATATAAAAAATTAATTAAATTGAAAGCCTAAATGAGTAAAAAATAAAAAATTAATTTTTTTTTAAATATAGACTTATAGAGGCCTTAAGCCTAAAAAGACCAAAAAAAATATTACTTAATAATCCTAAACATTTAAATCTTCCGCCTAATTTTATTTTATTTTATTTTTTATCCAGGGACTTTAATAATCGTTTTAGCTTTCACGTGAGCACATCTCGTACAAAACGCAGCCGCACACCTCCGTTTCCTTCCCATTTAAAAAACCGAACCGAACTAAACAATTAACGTGTCACAACATAAAGCATCCACGTGTAAACAAATCTGTGCTTGGAAATTTGGTTCCCACCAACCGTCTACGTGTTAATTTTCTATTGGCTAAATCTCAACAACACCAACGGTATTAAAATGGCCGCGGAAAGCTGTAAAGAACTGCGAACATCTACCAAAATGACGGAGCAAGCTTATTGCAGATCAGGAGAAGAGAAAGAAAATGAAGAATCGAAAGGCATCACTGTACGAGGAATGCAATTCGCATACGAATTGCAGCATCCGCTCTTCTTCAATTTCAATCTCGATATCGCTCGTGGATCGCGTTGCCTTCTCGTCGGTGCCAACGGATCTGGTAATTTAAATCACTTTCGGATTCATTTTCCTTCAAACAGCGATGATTTCGATATAAAAAAGAAAGTTAAGTATGTGTTTTTTCATTTTGAGTAGGGAAGACGACATTGTTGAAAATTTTAGCAGGAAAGCATATGGTTGGTGGAAGAGATGTTGTGAGAGTACTTGATCGTTCGGCTTTTCACGATACTCAACTTGTTTGCAGTGGCGATTTAGCTTATTTGGGAGGATCTTGGAGTAAAACTATTGGTTCCGCTGTCAGTAAATTTTCCTAATTTTTTAAAGATTAGGTTTAACTATGAAGTTTGAGAAATTACTCTTTCTATTTGGGATTTGATTATTGTAATTAAAAGAAGAAGAAGAAAACAGTGGTTGAAGTTTATATGTTAACCGATAACCAGACTAACTTGATAAATCATGACAAATTAAGGATTAACTTTTCAGTTTTCTTAACGTAGAGGATGAAATTTGTAATTAGACCTAATGATCAAAATCCACCATTTTTTTAATCGTGATGATGCAGGGGGAGGTTCCATTGCAAGGGGACTTCTCAGCAGAGCACATGATATTTGGAAGTGAGTGCAAATTAGCCTATTGTTTGATTGTTGCTTACCCTACTTTGCTCCTTAGTATGCTTTTGAAAGTAAACAACTTCCTTTTTTGATCTAATTTTATTGTTGGCAGTTGAAGGGATTGATCCTGTGAGGAGAGATAAATTGATTGAGTTGCTTGATATTGATTTGCAATGGCGAATGCATAAGGTATCGGATGGGCAACGGCGTCGAGTCCAAATCTGTATGGGTCTTCTTCATCCTTTTCAGGTATAATTGAAGTTATGAATGTGTCATTTTCGTCGATAGATATCATTAAAGCTTTATGAATCTCCCATTGCTATAATTTAGGACCGATGAATGTGATGATACCCTTTATTAACAAACTTCAATTTTCAGATTCTTTTGCTCGATGAGGTTACCGTGGACCTTGACGTCGTTGCGAGGATGGATTTACTTGATTTCTTTAAGGAAGAATGTGAACAGGTACTGTCTACTGGCATCAGTTCTTTGTTCTTACATTTACATGCTGTGTGGACTGATGTTGGAGAGCTAGAAAATGAAAGATTACATATGTTCTTTCTGCAACAATCAGTAAAGATGCGAGTTTCGTTTCTAGTGTAGAATGTCTCTTCAATTGCTAACCACATTTTTAGCATAGATGTTCTTGCTACTGTTCAAGCACTCTCATTGATGATTGCCTTATTCTACGGACTACGATCGATATCTGGTGTTCATTCTCTAACTAGTATTTACTATTGCAATAGAGAGGAGCCACAGTTGTATATGCTACCCACATTTTCGATGGGTTGGAGACATGGGCAACACATCTGGCTTACATCCAAGATGGTCAATTGAAGAGATCTGAGAAGTTAACCGAAATTAATGAGTTGAAAAGCTCAGAAAATTTGCTCTCTGTTGTTGAGGCATGGCTCCGCTCCGAAACCAAGTCCGAGAAAAAGAAACCGTCGAACACCTCTTCCCAAGTCCAGAAGGCCTCGTCTTATGGTACTTCTCCCTTCATGTCATCAAGGCACATGGCATACTATCGTTGATCTCTCCAGATCCGATTATTTTCCGATCATTTTTAAAGACTGTTGCCGGATATTCGATTAGCAAAGTTCTTATGTAGTCATCTCCTACTGAGGTATAGTCGACCACAATTGATTTATATGCATGTTTAGCTCATGGTTACTCCTTTTGTCAGCTTGGTCTAAATGTATCTCTATTTGGCAAATAGTTGTGTAATTTGTAATCTACTTTGGTAGTATGAATTATCTTGTGATATTTGTTGAAAGAAGTGGATGCTGGATAGTGCTTTCTGGATCTTGTTGGCTACACAAGTGAAGGACCAATCCAACAAATATGTCTTTGTGCAAATAATGTTGTGATCTCATTTAAGTAATGTGAATGCTTTTGGCTTGGGTTATTTTCTTTGTGCAAAGGGGTGGGAAAAGGCCATATGCCAAATATGCATGTATCACGGGTCATTATTCTTTTTCTAAAAGATATGTCTGATAAAATGGTCTCACCGTTTATATATCTGAAGATTTTTTTTTTCCGCCGTAAGATTAATGTTTATTGTCTCTTTTTAGGCGTGACACATGCATGTAGATTCTTGCTTGTTGAACTATGATCTTGTCATGGAATTCTAATAAAAATTATCTATTTTTTGTGTCTATTTATGCTCCAATATTTTTTGGTTATTCCTGTCACTGTCATTTATAGATCAACTAATCAAATATATTTATTTAATTAATTTTTTACCTATTTTTTTATCAAATGAGTTTTACTAATATTTATTATAAATTAAATTTTAAACAATTTTTATCAAATAAAGATTTATTTAATAAAAAATAAAAATAATTAAATAAATATATTTAATTAATTAATCTTATAAATAAGATAACAAAAATAACCCATACTATATTTTCTCCTACAATAATATTTTTGTTAATTGGATTACTCAAATTCAATTCACATTATAACTTAAAATTGACAAACACTAGAGAGCGAGACATGAACGGCATTGATGAAAAGAGAAGGAGATCCAACGGTGAAGCATCATTCAAATTCAATACTACTAAATAATTTCCAATAGGAAAAAGGATAAGGATTACGGATGAGAAGACCATTAGGTCAACCAGGGTAGACCGTATAAATATACGTATCTTGTTTTTCCAATAATTTTTAAATTTTACCTTCAAAAACACTGAAACGCTCCACGCGCTTCGCTGTTTCCTGTCTGTCTTTCCTCTTCCTTCTCCTCCGCACCCAGCGGTTTCCTCTCTCTTTCTCTCTGTAAGAAAATTCCGATAAGAATTATAATCCTCTTTTTCTAAATAATTATTATATTTTTATCAAACAGAAACTGTTCGAGGGAAGTGATTTCTAAGTTCTGTTTTCAAGGCAAAACGGGTTGAATTTCGAAGAATTTGGTATTTCAGTTTATTCAGAAGTTGACGAGTTAGGGTTTCGGTGAACGGCGTGATTTAAGCGGCGAATTTCTAGTTCCGGTGAGAAATAAAACATCGTGTAGTCCTTTTCTAAATCAGTCGGAGTGGAGCTTCTGTTTTTCAACAGTATCGTCAAGTCGGCTAGATTTTGGAAGCGCTTTTCTTTAGTTAGAAAATTCTTGAAAGCGAGGTGGTGTTGGTTTCTTTTGACTGTTTCATTTGAAGAATTGAAAGAGTTAGGGTTTTAGAGTGGTTGATAAGGTAGGGGAGATGTCGTTATCTTTAAAAATGGAGATAGATACAATGGAAGACGTTACTTGTTTGGACCCCGAGCTTTTGCAGCTTCCTGAAGTGTCTCCATTTGCACTAAAAACCAGTCCTCAAATTGTCGAGGACTTGTTCTCTCAATGGCTTTCGCTTCCAGAGACCGGCCATCTGGTACTGCTTTTTTTCTTCAAATTAAAGTATTGTTCCTGTTTATTTGTGTGTGTATATGTTCTTTTTTTTCAATATTTCGTAGACTTTAGGTGGTTGCCTATAGTTGAATATAATGTCTAATATTGTTAACTGAAGTCGCTTTATAATTAGAACGTGAATTAGTAATATGTTGATGTCTTTGAATCTGACTGATGAAGTAAACCTTAAAAGTTATGACTGGTGTAGGCTTCCATGAATGGATGGTCATTACCGCCAGTTCCAAATAATACCCTTATGAAGAAAACTCAAGTTATGAGGAATGAGGATTAGATAGAAGTATAAAAACTGGTTATTTCAAGGAAGGGACATAATCACAGACATAACTTCAATGTTGTAAAAAAGAAAAGGAGATGAATATTTTTGATACTTGGGTATTCTGTGCGATGGATAACAACCTACTATTGTTAAGCATGCCACTGTTGTTTTTGGAAAGTGGGAAACAACAGTTCGACTTGTGTAGATGGGTTCAAACTTATATTTATTGCAACCTTGAACAAGCACCTCTGACATTTTGACTCAATAGTCATAGAGTAACTTATTGGAAGTTTTTATCGTAATCTACAGACACAAGTATGTCTGCATTACTTGATATGTTACGGGTCGTAATCTTTATTTTCAATGCAAATTATGTTTAGAGTTTGATGTGTCAATTTAACTTGTACTTCTTCAGCTCATCCCTTCCATTATTTTGGAGGGAAGAAGTTGTGAGGGTGGGGGATTGTAACACTGCATGCGTTACCTATAAATTTATGGTAGAATTTTGTAAGATATCGAGATTTTTTTAAAAATGACCATGATAGGAATAGTTTTTACTTCCTCTGATGACTGAATTTGGTACAGTAGGGAACCATGACAAGTTAGAATATTTCCTGCAGTTAGATCATTTTATTTTCTGTTAGCGGGATTTTCCTTCATTAGTGATTTGTCTCTACCAATACACAAATGTTTTTTTTCATCCAATGAGCTTTCATTTCTTGAGCACAGGTGAAATCTTTGATTGATGATGCAAAGGCAGGGACTGCAGTAAATGCCTGTGCAAACTTTTCTACCGCAAATGCTGTTGGGAACAATTCTTTGCCTTCCATGTTTTCTAGTGTCAGTGCACCTCCACTTTCCCCAAGAAGCTCATCTGGTTCTCCTCGCTCATCAAAGCAGAAATCCAGCTCTTCAGCTCTTGGCTCTCCATTGAAATTAGTTAGTGAACCAATGCAAGAAGTCGTTCCACAGGTTTGTTTGCTGTAGGAAGCCATTTTCTGTATATTATTATATTTAAAGCTTTCTTACATTTGTGGTTTTGGGTTATGAAGTTTGTCTGATAAGTGATAATTTCTTGCAGTTTTATTTCCAAAATGGTCGTCCTCCTACAATGGAATTGAAAGAACATTATCTTTCTAAAATTAATCACCTTTTTGATAATCCTCTAAATGGATTGAAAATAAATGGTGAGATATATAATTGATCTTTATCTGTTCATTTATATTTTAAGTTGTTTCCCTCCCTTCGCACATTATCTTCCAGTCATTAAAGTTAAAAAGAAAAAAAAAATTGAAAATTGAACGAAATGCTTTTCTTTGACTATGCAGAGTTTAAAACAGTGACAAAGGAAGTTTGCAAGCTACCATCTTTTGTCTCTCCTGCGCTTTTTAGAAAGATAGATGTAGACTGTGTGGGATTAGTGACCAGGTAGCACCCTATTCATCTTTATAGATAAATAGATGTTTTATGTGAATGACTGACTGCTTAAACACCGTCTGGTGAAAGTACTTGGTAGATGGTGTTGACTGCTTTTTACTCGATAGTCCTTCTATCATACATTATTAAGTTTAACACTTTGTTTCAGAGATGCTTTCATTAAGTATTGGGTGGATGGAAATATGCTGACAATGGATATAGCAACTCAAATATTTGAAATTCTTAAGCGGCCAGGCTGCAGACACCTCACTCAGGTTTGTTCTGCGCTCCTCCATTCTTAGGTTTTCTTTTTATGTTTGCTTTGAAAAAGTCCCGATTAGCACTTGTTGCTATGTTAAAATTATCCTTTCAAAGGCCTAAAGTTTCATGCATTTGATACATTTCTTCATAAGATCATTTGGGATTTGGTATGTAGGTTGACTTCAAACCTGTTGTCCGAGAGCTTTTGGCAACCCATCCAGGATTAAAATTCTTGCGAAACACACCTGAATTTCAAGATAGATATGGTATGCATTTCATTAATTGAGTTATTTTAATAATGGCTATCCAGTTGTGAATTTATTTCCTTTTTCCGTGTCTTTTTTCTCCATAATTATTTGTGCAAAGCTATATTAGTTTTTGAACATGCAATTTGCTAGCTAATTTGAATGCAGTCCCATTGATTGATTCAATCTCAAGGATGATGATGTTGACGGTGGAACATCATAGGCTCATAATTTATCAAGGAGATGTATGCATAGTATACAACATACGTCTAATGTTCTTATAGGCTCATTCAACCCTCTTACCTTTTTTAATAAAAAAGAACAAATTATGATTAACTTTTGGGAGGTTTCTACGTCAATGGGTTTTCTGAATGACTCAAACCAAAATAATATAACTGAAGTCCAATCCTAAGCCTTTGTCCTAGTGGGTTGACAAGCACTCAGAAGTCAAAACATTTCTTCTTTTACGGCAACAAATTGATATGTCCTGAATTTAGCTGGCAAGCCTAATTTGTCCGTGCCGATTATATAATTCCTGTGAGGATCTCAAAAAATGAGTCTTGAATCTCATGATAAAAATAATTATAGAGCGGTCATTGAATGAGAAATGTTAGTTGGAGAAAAGTTGTAAAACTCTCAATTTAGCGAACTCAATAACCCAATATCTTGAGTAATTAATGAAGAATGCATAAGGGATAATAAATTAATAACCAGAAGATTTTATGCAGTTCTTGTATGATAATTGTGTAAATAAAGGGTGAGGAGGGGATCATTCTCTCTGTGTTGTCATGCTGGAAAATACCTTTATAACAGTTGATTTTATTATAAAGTTGAGGGGGTGTACCAGGAACCATTTCATTCATTTATGTTCTATTTTTGTTTCACCGATGATTTGACATCCTGTACTACACAACTGATACTGGTCAAAATAAATTTCTTTGTTAATGTTTCAGCTGAAACTGTCATATACAGAATCTTTTATACCATGAATAGATCGGGAAATGGCCGTCTTACCCTCAGGGAGCTAAAACGTGGAGAACTGATTTCTGCCATGGAACATGCAGATGAGGAAGAGGACATAAACAAAGTCCTTAGGTTGGTATCTGTGTGAACTTCTTTGCAACATATGTGCTTTATTTTATTGGAAGCAGCAACCTACAAATCCTTGTACACCAAACAGTAATTATGTAAAACTGAGATACAATATCTCTGTCTTCTTTTTTGTTACTTGGTAAAAATTATTTCCCCTTACTCTCCTGAATGGTCAGTTAACAATTGAACATTGTGGAGAGCCGTGTTTATCAAATCGTTCTCATGTAAATTGTTAATGCTGTAAATTTTCTTCTTCTTCTAGGTACTTCTCATATGAACACTTTTATGTTATATACTGTAAGTTCTGGGAGTTGGACACAGACCATGATTTCTTCATCGACAAGGAAAGTCTCATCAAATATGGCAATCATGCCCTTACCTATAGGATTGTCGATAGGATTTTTTCGCAGGTTGGTTTGCCCTGGTTCTCAGTGATCAAAATTTCTGAATCAGTTACTCTATTTTAAATACAATAAACCTTTTCCTGTATATGATGTTGCTTTGGCTGTAATTGTAAATGCATGAATTCCATCTCAGGCTCCTCAGAAGTTTACAAGTGATGTAGAAGGGAAGATGGGTTATGAAGACTTTGTTTACTTCATGCTTTCAGAGGAGGACAAATCATCCGACCCTAGTCTTGAATACTGGTATCTTTATATTTGTTTTTACATCTCCCATTTCTGAAATAAGTTACAGTACAGAGCTTAGCTTATCTGAAGTGACTAGTGAGTTGAATTCGTGTTGTCCATGCATTACATTTTACAAATCAAAAACACTCCTTATTTATCCCTCCTCCTCGTCTTAGGTTTTCATTCGGAGAGTTTTAATTTATGTTTTCTAGTTCTACTGCAAAATTCTCTGTGGTTCATATCAAAGTATCATTTGTTTGCAAGAGCCTTTCTTTTGTGCCGTGTACCGTTAAAGATTTCCCCCCTGATCTACTGGATTAGCTGTCCACATCTGATATCTTTATAGGTTCAAATGCATAGATTTGGATGGAAATGGTGTGCTCACTCCAAATGAAATGCAATTTTTCTACGAGGAGCAGCTGCACCGAATGGAATGCTTGGCCCTAGAACCTGTGCTCTTTGAGGACATATTATGCCAAATAATCGACATGGTTGCACCTGAGGTTGAAGCTACTTTCTTTCTAATAATCATGATTATGTTTTACTTGCTTGTTGCATGTAAAGATGATTCAACTTGCTGATATTCCGCAGAGAGATGATTGTATCACACTACGAGACTTGAAAGGGAGCAAACTTTCAGGAAATGTTTTTAACATCCTCTTTAATCTTCATAAGTTTATGGCTTTCGAAACCCGTGATCCATTCCTTATTCGGCAGGTCAGTGATTGCACTATTAGCTATTGAGCGCTTAATTGATGCTAGTTTATTACTTTGGGATGACAATATCCGTCTTTCTTCGTGTGTGCAAGAGCAGGAACGTGAAGATCCAACTCTGACAGAGTGGGATCGGTTTGCACATAGGGAGTATATCAGGCTTTCAATGGAAGAAGATGCCGAAGACGCCTCAAACGGAAGTGCTGATGTATGGGAAGAGTCCCTTGAAGCTCCATTTTAAGTTTACCAAAGCAAGTTTTGCAGGACCCTTCTGAGATTCTGCTGCCTGATCAAATCAGCAAATTCATCAGCCAAAAATACAAAGTCAGTTCCCATAGTTTTTACATGCATATGTTCTGATCAGCATGATATACATGCTTTTGTGGTTTCTGCAAATTTATGCTGCTCGACGAAGACTCTTGTGTTCGGGAAAGCCGATTGCTTCATTCAACGAGGGACGACGAATGGACGATCCCTTACCTTCCCTGCCCCATTCTCTCAACCCAGGTATGAACAGTATTTTCCAGTGTGTTAAAGGTCGTCGTTACGTTTCATTTATCGATTAAACAACCATTTTCTGGCATCGTTTCCGGCGGGCTCATCCCGTTCCTTTTCCATTTCTTTTAGTTTCTGTAGTGGGTAAAAAGTAGTTCTTTTGGGATTCTGCAGGGGGGGAAAGAACTTGAGTTCCAATGTTATGTAAAAGATTCTACCTTTCTGTACAATTATATGATTCGATTTTAGTTCTTTTAATTACTGCTCCACCCCCAAAAAAATGAAATTTGCAATTTATGGACCCTAAATTTTAGAACAAGTTCAGTATTTAAATATTTCATAGTTTTGCGGTGTCTTTGTTTGTGTGGTGTTGTGATATTTTAGCTTTTACTATTACAGGTAATGTGTTTGTATTTTTAGCTGGTCATATAATTATATTGGGTCACTTAATTATTAAAAGTTATATTTGAATCATTTATTTATAATAATATTACATTTTGATCACCTAGTTATTAATATTACATTTTGATCACCTAGTTATTAAAGGTTATATTCAAATCATTCAATTATAAGTTTATAATTGGGTCACCCTTCATATTTAAAAGATACATCATTTGTTTTTGTTTTTTTTTCTTTTAAAATTATTTTTAATTAACTTAATATACAAATTGATAATTTTTTTATAATATAAAAGGTGACTTAAATATAATCTTATTTATAATTGAGTGATTCAAGTGTAACATTATTTATAATTGAGTGATCTAAATATAACATTTATTAATTAAGTGATTTAAATATAATCTTATTTTTAATTGAATGATCAAACATAATTTTTTATATTTGAGTAACCAAATATAATCTTACCTTTATATGTTGTAGGTTGCAGTAAAAGACTATTTGGTCCTCCTTTTCAAGAGGAACTAATTTTCTCAATTTCGAAATTGGGAGGACCTAAGATGTCTTTCTACCAAATTTTATGAATCTTGCGATTTAAAACAGGAAAAGGGGAGAGGAAAAAAAAAATACTAGAGTCATTGTTATTTTAGAAATTTTCCTCCCTAATAAACACACAATTGTTCAAAATAGTCCAATTTTCCTGATCCAATGTCACCAAGTTTTTCAATTATTTCCCCTGGATTTAAGGTTCAGGAAACAAAATTACTGTTTCCCTCCCTCGGATTTTAAATTCTTTGCTGTTTGGTCACCTTCACATGCATGAAAATCATGCTGTTTGTACCAGACAAACTTGTGTTCTTTCTCTTAAGCTGTCTTGGCAAATCAAATGTTTCAATGCTGTAAGAGATTTCTTTCTCTATGTTATCTGGGATTCGTAAATCTTATACGAATTTATAAATATGTCGATATCCGAAGATACGACAGACACGATTACATAAAATGGTTTGATTTTTCTTTGTTTCCAGATTCAGATTTGAAGTTTGATTTATTCCACCTATGCTGATTTAGTTTGTAGATATCATTAAATCGGAACGATGAAAGGAGTGGTAAAAGGTTTTAAGTACTTTACTTACATATTTGGTATGCATTTTCAACTCTCATTATTACATTATCAGATTCATGCATTATTGTTACGGGACTAGAGTTTTGTGATTAGGGACGTAAATGAGACAAGACAGATCGTGAGTTACTCGAGTTCGACTCAGTCAAAGCTCGATCAAAACTCGACTCGATTGAAATTGACTAGAACTAGAACTCGACTCGTATTCTTAATGAGTTGAGCCTAGTTACTTGATACTCTACTCGAAATCAATAATAATAATAATAATAATTAGTATTAAATAAGGGTTTTATACTTTAAATTTTACATAGTGATCAAGTTGAACATGATGAGAAGTTTGGAGGACTCTTGATACAATTCTCTCTTTTGCATGATACAAAGACAAACATAGTTGACTCTAGAGATAATAATCCTATCATATTGCACAAATATGAAGGAGGGAAGAGATAATAAGTATATAAATAGAATAAAGTTTTGCCTTACAAAACATTTTATTTTTTGCCTTTTGGGTGAGTTCAAATATACTTTTATATTAGCTTTTATTGATATTAGAGTTTAATAATTTAAAACTCAAATCAATTTTAATGATATTTAAGTTTAACTTGGTATATTTGAGTTTTTCGAGCTTTTCGAGTTCGAACTTTTTGAGTTTTTCAAGTTTGAGCTTTTAGAGTCCAAGCTTTTCGAGATTCTTGAGTTCGAGTTTGAGTTTTGAATTTGATTTCGAGATTGAGCTTGGGTTTCAAATTTGATTTCGAGTTCATGCTTGAGCTCAATAATTTTAAGCTCGTGAATTTTCGAGTATAGTCAAGTTTAGCTTTCGAACATTTCAAGTTGAGTCGAGTTCAATACTACTCGAACTTGACTTGACTCATTTACATTCCTATTTATGACAATATATACTATCTGTTTACACAAAGTAAAATTTTATATATATTTTTTGTACGTTTTTTGAATCCTTTAATAATAAAACTGATGGATTGAGATTATCAGTAGATATGTAAATATTATCACTTAGAAAAAAATAATTCCAACCATTTATTTCACTAAAAAAATGTAAAACTATGAGCTGTTGCCTGTTGGTAATATTTGTTAGAAATGTTTGAACTTATTTTGTTGCAGAAAGTCCCAAAGAACCTGAAATGCAGATTGGTATGCCAACAGATGTAAAGCATGTGGCTCATATAGGATGGGAGGGTCCATCAACAGTACAATCTAAACCCAGCTGGGTAATTATGTTGTTAAGACTCTTCATTCGTATTCGATACATGAATATAAAAATATGACTTTTAGAGATCTTTTAAATTTATTTTAAGAACTAGTTTAAAATGTTTTAATAATATTCGAGTCAGATTCGTACCGTGTCCAAATAACATAACTTTCGAGTAAAAGGGTTTCATCTTTTCAACTACATGCAGATGAATGAGTTTCAAGCACCAGCAGGGGGGTTTCAAACCCCACCTTTAGCTCTTGGAGGAGAAGATAGGGAGGAAGATCCAGACAAATGGGTTTCTCAAGGTACAAAGAACAAATAATTTGGTTGCATCATTTCACTCGTTTATATATATTGTCACGTCCTAGAGATGAAGATATTAATTTGTTGTCGAGAAAAAAATGATAAGATATTAAGATGTGAAAATGATAACGATGTACATCTTATTATATATGTTTTTTTAAGAAAAGATAATAATCTCGTGACAATATACGTTTATGCCATCACTATTCTGATTACAATTTAACAGATACCAATAATTTGAGTCGAAACGGTTCGAGTAACAAAGAGAAAGACATGCCACAACTGCCTAAATCAACAAAGCGTGCCACATCTACAAATGAGAGTGTCGTGTCTTCAACAAAGGAGAAAACAGATAAATCAAAGCAATCAAAGAAGTCTAGAAAGCCCAAGGACTCGAATCAAGGTACCAAATCGACTTCGAATGAGCTGAAGAAAGGTAAACGGAAGAAGGCGAAAGAGTTGGATGGTGAAGGAAGCTCGAGGCGGTCCCGAGCCGCGGAATCGGATACCATTTCTGAAGCAGAGTCCCAAATGAGTTATGCTTCAGATTTAATAGAAGGGGATGATAGCTGAGACATAAAAATTTGAATAATAACACATTTAATCATTTATATTTATATACTCAATCAATTTAGTTCTAATTTAACCATCAGTCTTAATGTTTAAATTGATTGAGTGTGTAAATATCAAGAATTCAATATGAAATTACACAAACTTTCGTAACTATCATATCACCTAATTAACAATAGTTAACGGTTCAATGATCATTTTGTAATAAAATCTAAAATTCATATTTTTAGGATAATTTAGTAATCGTTTATGTACTTTACTCTTAAGCTACGAAACAAGGCTTAACTATAAAATAAGTGCTGAAACTATACAACTTTTATGAAATAAGTGTCTAAAATATTTTTTAGCTGAAATAAGTACAGTACGTAAAATGGTTATCCTAAGTTTCCACCGGTTAAACTAGATTTTAATTTTTTACACAAATTCTACTTGGCTAAGTCATCACCACTAAGACCTGTAAAAGAGACTCCAATGCAAATTATTCAAACAAGTTCAGATAACTTTAAGACAAGACTTTCAGTTCCATTGTCAACAGTCAATACCTCCAAAGATAATAACCAGACCACTAAAAGGGAAGATTGTCAATGCAACCAAACTCATCCATCAGCAGCCAAATTCGAGTTTTCGGCACAGAAACCATTTTGCAACAATCCAAATAGATAAACAGCTAATCAGAGTAGCTGAAATTTGGCATCTTTAGGTCGATTTGCCGACAGCATATTGTACGCAAACCTTCTACCATCTTCTAGTTCCTTTATTTTCCGTTCATCAACCGGGACGTCACGATACCAACGGGAAAGGGAATGGTTAATCGCAATGCTATCGAGATTTGGTGCAATGAGAGATAAGTAATAAACAAGAACACAATCTCCTGGACCCCCAACAAAGCCAAGTATTTCCACCTCCCGCAGCATCATGTGTTTTTCCTGCATGAGACTCAGTCGCTGACCTTCCTGGATTACACTCTTCATGTACTTTTCTTCAACCGGCATCTCTGCTTTCCTTGCATCCAGCTGATAACACAAAATATTTTAAAAATTAAGGTTCACAAATAAGGTAACAATTAGAAGAAATAATTATATTTACTTGGACCATGCATGCCTATACAATCTTGCTATTTTAGTTGATAAAATGCATCCATGATAGTAAATGTAAATTTGATATAGTATAGAGTGTATTAACACAAAGTAAAACTTAATTATTACACTAGTATTAAATAAACTTGTCATAACTGTGAGATTATATATATAGTACTAGTAGGAATTTGAGTTAGGATCTATTACTTAGAGATAATTTTAGTATAATTAAAAGTCTAAAGTAATTAGGACTTCTAATCCTATTCAAAGTCTTATTCTAAAGCCTATAAAAAGGCATTGACTTGTGTAAACAAAACCATTCATTCAACAACAGAAAATCAATTATGTTTCTTCTTCCGTTTCACAAAAAGCTTAAATTTTCTTTTTTTTTTCTTTTTTCAACATTATTTTATTTTTCCACAAAGTTGGAAGTTGATTTTCTACATAGTATCAGTCTAATATCGATCCTAGTCCGAATTCTTAATGGGATTTCTTTCGACAACCTCTGAGATGTTACCCATAATAAAACAAACGGTTGGATTGGAGTTTTTTCAAGCAATTCCAGGTTCGACAGTAACCTGTGAAACAAATTTAGTTCTCGTGGAGGATAAAGGTATACAAAATATTTGTTCTCCTATTGCACTCTTTTCTTCTAAAGGTACATCAACATGGATCATCGACTCTGGAGCATCTAATCACATGACTAGTAACAGAGAATTATTCCTTAATTTTTTAGATTTATCTTCTAAAAGTTCTATTAAATAGTCGATGACTCTTTTTCTCCTATCAAAGGAAGGGGCTCGGTCCTCATTAATGATAACTTGTTGCTTGAAGATGTTCTGTTTGTGCCTAATCTTGCCTGCAATCTTATCTCTGTTAGTAAACTCTCCAAGAATTTGAAGTGTTCATTACAGTTTACTGAATCTGGTTATTTTTTACAGGCAATGAATTCGAGGAAAATGCTTGGCAATGCTAGCTTACAAAATGGTTTTTATGTCCTTCTCGGTAATCAACCAACTGCCATACCAAATACTTCTTGTTCCTTTACTTCTTTAGGACAAATTGATAATATAATGTTATGGCATTTTAGGTTAGGGCATCCTAATTTCTATTATCTTGCTAAATTATTCTCTAAATTATTTGTTAATAAAAATCCAAGTTCTTTTAAATGTCATATATGTCCTCTTGTTAAACAGACAAAAGTATCTTATTTACCATCGTTGTACAAACCTTCTCAACCTTTTTCATTGATTCATAGTGATGTTTGGGGTCCTTCTCGAGTGAAGAATGTAACCGGTAGTAGGTGGTTTGTCACTTTCATTGATGACCATAGTAGAATAACTTGGACATATTTGTTAAGGGATAAATCTGAATTAGCCTCTGTTTTTGAGAAATTTTATCATATGGTAGAAACTCAATTTGGATGTAAAATTCAGATATTCAAATCTGATAATGGGAGTGAATATTTTACCAAGTCATTGGGAGAATTTTTTAACAAAAAAGGGATTGTGCAAATAAGCACTTGTGTGGATACACCACAACAAAATGGGATTGTAGAAAGAAAAAATAGACATTTGTTAGAGGTTACTAGGTCTTTGATGTTCACCAGTAACACTCTTAAGTACTTGTGGGGCAAGGCTTTATTAACTATGACTTATCTCATTAATCGAATGCCTAGTAAGGTTTTGCAACATAGAACACCTAGAGTTGTTTTTTTAGTGTGTTACCTAAATTTTAAACCATTGTCATCTATTATTCCTTTTAAAGTTTTTGGTTGCACTGTGTTTGTAAAAGATTCTGCTCCCTCTATGTCAAAACTAGACCCTAAATCTTTGAAGTGTGTCTTGGTAGGGTATTCTTCACTTAAGAAGGGCTACAAATGTTACCATCCTCCTTCTCAAAAATTTTTTATTTCATTGGATCTCACCTTTTTTGAACATGAACCTTATTTCCACTCGACTGAAAATCAGGGGGAGAATAGTGATATTTTTCAGCCTCTCAGAAATCAGGTTTATTCTTCAGATTTATTTATTAATAATCCTTTGTCATTTGAACCTGATAACTCTTCCACTTCTACACCTACAACTTTTCATCCTTCCCCTATTGTTACTACTCCTCAATTCTCACCTAAACCTCCCTCACAAACTCCTCAACCCTCTAAGTAATTGAAAGTTTACACCAGGAAACAGAAAACTATTCCAGAGACTGTTATGCAATCTGACACTTGCCAAGAATTGAACTTGAGTTCAGTTGCCAATGAGAATGATGAAGGTAATATTCTAAGTAAGATTCCTTCCTCGTTACCTGAGGTTGATGATTTACCAATTGCTAAAAGGAAAGGGATAAGAGAATGTACAAAGCATCTCATTCAAAGGTATGTTGCTTATGGTAATCTAATGCCATCTTTCAAGGCTTTTACAGCTTGCTTAGATAAAGAACAAATACCTGACATTATTGAGGAGGCTCTAAATGATTCTAAGTGAAGAAGAGCTGTTGAAGAGGAGATTGAAGCACTTGAAAAGAATGATACTTTGACCATTACAGATCTTCCGCACGGCAAGAAACCAGTTGGATGCAAGTGGGTGTTCTCCATAAAATACAACTCTGATGGTAGTATACAAAGGTATAAAGCAAGGTTGGTAGCCAAAGGTTTTACTCAAACCTATGGAATTGATTATAATGAGACTTTTGCTCTTGTAGCTAAGCTAAATACAATTAGAGTTCTCTTAAGTTTGACAGTAAATAAAGACCAGATGCTGCATCAACTTGAAATTAAGAATGCTTTTCTTAATGGAAAATTGGAAGAAGAAGTGTACATGAGAGTACCTTCGGGTTTGAAGTCGATAAAAGGTGATCAGAAAGTTTGTGAACTTAATAAATCCATCTATGGTTTGAAACAGTCGCCTAGAGCTTGGTTTGATAGATTCACCAAGGTGATTCTGAAAACTGGATAGAAACAATTCTTAGCAGATCACACACTCTTCATTAAGATAACCTCTAACAATAAAAGGGTTATTTTAATAGTGTATGTGGACGACATAATTCTGACAGGTGATGATGAGGAAGAGATAAGTCACCTGAAAAGGTTATTAAATACAGAGTTTGAAACAAAAGACCTAGGAAAACTCAGATACTTTCTAGGCATGGAGGTGCTAGGTCGAGCAAAGGTTTAGTAATAAATCAAAGAAAGTATGTTCTTGATTTACTTAATGAAACTGGGATGCTAGGATGCAAACCAGTTGATACTCCCATGGAAGCAGGATTAAAATTTAGTAAAGATGACTCAAGCCATAAAGTTGATAAGGGTAAATTTCAAAGCTCAGTAGGAAAGTTAATTTATTTATCATTAACCAGATCAGATATTACCTTTCCAGTTAATGTTATCAGTCAACACATGACTGATCCAAGGGAGGATCACATGAAAGCTGCAATTAGAATTTTGAGATATTTGAAAGGGACACCAGGGCATGGACTACTATTTAAAAACACTCAAGAAAGTTCTATTCAAATTTTTTTAGATTCAAGCTGGGCAGGTGAACTGACAGAAAGAAGATCAACTAGTGGTTATTGTTCCTTTGTTTGGGGAAATCTAGTGACTTGGAGAAGTAAGAAACAAACAGTTATATCTAGAAGCAGCGCTGAAGCGGAATATAGGGTTTTAGCATTGGGAATGTGTGAAGGAATTTGGTTATTAAAGCTACTGAAAGAGCTAGATGTGAACCAAGAGGAAAAGTTCGAGATTTTTTGTGATAATTAGTCTGCCATACAAATTGCTCGAAATCCAGTTCATCATGATAGGACAAAACATGTGGAGATTGATAGACATTCCATCTCAGAAAAGATTACTAATGGGACAGCTTCTCTATCCTATGTTCCTACAGAAGAACAAGTGACAGACGTGTTTACAAAAGCATTACCAAAAGCTTCATTCGACAAGTTTCTATTCGAGTTGAGAATATACAATATATATTCTCCAACTTGAGGGGGAGTGTGAGATTATATATATAGTATTAGTAGGAATTTGAGTTAGGATATATTACTTGGAGATAATTTTAGTAGAATTAAAAGTCTTAAGTTAATAGGATTAAAAGTCTAAAGTAATTAAGACTTTTAATCCTATTCAAAGTCTTATTCTAAAGCCTATAAAAAGGCATTAACTTGTGTAAACAAAACCATTCATTCAACAACAGAAAATCAATTATGTTTCTTCTTCCGTTTCACAAAAAGCTTAATTTTTTTTTTCTTTTTTCAACATTATTTTATTTTTTCACAAAGTTGGAAGTTGATTTTCTACAATAACATAAAGAACAATTAGTACGAATTTAAAATTGAAATTAGAAACAATCGGTAATTCATATACCAAGACGTGTAGGAAAAATATTTCTCACCAAAAGAAACATCAGAGTAACTAAGAAAATAGAATTAATTTTGCTTAAGTCCAACCTAACAGACTGACCACCCTCACCCCAATATATATGCACTCCAAAGTGACAATAAGTAGAGTTAAACCATTTACCTCAAGTTTAAACTTGTGCAACAAAGGCATATGCTTGATCAGAGAGCACAACTTTACAAGCTCTGTTGTACGTTCAATTTGAAAATGAGCAATCCCAACTACTAATGTCAAGCATTTGAGGTTTGGATAATTTGGCTGGATTGGCGAAATATCCTTCAAATTGAATTAACAAACAACCAAGATTACTTGTACCATAATATCAAATCAAAACAGGATATATAGGTAAGTAACTGTGTATATATATACAGAGATTCACCAGCTAATTAGATTAGCTTACCACAAATGGCAGGCATGGAATATGTAGCCACAGATTCACCAATTGGGAAATTGCTAGACAGCTGGGAATGGATCGATACCCGCCAAAGATCCGAACTGGCTCCCATTGTCCAGAATAAGATACATCAGAAAGCTGAGGAACGTACTTGAGATCTATATGCACACGACCCAATCCTCCATATACAAAAGATACCAAATTTGGTGCATAAACCTCAATGCTTTTGATGTATTTGCAGCAGAATATATGCAAGCGTTTAAGCCTCAGTGATGAGCCACAAACATTTAAACGAGTAAGCAATTTCGAGTGAGAGACATGCAATGCTTCAAGCAAAGGACAATTCAAAAGGAAAGACTCTAGAATCTGACCGCTTACATCCACATGTTTCAAGCAAAGACCGGTTAGGAACTTAATTCCAGATGAACTGGAAAATTTCCATCCAAACCGGTAATTTCCACTGTCCCTCGGATGACTTGGTTTGCATGGTTCAAAATCCAGCTCTAGCCTTTTAACCTTCTTAAGTAGCGCAATCTCGATCCATCTATCGATATATCGCCTATGTTGTATGTTTAAATCACAAAAAACTCTCAACTCATCTATAGTTCCAGCTCTATGTAAGTTAAGAAACCGAGTAATCCATTCTACATAACCATCCCTTTCTTCTAGCATCTTCTTGGGATCCGACATTAATAACTTTGAAGCTTCAAAGTTTAGACTCCCACTGAAAAACTGGCACAAATCTCGCCATCTCCGTGAAAGAACACAGGTTCTTAGTGCTTCTTTCAGTGATAGAAGACATAAAATCCGAAGAAGCAGATCTTCAGACAATCCACTTAATCTATCAATCAAATTTTCATCATGTTCCTTCCACGCACAAAAAAAAAAATCTTCAAAATTCAAGGCATGAAAACGCACTTTAAGAAGCATATAATTCTTAAACACATACTTAATTAGCATACAAACAAGCAAAATGGGCAGAGATGCAAAAGGTATCTCTCCATCGAATTGAACAATATATATCTCGAAGAAGAAATATCATTTAAAAGAATTCATTGTTTATTGAACTTACCGCAATCACAAAAATGAAGGAAACTAATTTTAAGATATTTCACAATTATTATGCGATAAAAGCACAAAGATTTGATTCTCACCGAATTGTGTAAATGTTTCCTGAACATTTTCTTTGGTACGCGTTCGATGGTTGACGGCGGCACCATGTTTACAGCCCTAATAGAGAAGTTAAAGTCTTGAGAGGAAGGTTGTTTACTTATTAGGGTTCAAATTTTGATCTTTTATGGGGTAAATTACTATTTGCCATTTGGCACCCACCTATTTCCTTATTTATGCTTACCAGATATTTTTTCTCTCATATACTCTGAAACAAGATATTAAAGGATAAGTAAAAACTATCATGGAATTTCCATCAAGAAATTAATTATTTTGTTTTAAAAAGAAAATATCAACAATATTTATTTACTTTTAAAATTACATTTTTCTCAAATAAAATTTTAATTTTTATTTCATATCTATTTGTTTTTAAAATAATCAAATTTTTCATCTGAAATAAATGTTAACTACGAATATGAATTTATGTAAATAAAATATAAAGTTATTTTCTATATATATATATATATGCGAGTACACGAGTAAGATAGGATTCTTTAAATGTTTAAAAATCAAAAGAACAAGAAGGTGATTAATTACTTGTTCATGTTTCCCAGAGTCAACTTCGCCCTTTTGCATAGGTTTCCATCATCTTCAGCAAGGATAACGCTTGAGAATTACCTGCCTTGAAGCATATAAAATCCCTGCTCAAAAGAATTACAAATATCATCATCCTCAAGGAAAAACAGAAGCAAAACAATCAAGAACAAAGTACGATGGGGAAACATATTCCTAATTGTAGATTAGGAGTGTTTAAAATATGCAAACCTAATAAGGCAGACACATGGGTGCTTCACCAGTCCATGTAGGCTTCTTCGGGTTATAATAGAAATAAGCAATCATTTGGACCAATTCATCACCCTCGTGAAATTCTTTCAAGACCTACAATAAATTGTAGCATCAAATAAAGGAGTTCAGAGCAATTTGACAATTGACAGACATTTTGTATAATACCAACCTCTCTCTCTGTATACAATCCTGTTTCAACGCAAAAACAAAACCTGGGGGATTTCCCTGACTTTAAGAGCATATGCCAAATCTCTCTCAATATTGACATCCAGTTTGACTGTCTGTTTCCAGGAATATTCTGAGGCATCATTATTGACAGATAAATAATACAAAATAGTAGAACAGTTGGAAGGAAATTAGGTCCTTTCGATAACAAAGTAAAACACAATCCACTTTCAAAAGCAACCAAATGGAGTGAGTGATTTGTACATAAACAGAACTTGTGTGTAACCAAATGAAGAGTCAATAAAGTTGGTGGAGAGTAATTTATATTTAAGTTGGTGGAGAGTAATTTATATTTTATCAACATAGTATTTTCAGAGAAAAAATTCTTACCTGATGTGGCATATCAGTCCTCGGCATTCTGATATAACTGAATTGCCTTCTCTAGCTCTTTCAAAATCTTCCAACTATGAGTTGCTCTATCAACAAAATCAAATTGATGTTTTTTCCTTATTAACCGGTAATTAAAATATTGCTTATGACAGATATTAGGAAACAATTTGCTATAATAGGCATGATCACTCAGGAAAAATTAATTGGCCAGAACTGCATTCATGGGAAAAGAACGATTAGTGTGCTTGGATGCAAAACCAAAGCTCTCCAACTCGAGACAGTTAATCTCTTTTATCAAGCTATCATCAATCTCTCATTCCCAGACAATTTCAGAACCATCTTCACCCACCATATTTTTAATAGCATGATGCTTAAAGTACTCTGAAGTCCTATTTCCCCGCCCAACATCTGCACCTAAAGGCCAATCTGGATCATCCTCTTCCACCGCCATCTTCTTTACTCTTTTACAGTTTTACCAACGTCACTATCCTTCTCATCCTCACATCCACTGCTACTGTCATGATGAAACTCAATTTCAAGTCTACCCTTCATCACATTTTCCTTATTCTAAAAACTTCAAGATTTTGTTGTCAGATTGATTCAAACGTTCACTCAAGTGATTCACATATAAATCCTTCGACGGCTACACTTTCACTCCTACGATCACGTCTTGTCTTCTAAGGATGGTTGTTCCGAAGCTTTTATCACTGTTTCCATCTTTGTTATGGGAAACAACAGACTTTTGGTCCTTGTTTCCTGTTTTAGGTCAAGATTTAGACTTCAAGCAAGCTTTAGGATCAGGATAAGGCTCAGAGTAGTAATCGGAACCAAATTTTCTCAAAATTGCAAAGAAATAGGAAGGTCTAAAAAACGGTTATTGCGTACACGGGAGGGCCAGATGTTGTACGAATGACTAAGAGAACTACGAATAACATTAGAAATAGACAACATGTAGTGAGAATTATTATAATTTTTCTCTATGTAAATCGGAGAAAAGGATTTGGAACCATACCAATCTGAAAGGACAACATTTTCTCAACAACAGAGAATTCCCTATCAGCAGATAGAAGAGCTAAGTTAGCAAATGAATACACAACCTGTACCAACAACATAATAATGATGGGCAGGCCTAGATTCCCAGAATTTACTCCTGTTTCATCATTTCATTGACCCTTTTTTCAATAATCATAATCAACCATGGATTGAGATTCTATACTTTTTTTAAATCCAAAACCCTATCACGAAAAACAATATGCAAACGAAATATGTAACCAACAGGGCAGTTCATGATGTAAATTAATTGTTTATCCTTTAACTACAACAATCATAGATCATGCTTTACATACCCCTTTCTCGATACATGAATTCTTGTTTTCTATGAATATATTTATTGGAAAACTAACTTCACAACAGAGAAACAAAGAGTGCGGGAATTGAAAGAGTACTAGTAGGAATATACGTTCCGTTTGGAAAATTTAGGTTAAATGGAAAATTGTGACTTACCCCAGACCTTTCGGTGAGGATTTTTGGTTGGATTTTGATTTTTTCTTGAGAAATGAAACATTCCAATTCATCAAAATGAAGAAATGCAGAACAAAGGATGAGCATAGCATAGTTTTGTGTTTCTATTCTAATGAATTCATGTCTCATTTCATGTTTTTATGTTTGGTCGACGAGAAATGGAGAGAAAATATTTGGGAGGAAAATTAATTGCGTAATAAAATATTTAGGTTTGATTAATTTTAATTATTTATTTTTATACTCCTTAAAACTTTTTTAAAATTAAATAATTAAAAAATTACTTAAATATTTTTGATAAATTATTTTTTAATATTTTAAATTTTACTTTTTATGAATTAGTCGTTAAAATTAATTTTAATTTTTTATAATTTGGTCACTAAATTAAAATGTCACATTTTCCAAAATCACTTGTAAAATTGATTTTATCATATTTTTTATATAATAAATATGTATTTTATCTTATTTTTATATTTTTATAACAATATTTATTTTTATTCAAATTCTAAAATTTACTTAGATAATTTAATATGATCTATTTATATCATTTAATCAACTTAATTAACACTTAGACCCAGATCAAGGTGTTACAAAATGTTTTCCCTTATAATTGTTAAGTAGTTATGCCCAAAGTCTAAATTCTCAAATGTTAGATTATTCGTAAATAGTTGCAATATGTTTTTTGATAAAATTGAGAAAGAAACACATTATCAAGTGCCTCATTAAAAAATCCCCCTAAACCTAAATGAGGAAAAAATAGTACACTTGATAGTATTTACAAAATAATAAAAGAAACACCTAAGTAAACATTAAAGACTCACACACACATATAGAGTTAAAAGTCATCATGAACCAAAGCCAAAACTCCATCTAGTGGAAACATGAAGATAAAAAATGAGAAATCCAGGTCTCCAAATGAAGGAACATCTCCAGATTGGGCCATTTTGGTTAATCCATCAGCAACCTTATTCGTTGTTCGACGTATATGACAAATTTTGATCTCCCAAGATTGATCAAGAAATGAACAAACCTCTTTAACCAACAATATCAAAACACCTTTTGTAGTCCATTTAATCAAAATACGAACCACAATTAAATTGTTCACTTCAATAATAACATTTCTTAAACCTCTCATCCAAGCCAGACGAAGACCTTCAATAACCACGCAAATTTCAGCTTTAATAATTGAGTAAATACCCACACACTTCGTGAACCCAGATAATCACCCTCGGTACTATTTCTTATCACCCCACCACAAGTAGCAAAATCCGAAGAAGGGTTCCGAGAATCATCTGTATTGACCTTAAACCACTCAGATGAAGAAGGTTGTCAATGCTCATTAAAACCTTCACTTGAACGTGAAAACTCCCCCTGATGCCTCGTGGATGATTTTCTCAAAATGCATAGCATTTCGCACACTAAAAACATCACGTTTACTTGAATAAAAACACACACAATTTTTGATACTTCCACATGATCCATAACACCGAGCCAAAAAACAAGTCCCAATGAGGCATATTCGAACCAAAATAAGTTGGATGCGCCAAATTCATTTTAATCCAGTCATGAAACTCCATAAAAAGAAATTCAGGAAGTTTGTCTGCACTAACCGTAGCAACACACATAGCAATAGCCGGAGAACAATGACGCACAATGTGATCGATAGACTCCACTATATTTTCACAAATCCTACAAGTCGTACTATCTGTCATATGTCGTTGAACACGTTCGCTAGCAACAAGCCAAAGAAAAGAACGTATCTTCGAAATATCTTTAAATTGTACAATAATCTTTCATAAATTATCTTCATTGTAAACATTAGAACCAGTCCGAAACTCATACGCAGTTATCACCGTGAAAAACCGTGGCGCATTCTATTTTCAACCAACATAATCAAAGAAAGGAAATTGACGAGGAGTCAAACATGCAGCTAACCGATAGAGGATTGAATCAGAAAGGTATGCGACCATTTTCAACATCCCAAATGATCAACCATATTGCTCACCGTAACCAAAGACAATATTGCAATAACTCTCTGATCTATAACATAATGTATCAATGGACCGACATCACCTAACCAAGCATCTCGCCAAAAATTCACAGAATTTTCATCTCCAATAGTCCAAACAAGACTATTACGTACAGAACACCAAACGAAGCTACACCCCTACAAAGATGGGAACAATGTGCTCGATGAATTGTTTCTGGAATAGAATCATTCTATTTGTATTTTGTTCTTAGCACTTGCACCCATAACTGATCCGGATGAGTCACAATATGAAAATCATTTTTCATCAAAAAAGTCTCATTCTATTTGTCCATTTGCTTAAAACCAAAACTGTCATTTTGAATTGAAAAACAAACTCTCTCCCAATTCACAAGGTGCATCTCACGCCTTTTGTCATTAATATATTTTTAATAGATATTAAAATTTAGTTTTTATTAAAAAATAAACACTGTGTCATTATTTATCATTAATCAGGAGAGGTAATAGTTCTAAAAAAATATATATTTTAATTATTAATATTTACGTATTCAAACAATTTAGGTATCAAAACGAATGATTAAATATTCTTATAATTGTCGCGTTACCCATGTAACAACAATTAACGATTCAGTGACCATTTTGTATCAAAAATTAAAATTTAATACCATCATATAATATTTAAAAATTTGAATGGCTATTTTATATTTTTAAAGATAATTTAATGACCATTTGTATACTTTATCGTAATATAAATGTAAATTTCATAAAAAGGTATGAAAAAAGATTAATAATAAATCTATCCGCGGGAAAACATTTGAAACCCAACCAAACACGCGGGAGAACTTCAAAAACAAAACACACAGTTCCGCCAACTAGAAATCTTAATGTCCGCCTATTCTAATCTAACAAATCACAGCCGTACACGTGTATCTAAATCTGCACACAACGACCATTCTTAAGGATCTCCTGCCTTCTTAGGGATATCTCTATCTCTATAAACCTCGAGCCAGTCCCACTCCCCGAAAAAACCCTCTTTGTATCGAGCCATTTCCCTTGCTTTTGAGCAAAAAATGAGTCTTTCGACTAAGCAGAGTGTTAGTAGAGCAATGAATCCTTGGGTTCTTCATCTTCAAAAACTGGGTCTGGAGCTCAAATGTCCTCTATGGTTTGTTCTCTCATATTGTTGTTGTTTTGGTTTGTGTTTTTGAATCCATTGTTATTAAAAATGTTATCTTTTTTGCAGTTTGGATTTGTTTAAACGGCCATTGTTGATGCCGTGCGACCATCTGTTTTGCCAGTTAGTACCATTTCTCTCTTTATCTTTACCTTGATTGCTGAAAGTTTTGATTTTCATTGCTTAGTTTTCATTTTCTGAAATTGTTACAGTTCATGCATAGCTCGAACTGAGTTTGGCTCAGAGTGTCCTATTTGCAAAGTCCAATTTGCAGATCGAGGTGCATTTCATTTAATCACTTCCCTTTGATTTTGATGGACTAGAGATGTAGGTTAATTTCGGTTTAATGTATTTGGACTCTGGGTTATTGTTTATTGCTTTGTTTGAGTTTTGTTTTATGGCTGAAAAAGATTGTGCTGGTTGCAGATCTAAGGCCTGTGACCTTTATGGAGAATGTAGTAGGAATCTATAGAAGTTTGGATGCTGCATTTACTGCAAATCTTTCTCATTCTCTTGAAGATGGTGTTGGCAAAAATGATAAATTTGATAAGTGTAGCACACAAAGGTGTAATGCGGATAAAGGGCGCGGGCGCGCTACTCTTAACCAAGATGGGGTTGCATTTAATAGTTCTGGGAATGTTGATTTGTGTAGTAATCAAGTGGATCAAGCATCTCTCAGCCTTCCTTCCTGTGGTGATACAAAGGCATCTGACAATGATAGTGAACATGTAAGAGTTTGCCTTTCATCCAATCACATTATGTTGTACTTGGATGTATGAAGTTTTTAAATTTCTTTATACTATCCATGCTTGTGGTTGTATGGTTGCAGATCAGTGCCTGTTCTTTCTAGTTACATTGGTTCCTATTAAACTGTCACTTGTCTGTTCTATGTTTCCCCGCCTGGCTCTCTACTTGGTGTTAGACTGCTGATGATTATACTCTCTTGGCCTCATTTATTTTTTGTGGAACATGTTATCATATATATAGTTCCTGCTGAATACTTTTAGTTTATAATTTTACCTGTTGACATGGATCTTGATGATTTTTCAGAGTCTTGGAAACTATTCAGCCAAGGGAGCTGGCAAGAGAATTTTTGATGATATGACAAGTCAAAAGCAGGGCAATTCTCTTTTAGGGATTGATGGTCATTCTTGGGATTCCAAGAGTCAAAAGAGGTTGAACTATGGGCAATTAGATATGGTTGTCAAACCTATGGATCATTGTCAGTCAGTTCAGAAGGCTCCCAATACAGTGACTTCTGATTGTCAATTAGGATCTCAAAATGAATTACCTCTTGTTTCAGACCTTCCTGTGACATTAGATAACCCGTGTGAAAATAGAGCCATATGTGGATTTTGCCAGTCCTCTAAAATCTCTGAGGTAAATCCCTACTGAGCATTATTTGAATATTCCTTTTGTTGGTGTTTTACTTTATAAGTCATTGTTTTTGTTCATTAATTTCTCAGGCCACTGGAATGATGCTACATTATCTCAACGGAAAACCGGTAACAGGAGATGCGTCGTTCAGTTCAAATGTTATACATGTTCACAGCTCCTGTATTGAATGGTATTTTACTGAAAATTTTAAATTGTATACGATTGAAGTAAAATGGAAAATGTTTTTTGCTGGGGTGGATGGGAGTTTCAGTGAAACATGTTTATATAATGTCTGCAACCTTTTCTTTTTGCTGTTTTCTTGCTTCTAGAAATGTCCTGACAATGTCTTCAAATGCAGGGCACCCCAAGTGTATTATGTTGGTGAATCTGTTAAGAATCTTAAGGCAGAACTTGCAAGAGGTGCAAAGCTGAAGTGCAGCAGATGTGGGCTAAAGGGGGCAGCACTTGGCTGTTATATGAAGTCTTGCCGCAGAAGTTATCATTTCCCTTGTGCAAAAGAAATCCCAAAATGTCGATGGGACCATGTAATTGCCTTGTATGCTTTTATTCTCCATCTATATGATTCATGTGTCAAATTTTGCTCATATTTTTTTCTTTCTCTCATAGGATGACTTTCTTGTGCTATGTCCTGGCCATTCTTCTGTTAAGTTTCCAAGTGAAAAGTCTAGAAATGGTCACTCTTCATCCAAGTCATCAATTGAGAAGTCTAGAGCTTGTTTTTCTGCTAATGATGGTATGCCAATTGAAAGGTAACTAATCAATGGAGATGTCTTAGATATCTTTCACAGGTCTATACCTGCATTGCATGCTTATTGGAGGAGTTGCTATATCATTTTCCATCGTCTTCCACATAGGAAGAAATTGAATTGTCTGGAGTGTGAACTGACTGTAGTTCTGCATGCAGTGACCAGCTGAAATCCAACACTTTTTGGGGCCAACCAGATGAGAAAAAAGATTGGGTTTTCTGTGGATCTGCCTTATCTACTGAAGAGAAGGTCAGATTAGATGAAACTCATATTGTTTTGACCTTGTTTGGTGTTAAAAGCTATGGAATGGATGATTTGTATCGAATTCGGAGATTCTTTTGTCGATGAGATATCCTTAATAGGCTTTTCTTTTCACAAAATGAACTCTCTTATGGTATTTACTTAGTGTCTTGCCTTGTTGCAGTTCCTTTTGGTCAAGTTTGCACAAATGATTGGTGTAACTGTAACAAAGTTTTGGAGGCCGGATGTCACTCATGTGATCGCTTCAACGGATGGAGCCGGTGCATGCACCAGAACACTTAAAGTCCTCATGGCCATTTCGAATGGGAAGTGGGTTCTTAATATAAATTGTAAGTTCAATTGAATTCTTATTGAAAATGTGCTGGTTAAGTTCAATCATTACTGATACACAAGCTTAACTTTACAGGGATAAAGGAATGCATGAAAGCCATGCATCCTTTGAACGAAGAACCGTATGAAGTCGGTCTCGACAACCACGGATGTCGTGACGGTCCAAAAACCGGCAGACTCAGGGTATTGGATAATGTAAGTCTTTTCTCTTGTAGGTTCAAGCCTGCTATCACATTTGCAAGCTAATAACAACTTGTTTCTCTTAGGCACCAAAGCTCTTTCATGGCTTCAACTTTTACTTTGCTGGTGACTTTGTGTCTGGTTACAAGGAAGATCTTCAGAATCTGGTTGACACTGCAGGTGGTACTGTTTTGAGAAGAATGGAGGAACTAGCCGAACAAAATACCGGCAGTGATCCGACAATTCAGACGAAGATGGTTGTCGTGTATAACCTGGATGCACCTCAAGGTTCCGAGCTTGGAGAAGAAGTTTCGATTATCTGGGATAGGGTTAGTGAAGCACAAGATTTGGCCACAAAAATAGGTGGCCAGGTTATTGGTCATACATGGCTTTTAGAATCCATTGCAGCATGTAAATTGCAGCCTTTTGTCAACTAACTTGAAGTTCATAATTTATTTCCATTTAGCTTGAACATGAACAGCAACTCATACTAGGCATTGGTCACACATGGTTCTGATTGTTGTATGTATGTGATTTTATGTATGACATGAGTTTTTACATCTACAATACATGAACTGAAGTGAATGGAAATTTGCATTTTATTTCATTGTAAGAAAAAATTACATGGATCACTGTCATCGTTGTCGTAGACTCAATATCGAGTTTAATTTATATATATATTTTTTATAAATCACTGAATTTTTATTAAATCTATAGAAAAAATTATAATTATAATGAATTTAAAAAAATTGAAAAACAAAGAAAAGTAAAATACTTTTTATGGAAGCATATTATCAAAATTTAGAAGCTTCTTGAATCTTCTTATTTTTGTTCAATCGAGACACATAACGAGTGAATAAGGAGTTGTGAGCGATCTAAACCATCAGGCAGAATATTCCGTTACCCAAGATTGATTATATCGGTACACAACCATCAATCAGGTGGAGATCTAACCATCAATGACTACTGACAAAATCATAATCAGAATTAACGCCGATTCAAATCTCTACAACAATCGGCTGCTAGGGTATATTGAATCATGCGGCAAGAACAGATAAAATAAATCACAAAAATAAAAATAAAAAACGTGTCACAAAAACAGAGAAAACGCTTACCATGAAGGCATATATTCTTATTAACATATAAGAAAATAAAAGAAAAAATATTAAGATAAATAGTAGTATTAATCTTTTATTAAACTTGATTTGATATTTATATATATTATATTTAATATTTTTATTAATCTTTTTAGATTCTGTTAAATTTTATAGATTTTTCACTAAAATATTAAGATAAAAAGTATTAAATCAGGTAAAAATAAAAATATATTAAAAATTAAATCAGATAAAAAAATTAAAATTAAGTCTATGAAAACTTGTCCCGTTTTGCTTGTTGTAATCCCTGTGGATGGAGAAATTATATTAATAATATTTTTGTTACATTATTCAGACTAACTAATTAAAATTATCTATTTAATTATTTTTTATTTTATTTTTTTAACAGGTAAATTTTTATTATTATTTATAATAAATTTAAAAATATTTTTATTTAATAAAAGAATAAAATAAAAAAATTAACTAAATAATTTGACGAAAATAATTAATAATATATATTTGATGGCCGAAAGGTACGCATTTCTGCGTTCCTTATACGCCGATTACAGACACGTGGCTGTCTGGGATCGTTTCTTTTATATCTCCGCTATTCCATAAAGCTTAACGAAGTCAAAACTTACACTGTTACATGCATCAAAGAAAATGGCGTTGGCGGGTCTGTACAGAAGAGTTCTTCCATCTCCTCCGGCGATCGAGTTCGCTTCTCCAGAAGGAAAGGCAAGGAGAAATCGAACGACAATAACAATAATTCCTCTCTTTCTCGGTCTTTAATCTTTTCCAAAGCTGTATTTACATTCATTTTGAATTTTTAAAACTTCAATTTTGATTCTTTTTACAGCAATTATTCACGGAAGCTTTAGCAGGAGGAACGGTGGAAGGGTTTTTCAAATTAATCTCATACTACCAAACGCAATCGGAGCCTGCGTATTGTGGACTCGCCACTCTGGCAATGGTGTTAAACGCCCTTGCTATTGATCCCGGTAGAACCTGGAAAGGTACTCTTCTTTCCCCTTTTTTTCTATTTACTTGAATTGGAAACCATGCAGTCAAATTAGATTTCCTTTTCTTTTTGGTTCTGATTTTATCAGGGCCTTGGAGATGGTTTGATGATACAATGTTAGATTGTTGTGAGCCTCTGGAAAAAATCAAAACTCAAGGCATCACCTTTGGGAAAGTTGCTTGTTTGGCTGTTTGCAATGGTGCTCAAGTTGAACCTTTCCGGGCTGATCAATCTAACATTGAAGATTTTCGGGAACGTGTTGTTTCTTGTACTAAATCCGAGGAGTGCCATTTGATTGTCTCTTACAATAGAGCAATTTTCAAGCAGGTAATTGTTTTGTTGATTCACATTTCCAAATGCATCTACTAGTTGACCCTTTATTTTTGTCTTGACGTGTTTGCTTAGCAACTTGAAATTGTACTTGGTTTCAGACAGGAACGGGCCATTTTTCACCGATCGGGGGTTACCATGCTGGGAAGGATATGGTTCTGGTCTTGGATGTTGCTAGATTTAAATACCCTCCTCACTGGGTTCCTCTTTCCCTTCTCTGGGATGCCATGAATACTATTGACAAAGCAACTGGACATCTTAGGGGGTAATATGGTTTTTCCTCTTCATAAAGTTAGGCTCTTAATTGTTGTTACTTGTCCCCCCTCTATGAGTATGCTCAACTTCAATTTACATCTTGTTTGATCTTCTAACTAGATTTTAAAACCTACCCTTCATTGGTCGATTCTTTCAAATTACTACTGTGCTGTTGTGGTTTAGTTTTTAAAATTTCCTGATTGCAATTCGTGCTTTCTTTCTTCAGGTTCATGGTTATTTCAAAGTTTCAGAAAGCAACATCTGTGCTTTACACTATGGTACTTTAATTTAGTTTGTTGTTTTTCTCTCTAAGCTTACAGTTTACTACTACTATATAATGACTGTTGGATGATAGTAACAAGTTGTGATATCTGAATTATTAATAGTGGCTTCAAAGTTCTGAATGTGCTCTTTATTTTTCATGCAATTTGAATCTGTGACACGCCGGAGTTTAAAATCTTCAAACTCAATACGGGAGTGTTGACATTAAATTTTTGGTCTTATTTATATTATGATAAATGTTACATACTTTGATGTTGATAGTTACACTCCTTTCCTGTCTCTTGGTACTTCTCAAATCTTGATTTATTCTTTTGATACCTTCTTTATGTTCGATACAACCTTATTGTTCAAAGAGGTGATAACTAGTATTGCTTCTATTGTGGATCAAATGCAGAGTTGTAAACATAAGGATTGGAATGTAGTTGCTAAGTACTTGACGGAAGATCTTCCCCGTCTGTTCTCCTCCAAGGATCTAAAAGATGTTAATGATGTATTATGTGTTGTATTTAGATCAGCACCTTCCAATTTGCGGGATTTCATCCAATGGATTGCAGAGGTTCGGAGACAGGATGATGGCAGTATCGTTTTAAGTGAAGAGGAGAAAGGAAGGCTAGCACTCAAGGTATGAAGGGCACGTTTTTTATATCTTTTTCTCAACCACCACCATTTACTTTGTTGTTAATTCCTCCACTTGAAGAGTGAATTTTCAATTTACAGTTCAATTTGCTCAAACCTTTTTTCTGATTTCTTTCCATGACTTGGAAGAGAATAATTTGAAATTTCAGGAAGAAGTATTAAAACAAATTCGTGAGACTGAACTATTCAAACATTTGATGGAATATTTGGGATATGAGCGTTCGCTGTGCAAAAATCTGGCTTCTTTAGGTTACAAAGACAGCTTAGCTGACATTGCTGCAAATGTTTGTTGTCAAGGAGCTGAACTTTTAACAGGGAAAATTATGTCATCAAATGGATGCTGCTGTAAAGATATAAAACTTCTAAAAGCCGATTGTAAGGAACCTGTCACAGTGGCTTCTGGCACTGTAACTACTGATGGCACCGAACAAATGGTTGATATGCTGATTCCATCATCTGAAACAAAGCCCAGTTGTATGTGTGATTTTGACCAAAATGGTTGCCATGGTGTACCTCCATCAATAGGGGATGGTCTTACAGTACTTCTTTTCGCACTGCCGCAAGATACCTGGTTAGGGCTTAAAGAGCAGAAGCTACAGGCAGAGATGAAAGGTCTTACAGCTGTTGATGGTCTCCCAACTTTGCTCCAAGAGGAGGTACTGTCTGGTTTCGTATATTTTTTCTTTTGTGTCAAATTCTTTGCATTTCCTTTTAAGCATTGGCTTTATCATCCTCATTAGACAATTACTGTAGCCACTTAAGGCTTTTTGACATATCCTAACAAACATTCCATAAGCTTTTGGTTAAGAAAATAATTTTGCCATGGTCATGCCTGTTTGATTCTGGTTATTCAATTATGACGAATGTTGTTTCACTCAAAGTTTATCTTCTGTTTGTCTGTCCTATTCATGACCTTGACAGGTCCTGCATTTGCAACGGCAGCTCAATTACCTCAAGGCTGATCTCAATACCTCATCCTTGTCTGCTTGATTTCCCCCCATTAAACAAGTTTACTGAAGAAAAATGTTGGACAGACTTCTGCATCTGAAGCTTTCTGAAGAGCACTTGCATCATTTACTGTAATAATAGTTACATACCAGCCACGTTTTCTTGTGCACTTTTTACATGCAAAATATAATTGCTATATATATTATAGAATATATATCGAATTGTCATTTCATTTTTCCTGGGACACTTCTTGTATCATTTGCTATTATGCTGCAAATCCCCCACCCCCCACCCCCATGCTTGAACCACTTTCTTTAGGAGGGTTAGGACTTGTAGGAAGAAAAAAATGCAGGAACGAGCCATTCTCGATCTTGTTTCCATCAAGTAGCACCTTGGCATTGCATGCCCTGCTGTAGCTTTACATTCCCTGCAGCTGTATGATTTTGAATATAATGAGAGTGAAACTAACTTTACGGCAATTGAAATGGTGTAGCGAGTTCTGGTGATCAATGCCGCAATTAACTATAGTATATGTTCCCGAGTTCTTTTCTGGTTCTCTTTATATCTTGGACCACAAAGAAACTACAGAATAGACACCTTTTACCTGGCCAGGGTCCATCACATTACTCGCACCACAGCATGTCTGCAGCCTAAAAAGGCAAAACCATGCTCGCAACCACAGCCACGGTTCACATTATGGTCTGGTTTTGCTTATCGGTACTTTCGAAACTTTTACTTTTGATGCATTATGTCCTTACAGGCTTGGAGACCAAGGTCTTGCTTTCATTTACCTGAACCCCTCTTGAAAGATGACCTTATAGAATAATACTCTACTTCTTCTTATATAATTCAGCTTTTGCCTTTTGAAATAAATAGTAAATACCTAAGTGCTTAAGCAATTGTCCACAAGAACGTAACAAAAAAGGGGAGGTCCAAAAAATTTCAAAAGCTATATACCCTTTACCTCAACCTGGTCTATCCTACTAATTCAATCATCAATGAAATAATTGTTTTCAGTTCAAAACCATCATAACTTATTCTTTGATTCTTGAACGCTTCGAGGGTGGTGAATTCGACTCAGAAACACAGGTTCCAGAGCTTACATGATTTGTCTGGGAGGCTTCCGGTTCACCTTTTGCAGGCAACTCTGAGGTAGCACTGGAAGGAGTGGGTGGATTCTCCGGATTATAAGGTGACACCTTCAGCTTGTCTAAACCCGACTTATGCTTCTCAAACATCATTTGGAGGTACCGCCCTTGTTCTTCTATTTGCAACTGTAAATTTCTTTGTATCTGCAGAGAAGGAAATGATCATGCATCTGAATGACAGCAAAACAGAAACATAATTTCAACTTGTTAAGGAGAAAAAGATTATGTTCTCTCAAGTCCTCCAAGACATTATGATACTTTTAAGCCCCAAAATTTGTACCTCAAGCTGTTCATGCAGCCGCTTCTGGACTTCCATCTGTAACCGCAAAGCTTCATTGATCCCCATACCCCTGCTCCAGTTCAAAATGAAAAATGCATTTAGTATGATGAATTAAATAGACATCGTGAGACTTTATGGACATTGAATATTAGATGCTATGCTCCTTAAGGATTCTATCAGGAATTGTCTACAAGCAAATCTTTTCACAATGGAACAACAAAACAGGGGAAGAAAACTGAAAATTTTGCATATAAATTACTCCACAAAGGAGTACATGAACTAAGGGGAGTAGGGGACTCATCAGCCATCCCTTTCCTGGTTTTAGATCAGCATTTTCCATATGTTGAGTTTATCAGGCTGCTTGCAAGATTTAAAAGAGGAATTATTTCAAACCATAGAAGACCCTTGTATCACTAGCCGTGTTCTTAGAAGGTGAGATTTCCGCACTAGAAATGGCAGCGTCCCACTCATTTATAAAGAACGAAGGTCCTGAACTTTACTACTTCTTCTGTCCCACTGATATTTTTTTATCAAATTTTTTTAACTTTGAATTCTTATTATTTAAAATTTATAATAAAATATTGAAAAATATATTTAAAAACCTTCAATTAAATAGTTTTTAAATATATATTTTATAATTTTTAATTAATTAAAATATTTAAAAATTTACAATCAAAGTTAAAAAATGATCAGAAAAATGTCAACCTACAGAGGGAGTAACTAAGTATTCAAACAATTGGGCAATGATGCAATTCTGTAAGCCAGAAAAACAAATAAAATACCATACAATATTATTATAACAAAATCATTAGCAACCACTTACGTTTTCAAGTCCAGAGATGATATTTCTTCCATAGGTGTCGATTTTTTCTCCAAGGATCCTGCAAGTAAGAGTCACAATTTCAGCAAGATATACAGTGACAACCCTAATCTCAATGAAAACCTTTTATCAAATACATAAGCCAAGAAGGAGAAGGAGAAGTAGGGGAAGGAGAAGTAGGAGAAGAAGTAGGAGGAAGAGGAGGAGAAGAAGAAGAAGAAGAAGAAAGGATCGCTTCATTGATAAAGACGTGATGGAAAATATAGCACTCAACAATCCCCCTCAACCCCAACACAAGTCGCTAAGAGAAAATATTGAAACAAGTATTTAAAAAAAAAAAGAACTCAACAAAGCAAACCAGGCTGCAGATGAATGCATGCAGAGAAGTAACACAGATGGGAAAAAGGAAGAAACTTCAAGGGTGCTTGACATATACCTTCGGATGTCTCTGGTATGTATCTAGCAGTCCTATATTTCTACAGTTAAGAGAGTGACATCTCCAGTTAAAAGGAAAACATAACCAGAGCCTTTGAGAACACATACATAGGCAAAATCTTTAATAGTTAAAAGTGGATGCGAGTACCTGCAAGTGACTTTTAACATGATAAATAGTCAAGCCTTTGACTTTCATAAGCTTCAGAACGCCCTTTGGAGTAGCTTCTGTAAGTTGAAAGTACAAAACAAATTGAAGAGAGAGAAAAAAAGCATAACAGTTTTTGGCAAGCAATTTCACGATGGCTGAAAGGTACGCACTTTCGCTGCCTCCTAGTTGATTGACTGCCTCAACAAAGGCTTCGTGAAGTTCTGGTGTCCACCGCATTCGTGGCTTTGCTGGGGCACTATTTATCGATGAAGAGGAGTTTACAACAAATTCGACCAGCTACAGATGCAGAAGGAAGGTTTTGGTGTACTTTGGGTTTCTGTTCAGATACAGTTGTGCATGGTTTTCCCACCTGATATGCCATGTAAAACAACATGAAACAAGGATAAACAATGTCCATAAGTTCCTAAGTTTATGTGGTTAAACTTAATCTTCCATGATGTGAAAAAATCTATACCTTCGTTTCCATATCCATAACATTGTCAACAAGAAGCTCATTCAAATTGGAGGCCAATGCACCATCATCATTGATAAACTTATCTGCTCATTCCTGCCAGTCCTCAGATGTCATGATACCACTACAATTACTTATGGGAAAATCGAGGAAACCTGGATCTGTACACCAAGAACCACTATTGTCTTTGTTGGAATGACTTGACATCGTAGATTGAGGTAGCGTTAGGCTAGACGATTGAGGTAAGGGAAAAGACGCAACCTTAGTTGACGCCTGAGAAACGAAGGGACCATTTCTGGAATGCTTTTCACGAGGCGATGAAGATGAGTAATGAAGATCATTCGAAAATCCCGAGGATGATGAGAATATGTGACCAACTACCCCACAATTGGTTGAAGAACGAGTTTCACGAACCAGAGGCCTTGCCATCAGTTCCCTTTTCACAGACACCTGTTGGTCAGGCAACTTCCTAAATGCCTCTTCCAAATGTGTTGAAATGGCCGGTAAAGATGGTGACAAACCTTCAGACACCCCAAGGTTACTTGCACCTGACCTCTGAATGGATAAAGCAGGTCGTGCCTCCATAATTGTCCTTAAGTTAAAAATGAAGTTGTCAATTGTTTGGTCAACCAATATTAGCTTAACTGGCATAGCTCATACTGTTGTGTTGCATAGTTATAACCCAATGAAAGCTCCAGAAAGCAATGAAAATGCTAAAAGAAAAAGTTATGGCTTTTGACATCAATAAACATGCTGATGAATACAAGTAAATGTAAGCATTAAACAATCGTAAACACAACGGAAAATGATCGAAATAAATACATCCAGCCATTGTCAAAATCTTATGCCAAATGAGACGTGGTTGCACCACCGTCGAGCATTGTCAAAACCTTATGCCAAATGAGATGTGGTTGCACCACCGTCGAGCTCGTCGGACCACCGCGGTAACACCTCGAACCACCATAAAATATAAAGAACTCAGCTACAAAAAGAAACTAAAACGCCAAGATCTTCTAAGCACTCAAAAACCTCAATAGATGGAATACTTTATGCAAATGAATTGGTTGTGTTTTTATGCTTAGGGACCTTAGGCTAGGTTGGTATTTATAGGGGTTCATCTATCATGAACCACCAACCAAATGGACAAAAAAACCCCTGTAACTACACGACACTAACACCTTAACCGTCCACTCACCTTCACATGAACTGTAATGTGAAGACGGGTACATCACGTTTCAACAACGTGAAATCCTTATCCATTGTGGATCATGGAATTGTGAGAAACTCACCCATAAAAGAACTGAAATTAGTTCCTACATTCTCTCACTCGGTTCGTATTGTCCGTGAAAACTTAAAGTTAAAACATAATGTATGAATCATAGCGATATTTCCTCTCGTGATTGAGTTATATCTTCTATGTATCACAATACATTAAGTTTTAACACTTTAGCCCATATACTTAATGAATAAACCCAATGTTTATTCTAGGTTCAAACTTTAGTGATATTTCTCGAAACAATAAACTTAATGTGTACACAACATAAATGAGAAATATCAAACTTTATTAGAGTTTCAATAGAATTGTTCTTACAATGAAAAATTACAAAGTAGAAACAAGCCCCATAGTGACAACATGATCCTTAAATTTATGTGGTGGCATGCCCTTAGTCAAAGGATTAGCTAACATCTGCTCAGTGTTAATGTGCTCAATGACCACTTTATTTTCCTTAACACGTTTCCTTATGCCTAGATACTTAATGTCGATGTGTTTACTTCGACTTCCACTTCTGTTGTTCTTAGCCATAAAGACAACAGCTAAATTGTCACAATATATCCTTAATGGCTTAGAGATTGAATCCACGAGTTTAAGCCCCAAAATGAAACTCTTTAATCATATTCCATGTGAGATAGCTTCAAAACATGAAACGAACTCGACCTCCATAGTGGAAGTAGCAGTTAAGGTCTGCTTAATACTTCTCCAAGATATAGCTCCGTCGGCAAACATAAATATGTAACCTGATGTTGATTTACGCAAATCAACACAACCAACAAAGTCTGAATCGGAGTAGCCAATCACATCCAAATGGTCGGATCGTCTATATGTAAGCATGTATTCTTTTGTCCCTTTGAGGTATCTTAAAACCTTCTTTGCAGCTTTCCAGTGGTCTATACCTGGATTACTCTGATATCTTCCCAACATCCCAACGGCAAATGCAATGTCAGGTCTTGTATAGACTTGAGCATACATCAGGCTTCCAACAGCAGAAGTGTATGGAATGTTTCTCATTTGCTCATTCTCAAATTTGTTCTTCGGGCATTGGTTCAAATTGAACTTATCACCCTTCACGATAGAAGCAACACTAGGTGAACAATCTTTCATCCGAAATCTTTCTAAAACTTTGTTGATATAGGTTTCTTGAGATAGACCTAAGACACCTTTATGTCTATCACGATGAATCTTAATGCCAATGACATAAGATGCATCACCCATATCTTTCATATTAAAGTTTTTAGAAAGAAATTGTTCCACCTCATGTAGTATACCCCTGTCATTCGTTGCAAGTAAAATGTCATCCATATAGGATAAGGAAACAAATTTTATTCCCACTGACCTTCTGGTATATACATTGATCCATGATATTCTCAACAAAACCAAATGAAGAGATAACTTTATGGAATTTTAAATACCACTGTCAGGAGGCTTGTTTCAATCCATATATGGATTTCTTTAACTTGCAAACTAAATGTTCATCATCACTAGAGGAAAATTCTTCAGATTATTTCATGTATACTTCTTCCTCTAGATCACCGTTAAGAAAGGCAGTTTTCACATCCATCTGTTGTAACTCAAGGTCAAATTGAGCTACTAATGCTAACATAATACGTAAGGAATCTTTCTTAGATAGTGTACTAAAAGTCTCAGTGTAATCGATTCCTTCTCGTTGAGTGAATCCTTTAGTAACGAATCTTGCTTTATATCTTTCTATGTTGCCTTTTGAGTCTCTTTTGGTTTTAAAGACCCATTTACATCCAATGGCTTTTACACCATCAGGCAACGGTACAAGATCCCAAACTTCGTTGCTCTTTATAGAATTCATCTCATCCTTCATAGCATCATACCATAATTGTGACTCATTGCAGCTCATGACACTTGAAAATGACTCAGGGTCATTTTCAGCTCCAACATTATAGTCAGATTCTTGTAAATACACAAAATAATCACTAGAAATTGCTTATTTTCTTTCTCTAATAGATCTTCTTAATGTTGAATCAATATTCTCTTGTGGATCATGTTGTTCAACTGATTGTTCAATAATTTCTAGAATTTCTTAAACAACTTGATCTATTGGAGTGTTTTCAGCAGCTTGTGGAACTTCATTGATTGGTTGTTCAACACCCAATTGAGCTTGAGGGGTGTTATATATGATAACCAATCTCTCACTTAAAGTGGATGGTTGATCTACGACTATTGAATCCTGAGACAGATCACTCCAACTGATTGAGTCATTCTTAAGAAATTTTGCATTTCATTCCACAATTCTAGTGTTATTAGATGGACAATAGAATCTATAACCTTTGGACTTTTCGGCATATCCAATGAAATACCCACTAATAGTCCTTGGGTCCAGTTTCTTTTCTTGTGGGTTATAAATTCTCACTTCACACGGGCATCTCCATACGCGTATGTCGCAAACTTGGTTTTCAACCATTGAATAACTCAAAAGGTATCTTTGAGACAGCCTTGGTTGGGACCCGGTTTAATATATACACAACCATCTTAAGAGCATCAACCCATAAAATCTTAGGTAGCTTAGAGCTACTAAGCATACTTCGCACCATGTCCATTAAAGTTCGGTTTCTTCTTTTGGTATCACCATTCTGATCAGGCGAGCTTGGCATGGTGTATTGGGTAACTATACCATTGTCTTGAAGAAACTTCGCAAATGGACCATGTACTTGTCCATCTTCTGTGTATCTACCATAATACTCATCACCTCTATCTGTTCTCGTAATCTTTATTTGCTTACCGCATTGTTTCTCTACTTCAGCCTTGAAAACCTTAAAAGCTTCTAACGCTTCACTTTTATGATGAAGCATATAGAGATACATGTATCGTGAGTAATCATCTATAAAGGTAATGAAGTATTTCTGACCTTGCACATCCATATCTGGGTAACAGATATCATAATGGATGATTTCCAATATGGTCGAACTCCTCTTGGTACCTTTCTTTGACTTGTTAGTCTGCTTACCCTTAATGCAATCTACACAAGTATCAAAATCAGTAAAACCTAAGGTATTGAGTATCCCATCATTTACTAATCTTTTAATCCTTTCAATGGAGATATGTCCTAATCTCCGATGCCATAAAGTAGAGGAATCTCCATTTATAACACAACGCTTAGTACCAGTTTGAATGTACATAACATTATGAGTGGCATTATTTTGTAAATCAATAGAGTAAAGACCATCCATCACATAAAATTTCATTTCCAACAATTTCAGATTTATAAAATAAATTGAAACCAACATTCGAGAAATTAAAACAATACCCTAAGGGTACAAGTCTTGAAACAGAAATCAAATTTCTAAAAAACTAGGAATATAAAAAGCCTTTTCTAAAATTAAAACAAAGCCACTACTCAGCACTAATTCACAGGTCTCAATAGCTTTCACATGCGATTGCATCTTGTTTCCTGAATAGATATATTGCTCAGCTCCCACTGGTTCCCTTAGGTTTTTTAATCCCTGTAAGAAATTTGAGACATGGATTGTAGAATCAGAATCAATCCACCATGTGTTATAATTAACATCAACCATATTTGACTCAAAGCAAACGAGTGAGATTGATTTACCTTTCTTTTCAAGCCAGCCCTTATACTTGACACAGTCCTTCTTCATGTGTCCCTTCTTTTTACAGAAGAAACACGTGGACTCTTTCTTGATGTCAGCTTGGGGTTGCATTTTAGCTTTCCCCTTTTGTTTGGCTTGGACTGATTTCTTTCCTTGAGTAACCGTCAGTGCACTCTCTCCCATCTCTAGTATGAGCTTACACTCTTCTTGATCACACATGATCAAAAGATCATCAATAGACCATTTATCTTTATGTGTGTTACAAGAGACTATGGGGTTCACATGATTGTCTTCGTGGAGGGTTGTGATAGGCAAGTGGGAAACCATCCGAATATCCGAGTGGCTGCACGTAGGCTTTATTGTAACCCGATTCGCTTATGGTTAGAGCCTTGATCTTTCAGTTGCTGAGAGGCCGATGGCAATGGGACCCTGCAACTTGCAATTTCTTCTTACCTTATAGGAATAGATTTTGAGAGAGTTGCTTGGGTGTGATTTCTCGAACAGAAACATAACCATGTAGGGATAGACATTTTACCCGGCTCCATCAGGTTTCAACCTGACCCAATACGATCAGTCAGATTTTTTATGGAAAAAATAGGTTAAGGTCAGGTGATTTTTAAAAGTGACATCGGGTAAGATCAGGTTCGGTCTTAAGGTGTAAAATATCTAACTCGACCTGATTCGAGATTAAATATATAATTTTTTTCATAATTTTTTTAGAGATATTTATAATAGTGGTCCTCTATCTATATGTTTTCTTTTTATAATTATATCTTTAAAATTATTTTTTTATTTATAATTTTATTTTTAAAATTATATTTTTTTTATAATTAAGTTCCCAATTTTTTTTACAATTTAGTATCTAAATTTATTTTTATTATAGATCGTGTCGGAGTCGAGTTTAAATTATTTATTTTCAGGTTGAATCAGATCAGATTTAAAAAAAATCGGGTCAGAGTCAATTTTAAGATTTTTATGTTCAGATCCAGTTCAGGTGAGCCGAAAATCCGACCAGACCCGTATCAGTCTCTAGAACCATGGGAATCTTGGTTGATACGTGTCAAAAAAATATGGTGCTTTAGTTTTTATTTTATTTTAACAAAATGTTGCTTTTGTTAGTTGGGTAAAAAAAAAGACTAAATTGATATATTTTTAAATCACCAAGAATGTCATCATTAAAAGTTACATATTCAATTAATATTATGATTATATTTGGGTTATTTAATTTTTAAAAAAAATTAAATTGATATATTTTAAAAATAAAAGATGATTTAAATATAATTTTATTTATAATTGAAAGACTTAAGTATAATTTTTAATAATTAAGTGACATAAATATAATCTTACTTATAATTAAATACTCAAATATAATCTCACCCATCGTAACAATTTACCTAATTTATTAACTAATCCACTAGCAACAAGACACCAACAATATAAGACTTTTATATAAAAAAAAAATTCGTTCACGCTTTCTAAGTTTAATCTTTTCAGAACATGTGTATTTCATTCAAGTACTCAAATTCAAGCGCTATAAGTGCAATGTATGTTTTATTAGAAGGCTAAAAATTTAATCAAACATTATTTTACGATCACACCAAAATAAACTCTATTAACCTAATAATCAGGGACGAATTTACTTGCATTGTGGGAGGGGAAAATAATTCTATTTTAGGCCCCTATAATTTTAAAATTATTATAATTAAGTCTTTTTTTCTTTCTTGTCCCCCTAAAATTTTTATGATTTATTATATTTTAACATCATATAATCTAAAATTAATAAAATTAAACTTTAACCCTCTTTTTTCTGGTTTAATTATTTTTTAAGACCTTTCAATTTTAAATTTTTAAAATTAAGTCAAAACTTTCTTAATTGTTACAATTTAGTTACTTTTTAAGACATTATTATTTTAAAATTAATCGATTTGCCCCCTCATAGTTCAATCATGGCTCTATCCCTGCTAGTCATATTATCTCTATGTGGTTTGAGTCCTGATTTTTTTTTAATGCAGTCTAATTTTGACAAAGTAGATTTCAAGGACTAAATTTACAACTTATGTTCTTTGTGGATATAAAAAAAAATAGTGATCAAAGTTACGTATTACTGATTGAATCAGTTGGACATATAGAACAAAACTTAGGATCCCAATTCTAATGCAAAATATTTATCAAAATACATTCTCAAAATCCAGTAATCACAGTTTCTGCAAGTGTTAGGTGTGTATGTTTCTATATCTACATCAAAAGTATCTTGTTTTACCTGTCTATGGTTTCCATGCTCAGATCAGATGATTACAAATTCAGCCATCTCTACCAACAACTGCAAAACCGAAATCGAAAAAAGCTGTGAAAACAGACACAGATTAAGCATTTCTGTAACAATCTCATCGATTCAACTTACCCTTTTCGTTCAACTCTTCGATGATAATATTTGAATCCCTGAGAAAATCATTTCTAACAGTCGAGGCATGAACATCACTTTGTTCGTACTCTAGCTGCATGAGAAAGGTCACGAGACAGGCGTCGCATTGGAGGCCTCCGGGGCCATCAGGCATTATAGCGAAACCGGAGGGAGTTACGTTAGCTAGTCTACGATCACTCGTCTGGTAAATGCTTTCCACTCCACCAGCAATGTGAAAGTTCACCAACTCTTCAGGCATAGTTTTGGATAGGATAAAGGAGCAATATTTGTCCTTAGAAACCTCCTGTAAGCAGTATAAGGACCCCTACTCGAGTATAAAGTGGAAACTAAAGAATGTGAGCAAACACTTGTGCAGAAAAGGAAAATTTCAGGTTTTATTTGTGACCAGATTTTTACCTGTTTTGTATTCCTTTTGTACAGAGAGATGATGTTGCTTTTATCATCAGTAGCAAATGTGAACAGTTGCTCAGGCTCCTCTTGGCCATTGTCAAAATCAGAATTTGCAGACGCAAACTGTAATGCATGTTCTATTTCATCAGAAATGGACAACAGTCGGTTAGAAGGTTGGAAATTAGAGATTTATTTTCTTTCTTACCACCAACTGTAGACACCGTTTCGTTAAAAATTGAAGAACCGAGAGCGGTTTAGCTTGAACCCTGAAACTGTTTAGGCAGGCAAAGGCAGTTCGTTCTGTTAGTGAATTATTACGCAGAATCCTTATTGGATCTCCATCATTAATTGCTAGAGTGACTGCAACTTCATCAGGATGCTGAGAAACACATTCCATAAAGAAACGCTTCATGGCTTGGGTTAAAGACAAGAGATAAGAACCAGCTGCTGCACACCACAACACCAAGAAATGCTAGAATAAAAAAGTTCAAGGTCCGGGATTAAAACTGAAAAGAAAACAAGGCTTATTTTTACCTCCGTGATGCACATCAATTTTGAGATCAGCGAAAGAGCTCTTGTCGCGCTTCAGCTTCCATAACAGTGTGCTTATCCAACGATCTGCACCGTATGCCAAGTTGGAATTGGTTATTGAGGAGTACATTGTTTCTCTGGTTTTTTTCACTTCGACATTCTCAATCCAGATAATCTGGTCCAGAAAAATTGGAATACAAGTTGAATAATGCATTTACATTACAATGAAGCAACTGCAAGGTAAAAGCAAGTTCTAAAAGACTACAAACCTCACAATCTTTAGGTCCATGTTCCCTGATTATGACCCCTGATGGTCTCTTTTCACTATTATACCTTGCAAAAGGATCACCAAAATAATGGCTATTGAAATCAACAATTATGTGAATTCCATCCATTATCTCTTTATCATATCGCAAAAACTCGAAATATCTAGTAGGCACTAATGTTGACGGTAGTTGAATCTCTGCATACACCTGTACCAAACATATATACACGGAACGTACAAGTTTATTAAAGGAGACAAAGCTAAAGGCAATCGAGCATGCGATCTCATTTAAACCAACATGTATTGGTTGACGGATGAACAAATGGCACTAACCAAATATAGGAGAACTCCATGTAAGAAGATCAGTTTACCTGTATTGCACCCCGGATGCTTGCATCAATCGTATTTAAATCCCGAATACATGCATTTGCTTCATACTCCTCTCCATGTTTGACCAAGGGAAATAGTGACTTACACCACTTATTGTCCTGGGAAAATATACAACAAGAACATAAGAAGGGACAACTAGAACAAAACAAGTTCAGTATGAAGAAAACTGAATCAAGGGAGCAAGAAAGATCTGAAATACTCACCACATGCATCATGATACTGACCATTTCGGATGCTGTGATATCTGGAATGACTGCAGTTGCAACAGAGAATTCTATCTTTCTTCCAGGACAAGGTGGAGTTCGGAACTCATTTACAAGATCATCCAGATTACCTAACGCGGGCTTTGCTCGAACCCAAGTGCCTGCGTCCTTTGCCAATGTCATGACCTCCAGATAAGCCGCCTTACAGTGATTGTTTGTAAATTGCAATTTTTGGAAGTCACTAATTTGTTTTTTATATTTAGATTTTTTGAACATAAATGGAGATTCTCTATAGGCAGATGTTTTATTTTCGGAAGGATTATCTTGTTGTTCATGCATATCCATATCCGTATCCATAGAAGAGTATCCAATGTCTTTGTCTTCCTTTTCAGAAGTTTCAATTCCTTCTTCAACTGGAAAATATTCATCTATAGATTGATCGAAATCATCTACATCTACCTCACTACTCCTAGAAGACCCAGGGATCTGCAGCACAACTCCAAAGAAGACAATTTTTGTCGAAATCAAATATTCAAGTATCAGTCTAGTTTCTCTCTTAATTATCGCAGTTAAATGCTAAACTGATTCATTTTTATTGTTTCAATTCAATCAAAACGGAGATTGGGGAAATATATACTATACGTGACTAGTACTACAAACCATTATTAGATCTTCAACTTCTTGGATTCCGCCTGTCCAACATAATCAAAACTGAAAGTCAAGTTTACGAAAAAAAACAGAGTTTCAAGAAAAGAAAAGAAAAGAAAAGAAAAGAAAAGAAAAGAAAAGAAAAACTACCTGAAGAAGACTAATTAGCTGTCCAAGAATCAAAATACAGTGACTACAACTACAAGAAACAAAGTGAAAGAGTAATTAACCATGAAGAATACGAATTTCTTGGAAAATTAACGTGATACAAACATGCGTTTAACAATCAATGCAAACGAAAGCCAATGGATAAGGAAGAACAGGCTGAGTACAATTGAAATCTTTAAAAGAATATTGGAAACTTATCAAGAAAGGAGATAGAAAAAAGAGCTTCAAATCTAGCTTTCAACTCAATGAAGAAAACTGGAAACCCTAAACGGTTAAATAAATAGAGAGAGAGCAGAGAAAATACCTCGGAAAACAAGAACAGACTCAGATCTTTCTTCAGGCGGAGAAAAGGAGAGAAATGGGAATTAAAGAGGGTTTTTATAGTGAAGCTTAAGGATCGTCTCTGTTTTCGACTTATACTCCCGCCAGAACTTGAAAAGTCCCGAAGGATTGAAGGTAGTTATATGACTGGACACGTGTTTCTCTACTATTTGTCAATCTTTATATAAAATTAAATAATAAATAATTAAACTAAAGTTGAATTAATTATATCCGAAAACTTTAAAATCTTTTATTTTTAAAAGAAGCCTTAAATTTTTAATTCTAAAATTTTTAATCTTAGTCCCCAAATTTAAATTTTATAAGTCATTATCAATTTAACGATCATTGCCGATTTATTTTGTCATTGAATTTTCGTTCATGGATCGTTTTTTATCATTACACGAAATATTTTTATTAATTCAGACGTCATCTAGATTTATTGTTTACCTTCAACGCCTTGTTTTATTATTTATCCAACTGTCATTCATCCGATCATTGTCCAGACTCATCGTTATTGTCTAAATTAAACTCATAAATCTCGTTATGCAAGTCCAATTACATACAAAAAAACATGTCGTTTTTGTGGTATTAGCCTTTAATATAAAACGACATTATATTTGTTATTAAATTTGAGTTAAAATCTCATCATGTTTATTTTTAATTCATCGACAAACTTAATAAAAAATATTTTTTTTCTCTCATTAATTCTTTTGTATTCTTTTTCTTCCTCTGTTACTCTATCGTTTTTTAGTCATTTAAACTCTATTCTCTAAATTTATATTGCATCGTCTCGTCGTCTAAATCTTCGATCGTTTAAATTAGAGTTTAGAGCTATTTTATAAGAAAATAAAAGTTTTTTTTTTTTTAACAACCGGTAAATACTAACCATTTTAACTAGCATTTTTTTTTTTAATTTTCGGCCCATTAACTTCCAAATATGTTTGTAGCTTATAAGGTGTTCTTCCATATGTATACGTACATTTAAGTAGAGAAATCGGCATAGATCGGGATTTAAATTATAATTACAGTCGTATTTTCTGTTGTAATGTATTATTATAGTTATGAATAATAACAAATAAAATATAACTATTGTGGATCGTTATTTTTTATAGTAACAATTTTAGAGTGTCAAAACCTTAATTTATTCTATCTGATGTTTTTATAATGTGTCTCCTTAATTTATTCAATTTGATGTTTTTGTTGTTAAATTTATCTCTTTGGTTGATTATATTACAATAGGTACTCTTTTCTTCCAATTTAGACTTATGGACATTTTTAACGAGATTTATGCCAATATATTTTTTATTTTTATCAATAAAAAGAGTGTCAATTTGGATTGGGATGTTAAATTTTATAAAATTAGTCACGATTAAAATAGAGTTGTTGATGTGTTGGCTAGATCCAGACATAGAAGACCTGTAGGAGAAACAATTTATATCGATATACCGCCTATTGTATAGGAAAAATTTTAATCGCTCTTTTTCTCTACATAATAAAAAAAATGTCAAAACCTTAAAATAACAACTTTAAAATAACGGCTCGCAGACCCAATTTACAATCCCTAACTTGGATATTTATGTTTTCAGACGAATGACCTAAGCTGAGATCCCAGCACCTGATTCTCTAAGTCATGGCTATCTATACGAAGAAAATAGCTCGTTCATAAGCATTCGTATCAAACTGATTCGCTGCTAAGTTCTTTACCCTTTCACATTCGCATACCCAGAAAGCCATCTTCATGTTCCAATGCTAACGCAGCAGCTCCAATGGCTGCCTATTACCTAGTTAAAATTTGGTGTGCCGTACTTGTTGGGAAGCTAACCCAGTGGCATATCCCTTGGCAATGAGTCGAATACAAGAGCTTTTGTGTTTCTTTCTTCACACTCCTGCCTTCATCTTTGCCTTTACTTGCATGGTATAGAATCATCAAAGAGGGTCGGTATAAGGATGATATTATCACTGTTGTGAGCTTTGGATAGAAATAATTTCGGGTTTCCGTCGCCGGGACAAAGTACACACAATGATTCACCTCCTCAATCTCTTGATCTACAGAAGTAATGTCACAAGGCTAAAGGTGAAAGCACTAAAAGAATGCAGAAAGCCATATGTAGGAACTAGGAACCAATGTTTCATTTCATACTGTCAAAGGAAACCTAGCAGTATGATGCAATGCTGCATATCCTTGGCAGATGGGATTTAGCTTAATAAACAGAAAAATATTACTCAAGCTGCCGAACATGTAATTCGTCGAAAAGCTTCTGAAATCCGAACAGTGTGGTTCTCCTGCGGGAGTATTCTTAGAAAACCTTGGATTGATCTCTTTTCCACAGCCCAAACTTGAAACAGAAAGTATAAGCAAAAAGGTACAGACTAAATTTCTCCTCATCCTTGCATATGATAGCAGATGCTAAACTTTTCTATCAAATAGATTCAACCACCAATGATATTTTGCAAAAGAAATGGCCTCAAATCTTCCTGAAACAAATTGTTCATACTTCAGACCATGAATCTAACAACTAAAATCCCTCAAGAACTTAATATCACCCAATTTTCTTTGTGATATATGATATATCTTTAAGTTGGGCCTTCAGTAAAAAAAGAACTGATATCTTCAAAAACTTAACCTCCTTACAACCGGATTAATAAAACAGACTAATACTGAAATATAAGAGTTCCCAAAATGAAGCATGAACTCTTGAGTCTCGACATATCTATCTATTTATATGCATATACACACATTACTGCAACATAATCCACAAAACACAGATTCAAGGCTAGGTGATCAAGTAAATGAATTGGCTCACATCTTCAGTACATCAAGATACAACCAGAAAACATATTCATTCATTCATTCATTCATTCATTCATTATTATACAACCAGAACATCCAACTACTTCCGGAGAAGTTTGCGAAGTGTCGCAGACAGCCGAACCCTCAACAATTGATATTGTTCTTATGTCGGGTTATGGCTTGTGTATTCTGCTGAGTACAATATTGGTTGTTGGGGGTTCGGCAGAATGTGCGATGGATGACACTTCACAAACTTCCAAGGAATGAGTTGCAAGTCCCCTCTGAACAGATGATATAAGAGTAATTTTCATGCAAGATACAAACCAGAGCACTTCATCGATGCTACTACAATGAATCACAATGTCATTAGTTGCAATCAAACATGAAAAGAAGAAAATCATTCCACGGCAATTTAGTTGAATCCAGAAGTACTCATATGAACACTCCGAGAAATCAATTCCACTTTATCACAAGAATATTCAGTTTTACTTAAAATTCATATGAAAAAACTCGATTAATCAAAGTACAGTAAGTGACATTCCAAAAGTAATTAAACCTTAAATACTAAAATAGCATAATCTTATTTAAATTAAAAGAAAAAAATCCTAAGACTGCGTATAAAAGGTTTCCTAAACCACCGAAGGTAAATAACCTAAAACAGCCATAGAATTTGATAAAGAACAAGCTCAGACCTGATACGACCAGGCCCGGTTACTTATGAGCGGGCGGGGCACCGAGGAGACTAGCTTGCTGGAGCTCGAGCTCGGCGAACTGCTGTTCTCGGTCCATCTCGATTATTAAAGGAACAACTAAGATCAGGAAAGTTGTTCCGGCGATCCAAGCGGCTTTTCCAGTGCTACGGATGAGTTTATTGGAGACGAAAGCAGCGTCGCACGCCGCTTGCTTACCGCGAGAAACGATGCGGGTGGATGTGATCCTGGAGAGAATGTTGGAATCGGCTTTGGAAGCGGATCGTCTCTCCGGTAGAGAAACACCGCCTCGTCTGGGTTGGGCCGCCATAGTTTACTGTGAGGTAAAGAGTGTTTTCGTTGGAGGGTTTCTGTTTTCACGTAAAAACCGGGAGAAATTGACTATTAAGCGCCAATTTTATAGACCAGAATTTAGATTCATTGTCAAATAGGGTAAAATACTTTTCAGTCGATTATTTTTCAGAATGTTTCTATTTTGGTCACCAACTAAAAAATTCTCAATTTGATCACTAAACTTGGTGGATTTAAATCACTCGACCTTCGATTCGTAAACTCCGATTTAAATTATTTATTCAAAAATTTAAACCAAAACATTATTCATTACAAAATCAATCTGAATTTATCTTTTATAAAATTTGACCTCGATCTAAACTTTAACTTTTTAGAAGAAAAAAAAACAAATTCTATAAAATCGGATCTAAATACGTAAAGTTCGGATTAAATGATGTACAAGCTTGGTTTGCACTTTATTAAAATATGGTTATGAATATTATGAATCATATATCAATATACATGAATCTATTCGTTATTTCTAAAAATTTTCATATATTTGAAGAATTGTACCTTCAAAATTAGGTTTAAATATGAAGTGAATACAAACACTTTTTTACGAAAGGGTAAACTGTAACAAAAGTCATTTAATGGATATAGTTATATTTGGGTCATCAAATTATTAAAAGTTATACTTGAGTCACTCATTTATAGGTAAAGTTATATTTGGGTCATTCAATTATAAGTAAAGTTATATTTTAGTCACTCTTCATATTTGATAAAATACATCAATTTGATCGTTATTTCTTCTAAATCACTTGTATACACTTGTTAATATTAGAGTATTTCATTTAAAATCATTAATTAATCTAATACCCGAATTGATAAACTTTTTTTCAAATATGAAGAGTGACCCAAATGTAACCTTACCTATAGTTGAGCGATCTAAATATAACTTTTAATAATTGAGTGACAACCTTACCATAAATGAATGACACAAATATAACTTTTAATAATTAATTGACTCAAATATAACCCTACCCATAATTAAATGATCTCCATTACAATTTACCTTTTTCAGAAAGTGTTCCCTTGTTGTACGAAAAATTATTAAGTGAATCCTGTTCACCACGCCATTCATGGTCCCAATTAATCATCACCTCTTTCCTACATATATTTAGTGGGCGGATAGTTATTAGATGGTTATTTAAGATCAACGGTCTTAATTGCTTGGACCATAAATGACGTAATCAACAGGATTCACCTAATAATCTCTCCCCATCGTATATTTGCAGGTTTCTTAAGCACTTGCCAAGGCTCCACGATGGAGGCTACCGATCTCGCTCGGCGCCACACATTCATTTCCGTCTTCCTCTGCATCCCATAGGAAGCTAGCATAAGCTGCATGAACATGGCTGGAACAACACGGAAAGCAAGTCAAATAAAGAAATGTTTTCAGCATACAAATACACAATGGTATATAGATTAAGGTTCGATTTAATATTGTTTTTAAAAAATACGATAAAAATGATTTTAAAATATAATTTTAAAATATATTTTTGAATTATTTGATTTAAAATAAAAATGATTGTTATTGTCGTTAAAAGTGTTTTTAAATAAATAAAACATATTTTAAATATTTATTTTAAAAATATAAAAAATTAGTGATATAAATGAAGATATATAGGAGTAATTTTATTTAAGAATGATTAAAAAAAACTAAAAACTAGAAAATCTAATTTCTAAAAACTACTTTTAAAATCAAACTAAAAAGTAGTTTTGGTTTTAAAATTTATATATTTTATTATTTTTAGTCTCAAATTAGCATTCGAAGCCAAAAAAAAATATTCGAAAAGCAATAAAAAAAGCACTAAGGAAACAATGATGAATAATGAAAGAAAATTATTATGGTTCGGGTAAAGTATACAAATGGTTACTAAACTATGTCTAAAGATATAAAATAATTATTAAATTTTTAATAATTATATAACAATCATTTGACTCTAATTTTTCTTACAAAATGATTATCGAGACGTTAACTAGGTAGTTAACTAGGTAGATATGATGGTTATAAAAATTTAAATAATAACACATTTAATCCTTTATATTTACACAAATTATTTATTTAGTCCAACTTTAACCCCTATTATTGATGTTTAAATAGACTAAATGAATAATATGTAAAATTAAATATAATATTATAAAATTTTTAGAGATATTTTAATGTCATTTATGTAATTTATCCTTGTGATTTACCTGTCTTGAGGAGAAGCTTGAACTGCTCGTTCGAAGTAGCTCGAAGCTCTTTCTTCATCGTGGTGTAGCTCCCACACAAGCTTGGCATATTGGGAAAGGGTTTCGCCGTCTTTGGGATCGGCTAGAATGGCTCGACTGTAATACTCTTCTGCACCTTCAAGGTCTCGCTTGGACTGTTGAAAAATATTCGAAAGTTAAAACGGCGGATCTAAAAATATTTTTAAAGATGATAACCTTAAAATGATAGATATTAAGGACTAATTTGTAAAAAATTTAAAAAATAAGTAAAATGTTTAAAATTTAGAAAGTATTTAAAAAGGTCACCTGGTAGAGAAACTGAGCATAATTCCCTAGAAATAGAGGGTTCCCTGGATTTTCCTGCACCATTCTCTTGTAATAGGCCTCTACTTCACCATCTCCGTTAGAGCCTGCTGAGTTAAACTCGCCGCTGCCGCCGCCTCCGCCGCCACCGCCACCCCAACCGCCGCCACTCCTGTTACCACCACCCACGGCTGCCTGAAGTCCTATAGGAAGAATCATTTCTTGACCCACGAACCCTTTTTCATCGGCGACTTTAACCTGCTCGGTCAGAAACAGATTCTCCAAGCTGATTGAGTTGAATCCATGGCTACTAGTACTACCATTGACAGCAGCCATTACTTTTTCTTCATTTTCTTCCAACTCCTCTTCCTCTTCTCCCTCGAAATCACTGTCTTCTTCTTCGTCTTCTTCGTCTTCTTCCTCGCACCTGGCTCCTGAACTATAAAACGAAAAGGAAGGGATGGTCTGCAACATCAAACACTTCTTTCTTTCAGAGAGTTTCTTCTGTTGGTTCTGATAGTATAATTCTTCATTTCCGTTGCAAGCAGAATAAGCAAGTCCTTCCAAGTTCCCATCAGACTGAGCCCGTCGAATTCCTTTGAGTTCTAAATCTGAAAACTGGTCGACAACAGAAGGAGATATAGGAGATGAACCGCAAGAAACTGCCATGGCCAGGTGTAGTGAGCCTGGAGAGGGATGGAATGAGAGTCTGTTATGGTTATGGCCATGAAATGAGGTTGATGGGTAGTGGTGCCTGAAGGGGCTGCTGGTTTCATGGCAGTGATTGTTGTTGCTGGGAGTATCTGCTGCTATGGAAGATACGAGTGATCCCAGAACCGGAGTTGAAGAACTTCTCAGCAGCATTTTTTCTTCTCTGTTGCGTTTTCTGGTGACGATGGTGCTTTTTGTGGTGGTTGTTTGCTGCCTTGGGATGGCAAATCCTGTGAACAAATTGAAGAGATGGCCGGTGAGAAAACTAAAATATCTTTCTATAATAACAGGACAAAAATTATGTGTACCCAACAAAAATAAATAAATAAATAAATTTTAAGATTTAATTATAGATTTTAAATTTTAAAAATATATAATATTTTTAATTTTTTAAATTTTAATCTCAAATTATAACTTTAAATTTTAAATTTATATTTTTAATATAAAAATTAACAATTAAGTAAATAAAATATCGTAAAAAGATAGATAATTTTTATTCTTATACGAAACTAAATAGAATAGAAATTATTTACTTTTTTTAGTACTCTTATTTATACTTACATTAAAAATTATATTTAAGATTTAGGTTTAAAGTTTAAAGAATTTAAATATAATTTATAGTGTATTTATAATTTAAATTTTAATATTTTTAATAAATTTTAATGTTTAACATAAGATAAAACATAAAAGTTGTACAAATGAATAATCTAAGATTATAATTTCATGTCTTAGTAGTGGAAAAACTATTCCACAAAATAAACTATATTAAATATAGTTAAACGTTAAAGTTTAGTATCGATTATATAAATAAATTATAATTAATATTGTTTTAATATTAAATTTTAGTTTAGATTTTAATTATACTATTGAACGTTATCGATTTTAATAGTCCGTTGATATAATAAAAGCTTAATCTAAAGTTCAATAATAAAATATAATCAATTTTTAATTTTATGGTATATTTAGTATATATTAAAAAATTTAATGATATTTAATATAGTTTACTTTTTAATTTTATTCTAGAACCCTAAAAATTTAAATTTTAAAATCAAACACTAAAGATAAATCTCTAAACTTTAAACTAAACTTCTTAATCTAAACTGGACTCGCTCGTGAAAAACTAATTTCTCGACGCTAATATATAAAATATTTTCTCGTAAATTAATATCATATCTTTAGAATTTGTGTAGAGTAAATAAATATTAAAATTCGAAACTAAATATTAAAAAATTAAAATAATTAAACATACCTCAGTTTTAGGAAATGAAACAGCTTCTAAGGAACAGTTTAGGAAAGAAATGCAAAAATATTGAGAATCAAAGTTGGTGTCATTATTGACATTTTTTATAGGGAAGAGAAGGCAAATAGGAAATGAACATGCAGTTTCCTGTTTGGTTACTCAGAAATTTATAGGAAATTTAAAAGTATTTTCCAAAAAAATTTTGAATCTTTTGTGTGGTGGATATTAATAGGAAATGAACAAGTTGAAATAAAAAAAAATTTAATTTAAAATTTAATGTCTGCTTTATAATAAAAAATTAATTGTTTTATTATAATTTGTTAAAATTTAATTCTCCTACTTTAATAGCGAGATATTTAATTTAATTTTAAAGATAATTATTTTATACACATAAAAATTAAAAGATTTCATGAATGTCGCGGATTTAAAGTTTAGAGATTATGATTAGAATTAGAGTTTAAGATTAAAATCTAAGATTTATATGTTAAAATCTAAATTATTCATTATATTACTCGAAAATTTAAACTCTAAATTTAATATCATCCCTAAATTTAAAGCTCTTAAATCTAAATCATAAACTTAAATTCTTATAGTGAAACCCTAAATCTTAAAACTAACCTATTTTAAAAAAATATATATTAATTTTTATTGTAATATAAATTATTTATTTAATTATTATTTTGTTTATTTAGATTATTAAAGTTTTGTTTTTTTATTAATTTTTTGGTTCTTACGCATAAATTATTGAATTATCAAATTAAGATAATGATAAAAAAAAATAATATTAAATTAAGTAAATTTTTATTTGTATGTTATAAAAGATAAACTTTGAGTAAATTATAATAGATGTCACTCAATTAAGGGTAAAGTTATATTTAGGTTACTCAATTGTTAAAAGTTATATTTAAGTCACTCAATTATAGGTAAAATTGTATTTAAGTCACTCAATTATTGATAAGGTTATATTTAGGTCACCTTTCATATTTAAAAAATATATATCATTAACTAATAATTTTAAATGAAATACTATAATATTAATAAGAGTATGCAGGTGATTTAAAAAAACTAAATTAATATATTTTTTAATATAAAGAATGATCGAATATAATTTTACCCATAATTCAGTGATTTTCATTATAGTTTACTCCCAAATTTTAATAAGTTAAAATATTTTTTTACCAATTATGGGTAAAATATAGGAAAAGAAAGTCTCTAAATTTTATTTTAAACGGGAGAAAAAGGAAAACTCGAAAAAAAATATTTTAATAGGTATAAAATTTATAATTTAAAAAATATAAAAAATATAAATGAACAGATTGATCAACTAATCAACCAAATAAAATAAATTAATTAATCGATTAAATATATTTATCCTTAAAATATATTTCTTAAATCTCAATAAAATTTTAAAAAATAAAATTCAGAATGCAAATACAAACAAAAAGGAACAACATGGGAATTGCTTACTATGCCACGCTTAGATTCCTAGCTAATACCTTTTGGGTTTGAAAATTCAATGGTTTTGCTTGCTTGGTATAAACCCGAACAATGAAGAGATTATATCAAGAATCATATTTATTACGTCATTCGTGGTTCATGCAATTAAGTTTGTTTATTTTTAAGTATTTATCCGATAACTATCTATTCGCATATTATCAGCGACAGATGCACATATAGCTAAGGGTGGGCTCGTGTACACCATAAAATTTTAAAAGTTTATACATTTGACTTTGATTTTTGAATTTTTTATGAATTAGTCCTTAATTTTTTTAAATTTTTATGATTGTGCACACCCTGAAATTTTAAGATTTTTATGACTTATGTTTATCTTAAAAAATATTTTAATTTGTGCCTACACTTACATATATTTATGGATCCGTCACTACCTATTACAAATAAAGAATTAATAATTTGCCTTAAAAACATAAAATAAATAAATCTAATTGATTGAAATTACGAATAACATAATAAAAATAATTTATAATATAATTTTCTCTCAAAATTAGGGATGGACACGGGTCGGGTTGGATTTTCGGCCCACCCGCACCTGACCCGAAAAATCATACCCTCCGTCCGTCATCCGACCCAACCCGAGTTTAGGGTAAAAAAATCCGACCCGATCCGAAAAATCATACCCTCCATCCATCACTGACCCAACCCGGGTTTAGGGTAAAAAAAATCCGACCTGACCCGAATCATTAAAAAAAATAAAATTTTAGGGACTAAACTATAAAAAAAATAAAACTTAGGGATCTAATTGTAAAAATATTTAATTTTAGTGATCTAATTGTAAAAAAATAATTTTAGTGATCTAATGTATAAAAAATATATAAAGATGGATCATTATTGTAAATATCTCTAAAATATATATAAGAAAATTACATTATTAATTCCGGGTCGGGTCGGATCAAATTTTTTCCACACTAACTCCAAAACTCGACCCAAATCTTTTATAAAAAAATCTGATCCGATCAGACTGGATCGAGTCAAAACCCGTCAGGTTCGGGTTCCGTACCCATCCCTGCTCAAAACCCGATGTAATATGTGCTGTAATTACCACGTTAGACACGTGGGGTTTTAAGACTCGGTTTCATTGCCGTACACGTGGCGGAACACGTCTTGTTTTGAACATTCTTATATCGGACAGTACAGCTAATCACGCTCTGAATCGGTACAATAATGCACGCGTTCGGACAACTTGAAGTTTGGACAGTCCCATCTTTCTGGAATCTTTCTCAACTCAAGTGTCTTCTTGTTTTAATATTTCATTTTTTTTTCTTAAAGAGAAATTTGTATTATGTCATTTGTTAAGTAAAGGATTAGATTTTCCTCACAATTAATATTATTTTCATTTAAAAATTAAAATTAATATATATCCTATAATTTTAGAACATGTGAACAATCTAGAACAGATACTGTAATCATTTTTAGTTTATTCAAAAAAATATAAATAAATTTTAAAGTAGATATAAATCTTAAATATTATAAAAAATTTAAAATAAATACGGAACTAACCTATTCTATACTTGGATCCGCCATTGATAGGCAATAACTGATTTATATATTGATAGGAAAAGGGGTACTTGAGGTGATATTTTGAAGAATAAGAAGAATCTTACGGTGATTGAGAAAGTCATCATTTGTACATGATAATATCTAATAAATTATATAATTTTATAAAAATATGTGAATAATCATTTAAAATAACCTATAAAATTAAATAATATCGATTATAGCTTGACTTTTTCCGATTATCGTAAAAAAATCCGTAAATTCACAAATATTCCTCCGCATCTTATATTTTTCTTAAAATTAAAATATTATAGTATTTTTCAAATTTCTTAGTGCAACCATTAACTTACAAGATTGTCACTTGAGAAAATACCGAAACTATAAAAGTTTTGATTGTGTGCTCACGTTATCTTCTTTTGAGTCAACATTAACCGTCGATATAAATTTTATACAAGTATATGTTTAAATTTTTAATATAAACTAAATCTATGATCTTAAACCTTAAAATTATAAACTCTATTTTATAATATCCAAACTATAGATTATAATTTTAAATCTTAAATTTAAAATTCCAAAACTTATATTTAAAAACTCTAAACCTAAACTAAATATGTAAGCCCTAAATTAGATCCACTCATGGAAAATCAAATTTTCCACCTAGTTTGGGCCTTCGACTCAGCTCGTTTTTAACTCATTCAGAATAATTAAAAGGCCTAAGCTTTGTTCATTTCGTGATTCGGCTTCCTTTCGGGTTAACTCAGTCACAGACACAGCTAGCGGCACATTGAAAGCAATTAAAAAGAAACGAACTTTGAAGTTCTAACGGGTTTGGGGAACATCCATTTGTGGCGTAAGGAAGAAAGATATGTTGGCGAGACGGTTGGCTTCTTTCTTCAAAACTTCTCCATCTTCAAAGGTTTTCAGGTACACTTTGTTCCACTTCTTTCGCCCTTATTTCTTGGTTGAGTTCAAGTTTAAGCATTTCCCTTTTCTGGGGTTGAATCAATTATTACTTTTAGCAATTCCCGTAGATGAATTTTTTGTGAGATACTGAAAGTGGGTTAGTACCCAAAACTGAAAAAATTAAGGGATTTCAGTGTATTTATTAAACAAAAGAGTTTGCCCAGGTTGTCTTTTAGGTTCAGTGTCAAATCCCAGACATGGAACTAGAAATTCAATGTTCAGATAGTTCCTTCTAAGTTGAGATTGTGGTTCAAGTATGCCATAATTCTTTTGTTTTTTGATGTGTTTTTAGGCTCAAGTTGTATGTTGATAAGAGTCTACTTATTTGATTGTATTATGCAGCACTGGGAATTCTGTGAATGAGGAAAAGAGCAAGTCGTTTGGTCGTAAAGCGGTGTCATTTGTCTTGATTACTGTAACAGGTGGTGTGGCCTTGAGTGCTCTTGATGACCTTGCAATCTACCGTGGTTGCTCCGGGTATGTTCCACTGCATCCGACGGACTGCTATCGAATTATATTACTTTAAGGTCTTTGCTTTTTCCAAAGATGGATGACACGAAACTACACCATAGGATTGGACTTGGCATGTCCAACATGCTTAACTTTTGATTCTCTTCTCGATGCAGATGAAGAGAGGAAATCCATTTGCTTCTTGTCATGCAGAATTTGCGTGGCAGGAAGTGTCAATGGTCCATATGCAAAATTGGCAGGAAATTCATTTGCCTTAGAGATACTTGCATATTGTTTTATTCCTGTATCATTTATAACAACGCATTTATCGAATGTTAGAATTTGGTAGCATCTCCTAATGTGTAATAAGAGAGATTTTATTGTCATGTTATTCTTGTTTCTAATGAAACTAGCTAAATCATACCTTTTTCTATTAGTAGTAGTAACAAGTTCTTTTTCCTAGTAGGGTACCTTTTCTATTTTCATCACATTCTCCACTTTCCATCTGTAATATATGCAACTTATCCTTATTGTTGACCTATTGATTTTTCAGCAAGGCCATGGAGAAAGCCAGTAAGAATCAGGCGATTATAGATGCTATTGGGGAGCCGATTAAGAAGGGACCATGGTACAATGCTTCTCTTGCTGTTGCTCACAGGAGGCGTTCTGTATCTTGCACATTTCCCGTGTCTGGACCACAAGGTGACGGAGTATTACAATTGAAGGCAGTTCGTAATGGAGGTTAGTTTCATCTGCTAATGTGATTCTTTTCGACTTTTTCTTGTTCAAGTTCTCAAATCCACTCATTAGTTACAAAAGTGTATTCTTCAAAATCACACACCTTATGATTTGTCTGTTAGTATGCTTACTCAATTCTTAGTGATAAGCTTTTTCGTAAATAGTTTCCACATGGAAAAACTTTATTACCACATTGTGTTTTAATGAGAAATTGTTATTTATCGATCCATCTTCATTCCAAATCATTCATTAAGCAGTTGTCGATGTTATACTATATTCCGAATCTTTCAACCCAAAGCCATTCTGAAATAGGGTTCTTTTACAGATGATACTTGGTATTCCTATTTCCTCCCTCGAGACTGGGAAATCCTAATCATTGAAGCCCTTCTACATGTTCCTGGGAACGAAGAGAAGCAGCGAACACTACGAATTAGTCTCCTGGAAAACATTCCTCATCCAACTCAGAGAGCATGCACTGAATGCAGGCCCCAGAAATCTGAGAATCAAGACAAGAAATGAGAACCCGTACTCAAGAGAGTGGTAAAGTTTTTCTTTCTTTTGGAATTCGAATCCAACTCTTCTTGTGTCGGTATTAGTTATGAGATGATGCAAGACAGAACTCCATATCTGATGTGTCCCTGCAGATGAATAAGTTTTGTGAAATTTTGATGTCTTTTGTAGCTTAAAATATGGTAAAAACATGAATTATAAATTTGGTTTATAGGCAGATAGAATTCAAATAACATTCTTTCTTAGACCCTGATTTGTTTAATCAAGTTTAAAGGGTGAATCCTTGTGATAATAAAAAATCATTGTTCAGACTTCAAAGTGTATCTGCTATCTTATATCCCTTTTTCAATTATAGCATTTAAATGGTGAACAGGGATGAGCCCTTTCAACCTGAAGATTTTTTTTTTTTTTCACTTTAGTCGTCTTATATGTTTCTTTTAAAATAGTTTATTTATGAATTTGTCCTGTTTTCAAATATTTATATTTACCAGTCTTCTCTTTGCCAATCTAATCCATTGCATACCATAAGAACTATGGTAATTTGGTGCAAAAGAATATGGATTTTTCAAGAAACATATCTGTAGATCTGCACTATTACAAATATTTTGACAATGAGAATTAACATTTTGAGGTACAATGGATTTATCATCTTGCATGACTCGCCCCTGAAAAACAGAACTTTATTTGCAGGAGAGAGCCAGCTTGATATAGCAGTTCATATTCTGAACACTTTGAACCAGTGAGTACAAGCTTCTAAAATTACAACTCTACATACAAAATAGAATATAGTTTTGGAAAGGGAAATGTTATTCTGTTCCTAGAACAGGCCATTTACCGGTGATGTGCTAAACACTGGCACATCTTTGGTCGAAGCATTTCCGCCATTGCTGCTACTACTGCTTTTTCTCCGAGGTTTTGCCTCACCGAGCATTGTAATCACATCCCGCATTGATGGTCTGTCCTTGGGGTGCTTGGCTGTGCAGAGAAGTGCTATCCGAACAACTAAGAGCATCTCTTCTTGAATATGCTTACAATTCCCTAAGTTAGGGTCTAATGCCTCTTCTAAAGCTTTGTTATCTCCAACCTTTCTCCTAATCCATTCAACAATGTTGAGGGATTCTCCGAACTCTGGATCTAAAGGTCGTTTCCCGGTTAATAGTTCGAGTAAAACCACCCCAAAGCTGTAAATGTCGATCTTTTCATCTACCTTCAAGGTGTAACCATACTCTGTTACAGGATAATTAAGAAATAAATTAGGATTATCTATAAACAGGGAATCAAATCTATGGAAGTGAGACGTAAAAACTGCTGGCTTACCAGGAGCTATGTAGCCGTAAGACCCTGCAACCATTGAGACTGTTTCATTCTTTCTGACCATCATCCTTGCCAAACCGAAATCAGCAATTCTTGCCTCGAGATTTGCATCGAGCAGTATGTTGTTCGACTTGATGTCTCGATGTATAACAGGTGGATGACAATCGTGGTGGAGATACGCAAGCCCTTGTGCAACTCCAAGTGCTACGTTATACCTTGAAACCCAATCTACCAGCAACCGACCGGCTTGTTTGCCAGTCAAGGCATCTGCTAAGCTACCATTTTGCATAAACTCATACACTATCATCATGCTAGTACCATTATGAAGGAATCCTAATAACCGAACTATGTTTCGATGCCTAAGTTTCCCTAGGAGATTCACCTCTCCCACAAAATCCCCACTGTTCCCAGATTCAACATCAGCTCCTGATCTCCACAACTTTTTAACTGCTACAACTGCATTTGACTGTGACATCTCAGCCTTGTATACAGCCCCGGTGGCTCCCATCCCGACCACATTTGTTTCTTTGATACAGGCTAGGATGTCAGCAGCTGTGAAACCAAGTCTTTGGAATGCCATTAATCTCCATGGCCATTCTCCCTTCCCTGCTTCAAACCCTTCTTCAAAGCAACCACCATGTGAGTACCACTTCTTATAGAGTAATCGCCCCCCGATGAGTAAGATTCCAGCTGCTAGAACCGATGAAATCCCAATGAGCCATCCAACAACAATATGCTTTGCTCGTAAGCTTCTTTGCCTTGATGAAGTTGCTGAATATAAGTTACATGGAGGGAGAACACCACCACAGAGACCAGCATTGCCAATGAGGTCATCCGGATTGATTGTTCTTAGCATGCCATTTGCAGGAACCGGACCCTCTAGTTTGTTATATGAAACATTGAACATTTCTAAAGCTGGGGAGCTTCCTAAATTGTTAGGTATCCCACCTGTGATAGAGTTGTTAGACAAGTCAACAACAGCCAAGGTGGGCATTGTCGCAATCGATTCCGGAATTTCTCCCATCAACCGGTTATTCCTCAGATTCAAGGTGACTAATTTCTCACAGGAAACAATGCTAGCCGGTATGCTTCCTGTGAAATGATTTGATGACAGATCAAGCACAGAAAGTGAAGGCCAATCCTGAAACTGATCAGGGATTTCACCAACCAAGTTATTGTTTGAGGCAATGAATGTTTGCAGGCTTGGAATAGAAAGAATGGTAGATGGAAGAGAAGATTGAAGGCCATTACTAGAAAGATCAATAAAAGAAAGTGAAGTAGAATATGTTACATCATCTGGAATTTTTCCTGTAAGGCTGTTATTCGCCAATTCTAACCTCTGAAGCCTCTCAAGTCTACCGAGTCCAACCGGAATAGTCCCGGATAGAAGATTGTTCTGCACTCGAACACGAACAAGCGACGAACAATTCGATAAGCTGACTGGCACCGGACCTGAGAAAGCATTGTTGAATAGAATGAGCTTGGTGAGATTACCACCATTGCACAAGGTTCCTGGTATTTCACCAGAGAACGAATTGGACGATACGTCCAACCACATCAATGGCGAATTCTTGCCAAGATCGACTGGAAGCGATCCTGACAAGGAATTGTTCCACAACTCAAGTACCTGCAGTTGTGTCAAACTACCAATTCCAGCAGGAACCGAGCCTGATAACTGATTGCACATTAAGTTCAAGAGCTGTAAGTTCTTAAGCTCGGAGATCTGGTCTGGAATTTCTCCAGATAACTCATTATCAGACAAATCCAGCACCTGTAACGAAGTGATGTTGCCGATCGATGGGTGAATCTTGCCTTCAAAACTGTTCTTATACAAGAAAAGTGTTTCAAGTAGCTTGAGTCTCCCTAGTTCAGCTGGAATCTCTCCACTAAGATTGCCAACAGCCAAATCAAGGTACTTTAGACTAGAAAGGTTACCGAACTCGACCGGTATTCCGCCTTCGAATTCATTGTACCCCATAATCATAGTCTCCAGTGACGAAAGCTGCCCGAGTTCCCCTGGTATGATGCCAGTGAGATTATTCCCTGAAAGACCAAGAAATTTCAACTTCTGCAAGTCCTTGAAAGACTTTGGAACTGAACCCTGGAAGAAATTTCCCCTCAGGTCTAAAGTCTCCAGTGAAGTCACATTGCCAAGGTCCTCAGGGAGCACCCCTGTGAAACTATTGCTCGAAGCATTCAACAATGTTAGTCCCGAAACACTTCCAAAACCCACAGGAAAGCTCCCATTGAATGAATTCTGGCTCACATCAATGCTGTCCAGTAATGTGAGATTGGCTACAGTTTCTGGTAAAACCGACCACAGATCATTGCAGCACAAGTTGAGAGAACTAAGGTGTTTCAGCTGTCCGATATTGTCCGAAACTCGTCCACTGAGATTCATATACGAGAGATCAAGCTTCTCAACTGCACCATCAGAGTTGCACCATACTCCAGTCCAATTACAGTGAGCCAAAGACACCGCTGCCCCATTGTCCGGCAATTCCCAATCACGTAGCCTATTCAACGGATCAACGAGACCGGCCTTTATCGACAACAAAGCCGACACTTCATAGTTCGAGCTGTTTTTTTCAGCAAGACCGGAAGAACAAGAGCCAATGCCGTAGCACAAGAACAACAACAACAACAACAAATGGGTTCCCAGCTTCATATTGAACTTCTTGACTAGCATCTCAGTACACCATTTTAGACATCAAAGAACTAGCAGTAACAACAACAACAAGAAGAAGAAGTTGAGCAAAGTGGCATGTTTACATTTGTGTATCAGAAGGAAGGATGACTGATTAATGTACAAGCTTTGGTACATAAAATATTAAAGAAAAGGGTGATTAGTTTAATTATTTGAGAGCTCGTGAGATCTTGGGTTTTGGGACAGCCTGGTAATGGAAGTAATGAAGGGTAAGCTTTTGGACTTTAATGGAAGTTTCTCCGACATCAAACATGGAAACTAATGCTTTTCTTCCATTGTTAAAACTAGTATGAGATACTAGTCAACTTAAGCAAATAATGATTGTCATTTCATCTCTTAATCTCATTATCTGTCATTTCTGAGTACAGTATTCAGCTGTAAAGACAGCGCACGTGAATGCATTATGGATGTAAACTTCGTCTCTCTCTCTCTGCCCATTTCAAGAATTTTACACACTTTAAATCATCAAAATATTGAAGCACATTTGTCTTCACGGTACACATATTATATAATACATGTAATTAAAAGTTTTTGTAATTACTTTAGTTTTAAGGTTTATAATATAAGTTTATAGATTATAATTTAATTTGTCATCGTAATATCTTAAAAACTTTAAACCTTAAATTTTAAATCTTTAAATTTAAAATCAGGGACGAAACATAAGTTTTTTTGAGTCATGTCCTCGCCAATTGTTGTTTTCGTATACTACATAGAGTAAAAATATATAGTTTATTCTAAAAAATTATATTTTGATCCCGTCAATCTAAAAAAATTTAAAATATATATTTTGGTCCCCTCTATAAAAAATTCTAATTTTACCCCTGCTTAAAATTATAAATTTTATAATTCAATAAGGACAGCTAAGGATAATCATTTGTCAAAATTTACTCGTACAAATCATTGGTCTATTAATTTAGATTAAGTATTACGAAGACTTGTTATGAGAACGACTTTTTAATTCAATTTGTTCTTCTTATGATTTCAATATTCAAAATCTTTTCAATTCAGTTTGCTCTAATCACAATATTATGATTCAAATTCAAATCTTCTAATCTAGTTTATGTAATTCATAATATCAGAATTCAAATGTTTTAATCTAATTTATTATATCTATAATGTCAGAATTCGAACTTATAACCTTGTATAAGGAACATAATGCCTCATTTCGTTAGACCAAATGATAGCCAATTATTCATAAGAAAATTATTTTAAATTTTAACATTATGAATGAAATAATTTAGATCGAAAGAGCCGTCTTGTAATGAATCTTGTTGCACACGACCCAAATTAAATATATATCAATAGTTTAAAAAACACATATAATATTTGATAAGAAATTAAAACATGGGTTTTTCTCACCACGTCACCAATTGTCCTAACCAATAAAAATCACACACTTAATTATTTTTTCGTGCCATTTTTTTACCAAATAAAATTCACCTAGTAAAAACTGTTTTTACGTTAATTTGTAGTACATATGAAAGAAAATTTCTTTACTAAAAAAATAACATAAAATCAAGTTATTATTTTTTATTGATCAGACCATATATGATATGACAATAAAAACCTATGATATAATTTTTTATATTCGATATATATATATTGAATTAGATAAATGATAATTTTAAGTAGAAAAACAATAAGTAAATCAAAAAGTTTCATGTGGTTTAAATCATTTTCAGGTGACGAGTGACTTCTAAGTATGACAAGAATTAAGGAATTATTGTTGAACATGTTACTCTAATTTGTACTACCATTATTTTAATCCAATTGAGAACCTCACACTTTGTGTGATTAAGCACTAATTAAACCCAAATTAATAATTTTTTTTAACAAGGTAACAGTGATTACAGTAGCATCTGTTTTAGAATATAATTTCCACCATTTGAATTGATCGCTCAATCATTCTGATGGCATCGCTGGTGCTCGAACCTGTTACTTCTAGGAACAACAACCGTTCCGTTAACCGCTTGGACTAGAGGGCTCGTGCCCTAAATTAATACCTCTAAACCCTCATTTGTTATTTTAAGGACATAACATAAAGACCAATCCCCACCATGTCCTAATAAGTTAATTCTATGTGATTGAGATTTAGTTATTTGTAATGATTGAATTGGAGGGAATCTTTCCACGTTATATGCCAACTAAATTGAGGGACTAAGAAAAAAAATTAAATATAACATGTTTAAATATGATAAAGGTCATTGAATTATTTCAAAATTAAAAATATATAATATAAACTAATATTTAGAAAAGGCTTTGTTTTCTGTAATTTGGGTTTGAACGATATAATTTATAAATATATATAAATGTACATAAATTTTAAAAATAAACTAAAATATTTGTTCATAATTATATATATATATATAAATGCTTGGCAAAAGTTTTGTAGGTCCATTAAACAGTTAAAGATACGAAAAGATATTTAAAAATTAAAAATTAAATCATATAAATTATATCTGCAAATATTAATTATTCATTTTTTTTTCATTTTAGAAAGAAACTCCCAATTGCTCTATTAAAAAAGAAAATAAAATAATATAAATAATTAATTAGTTTAATCGGATAAAATATTATATTTTCAAATAAAATTAATAAATTAAATTATATTATTTTAAATAAAAATGACTAAATTAGAAATATCATCTTTAAAATTTTTGTAAAATTTGATCTACAAATCAGATGAAAAAATTATATCATAAAAAATATTGATAATAAATTAATTAAAAATAAATAAAAAACTAATCTCTCACGTGGTAACATGTGCGCCGATTATTTCTATATATTTCATAAAAGGTGAAACGGTGCAGTTTTATTCCATAATACAAAATGGGTTACATGTGAAACGATACCGTAATACGGGAATAAAATTCGTTTGTTATTTTTTTTTATAATTTTATGTCTAATAATTATTTATTATTATTTTATTAATAATACACACCATAAAATTTATTGATGAAATATAAATGATAAAAAAAAACAGATAAATTTTATTTATTATACGTTCACATGTTAAATTAATAATTTAATTGATATTTTATTTATAATTAGTTTTAAGGTTTGGAGATTTTGTTTTGAATTCAGATTTTAAGGATTTAAATTTAGAAGTTTAGAATTTAAGGATTCTGATTAGAACATAGCTGTTAGGGGTGAGCATTCGATTGAGTTGAGTTAAAAATTTTTAAATTATTCGATTTGATGAGTCTAATTTTATCATTCGAGCTTTCATTTAATTTTTTTCGAGTCAAGTCGAGTTAAGTTGAAGAAATTCGAGTCGAGTCAAGTTGAAAAAATTCGAGTTGAGTGTTGAGTTCTTATAAAAATGTAATTATAATTATTTATTATGTTATAGTACGGTTTGATTGTAATTTAAACAACGTTCACTAATCATATAAAATGTGTACATACATATATATATTTTCATGTATCAATATTTGTTCATAATAATAATAATAATAATAATAATTTTGAGTTATTCAAGTTATTTGAATTTTCATTTACAACTCAAACTTTATTTGAAACTTTTTAAAATTAATTTGAATTTATAAAATTTCGAGTAAAATCAAAACGAGTTGAGTATTTTCACCTCGAGTCAAGTTATTCAGTTTTTTCAAATCGAGTTTTGCTTACCCTTAATAGTTGTAGTGTTTAAGAGTTAAAATTTAATATTTATATGTTAAAACTTAAATCCTTATTATATTACCTTAATACCTAAACTCTAAATTCTAAACATAATCTTCATTTTAAATTCTTAAACCCTAAACTAAATATCTAAACCTAAAGCTAAAATGCTTCTCTAAATTTTTGTTTCCACCCCGATAATTTTTTTCTTCTAAATTTCATTATCTGAATCGAATAATAGCTTAAAATATATTTTCAAAATAAACATACAATATATGTATATATATTTAATATTCGAATTAAAATTTAATCTGATTTGAATAATACATGATTAAGATAACATAGAAGAGATTAACATGATTAAAATAAGCTGACCAAATACATACAAACAGAGTCTACCAACATCTCCTGTGGAACTTGGTGTTCTGGTCCTGTAACATCCTTCACCCAATGTAAGATCTCCGAAACAGAGATGCACACCGGAGTTCTTCATTTTAATGTAACTTCCGACCAAAACTGAACTGTTAGTGCCTTGATACATGACATTATTAAATATTTTTTAGCTTTATTTTTTAGAAAAATAATTTTAAATTTTTAAATAACCTTAAAATAGTCTACAATCTCTAAATCCCAAATTCTATTACTCTCACCGACATTGATCATATTTCTGGTGACAGAATAAAACAGTTTTCTCTTATCGATCGACCCACACATCATTTATCATTTGTTATGTTGTCCGTCGTGAATTATTTAAAAGAATCATTCGATGATTTCGACGTTTTTACATAGCATCGGTTGATTTCTAGCGATGAATTAGTGGGATAAATGATCGTGATGGTCCAACGACGACTAAAATGAGTAACAATGTGATAATCAATGGTAAAATTAGGTCAAATCCGGATTAAATTTTGGGTGTTAGGGATTTCAAATTTGGTGCTATTTTGATTTATTAATTTTTTATTTGTTTTTAATATAATTTTACAATTTTAAGAAACTGACACATATCAAATAACAAAAAATAATGATAAAAATTAACAAATATTAATAGCAAACACTCAGAACTATGATCCTTTAAACTTACGTAAACTAGACTTAAATTATATTTTTCATATATTTAAATTTTAAATTTAATCATTTAGCTGATATAAGACTAGATGTGAATCCAGTAACACTCAGAACTATGTACTGACCAAGAACAGGAGTTGCTGTATGAACTGTTTGATTCAACTACTGACATGGACAGGAATTTGCAGGTAATAACAAAACTCTCTGATCTTCTAAGCATCACCCCATAAAATATTAGGGAGGATAACACTTGTTTGAAACATTTTTTCTATGGAATTTCCCAATGATTACATGTTACAAAAATCATTGTTGGAGCAACCGTTGGCTGCAATCTTATGGCTCTGCCTCTGCCTCTGCAGCACCCTCAGTCATTTGACATGGTTTAGGGTCACTGCCAATATAGTTGCAGATACCATCACTTTTCAGGCTGTAAAATTTGCTTGGCACCTCTTTATATATAAAGGGGGAGGGGGTTGCAGCTTGGAAATTTCATCATCATACCGGAAAAGGCTAAGGGGCGGTACCGTTAGGCTGCGGCTAAAATGCGACCAACATAAATTCTTACCATATGTAAAACTGGGTAATAATTTAGGTAGAATTGAGATTCTTACTAACTGTTGTTTTAACTTAAATTAAATTCTTAATTAGTTGGTAAGAATTTGTGTAGGAGACCGTCTCATTTTAGCCGCACCGCACCCTAGGGTGGTTCGTGGTAGAACCCTAATCATACCTGTTGCTGGTTAGAGTTTAAGTTAGCGCTCATTCTCATAACTTGACAGGCGAGAGTCTGATAGAACAGTGAATAATTGTGTGTCTACAAACAGCTGCAAACAGCAAAACATAAAATACTAGGTTCAATTACATGTCTTGGCAATGACTAAAACAGAAATAGAGAGATTTACCTTAATGAATGGTCGGTCGTCGACCGGAAAAGAGTCGATAAAACTATCTTTAAGTAGTATGCAAACCTGTTGGTTAATCAAACACAGAAAATGAAGTGAGAAAAGATGTGGCATTTCTGCAGTTATATGTTTGGAAACAAACCGGAAGAAGAAGATAAGTGCCTACCCTGTCATCGTTTGATTGTACGTTAGTAATTGTATGAGACCTCAGATTTGCACAAAGAGACTCCAGGTATTCCCTCATGACTGTCAAAAATTGGGTCGCGGCTTCCGCCTAAAACCGGAAAACAGAAATTAGTTGACGTTAAAAGGGATGACATATTCTGAGAAGTTAGTTTCAAAATCCCAAGTACTAATCAAGTTGGCAAACAAGTAGAAACATTAAGCATTTGGAAACACCTGAGCTTCATTGCACCTATAGGTAGGATGCTTCTTGGCAATAGAACCTTCAAAGGAGAGCCTGGAATGTATCGACCCTAGTTCCGATACAAGCTCTTTATGTCGAGGAAGTTGCGGCACATAACACATTTTCACCTGGAGAACAGCCGAGAATACTCCAAGTTAACAGTCCGTGTATAAACTGCAAGTAAACTCCATAGAATTTTACAACAGTTTCTAACCAAGCATGCAAAACTATGTTCAGAAACCACACACACACACACATATATATATATATAAACACCTGTTTCTTGGGCAAATTAACTTGAACAAGATTAGATGTTCTCATTTTCATATCAGCAGGTTTATCTTGTACACCAACCTACAAAATGAGAGAAAGAAGAAGATAATTCAGGGCATTTCCATTCATTCCTTTGCACATGGTGAACTATATAACACACTTTGCGGATGATAATATCATATTTTTATGTTCCTTCATACATAATAAAGGAACATAATGCTTTTTATGTAAGATTTTGGATTCAAATCTTATGGATGAAAAAAATAATAGTGGGAGAGCTTTGCTTCGGTTTAGGGGTCCGACTTGATTCGACTCCAGATATAATTGGGGTGTATGTGGATACTGAATACCAAGAGTCTTAGATAAAATAAAATAAAGAGTTTTGGCCTTGAAATTATAAAAAAAAATCTCTTTATTTATTATTTAGCAAGACCTAGAAAACACTATAACTCACAACAAATGGAACAGGTGCATCAAGAAAATCAAGCATCCTCATTGGCAGTACCTGAATGCAAAAAGAGAATATCACAAAATTAAGAGTAGTTGATGTTGTCGGTTAGCCTAACTATAACAAAACTACGATATCAGACATTAAAATATCAAAGCAATTCCAAATATAAAGCCATATGTGTATATTTCGAGCTATATCTAGAAAGATATCAACTATAGAATTTCAAATAAAGAGCTCCAAGGATAGAGGCTATGGAGATTACAGGAAGCAATAAACTCTGCCATTGAAACGGACGAATGATAGGAATAAGCGATAAGACAACAGCCGATAGAACACCCTGCATTGATGAAAACTAGTGTCATCACCAGGATACATTTTACAGCTGCAATAAGAGAAACAACTAAGCGCAGAAGACACAGAAATGTTAATACAGTCTCTCAACTTATTAACTTACCAGATTCGGGCAAACTACGACAACCTGTTTTTCCAGTAAAACTCCTGCGACCACTGCCAATATCTGGAAGAACCACAATCAGAAGGTGAAACCAAATCGACCAAAAGTAACGCTGGAAATGAAAGTAGGAACTTCTAAGATATCACAACTGTGATCTTCTCTCAAATAAATGCATGCATAACTTACAAGTAGCTATTCCAGAAAGAATTGAGCTAATGTTTAAATTAGCAATTTAGTTCCAGTCCAGCATCTATTACTTTGGATGCTCTCTTTGCAGAGTAAAGCAGCGAAGTTTCGGTGTGTATATATGTTCTTTCAAAATCTTAGGATATGAAAACAGTTCAGTCTTGTTTCTTTCTTTTTCTGATCAATTAATGAAATCCACTAAAACTAAGAAACATGGAAAGTACACGCATTATTCAGTGCATGATTCACTTAGCACCTGCTAGATGTTAAATACTTAAATGAAGACATGAGATTAACATATCTGTCAGTATAGAATATAAATCCCAACAATAGAAGTGTCTCCTAGTTATTCGATTGTTATTCCCGAAAGGTCGTATGAGACGACTCTTGAAATTCAAATGCTGAAGGTTATAGACACAGCTAAAGTCAAACTGAGTAGGTATGCATCATAGAACATTACACCATCAAGAGAGAGAACTCGGCAAATTGTTGCAATTGTCCATTCTGAAAGTGCAAGAGCTTCCTCTGCTGCTGCCACCTGTGCATTGATCTTTCAACAAGTTGAGTGACATCCAAGTAAAGACATATTACGAAAAGAGAAATTGATTGAATATACCATTACAAAGAAATACCTCAGATGCTTCGTATGGAGAAAAATAGTTTTCATCCAATGCAAGAGCAGAAATAGGAGATCTCACATACTCTATAGCCTGTAAATGCTCAAGAGGCTGAAAAACTATTTCGCTTCCTCGTTGAGGAAGAGCTAAAGCATGATAACCACAAACTATCTGTAGAAGATCATTCTTGTTTTCCTATCAAAGAGATCAGGTACACAAAGATCAAGTGGTAACCCAACAACCACAATTTATGTTATTCCGACTCTTCTTTTTTTTTCTTGAGGAATCCGTGTTGCACATATTTTTGGACCCTCCAAAGACATGAACAAACTTGGAGAATAAGTTAACATACCCGTATTGGGTACTCACACTTGAGTTTCAGTAACATATGCCATATTGTTATGAAAAAGAAAACAGAAACAATAGAAACCTAACCTCAGCCCATTCCAGTATCAAATCATCTCCATATTCTTTTTCACTATTCCAGAGACGGTCATCATCTTCATCATTATTATCATCTGATATCAGGCTTCTAGCTGGACTGCCAAAGATAACAATATATTACTGAAATTGTGATGAGGAAACACTAGAAAGAACCACAAGAAAGTGAGAAAAGTAATGGCAAAAAAAAATGATGCAAGAATCTCTTCCAGTTGTAATAAAAGAATGTATTTTTTTTTTCAATTTTAGAGCAAACTTCTTTTATTGAGGAGTATTACAATGCAAACTTAAACAAATCAGTTATTTAATCATAATTCACCACCTGAATAATGATTGACAAGAAGTACATCCCCTCAAGTTGATAAATGATCCAATATCTGGAGAAATCTGTCCATTTTCGTGGTTGCCATTTATTCTTTTTGAAGCATTGCTACGATTTTCCAAGGCTTCGGATACGTTATCATTAATATAGAGCACACTTTCTGAAGCCTCACTCACTGTTACACTTTCAGATGAAAGTGTTGAACTTATCTTTAATGAAGTAGATGAAACCTCATCGTTGACATAAGTGTCACCGAGAATCACTTTACTGTTAGCAGGCATTGCAGAAGCCATCCAATCATTGACATACTTGCTTTTGGGAGTGTCGGTGATGGTGTTATCATTTGTTCGATCATCTTTTTTCGAGATGGATGATGCATTATCATCGAGAAAAGGATTCATTTCGCTAACAACTTCAGTAATTCGATTTAGGCGCTCCTGTGCAATGATACTGCATGCAAGTAAGATCTTGAGATTTCAGTTATCAGCAAGATTATAGTAGTAGTTAACATTTATCCCTCAAATTTTGGCTTCAATAAACAATTCTCAAAGGTCATGGGGGAGGGAAACGGATTAACTTTAACCTGTTCAACATCTCATAGTGCAACTCAAAGAAAGGAAATCTAGTTAGCAAACAATAACAGCGAGGTGCAGAAACCAGAAACTGTCTGCTTGCTCCTGAAATTTCAGAAAGACGTGATGGACCACCTAAATTACCAGGCTGTCTTTTTACAAGTTCTGGTACATGCAAGCAAACACCATAAACCGTAGCATTTCCCGCCACCTAATAAAGAGAGAATAAAATGTTTCACAATCCATATAAGTTATTGTTTCTCAAACAAAGAAGTTAAAACAAAACAGGAAAATTCTTATGACAAAATGGGATTCAGCTTTTCTCATTATTATGAACACTCCAAGCATAAGAATGGTTTCATTCAAACAAAGTGCCACATACATAAGTGATAGTGTATTGACAATTGATGGTTTCAGTGTCCAGAATAACTTTTTTTAAGAATCGGGTTAAAGGTGTTGTTTGGAAAGGATAATAGAAAAGAAAGAATTCAGAAGCATGACTCCTACTTATTGATTCTCCTCACGTCAACAGAAAAGTTACTTGTACAATTAAAGGGGATAGAGCTCACAGTTTCAACTCTGCTCTCCATCAATGTTCAAACAAAAATACTCTGCTCTCCATCACAGCCATACAATTAAAAGAGATCGATTACGTCAACAGTAACTTCAATGTGATATTAACACGGTGCAACTTACTACCCCTAAATGTCACCTTTCTTGCTCACGACCACATAATAGAAATGAACATATTTACTAGGCCATCCCATGTCAGTCAATGTACCATGAAGGGATCCAGTTAGACACAATGGAAGCATTTCAAGGTTTCAACAACATAGATTTAGAAGAAAAATGAAAAGAAAAGAAAAAAAGAAACCTACCTTTAGTGAAAAAATAAAGGTGAAATCATCTCTGCCCAAATGCTCCTGTGGAGAATATAGAACAGTAAAATGTTACTTTTTCTGCAAGTCAACAAGACAACACAAGAGAAAAAGTTCATAACTCAAAACCAACTATACTTTTGATTTGGCATAGGGACAACTAGTTAATTGCTAATGAGTTGGCTAGCCCAAAAACTCTACCTCATCTCCTATTTATTTGGAGCATAACTTTTGGACTTAGGTAAATGAAAGATAAAGCAAGTAAATTCATAAATTAGAGATACATTATAATAATCCTTTAACTGTTTAACACGGGTTAATTAGTGAGGCATTTATTTGACATACCTGACCATAAAGAATCTCATTTAGATCACTAAATGATGGAGTTTTTTCCAGTAGTCGTGCCTAAATTCATTGAAAAATAAATGTTGTAATTAGGTCCATATATGTTAATACTTGTAAAAGCAAAAAGAAATGTAATGCAACGACAAAAGATACAAGAGACCTTTGAAATCCTTAATTTGGGATGAAGACCACAACTTAAATTTTCAACTGTATATAGCAGAATTTTTTTTGACAAATATATACATATATATGCATACATCTGACAAAATGAAAGATGCTTCATGTAGTATATGTATAAGGTCAAATGCAATCACAGTAAATGATTAATGGAGTGCTAAAATGGTCCCAAGAAGCTATTCTCATATATATGGCTAACAGATGAGAGACTTTGAGTTGTTCACACACAATATGCCTATTTGTTGACCAAGTTACTTTAGCTACTTTCTCATAAACTACAAATTACAATGTCATAGAAAGTCCAAACTTCTATGAATCAAATCCAATTTCCCCTAAATAGGTTAAATATCAGAGTGATAAAGTGAATTTCTAAATGCAGAGCGTGAACCAACAAAAGGAAATGCTGAGAAATTAAACTAATAAAGTTCATATTCACACCAAAAAATAGTTAGATCAAACCTTAACACCTGCAGGAAAACAAAAGCTGGCTAAGTCCTTCAAACGCATAGCAAACCTCTTCCCAGGAGGGTATCTAAAAAGTATCTGAAAATGGGGGGAAACGAAAGGGGAGACAAATAATGATTTCGGTGTATATGAAAAAGGAAATAAACACAAAGTGAATTCAACCAAAGTAAAAAAACATTCCCTAATATGGTGCACAGGGAAAGCTTGAAAGAAAAGACACAATTCAAACTAAACTCCATAAGGTACTGCAAACTGATAAGGGACAATTTAACATACAGGCAAAAATATATGAGTTTCCTCAAATTTAATCATATAGTAAACCTGGGGTTCAAATACAGGAACTGGGGGTCCATGATTCTGTAACATTTTAGGATCCTTCATTCCGGATCTTTTCATATCAGTTTCCCACTTCTTCCTCTTAGCAAAGGTTTCCACCACAGGCCCAAGATCAGTATCTGGATGAATTCCGGCAATAATGAAATGCTCAAAGATTGAAGTGGGCTGCTCATATCTATGCTTTTCCTGCAACAAACTCAAATTAGACTAAAAAAGACAACTAGGGATATATATAAGTATCCCATCAGAATAACTCAGTCTTCCACTAACCATTTTATCTCAATGTCTAAAACCTTTCAATTCATAGCAGATTTTCACTAACTTAAGGTATGCATTTGATTTCCTACATTAAGGTACACTACATTATTATTTATTACAAAGTTTCAAGCATGAGAAAGAGCATAATGTGTATCCGGTTTATGGCTATCAGACTTTACATGCACGAGAATCCACAAAAATGGAATTATCGACTTGCTCGCTGCGTAATGTAAGTACTGGTACAGTTATACTTACTCTTCAAGAACTAGTTATATTCAAACAGAGAAATTTAAAGCTGCAGTTAATGCATACACTAACTACCTGGTTACACAAAACCTGGGAAACTGAAAAGATAAGAAAATAAAGAAGAGGAAGAGGTGGGTCCAGATACCATAGTTTTAGTGTGGCGTTGATACCACTGGCGTTTCTGGTTTGCTAGAACCTCAGGATTGAAGATTGAGTGGTACCTTCCATCCTTTGAATTGCCACCCGATTGCAAAGCTTTCTGCATAGAAGTTTTCAATCTCTGGAAACCATTGTCATGTTGGTGTCCTACAGCTAGAACTTCACTCTGACTGCGCCTATGCCCCAATGGCAGCAGCCTTGAAGGACCCGAGCTCATTGACTGCTCGGGTTTTTGTGCCTCTCCATCCATTTTGTCTTTGACATCCTGCTCCTCAAAAAGACGCCTTAATTGACAAGAGGGTGATGGTGGATTGTCTTCATTTCCTGCAGCTTCTTCCTTGGTTTCCATGTCTAAACACTTAATACTTCATCTTATATTTCCTCATTGAGCCATTTCACAAAATAAATACAAATCTATCCTCCATTAAAGTGTCATCCATGTCCAATATAAAAACAAGTTCATACCTTGTTCATCTAAAATCATACCAAGATATGAAAAGGATACCCTTTCAATTCCTATTGATCCTCAAATTCTGTAACCTTCCTATATACATTCTTCTTAAATCCAATACAAAAATGGCCTCTTTGCACATAAAGTTCACAGATTTCAATATAAATTCCTGAGCTGTATGATTCAAACACTATAACACCCTGTTTGCAGAAAAAAATGGATATGGTAAAAATTATTGCAAGACAGTAAAAACCAAAAAAATGAAAATGCCAAACCCAAAACTTTTAAACTCCCAATAACTTTTTCTTCTTCAAATTTCAATATGCAAAAATCAACACGGAACCTTGTTACAAAGGAAATTTGATATTATAACATGGGAAGAAATCCGAATTATGCAAAAGTTAATAACCAAGCCAAAACCAGCAAATTTAATTGGAAGAGCAACACGAGAGATTTTTTCTTACCTGAAATTTTTCCTTTTGGATCTGTTTAGCAGAGTTTTGGTTCCTTCAAGCAAGAGAGAGAAAGAAAACATTGCTAAAAATAGAAATGAGTTATAAATACAAAGAGAAGGAGAGGTTACACATAAGAAAAGGAGATTAAGCGAACTCTTGGCTTCTCTTTTCTTGAAAATAAAAATAAAAATAAAACAAAATACAACTAAATAATGAAGCTGGCATTATATATAGGAAAATGTGATTATTAAATGCTAGCTTTGTTCTTTTTGCTGAGAAAAAATGTCTTTTGGTTGGTTGGTTCAAGCTTTAGAATTTCATGTCATCCTATTCCTAATTCCTATGTCTGTTTCATGGAGGGAAACATAAAAAAATGCTAAATTAAAATAAAAAACAGAGACCCTTTTTTAAGATGAGACATTTTTTTCAAGTCACTGAAGGAAAATGAATGACTTTAAAGAGACTCAAATCATGGCGTTGCCATGGAGTTTTTGGAATTTTTTTTTCAATCTTATGCATCAAACAAACGAGAAACATTAACTAATAATGTTAGAATCTGAAAATTTGGATAAATCCTAATCATTCAGGGTCTGTTCTTTGTCCTTGATTTTGGTTTCCCAGTTGTGGTACTCAAAAGTAACTCTAAATCAGCCATTTCAAAAATTAATTCAAGGTCTATTGATTTTCTCAGAGATGAGACCCTTCACCTGCGATGCTTTAAGTTTGGCCATGTAGTTTTGGCTTCATAGGTCGTAAAAGAAATCGAGCGGCACACGCCATGGCCTCTGAAAAGATACATTATCTCTCCGGTTGTTTCTGGGTGGAAGATACACCTGAACATGGTTTAAAGATCGCAGATGATGATCGTCGACTGTTTAACCCAAATGAGGAGAAATTATATTATGGTTCAATCTCATCAAGTCATCCATGAGACTAATTAATAAAAATTGTCCACCTCATCATTTTTTAATTTTCCAAATGAAGATTTACTTGTGAAAAAATTATGACATAGAAAAATTGATGAAGTAGACAGTTTTTATTGGTTGGTCCATAGACAGGTGGTGAGACTGACCCATGATATAATTTTTCTCAAATGAGAGTTTCTGGGGTTCTTTTAGTTTTGAGGACATTATTAACAAAAATTTATAATTTTAATATGTAATTACTAAAAAGGTGATAGACACAACATATAATTAATAATTATATATTTAGTATCTGATATTTATTTTGCACCATTTTATATGAATTTAGATCACTAGAATATAATATATATATTTAATAAGAAAAATATGATTTAAATAAAAAATTAATATTTAAATTATATTTTGTTTGTTTGTAATTTTTAAATTATTTTTATCAAATTAAATACTTAAACTATTTTTTTTAGTTATTGGTCCCTAAATTATTTAGGATAAACTATATATATATATATATTTCTTTGATTATGCTCTAGTTATCTTTTATACCCCTTAACTATCTTAAGTTATAAACCAGTCCCACGACTTAAAAATCATTACAAATTGATTCAATGTGTTAAATAATTAACGGTTGATAATGTGACATGTAGTATAAATTAATATAATTATATAATTAGTCCTCAAATTCTATTAATTTGACTATAATTCTAAAAAATTAACCCATATAATTTTAATAATCTATCAATTTAGTTATATTTTACCCAACTCCTTTTCTTAATAATCTTGAACAACAAAAATTGTTTACAAAATCCAAGCAATGACAATCAAGACCCAGCTGCAGCAGATTTCTAACATTATGTATGACCGAGCTTTCTACCAAGCTTGTATTTTCCATGAAGCAAAGCTGGTTATAAATCAAATATATATATAAATATAATCCTCTAATAAAGTGGTGACGCGTGTCATCACCTAATTAAATAATTATATTATATTATTATAATAAAATTAAGTCTAAATTAAAAATATATAAATAACAGGGAGTAAATGTGTAATTATTCTATTTTATTTTTAATTGTCACGTCATCAGTCCGTTACTTCTTTAACGGCAAGTGACTATTTTAATACCAAATCAATAGTTTGTCGGTGTACTTTATTCTTTTTAAAACATTATGATCAGATCGATACTAACCCAATAATATGATTGACTATCTATATAGTTTACCCTAAAATTTTTAAAACGCTTAACGTGTTTTAAAGTCTTTGTATCCGTTTCGACTTTCGACGCAAGGGGGGTAGGGGGACAAGGCAATCGCGCGATACCGAAGACTGGTTCGCGATTCAAACACGCGACTGACCGGCGACTAAGATGTACACACATGTTAGAATTACACAGTTTCTCTGCAACTTCTCAGATCAATGGCTAATTGGCTATTTAAATCGAATCATGAATGCTCATAGACAGATTCACTGATCCTATCTCTCCATCGGCTTCGGCTCTGTTTCAGAATTCCAGCTACAGCAGTTGTAATCTGATATAATGGCGCCGAGAAAGATTGGCGAGGTGAGATCGAAATCTAATGCAGAGGAGAAGCTGAGAGTGAGAGTCGAAGCCAGACGAGTGAAAGCCGTGTTAGGAAAGGTAAAGGAAGAACACGAATGCTTGAGAGATGAGCAGAGGGAATTAGTCGCAAGGTTCGATGACATCGCGAGGCAATGCGATGAACTGAGAGAAGAGACTGAAATGATTGTGAAGCAATCCGCCATTACTCGAGCTAAGCTCCTGCTTATGTTCAGAATCTTGAAGGCTCGGGAGATTGGAGATCTGGTTCAAGCTGCAGATCTCACTCGTCTTCTTCGGTTTGTTTCTGCAAAACCTTGTTATCATAAATGATCTCTTACAAATAATGTCTTCTCACTCGTCTTCTTCGGTTTGTTTCTGCAAAACCTTGTTATCATAAATGATCTCTTACAAATAATGTCTTCTTCTTCTTCTTCTTCTTTACCTTCGATTTCTGCATTTGATTTGCAGTGAACTTGTTGCAATGGAAAAGGCAAATGTGATCTTGGACCACGACAAAGATGAAGAAGATCCATAGGCTCCGGCCGCCAACCGCAAGAGTGACGATAAAACAAATTATGGAGACTTAACGGGTCGGGTTGGTTCAACCCGTGAACCATATTGTTTTTCGACTTAAAGAAATAATGAACGTAAAGAAGAAGATTATATTTGAACGTAATGAAATTTATATTTGAAAAAATTTCATATGAATTTTTACACGTGGATAATTTGTGTTATAATGTAATGGATTAAAAAGGTGAGTAAAACTCAACTCGAAAAAAAAATGACTTAAAATTTTATAAATTTGGTTTGAGATAAAAATACTCGATTCGATTTAAAAAAAAATTAAATAAAGTTTAAGTTATAAAATAAAAATTCGAATAACTTAAAATTTTTAGTAATTAGAAGATTTATTTTTTAGTTTAAAATGAGTTCTCAAATTTTTATAATATATATATATATATATATATATAAATATAAAAAAATATTATCAAATACAAATATATATATATATATTATATTTTATATGATTAAAAAATTATTTAAATTATAATCAAATCGTATTATAATATGTTAAATAATTATAATTATAATTAAAGTTTTATAAGAACTCAAAAACTCGATTTTTTAAAACTAACTCAAATATCCGATCCGATTATCCACCATCCAAAATATTAGAATATCCGATCCATTTTTTATTTTTTGACCAGATATTTGTTCCAATTTTAAGTTTTCTGGATCGGATACAGATCACAATATTTTAAGTTTCGGATTATCCGAAAATCCAAAAATTCAATTTTTTATTAATATTAATCTTGTTATATTCAACAGTATAGTGCTTGTTATATTCAAACTTTTAAAAAATTAAAATTTTTTATAAATGTGAATCTTATTGTATTTAATAATTTATTGTTTATTATATTCGAAATTCTAAATTTTTCATAAATACAACCTTCAAATTCAAAAAAATAGTTTAATCAAATTATATTTTCGAATATATCCAAAATCAGAAAATGCGGATATACGTTTTTTTAGATCAAATACGAATCACTATATCTTCGATCTAAAAACCTGAATATTCAAAAAAATTAAATTTAATTCGATATCCAATAACAAACGCCCTGTTAATCGTACCACTGCATGGATTCCTCCCAATCCTCGGCATATAGTTTAGCTCAGCCTGTTTTTAAGTCAAACGTAAACCTGGCAATAATTTCTGGGTATGTCCTTTTTATCGGATATTGACTTTACTTGGTCAAGGTCAACGGTTGATTATTTACAACTTCTACCCTTTCTTGAAAAATTATATCATGGATCGGTTCTATTACTTGTCCATGAGACCAACCAATAAAAACTGTTTATTTTATCAATTTTTCCATGTCATAATTTTTTTTCTAAGTGAATCTTCACTTAAAAAATTAAAAAATAATGAGGCGTATAATTTTTATTGATTGGTCTCATGAATGATGTAATGAGACTGACCCATGATATAATTTTTCCTGAGAAAGAATCATTCAAGGTGATGAAATAGCATTGTGATGAGCTCGAATAAGAATAGAAATTTTCTGTCATTTTTAATACTTTATATTAAAAATTAAGATTTAAAGTTTATACGTAAAGTTTAAAAACTTTAAAATATAATATATAAAATATAATTTTAATTTAAAGACAAAAATAAATGATTTGTTTTTGTCCCTTGGTTACCGATTGCTCTTGTGGTTTTTAAAGTTTTATCTGATTTAATCCGAATCAACCCGCGCACCATACATCTAGTTTTAGTGGGTGAGTCTCTCAACACATATTTTCTGCGTACATAACGTCTCGAATCTAAGACTTACTTAAGCATAACCAGGTTGTTTACCACTTGGACCAACCCCTATTGGTTCCATTTCTTTGGTATTGATACCTCTTGGGATCTTCTAACTTTGTTTTCGTGACGTGAACTCAGAGACCTTATTTGGCATGAATTATGAATATAGAAAATATTAATTAAATGATTAAGATTCTTTTTTTTTTTTAAATTTCAGAGTCAAAAATCTCTAAACTGTGTTCAAACAAAAAGAGAATAAATCGAATTATCGATCAATGGAGCCAAGGCTCCTGCCTACCCTAGATTCGCCCTGTGTACACTTGTATAAAAAAACGTCAATTGTGGCAGTGGACACCCATTCAAAACCACAGTGTACTACAAGCAAAATAGAATTTTCAAAGTTAAAACTCAGAAGCTTTGTCATGTGGGAAAAGTAAATCAATTCATTGACTCCAAAACGAAGCATGGTGCATTCATCTTGAATCATGGTCAAGATAGGAGGAGGGACGGAGCCAAGATTTGGGGTTGAGGGGGGCAAAACATAAATGTTTAAAAGTAGGAGGATTAAATTCATAAAAAATCAATTTTTAAAAAAATTTAAATAGAGGGACAAAAATGAAAAAAAAAAAAGTTCTTCGGAGATAAAAGAGGGGAAATCATATAGCTCCGTCTCTGGATAGGAGGGCACCTGGCAACATCGAAGATGGCAATAAAAGCACATACCCGGTTCCAAAAGATAGGCCTGTAGTTCTTCACAGATCACCCGTTTAGTCTTATTCATGCAACTTAAGCACGCATCAGTACTCACTTGTTCTCATCCCTTCCCCTTAGGTCCTGAGTTTAAGACCCAGTAGGAGCATCCCTTCCCTTATAATCTCTCCCTTCCCTTATAGGTAGAAATAGAAATAGACTTTCTCAAAAATAAAAAAAGCACGCATCGAGGTTGCCCTGACCGGATGTGGCAACACTTGAGAGCTCAACAAGGACCTGCTGAATTGGTTTATCATAGTCCTTTGGATTCACAAACTCTGTAACTCCAAAATTCTTTGCTGCAAGATGCATTAGAAAGAGGGAGAAGCAAAGCAGAAACCACTCATTTTCTAGCAATTTAGTCACAAAACCAAATATGTATATAATTACAGTACATGAAATACAAAGTTGAACAAGCTACTTTGTCCAAAGGAGCTTGTGGGTCAATCTTTAGAACACTAACATCATGCACAACCGTGTAGTGGCTAAATGTAGAGGCGCCCATGAAGTGGTAAATTGGTTTTCCATTTACTGAGAAGCGGCTCTAGCGATCAATCATCATGACTCCAGCTACAGTGGCAGTCCTAACTTTGCCACATAGGTTAGTCTTTCCTGATTTGCAGGATTTGCAGAATTTGCATTCTCTACACTCTGCCTGGTAACAACTAACAAGAGATGACATGATCACCTGGTTGAACTACAGTTTCTACAATCCTGTGCTCAAATTTTCAAAACAATTCTAAGCTCATAAGCAATCAGAAACTATAAAAACTAATAGCAAATAGTGTACCCAGCAGCCTCAGCAGTCAGCCCTCATGTCCAAGAATGAATGGGAATAGACCCTCAGGATCCTGAAAAATGTAAATCAAGCATATCAGACTTCATAATTAAACAACTGATTAGAAAATATAAAAGAAAAAAGAAAAAAGAAAAAACTTAAACCAGAATAGACTAAGCGCTATCACTGTCACTGCAAGTACATGGAAATCAAATTATATTCATACCAATAATATATCACTCCAATTTCAAGTTACCCAAAAAGTATTGAAATCAACGACACTTTACAATGAATAATACAAAATCAGCAAAATACTCCCAGTTAGAATGGAATTTTCGCATTCTCCTCAGTTCTAGCAATCCAATTACATAGCACTTTGAAGAAGTAACTCGTTATTCTAGGAAAAAAGTAGTGTTTGTTTGGATAGAAAAACACACAAAGCTAACAATAATCCATTTCTTTTCTATAATCTTAAACAGTTCTTTCTTCGAGATAAAGCAATTTGAGCTCATACATTTTTCAAATCAAAAAGAAAACATGTAAGATGCAATCAGATTCATTTTGTATTATACTAATAAAGCAACCGAGATAAAGAAAAGGGGGAAAAGAACCTTTCCGCTCCAAGTGTAGGCATCGGTGTGGCAGAGAGCGGTGACGAGAATCTTGATCCGAACCTCTCCGGCCACCGGCGGAGCCACCTGGACATCCCAAATGAATTTTGGAGAATATTTTGAGATTTTTTTTGAAAATTCTGCTTTTTATTAAGCTCTGATATTTCTCAATTATTAGTTTAATTTTTAAAATATCATTAGCGTTAAAGTTAATGAAATTAAATTTTATCAATTTTTTTGTTTAAATATTTTTAAAAATATATTAATTTTAAAATTATTAAAATTAAACCTCAATCATCTATTTTTATAAATTATCTTTTAGGGCTTGTTAGTTTCAGAAATAGACAATTTAACCCTTTAGTTATACCTTTGATAGGAGGGTCTCGGATCGTTAAAAATTTATTATATTCGAATCTAAAAATTTTTCGATCGTATTTATATAAATAGACGTAAAAGTATTTATAAATTTTTTAATATTTATTTATATTCAAACCAAAATTTTTTGATAAAATTATTTTAGTCATATAAATGTCATGAGTGGTGAATATTTCTTTTTCTATCTCTCCTTAAAATTTTCTAGTTAGATTTAGATCTAACAATAAAATATAATATTTTTTATAATTAATTAATATATACTATATATTTTATGGTGTACTCGTGGCAGCACACAAAAATTAAAATAAAATAAAAATATAAAATAATTATCGACCCTTATCCTATTTAAAATTATATATTTTTCAAAGGATCATATAAATATTAATACAATATTAACAACTGTGACGGTGCGTATATATATTTCAAAAGAGCACGTGGTATTGCACGTGAGACATTGGCAATGTCCAATGAAGAGGACAACGAATATAACATGTCAGAGATGGATCCAAGTAAGAGTATTTATTGTAGAATATCAGATTCGATCTAATTTGATTCTTTTAGATATATCTGAGTTTTATATTGATAATGTAATGATTCATATTTAATATTTTTTTACGATATTCAATTTTTTGAATAATTAAATTTTTGAATATTTGATTATTTAAAAATATATTTTAATTTAATTATTTTTCAAATTTAAAGGTTATAAGTAATTTTTTTTTGAAATTTCGAATATAACAAACTAGGGGTGAGCGTTCGATCGAGTCGAGTCAAAAAATTTCAAGTTAACAAGTCTAATTTTATTATTCGAACTTTCATTCAAAAAATTTAAGTCGAGTCAAGTTTCGAGTTCTTATAAATATTTAATTATAACTATCTATTATATTATAGAACGATTTAATTGTAATTTAAACAATTTGAACTAATCATACAAGCTATGTGCATATATATATATATATATATATATTTCTTCATGTATAGCAATATTTCTTCATATTTTTATATATCAATATATATTGTAATACCCGAATTTCTTCCGGGTTCGAATATAAAATAAGGCCGCAAAGTAAATATTAAATAAAAATAACTAAATAGATAATATTATATAAAATAAATATATAAATAAAATCCAAAAAAGGATAATATAAAAAATATAAAAATATTATAAAAAATAAATCGGTAACCAACAGAAGTTGGTTACCGAATAATGGGGCATGGAGCAATTTTAAGGGGTCGGTTACCATCACGAGAGAGGCCACCATTATCACTACAAAAAGGAGAAACATTTCCGAAAACGGGGGAGGAAATCACGGTACTTTGGCTCATCATCTCCACAGTTGCTGAATTCTTGAGCTAAGGCTTTGTGTAAAATTCGGAGATGCAAAGTTTAAAGCGTTTGGTGACAAGTCGCCGCTGCAACAGTCTATTCCGATACAGAGAAACAAGATAGGGGTTGATTCATTTTTTGGAGACTAAAATGAAAGGGTAACAGTGAAGGGTATTCGACAGTGGTGGGAAATTTTCAATTGAAAAAAGGGAAGCGATCCGAAAGAGGGGGCTGGAAACTTGGAGATCGAATCGAGAGCAACAATAGTGATTGAAGAACGCTTCGTACACTACCTCTAAGGTTGGTGACTGATTTCCTGAATTATGTGTTGTTTCTTTTGTTCTCTGTTTTGGTTAGATATTTACCAGGGTATTAGTTGAATCAGTTTGGGTTCTTAACTCTCTGTGATTGTTATTATTTATTGTAACTCTGAGTATGAATGTTGGGTTTTGAATGTTCAACTATTTGACCATCAACTAATTGATTTAAAGCCATATGGTAATTGAGAAATCAGTGCAATATTAATTATTTCGGCCCCTTTAATTGGATAAAATACCTTTTTCTTGATCTAATGTTTTAAGGTATTAATGGAATAGGTTATCTATGGTGTTAGTGTACATGAGAATGTGCTATGAATAGACACTGTTGGAGCAACTTTTTTTTTAAATAAATGGTGTTTTGTAGTGAATATAATCTGATATGTAGAGCCTCTTTAGTTAATTTGCACTTAGTTAATTTAAATTAGAGCCTCTTTAGGGTATTTACTTTAATAAAATATTTAATTTAAATAGGGAGATAATTGTAGTAAAGATGAAATTTTAATCTTATACCTCGGATACACTAAAAGGTCGATGTTTTGACGTACCATGATGTTGGCCTAAAGAGTGTACCTTGGTATCGAATTCATGTGCTATTAAAACCTAGAACTTGATAAAATGACTTAGGTTTAGAATTAAATAAAATTTGTAGGTAAATAATTAGTGATATTAATAATTTAAATAGGTTTTAATATTTAATTAATGGAGCCCTCCTAGGTTAGAACTTAAAATGAACAAGATAAAAAACGATCATGCATTTAAACCTTTTGAGGCGGAATTTATATTTCTTTAAATTTGGGTGAGATTTCCTATCTAGAGGACGTCTTATTCAAACCCAAGTTTAAAAGGGATATATTTTCTTCATCAAAAGGATATCCTCAATTCAAGCAGTGTTTAATTAACAATGAAGAATTAAATTAATATCTGTATTCAAAATATCAAAATGCCACGTGAAACTAATAAGGTACCAATTTTTAGGCGTTTGTAAGGACCGTCCTTACACGTAACCGACTCCCGAACCCAAATGTTTTTTTAACGAATCTCTGGTTTATTTTATGGTCTCTAGCCTACCAAAGTGGCCGGTGGCGACTCCAAATCAATTTTCAAAATTAAATAATACATTTTAATAAAATTTGTTTTTTTTTCAAGATTAAAAATGACAAAATTCGTATTTTCCAAAACCAATTCGTTGGGCTATTTTTCACACGTTTTCGGTTTTAAACGGTCACGACATATATTTATAAAAATTTGAGGACTCATATTGAACTTAAAAATAAATCTTCTAATTACTAAAATATTTTGAGTTATTCGAATTTCCGTTTTACAACTCAAACTTTATTTAAAATTTTTTCAAATTTATGAAATTTCGAGTTGAGTCAAAACGAGTCGAATATTTTTGCATCTAATCGAGTCGAATTTTGCTCATCCCTGTAACAAACAACACATGATTAAATATAACAAGATCCACGTCTACAAAATTTTTAATTGTTTTAATTTTTGGATATAACAAACATCCAATTATTAAAAAATAATATCAAAATAATTAAATTTTCGGATAATCCAAAACTTAAAATATTACGTTCCGTATCCGATCGAAAAATTTAAAATTGGGTTGAATTCTGGTTTTAAAAAATCGGATCAGATATACGATTTTTCAAATCAGATCAACGAATTTTTAAATCGGATCAATCGGATCAAATATTTTTAAACACTTAGATCCAAAGTTTTAAGAAACTTAATATTTTATTTGGTACATAAATTTTTCATTTTTCATGATTTCGTACGTGATTTTTATTAATGCGGTATTAATATTTAAAAAAAAAACACTTTTTATATTTATTAAACATTATACATTTAACAATGAATTTATCACTTTTACAAATAAGATACTTTGTGTTTTCCTTTTGACTAATATAAATAAAATAATTATTTAATGTAAATTAAATAAAATATTTTCAATTTTTTTGATATGTATAGTTTTATGCGATGTTTGAAAAATATAAGTGTCAAACATGTAATGTTTAACAAATACAAGTACCAAATTTGTTAAAAAAATTATGTATTTAGAGGTTGCAAACTAACCCGAGACTTGAACAGATTTTACCCATTCAATATCGACCCGAACATGATATTTGAATCTGGTTTAGAACCCAAAATAAATTGAATCAAATCGATTCAATCTATTTTTTAGTTAAATCGGTATAAACTCGATTTGATTTTTGAGTAAACCGAATAGACCCGAATCAATTTTCAAGTAAACTAAATGAACTCGAAATAAAATCATCTAAACTAAAAGTGACTTGAACCGAAAACAACCCAAAAAATAAATTAAAAGAAATAATGAAATGTTTTGATGTGAACTGCTATATAACTCTCTAAAACCTCAAATATATTATCTATATAAAATCATATATAGATATAAAAATTAATCTGATCTAAAAAATCGACTAAAACAGATTAATCTTCTACTGAACCAATCTTGATTTGTCTCAAAAACAACCGAAACGAAAATAATTGACTAAAAAATTAATAGAATCGATATGATCCGATCCAATATCAAACCCAAATTACTGCAAGCTCAAAAAAATCCAATCAAATCATATTTAATCTAAAATGAATCAAAATTAAATATAATTAAAATCGAACATGACCTAAACTAAACATGATCCAAATAACCCGTTCACCCCTGCATGTAATATATTTGTAATTATAAAAAAAAAATATATTTGTAAAATGATAAATTCATATATAATATATCAGATTGATTAATATAATATTATATATATATTGTTTTATAAAAATGACTACTAAATATTTTAAGCCTAAAATATATGTGACCGATTAGAATCTTGTTTGAATTTTTTTAATGTGTTTATTAAAAAAAATCAAATTTAAATGATATTATTTATAATATATAATTTATTAAAATATTAAAAAACATATAATATTTTTTAATTATTTTAAATTTATTAAAATAATTTTTAAGGGTGTTCAAAAATATTTAATCTGATTAATCTGATCCGATTATCTATTGATCCGATTTGAAAATTTAGATATCTGATATGGTTTTTATTTTTGGATTAGATATCTGATCTAATTTTAAGTTTTTTAGATCAGATACAGATCACAATATTTTAAGTTTTAGATTATCATAAAATATAAAAATTCAATTTTTCATAATATTAATCTTGTTCTATTTAACAATTCATTGCTGATTATATTTAAAAAATTTAAAAATTAAAACATTTATAATCAAGAATTTTATTGTATTTATTAATTTATTGTTTATTATATTCAAAATTTAAATTTTTTTTATAAATACAACTTTTAAATTCGAAAAATTAGTATAATCAAATTATATTTTTTTGGTAATCGGATATCCAACTATTTGATCCGAATATCCAGACATCCTTTTTTTCTGAATTAGATACGAATAATTATATTATCAACTCGAAAATCAAAAAAAATTTAATCCAATTCGATATCCGATGATAAACACCCCTAAACACATTTGTTGTCATTTAAAATTTTAAAATTAAAAAAAAAGTAATTATTATTCAGTTATTCCCATTTGAAAAAAATAAAAAAAAAACTGAGGAGCATGCAGTGCTGACACAACTGTGTCGCTATCTTCAAGACCATGATCCCCTTTGGTCAAACACTGATTTGCTTGCCATCAAATTGTCTGATGCCAGGTGTCATATTATCATTGACTACGGTCAACCCTTTGAACAGGGTAATAATACACTGCCACTCCTTTTCCTTTCTTCCGTTAAAACAAATTACCTCAGCCAATCAGCTTCTAACACGTCATATATTATATACTCCATCTGCCTCATAAAATTTATCTATTACTAACTTTTTTATGAGTTTTTTGAACTTTAATACATTGTTGTTTAAAACTTATTTTTATAAAAATATAAAAAATATAATTTATAAACCTTTAATAAAATTATTTTAATATATATTTTATAAAATTTAATCATTTAAAATATTTATAATAATCATAATTAAAATTTAAAATTTTTAAAAATAAATAAAAAATAAAACTCACATGTCTATGAAAAATGAAATTTTGGTAATTAGAACATCTAAAAATTAGTTTAGAAATTGAATAAAAATCGATAATCGTTTAGTCAGAGTTGCTTACTTATTCTCGTCTTTTTTTTAAGTCTCAGATTTAAGACATAACATGATCATTCATTCCTCTAGAGTCTGTCTCTTTCTTTTCCAGATCAAAGTAGAAATAAGCTTTATAAAAAAATAATTTTATTTTTTATTCAACTATAGTATTTACAGTAATATCTGTTCTAAGGTATATTCTCAACCATTGAACTTGATCGCTCAATCACTATATTGTCATTACTGATGTTTGAACCCATAAACTTCAAAAATAACAATCGTTCCTTTAACCAATGAAGCTAGATAATTCGCATTAAAAAAATAATAGAATGTTAAGTTTTTTAAAATAGATTAAGAATTAAAATTCTGACGGATCAAAAATACTTAATTTATTTTTATAATATTTAATTTAAATTATTTTATTAATATAAAATTCTATATATATTTAATTTTGGTGGTGAGAAATGAAACCCATTTCTTCTTTTCCGGACATCCTTTTTAAGAAAAAGGAAAATGTTAGCAGCAGAGTAAGATAAGGGGCAAAGATGGTCGGTTTAACCTATTATTTTCTACTGAAAATGACAAGGCTAAAACATTGGCAAATGAAGTCAAAATCTTAATTATGAGGCAGGCAGCCACACCAAGACCAGCCTCGGCCAACCACCAGAACCACCACCCAGTTTCAACTCTATATATGCACAACCCAAGCCCCATGGCAGCACCAAAACTAAAACGTCTTCCATGGCTGAAAACAACCTCAGAATTGCCGTCGAGAGAAACCCGCCGGAGTCGAAGCTCTCAGAGCTTAACATCAAGTGCTGGCCGAAGTAAGCTGCTGTGATCCAAACCCTCATAAGGGTATCTTTGCTGTTCTTTTTCTCTTCCTTTTGGTTGATATTTGTGGCTTTGTGCATGATTTCGTAGATGGGGCTGCTCGCCGGGGAAATACCAGCTGAAGTTTGATGCAGAGGAGACGTGTTATTTGCTGAGAGGGAAAGTGAGGGTTTACCCCAAAGGCTCGTCGGAGTTCGTGGAGTTCGGCGCCGGAGACCTTGTTGTCATCCCCAAAGGTCTGAGTTGCACGTGGGAGGTTTCTGTTGCTGTAGATAAACACTACAAATTCGAATCTTCCTCTTCTTCTTCTTCATCCTCTCAGTAATATCAATCTTACCAGTACTTTCGTCTTCATTTATGCTAATTCCCAGTACAGATTATTTTCTTCTTTCTGGGTTGTTTTTATATTTTTGTCAAGTTTATACCTAGAGAGAGAAAATTACAGTAATTTATATTGTTGAAAGAAGGGGTAAATTACTCTACAAGTCCCTATATTATAGCAACGAGTGTATTCGGGAACTTCTATTTAAAAAAACTAGCAAAATGTTCTTTTAAATGATTAAGGAAACCGTTAATTATGAGATGGATTTCATTCCACTCGTTATAATTTAAAATATTAAAATTATTACATTTAATTTAATTTAATTTAATTTTAATTATAATCATTTAAAAGATATTATGTCGATTTTATATTTTTTATATACTATGCTATTAATATGTCAATTTAATTAGACTCAACTAATTTTTAAAACTTTATTTTAATATCTTTTTATAAAATTAAAATTATTAATAGAAGAAAAATACATATAATAATAAATAAAGAATTAAATTATATAAAAAAATCTCGTCGAAAAACAAACAAACACAATAACCTAACTGAAACACACTTAAGATTAAGGTTGTATTTTTTTGTTATTATTACGATGGTAAACACTCGTTTATTGATAATAATAATTTTAAATAATTTATATTTGATTCTAAACGTTCTTTTAATGATCGATTTTCTCGCTTTAAATAGTCGTTTCAGAACAATTAGATTTTTTGACTTTTATACACAAACGTTTATTTCTAAATCTAAATTTAAAACTTTAACAATAAACATTAGGGGTAAGTGTTCGATCGAGTTGAGTCAAAAATTTCGAGTTATTCGAGTTGATGAGTCTAATTTTGTCATTCGAACTTTCATTCAAAAAATTTCTGAGTCGAGTCGAGTCAAGTTTCGAGTTCTTATAAAAATTTAATTATAATTATTTATTATGTTATACTATAATTTGATTGTAATTTAAATAACTTTCACTAATCATATAAGTTATGTATATATATCTTCATGTGTAACAATATTACTATACGTTTGTATAATATATATTATAAAAATTTGAGAAACTCATCTCGAACTTAAAAATAAATCTTCTAATTACTATTTTTTTTGAGTTATTCGAGTTATTCGAATTTCCCTTTTACAACTCAAACTTTATTTAAATTTTTTTTTAGTTATTCGAGTTTATGAAATTTCAAGTCAAGTCAAAATGAATCAAATATTTTCACCTCGAGTCAAATCAAATAATTTAGTTTTTTTCAAGTCGAGTCGAATTTTTCTCACGCCTAATTTAAATCGTTTTAAAAAAAACTTATATCACATAAATCACTCCACCATTGTCGTAAAGTTTATTTTTAAAAGTGAATGAGAACCAATTAGTCAATGCACGTCTAATTCAAAGATACCTTCGAGTTCTTAAATAAGCCTTAATGTCTCCTTTAACCGATCAATTTATGATATTTTTATTTTATCCATAAATAAAATAAATTATTATTTTCTTCCACGTAGATCTATTAATTTTATTAAACAAGGATATCTCTGAAAATACAATAAAAGTTTATAATAAACAAAACACTTAAATCTAGATATAAATAAAAAATCTCCTACTACCACAGATTTGTTTCTTCTTCTTCTTTAAGTACCGGCGGCGACACTAATCTTAATATTGGTCGCCGTCCGCCGGCCTCTATCGTTTTTGTTTTTTATTAATAAATAATTTTGCTCTTGTGACACGATCTACTCTACCTTTTGGTACGTTTTCTTTTGTCGTTTGACATGTTTTTTTTCTTTTGTTTTTTGAAGGTTGGACCTGACGATGTCACGACTGATCAAGATGACGTTTATTTGTTATCACGATGATCTTCCTTGCTTTGGACCCTCAGATTGAATATGGATACGCGTTTTGCGCTCGTGGATAGTTTACCGCGACGCTCTGTTCTGATCTGCGTTTCTTAGTGATCTTCATAGATTAATCCCCTTTTGGTTCATTTAATGATGCAATCAGATTTATTCGTATCTATCTTTTCGATCGAATCTTTGGATAAGTTTTAAACTTTTTCATGTATGATCCTTGTCTGATCTAGAATGGCTAGTTTTAAGAAAATGATCAAATTATATTTTTAGTTTACAATGATAATTGTAAACCATTATTGTAATATTGAGTATTTTCTTGTTAATAAAATTAGGTTAAAAAAAATCTAGATATAAACCTAGTAAACAAAACTAGTAAAAAGAGATAAAACAACCTAATCCAAAGACTCTAAATAAAAGAAGGATACAAATATCATCCAAATTTACGATATTACAATGAATGTGTATTGACAACAAAGATATTATCACTATTCGATCGTGAAAAATATGATAGATATAATCACATATCAAAATCTCGTTCAAGGGTCCAAAACAGGGAGATCAACAATATAGAGGAAAGAACGTTGTCTTGATCAGTTGTGTCGTCGTCGAATTCAACCCTAATAAAAATTAAAATAAAAGAAAAAAACATGTTAATAGACAGAATAAAATTGTACCACAAGAGCGGAATAATTTATTAAAATTAAAATAAAACAAATAAAATAATAGATCCAACAGTCAACGATCAATATTAAAATCAATAGCGTTGTCGGTATATAAAGAGAAGGAAGGAAATATTTAACAGTAAAAAGGAACGATTAGGATTTTCAAAAGGGAGTTAAATTATTTTTTAACTATACATCCAAACATAAAATCATAAAAATGACATGAAATATAAGAAAAATAAAATTTTAGCCACTTCCGGGAAAACGTAAAATACATTCCTTCTGCTGTGTAAGGATTAACTTTTCAGTCCTTAAATTAAATATTTTTTGCAATTTAGTCTCTACCTTTTTCTTCCATATTTCTTCTTAACCTTGATTTTTATTATCTAATGATATCTTAAACACAAACTCTAAATGTTAATATTAAATCATAAAGTTAATGTCTTAAAATCTAAATTACTAAATTAAAATTATAATTAAAATTTTAAATTATAAATTAGGTCTGATTGTAAAAAAATAAAACTTTCATGTAAATTAGGCCTGATTGTAAAAAAATAAATTTTTTTATGCTAATAATACCTCACATTTTAAATTTGAGATAATGATGTGTTTAAACACACTTGACTATATAATTTTGTGAAAAATTATACTCTCAAATTCTAACCCTAAATTAGGGTGTTTATATTGAAGTATACAGAATTTTCGAGTACCAAAATATCAGACTGTGACCTGATTTATAAAAATCGGGTACTTGCAAAGCGGATACCTTTAAAATCGGGCAGTGGGTACTCGATTTATTTTTATATATTTTTAAAATTTACCTTTAAAAAAATATATAGAAAACATATACAATTTTATGATATATATTTTAAATACAAAAATATTGATACAAGGTTTGTTTTAAGAAATAATTATTTGGATATATATGTATATTAAAGTTTATCAATAAAAAATATATTAATTTTGATTATGATTTTTATTTCGAATCAAATTAATATAAATATTTATGAAAAATTCAAAACTTAAAAAGTATATAATAAAGTATAAAAGAAAATTAATGATTTAAAATTAGTTTTAAGAAAAAAAAAACAAAAGATAAAAATATTATTTTAAATATATAATTACTAAAATTACCACCCCGGAATTTTTTTAAACACCCTTACCCTAAATATTTAAATATTCGATAATTTTTAATCAGGTAAACAAGTCAACAGATCCAAAAATTCGAATAAAATATTTTTAACACCCCTACTCTAAACTTTAAATTATAATTATTATCTATAAATTCTAAAATCATATAACTACCTCACCCTACATCTTAATTTAAATTCTAAAATCTTATATATTACATAGGTTTAAGAGTTGATATCCAAGATTTATATTGTCAACCACTCAATCTAAAGTATAATCTCGAATTCTTACTAAATATAATTCTCGAAAAAGAAATATTCTTTTAATTTTATCTCATTAATATTATATTTTTGTTATATTAGATTAAATTAAAAAATTTAAAATTTTCAAACCTGAGACTGGTTAAAATATTCTAAAATAAATTATAATCAAAATTATTATAAAAATTATAAGAATTTTGGTCAGTATATACAGAAATTTTTATATTTTTAATAAAAAATTTCAATATGTATCAGAATTCTTATATTTTCAAAATTTTAAGTTTTTTATAATAGATTTGATATATACTAAAATTCTTATCTTTTTATAAAAATATATACATACCACAAAATCAATACTAAAATATTTATAAAATTTATAATAATTTCGATTTTATCTCGTTTTAACCGGTTTCTGAACTAAAAAAAATCCATCCGGTTATCCTCTGTAACTTCAGCTGTCTTTTGCTTACAGTTAGACGGACGAGCACATTGTAGTTCACGCCATTGATAAAAGAATTCATGCTTTCGTCACTCCCACCATTCCCCGATGCCATATCTGTCAACCTTGGCTCTTCCGTCAGGTTTCTTCATCTCTTTTCTCACTCATTTTCTCTTTCAATTCATGCTTTTATTTGCTCCATCACTCCATGCTTTCTACAGAAACAATCCCACTTGGTAAAAGAAAATTTTCAGGTCTCAAATGTCATCGGAATCGCTTCCACTTCTTCCCCAACGCCGCTTCGTTGTACGTTTTTGCTCCTTTTTCACTTACTATCTATTTCTTTTGTTTTAACAATTATTAGCATACAATTTTGACTAAGTTTTAGCTCTGTTCCACGTAATCAACAGCTAGGCTGTGGGCAAGTATCGGTTGATTTCTTGGCTACTGTAGCTTCTTTTCCTAACCCAGATGACAAAATCAGGAGCACTAGCTTAAAGGTTCTTTCTTTTTTTTTTCAATCTTAAGGTTCTTTATAGGTATTGATTATCATTAGTTGACAAATTTGACGTTTGTTTTCTCAGGTTCAAGGAGGTGGGAATGCTGGAAATGCCTTAACTTGTGCTGCTCGTTTGGGATTAAACCCACGGTTAATTTCTAAGGTCTTACTTTTCTCACTGTAACAATCGCCATTTGACTGTGAGATACATTTTTTTGTTGCATTATAATTTGTATGAACATTAGGTTGCCAATGATTCTCAAGGCAAGGGTATATTGGAGGAGCTTGAAGCTGATGGAGTCAACACTTCCTTCTTTATTGTGAGCCTTTTTTGAAATTATTTATGGTTCATTGTTGTGGGAGATGTCTTTAGCCTGCAATTGTCATTGTTCTTATCTTGACTGGTTTTAAAGCTTATTTTTTTGCCTTGAAGATTTGTTTCATTGGTTTTGTTTAATATTTTGGGCCTATTTTGATTCTAGAACCAGATTTTACATAAATATAAGTTGTTCATTTCTGTATGTGATCTTTACTTTCCTCAACCCCCAAGTTATCAGGCAATAAAACACCTTAGGAACTCAAATTACCAACATTAAGCCAGGATCAACCGGTTAAGAAATATGTTTATCTTTTTTTTTTGGATTACATGTACATCTCATCATCTATGGACTATTTCCGGGAGAATGAAGCATAGTTGTGTTATTTTCTCAGTTCATATGCGCATTTCTTGACTCCTTAAATATTAAAATGAGAGTCTTTTATCAGATTATGTGCCATACAGGAGACTTACCAGTTGCCACCTTTTATTTTATCATTCATCTTTTACTTCCCCTACATGTTGCATTTTGACCTGAATCCTATCCCTCTCTGACTCAATTTTGTTGCTTTCAGGTCTCTGAGGAGGGTAATTCACCATTTACTTATGTTATCGTTGACAACCAAACGTGAGCACTTTCATTGAGATGACTGTGATATTTTGTATATTACAATGTCCTATCCTTATTGGCTCATTCCCATTGTTGGATAATATGTTATCCGTTCCATAAGCAGTGTGTTTCCTCAGAAATCCCTCTTTGGGTGCTGAAGAAAGCTGCAATCATATACTCGTAACAAGAACAGCAACAGAGTTGTTGCTTATGTTACAAAAATGAACATAGAAATGAGGATGTTTGTTGACTGGTTTAATTCAGCCAAAATTCATATTATGTTAAAAAATCTCCATGGTTAGACGTGAATACTCATGTATCAATTACTAATTTCAGGAAAACCCGCACTTGTATCCACACCCCTGGTTATCCACCCTTGATACCAGAGGAGCTTTCTAGTTCTTGTTTATTATCTGCACTGGATGGAGCAAATATGGTCTACTTTGATGGAAGACACCCTGAGACCGCTTTACTTGTTGCAAAAGAGGTAATTTCCCCCGTTCTGTTTATAGTATTGATGTAGATGAATGAAAATAAGAGCTTTTGTATTGGTGGAAGATGATTTAATTTAATTAATGTATCTCCAATTTCCTAACTTTATAACTCAACTTCTACGGCGATTATGTTGGTTCCTTTATCGAAAAATTACCAGAATCAAAGAATTTGCTTTTTTTAGCCGGTAGGCTGCTCACAGGCTTGTGTGAAACTGGTGTTCTGATTGAAAAATCCTAATCAGACCAATTCCATTGGAACTTCATTATTTTATGTTCTGTGATTAGCTTCAGCTTCAACCTATGGCATAGTTGATGCTGGCAGTTTCCCATTGCAATTGCTAAAATATTATGGTCTTTCTCTACATTCCTCGTCAAGATTAATATCAACCAATAGCCAGTCAGTAACATTTTTTGGCTACAGGCTGCTTGCAAGAATATACCAATATTAGTCGAGGCAGAAAGGAAAAGGGAAGGTTTAGATGATCTTCTGGAATTTGCTACTTATGCTATATGCTCTGCAAAGTTTCCACAGGTAAGTTGATCTTGCATTATGCTTTTTCTAAATAGAACATAATACTCCTTGATCACCGCTCCCCTCACCTTTTCTTTTGGCATTGCAACTTTTAGCCATTGACCATGCTTTTCTGTTTGCAATATCCCAGTTTGTTTACTTTGACCAGTATTGGGTTTGGTGTCTGTTCAAATAAGTGTTTGTCAAAAATAATTAGTATCATACAGCTCCTATTCACCCTCAAAAGGGTCCTTTTTATTTATATTTTATGACTGACATCCTCTGTTGTTATAAGCATTTTGTCATTATCGCTTAAATTTGTTTTAGTTTTGAACTTGGTGTTTTTAGTACTTGGTTTGGCCTACTTCTTTTAATGTTCAGTTGAACATCGTGAATTGAATTTGTAAAGTTATTTCTTCCAATGAGACAGGCATGGACAGAAGCTCCGTCTGTTCCAAGTGCGCTTATTTCCATGCTTCTGAGGTTGCCAAAATTAAAATTTGTGATTGTGACATTGGGTGAAGATGGATGCATAATGCTAGAAAGAAGTGTAAATGGTGGGTGTAATTGTGTTGTTGCAGAATATCACTTGAACCAGAACTTAAAAGCATGGTTGGAACGAAAAAAAGAGAGAGAACTTTTTATGTGGTTCTGAAATCTAATTTAGTTTCCTTACTATGTAGGTGCTGATGATGCTGAAGAAATGAATGTTCACGGTTTATTGGAATCATTAAAGCAGAGAAAAGATGACAACAAGACCATCCCGACATGCATTTCATCGGTAATAACATACAAAGCAGAGGACTTATGGCTTATGTATAGACATCAGGGCGTACGTTAGTCTGTGGACCCCTGGACGGGTCTCACCGAGGTTATTAAGTTACTTGAGGAACGATTTAAAAGGACAGTGTGAGCATTTTTCTTTTCATTTGAAAATTTTGCTTTCTGGGTCTGTGTAGGTGGCAACCAAATTGACTTCAAATGGGATAGGTACTGTGACTGGTCAGTTATTTTTGGGAACAGCTGAGAAGATACCACCATCAGAACTTGTTGACACAACCGGCGCTGGAGATGCGTTTATTGGAGCAGTACTATATGGTACATTTAACCATTTCAAGTTTCAACCTAATTTATGCCCGTTTTTGACTTCTAAAGATTCATCATTAATTGACAAACACATTTATGTTTAATATTCCTGGAGGTTGCTACAAATAGGTTAAAAGACTCGAATTATTCACTAGGTTCTCATATTTTTCTTGGAATCTATGATCCCTTGTTCCGAATGTGTATAGCTAGCAACATTTTCTTACAGTGCAGGAAACAACACTGAAGTGTGACTGGCATCAAAGCCACCGAGTGCATTTTCGGCACTCAATCAATGTCAAATGTGGTCTTTTATATATATATATAACACAGGCCCATAGTCGACTGTTTCACCATTTACGACGGTTTCTTCTCGTAATGGATGTAAAATTGAGCTATAACGCTAAAGCTTTACTGCAAACTTTGTGGTCCTCCCACAGCTGACAAGTTTCATAGGGATCGAACCACATGGTTTGGTTAGCATTACTTTCTCCTTGATTATATGTGATTCATAAACTAGGTTGTTCTTTATAGAATTTTAGAACCTGCAAATACAATGTCATTTGTATGCTCAAGTTTTCGATTCGTCCATTATGAAGTCGATGTTGACTATTCAGTTTTCTTGTATTTAGCTCTCTGTGCTGGCATGTCACCGGAGAAGATGTTGCCGTTTGCAGCTCAAGTGGTAATAAACGGATAAAGAGATTGCCATTTGATTGACTTGAGAAGTTTTCCTACCCTAATATGATGCTCATTGCAGGCTGCAATCGGCTGTAGAGCTTTAGGCGCCCGAGCTGGTCTTCCGCTCCGCACAGATCCGCGCCTTGCCGGATTTTTATAACAAGTTCCTACAAGGCAGCAGCATACTATTGTATCTTTGCCCCTAGATGTTCCATAATTTCATTTCACAAGCAGGAAACCAAATAAAAGGATTACTTTGGCAACATAAATTTCTTACTTTTTCAAAATATTTATGTTTAAGATCAATCTTCACCATCACCGGTCGATCGAATGAGTTTTAGTTCGATTAGCAAAATCGACAATTTCAACATAAAACTATGAAGGAAAGAAATTGGAGTCTGTCAAGTATCACTATCCAAAAGAAGGAAATAATAATTATTGTTTGACAGATTGGAGAAAAGGTATGGGTTTGTCAATCCATGTGAAATCCTCATGGAATATATGTTATATTCTCACAACTTTTGGGTCGTTCAGCCTTCCAGTTGGTCCATAGAGGCGAGAAAGGGCTCGAGCCATCATCACTTCTGGACCACAGCCTTTGCTGTCAATACAATCGGAATTTTCACCAGCCCCACCTCCGGCTAGAGATGGACCGAGGGGGTTAGTACTTAGTACGGTAAGAAATCTGATATAAATTGATTTTTAAAACAATTTTAAATATATTTTTAAATTATTTAATTTAAAATAAGAGTATTTGATATTATTATTGAAAGTATTTTTGAGTAGATAAAATATCTATTTTAGATATTCTTTTAAATTATAAAAGGATTGATTATATAAACGAAGATAAAAGTGTAATTTTATTTAAAAATATTTCTAAAAAAATGAAAAACTAAAAATTTAGCTTTTAAAAATATTTTTCAAACAAAACTAAAAATATTTTTGGTCTGAAAAACTTTTTATTTTGTATCGTTTTTTTTCTTTCAGAATCATTTTTAACCCTAAAAAATACATTTTTAAAAACAATTCATAACGGAACCTTGATATACATAAATAAACTCTATAAGAGGAGAGATTATTAGGTATACCTGTTTATCACGTCATTTATAATTTAAACAATCACGATCGTTCATTTTTAAATAATTACTTAATAATTATCCACCCACGAATTACATGTAAGAAATAGGTGATAATTCGCCTTAAAAACTAAAATGGACAAATCTGATTGGTTGAGATCACGAATGACGTGGTGAACAAGGTTCATGTAATAATTTTCCCTATAAGAGGGCAAAGAAAAAAAATTGTTTAAATACGGTTAACATTTTCTTAAAAAAATAATAAAATTTATATAAAATTAAATAATAATTTTAATAGAGTTAAAATTTTACTAATCGTATAAAAATTTATATAGTTATATAAAATTTTATAACTAAATAAAAATTATATAAACTCATTTTATTTTAATAGTACTCCCTCTAAAACTTTCCCACATATAGCTGGGTTTATAAGAATAGTTTATTTCTAACGATTTAGTTAACCTAATTATTAGCATTTGCATTTAAAATAAAAAAATGATTTTTTGATTTACATATTAAATTTTATTTTATACTCTGTATATTCTAAAATTAAATTATAAAATTTATATTTTTAAACTTTAAATAAAATCTTTAAATTTTAAATTAATAATTATATAAAATTTATATACATCAAAAATATTTTCTTTCAATTAAGTTAGATGAATATTTGAAAAAAAAGAGCAAGAGAAGAATTCTTATAAAAATTTATATGTGCGATTTTAGTTAAATTAAATTATTCAGAATAAAATTATGAGAAATCAGAAGAACAACTAAAAAACTTAAATAATATATTTTTTTAAATTAAATAATATTTTTTGGATAATTTATATGTATTATTTAGGGTTATAAACGAATCGAATATTTAACGAACTATTTGTGAATTGTTCGGTAAGAAATTCGTTTATGTTCGTTTTTATAAAACAAACGAACATGAATAATTTTTTAAATTAAATAAACGAACACAAACAAAGGGTTTGTTCGTTCTTTTAAGTTCGTGAACGTTCAATAATCCGTTCTTTTATATTCATTTAAATCTATTCACATATATCTAGGTGCATTCATTGTTCGATTAACTGAATTAACCTATCAAATAAAAATAAAATTGATTAGTCTATATATGTGTTCGTTTATCATTTTAATAAACAAACAAACACACGTTATATTTCTTAATGAATGAACACCAATAAAAATATTATATTCGTTTATGTTTATATTTATTTATTTATTCGATTAAAATTAATTGTACAAACATAAATATATCTTTTTTCGTATTCATTCATGTTCCTTCGATTAATTTACCAACCTAATATTATTACTTAAAAAAACTGCAATATTTCAACAACATAATTATACAAATCAGTCACGTATATACCAATCCCCCCCTCCCACACACAATAAAGAATATATCAAATAATAATGAGTCCCTGTCTTAATATCAAAATTAAGTCTAAAACCTTTTTTTCACGAGTTCGTAGTCTAAGTAGTTAAAAGAACGGTTATTGTTTTTAAAGATTCGGATTCGAACATCAATGATACCAGCAAAGTGATTGAGTAATCAATATCAGATGATAAAGATTATATTCTAGAACAGATACTATTGTAATCATTATTAGCTAATTCAAAAAAATCTAAAACCTTTTCTAAACATTTGAAATCAGTAGTCTGAAGCTGATGCAAACGTCTACTTTTTAATCATATTTTTATTGGTGTCTTCTTTTTAAATTAGTGGATTTAGGGTTTAGGGTTTAGGATTCAAGGTTAGAAGTTATTGTTAGAGTTTAGAGAATTAATGATATGATCTATTTTAAGGTATAAGTTCAAGGTTTAAGATATAAAATAGAGTTAGAGTTTAAAATTTAATTTTTAAAGATTTTTTAACGAGAAGCATGAAAGGAGACACAATTAAGAGACAATAAATTTTTACTTGTCTGAAGTGGCGTAAAAATCATCTACCTCTTTATCATGCATCCTTTTATGCCTCGTTTGAAAATTTTTTAAAAATTAAATTTTAAAACTTAACCCTTATTTTCTAAACCCTACACCCTACACCCTACACCTTACCTCTAATTTCTTAAATTCTAACCATAACTCTTAATTTTAAACCCTAAACCTTTTAATTTAAAACAAAAACATATATAAATGCATAAGGAAAATGTAGACGATTTTCATCGTTCGTGTATCCGAATTCCACTCACAATCATTTCCCTTTCTAGAAGGTTCCATTGCCCCAAGATGTTGATGTGCAGAGACATAGAGTTCGTAAACTCTGATTTGACCCATCAGCTACAACAATGAGTAGTTGGTTAAAATGTCCACAACAAGGCACATACCTCAATTACTATTCAAACAAAAAAAGGAAAGTGAAATTTAATTAAAAAATCGATTTAATTGAGATAAAATATTAAATTATTTAAATAAAATTTAAAATTTTAATATTATAAATAAAATAATTAAATTAAAAAAATTATTCCCGATTTTTAATATTCAATCTAAATTAAATTCTAACAATAGATTTTAGCAAAATTAGCCTTTTTTAGCCTATAATTTAAATTAATTATTAATAAGTTGGCATTTTACCTTAAAAGGTTAAATTAATCATAGACCTTTTGAGGTATGATGCCAACCCTATTAACAATTAATCATAGACTTGCAAGGAGGATCCACAAATTTAAATCATGCTCTTATAAAAGTCTTAAATTAATAAGGTAATTTTAAATGTATGCAATAAAAGTGATTACGTAGATGTATAAATCGTTTATTTTTTAATCGTGTTTTTATTAGTATTTTTATTTTAAATTAATAGGTTTAGAATTTAGGGTTTAGGGTTGTGTTTAGGGTTTTGAAAAATTAAGGGTAGAATATATTTTTAGGATGTAAGGTTTAAGATATAAAAATTAGGGTTATGATTTAGAATTTAATTTTTTAAAGATTTTTTAATACTAAGAGATATAGAAGAAGGCACCATTAAGTTAAATGTTGTTTAAAAAACAGATTAATTATAAACTGACGATGAAGAAAATAAGAAAAAAACATATTATTATGTTTTATAAACCTTTAAATCTTTGATTCAGTTCAATTCGTATCGTATTACAACATATAAGAAGTTGAAGAAGATATATTGCATTAGTCATCACAATCCCTTTCCCATCCCTAAAAATATTAACGTTGGTGGAGGTTAGGGCTGAGTATGATAAACCGAAAATCGAACCGAACCGTAGTTAATTGCGGTTAATCGAATTGAACCAAATTTGATGTTTTAATTGATTTTTAATTATTTTTATAAGGTAAAAGTATATATTATATACTTAAAATACTATATAGATGTATTTTTATTTTTTTTATTTTTTACTCAAAAATAAGTTTTTAATAAATATTTATGAAAACTATCTCAAAATTTTTATATTTTAATGTATAAAAGTCGTAAAATAAAACTATTTTGTCAAGATAAAATACAAATTTTTAAAAATTAAGGTTAGTATGAAAAATCGAAAATCGAAGTTAACCTAACCGAAAACCGACGATTATTATAATAATTTATCGAATTAAACTGAAACCGAACCGAATACACCCGTAACGGAGGTAGAGCAATATTGCATGGCTGTGGCTCATTTGGTGTTTTGTGGCATTGCAAAAATCAGTGGCGATCCATGGAAGCTTTAAGGGATTACGGAGCAGTATCTCCAAAAATTTTAAAAATATTTTATAAAAATTATAAAAATTTTAATTAAACTTTTAAAAAATTTATAATTTTAGTTTAGATCTTTAATTTTATCAAAATATTTAAATTGAGCCTAAACTCTCACTCATATGGGCAAAATTACGTACCTATCTCTGTCAATGATCATGCATGCATGAGATCTGACCGACTGACTCCATGATTGAAGCTTTTATATTTCTTTTCCATATTAGATGTATGGAGTGGAATTTGTTTGATGCATTTGGAGGCTTGGTTTTCACTTATTACTTGTTTATATTAATTTGTCTTCAAGTTGAGAAATCCGGTAATCAGGGACGGAGCCAGTATTTAGAGTTAAGGGGTTAAAATATAAATATTTAAAAGGGAATAAATTCAAAAAATAAATTTAAAAATAAATAAAAAAATAAAAGTAAAAAAATTTCGGGTGGAGTGATTGTCAAATCCTCACTTAATTTCGTCCCTGTCGGTATAAGATTAAAGTTTAGAAACGCCAAACAAAAAATATATAAAAAATCTAATTTATTACGTTATTTATAATTTTATTTAATAATAATTTTTTCCACGTAGCCCACCACCTCTCCATCTTTTTGTGAAAATGATAGAGTTGCATGGAATTCACGGTCCACCTCAATGCCGACGCACATGTTTCCCTACCTTTCCCTCTCTTCCCATTACCCACTCGGTTCGAATAATATGATACTAAAATATAGGTTTAATATCTAAATAGATACTTAAATTATGTTTATGAATTATTTTTTATACTTAAATTACTTTTAGCTCTAAATTCGTGCTTAAAGTTTCATTCGTAATCATTTTAAATACCTAATTATTAATTAAAAATCATTTGTCAATATAAATGTGACAAGTGACAAGATTTAATTTTTAATTTTTATAATTATTTTTTAAATAAAATTAAAATTTTATTTCTTTAAATTGAAAATTTTAGATTCTTATAAAATATTTCTAAATCCCTAAATTATCATCGTTGTTGTCATTTATTACTTCATCGAACATTATTGTTACTGTCATTGGATCATCATGATCGTTTCCCCCAATCAACCATTGCCTATAAACAGTAAGTATACCGACAACTTTATTTTCGCAATTTTAGTTTCTTTCGACATTAGAAAGCCGATCAACACATCTACCATCTATTACCAACGATGGGTGGTTAAAGAAAACGATCGTGATAGTCTGCGATGGTAGTGGTGGTCCCCGATGATGCAGTAAATGATGATAATAATGATGATTTGAAGGTTTGGGTTTAAAGTTAGAGATTTGAGACTATTTTATAAAGATTTACAACTTTTATTTTTTAAAAAAATTAAATTAAAAGTAAATTAAATTAAAAAATAAAAAATAATAATAATAAATGATAATCGATGGTTAGGCACTTAAAATGACCATAATTGAAGTATTAGACACTTATTTAGAACTAAAAATAGTTTAGATACCAAAAGTGACCTACAAACATAGTTTGGGCACTTATTTGAGTATTACGCACTCGGTTCGAATATCATGATACTAAAAAATAATATGAATGTGTTTAAAGAGCGAGTATTCGATCGAATTAAATTAATTTTTTAAAGTTAATCGAATTTATGTGTTATGATTTATACGTTTACTTTCTAACTATTTCTTTATATATAATGCCAGTTCAAAGGCAACCCTGAACCCTAAAAGAAGCTTTCGACCCAGCTAACTATCACCGGCACAAGAAGGCTGTGCCATGCGGTTTGAACTACATAAATCAATCCTGGGGTTATTTGCCTTCCACGTACCATGAAATACGAATAAAACTGTTCGAACTCGGATCTTATATACGTAGTATATGATATAGATTAATTAAAAAATAAATTAGATAATTATAGTATTGGTTGTCGATCACCGGATCTATAAATTTATTCCTTTTATTTTTAATTTTAATTAGAATCTCTGTTTTTATAGCACGTTTTATGTCCTTGTGACACGTTTTCTTTTGTCTTTGTGACATGTTTTCGTTTTGTGGTTTGATTCATCTGCTCTTGTGGCACGTTGTAGCATACCCTAGCGATCGATTGTTGTTTGTTGGTGGTTTGATTCATCTGCTCTTGTGGTTTGATTCAATCGGCGCTAGTTTCTTATTTATATTTCTGTCGGTATTCTTTCGAAAAGTTATATCCCCACTCCGATTGATGGTTGTTTGCCTGATGCTTTTACATGACAGTTTGGATTATCTACAACTCCTTCCTTCTTTATGCGTCTCGTTTGGACAGAGACAAGGAGATTCAAGAAGCTTCTGAATTTTATTGGTATGCTTAATTCCATAAGAATTTTAATTTCTCTGTTTTTTGAGTTATAAAATGGTTGGATTGTTTAATCCAATTTTTTCACTTCTTGAAAACGATGTAATTATAATTTTTTATGTATTTAATAAAATTCAGTAGCGTTTATAAAAAAATATATATAAAATAACGTCTTAACTCTTAATATCACGTAACGCGGTACGATAACTATTCGAACTCGGACCTTGCATAGTAGAGTAGATTTTTTTATAGGCTAAGTAAGAATAGTCAAGAGGAAAATGACATTGAAATTGACGATGTAGAAGATGAAGCCAAACTGCCTAAAGTGGGAAGTGACGACGTTTGGCAGGAGGATGGACGTCTAAGTTATTTTGTGGGTCGAAACAACCTTCAAGTCTCAATCCCAAGACCAAAACCAAGACCCTATTTGCTTGTCGGAGCGATGTGGGAGCGTGACAGTACGGAGGACCCCGGCGGTATTCAGCTCATACACTCCACGTGGGAACAACGTCTCATTCCTACTCAACACACTTCTTGTTCCCACTAAGGGTGAGTATTCGATTGAGTCGAGTCGAGTCAAAAAATTTCAATTTATTCGAGTTGATAAGTAATATTTTACAACTCAAACTTTATTTGAATTTTTTTTTGTTCGAGTCGAGTTTAAGAAATTCGAGTCGAATCGAATCGAGTCGAGTTTTCGAGTTCCTATAAATATTTAATTATAATTATTTATCATATTATAGTATGATTTGATTCCAATTTAAACGATTTTCTCTAATCATATAAGATATACATGTATATTTTTTCATATGTAGCAATATTTCTTTATATTTTTATATATAAATGTATATCTATCATAAAAAATTGAGAAATTAGTCTTAAACTTAAAAATTATTCATTTAATTATTAAAAATTTTGAGTTATTCGAGTTCTCATTTTACAACTCAAACTTTATTTGAAATTTCGAGTCGAGTCAAAACGAGCCGAATATTTTTACCTCAAATCGAGTCGAGTTATTTGATTTTTCGAGTCGAGTTTTGCTCACCCCTAGTTCCCACAATGCCTTCCATTTTCATTATTTCTTTTTAATTTATTATTTTAATTTTTATTAAAAAAATCAATTTTATTATCGATAAAATCAATTCAAGTGATAAATAATTTGATATTGTTTAAATATCAACGAAAAGATTTGGTACCTCAGTGTTGGTTCTTCACTACCTCCAAGCAGGGATGGACTTAAAGAGGGGTGGGGAGAGGCCATTGCCGCCTACCCTCGAAGATTTTTTTTTATTTTTTTATTTAAATTATTTTAAAATATATATTTTTTATGAATTTATCCCCTACTTTTAAACATTTATGTTTTGTTCCCTCAACTTCAAATCTTGGCTCCGTCCCTGATTCTAAGAGTTAAGTTATTCTCCCATTGAAGTAATACGTAAGCTAGATTCAGAATATCGTAAGGCATTTTAATCCTACAAATTTAAAATTTTATAGATATATAAAATTGATAAAAAAATTATCTAAAAAATAAAACGTACCACACAAATTAATATTTTTTTTAAATAGAAGAAAAATAAATAAATACACTCCATCTTTGTTTAGCTTTTATGAAGTGGGTCCATAGAATCAGATGATGATGTTGGGTCATTTTCTTTGCTTCCTAATTCTCCTTCTAAGATCTTTTCTCCATCTTTGGGTTAATTGATTTAAGTCATTTTTAAATTTTTAGATTCGAATAATTTTATACACGACTTAATAGCTTTATTGCCTCTTAAAGCGTATATTTTTTATCGAATTGGCTCCTAAAGAATTTTTTGAGACGATTTATCACTAAAATATAAATCGTGATTTTAGTTATCTCTATTGTTAATTTCTATTATAAAAAAATCATGAATCAATTAGAACATGTTGTGTCACTGATAAATAAATAAATAAAAAAGTAACACGAGCCCTCTAACCTAAATGGTTAAAAGAACGATTGTTGTTCTTAGAGATCACGGGTTCAAACACCAGTGATACCAGTAGAGTGATTGAACGATCAATGTCAAATGGTAGAGATTATATTCTAGAACAAATATTACTGTAATCAATAGTAATTAATTTGTTAATTTAAAAAAAATAAAAAAGCATTTCACTTTAATGAAAAGGGAAAATTATAAGTTAAGTTTGTTAAATTTTTTATTTAACCTGTAATTGACTCTAATTTCTTTTTATTTTTAATAATTTTATGTAATATTTTTAGTACGATGATATTTTTATTTAACCTAAAGTTGACCTTTACCACTTTATAATTTTTATAATTTAATCTAATATTTTAAAAATATTATATTTTTATTTAATTTTGTCTCAAAAATATTATTTAACCCAAAATCAATCCCAATTCCTTTCTAATTTTGATAATTTAGTCCAATATTTTAAATATAATTATATTTTGTCAATTTAGGCCTAAAACCCAAAATTACCTTATTTTTTATAATTTTTATAATTTAATCTAATATTTTAAATGTAATTATATTTTTGTTCAATATAATCATACAAATCTTTATTTAACCGAAAATTGACTTCAATTTTCATTTAATTATTATAATTTAGTCTAATATTTTTAATATGATTATATTTTTATTTATTTTAACCATCAAAAACTTTATTTAATCCGAAATACATTAATATTTCTTTATAATTTTTATAATTTAATCTAATATTTTAAATATAATCATATTTTTATTCAATTTAATCCTAAATATTTAACCCGAAATTAAAGCAACGGCACCCAAATCGACATTTCTGTAAATTTGACAAGCACCAAGAAGGGGACCCAAATTAAAGCATCGAGTTTTGCTAACATAATTTTTATAAAATTATATGCCATTTTGAGATACCCAGCTCGACCGAACATATCTGCCATGCAACCGTAATGCTTTAAAATATGCCTCTTAACTATTTTTTTTAATTAATTATAATGATTACAGTAATATCTGTTTTTGAGTATATTTTCAACCATTAAATATTAATCGCTCAATCATTATACTGGTATTACTGGTACTTAAACCTGTAACAACAACAGTGTTCTTTTAACTACTGAGGCTAGATGACTCATGCCGCCTCTTAACTATTTCGTCGTCGTATATTTATCTTTTAATTTGTCTCTTTTGATGCCTATTTAAAAAAATAAATTTATGATTTAGCATTTATAGTGTTTAAAAAAGTAAAAGTAAAATGTATGTTTTAGAGTTCAGGACATAATATTTAAAATTAAAATTTATATTTAAGAACAAATGATTTTTATTTGTAATCTATTTATAATTGTGCACAGGGCTGTAAACGAATCGAACGTTCGGTGAACCGTTCGGCGAAAGTTTGTTTATGTTCGTTTATTTATTAAACGAACAAATATGAACAAGATTTATCGCTTGTTTAATTAAACGAACGAACGAGACGAACGAACACAAACAAAAGGCTCGTTCGTTCATTTATGTTCGTGAACGTTCGGTAATCTGTTCGTTCATTTATGTTCGTTCGTTTAAATTTATTCACATATATTCACCCTTATATCAAGTAAGTTGAGTCAAAAAAAATTGAGTTACTCAAGTTGAGAAGTCTTATTTTATGACTCGTTAAAACTTCCTTGTTATAGGGTAGAGGTGTTTATTGTTCTGTTAAACTGAGTTAACAAATCGAACCAAAATAAAATTAATTAATCAGTCAAATTTTAGATTTTGTCTATTAATTAAGAGTTTTTTTTAATTTTAATTATCGATTAATTCGATTTAAAATCAGTTCATTAGTTGAATTAATCGAATTAATCCAAAATCTTAAATATTTAGCATATTATATATGTTATCTATGTTCATTCGTTTATATTCGTTTATTTATGTTTGTTTACGTTCGTTTTATGTTTGTTTATTTATGTTCATTTACGTTTATTTATGTTCGTTCGTTTATGTTCACTTGTTTACGTTCGTTTATGTTCGTTTATCATTTAAACGAACGAACATAAACGAACATGAACAAGCTACAATCCTTAACGAACGAACACGAACAAAAAAATTTGTGTTCATTTGTGTATGCATTTGATTATTATTTTATTTCTTGTTTGATATAATAATTAAAAAAATCCATTTATTATTGAATTTGGGTGAATATAATAATAATAATAATAATTATTATTATTATTATTATTTAAAAATACTGTAATCACATGACCTTTCACACCATCTAGCCCTATTTAAACCCCTCCTCTCTCCAAACCAAGAACATCCAAGTCTCTTCTCAACGTAACATCTTCATTTCTCCTTTTCAACTCCATTTTGTGTTCATCAAAGTTCAAAAACAAAGAATTTTCAGTTTTTTTGGACAATGGATCAGGGCTTGTTTCGTGATCTTCTCGACCAGGATCAAGATTTGTCTAAACGTAAATGGACTTTGGTCAATGGTCCGGTTATAGTTGGTGCTGGACCTTCGGGGCTAGCCACTGCTGCTTGCCTAAGAGAGCAAGGGGTGCCCTTTGTCGTGCTCGAACGAGCCGAATGCATAGCTTCTTTGTGGCAAAAACGAACCTACGACAGGCTAAAGCTTCATCTTCCGAAGCAATTCTGTCAGCTCCCTAAACTGCCTTTCCCTGAGGATTTCCCTGAGTACCCGACAAAGAAACAGTTCATCGAACACCTCGAATCATATGCTAAGCATTTCGATGTCAGCCCGAAGTTCAATGAATGTGTGCAGTCAGCTAGTTATGATGAAACCAGTGGTTTCTGGAGGGTCAAGACCGTCTCGAACGAGGCCGAGTTCGAGTACGTTTGCCGTTGGCTCGTGGTGGCCACCGGGGAGAATGCCGAGTGCATGGTGCCGGATATCGAAGGGTTGACCGAGTTCGGTGGTGAAGTTATCCATGCTCGTGAATATAAGTCCGGGGAAAAGTTTGAGGGACAAAAAGTACTTGTTGTCGGCTGTGGCAACTCTGGCATGGAGCTTTCACTTGATCTTTGTAATCATAATGCTTCACCATCAATGGTGGTTCGTAGCTCGGTAAGTCATTGAAATTTAAAGCATACAGTGCCGGAACATGACATTGGAGATTAAATTCTAATGTTCTGTTTTCTTTTTTGGTAATAACAGGTTCATGTACTGCCAAGAGAAGTTTTCGGGAAATCGACATTCGAAATAGCTGTTTCGATGATGAAATGGCTACCCCTTTGTCTCGTTGACAAGGTGATGTTGGTTTTGGCTTGGTTGTTGCTCGGAGACGTTGAGAAATACGGTCTTAAAAGGCCATCAATCGGTCCATTGGAACTCAAGAACACACAAGGCAAAACCCCTGTATTGGACATTGGTGCATTGGAGAAGATCAAATCAGGTGACATCAAGGTTGTCCCTGGAATCAATCGGTTCTGGTATAAACAAGTCGAGCTCGTTAACGGCGAGAAGCTCGACATCGACTCGGTTATCTTGGCAACCGGATACCGCAGTAATGTTCCTTCCTGGCTTCAGGAAGGTGAATTTTTTTGCAAGAAAGGGTTCCCAAAGGCTTCTTTCCCACATGGGTGGAAAGGCAAGGGTGGATTATATGCAGCTGGGTTCACAAGGAGAGGGCTCGCCGGTGCTGCCTCGGATGCCGTTCGGATTGCACAAGATATTGGCAATCTATGGAAAGATGAAACTAAGCAACACAAAAAGATTGCCATTGCTTGCCAGAGAAGAAGCATTTCACAGTTCTAAATACATGCATACATACATATACATATATATGTATATTTCAGTAGTAGTTAGGACATTGTATTTGTTATTTTCGTGTAAAATACTCGAAACGAAACGGTAGCACAGGCCGACTGATCCCTCTCCAATGGCCCAAGTTTTGATTCCTTGAACACTTCGCACATCTGTTAGATGTTTTCTGTAAAGCATATTCCACAACTTGACAAGTAATGAGAATTGATTCATGATTCTAAATACAAATCCTATATGCTTCTCGGAGTTTCGGACCGATTCGAATCATAAACCTGTTAGACTGACTCAAGTGATCTGTAATACGTCTCTTGTATCGATGCCATACAAGTTTCTAACACGGACACATCACCGATGCAACGGAATATCAGTCGACGATTACAAATCCCCTTACACAGCAGCAACAGATCAGTTTCTTGTTGCTCTTAAGACAAGTCTTTTCCCTGTATGACTGAGAACCAGAGTCATATGCATGTTTCTAGTCCTTATAATTTGTATAACAGAAGTTAATTCTACATCACTAGTTGTAGAATTTGACTTAATGATTTACCAATTTCCAACTGTTTTAAGACCAAAATTTTAAACCTTAAAATAAAAAGGACTAAAAATGATTAAATTAAAATGTAAGGACTAACAGAAGAATTTGACTTCACTTTTCCATGTGCATATTACTCTATCTTGTATAGGCTATACTGGTCCTGACCCTGGCTTCCTCATTTGGGTTCAGGCTTGAGGAGAGGGTTAACAAGAACGTGGCTAATATTTTGCTGAAAGTGAATTTTACATATGATTTAGAAGTGCATTTGTCTTGATATAATGTGATTCATTGAAAATGGCTAATACGGATGTAAATGAGTCGAGTCGAGTTTGAGTAACGTTGAATTTAATTCATCATATTAAGAATGTTGAGTTCGAGTTTAAGCATACTAAACTCGACTCGGATCGTTAAAAACGAAAATTGAGTGTTAATTAAACTTTGATTGAGTCGTAGTTAGTAGTTCACGATCTGTCTTGTTTCATTTACGAACTTAATAATGATAAATTGCACGATTTTATTATAGATAGAACCATACAAAAATAAATATTTTTTATGCACCTTGCTAAAGCCCCCGACCTATATATTAGTTCACTTTAATTTCAAAGTAAAAAATATTATGTTTTCAAGTAGCTCTCGAGTTTCTATGATCAAATATCAAGTAGTCCAGTTCGACTCGTTAAGAACTCGAACCGATTTTAATTTCAAATAAAATTTAATCGAATTAAGTATTAGCCTAACTTTAATTAAATCGAATTCAAATAACTGATAATCTATCTCATTTCATTTATAACCTAACGTTTCAATCGCAAGTGCCTATGAACTATTTCCATTTAACAAAGTACTTCAAACAAACTAAAAATAAAACTTTAATTACTTATTTGAATAAAAAATATTTTAGACGCTCTATCGTAATAAGAAAAGCATAATTTGAACGTTTATTTTATAATTTAACCTATAATTAAAGTTCAAATCTTGACTTGTTGGCTAAGCATTCTCCTTTGGTCGTCCCTTTCGACTTTCTTCTAGACCTTGTAGGTTAGGCAGTGTTGCACTATAATACTAATTATGAGAATTCGATCAAGTCGAGTCGAGTTAAAAAATTTTAAGTTATTCGAGTTGATGAGTCATATTTTATAACTTAAACTTTATTTAAAATATGTAATATATTTTTCATATGTAACAATATTTTTTATATTATAAAAATGTAAGAGATTAGTCTCAAACTTAAAAACTAATCCTTTAATTATTAAAAATTTTGAGTTATTCGAATTTTTATTTTATAACTTAAACTTTATTTAAAATTTTTTCGAGTTGAATCTATGAAATTTTCGAGTATTTTTACCTCGAATCGAATTAAATTATTCGATTTTTTCAAACCAAATCGAGTTTTTCTCGCCCCGATACTAATCCCAACGAGATTCCAAAGCCAGTAAACCAAAGAATTGGACCTTTCACACTAACTTATCCCTATTTAAACCACTCCTCTAGGCTCTAGCCAAATCAGCACCCATCCTCTTCTCTTCTCAACGACCATCTTTCTTCATTTCTTTCTTTCAAACACCATTTTGAGTTCAACGAAATCCAGAAACAAACACCCTTTTAAGCCAAATTTGGAACAACACCAAACAAAGAGAGCAATGGGTCCCTCTTTTGTCCTTGAATGAGCTGAACCCATAGCTTCTTTATACCTAGGACAGGCTTAAGCTTCATCTCCCAAAGCAGTTCTGTCTACTCCCTAAATTACGTTTCCCTACCAGACAGTGAAACAGGTCAGTGAATACCTTGAACCATATGCTAGACATTTTGATATCAAACTGAAGCTCAACAAGTGCAGTCAACCAGATATAATCAGACCAGTGGTCTGTGTAGGCCAAGACACTCTTCACATGAGTTCGAACAAGGCCGAGCCACTGGTCTCATCTATCTGGTTCACTGCACACATTTGTTGAACTTTGGGTTGTTTTCTAAATGCTTGGCATATGATTCAAGGTATTCGGTGAACTGTTTCTTTGTTGTGGTTATTCAGGGAAGTCCTCAGGGAAAGTAGTTCAAGGAATTGGCAGAAAATTGCTTTGAAAACATGAAGATGAAGCCTGTAGTATAGACAAGATGAGGTTGTCAATGGACAAAACACTTGACTACGACTCGGTTGTTCTGGCAACCAGATACCGCAGCAATGTTCCTTGTTTGGTTTCAGGTGAGAAAATGTTGGGGAAAATGTCGGACTATTGATTTGTCTTCTAGGGAAAAACAGGTCAACTGTTCATGGTAAAATTGAACCTAAATTAGAGGAAACGTACAAGGTAAAGGGCCTTTCCCATGCCCCATTTATACCCTCACTTCAAATTAGAAGTTTAAGGTATAGGGTTTAGAGTTTTAGGTTAGAGGTTTAGGTTAGGGTATAGGAAATTAGAAGTAAAGTATATTTTTTTAGGTATAGGGTTTAGGGTTTAAGATATAAAAAATATGGGTTAGAGTTTAAAATTTAATTTTTTAATAAAATAACAAAAGAGGCACAAATGGGGGCATAAAAAATGGGCAGAAGATTTTTACTCTATTTTTAAACCTAATAAAAAATTCAAAAGTTTCAGACCAAACCAATCCAGGTAATTTAGGGGAACGAGGGTTTTAAAAAATAGTTGTACCATTTTTCTTTTCGATATACGATATACATCAAATTTCTTATAAAAAATTAAAAATTTTAATATATATTAAATTTTTAAAATTTATAAAAATTTTAGTATATATACCAAATTTATTAAAATTGTAAAATTTTTAATACACACTTTTCGTATGTATTGAATTTCTTACAAAGGAAAATATAAGAAGCATGGTATATATACTGAATTTTTTCGAAAAATATAAAAATTTTAATATATATATTAAATTTCTTTAAAAATTATAAAAATTTTATTATATATTAAATTTTTACGAAAAATATTTTTTTTATATATATTAAAAGAATATACTAAAATTTTTATAATGTATTATTTTTTACCCATTCTTTAGAATTTCCCGATCCAATCAGCTTTTTCGTTTGCAAGCAAACAACCGAAAGGCGAAACCCAGCCCACAAACCAGAACAATAAGAACGAAACAGAAGAGTAAAAATTTCCAAAAATAGATGCTTATCAAAATCTCAACAAACAACTTAACCAGAAATCAGCCATGGCAATTACATCCCATCTGGCAAAGCTGAGGTATGTTCCTCTAGATCGTCCTGGGTCCTTCTCACACTCTCCGTGCAACGAATTTCTTCATGTTCAAAGCAGCAGAGTGTCGACATCTACCGGACTGAGCTTCGGCAGCAATGGCTCGACGAAGCGATGCAGACCCATGTTGGTCCGGAGCATGGCTTCCTCGTTTGGGTCTAGGCTCGAGGAGAGTGTTAAGAAAACCGTGGCTAGTAACCCTGTTGTTGTTTACTCCAAGACTTGGTGCTCGTGGGTTCAAATCTCATCATTCTCCTATGGTTCATGTTTTTGTTTTGAAAATTTTGAAGAATTTGGGTGATTTTGTTGTGTGAATCGGAATTTTTGTAGAGAGATTTGTGATGGGTTTTCTTTGTTTCATTGTTTGCAGGTATTCTTCAGAGGTGAAATCATTGTTCAAGAAACTTGGTGTGGAGCCTTTGGTTATTGAATTGGATGAATTGGGTTAGTTTTTGTTTCAAAATTTTGCTTTTGTTATGTTTATGCTATAAATTTTATTTATTTTCCTTAGGCTACTTGATATTGCAAAATGATTTAGAGATACTATAATGTCCGGGATTTAGTTTCTCTCCATATTATCAGGCTGAACCAATCACATATACCGGAATTTGGTTGTCACCACACGGTCCACACCTACCATTGCATCAATTACATCAAAGGGAAGGTATTTCCTTTTTGGCACCTAAAGGCTCACCTTTTTCACCCCAAATTTGCACCTCCTTTGGTTCAAATTGAGGGAGGTGCACTCTGTTGACAAAAGTTTTGAGGGTATTCGAGTTTTCAAAGAAGATATTTTCTTTTATGCGGAGACGTCTGGATCCCGGCCATTAAAGATACTATTTTCCTTTCTTGTTGTTTTGGTTTGCTTTGACCCATTTTTAAAAATCTTTTTTTTATTAATTGATGAAAAATGTGTGCCTTTTGATATCTTGCTGATTTTGAGTTTGCCATATAGTTTAGAAATGCATTTGTCTTAATAAATGTGATTCGTTGAACATGGCTGAACATTTCAATTGTGAGGGACCTCATGAGTGTGCCCTCTCTTTTTCTGTCGGATGAACTATTATTCTTTGCAGAAAGTCCATCTTTTCTTCTTGGCCTTGCCAAATTGATTGATAAATTGAAAGTGAAATATTGGGTACAATGAGGATGAGTCATGCAAATTTAGAAAAATATCGACTTTAAAAGTTTGGTATATTTTCTGCTTAAACATAGAAACATACAATGAAGAATGGAGATATGAGGGAAACTAAGTTCATTGTATAGATGAAGTTGTAATGATATTTTAGTGTCTTATAGTTATTCAATATGCTTTTAAAATCCGTTTAAATAATGAAAGACTAGGATTAGTAACCTCTTTTGGCTTTTTATTGCAACCTTGAATACCTTAACCAATAAGATAACTAATTTGTTCAATAAATTTTAAGTCCTAGTGCTTTGAAATCATAACAGTAAGTTACCACTGATCACACATCATCATGCGATACTTTCTCTTTGAAAAAATGATTGGGAAGCTGGAAACGAGTTCTTATAACCTTTATCTTATTCAAAAGAACAAGACTTTTGGGTTGTAATTTATGTTTCCTTTCTCCAAATTCAACAGAAGTTCGATGAAATTTAATATCTCAAATTGGACCATGCAGTCAATTACTTTTCTTCTTGATATTGATGTTGCTTATAGTAAACGGTTCTATCTTTTTCAGGTGCCCAAGGGCCCCAAGTGCAGAAGTTGCTGGAGCGGCTTACCGGGCAACACACTGTCCCAAATGTTTTTATTGGTAACTTTATTGAATTAGTATTTACATATCCAATATAAAACTTTGTTTGAAAATAGTATGCATGGCTTATTGCTTTTATATGTATAAAATCCCTGCCAATCCATTTACAATTTACATACCCAAATGTATACTATTCTATGAAAGGATGAAGTATAATAAGAAAACCAGTAGGAGCATCATGACTTGGCACTTGGCTTCTCTGTTTTATTTATTTTATTTTTGGAAATTTTGAACATGGACTACTGAAACATGGTAGAAAGCAAGTTTTGTCAAAGTTCCGGCTAGAAGAATCACTTATGAAAACAACTGCATTTTTGTAGTTATGATTCTAAAAGCAGTTGCAGTGACCAAAAAAATATAACACTTTGCAATTTAATTTGAAAGAAAGTGCATTTTCTGTTATGCTATATTTTGCCTCTGCATTTTTCTCCCCCCCCCCCCCCCCTCTCTCTCTCTGAAGTATCCTTGGTTATGTAATCATAAATAATGCTGTAATCTTTATCTGCTTCATACAGGGGGTAAACACATCGGTGGCTGTACAGGTATTAGTGCATTTTCTTCTCTTGAATCAGACATTCGTTAAGACATTGGTGGCTGTACAGTTATTTTTGTTCTTTTTCCGTCCTAGTCACTTGGGTTTCCTTGGAGTAAGAGGCATTTATTGTTGTTTAATTTGGTTAAATAAATCTTCAACTGTTGTTGCTTCGTGTTTTGTTGCAGATACTGTCAAACTACATCGCAAAGGAGAACTTCAATCTTTGCTGTCAGAAGCTACTGCTAAAAGTAAGGAAAAGTAGCTCATTTGATATGATCCCGTGGCCAACTTTGGATCCTATTACAAAGGCATGCCATTTCCTGCCTCTACAAGGGACATTTCATTCTATTACATTTATTAACTTCGGAACCGCTTAAGTTATTGTTTAAAATCTCTCCATTCAAACTATACATATTAAAATTATGAAACTGTCTCATGTTATCTCATGTGAAACCATGTTTGATAATGTGACTCACTTCGTAACCAGTACGATTTGATTCATGAATTTCTGGAAAAGAAGAAATGGATCAAAAATAATGTTGCAGACTTCAAATTTACAAGTTACAAGTAGAATTTATCGTGTTTAAGGGTTAATTAGATTTTTATCCTACATTCTTCTGTTCCTCATCCATATAAACAGGTAACAAGAAAAGAATTGACGAGGACTTCTCTTCCGATGACGGATATTGAGGTTAGTATGTCCCGGGCATAGGATAATAGTACATTTTCATTCCCTGTGAGATTGAAGCCGGGAAATGTTTTAAGGTTTGAGGATGGTGATGTGCCTGTGAATGGTGTTTTAAGTGTGCTATTTCAGTTGTCACCATGCACAATTTGGTGATAGTGGGCATGTTTTTTCCCATTTGTATTGTCTTTTGCATTAATTCCGTGGAAATTTACATTAGAAAAACAATGAAAATTAACTATAAATTAAATAAAAATAGAATTTGGTTATATTCAGGTAGGTGTTTTTAAGCTTATGAATCATATGAAGTGTTGATTCCATGAAGGCAATGAAAGTAGGGTTCATGGGTCTTGTGGATGTCCAAGAAACATCTTTCTTTTCTCTGTGTAATTCTGCAGCAACCGGTCATGGTCGGTAAGGTTGTTTTTTATCACAGGATTGGCCCTGAAGTTCCGAATCCATGCATGTAATCGGGGGTACGTCTCGGCATCAAGTATTTCGACATCAACTATTTCTTCAACAACACCAAACGAGGCTGCCATCCACCCCATGGCCAAATCCAACATCCCAATTTCTTCACCACAAGCACCTGTTCATACATCTTTAGCAGCTCCTTTACTGCCTCGGCTGCCTTCTTGTGTTCCTCCCCAACCCCAATGAAGAATGTCACGAATGGAGTTGCCTGCAAATTTTGAAACAAATGAATAATAATAGAAACCCAGATTTTGTTTCAGTCAATGAGTTCGAGTTTACCTTATCCTTGTCGTCGAGGAAGTTGATCCAGAACCGTGCCCTGGCCCTTTCATAAGGATCCTTCGGAAGCAATGGATGCTGAGGCCATGTCTCCTCGATGTATTCGAGAATAACGAGAATAACAGCCGATTGCGCAATCGGCTTCCCATTGTGGACAAGAACTGGGATCTTCTTATGAACTGGATTGTACTTCAAGAGCATATCACTCTTGTTAAACAAATCTTCGTCTATGTATTCATACTTCACACCCTTGAGTTCCAGAGCCCATTGAACCCTGAAACCGTATGGACTCGGCCAAGACCCTAAAACCTTCACTTCTTCCATTTTCAGTTGAAATTATTTGATTTTGCTTCCATGGCATGTCAAAGTTCACGTATTTATAGACTTCCTCTTCTCATGTTTTGACTTTGAAATATCTTAGATGGCAGACTTTTCTTTCCAAGCTTTTTTGACAAATTGCAATGTGCTTGTTTCCACTCTCCATGATACTTCCCTATGCAATTTGGTAAAGCTTTAATGAAACAAAGACTTGTCCAATGGCTGCTGCAACTTCGTTCAAGCTTCCATGAACATGAGGGATGGACCCTAATGAAAATAGGCTCGAACCCAAAAAAAATGGGTCCGTTCTGGTTCTGGTCCAAAACATCATGGTTGGTGTGTCTCGAAACAAGACCCAAAGACAAAATATGGGTAACTCACAACGACACAACAAATGGCAGGCGTGGCAGTTTATTGATAACATCTTCCCAGGGAACACCAGTGTTAACTGTAACTCTGTAGGTAACAACAGAATGTAACGAAACCAAGCCAAGAAAGCTCCAGGTAGCTGTCCGGCCATGGCTTCCATGGCACAATTTTGTTACATTCTTGATCCCTCAGGCCTCAAACCTTAGACTAAAGCACAGCAGTTTCAGATTTTGCTTCCAAAATCCCATTTACAGCAAAAATGCACTTTTCGATCAGTACAAGGTTTCATGCAACAAAGCCACCATTGTTATCTTCTTCCATCGTTTGTTCAGCTGCTAATAAATAAGCCTTCTTCCTCCTCAGAAATCAGGTACTCTTATTTACAGTTGAAGCTCAGAATCTTAGACTTTTGGTGCATAAGCTGTGAGTCCGATGGATTTATATGAATTAAAGTGAGGCTTGTTAGTAACTTGATTTGTACACTTTGTTCATAGTTCTGATGCCAGGATAAGGAGTGAAGTTCTATCTCCATTTCGGTCGTTGCGGATGTTCTTTTACCTCGCGTTCCTCGTCTGTGGTGCCTTGGGAGGACTAATAGACACTACACAGCTTATTGCTTCACTCACCAATCCTGCGAGATCATCCGAAGTACCGGATACTTTAACGAGGCACGGCATCGACATCAGAGCTGTATCTGTCTTTGCATTTCTGTATTTCAGGGAGAACACTGCCAAGTATGCTCAATTAGCCAGGCTATCAAGAGAAGAAAGCCTTTCCAATCTTATGCTCCAAGTGAATGAGAATAGGATCATTCCGGTTAGCAGTTTGTGAGGAATTGCTCGTTTCGTGATATGTTCCGGCCCCGCATCGTTCGTCCTAGAGTCTTTTAATCTTAGTGAGCCATTCACTGAGAGGTTTCTTGAAAGAGGCGTGCTGGTGTTCCCTTTTGTCATGGATGGGAATTCGCCTAGTTTTGAATTTGATGAGAGTGAAAACATGAAGGATACCACTGCCAAAAGAAAGAAGCTTTGGCAGCTGAACCCTGTTTATGTTTCCGAGTGGACCGATTAAGATTATGTTCCAAGCAATGCAACGATTGATTTATCTGTACTTCTGATGTTCTCTCTGGTTGATCTGATATGTATTTGTTTGAACTTTAAATGCAGGTGGTTGAATGAACAAAAGAAGTTTGCTGGTATTTCCCCTGAATCTCCTGTGTAAGAGTTCCTCACACCTTACTATATTCTTCACATTCGATGATACTACCGAATATAAACAGACATGCCTTCTTATGCCTTTCGAACAATGCTTAGAAAATCGTCGATAGAAATCCCCGTGCAAATCAAGTTTACTTGTGTGGGGTTCATTACACAGTTATTTATCTCTACGCTTGGACGGTCGTGTGCATGGAAGTGGCGTCGGTTACCCTCCTTGGAATGCTTTTGTTGCTCAGTTGCCACCGGTAAAGGGACTATGGTCAGGTCTTTTCGACAGAATGGACGGAAGAGTTTGAAAAGAAGGTTGGTTTACCTTCTATATGTTTCAAGTTTATAGGCATTCTGAGAAGCTCTCTGAATGTTACATTTTTCTCTTTGGAGTTTGGCCTCATCATATGTTCTTGCTCATGTAATGACTGTAGTCTATTGCATATAGGACCGATCGTAAAGACGAACTGTCGACAAGTTTGGCTCCTCTATCGGATAGCAGATCTTACAGGGTTCTGCCTCGTCTGTATCCCGAAACAACATTATGTATCTACAGATCCATATTCTTTCTAATCTTTCCCTCAATGATACCTCAATCTAGTGATCACATTTCTCTCTTGTAAGCAAGCAGAGTGCGAAACCAAGATGAAACGAGCTATACCGTCTGCGGGAGCTCGTTGAGTAGTTTCGGTTAACATCACGTTATGCCATGAACCTTACCGGGAAAAAACGGTTACACAGTTCGGAGGAGACTCAGCTGGATTAATAATAAAATGAATCTAACAAGTGCTTTAATCAATTTTACGAATCGAACATCGATCCGAACAGGCTTGTTTGTTCAAACATTGTTTAAGATCAAAGGTTTATGTAGTATATACACGCTACTGCTAGCTTTGAGATCCTACATGATCCATCCTCAAAGCACCAATCCAGAAACGCATTCTTAACTAGGCTACTGGTTTTTATTTGATGGCTTCAGGTTATATTATCCAAAAATCCAACACATCTTCGGATGTAAAATAATTCGAATACACAAATGTTGAATATATCTTAATATTCAACACTCGGTTTCGAATAAAACTTGCAGATATCAGTCAAGGCTTTCAAAGGTAGGAAAAGAAGAACAGAAAGGACAGAAAGAAGATGATCATATTGTACCCAATGTTTATGGCAGAAACAAGTTTAAAGCTAGAGATGTGACAATGACTAAACATACATACACACACATGCATGCATACATACATACATACATACATACATGCATGCATGCATGCATACATACATACATGCATGCATGCATGCATGCTACAAAATGCAAACAGTGGCTCATTTAACTTCTTCAACCTCATCCAGTGCATAGTTGTTGGTAGATACATTGGCATAATTCACTTTGTTGAACCGAACCACAACTGGGTACCGAGTCTTGGGATCCTACACCAAAACCAACGTAAAAATGGAGCTAAATTAGATCATTTTTTCAAAGGAACATGTAGAAAAAGAACAAGGAGAAAGAAAGAGTGACCTGGTCTACTGTAACAACTGATCCATAGCTGTTGTACCAGTAGGACTCTCTCCTTAGAATCTTCACCTATGACATGATCAAGAACCAGTTCATCTTGTTCTCAAAACATATAGAAAAAGGAAAAAAACTCGAAACGATTCGAATAAAGATAAAATTATAATACATAGGCCATGTTTGGTGATTTTGATTGTTTGATAAACAGAGAATTGTAAGAGTGTATTAGAGTGATTCCTCTAAGATTGGAAATGATTTAGTAGGATTCTCTCCTTAGAATCTTTTGTTATGGTTCTACAAATAACTTAAATTTGAATAATGTTTCTAAATTAAAATATGTTATCGTATATAATTTGAATAATTATTTTATGTTATATTAAAAAATTAATTATTTTTCATAATTTAATATATATATAAATACCCAGTATTGATACAATCATGTTATTGTATGTCATTTTGCTTCTTCATATAAATAAATAACACTCTCTAATCGGTTAATTAATACAATCAACTAATATAATTTGTTATAATCAAAGATTCAGAAAACGACCGTAAATGTAATGGTAACGTTATCGACCGAAACTATTAATAGCATAAATAATGATAAGATTCAAAATCGCACCAATAACGATCGATAACGACCATAATTTTACAATTAATAACCGATAGCAACAATTATCCCGTTATTTCAAAAAAAAACTCTAGAGAAATAAGGATCATTTGTTAAATATCATCTTCAAAAATTAAAAAATTAAAAGAAAAATTATAAATAAATTTATTATATTTGTAGCTATTATAATTTATAATAAATAGTGCGAATTATAAAAAAAAACGCAATACTTACTGTAACTATATCACTATAATAACAATAATTATATGTGCAATTGTGATAAACGCGATGTTATCAAAAACGCTTTTTAAATTCATGGTTAACACTATTCTTTAATTGCTAAAGAGGGTCATCATGATGTTTTATGCTTAATAATTCTATGGTGCTGAAGGTATCTTACCTTGGCTCCTCTTTTTGGTCCAATTGGAGGTGGCTTGGGCTTTGGGGCTTCGCCGCCTTCTGGTGTTGCGGTGGTGGTTGCTGGGGTTGGAGACGGTTCTGAAGCCCCTTCCTCAGCTGCCCTCACCACAAGCCTTGAATTGGTGTTTTTCTTCTGAGGGAAAAACACCATGTTAATGTTGGTCTTGGAAGCTGAGGTTGAAACATTGGGCGGCATCAAGAACCTTGAAGCAGCTGATGCCATGCCGGAGCAGCTAGCCATGTCTTCACTCGTCTGATATTTTGGTGGAAGACTTGTTAAAAGAGAGAGAGAGGCGTTGAATGAAATGGATTCCCTGTGTTTTCTGTTTGGTTCCCAGGATTATCTGATCTTAGAGAAAGTGAACTAAATCGTTTCATCCACTAGGGAGCTGCCACATGGGCACCATATCTCTTCTGCATGTAGAATGTGATTACAAGTCATCTTTTTCACCGCATATATAAAAAATTCTATAACCGGTGTCCAATTCACGAAATATTATTAATATTAAATATTATTAAATTAATATATAATTAAAAAACGATTTTTAATTTTTATTAATTATTAATTATATATTAAGTCTTTGAGATTTTCAATCTTTATTAAGTAATTTAATAATATTTAACGGTCTTTATTATTAGTGATATTTAACGATTTTCGACAAATATAATAGATATAAGAGTGTTTATCGAGCGAGTCGATCGCGAGTTGGGTATTGCTCGATTCGTGCTCGTTAAAATTTTTTATTGTTTGACTCGACTCGTTAAGCTCGTTAAAATTATGCTCCACTCGTGCTCGTTAAAATATTTTGTTGCTCAACTCGGCTCGTTACTCGTTAAGCTCAACTTGTTGCTCATTAAGCTTATTAAAATCTTACTTTATTTTTAACTAAAAGTAAAATTTAATAGTAATAACATATGAGGCTTAATATTAACTTAAATTAACAAATTTAACCAAAAATATCAAAAAAGAATGTATAAAACATTTTTAAAGTCTAAATTCAAAAGTAATATTTCATAAATACACCAAACTAAAATATTAAAATTAAATTAACAATTCACACATTAATAATTATTATTTACATTTATTTTTTGAATAAAATTATTTTAAAGTAATTATTAAAAATTAACGAGCTGCTAACGAACTTATCAAATCGAGTTAGACTTTACTCGATTCAACTCGTTAAGATATCGAGTAGAGTTTGAATTCAAATTGAATTAATTTGAATCAAATATTTATCGAATTTTGGTTGAATCGAGTTCAAGCAACTCACGAGGTGCTCAACTCATTAAGCACCCTGTACAGACTCATATTTTATTTTGCTACAATTAAGCACTAGAACATAACTATAATTTTATTTCCATTTTATTATAATAATTCATGTTAAAAGATATTGTTAAAGTTTTTTACTAAATTTTAATTTAAAATTTATAAATTATCATTATTTTTTTATAAACAGAACAATTATTACTTAATTTTAACAGTAGAATAGGTACGAACTCTTTAGCCCAAGCGGTTAACGGAACGTTTGTTGTTCTTAAAGGTCACGGGTTCAAGCATCAACGATGTTAGGAGAGTGATTGAGCGATCAATGTCAAATGATGGAATTTTATTCTAGAACAGATACTACTGTAATCACTATCAGCATTTTTGTTAAAAAAACAATAAAATAATTTAATAGTTGAGAGTATACTCTAAAAATAAAATTTACTTATCACTTTTATATATCTCATCCATAATTATATATAATGTGTATTAATAATTATCTTTTTATTTTTTATTTTATTATTAATATATTATAAAATTATTTGTATGTTATATAAATAGAGAGACGAAAAAAAATCGATAAAAATTAAAGTAACAAATCGTGAAGAAAAATCATTAACTCATCATTATTAAGTATTAACCTTTTGGACTTAAAAGGTAATAATATCTAGTTAAATTATAATAGAGGTTAATTAATTATGGGTAATATTGTATTTAGGTCACTTAATTATTAAAAATTATGTTAGAGTTATTTAATTATGAATTAAGTTATATTTTGGTCTCCTTTTATTTTAAATTTTTTATCAATTTGTGTATTAGATTAACTAATGATTTTAAATGAAATATTCTGATATTAACGAGGGTATACAATTCATTTAGAAAAAAAATCAAATTGAAGTATTTTTTAAATATAAAGGGCGACTCAATCGTACTTATTTATAATTGAATGACCTAAATGTGATCTATAATAATTAGATGATCCAAATATAACTTTTCCATAAATAAGTGATCCAGATATAACTTTTAATAATTAGGTAACTTAAATATAACCATACTCATAATTAAATCACCTTTGTTGTAGTTTACCCCAATATTAAACTCATTTACCCTACTAGGGGTGTTCATATTCAGATACCCGAGAATTCGATATTCAAAATTTTGGGTATCCAAACATTTTGGGTATCAAACTCTCGACCTATATAAATTGAATACCCGTAAATCGAGTACTTTTCGTAATCCATTTCAAAACCATGATCCAAACCCAAACAAATAGCAAACTCCCAACCCAAAGAAAGCCCAACCCAAATAAAACCTTAATACTAAACTTGTTCTCTTTCTTCAATTGTTATCCTCGTAGCTCGTTGTAGTCGTCACATGCGCCACCATCACATACCACTGTCCTCCACCGTCCATCTCTGACTACTCCATCGTCCAAGTCATGGTCACCATCCAAAATCTTTAAAAAATTAGAAGAAAAAAAACCTAGATTTATAATACTTTTATATTATGTATCATTTTTTTTCGTTTACAATATTAAATTTGGTTATTAAAGGATGCTTTCTATTTATTTCGATAATTATTTTAAAAATGGTATCCTGAATTATTTATGTATCATATTATCGTGAATAAGGAGATATTCTCCTTAGACCGTTATTTTGGGATTAATTTTTAAATTAAATTTGATTTTTTAAAATGACAACACAAATTCAATGTGGTACTAATTTTGGGCACTATGGAGTTTTAATCCTTCCCCACGTGTAACTAACTCCGTAACCTAAAAATTTTGAATCTCTAGTTAATTTTTAATGATGTCCGACTTACTAAAGTGACTAGTGACTACTACGTTTTTCGTTTTTAAATCTAACGATATTTTATTAGAAGTGACGTCTTAATTTTCAGGTGTCATCTTCTTATATAGCAATTTTCAAACAAACATTATTTTTGAATAATTTTTAAAAACATGATTACAATATCGGTAATTCGGTTAATAAGGTACCCATTTTTTTTTCAATATTCAATATTTAAATTATATTTTTATGAAAAATTGTCTACTTATCATTTAAAAATAATTTTGAAGATGAGAGTGAGAAATAATTTAAATTTTAAAGGACGAAATTAAGAATGAACATTATTCGGTTTGAAGATCATGAAGTGTTTTATTAAAGTAATAAAAATAAATTAAAAAAACTTTAAATTGGGATCGAGTAATTGGGTACCCACTTAAAGAATATTTTCAAATCTGAACTGTAACGACCCGAATTCTCGGTTAAGTATGTCGGGTTATCCCAAGAGTTAGGGCTTCGATTTTGGGCCACGAGTTGAGTAGTTGAGCCTTGTTGAGCCTTAAGTTGCTGGGTTGAGTGTTGGGCTTAGGAGTTTAGATGGAGGACAATTTGGTAATTGTCTAAATAGGTGTTAGGGAGGGGGGTTAGAGTGGTTTCTGCAGGGGTGAGGTCATGAATGCAAGGGACTTTTATTCCATCATCTTCTTCGTCTAAAGCTTAGAGAGGAGGAGCTAAAGGTGAGATCTTGGTAAGTTTTGTTGGAAATCTCGTTTTTTGTACTGAAGGGTAAGTTATAGGGCTACTAAGGATCTATCCAAAGAGGTATTTATGTGTTGGTTTTGTGTGGAAGATAGCTTTGAGTAGGGGTTTGTGTTGAGAACGAGAATGAGGTTTTAGGGGTTTGAATCTCAGTTCTTGTGTCTTTGTTGTTCTAAGAACCATCCTAAGGGATGTCTAATGCTTGGTTTAACATCTCTTTGTAGAGAGAGAAGTTGAAGAACCTTCCACAAGTCTTGGAAAGAAGAAAGCTTGAAGGAGAAAAGGGTGATGTTTTTGTTGGTGTTCCTGCTAGAGATTGGTACTCCCAACTCTTCCTTTCATCATACATTTTATGGTAGAATGCATAGCATGTAGATTTCATGTATGTATGCTTGGTTTGCTTGTAAGGGGTCATTAATGGTGAAATTCGTATCTATGAGATTGATGACTAAAAAATGGTGTTAAAACACTCTAAACATCATTAATAATTAGTAGGAACACTTTAAGATCGATTGGATTAAATTCAGGAATGACCCTTAAAATTTTCTAAGTGAAACCTGCAGTTTTGTGCAGGGGGTATCGATACCAGTGACCCGTGTATCGATACCCCTGAGAGTAATTTTGGCTTGGTGAGCAAGGATATCAAACCATGGTTCGATACCGAATCCTCTAGTGACATCTCCAGTTCGATACTGGTATCGAATCTGGAGGGCCTCCGTGGTTGACCTTTGAGTTGGTCAAAGGGTATCGATGCTAGTATCGATGCCCATGTTTCGATACCCTCTTTGGGTGGGTATCGATGCAGTCTGTTTTGATACCCCACATAAGGGTATCGATACCCCTAAATAATTTTACCCCGATAAGTTAAGATTGAGGTTCGGTAATAGTAATTAAGAGTTTTAATGAATCTTAAACAATGAAAGGAATTGTTAAACCCCTATTAATGATTTTAACCCTGAAAGACTAAATTGAGATAATCTTAATATGTCTTGTTGTGCTAAGATCCTAGGTGGATTGTTTGTGTGGTTTGAGTCCTTGTGTGATGGAATCCGGATATCCAAAAGTGTTGCAACACGTCGAAGGCCATCCGATATAACATTTCAGGTGATGATTTGACGACCATCCCGAATGTAGGATCTCGATCTGTATGGACGCGGGTCTCATTCGAAGATAGTCGATGTGACATTCCGAGTATAGGATTTGGAGGATCCCGATGCTGTGTGGACGCGGGCCTCAATCCTAGATGTAGAATCCCGATGTTGTGTGGATGTGGGCCTCATCCTTGAGTATGGGATCTCGATGTTGTATGGACGTGGGTCCTACTCGTAGTGTAGGATCCCGATGTTGTGTATACACGGGCCTCACTGTCTTGTATTGACTGTTTTGATATGTATATGCTGTGTGGGTCAGTATACATTCATTTATGCCATGTGATAAACGAGCATGCTAGACCATCATATCATGCACAATGTGTATATGTTTTGCTTTACTGCTTATGATATGCATGATGTTGGTCGAGTTCGGCGTATCCATTGAGCTTTCGTAGCTCAGTGTTCGAAATGTATTTTCGTACGTAGGTTAGGTGAAATCGGTTCCGTGGAGCACCATCGAGGTTTAGATTTCAGTATCGACCGTGTTGTCAGAGTACATTTATTAGATAGTGGACTAGTACTATGTTGAACCCTATATGTATTTTGTAACTCTATTTATTTTAATTTGGGTTGAATGCTTTAAATGATTTATAATATTTTGGGAGCTCCGATTTCTTTATATTATTTTAGGCTTATGTTTTAACTTAAATGGATTTTATGAATTACATTTGGACTTGGATTTGTTTTATTGTTGGGCTTTGAAAATAAATTTTGAAATACAAGTTTTGGTCCGGAGGCCCAATGTGACACTGGGTCGAGGGTGTTACATGAACCCAACCCGTATATCTGAAAATTAACAAGTCGGATATTTAATCCAAAATTTTGGATAACTTTTTAGATAAAAACTCAAAAAATTTTAACTGAATATACGTGTTGAGTAATTTGGACTAGGTAATTTTTGAACACCCTTACCCCACGCTCTCACGCTTGCTCACCCATTTAATCAACTAACCTGCAACTTTATCACACAAGAGAGATTATATCACAGGTCTGTCCTACCACGTCAGCCGTGGTCCTTAACCAATGAAAATCACTCATTCTACCACAAGTCAACCATGTAATTAATATAATTTCCAAAAATTATATTTTTAAAATGATATGAAAATTATGAGTGAAGATTCATTGGTTGGAAAAAATGAGTTAAAAATTAGTGGTGAAATAAGTGATTATAATTGGATAAGACCATAACTGACGTGATAAACCGGGCCTATGATATAATTTCTCCTCACACAGGCTGTGAGACTGAGTCAGTTCACAGCTACTTCCTTCTCCTTCTTCTCTCTTCCGTAGTCGAAACTAATAGATGGATCATAGTTAAATAAGTCATTTAGAATCCGACACTCAGAGTCGGCGGAGAGAGCATTTTCCTTCTTCTTTTGAGGAGGATGAGAACATAATTTCAGAGTCCTCTGGTGGTATCAAACCAGTGCACCAGGTAAACTTCAGTTATTAATCTTGGAAAATTTTAATTTGTATTATTATTAGTCTGTTATCCTCGATCCTCATCTATTACCCCTTCTATATTAATATAGGATTGAGAGTGCCACCCAGGTTTAACTTGATTGACAAGTCACCGCCTATAGAATCAATTACCCGCACCCTCTCATGGGATGGTTCTTGCTCGGCGACAGCAACATTAGCATACCCTTCAAAACTCATTTCAGTTTCTCCAGGCACCAACGACAACGAGGAAGAACGTGATTGGATTTTATTTCTCCAATTACTATTATCAGCTGCTGGTCTCAACAATGAGGAGGTGCAGTTTCACTCATTTATTGCTAGATGCCATTCGTCTGAAAGTCCATTGATCCCATGCTTGAGAGACAAATATGTCAATTTGAATGACAATGAGCCTCTATAGGAGGCTAAGTGACGGGCACTAGAGATCAAACAGGAAGCTTGTGTTCGACAGTGTTAATGCAGCGTTACTAGAACTCACGGGCTCCAGATCAGACAGTCACAGTAGTATGAGAGCCATTATGTCATTCAGCAGTGCCCAGACGAGAGTCTATGAGACATGCTGGTTGACAATATATGATCCCAAACGAAAGAATGGTTTTCCAGCAAGGTGAAACGTTCGGTGGAAGACGATGGGGACAATGACAACCTAATGGTGGAAAAAAAGTGGCGTGGAAAGAAGTGGTAGGTAAAGGTGGGTTAATAATATGAACTTGGAAACAAACAATTTGGGAAGAGAACTAGAATGAAGGCTGATAGAAGAACTTGTGGAAGATGAAGTAATCCATTTAACTGGTACGTTATTTTGAGTTTTTGCATGTTTGTTCATTCTCCCTTCCACTATTAGACTATTAACTATATATTATTTGCTGAATTTGTTTGCATTTGAGACGACCGTATGTATTAGTAGAAATGGGCACGGGTCGGGTCGGGTCAAATTTTCGGTTCACCCGCACCCAACTCAAAAAATATACCCTCCACTAGGGGTGTATAAAAAATATGATTCGATTGATCCGATCTGATTATTCGTTGATCCGATCCAAAATTTTGGATACTCGATCTAAATTTTATTTTTCGGATAATTCAGATCGGATATCCAAAAATTTCGGATCGGATACAAATCAATGTTTTACATTCGGATTGGATATCCAATTATCCAATATCCGAAAAATTTAAATTTTTTTTATATATAAAAATTGTTATATTAAATATTTTTACTTGTTATATATACAAAAATAAAATTTTTATGAATAAAAATATTGTTATATTCAATAATTTATTTATTATTATATTCAAAAACCAAAATTTTCATGAATAAGATCGTCAAATTAACAAAAATACTTAAATTAAACTATAAACTTGGATATTTGGATATCCGAAAATACGATCCAAAATTTCGGATATTCGAAAAATCGGATATCTAATTGTTTCGGATCGGATATGGATCACTAAAATGCCGATCCAAAAATTTTGGATATCTAAAATTTCGGATCAGATCGGATCGGGTAATTCGAAATGCACATCCCTACCCTCCACCCGTTACCCGACCCGAATTTAGGGTGAAAAAAATCCGACCCGATCCAACCTGACCCGAATCATTATTTTTTTTAATTTTAAGGACTTAATTGTAAAAAAAATAAAATTTAGGGATCTACTTGTAAATAAAATAATTTTCAGTGACCTAATTGTAAAAAAATAATTTTAATGATCTAATTATATATATTTAAAGAGGGATCGTAATTGCAAATATCCCTAAAATATATAAAAAATTACACTATTAATCTTGGGTCGGGTCAAATTTTTTCCACCCTAAACCCGAACTGATTCAACCCAAACTCGAATTTTCTTTAAAAAATTTTGACCCGTTCGGACCGAATCGGGTCAAAACCTATCGAGTTCAGGTTTCGTGTCCTTCCGTAGGCACTAGGCAGCTTATTTGTTGAATGTTGCAGGAATGTTGATATGATATTAAGTATTAATTAATAATGTAATTACTCCCGTCTCTTTCCACTATTGCTCTAGCGATGAATATTAACGGAGGTATTACTATATTTTTTTAGGTGCATAATTCGATACGGTAATTATTCTATGCACAATTGTTATGAAAAAATTATTTACTTAACTTTAAATCTTAAATTTCAAATTATAGCTCTAAACCTTAAAATTAAAGGATTTGCGTAAACAAAAAAGTTTTACCGCTTGTGGAGGGATAATAATTGATTGGCTAAAGGGGATATTTTCTCCTTGAGTTTGACACAAAATAGTAATGTTATCTTTCGTGTGAAAATGCGTTTAATTAAGTCTTTTAGTTCGCATGTTGTAGTAAATTAATACCTTGACCAATATTAATCGTTATGGCATTGATGTGGCAGTTAATGATGTTGACATGACAGTACATGTATGATGATGACATGAAAGAGAGAATGAATTGATCTTTTAAATTGATATCGAGATCATAATTGAATTTTTTAAAAATAATAATAACTAATCATGCATATCTAATATTTTAAGTAAAAAATATTTATTTATACTTTATAGAAATAAATTAAAAATTAAAAATCAAATTAAGTTCAATTTGAGAAAGTTTATAAATTTATAAATCATAAATCGTTTAAATATCGTGATTTAAAGTTTTAATTTTTTGATTAACCGTATTCGGTTTTAGACTTAATTTAAATTAAAGAAAGTCTTTACTCTTTCACCGTTAAAAAAACAAAGGAAACAGGCCTAACCCACACCTTAAAACCTTGTATAAAACCATCCCCATCATTGAAACAGAAAACCACACTGTCTCTCCAATAATGTCAGAGGTCCTTGGTTTTTCCTTAATCTGGTCCCTATTATTGCTATGACGGTTCCACCCACTGCATTAGCCGAGACTCGAGCTTTCTTCGTTTCCGGTGACTCGCTCGTCGATAATGGCAACAATAACTACTTAGCCACGACTGCCTGTGCCGACTCTCCACCGTACGGCATGGACAGGCCGCTTCTCCAATGGCTTAAACCTACTTGACATTATCAGTTATCAGTATGCTTTACATTTTTACACCCATCGTTCCTTTTCGATCTCCAACCCTGAAAGATTCGGTTTGTTTCTCTGCAAACAATGTCGTATGGAATCAATCAATAATTGGTCTAAACAAAAGCATAATAATGTGCCTTCACGTAGGTTGTTTTTCTTACAGGCTTCGTGACATCAAAGGTAGCATGTTGTGGGCAAGGACCCTACAATGGACTAAGATTGTGCACCAGATTGTCGAATCTGTGCACCGACTGCGACCGCGACGTCTACATTTTTGGGGACTGTTTCCACCTGAGAGAGAGAATCGGTCGATCTTTCAGCAGTTCATGATAGGATCTACTGAGTGCATGAATCCAATGAATCTCGACACAATCCTGGCCATGGATTCATGGACCTGATAATTGGTATATGATATAAAAGCACAAATCATTTTACTTTAGTGGTTAAAAAAACGATTATTGTTTTTAGAGTTCATAAATTCGAACATCAATAAAAACAACATAATGATTAACCGATCTATGTCCAATGATTGAGAGTACAACTAATTCAAGAAAACAGATACATGATAACTTAAAATGCTAGAAAATATTTTTAATATTAAATTAAATAATTCTTTTTGATTTTTATTTTTAAATTTAATTTAATGATTAATGTTTTATTTTGAATTAAAAATTTCTATAAATAAAAATTATTAATTAATTAATTAATATAAATAATTTAAAATAATATGATAAAATTATGCCATTATAGTTACAATAACAATATTATTTTAAAATATATGTCAATTTTATATAATGACAGGCCAATCAATTTCTTTTATAAACTTACGTAAAAAATATATTTTTAACGTGTCATTTTGTTTTTATCAAAATTCTAATAAATAAGATGTAATTTATACATACTATTTATGAATAATTTTTTTAATAAACTAATTTGCAGTAGTATATGTTCTGGTGAATACTCTTAATTATTAGATATTAATCGCTCAATATACTAACATTATTGGTGCTCAAATCTGTAACCTCTAGAAAGAATAACCGTTTTTTAAACACTGAAGTTAGATGACTCGTACACTATTTATAAGTAGTTAAATTTACTAAATTCTCTTAGAAATAATATTAAATTAATATAATATATAAAATATTAAAGATGAAACTTATTATTATATCAATAAGGCATAAAGATAATTTTAACCCTTAATGTTTATAATTTTTATGGTTTTGGCCCTTATTCTTTTATTAGAAAAATTTAGCCCTTAACCTATATCTTTTTGACAAATATCTTATTTTTTTTAACTACGACCTTTAAAAATGTAATAATGATGACATGTCATATGCATATAATAATATATTTTAAATAACATGGCATCTAACCTATCAAATATATATATATGTGTGAAATATAATTTTATTTTAATATAAAATATAAAAAAATTTAAATTCAAATAAAATATCAACCCTAACTACGATAGAATTAAAATCTTACCTTAAAAAATTAATTAATTTCGAACTGTGTCCATATTTTTTTACGATAGAACTTTGATTTTATCGTAGTTAGGATTAGGAAAGTTTAATAGCCTTTTATTTTAGAATTAATTATTTTTTAATATTTTATTAGAATAAAATTATATTTTATATATATATTTGATAGATTGGATGTCATTTCATTTAAAATATATTATCATATGCATATGACATGTCATCATTGTTAGACTTTTAACGGTCTAGTTATCATGTTAGTTAAAAATAAAATATTTGTCAAAAAAATATAAGTTAAGGGCTAAATTTATTAAAAAATTAAAATTATAAAAATTATAAACATTAAAAGTTAAAATTATTTTTATGCCCAGCAATAATAATTAAATAAAAATGAATGAAAAAGTTAACCCTGTGGTTAACCGTCATCATTAGTTTGTCACTTCAAATTTGACATGCATTAAATTTCTTTTTCAATGGACCAGTTTGATCAATTTTCAAAATGAGAGGAACTTAAAAGGTGTTTTTACCTTTTTCCTTACAATCTTAACCACACCCCATCGTCATCTTCCCCGTAGATCTCAGTTCACTTCACTAATTTCTTTTCGTCTTCCTTTTTCCTCCCTCTGTTCCTATTCCCCCGATTGAAAAAGAATTGGTTAAGCAATTGTTCAGATCTTTGTAAGGTCTGGACGGATCGGGATCTCGATGGAGGAGGCACTGGAGTTAGCACGTGCGAAGGACACGAAGGAGCGAATGGCGGCGGTGGAGTGGCTCTACGAACTCCTTGAAGGCTCTCGAAAGAGTCTTACATCTTCGGAAGTCACTTCGCTTGTTGACTGCTGTTTGGATCTCCTCAAGGACAACAACTTTAGAGTCTCTCAGGGAGCTCTCCAGGCTCTTGCTTCCGCCGCTGTTCTCTCCGGTGATCACTTGAAGTTGCACTTCAACGTGCTCGTTCCTGCGGTTGTTGAACGGTTAGGTGACGCCAAACAGCCCGTTAGAGACGCAGCCAGACGCCTACTGCTCACTCTCATGGAGGTAACTTACCAGTTTCTTGCCGAGTTTAGAACGTTTTAATGTTTTAGGCTGAGTGGTGAAGAATTCGTTTGATTTCTAAAATGTGTGTTTGTGTATTGTCTTAGGTTTCTTCTCCAACAATTATTGTTGAAAGAGCTGGCTCTTATGCCTGGACACATAGAAGTTGGAGAGTTCGAGAGGAATTTGCCCGGACTGTCACATCATCGATTAGTCTTTTTGCATCTACTGAACTTCCACTTCAACGGGCAATTCTTCCTCCTGTATGCTCTTTAACATTTCCAAAATCGATTTTTATTTTCTCGTCATGAAATGCAACAGAGATTAGCTGACATATAAATTCCTTTATCAGATTTTGCAGTTGTTGAATGACTCAAATCCGGGTGTTCGTGAAGCTGCTATATTGTGCATTGAGGTCTGTGAAACATTTTTTTTTCTAGCTTTATTTTTGAAGACATTAGCAATCCGTTAACCTTATGTGTAGGAAGAATTTGATTGTCTTCTAATAAAATCTGATTTGTTGCCTTTTGATGTGGTGGTGGTCATATTCAAAATTTTAACAAATGGTTTATAAGAACTTTCACCATACTTGAACATGCAGCTAAAAGCCTGGAATATGGGCTTTACATCAGAGGCAGCTCTGCTTCTCAGTTATAGAAAAGTATGAATAATTCATAATAAGCTTTTTATATGCCTTCAGAGGATGGAAATTGCAATGAGAAAATAAATGGGCATAAACGCAGGAACCTGAACTTTGTTTTATTGCCACGGTAGTTATATTTAACAATTAAACAAAGAGAAACCATCTATATTTAGGTTTTCTTGTCACTCAAGTTTTAGATCCTTTTTTGCATTATTTCCATATTCATTCAATGTAGAGTGTTTATACTTGTGTTGTATGCTCCTTGGATTATTATTAATGTGAGTTATTATGAAAAAAGTCCTGCTTCTATTGAAAAATGTAGTCCATTAATAGTTTTGATATCTTGTGGAAGAGCTATCCAGTAATCATTCATTCAGTTATTTTTTTCTTCTTTATTATTTCTGCTTTGGATGGTTTAACAACTGTTGTGGTAACTAAGAGCATTAGGTCCAATACTGTTGTTATTTCTTGCAAATTGCTCTTAGAGATTTCATGGGTCATAAATTAAAGGTTCTCATATTTGGTGGCAAAATTCTGATCAGATGATTTCCTTTCCAGGAAATGTATACGCAAGCTGGAACTCAATTTCGTGATGAACTTCATCGCCATCAGCTTCCTGGATCTATGGTTAATATTAACTTTAAAATAACATATCATCCTGTGGTTTCATAGTCTTTTGTATTTTTTCTGACTTTGTATTGACAGTTCACTTCCTTCCCATCCCTCCCCTTTAATGTTTATAACATTTCCTTCTAGAAGAAAGATATTGTTGTTTTAGTCTTCGTTGTTTTTACCAGGTAGTATATAATTTGCAGATGAGAGATATTAATGCCAGACTAGAGAAAATTGAGCCGCAAGTTCGTTCTTCAGATTTGGGTGGTTTTGCTACCGGAGAGATAAAGCCTGCAATACGAAACCCCAAGAAAAGCAGTCCAAGAGGCAAAAGTTCTTCGAGGGAGATGTCACTTTTTGGAGGTTTGGTTATGTCAACAAATTATTATTTTTCAAGTTAGGAGTTTAGGATGGTTTTCATGGATATGCAGGCTTTTGCATAAAACAATTTTACTTCAATTTTTGCTACTTCTATTTTTCACATATATGGTACTTTCTCTTAAATCATGGTTCAACAAGTTAAATATTACTAAGGTGATTTCTTTTTCTTTCTTTTTTACAGGTGAAAGTGATATCACTGATAAACCACTAGATTCAATTAAAATTTACTCAGATAAGGAGCTGATAAGGGATTTTGAGAAAATTGTGTCTACTCTTGTGCCAGAAAAAGATTGGTCCATACGCATTGCTGCCATGCAGAGAGTTGAAGGCCTTGTTTCTGGAGGTTTTTATCATCTCTCTCGTCAAACCTCTCATCAATCTTTCCCTAGAATATGCGTCTACTGTTGAAGAATTATTGCATTACTGTGTGTACTGGTAAATGATTATTGAGTTACTATTGTTAGTGAAAAAAATATCAAATGATTCTGCCTTCTGTTCTGAAAGAAAGTCTTAAAAAAATGACCATGCAAATTAAGTCAGTATAATTTTTTAGGTATATAAGGGGATGCCAAAGTTCAAGTATATAAATTCCTGGCTTATCCATTTCGTTTAACATATTTCCCTTTGGTTTTGACTTTTGCAAAGTTATGTTATTTGGCCTATTTACTGTCTAAAATCCATATTTACACGACATATTCCTCCTTTATAGTTTATGGTTTCAGAACCGGGGATTTAACAATTAAGACTACTGTGAATAATCAGGTGCTGCTGGTTATCCATGTTTCCGGGGATTCTTGAAGCAGCTTGTTGGGCCACTAAGTACACAACTATTAGATAGGAGGTCAAGCATTGTGAAGCAGGTGTGAACCACTTTTATTGTGTTTCCTGGTGCTGACTTTCTTCTTCTTTTTGCACTCTTTTTAAACATTTCAGTTGAGATTTATTCTTTGTGATTACAGTTTGTTTATGCGACTCTGAACTAATAGTGCTTATTCCGTCACTGAGATTTTTTATCCATTTTCTATGTCAATTGCAATTTTTTGAATTTCCTTTTTTCATTCCCTCAAAAATACTTCCCTTTTTTTCATTAAGTTTAACGCCAAAACTTTTTTATGTTTTAATGATTTTCAGAATTATTCGATCACTTGAATTCTTTGTCATTTCTTTCTTGGGTTTGCCAAAATTGTTGTTTGTTTAGAACATATCCATGTATTAGAAAATGATTAAATGATGGGGAACATGTCATGGACCAATCATCATACCTGCCCATCCCATATTGACCCTTGAAATTTCGAATAAAGGTGATTCCAGCTAGTACACCTAAGAGAGATAGTTTAAGCTGAAAACTAAAACTTGACTACAAATCACAATTATGGTTTACTGTTGCTAAAACTATAACATTGTTATTTGTTGCTAGAATTCTGATATGCCTTTGACCTCATGGTTGCATTTCTATAACTTTTACTATGAAGCTCCTCGTCTGTTCCTTCTATATGTCAGTTTTCTTATGCTCTTACTGGACATAGCTGGTTGGATTCCAAGTTTGTGCATAGTGATTTAGCTTCTCGTTTCTTAACATAGTGGATGAATTTTTATACAATGACTACTAGGAATCTTGAGTTGGTCAGTATAATGGCAGTGGTTGAGTTCTACACAATTGTTTACTTTCCTATCCTATAAGTGCTTTTCTAGCTTTGTATGTGTAGCTGATTCTGAGAGTTTCCTTTTTCCAGGCTTGTCATTTATTGTGCTTCTTATCAAAGGAGCTCTTGGGAGATTTTGAGGCATGTGCTGAGCTGTTCATCCCAGTAAGTTCTGCTTTAATATGTAGCATAGCAACAATTATATTCTTATATGCACTTGTTAATTTCATATCATGATAATCAGGTCCTTTTCAAGCTGGTTGTGATTACTGTGCTTGTAATTGCAGAGTCCGCAGATAACTGCATAAAAACGGTATTTTTTCTTGTATCTCCCATTCCATTTTCCCTTTCAGTTTTTTATTTTATTTTCTTATGATATCTTTTCCTAAGTTGCAGATGTTGCGCAACTGCAAAGTTGCCCGTGTGCTTCCCCGGATAGCTGATTGTGCAAAGAATGACCGTAGTTCTGTACTCCGTGCTAGGTATTTATCTTTTCTATTTTATGAAGTCTTTTATTTGTTATTTCTATGCTCAACATTTATATCCTAACTTCAGGTGTTGTGAATATGCATTGTTGATACTTGAACATTGGCCCGATGAACCAGAAATACAGAGATCGGCTGATTTATATGAGGATCTGATAAGGTGTTGTGTTGCTGATGCAATGAGTGAGGTACTTGCTTTTATTGTTTGATATCAATATATGGTGGTTGTACATAGTCATGCAGTCAACCCTCCATTTGAAGGTTTAAGTTGATCATGTTGGCTTCTCTCTTGGAAACAGAACTGGTTCATGGCTGATGATGCACTTGGTTTTTCTAACGGACTTACTTTTTACATAGATAGGGAGATCTTAAAGGATAATAATATGTGGGAAAGCTAATTCATAAAGCTTTATGTTATTTACTTTTTTCTTATACCTGTTTGATCCTTTGTAAAATTTGATTATAGATAACTAGTTTATTGTTTACTTAACAGGTACGATCAACTGCTAGAATGTGCTACAGAATTTTCTCCAAAACCTGGCCAGATCGTTCCCGTCGCTTGTTCACTTCTTTTGATCATGTTATTCAAAGGGTAGATATAATTTCCATATTTGATAGATGTTTTCTGGAATAATTATGTTTCCTAGATTGTGGTCTAAACTATTTCCTTTTTTACACAGATAATTAATGAAGAAGATGGAGGGATGCATAGACGGCATGCTTCTCCTTCTGTTCGTGATAGAAATGTTAAAATGTCAACTACCTTTCAGTCTTCTGCCAGTTCTCATCTACCTGGATACCAAACATCTGCTATAGTTGCCATGGATAGGAGTTCAACTTTATCCTCAGGGACATCTCTCTCATCTGGGTTGAATCTATCCCAACCGAAGCCCCTTGGTAAAGGTGCTGACCGTACTCTGGATAGTGTGTTGCATGCAAGCAAACAGAAAGTCAGTGCCATTGAAAGTATGCTTAGAGGTCTTGACATATCTGAAAAACAGAGGTCAACAAGTTTGGATCTAGGTATTGAAGTATTTTTGTATATTTTACTTAATTTAAACTTGAAAGTTTTGTATGTCATCATTTAATTATGCAGCGATAATCGTCTGAAATGATTAGAAAATTGATTCTGTTGTGAACGGCTAAATTTATCTTTTTATTGCCCACTAGTGCAGGAGTGGACCCTCCATCATCTCGTGATCCACCATTTCCCGCTGTTGTTCCAGCTTCTAACAGTCTCACAAACGCTTTAGGACTAGATTCCACTACCTCTACTGTCGGTAAAGATAGTAATCGCAATGGTGGTCTGGTTATGTCAGATATAATTACTCAAATTCAAGCTTCCAAAGATTCAGGCAAGTTATCATATAGGACTAGTGTGACAACCGAGTCATTTCCAGCTTTCACATCATACTCTACCAAGAGGGTATCCGGAAGACAAGAGCATGGTTCCTTTGAAGATAACAATGACATGAGGGATGCCAGGCGGTTTATAAATCCACATATCGACAGGCAATATTTGGACACACCTTATAGAGAAGTAAACTCACAGAACTTACAGAACAATTATATTCCTAACTTCCAGAGGCCACTGTCGAGAAAGCATGTAGCTGGGCGTGTGTCTGCGGGAAGGAAAAAGAGTTTTGATGATAGTCAGTTGTCACTTGGAGAGATGTCAAATTATGTTGAAGGTCCAGCTTCTCTCAGCGACGCCCTAAGCGAGGGGCTCAGTCCCAGTTCTGATTGGTCTGCCAGGGTTGCTGCTTTTACTTATCTCCGGTCATTGTTGCAGCAGGGCCCTAAAGGTATTCAGGAAGTGGTTCAAAACTTTGAGAAGGTAATGAAACTGTTTTTCCAGCACTTGGATGATCCCCACCATAAAGTTGCGCAGGCTGCCCTTTCAACACTTGCTGATATTATTCCATCATGCCGAAAGCCCTTTGAGAGTTACATGGAAAGGATCCTACCCCATGTTTTCTCACGGTTAATTGATCCGAAGGAGTTGGTTAGGCAGCCTTGCTCAATGACATTGGAAGTTGTAGGCAGAGCTTATAGCGTAGATTCTCTCTTGCCTGCTTTGCTGCGTTCACTTGATGAACAACGTTCACCAAAGGCAAAATTGGCCGTTATTGAGTTCGCTATTAGTTCCTTCAACAAATATGCTATGGATTCTGAAGGTTCTGGAAATATTGGCATCCTGAAGTTATGGCTTGCTAAACTGACACCACTAGTCCATGATAAAAATTCTAAGCTTAAGGATGTAGCTATTACTTGCATTATATCCGTATACTCGAATTTTGATCCGACTGCTGTTCTGAATTTTATTCTTAGTTTACCAGTTGAAGAACAAAATTTCCTTAGACGGGCACTCAAACAGTACACTCCTCGCATTGAGGTGGATCTAATTAACTATTTGCAGAACAAGAAAGAGAGACAGCGTTCTAAATCATCCTATGATCCATATGATGTTGTTGGAACATCATCTGAAGAAGGATATATTGGTGGGTCCAAGAAGAGTCTTTTACTTGGAAGATATTCTACTGGTTCCATGGATAGTGAAGGTGGTAGGAGGTGGGGTTCCACCAAGGAATCAACCGTGACCACTGGAAATATTGACCTGGCAACATCTGATGAAACTCAGGACAACTTATGTCAAAATTTAGAGACTAGTTCAAACACCAATGTTTTTCCTTCCCAAACCAAAGAATGGTCTTATACGGTTAATTCTATTCGTCAGAACTTGGAATCTCAAACTGGCCAGATAGAGAACTTAGAAAGTAGTGTCAACTTGAAAGGAGTTTTGAGGACGACTGAAGGAGTTGCTCATAATGAGACTTCACCAGAGTTGGATCTTAATCATCTTAAACCTGCAGCTATAGAGATTAGCTCTATGCCAGACATGGGGCCTAGCATTCCTCAACTTCTTCACCTGGTGAGTTTAGTCTATCCTGTTTTTTATTCCTGGAGGTGATTATTGCTTGGAGAAAATGGATTTGGGGCATAATGCTTATTGCACTACAGAATCTTCACACTTTGTAAATGCTTATTTTGTATTTTTAGATCTGCAATGGGAATGATGAGACCCCTACTGTTAGCAAGCACGATGCACTTCAACAATTAAATGAAATTTCTGTGGCCAATGATCCCTCTGTTTGGTCCAAGGTATAGTTTTTTCCTTCGTTTTCTTTTTTAATTTGTAAATTTGATTTCCTTATATTGACAGTTTTCTAACCCTGCAGTACTCTTACAAAAAAAATATTGTCCTCTGCCTGCATGTCAAATATGCTCAGTTATATTTCTTGCATATCAACTTGTAACATTTAGGTGCATTTATGCAGTATGCCAATCAGATTTTGACAGCTGTACTTGAAGTTTTAGATGATTCTGATTCCTCAATCGGGGAACTGGCCCTGTCATTGATAACTGAAATGCTTAAAAACCAGGTTTGCTCATATTTTCCATATATACTATTTGTTTTGAGACATTGTTTGGATTTTCCTTTTGTCTAACATGCAAGAGCTTGTCTCCTCTTTTCTATGGCCTTGTCGTGCTTTCAGAAAGGTGTTATGGAAGATTCTGTTGAAATAGTAATTGAGGAGCTGCTTCATGTGATGAAGGATACTGTTCCCAAAGTAATTTATAATTACTTTACACGAACTTGTTGTTTGGGTATATATTCTTGCTCATATTTCAAATCTAATTTGTCTGATCCACGTTTAGGTTTCAAACGAAGCTGAGCATTGCTTGAACACTGTGTTGTCCCAGTATGATCCCTTCAGATGTTTAAGCGTATGTGGTTCTCTTTCTCGAAACCTGACCTGTTTTCCGTACATCAAATGAGGAGAGCGTCCATCGGCACTTTTCTTCTTGGTTAGATTTTTAATACTGATGTTGTCAAATTACTGAGATTGCAGGTTGTTGTACCTTTATTAGTAACCGAAGACGAGAAGACTCTAGTTATTTGCATCAACTGTTTAACAAAGGTATTTATTCCGAATCTTAATTGGAACTAAAATTGTTAAATTAATGTATACTGACCTGAATCAGGAATAAATATCCAGAATTTGTTCAAATATGAAATATGTGGATTATACTTTGCTTTCTCCCTGTTCCTATTAATGTTAAGCATTCTATTCTCTCTTCCTTTTCTGTTCAGCTTGTGGGCAGGCTATCACAGGAGGAACTAACTGCTCAATTGCCCTTGTTTTTGCCTGCTCTTTTCGAAGCTTTTGGAAACCAGAGTGCTGATGTCCGTAAGGTAATACTTACGTGCTACTTGAATTTGTCGTTACCCAATAATGCCTGGAATTAGGGTTTTTATTATCCGAAAAAGAATATTTATATTGGTCGGAGAAAAATCCTTTATAACTTGTAACTTGTAAGTGATACGGTTGCTGTCTGAGATAGTGAGATGTTACCTCCGAAATCTGTAATAAAGAATTTTCTTATAGAAGACACATTCTTGACTATCAACATGTAGGATGTTTTATATGTTGATGATATTGAGAATTCTTAGGGCACTTTTATTCTGCTTTCAGAAGAATCGTCCCTCTAAATAATAAATATCGTTGTTGAATCTTGATGTGTCATCCGTGATATCGTTGATGCAGACTGTTGTTTTCTGTTTGGTGGATATCTACATACTGCTCGGGAAAGCGTTTTTACCACACTTGGAGGGGCTTAACAGCACACAGTTGAGGCTGGTTACAATTTATGCCAATAGGATCTCACAGGCCAGGACCGGTACCCCTATCGATGCTGCTGGCCATGATTAGCCGGTTCATTTGGTAAGTATTTACTGTATTCATTGTTGTGTATTTTGTATATTGTGTGAATGCATTTGAAGGGGTTGATATTTCCTTTTCTTTTCTTTTATAAAATATGGCTTTTTAGCTATTTTGATGGGGTTTTGGAGAATGGGTGATTTTGTTGGGTAATCAAATAGGGAATTGCACTGATATTATTCCCATATTGTAATCACCATTTTCTCTAACATTGTTGGTTTATTGGGGGATTGAATTGTCCCAAAATCCGAAGGAATTATTAGATGAATTCGTCTCACCACGTTGTTTGTGGTCTAAACTAATAAGATTCATCCATTTTAAAGGTATCTTTAGACTATCTACTTATTTACATATGCAGAGTTAAATGCTAGAAAATTCATTTATAATAGATAATGCTCGTTGGATACAAGAATTTCAATAATTTCTCTCATCAGATCATTGTTTAAGATGAAATTTTGTAACACATTAAGGCATCCTATCAGTAAGTCGATGTGCTTCAATTCCTCCTATTTTGATATTATTGACTGATTTGTGCGAATATGTAGAAATCTCTCATTATCACAGTAGATCTTAGAAAAAAAGTTTGTATCGAATAAAATATATACTTTGATTTTTTTGTTTTAAAATAGAAAATAGGTAAAAATTCACCAAGCTGTTGCACATTCAAAGAGTTGTATGAAATGTAACCTACAAAACTAACATTAAGTTGGATCAATGAGATAAAATGTTAGAATCTATATTCTTCAAATAGTATTGATATCGTGAATCATGTAAACTAAGTTGGAAGGGTAGTTTTCGTAATAAACCTATTTAATTCAGATCAATTAATTAATAAGTTGTATATAGGCAATTAAGAATAACATTTGATTGAGTTGAGTCGAGTAATTATTTTTAATTAGTCAAATGGGCGAGATTTATTTTACAAGTTAAGTTTATGAATTTTGAATCAATTGAATTATTCAAGTTTATGATAAATTTAATTGTAAATATTTATAATAATATTATGGTACTAATTAATTTTAATTTGAATATTTTTCTATAACTATATATATAAAGCAAAAATGAGGGACATCATTCAAACTCAAAAATTAATTTACTAATTACTAAAAACTTTAAATTATTCAAAGTCTTATTTTATGATTTAAATTTTATTTTAAAAAATTAAAATAAATTATTTTTAAAATTTTTTTAAACGAGTAAATTTTATTTGTCCACAAAAATTAGAAGAACCAACTTTAATCGTCAATATCAAAGTAATCAAAGAAACGTGTCCCATGCATTAAATATGTGCAAAATCTGATAAATAAATGTAATTAATTACACAGAAGAGAAAATCTGGTTTTGAAGGAAAATTATATCATAGGCTCGGTTTATCACGTCAGTCGTGATCTCATCTAATAATAACCACCCACTTTATCATTAACCTCTAACTTATTTTTTTTCAACCAATGAATCTTCACTCATAATTTACAGGTTATTTTAAAAATATAATTTATAGAAATTATATTAATTACATGGTTAATTAGTGACGGAATAGGTAATTTTTATTGGTTAGAGACTACGACTGATGTAGTAAGCCGGGCCTATGATATAATCTCTCGGTTTTGAGATATGCACAGTTGTTAAACATAACACTTTCCCGAGAATTTCACACCTTTACATCCAATTCTACTTCCCCACTCTGCAAATTCCTTCACTGAAAATGAAAAAATAAACCCAAAATTCTTAACCCTTTACTCACTCTATAAACCTGCCTGTATAGCCTATTGATTTCACACCAATTCAGAGCAACACCATTTCCTCTTCAAAACATACCAGTTTTCAATTCCTTGTTGTTGAAGTAATCAAGTTTGGTATTGTTCACACTGGGGTTTTGTTCTTATCATTAAATTTGTTGTCTTGAAAATAAAATGTTTTGACCTCAGGGAATCAATGGCGGCGGCGGCCTTGCCTTCAGGAGATCGAGGAACAGACCAGGCTAACTCGGGAAATGGAGGGCAAATACTAATGCCGTTTATGTTTAATGAAATTGCGCTGAGGAACAGGTTGACTGCTCTTGTTGTTGATGGTGACAATTTCTGCCGGTTGCTGGAGCAGGGAATTCTTCAAGCTTATGGACTTGAAACTCGATCTGTCGACAACGGCGACGCCGCGGTTGAGCTCATTGCGTCGGGTAGCAAATTCTACCTTATCCTCATCGACATGCTTCTTCCTATTTTGGATGGTCTTGAGGTAAACATCACTTAAAACCAATTGTGTTTCGTGAACCGATAAGGTACTATCACTTTACTATGTCGTGTCACACCGATGTGAGCTAAGTTGTTACATGTTTGATTGTCTGTTTTCTTGGCAGGCTACGAGGCGGATTCGAGCACTGGGGGTACGTTGCAAGATTCTGGGAGTCACTGCCTTTTCCGGCGAAAGGGAAAGGCAGGCATTTTTGGCAGCCGGAGTCGACGTGTTCGTCGAGACGCCTTTGGGACCTGAGATTCTGATTCCCATCCTGAGGGAACTCGATGGGCAATACCAAATATCCAGGAACGGAGCTAGGATTTAATACTAGAGGGGTAAGAGTTTATTAAACCTTTAAATTTAAAATTTTGGAGGGACAAAAACTCTATTTAATTAACATTTAAACTAAAAGGGACCAAAAATACAATTATACTAAAAATTTTGAGAGGGGCAACAGCCCCTCCCACCCCTGCACAGCTCCATCCCTGTAAGTATCTAACGACGAAAAACAAAACATAGGACTTTTCATATAGGTATTGCAAAGGAATACAGTCGCACCTTTTAAAAATTTTAAATTCTTTTTATATTTTATATATTTTTTGTATTTTTATTATTGATAATTTAATTTTGTACTCCCTAAATTTTTGTATTTTTTTATAATTTATATATTTTATATAAAATTTATGGCCCGTATTTATTGACTATCGTAAAAAATTATTATCAGCTTTAATGTTGTTCTTTAAACAGAATAGTGTTCTTTGCATGGTAGTGTTTTTAATATGTTGTTGTTGCCGCGATTGTTGGTAGAAGTGAGCAAAATTCGACTCGACACGAAAAAATTGAATAATTCGACTTGACTTGAGACGAAAATATTTGACTTGTTTTGATTTGACTCAAAATTTCATAAACTCGAATAACTCGAAAAAATTTCAAATAAAGTTTGAGTTGTAAAAGAGAAATTCGAATAACTCAAATTTTTTTAATAATTAGAAGATTTATTTTTAAGTTCGAGATGAGTCCCTCAATTTTTTTATAATATACACATTAAGAAATATATATATATAACTTATATGATTAAATTGTATCATAACATAATAATTAATTATAATTAAATCTTTATAAAAACTCGAAATTCGACTTGAATTTCTTCAACTCGACTCTAAAAATTTTTTGAATGAAAATTTAAATGATAAAATTAAACTCTTTAACTCGAATAACTAAAAAAATTTTAATTCGACTCGATCGAACACTCACCCCTAGTTATTAGGTATAATGAATTAAACAAAAATATATTTTAATAATTAGAAGATTTATTTTTAAGTTCGAGATGAGTCCCTCAATTTTTTTATAATATACACATTAAGAAATATATATATATATATATATAACTTATATGATTAAATTGTATCATAACATAATAATTAATTATAATTAAATCTTTATAAAAACTCGAAATTCGACTTGAATTTCTTCAACTCGACTCTAAAAATTTTTTGAATGAAAATTTAAATGATAAAATTAAACTCTTCAACTCGAATAACTAAAAAAATTTCAATTCGACTCGATCGAACACTCACCCCTAGTTATTAGGTATAATGAATTAAACAAAAATAAATTTTAAATTTTAAGAAATACACCTCTAAGTCTAAATTTCTATTACCAAATTTCAATATTAAACCCTACATTGAAAAATAATTTTGGGGTGAGAGAGGCTCGAACTCTCGACCTCAGGATTACTCAAAAAGCTATGAGACCTACGCGCTAGCCAACTGCGCCACCACCCCAGTGGTGACCTATTTGAACTGTTTTTTTTAAATATTTAAATTTATAACCATCACCAAAAACTCAGATCAAAATTTCACAACTTATAATATGAAGTATGAAATGACGTAAAAGGAAGTTAAAAACTAATTAGCATATCAAAATATATATAAAATAAATTATTATTGAATTACATAAGCTATCTAGCGTCAGTGTTTAAATGAACGATTGCTATTCTTAAAAGTTATGGGTTCGAGCACCAACAATACCAGCAGAGTGATTGAACGATCAATGTTCAATAGTTGAGAGTATACTTTAGAACATATACTAATATAATCATTGTTAACCGATTAAAAAATAAATTATTGTTGAATTAAATTTATATAAATTTACGAACATGCAGCAGAGAATCGAAGGTGATAGGCTCTTCATCCAAATGGTCAAATTGTTATCATAGCCTTCCAGTAATTTTAATTTTATTTTTTGGTCCAGTAAGTAAAATATACCTAAAATACAATATCATATAAGAAAATACGAGTATAATACATGTATATGAATATTCCAAAATTTATATATGATTATATAGAATATTTAGACAAGCAAATTTGAAAAAGAAAACAGTAAATGAAGATATATAAGATTATGTAACTAGAACACTCACATAGTATAAATGTATACAATGACATAATTGTTACCTCTTTATTTATTTATCCTAGATAAAATATTTTAAATTTTATGTATTTTTTTATAATTATGTAAATAAATTGTTCGAAGATTTTTTTTTATCAAGATCACTTAATATCTAATTCCCACAATGATGAATATAAGCGTAATTGAAATTTTTGGGAGTTATATATTTGTGTATTGATAAGATCATTTACTATTTTTTAAAGCTCGATTTCTTTCCCAGATGAACCATATACACAACGGACGACCAATATTGAATCATAAGAGAATAGATTTTTTAACTTGAAACTATTGAGAACTTAAAATATAATTAAACCATAAAAATTAAAAAGAATAATTTTAAATTTAAATATTTTAAAAAGTAATTAAACAATTATTAAACTAATTAGCATCAACATTTCAGTAATATTAATCGAATTAAGAACAAAACTGCTTCTTTGTTCCCTCGTATATATTCCATTAAGTTATAGATTCTAAGATGACCTATAAGGCTTTGGAGGTGTAATTAGGGCGTAAATTGTCTGATTTTTTTATGTATTTATTTGTGTTTTTTGTTTAAATTAGAGGTTTAAAGTTTAAGATTAGGGTTATGATTAGGGTTTAGAGAATTTGGGGTAAGCTGTAATTTTTAGGATATATGATTTAGAGTTAAGATATAAAAAATAATGGTTAGAGTCTAAAATTTAACTTTTTAGAAAAAATTATAGGGTATAAATTTTAGGGCTAAGTCCAATGAAATTCAGGACCTTATAGCACAGAACTTATAGAAGGACCCTCAGGCGGTGTTAATCATGACTTTGGTTAAGAAAGGGAAGGCTAAGACATTTTGGGTAGAGGATGGAGTCTTGTTGACTAAAGGACCACGTTTGTTTGTTCCCGTGCTGGGAAAGAAGGACACCTGGTTTGCTGGAACCTTTACCGGTGCCTGGCCCTGGGAGAGTATATCCCTTGATTTTATAACGAGCTTGCCACGAGTGGGAGACTTGAGAGCTATCTTGGTAGTGGTGGACCGTTTTTTCAAATATGCCACATTTATTCCGGCACCAAAGTTTTGTTCAGCAGAGGAGACTGCACGGTTGGTGTTCAAACATGTCGTGAAATTCTGGGGCGTTCCCCAAAGCATTGTCAGTGACATGAGCGGTTTACTGAAAACTTTTGGAGAGAATTATTTAAGTTGCTGGGTTCTCAACTGAATTTGTCATCGAGTTATTATCAGCAAACAAATGGGCAGACAGAGCGTTTCAATGGCTTCTTTGCTCCCTCGTATATATTCCATTAAGTTATAGATTCTAAGATGATCTATAAGGCTTTAGAGGTGTAATTAGGGCGCAAATTGTCTGATTTTTTTTATGCATTTATTTGTGTTTTTTGTTTAAATTAGAGGGTTTAAAGTTTAAGATTAGGGTTATGGTTAGAGTTTAGAGAATTTGGGATAAGCTATAATTTTTAGGATATATGATTTAGAATTTAAGATATAGAAAATAATGGTTAGAGTCTAAATTTTAACTTTTTAGAAAAAAATTTAGGGTATAAATTTTAGGGCTAAGTCCAATGAAATTCAGGACCTTATAGCACAGAACTTACAGAAGGACCTTTTCTATATTTTCATTCGTGACTCCACTTCAAATTAAAGGGTCTAAGTTTAGGGTTCAAGGTTAGAGATTATAATTATGGTTTAAGAAATTAGGGGTATGGTGTATTTTTTAAAAAATTATTTTTTTAAAAAATTTATCATAAGAGGCATGAATGGAGGCATCATATATATATATATACACATTAAAAAAATTATTTTGAACCTCAAAAAGTTCTAGATTCACTAAGTACATTTTTTTTTGAATTTTTTTTATTATCTTAAAAATAAAATTAAAATTAGATTTAAGATATATCAAAATAAATTATGAGCACAACTGCAATTAAATAAATCATTAATCACGTAGTAGACAAGGCAAAGTAGACTAAACCAAGAGATGAAATCAACTGTACTTGGAAGCAAGGCCACCAGGTCTCTTATTTATCACCAAAGCTAGCTACTTAGCTAAGCAAATTACAAAAACCAAAAGCACTAGAAAAAACAGGTTTTAAATTATTCTAGGAAAAAATCCATAAAACTCATTTGGTTTCTTTGATAAGCTTTTCAGCCTGAGCCTTGTCTGGAAGAGAAGGGATGGCTCCCTTCTGAGTGGTGGAAATGGCTCCACAAGCATTGGCAAACATAAGTGCATCCTGCAACTTCTTCTCAACCTATTTTCAAAAAAAAAAAAAAATTAGAAAAAACCCAAAACTTTAAATAACAAAAAAAATTTTGGGATTCCATATATATATATACATATGCATATGTATGTCGAAAAGGAAACACGATTGGGAGACAAGAGATTTCTACTTACATCGAAGATGTTTGGATCATTGGCTACAGCTAGTAGGAATGAACCAACAAAAGAATCCCCAGCTCCAGTGGTATCCACGGTTTTCACTTGGAAACCTTTCACCTTTCCTTTGAATTTCTGCAGTAGTTTTCTTATAATTTCAGAACTTGTTTTCCAGAAAATATGATTGTCATTAATGGCTTAAAGCAAAAATGTATATAAAATGATACCTTAGTGTAATATCTGCAACCATTTGGTCCGTCAGTCACAATAAGCAGCTTGAAATTGTCATTCCACAAAGACATAACTATATCATCCTTTTGAGGATCTCCTTTAGTGAGAAATTCAACCTCATCATCACTTACCTGAAATAAAATACATGTTCTACGATATAATATCGGGATAAAATTTTACATTGTGAGTAAGTACGGACCCAACATAAAATATCAAGAAATTATATTAAAAATGTAGAGATGTAAAAGTACGACTGCACCCCAATATTCCTAGATACATCCTTGATTGAGAGTATATCTAATAAGAATGTTCGAATTGATTACCTTCACGAAATCAGCTTGATTCCATATGCTCATGATCCCATCTCTAGCAGCATCAGGGGATGGCCATAAGGGCAGACGAACATTAGGGTCATAAGAAAGCAAAACTCCAGCCTGCTTAGCGGTTTTCATGGCTGCCAAGTGAGCTGATTTGCATGGCTCGGATATCAGGCTTATGGATCCGTAATGGAAAATCCTGGCTTGCTTGATGAGATCTAATTTCAACTCCGATTCTTTCAACAACATATCGGCGCTAGGGTTCCGGTAAAACATGAATTCCCTTTGTCCGTCGGTCTTGAGCGTGACGAATGCTAGCGCGGTTCTCGCATCTTTATCGAAGCAGATTCCGTCGCTGTTTACTCCGTTCTTCTTCAACAGATTAGCCAGCATGTGGCCAAACTCATCGTCTCCGACCTGATAATAACAATTAACACGATCATCAATTGAATCCACATCAAAAAATAATTATATAGTAATTGAATTAACAGATTCAAAACCTTGCCGATAAACGCAGCGTTGCCGCCGAGCTTAGCGATGGCACATGCAACATTAGCAGGCGCGCCACCGGGAGCTTTGATGAAAGCGTAAGAGTCAGCCAAGGAAACGCCGGCAACGTCCGGCACAAAATCGATAAGCATCTCGCCGAAGGAGACGATCATAGGGCTCTTTGCCGAATTGTTGCTCATCTTTGATGCTGATTTCAAGATTCAACCTCCCTTCTTTGTTGAAATTTTAACTTCGGCTACTCTAATTTATAGTTTCAACCTAGATGTGTTTAGTTTGAACTTAAACTGAGATATATATTTTTTTTTATTATTTTAAAAGAAATAATCTTTGAATTTTGCAAATCTTTTCTGTTATTTTCTGTTTTTCAATGATTTTTTAACCCAATTTTTAGGTATAAAATCGGATTTTCGTTTAGTTTCTCTACCAAATCCACGTTGATATTATCTAGTTAATTTTATTTGAATTATTGTTATAATTATTTGTTTATGTTTTTAAAAAATATATTATTCAATTTTAAGTATATATTTTTGGGTAAATTACACGGATAACCACAATACTATGAGGTTAGTATCGAAATGGCCACAATGTTTTAAAACGCGTCAAATACACCGATGAACTATTAAAATGGTATCGAAATAGCCATCGACTGTTAAAAACTAACAGACCTGATGACGTGGCAGTTAAAAATAAAATGAAATAATTACATATTTACTCCTTGACATTCATTCATACGGTCGATGGCTATTTTGATATCATTTTAATAGTTCACCAGTGTATTTGACACGTTTTAAAGCATTGTGGCCATTTCGATACTAACCCCATAGTATTGTGGCTAACCGTGTAATTCACCCTATAGTATAGTATAGTATAGTTATTTAACCATTAAATATAAGACATTATATTATAGATCATTGTCACGTCATCTATGGGATCAACCAATTAAATATATTTATTTTATTAATTTTTTATTTAATCTTTTTTATCAAGTGAATCATCGCTTGATAAAAAATATTTTTAAATTTAATTTACAGTAAATATTAGAAGATTCACTTGATTAAAATGTAAAATAAAAAAATTAATAAAATAATTAAATGATCCTAATAAAAAAGTGAATGTTTTCTATATTAAGAGTTTCGGGTTTAACTGTAAGATGTGAATATTGTCAAAGGGCTAAGAATATTTATGATTATATATTACATATAGACGATTTTTATTTTAATTATTTTTTATAGAAAATCAATCTTATAAATAGGGATGAGCACGGAATCCGAATCCGACGGGTTTCGATCCGATCGGGTCGGATTTTTTGGTGAAAAATTCGGGTTCGGTTTTAGGATGGAAAAAATCCGATCCGACCCGACCCGGGATTAATAGTATAATTTTCTCACATATATTTTAGGGATATTTGCAATAATGACCCCTCTTTATATATATTTTATATAATTAGATCACTAAAATTAATTTTTTTAACAATTAGGTCACTAAAATTAAATATTTTTATAATTATATCCCTAAATTTTATTTTTTTACAATTTAGTCCCTAAAATTTTAATTTTTTTAATGATTCGGGTTGGGTCGGATCGGGTCGAATTTTAAAGCTTAAAAATCGGGTTGAATTTTTTTCACCCTAAAACCGAGTCGGGTCAGGTGGCGGGTGGAAGATATGATTTTCCGGGTCAGGTGGCGGGTGGAAGGTATGATTTTCCGGGTCAGGTGCGGGTGAGCCGAAAATCCGACCCGACCCGACCCGTGCTCATCCCTACTTATAAATTAGAGTATAATAAGCATTTAAGTATGTTCGATCTTACTTTTTATATATGGTTTAATGACGGTAAAATATTATTTATATAAATTATTAAAAACAAATTCAACAAGTGATCCCTGTGAAGAAGAGGATGATGTCTATTTTAGGAGCAAAACTCGACTCGAAAAAATCGATTTACTCGACTCGCCTCAAGATGAAAATACTTAATTCGTTTTGACTAGACTTGACTCAAAAATATTCAAATAAAATTCGAGTTGTAAAATGAAAATTCGAATAACACAAAATTTTTAGGAATTAAGGAATTAATTTTTACGTTGGAGACGAATCTCTCAATTTTTTATGATATATATATATATATATACATTGATATATAAAAATATAAAAAAAATATTGCTACATATGAAATATATATATGTATATCTTATATGATTAGAGAAATTTGTTTAAATTGGAATCAAATAATACTATAACCTGATAAGTAATCAGAATTAAATATTTATAGAAACTCGAAAACTTGACTCAATTTGATTCGAACTGAAAAAAAATTTAAATAAAATTTGAGTTGTAAAATATGACTCGTAGTAAACTCGAACAACTCAAAATTTTTTGACTCGACTAGATCAAATACTCACCCCTAATCTATCCTAAAAAATTCCAAATTCGAACAATTTTATCTATAATATATATTATTAATATATTAAAAAAATATAAACATATATTCACTTGCAATCGTCTTAATATTATAAAAATAATATTTTATATAAAAAATTAATATCCCTTTAAAAATTTATTTAAAATTGGCTTAATAAAGAATACTTTAGGCCTGACCCATTACCCAATTGCAACCTTTAAGCTTTAGCCATGAGCCAGATGGCCCATAACAAGTTTCTTCTTCTTGTTCTTCGTGGCTGCCTTTCCTTTAACGGGATTGCGGGAATAACAGGCGCTATTATCCGTTAGACCGCTTTTCGCCGCCGCAACCAGCCGTTATTGGCGTGAAATTACTTTGCCCGCTATTTAAGCTTTTGACGGTGGCGGACGGTGCAGCTAGCGACGCCGCCTCTATTTGAAACTCCGATGGAGACAATGATAAAGAAATATCAGCAGAAATTCAAAAAAGCAAGAGATGAAATAAGTAAATGGGACGAAATTCAATCTCGCTTAATTTCTCAGTTCCGAAATGCTTCTTCTATTATTTCCAGATTAGAGGTATAACCTAATGTTTTCCTCTCTAAACATCCTATTTATTTATTTATTTATTTATTTTAATTTCTTTAACAAAAGTTCTTTATTCTTTTTATTGTCAGATTATTAAAAACCCTAGAAATTATGTAAGTTTAAATTCAATTGGAGGAATCAAAGTTGCAGTGATGCAAAAGCAGATGGATTCTTTGCAAACCATTCTACTTTCCATGAGAAATACCATGTAAGTGTTTAAAAACCCTAGAAATTATGTAAGTTTAAATTCTCCTAATTTTTTGATTAATTAATCAACTTAAATTTGTAAATATCTTAGATAAAATAATGAATTTGAGATTGTTTTTAATGTGGCTTTTATATTTATGTTTTTAATTCAGGGAAGAATTTCGTGCTGTTGTCCTTTCCCTTGAGAAACTTCAATATGATGGTAAACAATTTGTAAAAGGGAGCTCTAGTCAGATGAACAAGAAACAACTGCAACAAAGAATTGGTGTAAAACCGACTCTTGCAAATTGCATAGATGGGCTTGTACTTCTTCATGAAATGCACCTTGCCGAGTAATTAGAAGTTCCATCTTTCAAAAAATTTAGAATCTTTTTAATGCTTTATGTTTTTAATTTTTATGATATGCTACATGTAGGAATACACATTTATGTTTCCCTAGATTTTTCATGATTGTACTTTTCACCATATGAGGTTTGAAGAACTTGCTTTGTTTCACTTTTGGTCAAATCTGAGGTAGCAAGATTCTAAATGACTGATTATTTATGTTTGCTAGGTACCTTCTTAAATCATCATTGGTTTCTGCGCTCTCAATTCTTGCCTTTAAACCAAAGTAAGGAGAACTTATTATCTTGCTCTTGCAATTCAAAAGTGTCAATAAAACTGACGTGATATATAGGGATAGGATCCGTTTACACAATGCAAGAGTTTTTAAGTTTTACATGTTATTTGGATCGTTGGATGGGTAAAATGAATGGCTGAGATTAACATTAGGATATGTGAAAATTATCACTTGGGAAAAAAAGTAAGAAGTTAATCTCAAGTATCCGTTTCACCCATCCAATGATCCAAATATATATATATATGCTTAAGGCTGCACGTGGGTTCAGATGCTGCCTTGAAAGGTACTTGTAGTCACCATGCCAAAGCATTTTTGAGCACAAGGGTGTGGCATGGTGGAGTTATTCTCACTTTGTTGTACCCTCATGAATGATTGGACCCTTAAAAGGATCCAATAGAGTATGCCAGTATGGTGTTCCCAAAATATTGTTGTGCTTTAGATTGCATAAATATGATAAGTAAAATTTATGTTCATGTATACTTTATTATCTAAAGCTTACTACTTTACTTTCCCAACTTCTAGTTATGAGATAATACTTAAGTAAGAATATGAATATAAATTAAAATTGAAAATAAGCTCTGTATCTTTATTTTGAAGAATTATGGTTATCGGTTTTTATTTTATTATAATTAGAAACACATCACAAAAATGTTGCAAATTCATTAAAACCTTCTTGGTTGACTGTGTAATCCATAAGAATGTTTGCGTGAATTTATTCGGATGAACTAGATGATAAATACAGTGAAATGAAAGTTCATAATTCTAACTCCATGCAATAAAATATCAAGAGCTTACTTCCACTTATTTTTTTACGGTTAAGACTCATTTGGATGTGTCCTATTAATTGTGCTTATTCATCATTTTACGCATGAAAATATGAGTTTTTGTTTGCTTGCTTCTTGGTTTGTTAAAATAAATTTATCTTACTAAAGCAAAGGAATTACTTTTACAACATTCTTTAAGCCATGGCTTTGTAAATGTTATGTTTCCTTGATTTGCAGTTCCCGTGATCTGGGTGCACTTCACCAACTATTAGTTGATCAACCCAATATACCAAGCGAGGAAGGTACATTCTCGAAAAAGCTAGATTTGTTTTGTATGTTTTTAGCTTTAGTTACCTTATTGATTAACATAGTATACTAAACAAAGAAGGTTTATTCCGGCCAAAGTTCATATCTATTTTGCATGTATTTAGCTTTAGTTAACTTGATTTATTAATAATAAGCGAATATTTTTTCTTCTTTCTGGATAACAATCATTTTCTTATAATCATATTTATGGAGAGATATAATCATACAAATAGGCAGAGACTGCTTTTTTTCCCTAACTTCTGTAAATGCGGTTGTTGAGAATGAATCCGTATGGTATTTAACCTTGTTAAGGAAGCATTTCTACGATTTCACTTTTAATTTGTACACTTTAATAAGACCAGAAGACACAAGGATTAGACAGCTCAACTAGAATTAGATAAGTGTAATTTCTTGCAAAGTGGTAGGAGTCACATCTTCTGTTATGGAAGAAAATGGATACGAGTATTTTATATACTCGAATTAGAAGATACCTCAATGCATTCATGTTGTTAGTATTGAATTGGACTAATTTCTGTTTAGCCTTGTTTGGAAGTATGTACGAAATGGTGTTATATTAGCTTCAACTTATAAAAGATTGCATTGGCAAATAGCAACGAATGTAACTTTTAGCTTTATATTAGCAATGAGTGACTGTAATATGTTTGTCGTTTCTTTTCCTTCTTCCATTTGTTTTTATTGTTTACTCCTATTTCTTTCTTTTCCCTTTTTGCAGTTTGATAGTATTTTGTATTTGTGCATAATGGGTTCTAACTGCTGCTTTGTTATATACTCCCTGTTGCAGTACAATACGTCTTTGACATCGTATTTGCAGAAGAGATAGGCTGATTTTTAGCTAAAGGAATTAGTCTGCAAGTTTGCAGGGAAAGCTGTGGCCTTTTTACCCTGGACCGTACCAAAATATGACCGATAAACATCCGAGAATGCCAAATGCCGAAGATTTCTCACGGCTTTGGGCACCGGTAGATCAAAATGTTTGAAACAAATAATTACAGGAACCACACAAACTTAGCACATGCTATCAAACAGCAAGAGCAATAGTGGGAGTTCCAAGTTTCAAAGGCAAAAGCAAATAACACAACTTTGAACAGTTTGTGCTCGAACTTTATTGCCGAAGTCAGATTGTGTGATCATTTGTTTTATGAACAAGGTAACTAAACTTAGCAATAAAATATCAATTTTTCTAAATTTTAGCATTTCAGTCTATAAACCTTAAACCCTAAATTTTAAGCACGGAATGGAAAGGACATTTCTTTGAATCATCCCCAAAACTCCTTTATCTTGTAGTGATCGTATCTTCATGAACATTCTGCCTACCAATAATCACCACAAGAGCACTTGCAATCTCTAAAATGATGAAACCTCTTTGCATCTCTTACAACAATCTCTCTCCCCACCACTTTTGACATAAACTTGAATGCATTATGGCAATCTCCACAGATCCTAAGGTTCTTGAATACCCTGACAGTTGCTCCACGAGGAAGCCTTATGAGTGCGAAAGCTACGGCAAGCTTCTCGCTGTGTGCTGACAGGACACGTTCTTTGTGGTCGGACTCGATATCTTGTAGCACAAACTTTGTGTCTGGAACATAGCCTAATCTTCTCATTTCCGGCATCAATTCGTTGAGATAATTGTAAATTGCTTGCACCTCAGGGTGCACTGTGTCATCGACCAAGAAAACATGGACTTTGTTCTCAACCTCCACCCAACTACACCCGGGTTCCTTGCGTACTCCTCTGTCTCTCATTAGTTTTCGTGCATTAGCAGCATCATTCCACCGTCCAGCAGTAGCGTACATATTAGACAAAAGCACATAGCTTCCGTCATGTTGTGGCATCAGTTCGATGAGTCGTTCGGCTGCTTGGGTGCCCAAATCTACATTTCCATGAGTCCGGCAGCCAGCCAGAAGAGCCTCCCAAACTGCTGCACCTGGCTCAAAAGGCATTGATGAAATCACATCCTTTGCTTCTAGGAACTTTCCAGCTCGACAGAGCAGATCAACGAGACGGGCATAATGATCTTCACTTGGGGTTATCCCATAAAGCCTATGCATTGAATTGAAATAATACTGCCCTTCTTTAACTAAACCCGCATGGCTGCAAGCGGATAGAATTGTGAGGAAAGTAATCCGATCAGGTTGTATGCCCACACCCAACATCTGCTCGAAAACTTCTAATGCTTGTATACCATGCCCATGCTGGCCCAGAGCTGCAATCATGGCATTCCATGAGACTGAATCCACACATGGCATTGTAAGGAACAACACATTTGCAGCTTCCACCACACCACACCTAGCATACATTGTAATCAGTGCATTTCCAGCAGAGAGACTCGAATCGAGCCCCAAACGAACAAGTTGAGCATGGAGTTGACGTCCAGTCTCTAGTGCTCCTAACATGGAACATGAAGTGATTGCTCCTGCAAATGCATAATCACATGGCTGAAAACCCTCTGATCTCATCTGGTTAAACAGCTTTAAACCCTCCTCTCCAAACCCATTTTGTGCTAACCCTGATATCATTACAGTCCATGTTAAATGGTTCCTCTTTGGCATCTTCCTAAAAAATAACCTACCTTCATCGATACGGCCAGCATTCACATAGCCAGATATGATTGCATTCCATGAAACAAGGTCTTTTACCGACATGTTATCAAAAATCCGGCGCGCCCAATCCACTTTATCACATTTCCAATACAATGTAACTAATGCATTATTCACAGGCAATGAAAATTCAGGCGCAGGCTTAGCTTCCGTCCTTAAAACATAACAATGCACTTGCTTCCCAAGATGAAACAATCCAGCATGAGCACAACAACTTATAATACTAGTGTATGCAAATTCATCCATTTTAATTCTCATAAAATACATCTTCCTAAACATATCCAATGCTTCTTCATACCGTCCACGATGCACATACCCGGAAATCATTGCATTCCAAGCAACTCCCAACTTTTCACTCATCCCATCAACCAACTCCCTCGCCGCATCGAGTTCATCATTCTTAACATACCCCGTAACAATTGTTGTCCATGACAACTCATCTTTTTCCTTAATCTCATCAAACAACTTCCTAGCTTCAAACACTGATCCACAGTTAACATAAACAGAAACAAGTGCATTTAAAACCGAAGTAACAAACCCTGCCCCATACTTCAAAACTACACAATGGAATTGCTTACACTGCATTGCTCTATTCACAACAAGAGCTAAACCACCTAAAACAGTGGTGAAAGTGAAATCATCGGGCCTAAATTCATCGTGTAACATCCGGCGAAACAGTTCGATACAAGCATGGCCATCTTCATTTCGCGAATACCCCGTGATCATCGCATTGTAGAAAACAGTGTCCCGGATGCTCAAAGGGGTGTCCTCAAACATTTTCCGCGCTGTTTTAATGTCGCCTGACAAAGAATAAGCTGAAACCAAAGTCGTTCTTGAAACAATATCCGGTTCGCGAATTTTATCAAACAGGTGGCGAGCGTAGATGATCCTTGATGATTTGCTGTAGACGTCGATCAGCCGGTTGCGAATGTGGCCAGCCGGGTGGAAACCCGACGTTACCATGTGAGAGTGGATGGTTTTGGCCATGGAGAAAGAGGCAGGCGTTAGGGGGTAGCATAGTTGCAGCTGGGAAGCGTAACGATTGGCTATCGCACGTATGAATTCGGGACTCGTCATGGCGTAGACAGCCGATTTTCATGGCTTTTGTGGTACCAGGCCCATTCCACGTGACCCTAATTTCATATTGTAAGGTATATATTTAGGGTTTAAAACTTCATTTAATTGAATAATAAAAATATTTTTCATTAATCTTAACTTTATATAAATCATTTAATTGTTTTTCAAAATCGCTCGATATTTCTCTTAATTTTTTCCTGTCATTATTTCTTATAGTTTTATCCTCGTTAATTCGAATTATTTCGTATTATACATTTAATTTTAAAAGTCAATTATTTTAATATACATATTTTTTTTATTTTTTTGTATCATGTATTTTTTTCATTTTTTAATGAAAATCTATGTTTTAGTACACATTTTTCTTCTACTTTAGTGATATTTTCTTTTTAATTTTTGTTGTACGTTATTTTAATCGTTTGATATTGATTTTTGTATATTTTAACGATCATTTGATGCTCGTATAAAGATTCTCACGACGTTTATTTTTTATTTGAATTTATAAGTGATCATAAAAGTTTGATCTCCTTTAATAGTTGTTTGTTGATGTAATCAAAACTATGTAAAATATAATTTTGTCTGATAATTTAATTTACTCACAACTCTTTTTTCAATTCGTAAAATATCTCGTTAAGACAGTGACAAAAATATTAATAAATATTTTTATATTCTTCGACGATGTACGTTAACTTTAAAAAAAAAAAATTTTTTGCATATTTTAATTTTATGTTTAATATTTATTTTAATTTTTTAGATATAATCTTATTTTTATAATGGGTTATATTTATGATATAAACTAGGTTCCAATAATATTCGAATTTACCTTCCTTTTCATTGTTGCATGTTTGAGGTTTTTACAAGTTCAGTTTTAACTTTGATTCGCTTCCTCTCCTTCTTGATTATATGGTGCCGCTGTTACCGGAATGAAAAGGAAGGTAACTCGGTTAAAACTGAACAATATAATTTCAGCATTAACACAGCCGTCTGTTACCGGAATGGTTGTTTCGGCAAGTCACGCTAACTCGGTTAAATTATAAAAATAATTACATAAAACATATTGAAATACATGATAAAAATCCAAATAAATGAGGATTGGAGTTGGAGCAAAAGTATATTTACTTCTAGTCTAATAGAAGTTAATGAATGGTTAAACGACCGAAAAGGTGTGGAATTTTACTTTATTTTTTTAGAGGTCTGGGCTAGGGGTGATAACGAGCCGAGCCGAGCCAGGCTCGAGTTAGGCCGGGCTCGACTCGGCTCGGAAATAGGTATATCTGGGTTCGGTTTGGCTCGGCTCGAGGCTCGACGAGCTTGGAATTTTAGGCTCGAGTTAGGTTCGAAAATAATATTACTGGGCTCAGCTCGAGTTCAAAGCTCATCAGGCTCGGCTCGGTTTGGCTCGAAATAGATAATTTTCTATATTATTTTTATTATTTATTTATAGTTTATTTTTTATTTATTATTTGTAGTTTTGTAAATTTGTTTTAGTTGATAATATTTAATTTATTTTATTTAATTTATTTTTAGTGAATTTACTCTCAATTATATTATTATTTTTCTTTGCTAAACAAATTATTTTTAATGTATATATATATGTGTGTGTATGTTTATATATAATTATTCCGAACTTGTTCACGAGCTTTTCGAGCCGAGCTTGGGTAAGCTTGGCTCGGCTCGTTTGAATCCCGAATCGAACTCGAGTAGCTTGCGAGCCGGTTAAGCTCAATATCACCTCTAGTTTGGGCAATGAATTAAGAATCTGTGTGTAAATTATTTCTCATAATTTTGGTACATGAAATGAGTAGCTTGTTTGCTTAAGATAAGTTCTAATAAATGTCTAAGAAATAGTTAGGTTTAAAATGATAGATTTATATGAGAAAATAACATAGATTCTGGGTTAGTTTTACGTTGCTTTTTTATTTAGTTTTTGAAAAAATCGAACATCTGACTTTTTATCTTTACCATTTATTTTTTTTATCTTAAACGACAAACGTGGGAGATTCTAGCAAACACCCCTTAAAAAATGCCTAAAAAAAGACTAACATGTTTACCCGATCAATTTTTGTACATGATTAGTTACGAACCATGTACACAATTTCTTACAAAATCTACAAGAAAAACGGTATATACATAAATTGTTACAAACGTAACAATTTATGTTTGTAACGATTTATGTATATACATAAATCCTTACAAATATTGTAAGAAAAATGGTATGTACACAAATGGATACGAGTATACATAACATGGCACAAAAATTGTAAGGATTTGTGTATGTACACAATTTCTTACAAAGTATACACAATGGCTTGCGAAAACCGTAAGGAAAAAGGTATGTACATAAATCCTTACAACTTCTCACCATGAGTTAAAGGAGGTCATCCAAGGATAGGATTTGTGTACATACACAATTGGCTACGAGTATACATAATATGACACAAAAATGGTAAGGATGTGTATGTACATAATTCCTTACAAAGTATACACAACGACTTACGAAAACTGTAAGGAAAAAGATATGTACACAAATCCTTACAACTTCTCACCATGAGCTAAAGGAGGTCATCCAAGGGTAAGGATTTGTGTACATATCTTTTTCCTTAAAGTTTTCATAAACATTTGTGTATACTTTGTAGGGATTTGTGTATATAAAACTAAAATTGATTTTGATATAACAATTATGTATAAGGACTGTTTTGCAATAAATTTTTAAGTCTCTAAGTTAAATTTTTATTTTCAAGTCAAACTAAGAAACTTTGAAATGAAATATCTAAGTGTTTTTACACGAGGGTATCGATACCCTAAGAACAGGTATCGATACCGACCTGGGTTTTAAAGCATTATTCTTGAAATCAAGAACAAGTATCGAAACAGGGTTCGATACATTTTCTTCACTATCAACACCAGTTTCGAACCACGTATCGAACTAGTTTGAGTATTTTAATTAATTTTAAAATATTTCAAATTATGATTCTAGGTATCGATACCAGTATCGATACACCCCTTAAACCCTAATGACTATTTTAGCATTAAATGAGTCGATCGTTGGTGACAGTTAAGACTTTGAATGGTGGTTAGTTTGTTCCGAAACATGGTTCGATACCCACTTTTACAGTTTCATAAAGGTATCGAAGCATGTATCGATACCCCTTGTATTAAATGCACAATGGTTCTTTCTATTTTGGTATGTTTCGAAATAGGTTATTCGTGTTTCGATACCGCCTGCTGCAGAGTGCATTTATGGTGGGAAGATGAAGTTTCAATAGCCTTATTTACATTCCCAACAACCACAACGGTTAAAAATCAATGAGATGGTATAAAATGAAGTATTTTCAATAACATTAAGGACTATTGAACCTCAAGCAATATCCAAGTACACAAAATCCAACTCAAAGCACTTCATTGCATACTCTTGACTCCCAACTTGTGTACTTTATTTTGATTACTTGTAATTCAGTTTAAGAAGAGTGTTTTTGTATTTGGGGCTTATCAATCTTGTGAGAGAAACTTATTTGCCCATCTTTCTTTTATTTCAATCTTGTGAGGTTGAATCAATTCTTGAATGGAAGAATTGATTCGAATTGTAACGGTTATCCCTTGAACCGAAAAAAAGGTCGAATTTTTTAGTGAATTTGTTTCAAAATCTTTAGTTGAAGCTAAGATAGTGGATGTAGAGCTTGTTCCGAATCTTGAACCACTATAATTCTTATGTTCTTAATTTTTCCATTCTTCATCGAAAAATCTTCTACCAAATTTTTAATTGCCAATTCATTCACCTCTTGTTCATCTTTCAAGATCGATCAACTCAACAATTGGTATCAGAGTCTAATCTTTGAAGAGATTCACATCTACCAAAGAAGATCCAAGGAGTGTTGATCATATCTACAAGTCAAATTCAATGGCCTCCACCTCCGAAAGTTGGAACGAGTCTCACTCCATCACAAAGCCACCTTTCTTTAATGAGGATAACTACCTCTATTGGAAGAATAAGATGAGATTATTCATCAATTCCAATAATTATGTCCTTTGGGATATAATCGAAGATGGTCCCTCAATCCCGATGAAAATGAAAAAAGATCGACAAGTGCCCAAAAAGAGAAACAAGATGACCGATGAAGAAAGAAGGAGGATGTCCACCAACGATAAGCTTTGCACATTCTCTTTTGTGCTCTTGGTCCCGATATCTACTCCAAGATGTCATCATGTACAAGTGCCAAAGAAATTTAAGACTCTTTGGAGACTATATATGAGGGCACCAACTACGTCAAGGAGACGAAGATCGGTCTTCTAAATATCAATTACAAGAACTTCAAGATGGAGCCGGATGAAGACATCACCAAGATGTTCGATCAGTTTTCCATTATTGTAAATGGTCTCAAGGGCTTTGGTGAAATCATACCGGAGGAGAAGCTCGTGAGGAAGCTCATCTATTCTCTTTCCGAGTCTTGGGATAGCAAGAGAACGTCTATCATTGAAGTCAAAGATTTGAAGACTCTAAAGCTTGATGCTCTTTTGGGATCTCTTCTCACCCATGAAATCATGAAGAAAGGAAGAGAAAAAGAGAAAAAGAAGGAAGGGGTAAAGATTGAAAAGAGAGAGGTTGAGAAGAAGAAAAAGCAAGTGATTGCTCTCAAAGCTTCAATGTCACAAGAAGAAGTAGACACTAGTGAAGAAGAACTTGAAGAGTTGGCTATGGTAGCCAAAAGATTCACTAGGCTCATGAGGGCTAATAGAAATAGAAGGTTTCAAAGGAAGAAAGAATTTAAAGGAAATGGCAAGGAAGATGAGAATGATCAAACAATTTACTATGAGTATAAGAAGTCCGGTCATATTAGGACCGATTGCCCACTTTACAAAAGAAAGGGTTTTGAGAAAAAGAAGAAGAAAAAGGCTCACATTGCCACATGGAGTGATGAAGACTCATCATCCGATGAAGACAATGAAGTAGCCAACCTTTGTCTCATGGCTCTTGATGAGCCCAAGGTAACCCTTGAACCATCTTGTAATGATTTATCTTATGATGAACTATATGATGCATATGATGAGTTACAAGATGTGTATGATGAGTTGGTTTTGAAATTTAAAGAATCGGTTTTGAAAAACAAGAAAATTATTTCCGAGTAAAAAGAGAAAAACGATTCTTTGACTAAAACGATTTTGATTTTTGAAGAAAAGGTTATTAGTTTAAATGATGAATTAAAATTCTTTCAAAAAGAAAATGATAATTTAAACAACCTTATTTCTAGCTTGAGTGAGAATCACCACAAAGTGTTGAATGAGCTTAAAGAACAAATCAAAGTGGTTGGTAGTTCTACTTTTGAAAAAAAAAGCTCTTCAAAACCCAACCATGTGAAAAAGAATTTCCAAAACCACAAACAAAGAAATTTTTAAAGGCATGCTAGATATAGAAAAATTAGGAGTGTATGGGTTCCTAAGGAACTCATTATTTCTAATAATATTAATGTCATTGCATCTTGGATTCCCAAGGGAACCAAGCTTTTAAGGACTAACTCTCGTGGACCCAAATTGTTTGGGTACCAAAAATCAAAAACTAAATCTTTGTTTGTAGGTTGAGCATTGCTTTAAGGCCAAAGCTTCAAGTCAAAACATGTGGTACCTTGATAGTGGATGCTCAAAGCATATGACCAGAGATAAGGTACAATTTAAGGAGTTAGAGCTCAAAAAGGATGCAGTAGTTACTTTTGGTGACAATTCCAAAGGCCAAATTGAGGGTATTGGCTTTATTGGTAATCACTCCTTTATTTTAATTGAAAATGTCTTATTTTTTAATGGTCTTAAGCATAATTTGTTGAGCATTAGTCAATTGTATGATAAAGGTTTCTATATCTCTTTTGATAAACATGGTTGTAAAATAATAGACATAGAATCAAATAGAACAATGCTCATAGGTCATCGCATAGGAAATATATATATGGTGCATCTAGATGACATTAACCTTTCTCATGCATGTTTAGTTGCTAGTGATGAAAATGATGCATGGTTATGGCATAGAAAACTAGGACATGCTAGCATAAGTGTTTTAGAGAAACTAGTCTCCCAAAATCTAGGTAGAGGTTTACCTAAGCTTAAGTTCTCCTTAGACAAAATTTGTGATGCATGTGCTAAGGGGAAACAAAAGAGAGTTTCTTTTAAGTTTATTAATGATGTTTTAACTAGTAGAGTATTACAATTGATCCATATGGATCTTTTTGGACCTATTAGGACAACTAGCTTGGATGGAAAATCATATGCTTTTGTTATTGTTGATGATTACTCTAGATACACTTGAGTTTTATTTTTAAGTATAAAAGATGAAGCCTTAGAAAAATTTCACATTTTAAAATATTTCTCAAAATGATCTTGATCAAAGAATTTCTTATATTAGAAGTGATCATGGAACTAAATTTCAAAATTAAGTTTTGAGAATTTTTATAATGAAAATAGGATTAGCCACAATTTTTCGGCTCCTCGCACTCCTCAACAAAATGGGGTAATTGAGAGGAAAATAGAACTTTAGAGGAAATGGCTAGAACCATGCTTTGTGAAAAAAATTTACCTAAATATTTTTGGGTTGAAGCCACAAACACTTAATGTTATATTATTAATCAAGTAATGATTAGGCCAATTTTAAAGAAAACTCCTTATGAGATTTTAAAATCTAAAAAACCTAACATTAGTTATTTTCACCCTTTTGGGTGCAAGTGTTTTGTTTTAAACAATGGAAAAGATAATTTAGGTAAATTTGATGCAAAAAGAGATGAAACCATTTTTCTTGGATATTCTTTAAATTCAAAGGCTTATCGAGTTTTCAACAAAAGAACCTTAGTTGTAGAAGAGTCAATACATGTGGTTTTCGATGATAACCTCCTTTATAGGAAGGATTCTTGTGATAATGATGATGTATGAATCATTGAAACCATTGATGATGGACAAGCATCAAAGGTGGATGGGACTTCAATCAATGAGAAAACACAAGATCCTCCAATAAAGGCTTTAGGAAATGTAAAGCTTGAAGAAAAGGAAGTGACCTACCCAGGAGAGTTCAACTATGTCAAGAGTGGTGAAATCTTGGGTGATCCAGCCAAGGGGGTAACTACTCGTTCTTCTCTTAGATTAATGAATCATATTACTTTTATCTCATGCATAGAGCCTAAGAATATCAATGAAGCCTTAGATGATGATTATTGGATATTGGCTATGTAAGAATAGCTAAATCAATTTGAGAGAAGTAATCTATGGACATTAGTTGATAGGCCTAGTAATAAATCTACTATAGGAACTACATGGGTTTTTAGAAACAAACTAGATGAGAGTGGCAACATTGTGAGAAATAAAGCTAGATTAGTTGCTCAAGGTTACACTTAAGAAAAGGGAATAGATTTCGATGAAACCTATACACCCGTAGCTAGAATGGAAGCCATTAGGATGTTACTTGCATTTACATGCTATCATGATTTCAAGCTTTTTCAAATGGATGTCAAAAGTGCTTTCTTAAATGTTTTTATAAATGAAGAAGTGTATATTGAACAACCACCGGGTTTTGAAGATCTAAAATTTTCAAATCATGTTTTTAAATTAACTAAAGCTTTATATGGATTTGAAACAAGCTCCTAGAGCTTGGTATGAAAGACTTTCAAACTTTTTAATTGAAAATGGTTTTGAAAAAAGAAAGGTGGATACTATACTTTTTATAAAAAGGTTTAAAAATGACATCTTAGCAGTTTAAATTTATGTTGATGATATTATTTTTGGATCTACTAATGAGTGTTATTGTCAAGAATTTTCTAAGCTAATGCAAGGTGAATTCGAGATAAGCATGATGGAGGAGCTCTCATTCTTTTTGGGACTCCAAATTAAGGAAAGGAAGGATGGCACCTTCATCAATCAAGCAAAATACATCAAGGATATGCTCAAGAAGTTTGGCTTGGAGAATGTGAAACCTCAAGCTACTCTTATGAGCTCATCTACTAAGCTTGACAAGGATGAATGAGGTAAGTGTATTGATTCTAAATTATATAGATCCATGATAGGTTTATTGCTTTACCTTACCGCAAGTAGACCGGATATTTTGTTTAGTGTTTGCTTGTGTGCTAGGTTTCAAGCTAGTCCTAGAGAATCACACTTAATAGACATAAAGAGAATTTTTAGGTACCTTAGAGACACCTTGTTTAGGTTTTTGGTATCCTAAAGACCCATTCTTTGATTTACATGCTTATTCGGATGCAGATTATGGAGGTTGTAAGATAGATAGGAAAAGTACTTCCGGAACTTGTCAATTTCTAGATAGTATGCTCATATCTTGGTTCTCTAAGAAACAAAATAGTGTAGCTCTTTCTACCACTGAAGCGAAGTATATATCCTTAGGGAGTTGTTATGCTCAAGTGCTATAGATGAAACAACAACTCTTAGATTATGACATTAAGGTAGAAACCATACCTCTAAAGTGTGACAATACTAGTGCTATATGTCCTACCAAGAACCTCATTCAACACTCTAAAATCAAACACATTGAAATTAGACACCACTTTATTAGAGATCATATGTCTAAAAATGATGTTGTTTTAGAGTTTGTTGACACCTTAAACCAATTAGCGGATATTTTTACTAAACCTTTAGACAAAGAGTGCTTTTGGACCCTTAGGAGAGAGTTAAGTCTAACTAGCCTATCTTGACCTCTTAAGTGTTATTTTTATGCAAAATTTTGCTTGAATCTTGACTAAAATCATGCCTATATTGTTTTGCATCTTGTTGCTTTTATGCATGTTACTAGGGGGAGTATGAACTTGTTCATGCATTTTAATCATGTCATAACATCATTTGCATGAATTTAGGGGCTTTAGAAACTCAATCCTAGTACTTTAGAAGCATAAAAATACAAAGCACAGCTAAGTGGTATCGATAAAGCTAATATCTATTTTGATACATGTTCATCAAGTTCATCTAGAAATTTTCTAGGAAGAACTGGTATCGAACCATGTTTCGATATCAGGGTATCGATACTAACATCGAAACAGGCTGTTTCGATACCAGCATCGAACCACGCGGCGGCAGAATACTTTAAAACACTTCAAACCTAATCTTAATCACTTTAAAACACTTCCTAAACACTCTCTCAAACCTAGCCGCAAATCCTATATATTTCCTCTCAAATCCATTAGTTTTAACACGAAATTAAGCGATTTTCTTGAGAGTTTTACATCACATCAAAGCCTACACAATATCATCAATCGGTGCTTCAAAAACCTATATTTCTTCCTAATCCATAATCAAGGTAATTTTCGAAAAACCTTATTTTCGTTTGATTTTAGGTTGTTAAAATTTAGATTTTGAACATATTTTGAATGCTTGTTGTATGGGTTTTCATAATCCTAAAAAAATTCAAAATCAAAATTTTTTTTATTAGAATATAAATCGATTTTATCGTATTGGTTTTTCACTGAATTTTTAATTTTTTTTAAATTCTCAAATACCTTGAATTATTGATTAATAGGATTGAATTAGGTTGATAGAGCATACATGTTTTTATGAAAATAATCCCAATTTGTTTCAATCTCTAGATCATGGCACCTAAGAAATGATCCCGTACCGAAGCCAGTAGCTCCTCATCTTCTTGTGTTTCTCGAGTTGATATTCAAGATGTTTTTGCAAAGAGTTTGGATACCTCTCGTAGGATTAACCACTTCAATATCTACCGCAACTATCCTCTCAAAAAAGAGCGGTGTGTGGATGTTCAATTCATGAACTCACTCAAGTTCAAATTTAAATACTATAACCTTATTCTCGATTGGAAGTTCTTGCGTTTTCTCACTCACTCCGACAAGTTCTTTCCAACTCTTGTCCTTATTTTTTTTATACTAATGTCAAGTATATTCTTTCTACGGACAAGAGCAAAGTGGTGGCTATTGAGTCTTTTCTTATGGGAAAATCTTTTACAATTAATGCCACTATGTTTGTCGATGTTTTTGGTCTTGAGGACAAGGGTATTGAGGATGAAAACTTTCTTGGTTATTTCACCGGATCGATCACATCTCTTGACGTGTACGATCGCTTTCTAAATATTATCGTCTCTTGGTGGATTCGTCCATCAAATGGTAAGTATTCTCGCATTCGTCAAGTTAATAGTTTTTGGATTAAATGCTTTCGTGAGGGTATTCAACCAAACCTTGCCCAAAATTGTTTTTTCGGATATTGTTTGGCATATCCAAAACCGTGCCACTCCAATTGTCCAATCCTTTCCCTATGCTTGTATTCTAAGATATATCTTCTTGCATTTGGAAATTGATTGCTCTTTTGACAAAGTGGGATTCCTAAAAGAACTTATTGGTGAGACGTCTCTTAACCGTGCCCACTTCCAATATGTCTCCAATAGTGAATGGGTTCGCGATGTTCCTCCCCCTTCTCCATCCCGTGTTCCCGTAGATCTGGAACCTCTACGTCAAGTTGCTCCACATGTTGAGATGATTGCGTTTCTGTAAAACTAAATTTGATTTTGATATAACAATTAAATAGAAGGACTTCTTTGAAATAATTTTAAGTCCCTAAGTCAATATTTTTGATTTCAAGTCAAACAAAGATTTTAAAAGAAAATTCTAAGTGTTTTTGCACGACGGTATCGAACCATGGTTCGATACCCCTGGATTTTCAAAGCCATGTTCTTATGTTCAAGAACAGGTATCGAACCATCATTCGAAACAAAGGAGCTCACTGACAGCCTCTGTTTCGAAACACCGTTCGATACCTTTGGATTTTCAAAGTCATATTTTTGTGTTCAAGAACATGTATCGAACCACCATTCGAAACAAAGGAGCTCACTGCCAGCCTCTGTTTTGAAGCATGGTTCGAAGCACTTCGTGCATTTTTTAAGTATTTTAAAATATATTAAAAATAGACTACTGGTATCGAACTATGGTTCGATACCACCCTTAATCCCAACGGCTATTTTTGCATTAAATGTTTTGACCGTTGGTGGTAGTTAATTTTTTGATTGGTGGTTAGCCTGTTCCGAAGCATGGTTCGATACCAACCTTTACAGTTTCAAAAAGGTAACGAAGCATGGTTCGATACCCCTTAGTTTAATGCATAAAGGCTCTTTCTATTCTTGGTCTGTCTCGAAACAAGTAGTACGTGTTTTGATACCGCCTGCTGCGGAGTGCATTTATGGTGGGAAATTGAAGTCTAAACAGCCATATTTATGTTCCCAACAACCACAACGGATAGAAATCAATGAGATGGTATAAAATGAAGCAATTTCAACAACATTAAGGGCTATTGAACCTCAAGCAACATCCAAGCACACAAATCCAACTCAAAGCACTTTATTGCATATTTTAGCCTCCCAACTTGTGTATTTCATTTTGATCAGTTGTAATTTAAGTTTGGGGAGAGTTTGTTTGTATTTGGGGTTATTATTTATTGTGAGAGAATCCTTCTTAGCCAAACTAAATCTCTTGTAACACCTTGTGAGGTCTAAATCAATTTTGGGTAGAAAATTGATTTACTTGTAAAGGTTATCCCTTGAACCTAGAAAAAGGTTGAATTCAATAGTGAATTGGTTTCAAAATCCTTAGTGGGAGCTAAGGTAGTGGATGTAGAGCTTGTTCGAAGCTTGAACCACTATAAATCATTGTATTCCTTATTTCTCAATTTATACCGAAAATCTCCTACCAAATTTTTTAATATCCAATTCACCCCCGTCTTGGCCATTATTCAACGTCGATCAACTCAACAGTTTCTCACTACGAGACTCAATTCTTTGGATGCTCAATTTGGTACTTTAAATGCTCGTTTGGATTCCATGGATAGAAGGCTTAACACTATGTCAACTCAATTCCAATCGGGTTTTGATGCTATAAGTACGAGATTGACGGGCCTAGAGACTCAAGGTCATTCCATGCGAGTCTCCCTTGAAGCTCTTCGCCATAGCCAACAACTCAATTCCAATGCTGATGGAGATGACAATGAGGAAGAAAAAGAAGAAGAAGAAGAGGATGATGATGATGATGGACTTGATGGTGATGATATAACCGATGAGTGATCTTAGCTTTACTTTATGCTTTACATTTGCTTTAGGACTAGTTATGATTCTTTTTAGCATTATGTTGCATTTTCATTCATATTTGAACTTATGAAGCTTTGTTATTTTTTTGTACTTTGAACTTATTTTGTTGGATTTAGATACTTTATGTTATGGATTATATTTTGTGGATTATATTCTATTTAATGTTATGATTGTTTTGAATATTACCTTATATTTCATTGATTTTGATCTAACAAAAAGGGGGAGAAATATTTTGTTTTTAAGTTAGGGAATCACCCACTTTTAAAATTTAAAGATAAGAAATATTAAGGGGGAGTCTTTTTAAAAGTTTTCAAAGTTTTTGGAATCTAAAATCTTGATATAAACTTAAAAATTTTAAATGGTTTTGTTATATCAAAAAGGGGGAGATTGTAAAACTAAAATTGATTTTGATATAACAATTATGTATAAAGACTATTTTGCAATAAATTTTTAAGTCCCTAAGTTAAAATTTTTTTTCAAGTCAAACCAATAACTTTGAAATGAAATATCTAAGTTTTTTTACACGAAGGTATCGATACCCTAAGAACAGGTATCGATACTGACCTGGGTTTTAAAGCATTGTTCTTGAAATCAAGAACAAGTATCGAAACAGGGTTCGATATTTTTTCTTCACTGCCAACACCTGTTTCAAACCACGTATCGAACCAGTTCGAGTATTTTAATTAATTTTAAAAATATTTAAAAGTATGACTCCAGGTACCGATACCAGTATCGATACACCCCTTAAACCCCAACGGCTATTTTAGCATTAAATGAGTCAACCGTTGGTGGCAATTAAGACTTTGAATGGTGGTTAGCCTGTTCCGAAACATGGTTCAATACTCACCTTTACAGTTTCATAAAGGTATCGAAGCATGTATCGATACCCCTTGTATTAAATGTACAACGACTCTTTCTATTTTGGTCTGTTTCGAAACAGGTTCTTCGTGTTTCGATACCGCCTGCTGCAGAGTGTATTTATGGTGGGAAGATGAAGTTCCAACGGCCTTATTTATATTCCCAACAACCACAACGGTTAGAAATCAATGAGAGGGTATAAAATGAAGCATTTTCAACACCATTAAGGACTATTGAATCTCAAGCAACATCCAAGCACACAAAATCCAACCCAAATCACTTCATTGCATACTCTTGACTCCCAACTTGTGTACTTCATTTTGATTACTTGTAATTCAGTTTAGGGAGAGTGCTTTTGTAAATGGGCTTATCAATCTTGTGAGAGAAACTTATTTGCCCATATTTCTTTTATTTCAATCTTGTGAGGTTGAATCAATTCTTGAGTAGAAGAATTGATTCGAATTGTAACGGTTATCCCTTGAACCGAGAAAAAGGTCGAATTCTTTAGTGAATTGATTTCAAAATCCATAGTGGAGCTAAGGTAGTGGATGTAGAGCTTGTTCCGAAGCTTGAACCACTATAATTCTTGTGTTCTTCATTTTTCCATTTTTCACCAAAAAATCTTCCACCAAATTTTTAAATTGCCAATTCACCCCCTCTTGGCCATCTTTCAAGATCGATCAACTCAACAGTGTACATGCATAAATCCTTACATTTCTTGTACCAGTTTATGTATTCTCGTAGTAAATTGTGTATGTACACAAATCCTTACCCTTAGATGGGGCTCCTTTAGCTCATGGTGAGAATTTGTAAGAATTTGTGTTCATACCTTTTTCATTATGGTTTTCGTAACTATTTATGTATACGTTGTAGGGATTTGTATACAATATTTTTATTCGTATATTTTTTATTCAAATGTTTTTATTCAAATACTTATTATATGAATATTTTTATTCGTATATATTTTATTCGAATATTTATTATATGAATATTTTTATTAGAATATTTATTATACGAATATTTTTTATATATATTTTATTTGAATATTTATTATATGAATATTTTTATTCAAATATATATTTTATGAATATTTTTATTTGTATATTTTTTATTCAAATATTTATTATATGAATATTTTTATTCAAATTTTATTATACGAATATTTTTATTCGTATATTTTTTATTCGAATATTTTTATTCAAATAACTATTATATGAATATTTTTATTCGAATTTTTATTATACGAATATTTTTATTAGTATAAATTTTATTAGAATATTTTTATTCAAATATTTATTATATGAATATTTTTATTTAAATATTTATTATAAGAATATTTTTATTTGTATATTTTTTATTTGAATATTTTTATTCAAATATTTATTATACGAATATATTTATTCGAATATTTTTATTCAAATATTTATTATATGAATATTTTTATTCAAATATTTTTATTTTTATATTTTTATTCAAATAATTTTATTCGGATATTTATTATACAAATATTTTTATTCGAATATTTATTATACGAATATTTTTTTTGTATATTTTTATTCGAATATTTATTATACAAATATTTTTATTCATATATTTTTTATTTGAATATTTTTATTCGGATATTTTTATTTGAATATTTATTATATGAATATTTTTATTTGAATATTTATTATACGAATATTTTTATTGTATATTTTTTATACAAATATTTATTATATGAATATATTTATTCGAATTTTTATTATATGAATATTTTTATTTGAATATTTATTATACGAATATTTTTATTCCTATATTTTTATTTGAATATTTATTATATGAATATTTTTATTCAAAAATTTATTATACTAATATTTTTATTCATATATTTTTTATTCAAATATTTATATTCGAATATTTATAATTTTTATTTGTTTATTTAATATCAAGTATTATTTTATTTTTATTAAATTATATTCGAATAACTTAAACTATATTTATTATATTTTATTTTCTCAAAAGTTATATTTTAAATATATTATGCTATAATTATATTACAAGAATAAAGATTTGTTCTAGTGGTTAGTATGCATGCTTATTATGTATTTAATTCGGGGTTAGACACTCTCAAGATAAATTTTTATGTTTTATTTTTTCTTTTCTTTCTCACCAATCAGATGGTCATTAGTGTAATTTACCAATTTTTAATAGGGTGACCGGTTAACCTGTTTCTAATAATTTTTTATTTTAATCTAACGGTCAAGAATGATGGACTATTATGCAACGGTAATTATTGATTAGGCCTTTTTAAGCGTTTTTTAAGAGGAGGTTTAACCAAACCCCGACAAACGTAGTTTTAAAAAAATTTAAAAATTTTAACTTTTCTTTAATTATTTTTTTTAATTAAAATTAAGGGTTTGATAATAACAAATAACAAATATTCAAAGTTGATTATGAAAAATTAAATATATATTTCTAAAATTATATATTTATAAAACTTATTAGTTTAAATATAAATTAGGATAAATTAAAATATATTTGTTAAACAACTTTTTTGATATCTAACAGGGGAGATAAAAAATTTATATTGTTATTAGGTAATTATTTTTATTTTCTTAAATAATGTTTTGTATAAATTATTTTTTAAACTAAAAAATATTTATATTGTTATTAGAATAAACGATATTGACTAAATAGTAAAAAATTTAATATCGTTTAAGTAATGTTTTAGGTTTAAGGTGTTTGTCACGTGGTTAGAGGTAATGTGACTCAAGACAAACGCAGTAAACTTTCTCAACATTTTTAAAATATCAAACTTCCCGAACACCGACAAACGCGAAGCGTTCTAAGTAAAAACGGATAAAACGAGATGAGCAAGGAAAAAATTCGAAAGAACGCTTAAGAACAAAAAAAAACGATGAATGCTTAAGGATTTTAAAGTAAATGTTTTTATTTTTTGAAAACTTGAAATACTCTGATACATTAAGTGGGGAAGATATTTATTTATACTTGAACTCCCCTTGATCTGACGGTTTATACAGATTTACATCAACGGCTAAGATACAAATCTATCCATTTATAAAGCATAACTCTGGGATATTCCCAACTAATTATGAAAAGTATCTCATGTGTTCACACAGCTTGGATGATAAGGCTTTTAGAACACTCCTTAAATCGGGTCAACATTGGTGATCTTCTCGAGCTCAAAATCACCCTTGAAATTACTTGGGCATGCATAATTGCACCATGTGACGCTAATATCTCAGACCTCAACTTACGGCCCGTTACACGTAATACAACTAAAAAATAATCATTTATAATCATTTATGATTTTTTTTTTCATGTAAAGATCATTTTCATTATAAGTCCCTTCACCTACTCCATCAAATAGAGACACCCCATCAAATTTCGTAATGTAGTTAAATTCTATAATAAGTACTATTTTACCTACCAATCCCTCAAATGATTTCAAATAAATTAACGAAGAAAGTTGCTCCAGCTAATTTATCTAACAAGTCTTCTGCTACTGGTATAGAAAATTTGTTCTTTACTGTAGCTCTGTTGTTTGTAACCTACACAAAATCTATATGTACTTCCATTCTTTTTAACTAACAAACAAGAAGAGATAATAGCCATTTGCTAGTCTGAATAATTGAGACAGATAGCATTTCAGAAATATTTCTTCATTTTCTCTTTTTGATGGTGAATGAACCTATAGAGTCCAAGATTCACAGGTTGTGTCTCAAGTTTCAAGATACTGACATGATCTTGGTTTCTTATAGGTGACATCCCTTTTAACTCTTCAAACAATTTTTGGTATTCCAGTAGAATCCGCTGTAATTTAAAGGTAAATAGCCATGGTTCACTCAGTGCAGCAGTGTCTCGAAGAGAAAACTATGCGTCTTTGAGACGAGAAAACCGAGAGCTAAATCTCGAGCTCTCTCGTGTTCGGATGAGACTAAATGATTCAGAGAAGGAACACATTCTCTCTCGAGTTCGGATGAGATTAAATGATTTAGAGAAGGAACACATTTATACACATAGAAACGTCTCATTCTCGTAAATTCTCGTAAATTTATGAGTTCCTTACACTTCTTCGGACATGGTTCTTCAAGAGGATCGAGTATTCAAGTTTTCCCTCGATGCAATCTTGCAGAACAAATTTAAAGGTGATTGAGAGAACATAGTTCTTTAAGGTTCTTATCATTGGCATGATGAAATTTACCTGCAGAATTTACTGTATGTAAAAAAAGGGTCATTTGCACATATTCTTATCATTGCCATTGTTGAATGAACATTCATGTTGAATACTGATCATAGAAAAGACAGATACTGAACAAACACAATGAGAAAAGACGGATATCAGATAATCACAATCTGAGACGAATCGAAGTTCCGGCTGCATGTAAACAAATGTTCGAATAATATTCAACCATATACCATCCCACAATATGTGAAAGTTCCAAACAAATTTAAACTTAAATTTTATTCTGAAGATTGTTCGAATTCTCTCTCGGGGTCTCGATACTTACGACGAAGCTGGTGTTTTGGTATAGAAACGGATGCCGAAAGCCAATCCCAAGATTAGCAGTGGAACAAGGAATTGGAGAAGCTTTACAACAAATTCCGAGGTCTTGTCTTGGTCGTAGTGAGGCTGCTTTGGAGGAGAGTACTTTGTCTTGGTGGGGATGGTTGATGTATCGATGTCACCTACGTAGAACTCATCCATCATTGCTCGAGCGCTGCTACTATGACCAACATCCTCAAAATCATCAGTTGCATCCTTTCCTGCCAACAATACATCAAACCAAGTTGTCTAAGATGGCTCTAACGTCAGATTAAACAAAATAAATCGAAATTTTGCAGACATCTGCCGTACCTGGGGAAGACAGCAAGACATCATCACCACCGGGATGGTCTTCCAAGAATTTGGTCACATTGTATACCTGTTCAAACATAAGTTAGAAGATCAAAATGTAAATGTATATGGCTCACTCTAGAATAGGATCTGGCAATCAAATTACTTTTAATATCGATATCTGAAGTCGAAACATGCTTCAATACAGCGAGTACAAAATGGAGACAATATACACACAATTCTCATTACTACAATTCTCATATTTTCTCAACTTAATCATCAACAAAAAGATGTCAGCCACCTAAAACACCATAGCCAACTTTTAAGTCCTCAAAGAAACGGAACAAGAAAAGCCAATCGGTGCCGAAAACATTCCTACATGCCCATGATCAACAAGTACTCTGCAAATATGGGAAAAATACACACACGACAACCCCTCAATTTGCAGAGTTCGCCTTACATTTAAAAGAAAGCTAAGTCTAATGGCACTGAAGCAGCATATTAATGACCAAACCACCATTTTGGATTAAGCTAATAACTAAGCAACCCGAACGGAAACACTCTTATGCCAAGGACCAACAATTGCTCTGCAAATTGAGGGGGAAATACACACAACTGCAGGCACTATTAATAAAATTTATCACCAACTACAAATAGATTACATTGTACAAAGTCCATCCTGCAGAATTCATAAAAAAATATAGTGCATTTAAGGGTGAAGTTAAATCTAATGGCAGCAATGCAGTATATCTATGATCAAAAACCAACAATCCATATTAAGCTAATAAGGGTCTATTCTTGCATTTAGCTCTGGCAGTCAAAAGGATCCAAAGATGGTGAGAGATCTAAGCAAAAGATTGTTTTGAATCTGACTGATAATCCACAAACAAGGGTTCAGAAGTTTCTTACAAAATCAAATCAGATTTTCAAAGAAACAAAAAACACCTATTAATCAAATAATGGAGAAAAACACACACCATGTTAACCCAGATCCAAGAGCAGTCTTAAACCAAAGTCTGCATCTTCAAAACTAAATTGAAAAAAAAAACATCTTTTGTCAAAAATTATAAACAAAAGAAACCATTTTTAAGCACCCCCTAAAAATCCAAGAAGAATGTAATCAATGAAATCTCTACAGAACAAAATAAGTGTTTACCTTTCCCTCAATGACAAGCCAGCAGTCTTTTGCGTGGTTGTGTTGAGAAACCTCAGTCAAAGTGTAGACCTTTCCTTCCCCACCCATTTTGTTTGCTTGTTTGAAGAAGAAGAAGAGCACAGATTTGGTGATCAAACTAAACCCAGAATTTATTATTGGTGTCGTGTTTCCACTACGGCACTACCCACAAACTCTGTGTGCTGTCAGGTTGAACCAAAATAAACAGAAGGGAAGAAAAGAGTAGTAGGTTGGAAAGGTCAAATGTAAACCATCAGTGAAAAACACTTTTATAGATCTGTTGGGGGAGAGATTATACGGTCTAACCTGTTCACCACGTCATCTATGGTCCAAGCAATCAGGACCGTTGATCTTTAAATAACCACCTAATAACTATTATCCACTAAGTCCATGTAAGAAAGAGATGATGATTCACTTGGAAAAAAATTAAGATCAACGATCCTAATTACTTAGGGACCATGAATGACGTGGTGAACAGGATTCACCGTATAATTTTTCATGTCGGGGTTTGTGAGGACTGAGGACCTGAGGGTGAGATGGTTGTTGTCAACCACCAACTACACCTTTTCCTTTCTTGCAAATTACAATTCTACCCATAAAAATCATCTATTTTTTGTCTTCTTCCATATATCTATTTTAAATAATAAAATTTAGGGTTTATAAGATTAGAAGTTGTAATTAGGGTTTAGAGATTAAAGATAGAATGTATTTTTAGAGCATAAAATTTAAGTTTAGGATATAAAAAATAAGAGTTAGGATTAAAATTTTATTTTTTTAATTTTTTTAAAGGAGACATGGGGAAGAGAAAGATGATTTTTACCTAAATTCTATAAGGTTTCTATGAATAGAAATCTTCTACCTCTTTATTATACCTCCATCCATGTCTCCCGTTAAAAATTTAAAAAAAAATAAATTTTAAACTCTAACCCATATTTTATATATCCTAAACTTTAAACCCTACACCCTAAAAAATACATTATACCCCTAATTCCCTAAACCCTAACCATAATTCTTAACCTAAAACCCTAAATCCTTTAATTTAAAACAAAGACACGAATTGAGTCATGAAAAAGAATTAGACGATTTACACCCACCCTCTAAAATTTTTAGATAATTTATAATTTTGATGCCTTTTTTATATAGTATTTTAAAAGTGACAAAAGTTCAATGACTTTCTCCTATTATTTTTCGTAACATACATGTTTATCGTATGATCTATGTTCGATGTTTAACTTGTAAGGTTACTTCTCTCAACAACGTTGTTTTGAAGATTTAAATTATGTCTTCACTTTAAAAATGTAATATGTCTTATTAATCCACGTAATATATGTTAGTAATTTCCTCTTAATTTTATTTCGACCAAATTAACAATTAAACAATATAGTATAATATTTTTATGATACGATTTCGTAATCTTATATTTTATAAACTAAACATAATCTAATATGTTTGGATATAGTTAGTTTGGATAAGATATATACAGTAAAAAATATTTTGACATACAAGTTTGTGTAAACTTTATAATTTAATAAAATTGTAGAGATTTAGGTTAGAGTTTAAGATTTAGAGATTTAATTTGTAAGATGTAAAATTTAAGATTTATAATTAAAATTGTGAGTTTAAAGATTATGGTTTGAGATGTTAGGGTTAAAATTTTAAAATTTAAATTTATATTTTAAATATAAAACTTGTATAATTTTTTTATAATTTATATATAAAATATAATAATCATATGCAATAATGGGTAGGTGTTTAAAAATAAATAAAAAATAGGTGAAATTTCCATTCCCATAATAGTTTGGCCCAATACAAAAAATGAATTACAATATCTTATGATATTATTGGGTAAACTGCAATAAAAATCACTTAATTATGGGTATAATTACGTTTGGATCACTTAATTATTAAAATTATATTTGGGTCACTTATGGGTAAGGTTATATTTGTGTCACTCAATTATTAAAGGTTATATTTAGGTCACTTAATTATAAGTAAAGTTATATTTGGGTCACTCTATTATTAAAGGTTATATTTGGGTCACTTAATTATAAGTAAAGTTATATTTGGATCACCCTTCATATTTGAAAAAGTATATCAATTTGATCATTTTTTTTCTAAATTACTTGTATAACCTTGTTAACATTAACGTACCTCATTTAAAATCATCAATTAATCTAATATATAAATTGATAAAACTTTTTCAAATATGAAGAGTGACCCAATGTAACCTTACCTATGATTGAGTGATCTAAATATAATTTTTAATAACTGAGTGACCCAAATATAACCTTGCCCATAAACGAGTGATCTAAATGTAACTTTCAATAATTATGTGACCCAAATATAACCTACCCATAATTAAATGATCTCCATTGCAGTTTATCCTTCAATAATTCACCTAAAATTTATTCTCATAACTATTTTTGCTTAGCATATACTTTACTCGTTATATTTTAGTGAAATGTGTACACAACTTATTTTTCATTCATTTTGGTCCAGGAACTTTTAATTCGTTATTATTATAGTCCATAGACAAATTCTTTAAAAAACAAAATTGTGGAGCAAAGTTGAAAAAAAATTAAAATAAAAAAAAATCACTAAAATATACGAGTCATTTAGGTATTAAATATAACTATTTGTCTCTAATCATAATCAATAATAAAATAGATTTGAGATTTTATGTTCAAAATTCATTAGGTTTAAGTTCTTAAGTTTATTTTAGTGAATTGTTCAGTTGAGTGCTTATCTTTATATTTATTTACTTTAAATCATTAATTTATTGTCATGTTAATTTACGGTCAAGTAGAAAATCACTTTTGTTTATATGCTATTATATAATATTATAATTATTTTTATTTTCAATTATTTATATAGTTTTAATAAAATACGAAAAATCATTTAATAATTAGGCATAAAATACATATATTTGCATACAAAATCCTTTATAATTTTATATTTAATATAAGCAAGTTCAAAGGGACAATCTATTTGCATAGATTTTGTGCTTTTTGTGAGGTTTTAAACCTTAAATTTATTCCTATGGTGTAAACAAGGATTAAAATGTAAAAAAAATTAAATAATGTTTTAATGATTATTGTGTATTTTGGTGAGTCAAACAATTAATATAAATCACTTTTGTGATAATAAAAAGGTGTTGCTTCAAGGTAGAGATGGGTAAGGGTTGAGTTGTTGTTTTTTTATCCGAACCCGATTTAAATATAAATATCTTAAATCTGATTCCGTTTTGATCTAAACATTTTCTTAAAAAAATTGATCTAATCTAAAAATAAATACCTTAAACTTGACCCGATATATAAAAAAATAATTTTAAGAACTTAATTATAAAAAATAATTTTAAGGATTAAATTATAAATAAAAAATTAATCTCAAAGACCTAATTATAAAAAATAAAGAGAGGGAGAGTGTTATTATAAATATCCCTAAGAAAATTTAAAGAAAAATTACATATTTAATCTCGGTTGAGTTAAATATTTTATACTCTAAATCTAAATTCGATCCAATCTCTTCCTCAATAAAAATTCGATTCGATCCAAACTTAATTTTTTATTAAAAATTCGACTCGGTCGAGTCGGATAAAATACATATCCCCTCTTTTAAGGAGACTATTAGTATATAATTCTGTAAGCTCTTGCAAAACTAGGAGATATCCAAGGCTATATGAACATAATCATGAAAACTAAATTTTTGTCAATAAAATATTTATGTGAGATATGTCATCGCTTACGCAAAAGATTGTTAAGGATATTATGTTAATTGGATAAGCTATAAGGTTATCCCACGTTGCAGAGAAATTATATTATGGGTAAATTTTATCGCGTCATCCATAGGACCAACCACTAAAAAATATTTATCTCATTATTTTTTTATGTCATATTTTTTAAGTGAATCTTCACTCATATCTACTGTTAATTTATTTTAAAAATATTTTTTTAAGTGAAGATTCACTTAGAAAAAAATATGATTTGAAAAAATTGATGAGGTGTGTTATTTTTAATGATCGGTCTCATGGACACATGATGAGACTTTCCCATAATATAATTTCTCCGTTTTGACGCAATATTTTTAAACAGAATAACAAAAGTAGGAATATTATCTTTTCACCCCATATAATTTCGTCTCCGTAAAAAGGCATGTTAATAATAATTAATGTAACATAGTGAACAGACTTATTAATTTTTGGTTCAAAATTATATCTATTCAATCATATCTATTAACTTATCAACAAATCTTTCTATAGAAAGGTTTAATCTTTTTATCACATGATTTAATTTTTCAATCACTATGTAAGAATTTGATGAGAATCATTTTACATGTCTGAAACTCAACACAACACAACCGTGAACGTTTGTTATTGTATCCCTAAGGATAGAACAAATCTATTTATACAAGCCTTAACCAACTTCTTTATGGACTTTACAGTTCTTATCAACAAATTTCTGACGAATTATCTGAAATCGAGACTCGACACAAACCTAAAAACGAGCACGAACTGTCGATTTTCTTCCTGGATTTGATAGGGCTACTGTACAATGGCTTTATGCACTATCCTCGATTTCAACCGGTACACTCCGGCAGCGTCTCCTGTTGGAGCCGACCTGAAAAATGTAGGGAACAATAATGAAACATACAGATGCTTGCCCCATTCAGAAATCCAAATTTCTAATAATCTGCTAACTGGAAGATACTAAAAGTCATTGTTGAAGATGTTGTTATGTTTCTTTCAGCTGAAATAATTTCAGAGGGTGATTATATGGTCTCTTTCTATTGATCATTCCAACTGTTTCGACATCGAAAATTTGAAATGAAAAAACAGCACGAACATTATCTGAATGACATGCGATTTAGTCGATTTTCTTGCTATTTCGATACACAGAGTGTTAAAATACTTGCAGAAGAAGTTACCTATGGTATGGAAAAGGACCCTACAATTAATGATACAAATAATCCTTATAAGATGCAGACATGAACACAATGGACATTCACTCAGGTTGTCCATTTCACATGCAGACATGGCATTCTGAACTTATAAAGATTATGCAGTGACTCACCTAGGAAGATGATGATAAAGGAGGTAAAGAAGCCTGTTGAACAGGCTCCTTTAGCTGCTGAAATTCTCGAAGCTGGTTCACCAGTTCCTCGATGAGATTCAAATGCGTATCTACCGTTTTTCTATGATCTGATGAGAAAGTTAGCTTCACTTTTTCTTCTTGCACAATTCGCAACCTCTCTCTAAGGCCTTCGATTTCAGCACCAATAGCCAGCATTTCATTACTGACCCCAGAAAACATCCTCACGGAGTCGTATAGCGAGGTTTTGTGATCTGAAGCAGAATCAGATGGCAATTTACTTTCTTTTGTGCTCTCCTCCTTCGGTATGTCTACTTTATCATCAACAACATGGACATCATAGATAGCCGGTTCCACATCAAACGTGGGATCTTGCAGATTGCAGTCTAGTGGCTCACCGAATTCTGCAGTCCTCTTGAGCTCTTCTCCAGTTGAAGAAGTTTTCTCAATGCCTTGGACCGTTTTGGTTGCAATTGCGGTCGATCCACTGTTCCCCGTCTGCTTCACCATTAGCAGCAGTTCCTCATGTGGACCAAGTGGAGTCAAAGGCTGCTGTCCCCCGTTACTCAAAGTATAACTAAAATCGCATTCCTCTGGCTCGTCTACTAGATTATCCATCTGCCGGAATGCTTCGAGTTCTCTCTCCAAAAGGTGGTTTTCCTTCTCCCTCCTAACTAGGATCTCTTTTAGAATGTTCATATCTTCGTCATCATATGCAAATTTTTCTTCCATCATCCTTCGATATTGCCTCGTTTCCATTTCTATAGAAGCCTTATCCTCTTGCAGACGCAAAATCATCGCCATGGCTTCATCAGCAGCTGAAGCAGCTGCGGCCCTTTCTTTCTCCAACTCCAGGTATATAGCAGCATGTTTAGTTTTCTCTTCTTCAAGAGCTTGTTCCAACATTCTGATACGATTCGCTCCGATAAACACTAAGTTTTCATTAGTGTTGTTACAAGTGGATGTTTCCACAAAAGTTGAAACTTTCTCCTCTCCACTGCTCAATTCAAAACCATGCCAGATTGTCTCACCGATATCCAGGCCGGTTCGAGTATGTGGATCATCTGAAATAACATGTTCACATAGATCAACACACATGTAATGCTAATAAAATATATCAGATCTCAGACAGTAATGAAAACTTCAACTCAAAGAATGATTCCCTTAAGCAAAATTCACATGAAAAGTTGACAAGTTGACATACATATACATATACATATACATATACATATACATATACATATACATATACATATACATAAGATTTCACAAGAGATGCATTTAACTTACCAGGGAAACTATCTTCAATTTCACTAACCGGACCAACATTATTCTTAACCTCAGGTCTCTTTTCACCACCAATAATATAAGAAGAACATGACACACCTGCAACATCTGATGATGGGAAATTACCGGACAGCAATACCGGAGTAGGTTTTCCGTTACCGAAAGCCGTTCGCTTACGCCGCCTAGTTCCCAATTTCTGCTTCTGATTCATGGTTCTCTTTCTGTTGGCATCACATTCACCATTTTCATCCACCATAGATTGTGATTTTGGACCTGAAAGTGAAGTAGAACATGCTTCACCTTCCACATCATTCGAATTCGACTCTCGATCTTTGAACGAAACAGAGTCGAAAGGGAACCTATTCAAAGCCAGTTTTTGAACAGAGTATATCTTTGTTCTAGGCCATTGAATCAGCAGCTTATGCCAGCAGAGTTTGCTATTTTGGTACCCTAAAAACCCAGAGCAAAGACAAGGGAAGTGAATTCCAAACACAACCCAAAATTTCCAAGCAAAATAACCCAAGGTCGATCCACATAGAAGACAGTAAGCTAGTGTAAGATCAAGAAAAGATCTTACAACACCGGTTAAGGTCCACGAAGAAATTGCAGAAGAAACCATTACAACATGAAGAACTCAAAATCCCCAGAAAAAATCAGCTCCATTAGTAAATGAATTAGCCCTGAAAAAAGGAATTTCAAGCTCAGCTTCCAAAATAGGGTAAATTAAATTCCAACTGATGAACTTCAAGAGGAAAATAATGAAAGCAAATCAAAAGGAACAAGAAAGGGTGGTTATTTCCAACAAAAAAACAAAGGAAAAAACAGTAGTTTTGCAAGGAACTGAGTTGGAAACTTGGGTTTTAAGTAAACAAGAGGAAAACCAGTTTAAAGAATCCCCAACGTTAATAAAGACGTGACTGGGGGGGATTTCTCGGCGTCGGAGAAGTTTAAATTTCAGAAGACCCCCCCCCCCCCGCCGGTTTCCGACGATTGGACAAAGTGCTGTGACAAATATTTGTCGGAAAGTGGGAACTCACCGTCTTTAAGTTCGGTTCGCTATTTCTTGTCGGGTATCTGGAACAGAAACTGAACGAAGACAACCGCTGTCAGAGAAACGCCTATGTTTTTTACAAGACCAACGGTGTCGTTTAGGATCCGTGAAGTGAACAATTTTTGTTCCCTAAGAGGCTAAGACCAACACGTATTTCTTAAATAATTAGTTGGGTTTTTTAACAAAATAATAATAAAAATAATAATCGCTCCCCACGTTGGTTTTATTTATTACACAGCCGATTATTTTAAAATTAATTTAATATAAATGGTTAAATCGTTGCATATAAATTTATTTTTATTTATATATGATTAATTTTTTTGAATCAATTTATATATGATTAATGTCGCGACCTCTTTAAAACGTGATTTTATGTGAAAAAATAACTCGACGATTGGTTTTGAAAAATTCATACTTTATCATTTTAATTTCGAAAAATTCAAATTTTAAGAAAAATATATAATTTTGAAAACGTTGACTTGGAGTCGCCACCGGCCACTTAGGTAGGCCAAACACCATAAAAATAAACCAGAGATTTATTTTGAAAACGTTGGGTTCGGGAGTCGATTACGTGTAAGGACGACCCTTACAAACGCCCCAAAATTGGTACCTTGAAAAACATTACGTGGCATTGACATTTGAAGATAGATATTAATTTAATTTCCCATTGTTAATTGAACATTATTTGAATTTGGATATCCTTTTGATTTAGAAATTACATCACATTTAAACTTGAGTTGAACGAGACGTCCTCTAGATAGAAAACCTCACCCAAATTTAAAGGAATGTAACTTCCGCCTCAAAAGGCTAAAGCAAAATGCATGACCATTTTTATCTTGTCTATTTTAAGTTCTAATCCTAAAAAGGCTCCATTGCTTAAGTTTTTTAAAACCTAAGTTACTAGCGTTACTAGTTATTTACCTATCCATTTATTTAATTCTAAACCTAAGTTTTTGTCAAAATTCTAAGTTTTTAATAACACATGAATTCGATGCCAAGGTACACTCTCTAGGTCAGCATCATGGTGCGTCAAAACACCAACCTCTTTAGTGTATCCGAGACATAAGATTCACATGCTATGTTACTAAATTTTCTCCCTAATTAAATTAATTAATTTAAGTGACTAGTCCTAAAAAGGCTCTAAATTAATTAACTTAAGTTTATTACATGACCTTCCTAAATATGCCATGCAAAAACATAATAAAATAAAAGAACAAGATACAAGGAATTCATCAATTTTATTAGAATCATGGGTATACAATATTACATCAAAAATTTCTCATCATGAAGAGTACAAAAGGGACTTGTATGAAAAAAAAAAGATTACAAGGAACTCGAGAACAAACCTTGAACAAAAAAGATTAGATTTAATTAAGTGTGAAATTAATTTTAAAATTTAGGATTTTTAATTAAATTAAATTAATTAAATTTTTCTTAACTTCAAATCTTAATTAAAATCTAATTTAAATCTAACTTGGTGAATTTTAAGTTCAAAGGTTTAATTAGGGTTGGATTAAACTTAATTAAGTTAATTTTTAAATCTTATCTTAGAAATTTAAATTAATTAAGAGTCTTAATTAAAATAATTTCTAAATTTTAAGAATTTAACTTAACCTAATTAAAGTTTAATTGGTAAAATTTGGGTTAATTAGACCTAAATAGTTTTAAATCTTATCTTTTAGAAATTAATTAAAATTAATTAAAATAATTAATTAAAATTATTTTCTAAATTAAAGAATTAAAGTAAGCCTAATTTAAGTCTAATTTGGTGAATGTTTTAAGGTTTAAGGCTAAACTAGACCTAATTTAGGTGAGTTAATTTTAAAGCTTATTTTTTAGAAATTGATTAAAATTAATTTAAAATAACTAATTGAAATAATTTCCAAAAATTTAAGAACTAAATTACACCTAATTCAAGTCTAATTTTAGGGTTCAAAGGGTTAAATTAATTAAATTTAACTAGGTTAAATTAATTTTAAAGTTTTCTTAAAAACTAAATTAAATTCTAATTTAGAACCTAATTAAATTTTTTAAAATCTTTAAAATTAATTTTAAGTCCTAATTAATCTAAAAACAACTAATTTCGAATCTAGGAGTCTAATCCATAAAAAAAAGCCAAAACTAAAGAGGAAAAGAACTTACCGCCGGCGACCTCCTTTGCTTCCTCAACGATTGAAATCCTTCCCCTTACTCAAGCTTGTAATTTTGCTCCTTTGAATTCTGATCTCAACTCCCCTTCTCTTTGTTTTGTTCTCTGCCCCTTTAACCTTAAAATCCTCCTCCTTTTATAGGCTTCAAATTCAGACTTTTGATTGAAGTAAAAAACTCCAAACAAAATTCAAATCCCTTCAAACACTCCACCAACCAAAAAATCCTCAACTCCCTTATCTCTTATTTTTGAATTTTATTCTATTTTTATTCATTTTTTACTATTTTTGATTTTCTGTTATTTATTATTTTTTTATTTTTAATATTTTTATTATTTATATTAATTATATTTATTAATTTTTATTATCCCTAAAAATTTGTGTTTACAGCTGCCCCTCTTTGCTCAATGCTGCGGAGCAGGAGATGGGCAAAGACTGAGAAACACGAATTTTATTAAAAACCTGAAGCTTGAAGAAATTCTTCAAACTTAACATCATGCCCGGAGGACTTACTGATGACCCGGAGGATTTAACATCATACCCGGAGGACTTACTGATGACCCGGAGGATTTAGGATTGTATTGCCTCCTCGATTGTGCAAACGATATCATCACTCCCGAAGGTGATGGCCCGGAGGACTTAACATCATGCTTGGAGGACTTAATGATGACCCAGAGGATTTAGGATCGTATTGACTCCTAGATTGTGCAAACGATATCATCACTCCAGAAGGTGATGGCCTGGAGGACTTAGCATCATGCCCGGAGGACTTACTGATGACCCGGAGGATTTAACATCATGCCCGGAGGACTTACTGATGACCCGGAGGATTTAATAGCGGAACTGGACTCACGCCAAAAGGCTGCTGGTAAAACTTAAAAATAGGGTCTGAAGTTGTTCTTTTCACTTAGAAATTCTTCAAACGTAAGCGGTGAAACGAAATTCCTCATGCTACATCACTTCTTTCTGGACTCACACCAAAAGGCTGCCGGTAAAACTTGTTTTCTGGACTCACGCCAAAAGGCTGCCGGTAATACTTGTTTTCTGGACTCACGCCAAAAGGCTACCGGTAATACTTGTTTTCTGGACTCACGCCAAAAGGCTGCCGGTAATACTTATTTTCTGGAATCACGCCAAAAGGCTGCTGGTAATACTTGTTTTCTGGACTCACGCCAAAAGGTTGCCGATAATACTTGTTTTCTGGACTCACGCCAAAAGGTTGCCGGTAATACTTGTTTTCTGGACTCACGCCAAAAGGCTACCGGTAATACTTGTTTTCTGGACTCACGCCAAAAGGATGCCGGTAATACTTAATAATGGAGTCTGAAGAAAATCTTCAGACGTAAGTGATGAATCTTGAGGCTATACTTCGAAATTCCTCGCGTTACACCATTTCTTTCTGGACTCACGCCAAAAGGCTGCCGGTAATACTTGATAATGGAGTCTGAAGAAAATCTTCAGATGTAAGTGATGAATCTTGAGGCTGTACTTCGAAATTCCTCGCGTTACACCATTTCTTTCTGGACTCACGCCAAAAGGCTGCCGGTAAAACTCGTTATTATTGATTTCTTTAATTCCTGTTTAACAGAAGTATCATGCATGGTTAGCATGCTTCTAAATGCAAATGTTCCTATTATGATGCATGAGTATGGCCTTGAAAGGCAAGTATTATCAGTCAGTTTGCCACTCTGAAGGGACGGATCGACTCTTCTCCCTCTTTTCTTCATTCGAGGTTTTTTTCATTTCATATAGCGAGGGCAACTCTTCATGATTATCCTCTTTATAAAAACTATTCTGAGGCGTCCTTTCAAGACAAATTTCGTCTGAATATCAGAACATATCTGTTTATATCTTGTTATCTTAATCCGGAAAAACAAACCTTACTTGTAATCTTGAAACATAATAATGCCAAAAGATTTTCTGCATCAATTCATTCATGTTAATTCATTAGCATGATGCTTTGGGCAAAATTGAAGGCTCAAATGAAGGGAATGGGTATCTTTATTAAAGCTTCTCATAGATTCAACATGTAAAACAAACAAGGCAAAACAATTCAAAGGGAAAGGAAAAGAACAAAATGTAGGTTCCCAAACGCTCATAACATGCGTTCATCCAGGCCTTTTTCCGAGATATAGATTCAAAAATGAGCTACTCGTCTAGCTATTCTTCAAATGAGGATCCATCTTTGCAAACGCGAAGATCCTTTCGTATTGCTTGGTAACTGAGAAGCACGAATCATCGGATGCCTATTTTATTCATTTGGGCCACCATTCCTGGTTTTCGACCCAAACCCTCCGTTGGTATCGAGACGCCCTCTACGGGTTTTCATCTCGACCCCTCCTTTCTTCTAGTCATCATTTTTCGTGAAGCGTCCTTTCGGGTTTTCGCTTCTTTTTTCTTTTCTCTTTTTCTTTTTTCTTCTTCTTTTTTTTGGTCTCTTTTTATTTTCCTTCAGGCGTAATATCTCTTAACTGAATCAGAATTCACTGGTTTGCTTAACTCTTGTCCATCCATTTCAGTCAAGATTAATGCGCCCCCAGAGAAAGCCTTTTTAACAACATAAGGCCCTTCCCAATTCGGCATCCATTTTCCCCGAAAATTTCGGTGTATAGGCAAGATCTTTTTAAGCACTAGATCCCCTTCTCGGAATACTCGTGGTCGAACTTTCTTGTCATAAGCTTGAATCATCCGCTTCTGATATATTTGGCTATGATAGATAGCTTTCAACCGTTTTTCTTCGATTAGATTCAACTGATCCAAACGAATCTGTATCCACTCTGCATCACTCAGCTTCACCTCTGATAATACCCGAAGAGATGGGATTTCAACTTCCAGAGGTAACACGACTTTAGTACCGTATACTAGGGAATATGGTGTTGCCCCGGTAGAAGTTCTGATCGAAGTCCGATATGCAAATAAAGCAAAAGGAAGCCTTTCATGCTAATCTTTGTAGGTTTCAGTCATCTTGGATATAATCTTCTTAATGTTCTTGTTTGCTGCCTCCACGGCTCCATTCATCTTTGGCCGGTATGCCACTGAGTTGTGATGTATTATTTTAAACTGCTCACAGGTTTCTGCTATCAATCTATTGTTGAAATTGGTAGCATTATCCGTGATGATTCGTTCTGGTAGATCATACCGACAAATAATCTCTTTCTTCAAGAACTTGCAAACTATTGTTCTTGTGATGTTAGCATAGGAGACGGCTTCTATCCACTTAGTGAAGTAATCAATGGCCACTAAGATAAAGCGATGCCTATTTGAAGCCTTGGGGTGAATCTGCCCGATTACATCTAATCCCCAAATAGGAAAAGGCCAAGGTGAATTCATTGTATGTAACGGTACTGACGGAGAGTTAATCTTATCTGCATAGATCTGGCATTTGTGACACTTTTTGGCATATTCTATGCAATCCTCTTCCATAGTAGACCAGTAATATCCGTATCTCATTATTTTTCGTGCCATCGAGAGACCATTGGCATGCGTTCCGCAAATTTTGTCATGCACCTCTTCCAAGATACTTCTTGCCTCACTAGCATTGACACATCTTAGCAACACTTGATCTCTGCTCTTTCTGTACAAGACGTCACCATCCAGTACGTATGCAGCAGCCATTCTTCTGATTGTTCTCTTTTCAACGTCGTTAGCTCCAAGCGGGTAAGCTTGGAATTTGACGTATTACAGAATGTCAAAATACCAAGGATTGTCGTCCTCTTCCTCCAAGTTGCAGCAATGAGCATATGTTTCATAGCTCTACATCCGAATTAACATCATATCCTCTGGTCAGTTTGCTTGGAAAACAGAGGCTAGTGTAGCTAAAGCATCTGCCATTTGGTTGTCTTCTCTAGGAAGGTAAACGAATGTTATCTCTTCAAATTCTTCAATTAATTCTAGTATCAACTTTCAATATTCTACCAACTTCGTGTCTTTGGTTTTCCATTCTCCCCATAGTTGATAAATAACTAAAGCTGAGTCTCCGTATACCTTCAAGGCTTTTATTTTTCGTTCTATGGCAGCCTTCAATCCCATGACACATGCTTCGTATTCAGCCATATTATTAGTGTACAAGAATTCCAACTTGCTCGTGAGAGGGTACTGTACGCCATCCGGAGATATCAGCACAGCTCTGATTCCTCTTCCGAGGGCATTGACTGCCCCATCGAAATATAATTCTCATTTTTTTATTTCTCTATTTTCTTCAACGGAAATAGTCATCACATCCTCGTCAGGAAAATCAAAGCTTAGAGGCTCATAATCATCCGAGGCTCTACTCGCGAGAAAGTCCGCTATAGCACTCCCCTTAATCGCCTTTTGGCTGACATATACTATGTCGAATTCGGATAACAACATTTGCCATCGGGCTAATCTTCCGGTCAATGCAGATGCTTCCATCAAAAACTTCAACGGATCGAGCTTTGATATCAACCACGTGGTATAATATAACAAATATTACCTGAGTCGACGAGTAACCCAAACAAGTGCACAACACATCTTTTGGATAAATAGGTACCGTGCCTCGCATTCGGTGAATTTCTTACTCAGGTAATAAATTGCTCTCTCCTTCTTCCCACTATCATCATGTTGCCCCAGTACGCATCCCATGGAATTCTTGAACACCGTCAAGTAGAGGATCAATGGTCTCCCAGGAGCTGGTGCCACTAAAATTGGCGCGTTGGACAAATATTGTTTGATCTTGACCAACGCTTCCTGACATTCATCATTCCACTCACCTGGGTTGTTCTTCCGAAGCAGTTTAAAAACGGGATCACACCTGTCGGTTAGCTGAGAAATAAATCGAGACACATAGTTCAATCTCCCAAGGAAGCCTCGAACCTCTTTCTGTGTATTTGGAGGTGGCAAATTCTGAATTGCCTTGACCTTATCGGGATCAATTTTGATGCCCCTTTGACTGACGACGAAACCGAGTAGCTTGCCGGATGTAACCCCGAACGTAAATTTATTGGGGTTAAGCTTTAGTTGATACTTTCGTAGCCTTTGGAACAACTTTTTCAAATCATGCACATGTCCATCCTCTGTTTGGGACTTAGCTATCATATCGTCCACATAAACTTCGATTTCTTTGTGCATCATATCATGAAACAGTGTTACCATAGCTCTCTGGTATGTGGCCCCGACATTCTTCAACCCAAAAGGCATGACTTTATAGCAGAACGTGCCCTAGAGTGTGGTGAAAGTCTTCTTCTCCATGTCTTCCGGATTCATCTTGATCTGATTGTAACCCGAAAATCCATCCATGAAGGAGAACCATGAATGCCCCGAGGTATTATCCACCAAGACATCGATATGGGGCAGAGAGAAATTGTCTTTCGGGCTTGCCCTGTCCAAATCCCTATAAATCCACACACATCCAAACTTTCCCATCCTTCTTCGGCACGGGAACTATGTTTGCTACCCATTCTGGGTATGCTGCCACCTGTAGAGAGCCCGTATCGATTTGCTTCTGCACTTCTTCCTTAATTTTCAACAACATTTCCGGCCTCAGCTTTCTGAGTTTCTGTTGTATAGGCTTGCAATCTGACCTGATAGGCAACTTATGGACCACGATGTCGGTATTTAAGCCCGGCATATCTTTATAGGACCATGCGAAGACATCCTTGAATTCTCGCAATAAGTCTATCAACTTCTGTTTTGCCCCTGGCGGGAATGCTGCTTCAATCAGAACTTTCTTTTTCTCTTCTTTTGTGCCTAGATTCAGAGTTTATATCTCTTCTTTGAGGGGCATGATTTGCTTATCCTCTTGCTCCACCAACCTTAATAATTCTTCAGGAATCTCGTAGTCTGCATTGTCTTCACACTCATTGATTTCCGTTAGACAAGAGATCCTTTTCAAATCTATTTCGGGTTTAGGCCCGGAATCATACATGTGATCATTGCTCGGAAACCTGCAAAGAAGAATTTGTATAGTTGGATGGGAATAATAGATGAATAAGGATGAAATGAATGAAGCAAATGAAAGAAAAGAAGAATGTTCGCCATTGATGAAAGGGAAAAAAAACATCTTTATTTGCTAATAAAAAACACGAAAAGCCCATTACAGAAAATCTCCTACACTCGCGGGCAAAAGTTTATGGTGGTTTATGGCATTACTCTGTTTTATAAACTACAGGTAAATCCTCTATAGTACAGTTGTTCAGAGTCTCGCCCGGGAGGCACGGACGAATTTTATCCAGCAGATTCATCCTTGGACCTTCGAAAATCCCTCCTACCATCAGTCCTTCAAATGCTTCCCCAAAAATTTCTTCTTCCTGCAACCTGATAGCTTCTAGGCGATTCCTTTCCGCTTGCTCCGTGACATTCACAAACCCGTGGGAGATGAAGTCGATTTTTGCACTCAAAAAAGTCGGCTTCTTGGCTGCAGTTCTTCCATGTTTATTCCAATATGCCTTGATCGAGAAGCCTAACCCGGCTCGCCCTTTCTTCATGACCACGGGCTTCGGGCGTAAGCTCCCTTGCAGCCCTCTTCCAGCTTTGGCTCCCTTGCCAAGGGTCTGTTTGACAGTCATTTCAGTGCAGTTTGATAGTTTTGGACAGGGGTATGTCGCACCTTCAGCGACGAATGCAACATTGATGAACTCTAAGGCCCGGAAAGAACATTCTAGAGCATCTTCATTAGCTTGAACGTAGGGTGTATCCGTGGAGACGGATGCAATGATGTCTTCCTCCGCCTTAACACATACGAGCTTGCTATCTACTACGAATTTCAATTTCTGATGTAGTGATGATGGCACTGCCCCGACAGAATGTATCCAAGGTCTGCCTAGTAAGCAATTGTAGGTAGGCCTAATATTCATTACAACAAAGTCTATGTTGTATACGGATGGCCCAATTAGCAACGAGACTTTAATCCGTCCCAACACATCCCTTGTGGTCCCATCGAAGGCTCTGACCACGTTCTGATAACTCTTCATGTGTGCAACATCTATGGGCAACCTTTGCAGAGTTGTCATGGGTAACACGTTCAAAGCTAAACCGTTATCGATCAAAACTCCCGGCACCACATGACCCTTATAGTGGGTCGTGATGTTTAAGGCCTTGATGGACCCTATTCCACCATCAGGGATCTCATCATCGATGAACGTTATGTAATTGTTTGAGGTGATGTGATTAACGATTCGTTCTAACTTGTTCACCGATATATCCTTCTGGACAAAGGTCTGATTTAATACTTTCAAAAGGGCGTTACGATGTCCTTCAGAGCTTAGTAATAAGTCGAGGATAGAGATTCTAGTAGGCTGTTTCTTCAACTGCTCCACTATATTGTACTCGCTGTGTTTTAGGAATCGCAGAAATTCATGCACCTGCTCTTCGGTGACTGGCTCATTCATCTTTGGAGTTGGATCTGCAAAAATCTTCTTCTTTTCCGCAGGCTTAATCTGATCCTCTTCTTGAGCCGATGAGTAACACCTCCCGCTCCTCGTAAAATAACCTACCTCATTCACTGGTTCTGTCTCTACTCTCTCAACAGTTCCTGGTTTTTCTGACTGTAACTCCTCGACGGGCTTCGAACTACTCGGCCCGGCCACACTCGCAGCGTAATTCCACGGGACCCTTCGCGTATCCTTAAATGGGAAGGGTTCCGGAGGGGTAATTACTATGCGAGGAGCATTTGCTGACCCAACTGGGTTGTTGCCCCTTGGTCGGGCTGAAATAACTAGTGGCCTGCTTGCACTGTATTTTGGCCCAGTATTTTTTGTCACGTATACATCCATCATTTTCTGGCCACCTTCTTTGGTAAAAAATTCCACCTCTCTATTGTCCATCATTCCTTGTAACAAGCCCCTGAACTAGCCACACTGCTGAATTGCATGCCCGGGTTCTTGATGGAATTCGCGATACGAGCTTTTCTCGGTAGATTCTTTCACTTGCATCCCTTGACAGATGTGCCCGTTATCAAACAATTGTTGAAAAACCCACTTTAAGGGTGATCGGATTTCTGACACCCTCATTTTAACTTGTCTCGCTTGATCCTCTTCAATTGCATTCACACCCCAACCGCCATGATTCGGGAGAGGGTTTGTTGAGACACTAAGTTCATCAAATTTCAAACCCCCGGTATTTATCATGTTCTGGACAATCTTCTTAAAAGCCGTGCAGTTTTCGATGCTATATCCATGAACGTTAGCATGATATACACACTGGGCCTTCGTGTCATATCAGTGCGGATAAGGAGGTTTGAGCGGAACGATGTAATACGGGCGGATCATATCAGCATCATGTAGCTGAGCGTACAACTCAGCATACGTAACTGGGATTGGTGAGAAACTTGGTTTTTCCCATCTTGAGTCCTTATTGTTTGAACCCTGTGAGCCACCTGCCCCTAACTTTAGTTTGGAAATTGTCACATTCTTCGAGGGTTCATACACCACAGCGTTGTTTACCTCATTGTCTTTCTTCTTGGAATTCTTCTTCGAGCTGTCAGATCCTTCGATCCTCCCACTTTTGATAGCTGCCTCCACCAACTCTCCGGTGGCAACTATTTGAGAGAAGCTTTGCATGGATGTGCTTATGAAGAGACGTTCATACATCGGCCCTTTTAATGTTTCTACAAACATGTGAGTCATCTCACGTTCGATCAACGGAGGCTGCACCTGGGAGGCCAGATCTCTCCATCTATGAGCGTATTACCGGAATGTTTCATTGGACCTTTGCCCCATTTGCTGTAGCATGACTCTAGTAGGCCCCATCTCCGTGACGTGCTTGTAATTCTCCATAAAGGCGTGATAAAGGTCCTTCCATGATTTTATACACTCCTGACTGAGTTGTGTGTACCATCGGATAGCAGAACCCGTCAGACTATCCTGAAAACAATGGATAAGCAGCTTCTCATCATTGCTGAAAACGGCCATATTTCGACAGTACATCGTCATATGGGCGCTTGGACACGAAGTCCCGTCGTACTTTTTAAAGTCGGGCATTTTGAATTTTGGTGGCAGGACCAAATCAGAGACTAAGCTGAGCTCGAATGCATCAGTGCTCTTATCCACCGACCCTTGGACTTGAATTTACTAGATCTTGACTTCGAGAGCCTTGAAGTGATCAGCATACTTCCTCTCCATTTCCTGTCACATCTTCTCCACTTCGCTCATAAAGTTGAGATCTGGGACTTCATCAGTATTCGGAGAAAAATCTTCAACTTCCACGGGGTGACTCGTGGATGCTCTAACTATATTAAACTGCACTCTCCCTGGGACTGAATGTGCTTCCGGTTGCCCTCTAGTTTCCGTGTCTACCTGCCCTTCAGCTTTATCTCCCACTTCCATCGACGCTTTGCCCTTCTCATCTTACTTCGTACCCAACAGAGCGGTTATCTGACTGATAATATCCGTCTGAACTTTAGCGAAGCCATCTTTGATGCCATTTTCTATCGCATCTAGGCGATTTGCGAATATGGCCTGATGATCCTCTAATCTTTGTAGTCTTTCTTCCATCACTAGTCTCTTGGTGCGCGAACGCGTTGAATACGTGTATAGTATGTTTGCTATTTTTAAAATTCACTGCCATAAAACCTTTGTTATTAAACTTTATTTTTAATTAATCATAATGTGCATGATGTATGAATGTATGAATGCATGAATGCAAACGGGTATTAAATTCAAAAAACAATCTCTTAAAAACATTCGTCTGTTCAAAAAGGATTCACTACAACTTTAAAGATAACTACAGAAAACTATTGGCCCTAATCCCTAAGTTGGTCAATTCATGAAGTATGCGGACGATGGCTGCTCCATGTATTTCCCCGACGTTTGGCAGGTCCAGAAGAGTTGTCGTTTCTCCTGACAGTATCTGTACATATGATGCAATATTTCTTACTCGTCCCTTGAAGTTGACCAACTCATTGTTCTGACTCTGAACTGTGCGTTGTGCTGCCTCATACTTAGCCTTCCATGCTTCTCCGACATGCTGACTCAAAGCTCCCTCGAAGTCGGCTAACTTTTCTTGCAGCTCTTGTACTTGGCCCTAGAGCAAGATAATCTTTTGTTGAAGCCCCTCCTTCTCTTCTTCCATTTTGACCTTGTCTTCGTTGTGATACTTAGCCACCAGTTCTTCTAACTGTGTTACTTGGGTTGTCAAGTCACGGATCGTCACTCGATTTGAGGGAGGCTCAAGCAATACCAATGTCCGAGGGGCATAAAAGGAAAAGGGAAAGTGTTGGGGACAGTTCTGACCGCTTGAACAAGGCTTTAAAGCAAAAGGAGGAATACAAGAAGCTCTACGAAAAAAAGTACCGTGAAGCGAGCTGTAAACATGAATTTTTTGGGATAATAAAAATTAATAAATATAATTAATATAAATAATAAAAATATTAAAAATCAAAAAAAAGAAAATCAAAAAATAGTAAAATATGAATAAAAATAGAATAAAATTCAAAAATAAGAGATAAGGGAGTTGAGGATTTTTTGGTTGGTGGAGTGTTTGTAGGGATTTGAATTTTGTTTGGCGTTTTTTACTTCAATCAAAAGTCTGAATTTGAAGCCTATAAAAGGAGGAGGATTTCAAGGTTAAAGGGGCAGAGAAAAAACGAAGAGAAGGAGGAGTTGAGATCAGAATTCAAAGGAGCAATTACAAGCTTGAGTAAGGGAAAGGATTTCAATCGGTGAGGAAGCAAAGGAGGTCGCCGGCGGTAAGTTCTTTTCCTCTTTAGTTTCGGCTTTTTATGGATTAGACTCCTAGATTCGAAATTAGTTGTTTTTAGACTTTAATTAGGACTTAAAATTAATTTTAAAGATTTTAAAAAAATTTAATTAGGTTCTAAATTAGAATTTAATTTAGTTTTTAAGAAAACTTTAAAATTAATTTAACCTAGTTAAATTTAATTAATTTAACCCTTTGAACCTAAAAATTAGACTTGAATTAGGTGTAATTTAGTTCTTAAAATTTTGGAAATTATTTTAATTAATTATTTTAAATTAATTTTAATTAATTTCTAAAAAAAAAGCTTTAAAATTAACTCACCTAAATTAGGTCCAGTTTAGCCTTAAACCTTAAAACATTCACCAAATTAGACTTAAATTAGGCTTATTTTAATTATTTAATTTAGAAAATAATTTTAATTAATTATTTTAATTAATTTTAATTAATTTCTAAAAGATAAGATTTAAAACTATTTAGGTCTAATTAGCCCAAATTTCACCAATTAAACTTTAATTAGGTCAAGTTAAATTCTTAAAATTTAGAAATTATTTTAATTAAGACTCTTAATTAATTTAAATTTCTAAGATAAGATTTAAAAATTAACTTAATTAAGTTTAATCCAACCCTAATTAAACCTTTGAACTTAAAATTTACCAAGTTAGATTTAAATTAGGTTTTAGTTAAGATTTGAAGTTAAGGAAAATTTAATTAATTAATTTAATTAAAAATTTCTAAGACTTTAAATTAATTTCACACTTAATTAAATTTAATCCATCTTCAAGGTTTGCTTCCAAGTCCCTTTTATACTCTTCATGAGAATTTTTAATGTAATCTTATACCCATGGTTCTAATAAAATGGATGAGTTTCTTTATCTTGTCCTTTTTTTATTTATGTTGTTTTGCATGGCATATTTTAGGAAGGTCGCCTAATAAACTTAAGTTAATTAATTTAGAGCCCTTTTTAGGACTAGTCACTTAAATTAATTAATTTAATTAGGGAGAAAATTTAGTAACATAGCATGTGAATCTTATGTCTCGGATACACTAAAGAGGTTGGTGTTTTGACGCACCATGATGCTGACCTAGAGAGTGTACCTTGGCATCGAATTCATGTGTTATTAAAACTTAGAATTTGACAAAAACTTAGGTTTAGAATTAAATAAATGGATAGTTATGAATAACACATGAATTCGATGTCAAGGTACACTCTCTAGGTCAGCATCATGGTGCGTCAAAACACCAACCTCTTTAGTGTGTTTCTAGTGAATACAGACAACTGAAAGAAAATAAATGAATCTCGAATATCATGTCATTTATAGCCTCATAAAATAAAACACATTAGATAAATATTATACCTGTAGAGTACTGCTATTTGGAAACATAAAACACTTTGATGTGTCTTATGAATTCCAGGAGTTAAGACAAAAAAAAAGTGTCAGACCAGGAATGATACAGGAACTGCCGGATTTAACCAAGACAGGGAGAAAGGGAGTTCGGAAGAACACTTATCTACTCAGCCTTTGGTTCTCATGATTGTGATGCTGCCTTTTCCTCCTTCGGTACGGATTTTAGTTTTGCCAACAACAGGCTTCCCGGAAAAAGCAGAAGTTGGGAAAGCATCGGTAAGATCTTCATTGCTTTGTTTTGATTTTGATGGTGGTGGAGTTTGGATTCGCTGGTTTATATCCTTCAGGGTAACATCTCCGTGGAAACCACAGGGTTTAATGAAAGCAAATGGGTAGACAACAGATGATGCTACCTTAGGGGGCATCCGAATGAAAGACTTCCTACCTAAATGATTAAAAAGTCCGATCCGACAGTGTTCATCTCCGTTAGAGGTAAAATTTTAGTTTAAAACGATGGCACGTCATTGAGTGCTGCTCAAATGACATGGTAATTTAAATGAAAACCAAATTCAAGAGAAATAAAAACGAGGGTAAGGTTACCTTTGAGAACAACATTTCCAAGAGTTCGAGTTGCCTGCTTTTGAACAGCATCGACCCCAGACGCAAGTTGAGCATGGCAGAACTCTATGAACAGTGTCAAGTTTCATCATGAAGTTAAGAAAATGTGCAACTTAGAGAGTGAGTGATGGAACAATGGCACATAACATGTTTTTTTTAATGAAGATAAGAACAGCACGCTATATACAATATCTTCGGAAGAAAAGGGCTCGTACCTGAAGTATCAATTTTAACATCGGATGGACCAGTAAGATTCCTGAATCTCACATTAAAAAGCAATCAGAACATATTCATATCATGATAAACAAAAACGTTGCAAGTCCATAGAAGCATACATATCATCAGAGCTAATAAGCATCTCCGCTTCATTAAAATATTCAGCAAGCCACCCGTCACATGACTGATCTAAGCCATCATAATTCGTGACTGATGCATCTTCTGCAATATTTTCTTACGATTAAAAACCAATTTGTTCTTATGAATCAAGTTTATTATTATTTATATGAAAACGGGCTAGCATTAGAAACCTGAAAATCCAGCAATCCACTCAGATGCATCGGGTAAGACCTCTTCAATCAAATGATCCCTTTCCTAAGTCCGGAAGGAAGAAACAAATAATAAGACATAGGGATAACCAAGGTACATTTTAACCAATATTCATAAATATTGACTTCATCGCTTGAGAAATTAACCATGCAAAGATCTACCACCCATGTTTTTCAAAGGTCACCGGAACAGGCAGAAGTCAAAAACTTGTTTTAAATAACTAATGAATTGTAGAAAACAACCTCTAGCCAGTAAATGGATGCACCACAAAATAATCGGGATAATAGAGTTCTCATTCTCAGTAGTACAAAACAACTACGATAGACTAATACGTGTTTAGCATCATGATTCACATCTAGCATATCAATCCATGTCAGCTATTCAAAACAATGTTGAAAGATGGAAGTTCGGAAAATACAACATGCTTCTTTCATGTTCAGAGGATTAAAAGAGTTACCTAGCACTCACCCTCGACTTTAGGAAAGCAGATGGCATCTCGTCACACATAAGGGAAGAATCTGCTGCATGAGTGTCAAATTGAAGCATTCTACGCCTTCTAAATTGCGAAGCAGTCTCCCTCTTATCCTCCGTTTCCTTGCTCAAATTATCTGAAGGTAACAATCTTATTAGTTATTACTTCTAAAAGAAAGAGAAAAACGTGTTTCACAATGACAATAAGTTTACAAAGAATGCAAAGTAACAAAGATTACCATCACGAGTAACACGGAATGACAGATCCCCACATTCCTTGACAGGGGTTGTTTCTTCAAACATGTAGGAAAGGTCTTCATCGTTCAAGGTCACTGGAGTCCATGGACCTTGGGAAGCACCTGCTCGGATATTATTCAGACATCAGTAACCTATTGTCTTGAAACTTTTTACTCACTTAAACTAGATAATCTCAGGTAATAAATTACCAAAATCGTTGTTCTTTTGAACATCATAATTCTCCCCATGCCAATTCCAAGGCTCCCTGACACCAATCAAACAATAAACAAAAACGAGTAAAGCAACCAACCAAACCAAAGCTAAGAGCCAATGTAGACTTCACAATGAATCATCCAATACCAAAATGGAGTCCATGCTCCATTTTACCAGCATTAAGCAAATCCAAATTGGTTTTCTAAATAAATTAGGAATTAAATCACCAACATAATCTATAAAACTAAATAGACATAAGGGGGAAAGGTAATGGAATTATCAGGATAAACAACAAGGAAAAGGGATCATAATCTATATGTTTTTCAGCATTGATGTTTAAGCTAATCACTAAGCTAAAGAACAAATTAAAAACACAGTGACCCACCATTTTAATGAGAACCCACATTTCCATTCTTTCAATTTAGAATTTTAGTTACAGACTTACAGTACAAAATACAAATCCAACAAATCCCACTGCAAAAATTACAACAAAAATCAAAATCCAAGAACACCCATATCTCAATCCCAGCAGTTTATCCCTTACAACTCCTCAAATCAAGCAAAACCCCATTTCAGAAAATCCAGCATTGATCCCAGAAAAATGCAAATAAATTGTTATAAAGCAACACAAAAACCAAAACCCAGAAACAATACCATGCATTTAAAGCTAAGAGTCCAAAGAGAAAAAGAACTTTACTGATCATATTTGTAATCCATTTTCTTCTGTTTCCCTTCAAAATCTGAATCAAATCACACCCTTTTCCCACCTTAATCTCAAGTCTTCAGTTCTTCAACAACACGCTCAAAGTAGCCGTTACACGGAGATCGACAATTAATTTCTTTCTTTTTCCGCTATTAATCTCAGCGAAGCTACTAGTAAATGAATACAAACACCTATATTTTAAACCAGTGGAAGCTGCAAGCCTGCACTTACTGCTATTTCTCAGCAGTGTTTGCCTGAGATATGGGCTGTAATATCTATGGTTGAAACAAAATAGAAAAGAAAAGCGTTATAGTAGATTGTTGTAAGAATACTGTTTTATATGTAATTTATATAAGTTTACCTACTTTAAATAAATCAAAATTTGATTTTTTGTATGAGAAATTAAATTAAAATTTTATTTTATTAATTTAAATTAAATATTAAACAAAATTATTATTTTCAAAATTTAAGGTCAATTGGATTTTAAAAAATGATAATTTAATTTGCGTAAAAGGTAAAAAATTTAAATACCTAAAAAAATACAAAATAATTTAAATATTTATTTTATAGTCATTATATTTTTAAGTTCTTTCGTAATTGATTCATGTAACTATTTATGGAGTGTGTCGATTAGAGATGGGCATGGTCGGGTTGGATTTTCGGCTCACCTGAACCCAACCCAAACATAAATATTTTAAATTCGATTTCGATCTGATCCGAATATTTTTTTCAAAAAAATTAACCCGATTCGGCCCGAAAATACCTTAAATTCGATTCTGACCCGATCCGACTTACATAAAAAATTAATTTAAGGACTAAATTATAAGAAAATAATTTTTGGGACTTAATTATAAAAATATAATTTTAAGGACTAAATTTTAAATAAAAAATAATTTTAGGGACATAATTATTAAAAAATATATAGATAGATGATCATTATTATAAATATCCCTAAAAATTAAGAAAAATTACATATTCAGTACCAGGTCGGGTTGAGTCAGATATTTTACACCCTAAAATCGACCCGATACCACCACAAGCCTGTTTTTTCATAAAAAATCTAACCCGGTCAAATTTGGTCAGGTCAAAACCAGGTCGAGTTGGGTAAAATACTCATCCCTAGTGTCGATGATTAAAATTAGGATTGAAAACTATTAGACTTAATATCCGAAAATTAAATATGTTATTATTTAAGTGTCTGATAATTAATTATCATTAAAAAATTATTAATTAATAAAAATATGATATATAATATGTTTATTTTATTCTTTAAAAAACTAAAATAAAATGTTTTATCAAAAATTTAAATTTTCAAAAATAAAAATAATTTTTTTCAAAATTCATAAAACAATCCTCAAATCCTTAAAAGTTTTAAATTCAAATACCAAATCATCGTCATTTTCACCATTAAAAGGATGGGTTTAATAACAACGATCAACGAAAAATATAAAAATAATTTATGAGTTTAAGTCTAAGATTTTTAAGGATTAAGGATGTATTGTGAATTTTTTATATTTTTAAAAATTTAAGATTTTATCTAAAATATTTTAACATAATAAAATTATTATCGCATGTCAAATATTAAAGGATTAACGTTTTTAAATAACTTCTTAACCATTAAACACCAAAAATAATTTAGATATTTATTTTGTTATCAAGTCAAAATTTTTAGGTACAACTAAAATAAATTAATATTAATAGATTATAATATGATTATAGATGTCGAGGCGCGTGGTTGTTAGACTTCGACAAAATATTAAGTAGAAGCATAATATGGTGGGGCCGTTGGTCGTGTTTTTTAGGGGTAGTTCTAGGAAACAACCCTTAAAAAACAACTAAAACAAGGTTTACCGGTTTACCCGGTCATTTATGTACACAATTGGTTACGAAATTTGTACACAATTTCTTACAAAAACTGTAAGCCAAAAGGTATATACATAAATTGTTACAAAGGTAAGGCTTTGTGTACATACACAAAACCTTACAAATATTGTAAGAAAAAAGGTACGTACATAGTTCCTTACGACGTAAAAATTTGTGTACATACACAATTGCTTACAAATGTACATAATATGACACAACAATGGTAAGCATTTGCGTATATACACAATTCCTTACGAAATATACACAACGACTTACGAAAACCGTAAAAAAAAAGGTATGTACACAAATCCTTACAACTTGAAAACCTGAGCTAAAGGGGGACATCCAAGGGTAAGGATTTGTGTACATACACAATTGCTTACAAATGTACATAATATGGTACAACAATGGTAAGCATTTGTGCATATACACAATTCCTTACAAAATATACACAACGGCTTACAAAAACCGTAAGGGAAAAAGTATGTACACAAATCCTTACAACTTGAAACCATGAGCTAAAGGGGGACATCCAAGGGTAACGATTTGTGTACATACACAATTGCTTACAAATATACATAATATGGCACAACAATGGTAAGTATTTGTGTATATACACAATTCCTTACAAAATATACATGACTTACGAAAACCGTAAGGAAAAAAGTATGTACACAAATCCTTACAAATTGAAAACCTGAGCTAAAGAGGGACATCCAAGGGTAAGGATTTGTGTACATACACAATTGTTTACAAATGTACATAATATGGCACAACAATGGTAAGCATTTGTGTATATATATATTTCCTTACAAAATATACACAACGGCTTACGAAAAACGTAAGGAAAAAGGTACGTACACAAATCCTTACAACTTAAAAACATGAGCTAAAGAGGGACATCCAAGGGTAACGATTTGTGTACATACACAATTACTTACAAATGTACATAATATGACACAACAATGGCAAGCATTTGTGCATATACACAATTTCTTACAAAATATACACAACGACTTACAAAAACCGCAAGGAAAAAGGTATGTACACAAATCCTTACAACTTGAAAACATGAGCTAAAGGGGGACATCCAAAGGTAACGATTTGTGTACATAAACAATTGCTTACAAATGTACATAATATGACACAAAAATGGTAAGCATTTGCGTATATACACAATTCTTTACAAAATGTACACAACGTCTTACGAAAACTGTAATGAAAAAGGTATGTACACAAATCCTTACAACTTGAAAACATGAGCTAAAGGGGGACATCCAAGGGTAACGATTTGTGTACATACACAATTGCTTAGAAATGTACATAATATGGCACAACAATGGTAAGCATTTGTGCATATACATAATTCCTTACAAAATATACACAATGGCTTACGAAAACCGTTAAAAAAAAAGGTATGTACACAAATCCTTACCACTTGAAACCATGAGCTAAAGGAGGACATCCAAGGATAAGGATTTGTGTACATACACAATTGCTTACGCGTAAACATAATATGAAACCAAAATGGTAAGCATTTGTGTATGTACACAATTCCTTACAAAATATACACAACGGCTTACGAAAACTGTAAGGAAAAAGGTATGTACACAAATCCTTATCATTTGTGTATATGTTATAGGGATTTGTGTACAATATTTTTATTCATATATTTTTATTTGAATATTTTTATTTGAATATTTTTATTTGATTATTTTTTATTTGAATATTTTTATTTGAATTTTTATAATCTGGATATTTTATTCAAAAATTTTTATTCTAATATTTATTATATTAATATTTTAATTCCTATATTTTTATTTAAATATTTATTAAATGAATATTTTTATTCGAATATTTATTATACGAATATTTTTATTCGTATATATTTTATTCGAATATTTTAATTGTAATATTTATTATATGAATATTTTTATTTGAATATTTGTTATACGAATATTTTTATTCGAATATTTGTTATATGAATATTTTTATTCAAATATCTATTATATGAATATTTTTATTCCTATATTTATTATTGAAATATTTATTAAATAAATATTTTTATTCGTATATTTTTTATTCAAAAATTTTTAGTGAAATATTTATTATATGAATATTTTATTCAAATATTTATTATACAAATATTTTTATTCTAATATTTATTATAAAAATATTTTTATTCGTATATATTTTATTCGAATATTTTTATCCATATATTTATTATACGAATATTTTTATTCAAATATTTATTATATGAATATTTTTATTTCTATATTTATTATTCGAATATTTATTATATTAATATTTTTATCCGAATTTTTATTATACAAATATTTTTATTCTTATATTTTTATTCAAATTTTTATTATATGAATATTTTTATTCAAATATTTATTATACAAATATTTTTATTCAAGGTTTTATTATATATATATTTTTATTCGAATTTTTATTATACGAATATTTTTATTCGTGTATATTTTATTTGAATATTTAATATACAAATATTTTTATTCAAATATTTTTATTCGAATTTTTTTATATGAATATTTTTTTGAATATTTAATATACGAATATTTTTATTTAAATATTTAATATACGAATATTTTTTATTCAAATATTTTTATTCAAATTTTTATTATATGAATATTTTTATCCGATTTTTTATTATACGAATATTTTTATTCATATATTTTTTATTCAAATAATTATATTCTAATATTTATAATTTTTATTCGAATATTTTTATTTATTTATTTAATATCAAGTATTATTAACGAATTTAAAATATATTAATTTAAAAATTGGGTGACCTAATTGATGAATTTTTTAGTTTAGTGACCAAAATAAATATTGTAGATTAGTTGGGTGGTCACTAGTATAATTTACCCATATTTTAATATGTAACCTGTTGACCTGTTTTTTTTCTTAAAAGAATAAATCCAACGGTCATCCTTCATTGGTCTATCATCTAACGGCCATCCTTCATTGGCCGCTATTTAGCCGCTTTTTAAGCGGTTGGTTTTTAGCCAAACCCATTTTTTAGTTGGGAGGAGTGGACGGAGAAATTCACCTTTATAACGGACCCTGTGATTTTTGCCGTATAGTAACGAGAGTATTCGATTGAATCGAGCTAAGTTAAAAAATTTAAGTTATTTAATTAATGAATCATATTTTATAACTTAAATTTTATTTAAATTTTTTTAAGTCGAGATTAAGAAATTTGAGTCGAGTCGAGTTTTTAAATTTTTATAAATATTTAATTATAAGTATTTATCATGTTACAATACAATTTAATTTTAATTTAAACGATTTTCTCTAACCAAATAAGATATGTATATATATATTTTTTTTTTTTCTATAAAACAATATTTCTTTATATTTTTATATATCAATATATTATAAAAAATTAAGAGACTCATCCCAAATTTAAAAATAAATTATTTAATTACTAAAAATTTTAAGTTATTCAAATTATTCAAATTTTTATTTTACAACTCGAATTTTATTTAAAATTTTAATCGAGTCAATTTTATAAAATTTTGAATCATATTTAAACAAATCGAATTATTCGAATTTTCTGAATTAAATTAAATTTTGCTAGAATTTATGAAATCTATTTTGGTATGCCGGATGGAATTCAATGTTCTAGATCATCAGAAATTAGTGGAAAAACTAATTTATTAAAAAATAAAAGTTCAATTGACAATTTAAAATAAAAAATCTGAACTTTCTTTTTACGTAAAAATTATACTAAATTTAATATAAGAATTTAGAATTTTAGACTTATAGTTAGAATTTTTTATTAGAATTTAAAATTAATTTAAGATAATATATTTTAGAGATTTATATTTTAAGTTATAAATCTTAAATTTTAATATTAAACATAAAATTATATTAATAACCCATAAACACTAAACTCTACAACTTAGACGTTTAGAATAATTTGGTCACTCTCGTTATTCATCACGCTATCAGTAGTAGAATAAAGCTTCATCTTATCGTTGTAACGCCTATACGTTGTTAGCGTCTGCTCAATCATTATTGGTCATCATTATTTTTTCTACTCTTATTTTTTAGCTTTATTTTCACGTTAGACAAATTAATCCTCAATTTTTAATAATAAAGAAATAAGAAAAAATGATTATATGGATCAGACGATAAAATAATAGAAAAGATGATAATAATTATCGACAATAATAACTAAAATTAAAATTTAGAACTTGGGTTTAAGGTATATTATTAAAATTTTGGGATATCTATAAAAAAATATTTTTTTAAAAAAAATAAATAAAAAACAAGACTCAATGGAAACTCCTCTAATAACTTTAATCCGCGGCGTCAAATTACTGGCAAGAGGTTTGCTTCTATTTTTTTTCCTGTTTGTTTTGACCGGTGATAATAATTGGGGAAATAACTGGGTTCATCTGCATTAATATGAATTTCCCTTTTTTTTACTTGCTTAATTTAGCGAATGATCTTTTTTGATGATGAATAAGTTTCGTCGCTAGTTTGCCTTGAATATTTGAGTTTAGTATGATGTGAAAGATTTGAGATGGACGCAATTGAAGAAATGGTTATTTAACTAAATCAGCAAAATTCAGGAGTTAGATTTGTCATGTTGAGTTTCTATATCTGTAATCAAATATATGATGCATTGAACGTGGGTCATGGGTAATTTAGGAACTGGGAAGGGGGCTTTGAAATTTTAGCTTTCAAAGTATGTAGGTTGCACTACTTTGAGTTATTTCTTCTTTTTTTCCATGGAGTCTTCAGTGTTTTCTATTTGTTGCTCAATAGGCTATCTACATGTTTCCCCTGGTGTAAAGATAGAAAAATGAGAGAGCTAACAAGTATACGGATGTGGTTTTTATCTTTTGACCCTATACAATATTCTTATGCGTACTTGCTGAGTATGAGCTTTTGTGTTTTTGGTTTGAGTTCGTAGTGTGTATTTGTCCAATTGGTTAGCAATGTTAACATGAAAAACCATAATTTTTCAAGTAATGGGGATATATCTTAAGCTGATATTATCTGGCATCAATTGAGTTTGGTTTAATTTGAGTTTGTTTCATTTGCACTTTGTGCTTTAATGCTCCTATTCTGCAAGCATATTCATCCGATATCTTGCAGGCAGAGGCAAGATGACAAGTGGGAACATGATCTTTACCAAGAAGATGCACCTACTGTTTCAAGTATGGATTCCCTGACACAATCACATGCAACTAAAATATTGTTGCTATAGTTGGATGCAACTAAAACATCTCTATTTGGTTTTGATTGTGTGTTAATGGTTTGTGAAGATTGTAAAGTGGGTGCTCGAGATCTTCGTTTGAAGCTGCAAAGGAAAAATCTCCAAAATGCGTCTCAAAGTGGAAGGGGAACTCTCTCAGGTGTACATGACCTTCGTGAAAAATTATCTGGAACAATGAATACACAGCCAATAAATGCTGATCCACCAACACAAAAACTAAAAGTTTCCCAACCAGCCAGGAAAAGTGTAGCAGTTGAAACTCCTGAACCAGAGCCCAAAAGGGTTACCAATACTACAGCAAGAAAGAAGGCTAAGCAAACTGTATTTAGCTTCTGATCTTTTGTTTATTAGCACCTTCCTTCACATGTACTATTTTATGCTTATTGGACAAACATAACACGTCAAAGCTCTGTTTTTCTCTGTACCTCCCGTCAGAGGTGTATGCATGTGTGGGTGGGTGGGAGGAGTTAAAAAACTTGCCATCTAATTGTATGCATATCCCATGGGCTTGATACCAATGCATGATGAATCAAAACGAGTGAACTTGCCACATCATGGCATGCATCTCGCCAGATCTTGTTCTCATTGGTTTGGAATACACAATGAAATCAACTAGGTTAAGTTCCACCTGTCAACTCTGGATTGTGTACTAATGCTAACACCAACTGAAATCGGAATTTGCATAGTGTTGGCAGCTTCAGAGTGTAAATAGTGGGACAACAAACCATTTTATGTCTTATGATGCTCAAGTATTTTTGCCAAGTTATGGGGTTTTGTGGAACAAGGAAAAATAGGTCAATTGAAGGCTTTCTGATTTTCACTTAAATGGAGTGGTAAATTTCTCCATGTTTGCTGAATTATATTTCTCTTTTGTTGTTTCCGACATAAGAGGCATTCCTCCATTTTGGAACTTGTGATGTGTCTGGTCAATATGCATTATTGTGTAACATTTTTTGTATCTAAGCTGTGTTGTTTCATATGCAGGCTGATGCATCAGTGGAGGGCTTCCTCCGGTCTTTGGGTCTCGAAAAATATGCAATTACTTTTCAAGCTGAGGAAGTATGAGCTTTCTATGTTCCTGTGTATATTGTACCCCCTTCCTATTGTGACATCATTATATAAATTAAACAAATTTCTGCGTCTGTTATAAACCTCTTTCTGCAGGTTGATATGACTGCACTATTACACATGACTGACGAAGATCTAAAAGCTTTAGGCATACCAATGGTAACTTTAAATCGTTTTATCCAGTATTTTAAACTTGATGTGCTCCAAGTGTTACTTCTCTTTTAGACCGCCAAGACATATCTTAACTTTACGAGAATGTCCTATTTTTACGTGTATATGATCATTTGGAGGTATTGTTGAAATTAACAGTTATATGCGGTTAATTCTAGACTCTTGAAAAGAAATTGGAATTTTTGGAATGTAGTGATAATTGGTGCTGATGGTAGTTGTAGAAAAATCTTGTCACTTTAGTTCCATCTTTAGTAGTCCTCTATAAATGTCTATGCCTTTGGCTTGTGGTCTTTAAAGAACTTCCCTTTTCCCATCAACCTTCACTCTTTATCATTCTGTTTATTTTTCTTCTGTGATATGCATAATGCATGTATTGAAAGCATTATGTTATCCCTATATTCGACTTGTTTTTCTCTTCCCTATACTTAGTCTTACTTATCCTTTTGTTTGTACCTCCAGGGCCCAAGAAAGAAGATAATTCTTGAACTGGAGTCAAGAAGCTGATATTCAGAGATTTAGCAACAAAGTGGTCGTTGCCTGTTGAATCTAAAGATGTGTAATTGCCAATCCTTGAAGATTACAAGGCTATGTTTTGGCTGATAAGAACCTGCATATATAGCAATTCTTTCTGGTATTTCATGTTCAGCTTTATTAACAAAAATGTGGTTCGTGAGCTTGCTATTGAAATCAAATGATGGAATATTGTTAGATTTAAAGTAGGTAGAAATGTTTTTTTTTATCCCATTAGTGGTTAGAAACTTTAAAATAACTAATGTGTTGCATTGTTTACATTTTTGGGAAGCTTTCTAAAGTCTAGATCCAAGTGTTTGAGCTGAAACCATTTGCCATGATCCACCTGAACATACCGGTTCGAGTTTTCTTTTCTCCCTAGGTTGAATTATGTAGTTTTCTATTCCTCTTGGGTTTGCATTCAAAAGAGGGAATGATTGGCTCAAGAATACATTGCATTTCTATGATTCTATCAGTAACTTGAAAGAGTGATGAATAGTCTCAAATCAACAAATTTTATATGGATACAAGCCTACATAAGTGTTTCAAAAATTTTGTTTCAGATTTCTTGAATTTCTCCCATTGCTTATAGAGTCTTCCCTCTTGCCTGTTGAGGTTTTTGCTTGATGTCAGTCTTTGATCCAGGGAAATACTTACGATGCTATGTTTGCTTTACCTTCCAAACTAGGTACTTGGTCTTTTCTTGCTTATATCTTCTAAATTCTCTTACAGCTGCTAGCACAACATGCATTGAAACCGGCACGAAGAATGGCTGCAAAAATAGAACAGCCACTGAGTTTGAGCCTAGTAATTCAAGTCCAATAAATCAAGGCTACTACTGGCTGGCAGTAGCAATCAAAGCAAATCTCAAAATACAAGGACTAAAAAGCATGCTTTTGTAAGAAAAGAGAGCGAGAGAGATTGAAGTTCCATTTAACTAACCGAGTAGACAGCAAAGCAGTGCTCGAAGGAGTAGTAGCTAACAGACATAATAGATGGGTGGAAAAAGGCATCCTCTGCCAAAGACCTTGCTTGACTCGAGGAGGCTGACCAAAAAGGTGAAAATCAATTTGTTAGGCAGCCTAGCAGATACTTACGACAATTGAACGATAATCTCCAGGTAAATTCAGGAAAATACCAGCTGAAGATTCATACACCCCACTAGAAGCATTACTTAGTGCCAGCTTTGCTGCCTCGAGAGAAAACTTTACCTAGTCGAAGATGCCGCCATATATAGGTTCAATGGTTATTTTCAAAGAGTTACAAATGCAGGTATTCCGATAAATAAACTTATAGTCCAACATAGTGTCTTACCTGTTTCCCTATCTCATCCATGATGATCATCCTTGGAAGTGATTGAACCTGCACTACAAGCTGGCATCAGTAGCAATATGTCTTATTTAATTAGATTGTCCCTTTTAAATATTGATGACCACATACCAATCTTGAAAGAGATCCAAGTGTTGTAGCACACGAATGAAGATTAAAACATGTTTGCTGCCGTGACAAGACTTCCAATTCCCTGGACAAGGATTGAAAGTAAGAAAACTTGAACATAGAATGAGCAACTGATCAAGACAATAATTATTTGATGGAATTTAAGGCTTACGCAACCACAAAGAACAAGCTTGCTGCTCAAACCACTACAAAATTGAGTTCAGTTTGGACTAACCCATTATTTGTCTGGAACTGCAAAATCTAACTATCAGGCATATCTTGGTAGTTGCATAGGATTTTATCTTACCACTCAGTAAAACCTCTTTCACTAGGCAGAAGGTTCCAATCGCCAGAGGCACCAGCATAAACATCGACAGATTTGAAACCAAAAAGTTGCCGGAACTGCCCAATGAATACTTCAAACATGTTCTCAAGATCCTGTTTAAGAATTTTCATGCATCAAAGTAGAGATAACTAATGGAACCATGTGTAGGGAAAAGACAGAAAGAGATAGGATCAGCAACTTTTTGTTGAACTAGTCATGCATCATCTAACCTGTATTGGAATTATGTTCTTGGCACTTGACTCAAATTCTGAATGCTTTAAACAGCCTTGGGGATTCCAAACAATAATACCTCCCCACATCTAAAAGGTTTCATGAGAAGTAATAAGGTAATGCAGTCTCGCAGAATAATTAGTCGCGAAAAGCATATGAACATAACAGTCTTGATAACTAACTGGAGATATAAAGCCATTTGTCTTAGAAATCTCTCCATTTGGCAGCTGGAGAAGAAGAGGGCATTCCTTCGCAGATGGTACATATCTGTCGACGGAGAAAAATGAACACCTTAAGAAAATGAAACAGGCATAGAAGCAAAAAGGCATGTCAAAGCTGGCTGACACTCCTGGATCAACATTTGCTTCCAAGATGGAAATCAAACCAAAAATACATTGACAAGGATGGAACCATGTGGTTATAGGTCAGTGGTCACTACACCCTTATAAATCAATAAATGCAATCATTACAGTTGAGAAATAAAAGAAGCATTGAATAAAAGAATGTACACTGCAAATTGCAATATCTTTGATCGCCCACCAGCTGCAATCGAAGTATCCAAGTGCCATTCATTAGAATTTACCTGTTAAAACCATGAGTTCCATTAACATTTCCTGTAGCCAGAAAGCAATAATTGCAGAAACATACAATAATCCAAATAAAATGCAGGATTCATTTATCAATAATATACAGAAACAGCAGAGAAAAAAACTTGCAGACACATACAAAGAAAGGAAGATCCTTGGTGCTAAAGACATAGCTCTCCAACTTTTGATTCCAGTAAGAGAATGAAGCCTTTGGTGTATGGTACAAAACCTACATATGAGACGGATGAAACCGCAATCAGAAGAAAACCGGAATACAGGATACGGATGAGACGAAGGAGGAGAATAACCCTCGACCTGACTCTCTACACTGATGTTTGCCACAGGTGCCAAAGCTTCAATCATAGGGGCCAACAAGGTATCATCTATCTTCTCAAAATCCCTGCAAACGAATACAAGGAAATATCAGATGAGCAAAATGCACCACCACCATAACATTCTACCTAGAACTAGTTTCGTTTAGAGTAATTCTATTAAACAGTTCTTCTCCTAAAGATTTTCAACTTAGACAAACAGATTCGAAACAAAATCAACCAAATTTACAAGAAGGTGAAATGGTTATCATCAAAAATGCTTCATACCAATCATAAACCCAATCAAGTGGATCTGCATTGAGTAAATTGAAGGAAAGAACGATCTTTCCATCGGCTCCAACTGGCATAAACTCATTCCGAATCGACCCTTCATCTCTTCCTCCATTAATAAACACCTTCATCACTGCAACCTCCACCTCACTCTCATCGTCAACTACCATCCAAGCGTGTCTATGCTACCCCACAACAGCTCTCCCACTCCCACCCTTCACCACTGCCACACTGTACTCCTTAGTCTTCCCGGCAAAAACCGAGGCTAACCTCTCATCGACTGCTACATCATCGTTCTGAACAAAATCAGTGGCGGTGATCGATCCACAGTGGTAAGAACTCGAATGTGGTGATGAGGTAGGGCTGCGGAGGCAACGGGAGGCTAAATCCACGGTGACGGAGAGAGTATAGTTGTTGGAGCATTTAGGGTTTTGAAAGGTCAATTTGTTAATCTCGGAGAGGATTGACCGACGGAGTTGATCGGGATCAGGACCGAATCCAACGAAAAAGGCGTGGAAATGGAGCGGGAAGTGCAAATTATCGGATCGTAGCTGAGTAGAGAGCGAGTCGATTTCGCGAAACGGCAGAGGAGAACGGTAGATTTCAACGGATTTCCATAAGAATGGGAAGCCTGCAAATTCAATACAAAAATTAAAACATAAAAGAATAAGAAATATTTATTTATTTATTAAGAAAACAAAGGTATGAATTTGGACAAAAGCTGTGTCATAGATATGGAGGCGGACCAAGGAGGAAGGAGAAGAGGACGGTTAAAGTAAGAAAGAGGCGCTTCAATCCGGGTTTGGTTTTACGCATTAACTTCGGGTCAAAGTCGGATTCAGAATCGGTTCTCTGTGGTGCTTCACAACCACTTTCCTGTAATTTGGAGGAACCGAAATCGTGAGCTTCTGAGATTTCGGCCATTGCCGGAGAGAGCTGCTGCTGCACTTTCTTCTGCTATGCACTACAAAATTACTGAAATCAGACGATTGTAGATTTTCGAAATTCATTCATGTTAAAATGATTAGAAGCTTAATGGAAGAAGCTTAGCGTAAGCCGTCTTAGCTCAGCCGGTAGAGCGCATGGCTTTTAACCATGTGGTCGTGGGTTCGATTTCCACAGACGGCGTTGTTTTCACCTACATAATCCTTTCAAGTCCCATCGAATGCCTGTCAGCTCAGAAAGTGTTCCATGAATTTGTCCAATAGAGGCGTAGGTTTATGAACTACGATGATAAATTTGCCCTATTCTCCTTAAAACATTTTCAAAACAAGTTCTGGGTTTTTACCATCAGATGATTCTGAAAGGCACTAGGTCTGTCAGCTCCACTTTTACCATGACTGTGTTAGCTTGATGGATTTGGCGTAAAGCTGTGGATTTTGGATAATCTAAAACGATGTGTTTGTATCATCTTCCATTTTGAATTTGCATGTGAAGTGCGGGAAAATGGACGTGGCCATGGTGGTCTTTAACAAAATGCCAATGAAGGATCTTGTTCGTTGGACTACTATGGTAACAGGTTTTGTGTCGAGTGTACTGGCAAGCGAGGTGATTGATTTGTCTAGAAATATGCAGATGCCAGGGATCGAAGGAGACGACGTTGTGATGTTGGTGTTGGTTCCGGCGTCCGCAAATCTTGTGTACTGGCAATTCATAGATGTCGTGATTCGGACGTGTCTCTCCATGGATGTCGTGGTTCGGACGTACATTCTTGATATGTATACTAAGAATGTATATTTGGAATATGCTTTGAGTTGATGGTAGAGATGCAGGGTTTTGGTTCTAAACCAGACTCTGTGTCCCTTGTATACATAGATCTGTACATAGATGTATCACTAGAAGACTCGATTTGGAAACAAGTTTCTGGCACTGCAACGGACATGTATGCAAAATGTGGATCAATTTCTTATGCCCGTGCTCCAACTTTATCCCCCATCCTGTTTATGACAACTCCAACAAATGGTCACTGCTGAAGAAATCTGGGAACCAAATACTTTACCAATAGAACATCTCAGCAAAAGAAATTTCTATAATTTTGTACTGATTTCTTTACTTTTGTTTGGTGTTTGATATGATCTTATTGATGACTGCATCTTAATTAGCCTTTTTAGTATTAGTGTAAACCATGCTTAAAGCTAAATTTAGTTATGTCAACAATTAAAATGTCAAAAGTTACAAAATTTTCAACAATGCAGAGACTTACTTTCCCCCCTTAAGTCTCTTTAAGAAACACCAATCAGTACCCTAAACACTTTTTTCTTCTCAGCCTTTCTAAAGTTCCTCAACTCTTGTATCCTGAAGCATGATTCTGAAGGTTTTGGTTATCTTCTAATAAACGGTCATACTCGAGTAGCAAATCTGCAGATTGCTTTTGGAGAGCAGCAACATGAGCTTCTGCAGTTTCAATCTTCTTGTCTTTCTCTTCAGATTCTGACTTCAGCTTCTTCAAATTCTGTGATAGGGTAGAGATCTCTTCTTTTAGTTGCTTTATCTCCTTGGAGGCTATGTTGTTCTTATCTTTAAGCTGTGATCTTTCTTTCTCGAGACGTTCGACTTCCTCTTTTGAAGATCCCACACTACTCCTCAACCCAATGAGCTTTTTAATATAATGGTGCATACGATCTATTATGAAACCGAGAAACAGGGTAAAACCTACAAGATCAAGTTCAGACAATCACAATTATGCACCAAAACCACTAAATAAAAGAATGAAAGAGTTTTTCATTTCATTCTACATTTACAAGGCTTGAAGCTTATTCAGTTTATGATCAATGACAGAGCAATTCTCTTCAATTTTCAGAGCAGCAGTAGCTTAATACCGGAATTCATAGATCGCAAAGGAAAAGATTTAGCAACGACACATCTTTATATTTCAAAATTTCCGACATAATGCACATGTATAATTTAGCAACATCCATAGATCACTACACCTCAAAACAGGGTACATGTTCCAAGAAATTGATATACCAGACGTTAGAAACCTTCAGCATTTAATCTAGTTATTAGAACGGGTATAAAATTCTCTTCCGCTCTAATCCCTTTATATTTGCAGATAAAATAGACATGTTCTTGCCCTAAACACCTTGAACTAAGTACAATGCATGTAATAAAGCTTCAATCTGTTTAATTTCAAGCAAGGTTTTTATCATAAGACATCCTAAACTTTAATATGGTATCCACTGTATGTATAACCTCCGCGTAGTTAATCAGCAGCTTAAGGGCTTATGACGTGAGAACATACTAGCTACAAGACCCGGTAAAGTTCATAGCGAGAATAGTCCTGTCAGCTATGTTACATACATGAACTTATTTGATCCAACTGCTTCTAATTCTACATGCTCGGCAAAGACATAACGAACTGTAGCAATGTTAGATTATATATATCATGTTATTTGTATTATTTAGCAACTGACAACGGTATCAAGTCTGTAATTGCAGGGTTTGGGTTACTCCATTTTTTTCAGTGGAAGAAAAGCCAACAATTATCACTCCATGAATTTCTAAAATAGCTGATGGGTCAATAAAATCTAGACAACAATAAACTGGTTAAAACTCCACCAAGAGATACTCGTTATGGAATCGTGAAGTGAACCATTGGGATCAATATCGGAAACAATATCGACACCACAATCATTGGTAGATATGCGGGTTCATAGGCATGAGGAAGACAACAACGAACCCCATGAGACTGAAATAAATAAACACTATACACAACTAACCTCCAAAAGGTCTTGAGTTAAAATCCACATCACCAACTATTGAATACGAATTTGGTTTCATTTGCCAAAATTCTCTAATGACTTATCATCCAAATGGACAGTCGATCACAAATTTCAAAAAGCTACATACATGACGGCTTGAACACTGAATGATACGTCATGTATCAATATCCAGAACATTTTACCATCAGTGAATGATCACGTATTAAGACTATCGACTCTTCTTTAACAGCCATTGACAAAAGAATCTCATTAAAAGATCAAAGCACTCCTAATATCCGTACACAAAAATCTACTTAATGAGTCAATATAGGTAAACAGGTAAGAAGACTTTACAGCTTATGTACCAGATTCCATGATAGGTTAATATATTAGGATTGTTTTCCCTGATACATAATGTTACTCCCAAATTCAGAACATGAACTATTCTAAGATCTCATGCGACTAGTCTCGCCTATATGCCCTGCAGCTATCCTCAGCTGCAACCTGCAAAGTTTGTTCTCATAGTTTCAACATCTACACGTTTATTGTCTAGTGCTCTCCTATTATTTCAGTTCACAGTTTTCAGTTCTGTCAATTGCATAACACAAGGTATTTGATTAAGCACAACCTTAAAACCAAATGTACCCGACAACATTGTACTTTGTATAGGCTGAAACAAATGCAATAATTGAACAGTCCATAGGTAAAACTTCAAGCAAAACCCCAAAGAGTCATGAAAAAGAAGAAGAAGCAGAATCATACCAATGAGTGAAGCTTCAAGCAAGTGTGTCCTCCATAGAACCTGATCCATAGGAGACATGGTTCCAAGCTTCGCACCCTTGTTCTGGATCTTAACAATGCTCATGAGACTGGACAAAAGAATCACAGACATGGTACCAGCAATAGTTTTCACAGTAGCCGGACCTTTCCCCATTTTCACTTGATCTAAACTCTTTATAACAAGGTCTCTTAAAAGCCCAATCTTTACCAATAGAAGGAAAGCCATTACACCCTCAGCAAAAAGGACCAAGAACAATAACTGAATCATCCTAAAAGACTTGATTTTTGACTCAGTGGTTCAGCAGAAACGAGTGGGAATCTTTAGTTCTGGTATCTGGGTTTTAGTTTCTCAGCAAAAATTGGAAGAACCCCATTTCAGTGAAGTAGGATTTGTGTCTGGAATGTGTACATTTAGCCCTAGTGTAGACAAGCAACAAGCTTTTTTAAAGAAACTCGGTGGTGTTTATTCTCTGCTGAGATGATTCGTTCGTGTAGATTAAGGGACTAAGCTTTGGGATTAGTGCCCGTGTGGTCTGCTAATGGGCTTGCTTTTTAGGCATGAAAGAGAAGACAATAATTTAGGCTACACGGGCAATGTTTGGTGGTGTGTAACGGTCTTAACTTCAAATAGCAAATCCCTAATTAGAGGTGTATATTCGATTAATTTATCGATATCAGATTAAATTAATTATAATTAAATTAATTAAGACTTTTATACTTTAAGTATAAATCGAATTAAATAAGTTATAATTAATTTAATCTAATTAAAATTATTTTAGTTAATTCGAATAATTTTGAATTAATTAAAAATTATTATAAAATTTTAGATAAATTATATAATAAGTTATTAATTTATGTTAAAATGATCTTTTTAATCACTAAACTTTTTATTTATATTAAGTTAGTAAAAGTTCAATGACCATTTTATAATATATCAAAAAATATAATGATCATTTTATAATTTTTAAAAATTTAATGATTAAAAATAAATATATAATATAATATTTAATATATTGTCATGATTCGGATTCATGTCTGAGTGTCGGGTTAATCCGAAGAGTTGAGTTTCGATTTTGGGTCTCGAGTTTGTGTAGTTTGGGCCTTGTTGAGCCTTAAGTTGTTGGGCCTTGAGTTGGGTTTTAAGTTAGGCTTGGTTTTGAAGGACATTTTGGTAAATGCCTAATTAGATGACGAAGAAGGGTTTGGATGAGTTACTCCTCTACAGAATGAGGACATGAGTTGAAGCTTTTCTTTCTCTCGTCTTCTTCCCTTCATCCCACAAGAGAGAGTTGTCTAAAGGTTGAATTTTAAGAGTTTAGATCGATTTTTCGTTCTAGAGTTTGAGAAAAGTTTTGAGAGCTTAAGAGGATCTATAAAACAAGGTAAGAAAGAGTTAGTTTGGTGGAGAGAAGGGTTTTTGTGGGGGTTTAAGCTTGAGTTCGGGAATGAATTTTTAGGGGCTTAAATCTCTGTTCTTTTAGTGTTTTAAGCTTCTAAAATCTTCCCCAAGCGTGTCTAACCGTGTGTATATCTTTCTCTTGAAGAGAGAGAGAGCTTAGAGAGCCTTCAAGAGCTTTGGGTAAGAAGAAGTTTGAGGTTGAGCTTGGAGTTCGGGATTGCAGTTTTTGTTGCTATTTTCGCTTAAGGTTGGTTCTCTTCCAACTCCAAAACATCATGTATATCATACTTTGTAAAACTAAAATTGATTTTGATATAACAAACAAATGCAATGACTATTTTGAAATAAATTTTTAAGTCCCTAAGTCAAAGTTTGATCTCTAAGTCAAAACCAAGAACTTTAAAATACTCTTACAAGCCATTTTTATACGAGGGTATCGATACTATGGGGACAAGTATCGATACACTTGAGATTTTTCAAGGCTTGTTCTTGAGATCAAGAACAGGTATCGAAACAAGGTTCGATACCAAAAATTTCTGCCAACCCATGTTTCGATACTGGTATCGAAACACCTTGGTTAATTTTCAAATTATTTTTTAATTCAAAAATATGACTCCTGGTATCGATACAGGTATCGATACACCCTTAATCCCAACGACTATTTTCAAGTATTAAATGAGTCGACCGTTGGTGTCAGTTAATTTTTTATTGATGGTTGGCCTTTATCGAAACAAGGTTCGATACCGAGCATCACATAAACTTTTTATATCAAAACAGGTATCGATACACCCCTTATTAAATGCACAACGACTCTTTCTTTTCTTGGCATGTTTCGAAACAGGTACCCCGTGTTTCGATACCACCTGCTGCAGAGTGCATTTATGATGGAAAGATGAAGCTCCAACGTCCATATTTACTTTCCCAACAACCTCAACGGTTAGAAATCAATGAGAAGGTATAAAAAGAAGCATTTTCAAAAGCTTTAAGCAACAATTGAACCTCAAGCAACATCCAATCAAATCAAATCCAACTCCAAGCCCTTATTACATATCCTAGCCTCCCAACTTGTGATCTTAATTTGATTCTTGTAATTCTTGAGTTTGGGGAGAGTTAATTTGTATTTTGGGGCATATATTTCTTGTGAGAAGTTTTCTTTTAGCCCTTTCTATCTCTTGTAACTTCTTGTGAGGTTAAAATCAATTTTGGGTAGAAAATTGATTTGTTTGTAAAGGTTATCCCTTGAACCTAGAAAAATGTTGAATTCAATAGTGAATTGGTTGAAAATCCTTAGTGGGAGCTAAGATAGTGGATATAGAGCTTGTTCGAAGCTTGAACCACTATATATTCTTTATTCTTCAACTTTTTCATTTTTACCGAAAATTTTATCCCACATTTTTTTAATTGCCAATTCACCCCCCTCTTGGCCATCTTAAAAGATTGATCAACTCAACAATTGGTATCAGAGCCTAATCTTTGAAGAGATTTACATCTACCAAAGAAGATCCAAGACGTTTTGATCAAATTTACAAGTCAAGATTCAATGGCCTCCACGTCCGGTTCATGGAATGAATCACACTCCATCACCAAGCCGCCCTTCTTCAATGGGGACAATTACCCCTATTGGAAGAATAGAATGAGGCTATTCATCAACTCAAATGACTATGTCCTTTGGGATATAATCGAAGATGGACCCTCAATCCCAATAAAGCAAGAAGAAGACCGACAAGTACCAAAGAGAAGAAATGAGATGACCGATGAAGAAAGAAGGAGGATGTCCACAAACGATAAAGCTCTCCATATCCTCTTTTATGCACTAGGGCCCGACATATACTCCAAGATGTCTTCATGTACAAGTACCAAAGAAGTTTGGGATTCTTTGGAGACTACCTATAAAGGCACCAATGATGTTAAGGAAATCAAAATTGGTCTACTCAACTTAAATTATGAGAACTTAAAGATGAAGCCGGATGAAGACATCACCAAAATGTTCGATAGTTTCTCAGTGATTGTAAATGGTCTCAAGGGTTTCGGTGAGATTATTCCGGAGGAAAAGCTTGTTCAAAAGCTTATCTATTCTCTTCCTGAGTCTTGGGATAGCAAGAGGACGACCATCATAGAAGCCAAGGACCTCAAGACTCTCAAACTTGATGCTCTTGTGGGATCTCTTCTCACCCATGAGATCATGAAGAAAGGAAGAGAAGAGGAGAAAAAGAAGGAAGAGGTGAAGATCGAAAAGAGGGAAGTTGAGAAAAAGAAGCAAGTGATTGCTTTTAAAGCCTCATGTTCACAAGAATAAGTGGATACTAGTGAAGAAGAAGAGCTAAAGGAATTGGCCATGGCGGCTAAAAGATTCACTAGGCTTATGAGGGCAAATAGGAATAGAAGATTCCAAAGAAAGAGAGACTTCAAGGCAAAGGGCAAAGAAAAGGAGAAAGATCAAATCATTTACGATGAATGCAAGAAGCTCGGTCACATTAGGACCGATTACCCTTTATACAAAAAGAAGGGTTTTGAGAAGAAGAAGAAACAAAAGGCTCACGTTGCAACTTGGAGTGATGATGAGTCATCATCCGATGAGGACAACGAAGTAGCCAATTTGTGTCCCATGGCTCTTGATGAGCCTAAGGTAACCCTTCAACCATCTTGTAATGATTTATCTTATGATGAACTTTATAATGCTTATGATGAATTACAAGATGTGTATGATGAGTTGATTTTAAAGTTCAAAGAATCAATTTTGAAAAGCAAGAAGACCATTTCCGATTTAGAAATGAAAAATGATTCTTTGACAAAAACAATTTTGGATTTGGAAGAAAAGGTTGTTCATTTAAATGATGATTTAAAATATTTTCAAAAGGAAAATATTGATTTGAACAACCTTATTTCTAGCTTGAGTAAAAATCACCACAAGGTGGTGAATGAGCTTAAGGAACAAATCAAAGTGGTTGAGAGTTAAATTTTTGAAAAAGGAAGCTCTTCAAAACCCAACCATGTGAAAAAGAATTTTCATGACCACAAACAAAGAAATTTTCAAAGGCATTCTAGGCATAGAAATATTAGGAATGTTTGGGTTCCTAAGGAACTCATTATCTCTAATAATTTAAATGTCATTGCTTCTTGGATTCCCAAGGGAACCAAGATTTTAGGGACTAACACTCATGGACCCCAAATGGTTTGGGTACCAAAAATCAAACACTAAATCTTTGTTTGTAGGTTGAGCATTGCTTCAAGGCCAAAGCTTCAAGTCAAAACATGTGGTACCTTGATAGTGGATGCTCAAGACATATGACCGGAGACAAAGGATGATTTAAGGAGTTAGAGCTCAAAAAGGGTGGAGTAGTGACTTTTGATGACAACTCCAAAGGTCAAATTAAGGGTATTAGCTCTATTGGTAATCACTCCTCTATTTTCATTGAAAATGTCTTGCTTGTTGATGGTCTTAAGCATAATTTGTTGAGCATTAATCAATTATGTGATAAGAGTTTCTATGTTTCTTTTGATAAGAGTGGTTGCAAAATAATTGACATAGAATCCAATAGAATAATGCTCATAGGTCATCGCATAGGAAATATTTACATGGTGCATCTAGATGACATTAATTTTTCTCATGCATGCTTAGTTGCTAATGATGAAAATGATGCATGGTTATGGCATAGAAAATTAGGGTATGCTAGCATAAGTGTTCTAGAGAAACTAGCCTCCCAAAATCTAGTTAGAGATTTACCTAAGCTCAAGTTTTCCCTAGATAAATTTTGTGATGCATGTGCTAAGGGAAAACAAAAGAGAGTTTCTTTTAAATCCATTAATGATGTTTCAACTAGTAGAGTATTACAATTGATCCATATGGATCTCTTTGGACCTATTAGGACAACTAGCTTGGGTGGAAAATCATATGCCTTTGTTATTGTTGATGATTACTCTAGATACACTTGGGGTTCTATTTTTGAGTACTAAAGATGAAGCCTTAAAAAAATCATCACATTTTCAAACATTTCTCAAAATGATCTTGATCAAAGAATTTCTCATATTAGAAGTGATCATGGAACGGAATTTCAAAATCTAGGTTTTGAGACTTTTTGTAATGAAAATAGGATTAGCCATAATTTTTCGGCTCCTCGCACTCCTCAACAAAATGGGGTAGTTGAGAGGAAGAATAAAACCTTAGAAGAAATGGTTAGAACCATGCTTTGTGAAAATAATTTACCTAAGTACTTTTGGGCGGAAGCCACAAACACTTCTTGTTATATTATAAATCGAGTAATGATTAGGCCCATTTTAAAAAAAACTCTCTATGAGATTTTAAAATCTAAAAAACCTAACATTAGTTATTTTCATCCTTTTGGATGCAAGTGTTTTGTTTTAAATAATGGAAAAGACAATTTAGGTAATTTTGATGCAAAAAGTGATGAAGCTATTTCTCTTGGTTATGCTTCAAATTTTAAGGCTTATAGAGTTTTCAACAAAAGAACCTTAGTTGTAGAAGAGTCGATACATGTGATTTTCGATGATAACCTCCTTCCTAGGAAGGATTCTTGTGATTATGATGATGTAGGAATCATTGAAACCATTGATGATGGACAAGCATCAAATGTGGATGAGGTTCCAAGCAATGAAGAAGCACAAGATCCTCCACTAGAAGCTTTAGGAAATGTAAAGCTTGAAGAAAAGGAAGTGAGCTACCCAAGGGAGTTCAACTATGTCAAAAGTGGTGAAATCTTGGGTGATCCATCCAAGGGGGTAACTACTTGTTCTTCTCTTAGATTAATGAATCATGTTGCATTTATCTCATGCATAGAGCTCAAAAATATCAATAAAGCCTTAGATGATGATTATTGGATTTTGGCCATACAAGAAGAGTTAAACCAATTTGAGAGAAGTAATATATGGACATTAGTTGATAGGCCTAGTAATAAATCTACTATAGGGACTAAATGGGTTTTTAGAAATAAACTAGATGAGAGTGGTAACATAGTGAGAAACAAAGCTAGATTAGTTGCTCAAGGTTACACTCAAGAGGAAGGAATAGATTTCGATGAAACTTATGCACCCGTAACTAGAATGGAAGCTATTAGGATGCTACTTGCATTTGCATGTTATCATGATTTCAAGCTTTTTCAAATGGATGTCAAAAACGCTTTCCTAAATGGTTTTATAAATGAAGAAGTGTATGTTGAACAACCACCGGGTTTTGAAAATCCAAAATTTCCAAACTATGTTTTTAAACTAACAAAAGCTTTATATGGTTTAAAACAACCTCCTAGAGCTTGGTATGAAAGGCTTTCAAACTTTTTGATAGAAAAGTGTTTTGAAAAGGGAAAGGCGGACACTATACTTTTTATAAAAAGATTTAAGAATGACATCTTAGTAGTTCAAATTTATGTTGATGATATAATTTTTGGATCTAGTAATGAATGTTATTGTCAAGAATTTTCTAAGCTTGTGCAAGGTGAATTTGAAATGAGCATGATGGGAGAACTCTCATTCTTTTTGGGACTCCAAATCAAGCAAAAGAATGATGGAACCTTCATAAATCAAGTCAAGTACATCAAAGATATGCTCAAGAAGTTTAGCTTGGAGCATGTCAAACCTCAAGCCACTCCTATGAGCTCATCTACTAAGCTTGACAAGGTTGAAGGAGGTAAGTGTGTTGATTCTAAGTTATATAGATCCATGATAGGTTCTTTGCTTTACCTTAACGCAAGTAGACCGGATATCATGTTTAGTGTTTGCTTGTGTGCTAGGTTTCAAGCTAGTCCCAGAGAATCACACCTTGTAGCCATTAAGAGAATTTTTAGGTACCTTAGAGATACACCTTATTTAGGTCTTTGGTATCCTAAAGGTTCTTCTTTTGATCTTTATGCCTATTCGGATGCGGATTATGGAGGTTGTAAGATAGATAGGAAAAGTATTTTCGGAATTTGTCAATTCCTAGGTAGTATGCTCATATATTGGTTCTCTAAGAAACAAAATAGTGTAGCTCTATCTACCACCGAGGCGGAGTACATATCCTTAGGGAGTTGTTGTGCACAAGTTTTATGGATGAAACAACAACTCTTAGATTATGGCATTAAGGTAGAAACCATTCCCCTCAAGTGTGATAATACTAGTGCCATATATCTTACCAAAAACCCCATTCAACACTCTAAAACCAAACACATAGAAATTAGGCACCACTTTATTAGAGATCATGTGTCCAAAAATGATGTTGCTTTAGAGTTTGTTGACACCTTGAATCAATTAGCGGACATCTTTACTAAACCTTTGGATAAGGAGCGTTTTGGGACCCTTAGGAGAGACTTAGGTATAACTAGCCTATCTTGACTTCCTAAGTGTCATCTTTTTGCTTATCTTGCTTGAATCTTGATTTAGATCATGCTTATGTTGTTTTTGTATCTTGATGCTTCTATTCATGTTACTAGAGGGAGTATGAACTTGTTCATGCATAATAAACATGTCATTATATCATATGCATACTTCTAGGGGCTTTAGAGACTCATTTCTAGTACTTTTAGTAGCCTAAATGCAAAGCAAAGGTCGAAGGTATCGATACAGCTAACCCTTGTTTCGATACCTGTTCATCAGCCCATCTGGGTTTGTGTTTGGGAAGAACAGGTATCGATCCTAGTTCCGATACCTGTGTTCCGATACCAGCTTCGAAACAGGGTATTTCGATATCAGTATCGGTATCGATACTCAAAGACAGAAGTTGTTTTAAAACACTTTAAACCTAATTTTAATTTCATTAAAACACTTCTAAATTTATTCCATAAAACCCTAGTCAGCCCCTCCTATAAAATCCTCTCAATTTCGTTGTTCTTAACTCAAAATCTCAATGATTTCTTTGAGGGTTTTGATTCCAATTATCAACTCCAACACTATATCATCAATCCGTGCTTCACAATCAATCAAATTCATCCTAATCCATACTCAAGGTATATTTCCGAAAAACCTTAATTTCGTTTGGATTTAGTTTGTTAAAATTTAGATTTTGAACATATTTTAAATGTCTTTTGTATGAGTTTTGATAATCCTATGAAATTGTTTCAAAATACCAATTCTTTTTAATCGAATATAAATCCTTATTCGTATAAGTTTTTCAATGGTTTTTCAAAAAAAAAATTGATAAAATTCTTAAATACCTTGAATTGTTAGATTACCACATAGGATTGAATTGGATTAAAAGCATACATGTTTTATTAAAACTAATCCAAAATTCTTGTCTTAAATCCTAGATTATGGCACCAAAGAAGCGATCTCGTACCAAAGTCGGATCTTCATCATCATCTCGTGTTGCACGAGTTGATTTTGAGAAAGTCTTTGCCAAGAGTTTGGACGATAATCGTCGTTTGGACAACTATAATCTTTTCCGAAGTTATCCTCTCAAAAAGGAAAGATGTGTGGACGTTCAATTCATCACTTCATACAAATTTCCTTTTAAATACTATGACCGACTCATCGAATGGAAGTTCTTGAGGTTTCTCACCCATACCGATAAGTTCTTTCCAACTTTTGTCCTTATCTTTTACTCCAATGCCAAATGTATTTTTATCTCCGGACAAGAGCAAAGTAGTGGCTATTGAATCCTATCTCATGGGCAAGTCCTTCACTATTAATGTCTCTACTTTTCTTGATGTTTTTGGTCTTGAGGATAAGGGTGTTGAGGATGAAGATTCTCTTGCTCCTTTCACCAGATCGGTTACATCTCTTGACGCACATGATCGCTTTCTCCATCTTATCATCTCTTAGTGGATTCGTCCATCAAATGGTAGATATTCTCGGATCTGTCAAGTTGATAGCTTTTGGATCACATGCTTCCGTGATGGTATTCAACCTAATCTTGCTCGGATCGTCTTCTCGGACATTATATGGCATGTCCAAAACCGTGCTACCCCTCTTGTTCAATCTTTTCCTTATGCTTGCATTCTAACACCATCTTTTTGCATTTGGAAATTGATTGCTCTTTTGACAAGGTGGGATCCTTGAAAGAGCTCATCGGAGAAACTTCACTCAACCGTGCTCACTTTGTTTATGTTTCTAATGGTGAGTGGACTCGAGGTACTCCTCCTTCTCCTCCTCATGCTCCTATTGATCCGGAACCTCTTCATCAATTTGACATGTTGACCTTTCTCACAATGAGGTTCGATTCTCTAAACGCCCGTTTAGATTCCATGGATGGAAAACTTGACACTCTTTCTACTCAATTCAATTCGGGTTTCGATGCCATCAACACTAAGATGACGAGCCTAGAGACTCAAGGACACTCTTTGAGAGTATCTCTTGAAGCTCTTCGTCAAAGTCAAAGACTCAACAATGATGGTAATCAAGATCAAGAGGAAGAAGAAGAAGAAGAAGATGAGGATGATGATGATGAACTCGATGGCGATGACAAGGCCGATGATTGATCTTTGATCTTTCTTATGCTTTGCTTTTAGCTCTTAGGACTAGTTATGATGCATTCATATTAGAATTTATGCACTTATTTCCCTATGTTTTGTTTTTATTGTTGTTTGATTATTTTTGGATACTTTGCTTGCTATGGATTATGTTTGCTATGAACTTTTATTATCCTTAATGTTATGTTTGCTTTAGTTATTACTTTGGTTGTCATTGATTTTGATCTAACAAAAAGGGGGAGAAATTTTTATGTTCTTAAGTTTCGAAAACCATCCATCATTTTTTAAAGTATCACATATTAAGGGGGAGTCTTTCAAATATTATTCCAAAACTTAAATGGTTTTGTTATATCAAAAAGGGGGAGATTGTAAAACTAAAATTGATTTTGATATAACAAACAAATACAAGGACTATTTTGAAATAAATTTTTAAGTCCCTAAGTCAAAATTTGATCTCTAAGTCAAAACCAAGAACTTTAAAATACTCTTACAAGCCATTTTTATACGAGGGTATCGATACCATGAGGACAGGTATCGATACACCTGGGATTTTTTAAGGCTTGTTCTTGAGATCAAGAACAGGTATCGAAACAAGGTTCGATACCAAAAATTTCTGTCAACCCATGTTTCGATACTGGTATCGAAACACCTTGGTTAATTTTCAAATTATTTTTTAATTCAAAAATATGACTCCTGGTATCGATACAGGTATCGATACACCCTTAATCCCAACGGCTATTTTCAAGCATTAAATGAATCGACCGTTGGTGTCAGTTAATTTTTTATTAATGGTTGGCCTGTATCGAAACAAGGTTCGATATCGAGCATCACAAAAACTTTTTGTATCGAAACAGGTATCAATACACCCCTTATTAAATGCACAATGACTCTTTCTTTTCTTGGCATGTTTCGAAACAGGTACCCCGTGTTTCGATACCACCTGCTGCAGAGTGTATTTATGATGGAAAGATGAAGCTCCAACGTCTATATTTACTTTCCCAACAACCTCAACGGTTAGAAATCAATGAGAAGGTATAAAAAGAAGCATTTTCAAAAACTTTAAGCAACAATTGAACCTCAAGCAACATCCAATCAAATCAAATTTAACTCCAAGCACTTATTGTATATCCTAGCCTCCCAACTTGTGATCTTAATTTGATTCTTGTAATTCTTGAGTTTGAAGAGAGTTAATTTGTATTTTGGGGCATATATTTCTTGTGAGAAGATTTCCTTTAGCCCTTTCTATCTCTTGTAACTTCTTGTGAGGTTAAAATCAATTTTGGATAAAAAATTGATTTATTTGTAAAGGTTATCCCTTGAACCTAGAAAAAGGTTGAATTCAATAGTGAATTGGTTGAAAATCCTTAGTGGGAGCTAAGGTAGTGGATATAGAGCTTGTTCGAAGCTTGAACCACTATAAATTCATTGTTCTTCAACTTTTGCATTTTTACCGAAAATTTTATCCCACATTTTTTTAATTGTCAATTCACCTCCCTCTTGGCCATCTTACAAGATTGATCAACTCAACATACTTTAAGTTTAAATGTATGTTGTTGATTGGTTTGGTATGTTTGGTAGCTTAGGGGGTCTTTAATGGTGGATCATGACATTATTGATGAACTTCCGTTATTAAAGTCTAAACACGTTTAGGAAAGTTTCCCTATTGTCTATGATCAATTTGATATCAAATGTGTTGAATTTGGATAGAGTTCTAAGTGTTTGAAGATGCAAAACTGCATATTTCGTGCAGGGGTATCGAAACGCGGGCTGGGCGTTCTAATACCGAGTCGTCCAGTGAGGTTTTCGATTCAATACCCGTATCGAAGCAGGTAGGTCCTCCTTTGTTGACTTTGAGTTTGGTCAAGGCATTTCGATACCCCCTTTTGTTGGGTATCGATACGAGTCTTTCGATATCCTTTGGTGAGGGTATCGATACCTGACTTTTCGATACATCAAGTAGGGGTATCGATACCCCAAGGCAAGTTAGCCCAAGTTCTTGAGGATAAGTGATAAAGTCTCGTAATGCTATCCTAGAAGTCCCTGAGAGTTTTTTAAACTTTAAAATGAATATTAAATCCGAAGATAGCCTCATGACCCCGTTTAAGAGATATTTGAATAATAAATGGAGTCTAGTGCTATAAACCGATATGTGGAACCATTAAGGGTTCGGTGTGACATGTTCGAGTCATGTGGCTTACTAGAAACCTTACTTAGTGCTGATGGGTTACATATAGTATTTTATATACGAGATATGATACCTAGTAACCTTGCTTAGTGTTGATGGATTACTAGTGATATATATATATATATTATGGTAAAACTGATAACCTTGCTTAGTGTTGATGGGTCCTTACTTCTATACTACTATGAGGTGATATAGACACTGTTATATATATATATATATTATATACGAGATATAATTACGGGATAAGAACTTGAGATGTTGTGTGGTCTTCTCTTGTCATGGATATGCTATGTGTCGATAATATGTCATCATGATATCATATGTTTAGACGGTTATGGTAGCGCTAACGTACTCATGTCATGTCATCATTCATGTTGATATGCTTATTTTATGCTATGCTTGATGTGGACCGATTGGTCGAGTAACCACTGAGCTTTAGTAGCTCAGCGTTCGAACTGTGTTTTCGTGCGTAGGTTAAGGAAAGCTTTCAGAGGAACATCATTGTGGTGAGTTCAACGTCGACATCTATTGTCAGAGTACTGTTATTAGGCATAGTGGGAATATGTACTTGTAGGACCCTATATGTGTAATTTGTAACTCTGTTTTATTTATTGTCGAATGCTTTTGAACGGGTTGTAATATTTTGGAGCTTCACTACTTTATCTTACTCGGATTTATGTTTTAATGGATTTGGATTTTATTATATTTTATGGTGGAAATGGATTTAGACTCATCTTTTTGGTCTTTTGAAAAAAAAATTTGAAATACAGGTTTTGGGCCAGAGGCCCAATGTGGCACCGAATTGAGGGTGTTACATATATAATAATTTTGGTTAACTCGATTAATTAATTGATTTTAAACCAAATTAATCATTGATTGAATTGTTTACATAAAAAATAACCGTTAATCGAACTTAACTAAAATTAACCGACAAAATTAATCTAAAAATTAACTTGGTCAATTAATTTAGTTAAACTTGAATAATGCATGCTTTTATTACCTAGTTAAGCTCAAATTAGAATTTGGGTAATAAAAATTCCGAGGCATTTACACTAATTCTTTTATTCTCTTTTTAGTTTTTTGTTCTTGTTGCTCGAGTGGCTAAGAGTAGTCACTCTAGTGTTATTGAAGCTTCCGCATACTTGAAGTCTTAAGAGTTTCTATAAACTTTTACCTAACAAGAATTCCCGCAAGACTGATTAGAGGTTGATTTAAGCATAAAGATTTGACTAAATAACATTACGAAACATTTAAAATTACACATTCTATACGAGTAACTAAATTTTACGTACGTGTTAATCTTGTTATCAATATAACTATTGTTGATAAGATTTAAATTTTTAACAAAATTACCTTAAAAAGACAGTTTAGTTTTGTAATAAACAAGCCTAAGATGAAGTTGGCATGTAGGAAACGGTCAACGTGTTGCTGTTTGTACATTTTAGTTTTGACACAGCCCTCCCTTGACACAAGCTGCACTAAGATTGAATGACACATTTGCCCTTCCTTGACACAAGCTACACTAAGATTGAATGACACATTTGCCCTTCAAGGAATCCAAATGGACTGGGTCTGTCTCTGGGTAGAGTCGGTAAAATAGATTAAAACGAGGTAAAATTAAAATTATTATAAAAATTATAAAAAATTTAATATCGATGTTTTTTTATATATTAAATTTTTTAAAAATATAATTTTTTTATATATTAAATTTTTTAATAATTTCGACTCTGACTTATTTTAATCTCTTACCTTAAAAAACCCATTGTAAAATTCGTAAAATGAATTTTATATGAAAATTTAACTTCACAATTAATAAAACTAGTAAACCAATAAAATTTATTCTTTAATTTTAAAGTTGATATTAAAAAATAACCCTTGATACTTAAATATCGTGTCAATTTGATTGTAAACCTAAAATATTCAAAAATAAAAAGAAAAAGATATTAAGAATTATATATAAAATATAAAAAAATCATCCTCAAATTTGTTTTAATCATTACAATTTTAAAACATTTATTTTTTTATATAAATATGATAATTTAAAACTTCATTTCTCACCATTTTAATTATCGATACTTTATTAAACATAATAGTCCTAAAAGATAGCCTTGCATATTTGTCAGCAAACATTTTTTTATAAAGTTTATAATTAATAATTAAATTATATTAAAATAACTACATCAATAATTGGAATCTCATGAAAATCCGTATAAATCTATCAAACATGTCATACTCTAAATCCAGTGAAGTTCGCGATCGATTGTTGGTTGCTATGGAAGCAACGATGTCTGCGTGTGTTTGACCCGAACAACGTAATGAAAGGGGATACAGTAATAGTCGGCCAGAGGCTAGCAAACGATGTGCAGAGTTATTTTTCTGTTTCGAGCGTGTTGCGTGGTCCGAATGCTCCAAAACAACAATGGGGTTACCCAGATCGGGGATAGGTTAAGGTCAACGTGGATGGGGCAGTTGGTGGCGCGACGGCTATGGCTTCTACCGGGGGTGTCATTCGTGGTACAGATGGTGAATGGTTATTTGGCTTCGGGTATAGTATTGGGATTTGCTCGGTTCTGTTATCTGAATTATGGGCAATACATGATGGGTTGGTCCATGCATGGAAGTGTGGTTTTCGTAGAGTAATTGTTGAATCTGATAATGGTTAAGCGGTGGATATTTGTCATCGAAATACCAAGGCCTTACAAGGTGCAGCGATTGTGGATTTGGTGTATGATTTGCTTGATAGGCGATGGGAGGTACAAGTGAGGCGGGTGAGTCGACAACTAAACATGGTTGTGGATTATCTTGCTAGGATGATGAGAGGTAAACCGATTGAATTGTGTACTTATAATACACCACCTATTGAGGTTATTCAGCTAGTCCAGGCTGATTTGGTCCCTGATTAATGTCTTGTTTTCTTGTAGCCGTTTGTGGCACTGATCTTGTAAGTACTTGCTTGTGCACTCTTTTTCCTCCATTTAGGTTTAGGGAGGTTTTTTAACGAGGTATAAGCGTGTACGCTTCTTTACCCATAAAAAAAATCAAACCTACTGATTTAATATTATTAACTTTGAATATTATTGTCTGTTAAATACTATTAAATTAATTATTAATTTTTTTAAAAAAATCATTATATAATTATATATTAAATTTTTTAAAAAATTAAATTTTATTAATTAATTTAATCATTTTAATAATATTTAATATTAATGATATTTAACCGTGTTTGATACAAATGATAGAATTTTTCTTAATTTTATTATTCTTTTTCCAAAGAACCGTACATGTAGAAGGGGACAACAAGTGCTTATTTTAAGAAAATCATTGTCTTAATGCTTAATCTCCATTGGTTAAAAAATTAATCAATAAAAAACATTACGTTGAAACAGCTTGGAATACTCCAGAATGTCCGAACACAAGCAGACAAGTAAGGTTTTATATAAAATTAACAATATTAATGCGATTATATACACAATAATTCAAGTGTATGTCACTATTATAAAAAATCATTACTTTTTTCTTAAAATATATTTGATAATCGATTATATTATTATTATTATTATTATTATTATTATATATTTTATTTTTAATATAAAATTAATATTTTTTAGACGTGATATTTTCTCAATTTGATCTTATAACATCCTCGTTACGAATCATCCGTACTCGTAATAGGTCACTTATCACAATTGTTCATTATATCCACTCTATTCATGGTCATGAACACTTGATGTGAAATCATACAGTTAAATCGTAAATGACGTCTGATTTCACTTGTTACACAATCATTACTCTTTAAAAAAAACGTATCTAATAAGATGTACAGTAACATTCTTATATATCTCAATACCTCTATTTTTTATATAAAATTAATATTTTCATTTTTTTCAGACATAATATTATTAATACGATATTATTTTAGTTCATATAACTTAAAATATAATATCAATTTTATAAAATAAATATCAATTTAATGAATATTCCCGTTAAAATCACAATAATTTAAGTAAAACAGAAAATCAAGACATAAAAATAAAATACAATTAAAAAAGCTAAATTAATAAATAAAATAAATATTAAAACAAAATAAAATTATATAATTATTAACCATAGAGTAGTGGATACACACGGCTTTTAAGACCAAGTCAGCCGCCATTACTGGTAAAGGCCTTCTATATACAACTCGTGTTGATACTTTCCCACCATCGTTTTTAGAAAAAAACGATCTTAAAAAAGGCTTAAAATTGTTTTTTTATAAAAATTATAAAAAATTTGGTATACACTTTTCAATATATACCAAAATTTTTATAATTTTTATAAGAAAAACGTTATATACCGAACTTTTTATAAAAACTGTAAGAATTTCAATTATAAACCGATTTTCTTATAAAAAGTATAAAGATTTCGATATACATCGTTTTTCTTACAAAAGTTACAAGAATTTCGGTATATACCGAAAAATGTGTACCGAATTTCTTACAACTTTTGTAAGAAAAATGGTACGGCCTTTTTTAGACTTTTTTTAAGGCCGGCTTTTTTTAGAATTTTCCATCATCATATATTTAAAAATAAAATAAAAAATATATAATATAAAAAGAAATAGTTTTTTTCAAACACAATATTTGAACAATTACTCGTGTTCAAAAATAAAATTATTCGCTTAAATGACTTAAATATATTATCATTTTAAAATATAATATTAATTATTTTATTTCTCAAAAATATTATACTTTAGACAACACTTATAAAATCGGATTCTAATAGATTTAACTATAAACAATAACTGAATTAAAAAATAAAAATATTATTTAAAATCTGAAATTTTTGTTACCAATTTTAATATTTTTTATTTTTATTAATTTTTTCATAATTTAAAATTATATTTTAATAAATTTAACTTCACTTTTACGTATAATCAATAATATTTTAAAAACAATTTAAATAAAAAGTTTTAAACAATAATCTTTACGATTTTTTTAATTTAACAAAATCGTATCATAACCAATTGATTTTCACAAACTTTTTAGTTGAGGGAACGTTGATTCTGTAGCGGAAGGAATGGAAAATTTTTAAATTTGATTAGTAAAAATATAAGATAGCATACGTCTACTTGGGTTGAAAGACATGAAAATGAGAAGAATCATAGATTTTTACGGTGGTGGAGACTGGTCAAACATCACCGGTGGCGCCGGTCAATGGTTGAGATACTCTCTAAATTCTCTCTATAAAAGGTCTCTCGTTTTTGGTATTTGAATTTTGTGTTGAAGGGTTCTTTGGTTGCAGAATTGTTCTGGGTTTTATTTGTAGTTTGTTTGATTACAAAAGAAGCTGAATTTTTCTTTGTTTTCCTTTTCTGGATTCTGGGTTTTCTTTCTCAAGGTTTCTGGAGCGGTAAATGGCAGTAAGTGCATCTCTTTTTAATCTTCCTTACAGCTTCCTTTGATGTTTTGGCTTTGTTATTGCTTTGGTTTAGCTTGTCTATTATTCTGTTTGTTTCCTGAGAAAATTGCAAAAGGTTAAAAGAAAGACAGGGTTATGGTGTAATGGTGAGTTTTTTTAAGTGTTCATTTGGTTTCCTGAATCTTCTGAATTGGATTCTCCAATGGAAGATGAATTGGCAAGCTTGATTTAAAATTGACTAAAAAAGTTGTAATTACAGACAGTTGATTACTTTCTGCAATAATGAAACATTTTCTGTCTGATTTCTTTGTAACAAGAATAATATGTTTCCAGCCTCCTTTATTTGATCTTAAAAATGTTGTCTTTTAAGTTATATGGATGCTCCTCTTTTGTTTGTTCAAAAGTCTACAAGACATGTATTGTCAAGATCCATTGCATTGTATGTTTGATTCATTTTTAGATGTCGGAAATCGGAATTGTTTATGCTCCCTCTATGATCTGCTAATGTTTGGCCTCATTAATGATAAGAATTTTGTTTGTGTTTGATCTGTAACTAGTTTTTGTTCCGTTGCAGCAACGTTCTCGCGTACCGAAGTTTGGCACTTGGGAGAGTGAAGGGAATGTTCCCTACACCGCTTATTTTGATAAGGCTCGTGAGGGTCGAAACGGAGGAAAGATTGTGAACCCGAATGATCCCCAAGAGAGTCCAGATTTACATCAAGATTATGTTGCTCCAACTAGAGCTCCCCCTGCATCACGGACAAAGTCAGAATCGGATGAACCGGTTGGACATGGGCCTGGGAGGAGCAGGGAGGAAGGTGGCCTCAAACAATATGCAGACTCTAACATCAACCGCAGAGCTTCTGGGGACTCTACACCTTCTCGTTATGGTCGTGGAGTAAGTTCCGATGAAGCCCCAAAACGATCTATGAGAGCAAGCATTGGATCTGAAAACAGCATAGAGAAATCACCACTTCATCACCAGGCACGGGGCGCAGGGAGGGGTAGCATGGCATCACCTGCGTGGGAAGGAAAAGCTTCATACGATAGCAGCCATGGTACTCCGGGGAGATCCAAAATGAGGCCAAGCGCTAGAGGCAACGAAAGTGTAATTCATATTTATTCTTCCTTTCATTTTATTCTGTCATAAATGCATAAAACAAAAGTGTGCTGAGCATCTGCTGATGGACTTGAAATTGCATAGCATATGCATCCCGCTGATCGACAACTTGAGGTCTTCATGATTGGCAGCCTACATAACAGTTGCCTAATGGAAGCATTATATAATTTTTTATGATCTCAACTAGCATCATAAAGCATCAAAATGATAATGCATTATGCCCTTTTTGCTTCTCTCGGGATCGATTGTTCGAGCTTCTACTTTTTGTATATGCTCTTTCCCTTTCCCCGTATGATGACTCTTCTTGAGACGAACTGACCTGAATGTAAATATCTGTCAATTGTGTTAAGCTTGTTGCTAATAATCTGATTTCTGGTGTCACAGACTGATAAAGGTGCTGCTGTTCCAAAATTCGGTGACTGGGATGAGAAGAACCCGTCCGCCGCTGATGGTTACACTCACATTTTTAATCTGGTGCGAGAAGAGCGGAACAACGGAGGCAATACAACACCAGATGAACGATCTCCATACAACAGCACTGCCCGAAACCGGAAACCAACTAAGGGACGTGCAAAGGTATGCTTTCCTGTGACCTCACCAAGCACTTTGATTGATAGGCCATTAGTTTCTGAAAATCTTACACACATAAACGTTAATCCCGTGTTTCTTCATTTCCCCCAGGGTTGCTGTTTCGCCTTTTGGAAGAAATGAGGCTTACGGATTGTGCTACAAATTTGCTTGGAACATAGTAAATACATTGAAGGCTCAATCAAAGCCGAGAAATTTCAGTTCGGGTTCGTTACTTATTTGCACTATTTGTTTTCTTTCTTTTTCAAGATGAGGAACATGATATTCTGTTTGACATGTTTTGTTAGGTTCTATCCCATTTGTCTCTTAGATAATCTATTCTTGTAAACCACTTTACATTGCAGTTATTTTTTTGGTAAGAAATAACAGCAGAAGCAGGTTCTTTTATTGTATTCTAAATGTTCTGGTTAGGTTGTTTGATTTGAATTTAGTACCATGTTTTGAGCTTTGGAAATTTCCAGGGTGCTAAAGGTTGAATTTTTAACTCTTTTATCTGCTCAAAACAATTGCAATTCTATGTTGTGTATGCATTATACTGTTACCCAACGTAGGCGTTAGGTGATAACGAGCCTAACCGGTTTGAGAGCTAGTCGGGTTCGACTCAATCAAAACTCGATTCGAGTGAGTTTGATTTGAGCTCAGGTTTGGTTCGAGGTCTTAACGAATCGAACCGGACATACTTGAACTCGGCTCAAAAAGCTCGTTAACAGGCTCGGGATAATTATATATATTATATATACTACATATATACTAAAAATAATCTCTTTAACAAAAGAAAAGCAATAAAATAAATAATCTAAATGCTTTAGTTAGATCCTACGTGTTCATACAAGGACTGAGTTCTGAGTTTAATATAATTGTAATTTTTATCGAACAAGTTTTATCGAACAAGTTTTAAGGACCTAATTGTAATTTTTAGAATTTTGATACTCTAATTGTGAAATTAAGATTATCCATATTTAATTAAGTATATTTCATGCTTGCACTTAAATTTACAGCTTAATATAATGTCTACAAGTCATCTTTGGTAACTAAAACATGAAATTTTAAAGTTTAAATCAACCTATAAAATTGAGTCAAATTGAACCGAACCTGCGAGCCTAAATGAGCCTGACATACTTGGGCTGAGCCCAATTATATTATTTTGGAGTCTGAGCCTTGAGCCCAAACTAGCTAATTACAATGTTTCTAAGTAGAGCCTGCCATGCTCTGACTCGCTTCATCCCTAATTCAAGGCTTTGGTTATTTGTAAAATTTAACCAACTCAGTTGATGAATTCATTGAGTGATTTTAATAAACAGAAATATTCCCGTCCCCCTCCTATGTTGATTCTCTTTGTGCTCTCAAAATCATTTTCCACATTCTTGAATCTGATTCGGTCCGGTACTCGTGTTAGCCGGTGTCTTCTTTTCAAGAAATTCGAGAGTATTCTGCATCTGAATTGTGTTCTTCCTCTGAAGAGCCCGTTACTCTGCTTTCTTATGAACTGGGGGTGCCACCGTGACCTCCAGGAGGATCTTAAGTTAGGGTCAGCTGTGAGAGTTTTTGTTGTTGATAGTCATAGGCCGATTCATTTGCATAACTTGAGTGATCAGAGTGATCAGGTGGTTGTTCTTTATACTGATGATGATGAACGGTTGGCTGATCTAGCCTATGATTTTGAGGTTACGGAGTTGGCAAATGCCAGCTATTCATTGTATAATTCAGAGCTGGACAGTGAAGAAGATGAAGATAGCGAAAGTGAGGAGGAAGATAGGGATGGTTGTAGGAAAAGAAGATGATTATCTTCAGAAGGTGAAGAAGAATCAGTGTCGTGGCGTTTTAAGAAATTGAAAAGGGATTATTATCGGATGGGAACTTTCCATGGCAAGCCATCAGGGTGTGTGATGTATGATTTGTCACATTCTTTGAGGAAAAACACGAATGAGTTGCTTTGGCTGGCTTGTGTTTCGCTTACCGATCAGTTTGTTCACGAGAGGCTAACAGATGAGAGGTATGAAGCTGGGGTTATGGAGCTTCAGCAGCATATTAACAGTTTAGGGAATCTTGATGCTGTTAATTCGGCGACTCTTAAAGACGGTACCAAGGTTTGAGCACCTGATTCCTCAAGAATTGCCTATGAAGAACCAAGATTAATGTTGTTAAGAGAGTGGAATTTATTTGATTCAATGTTGTGCTCCTCATACATTGCCCCTAATTGAAGACCTGGAGTGATATGGCATGAAAAAGCTTAAGCTTCTTCTTGCAAGGATGGGATTTGCGCTTGTGGATTGCCAGCAGAAGTTTCAGTACATGAATCACGATGTGAAACAGAAGATATGGTATATGGGGTCACTGCACTGCTTGAATCATATGTGCAATCGGATGGCACATGTGCTTCGAAGCAGTTTGGAGTGGCATATGATGCGTTGTTGCTAGGTAATCCTGATAAGCTGAAATCCGGAATGCAACAAGCAATCAAGATTCAAAGAGCTATTCTTAGGCAAAGAAGTGATGCAATAACAAAGAGTGGCTGCAACGGGAGTGGGATAAAGTTTAGGTGGGTGAAGCTTGAAGATTCAGTAGACACAAAGCTGCTGTGTCAACCCCAGGCTCTTACCAAGTTCTGTTATTTTCTAATGGATGCTTTGAAGGAGAAAGGACCAAAGCTGAAAGCCTTTGCTTTGTGCCTGCATATTGCAAGAGCCATCTAAGGTGTTGATTGTTGGGGTCTGCAGGAAGCCTTGTCTCGGATCACTCAAAGGGAATGCATTCGGTCTAGCATTCAGGAAGGAAACCGGAGTCGAATTCTTCCGTGAGCTGTTTGAATCTTCATGGATTGTGTTGGATGCAGGTGTTGTTAGTTCCTTCATGGTCAAACTAACTGAAAAGCTTTGATGTAAAGCTTTCAATAGTTGGGCAATTGTAACTTTGCTTTGTCAAAATGAGAACATTTGTTATTTACTTTTAAGCATGTTTTAGCTTGTTTGAAATGATCCACTAATAAAAATCTATTTTCCTGCATATGCAAATGATATGATAATTCTGGTGACTAAAATAACACTTCTTGCATTGGATAGTAGAGAAGATTTGGAGAGATGGATATAAGGGGAATGTAAACATTCATTTATTTAGTGTAGATTCACTAAACTGGATATCAATCCTCCTAATTTACACTCTTAATGAACGTCTACAATGAACCCTGTAACAGCTGAACCCATCCCAATTCTTCATCCGTGCATAAAAAGGATGTTGTCAAAGCTACTTACCGGAAATCGGGCCTGAAAATGCAATTGTATTAGCAGTGTGGTTACTTGGATCCATGATAAGAACAACAGTGTGGTGGCTGAATCCTTCTCTTTTTCATCTTGAATCAGTCTGCACATTGTCACAACAAATTAGGTTGCACTAAATGCAGGTAACGAAAGACATTTTGGTATATATATATTTGTTGTTGGCTTTTAGGCATAATTAAAACATCCATCTCGGGGATGTAGATGTATGACCGATGCTTTGGCGTTGTTTGGTTGGAGGTGGCTGCTCTGAGTTGTTTCGTTTCTTCATGATTGAGGAAACTGTAGGGCTGTAGTAGTCGTTACTTCTTTGAGAAGTTGCCCCATGTGAATATGTCTTCTTTCCATGAATAAAGCTTCTCTGCTTTTCTAGCAATGCCCGGCGAGCAGCCGGGTTTCTTTGAGCAGCTCCCCATCTTGTGTAACCCACACAACTCTGGCTTCTCCCCACCTGCTGAAACTTTCCTTCTCTCGGACTAGTGTAGTTTCGACTCTCGGCTGTCTCGGCAGAGTACATGGTCTCCCCCTCACTGCTGTACCCATTATACATCTCAGGACGTTCTACTGGAGATGAACTAGATTGGACCTCGCTCTGGGCCCCGTTTACAGATGCCATTGAGCCAACATCAGCATCCTCACTGGGACTCACATGTAGTCTATTCTTGATCTGCTCTTCTTCTCTCAATGGACTTTCTGGAGGAAGCTCCTTCAAAGCATTCTCACCAGAATTCGGAAGCTCTTGTTTGGCAGGCTGCAAAACTACCGTAGTTTTCACAATCCTGGGAGGAAAATTTATATCCAAAAGTGGGATTTGGCCGATCTCTTTCTTCTTAAGAGGGACCGCGGTCAACTTTGGTGATTCATATATTTCAGGTGTTGGGATTCCTTGTACATGTGCAGCATGTGGATCAGAACATGGCGTCTCTTCTTCAATAGTGTTTACTGCAGCAGAACTGCTCGGTCCTGGTTGATCCTTACCTTTCATGATTATATTTGATGAAGATGGAGTTATGTCATTATCATCTCCGGTTGACTTAAAAACCTGGCGCATTGTGAAGGATGCAGAAGAATGTTCACTCTTCTGGCCCGAAGACATCAACCTAATAATTGGTAGCTTTGGTTTGGTAACTTCATCAAGACTACCTTCCCAATGCTGATTTAACCAATCACAAATGACAGGAATAGGAATTCCGAACTGCATAAGAGCATCTTTCTTACACGACGATGAGGATGAAGAAGTCATGGACGACTTGGTATTAGGAGAGGTTGCTAGCTTCATAGGATCACAAATCATAAATGCAAGGTTCCCATGCGAATCAAATCCTGCTGAGCCAGGGTTCCATATTATTCCATCAGTCGACAGTTTTATGAGATTGTCTGTGGCAATCACCACCTTTCCTTCACCTACTGTCACTTCTTGTTTCTCAGTGTAACCTAGAAGGTAAACGGCACTTCCTAGATATAAATTTGGTTTAGAACATGTTTTCAAGTAATGAGGTTGGTGCCCTTGGATGTTTGATTCTCCATCCAGGGCATCTAAGCCCACTATAGTTAGATCTAAAACAGAGCTGGTAATGAAAAACCTGCAATAAGAATGAAGATTATGAATTAAGTTTTGGGGGTTGCTAAATAAAAGAAGATTTGGAAAGAAATATTTCAGGACACCTGCCACCTGTTTTTCTTAGCCCTTGTATAACATCAGTAAATCACAGGAGGAAGAGGAACATCAATCATGAAACTATTAAGCCACAAAAATGGCCCAACCTAGAGAACAACCAGACTCACATTGTCTAGCTAGAGCAAGCCAATTAAACGGCAGGGATCGGACTATTTTTCCAATTTATTATCGAATATCAAGAATTTCCACGGGTTCTGCTACTTGTGAGTAAACTAAACAGGACATCACCTAAAGCCACCTCCACTTTATGACTTCCAAAGGGAAGAACTTGCCTTCAATAAAGGGACATGGGGTTGAAAGGCAAGGCAGCATACTCAAAGGGAATATTAGAATGTCAGGGTTGCATCAAGGGTTAGGTTGAGAGGTAGGAGTACTTCCCACTTCGATCCATAAAAAAGGTCAAAACTCCGGAGAAAAAAAAACAAAAAAAAGGAAACTATCAAGAAAAAATCCAATTTATCACATTAAAGATCGAATTTTGTTTTAGCTGGGACTGATAAATTATGAACATCACCATTGCACTGAGACAATGAAAATGGTAATGAACAGTAAGTTACCGCTCACAAAATCAAGAATCACAGATGACTACTGTATATATATATTTCCATTTCTTGTGTTGCACATCGAATAGTTGAAATAAATATCATCCAACATATTTGTAAACAAATCAAAGGAAAATGTGCCGTCACGTGTGACACATATGGAAAAGAAAAAAGAGTAAAGATTTGGGATTAGCATGAGAGCAGCAAAGCCTAAGAATGCTGATTTGCTACACAATCCAACCCCCCTGTGTGATCATCAATTAAAGTTACTATGACTCTTGAATTTTCCTCGGTTGCACTTATGTAATAGACAGCGACCCTTGCATTAAACTAACTTAGCAATGAAAACTGAATTAACCCCTTCACTGAAGAAACTCAGATTATACTAATCACACCCTCAAGCATAAAAAATTTTCGAAAAATTAAATAAATTAAACAAAATAATCAACACCTCAAGCTAAAACATCAAATCAAAAAATGAATCCCAGTTTTCATATCTTCTAGTTAAGATGAAGTTTTACAATCCTTAATTTAACTTCTAGGTGAAAAATGAAGCACAAATTGCAGTTATATAGGCATTCCTGGTAAATTTATGAGGGCGAAATGTCAACAAAAATAGGAAGAACTAATAATTTGAAATTAGAACAAAGATCAATAGAGAATGTTCTTTTAATAATGTAAACTTTACAGCTAAAAGTTCTGCCATGTAATGATATATAATGAGCAGAAATGGTAAAGGCAAATTAAATACCTCAATCAAATCTGAAAGCTAGGAATTTTACTAAGTAAGAAAATCAATTCTACAACCATCAATCTTGGACCCACGTTTCTTTAATCAACTAATCGTGATTCAATGGAATTAAAATTCCTCTTTTTTCTAATTATAAACCGGAAAAAATGAAAAAGGAAAATTACCTGTGAGGAACGAGAGTAGCAGCAACGCCGTTTTGGAGCCGGATCTCGGAGCTCTCGGCAGCAGCTACAGAAGGGAGGTTAACGTGAGTCGTTAATAGAAGGTTCCGGTGGATAAGGAATCCGGTAACTTGGATTCCATCACCAGAGGCGCTGGTAATTCTGGCCATTGCCGGAGCTTTACTTGAGAAAATGGTTCCCTTCATTCTTTCGGACTTGCTTACTCCTTTGCAGAAACACCATGATTCTCTTAAACCACCCATTTTTTTTCTTCAAATTATCAATGCATCAACGAATCGAGAGAAATGGGGGTTTGGGTATTTTTTATATATCAAAGGGTTGGATCTGGAGATAGTAACATTGAAGTATTGAAGGTGTCGGAGTAAAAAAGTAATGGAAATGTAAAGTGTTCGACAAAATGCTTCACTGAGAAAGAAAATAGAGCTATGGGAAGTGAAGGGTGAGACGAGATGGTCGTGAAATGAGTAAAGAGAAATGGGATCTGGAGGGCTGTCGTTGAGCTGGAAACTGGAGCTTTTTTAAAGCTTGTTCCTCTGTAAAACGGTGCGAGAGACCTGGAAATGGGAATGTTGAATTAATTGCGTTATAAAAAGCTGCTGTTAATTTATTATTATTATTATTATTATTATTATTATAAGGTTAATACAATTTGTTACCTGAATTTATTATTATTATTTTTACCAATGTAATCTTTATGTTTTTAATTATGAAATTGATGTTATTTAATTATTATAATTATAATTTTAGTAAATCTATCATATAATTAGTAAAAAATATTTTACTAATTATAATTACGTGGTGAGAGAATGAAAACAAGAGATTATTTGTTTAAAAATTATAATTATGATTCGAACTTGTGAGGCAAAATATTATAGGAATAGAGTTGAAAATGTACACATTATTATTGTGTAGAGATTTTTGGATAGATTAAATTGGTCGACAAGGATAAATCTAAGAAGGCAGTTATAATACGACTTGTATTGAGAGGTTTCATTTATTACCTGTAGCGTGAACGGAACAGTAGATTATATGGTAAAAGACCTAATTCAGTGAAACCCATCCTTGGAATTATTAAATTGAATGTACAATGAAAGTTTTTTAATAGGTACGATGTTTAGATTTTAATATTTTGTATAAATTTTTTGTTACTAAATACATTTGACAGGTTTGTATTTTTAATTAACATTAATAAATTTGTCTGTGTTTTTTTTTTTTTTGGATGAAATGAAATTTTATTTATTAAAAGATATATTTTATTTTATTTTCAGCCATGAATCATCTGTCCATAGAACAAAACATGTGATGTGTAATAATTGCATGGAGAAATGTAAGAATTTCGGTATCAAAGAACAAAGACTTTTAATACCCATTTTTATAAACTCAGGTTGACCCGAGTTACAACTCAGGACAGACAGACCATATGACTTGGATTCATGCATAGGTAAACTTTAGAGTTTAAACTGTGAAGCTTAAAAAGATTAATGACTAATGGTGTAATTTTACCATTTTGATGACATATAACGAACATATTTTCGAATGTTAAGTGAATATGTTCACAAACACTAAACAAACGAACATGAACGTAGCAATTTCAAAAATATATAAATGGATATAAATAGAGTCTTATTCGTTTAAATTCGATTCATTTACACCTCTAATTATGATACAAGAGTAACTGATACGAATATGGCTATTTTTTTATATTTCTCTATATTTAAATGACCTTTCGAAGATATAATTGAACACATAAAAAATCGGACACAAATAATTCATAATAAAATAAGAATCCGAATAACACAGGAGATCAACTCCTTTTATAGGTAACTTTTTCTAAAATAAAATAAGTCTGTAAATTTTTCTTTCTTTGCTGCTGACTTCTGGCCATTAGTTTAGTCCCAATGGATCATACAGGAAAGACTGGAGCTTTGTTGAACATGTTGGGAAGGGACGAGACGGCCGGACACGACTTCTCCGCCAGTTGCTGCAACTCTCCCACAACACTCAAATTTTGACTTTAACAAACTCATGTTTCATAGGGAGATTTGGGGTTCAATTAGTCAAATATGGTTATGTTGTTTTGATATTTGTGGAGTATTTATATGTTTATTATTATATATGGTAAAAAAGTTTAATGTTAAAAAATGTTTAATTGGATAGTAGTTATGGAGAAATTATATTATGGGTAAGTCTTATTATGGAGAAATTATTCTATGGACCGATTCTACCACGTCATCTATGGTTCTTAAGAACAAAAAACAAATCCACGTCATCATTTTTTACACATCATCTGCACACTCATAATTTTAATTTCCAAACCATCTCTCTAAATAAAATATATTAAAATTTAAAAAAAATGATGACGTGAATTTGTTTTTTAATTAGGGTTTAGATTTTAGGGTTAGGGTTAGTGTTAGGATTTATGGTTTAGAGTTTAGAATAAAAAACAAATTCATGTCATATTTTTTTAAATTTTAATATATTTTATTTAGAGAGATGATTTGGAAATTAAAATTATGAGTGTGCAGATGATGTGTAAAAAATGATGACGTGGATTTATTTTTTGTTCTTAAGGCCATGGATGACGTGGTGAAACCGGTCCATAGAATAATTTCTTCTCATCATGTCATTCATAGGACCAACCACTAAAAATCACTTATTTCATTATCTTTTTTCATGTCATATTTTTTAGGTGAATTTTCACTTATATTTACTGTTAATTTATTTTAAAAACAGTTTTTTTAAGTAAAGATTTACTTAAAAAAATATGACATAAAAAAATTGATGAGATTAATAATTTTTAATAATTGATCCCATAAACACGTGGTGAGACTTGCTTGTAATATAATTTTTCGTAGTTATGGACTTTATTTTTTAAAGCAATTTATATTTTATTTTAAATTAAAATAATTCTTTTCAAAATAAAAATTGTTAATTAATTTTTAATGATTTCAATAGACGTGACATGACAATATCAAATAAATAAAAATATTTTAATTTTAAAAAATAATATTATTTAAAAATCATTTTATAAAATCATTTTTCTATTGATATATTGTTATTTTAAATTATTTATCATTAATTAATTGATATTTTTTTATATAATATTTTAACTATTTTTTTAACTTTATGACTAAAAAATTAGAGCTCCATACATGCCATCATTTTTTTCCTTTATACTATTTTTAATCAAAGGATTAACCATATAATTCGTATTTTCTAAAAATAACTTTAATCTATTGATTCCATTTGACTGAGGATGACAACTCATTAAGATAGATAACCTGGATTGTTAATATTAAAAAGCTATAGTTTAGGATGTCAAATACGGAAATGTAACATAATAAAATAAAATTTCCATTTGGATTTTCTTTTTCTTACGATCTAAACACGAGCCATCTAGGATGTTTTTAGAGGTCGCGGATTCGAGCATCAATAATATCAGTAAAGTGATTGAGCGATCAATGTCTAATGATTGAGCGTATACTCTAAAACAGATACCACTATAATTATTATTAGCTGATTAAAATAATTTCTAGTTAATGTTAAATCCTAAGTTTAATTTTGAGAATATGAAAAAAAAATCTCTAAATTCTACTCCCTCCATCCAAAAGCAAAAACTTTGGTCCCTCTCTCAACGGCTGATTTCCTTCGGGTCCCTCAATCCTAAAACAAAAATGCCCCGGAAAGTCTGATCTCTGTCGACAACAATTTGTTCTATTATGCACCACAACCCTAAACCTATAAACCCTAACAGACAAATCTCATATGAACGCTCATTTTTTCCCTCTAGATGCTTATGCAACTCTTTTACAAATTACTACACTGTAAATCAAAAGTTAAAGTCTTTTACCGTGGCGGGTGTCTCACACGGCCACCGTTACTACTTCCCATGTGCTCACTCCTCTGATATCCATTGCCTCGGTTGAAATATTCTGTATCCAGCCCCATGACCAGATGAAGGCCGACCTCGGTTACCTGCATATGAACAAGAGTCTTGTTATAACACGCAAAAATATATCTACACTATCATTTATCAAAAATTGGCAAAGCTCAATTCTACTTTCCTCTAATAACACCATGGATTGGTTTACCATGTGAAAAATCTATCACTCCAGTCATCTTCACTGAATCACGTTGACAACTTACTATAAACTTAAACATTAAAAGCAACTTACCTCGAGAAGTAGATCGTTTTTCCTCGACAACTGCTTTACGTCCACCGATATTAATAGGTGAAGCCTGAGAGATGTTCGACAGATCAAAATAAATAAATAAAGATGTAGATTTACTGCACCAAAAGAATAAGAAAATACAAGTAATGCATCATTTATTCCTGGGACAAAAATAAACAGGTGTAACACTGGTTAGAGAACAACAAAAGTATATAAGAGATTAAGTTATTTCTAACAAAATAACAGTAGGTTCACTTAAAATCTAGGCAGTCATAACTTCATTCATTCAAGAAATTTTAGAGACATTCAATTGGAAATCCTGCCGTATGCTGAAGCAAAACCTGTATGTGTGCTTGGGCAAAAGCAAGTTCAGAATTGCAGAACTTGTTACAACCCGGTGCCGCAAAATAGATCTCTAAGCACATAACTAAATGGCATTATAACCAAAATTAATGAAAAGGTCAGCGTAGAATGAAATTTGATAAATACCTCTATAGCACTTTGCACAGAACTAGACACTTCAAATTCCACGAAACCGAAACAGAACCCCTGTAGTGAAATACAGAAAATATATTAATCGAATATAAATTCTCAATCAAACACTTGAAATATACCTTATGGCATCAAACTTGAATACCACCACCCTTAATAGGTCCAAATTTCTTAAATTCATTCTCCAACATGCTAGGTGTAGCATTCAAAGGCAAACCTTTGATGTAGATAGAGGAACCCTCAACTGTGCATTATCAAAAGAAAAAAAAATTGAGTATACGATTCAGTCACAGAGATTCATAAAGAAATAAAAATATATATAATAAAGCAGATGAGAAATATATTGCATGCAGACTATTTTAAAATTGTGCAGGTATGAGAAAAACGTGTGTACCTTCAACATCTTGATTATTCCCATTTTCTACAACATAGTTGCTGGGAACCTGTACATCAGATGATGTTGCTGGAACACTCGGTGGTGCAGCAGGTCTTAGCTGCTCATGAGATTTTGCTGAAGATTTCACAGGGGAATGTGTAGGGATTGATGCAGGGATGACACACTCTTTCATCACCTTCAGCTAGAGAAATAATAGATGAGGCTAAAACTATCAGCTTAAAACAGGAACTATAAATACAAAATCAATACTAACAAATTTCACAAAAAGATTAGAAGTCTAAAATGCAGCAGAATGCTACTTAATACATACAATAGATGCATATGATTTCTTTGGTGCTTCCTCAATTTTGGAGTTGGAATCAGCAGCCATCTGTGAATCATCAAGAATCTCATCAACAACCTCGGCAACTGGAGCCTCCTCTTCATCAATAGAAGCATCCCCATCCTCAGAAGGATTGTACACTTGCCCATTGGCTTCTTCTGGCAATGTTTCCAATTGCTCAACGTGATTCTTAAGAGCATGTGAAGCATCTGCAGACGACCATTGTTAATCAATAGGAGGAAATTGTTATAATTCTTTGTTTCAGAGTGCATGTTACAGCTTACCTTGATCAGGAGCAAAAAAAGTTTCATTATAAGTAACTGGATTTCGGCTCTCACTTTCACATTTTCCATCATCAACATATCTAAATATATCATTTAAAACAAAATAGCCATTGTCCTGGGGAGCCAGAAAGAAAGTTTGAGTGAATTTCTGCTTCAGTTCGTGCTTTCTAGTTAAAATACCCAGTTACAAGAACAAGTACTCCTCCACTGTGAGAATCCTGTGAATCAACACTAGTAATCTCTGCTGTAAATTCTCCATATCCAAGCGCAAGTATTTTCTCATTGATGCCCTGGTACACAAATGAAGCACCACAGGTCAACTATACTAATCTAATTATTAAGCGTTTGATTATTAATAGATATAAAGAAAAATTGAATGATTGAAAATTAAGATGGTTAAAAAGTAAAATCATGAAGAAAATTTTCTTCATTAACATTAGTTTGCTTACTAAAAAATAAAAATTAAAAGAAAAATGTAATTTATTTTCCATTTATTGTTTGATATAGTTGAAAATTTTAAAAATAAAATAATTTTATTTTTTTTAAAAAAATTTATTTTAAATAATGTTATGCATTGTCGAACTTGTTTCACTTTTCTTTTATAAATGAAATATATGTACTCTTCTTTCATCTAAAATTAAGAAAAAAATTTAATGTGACGCACGATTATATTCTCTTATCGATAAAAAATTAAAAAATATATTTTAAATTTTTTATATCTAACACTATAAGAAAATTTTTAAGTTTTTTATATCTTATTATTATTTAATTCGTAATCATATATAATTAATATCGTTCAAACTAAACATGTTAAAATCTAAACCCAACTGATCCGGCTAGTGCCGGATGCACATTCAACTGAGGGTAGGTTCGTACCCACCTGAAATTTTAAAAATTTATATATTTAACTTTGATTTTTACAAATATTATCAATTAATCCTTAAATTTTTATAATTATGTCCACCCTAAAATTTTAAAATTTTTATAACGTATGCTTATCTTAAAATATATTTTAATTTGTGTCATCCTAGCATATATTTCTGGATCTGCCGCTGAATCCCACATTTCAAGTTTCTTCCTAAAAGAATTCCATACAAAGTTTATTACACAAGTCTGTTGTGGTTATGGCAGCTGGAATTAAACTTCAAAACAGATGAACTGAACTGATGTGTCTGTCCATTACATTGCCCAACAGTAACCTCTAAACCGGCATCCTCATTACTAGGTGGCCCTGCATAAAGCTGGAAAAATATAAAAAATATATATTAGCATTCGATACATTCATACTCGATAGTACTGAAGTAAAAATATTCTAAAAAAATATAATTAAAAAAATATAATTAATAGGATAAAATTTAAAAGAATTAAAAATTATGGTCAAAGGATATTAATTTTTTCAATGAATATTTTAATATAAAAACTTGGGGGAGAGATAGCTCAAAGATAATTTTCACATCTTTTACTGTTAATATTATTTATTCATTTTACTAATTCGATTCAAAATTTATGTAAAATTTTTTAAATTTTACATGGTGTAATTCAGGGACGGAGGCAAGATTTAGGGTTGAGAGGGCAAAAATATAAATATTTGGAAGTAGGGGACAAATTTTTAAAAAAATTTAAATAGGAGGACAAAAGTGAAAAAAATTCTTAGAGTAATTTGATCTCATCCTTATATATGTGTTATAAAACCTGTTTACACAATGTAAATTTTTTAAAGTTTTATAAGTTTTTCGGATGGTTATATGAGTGAGAATTATGACTAGGATCAGGGACGGAGTCAGGATTTGGGATTAAGGGAGGCAAAATATAAATGTTTAGAAGTAGGGGGCAAAATATAAATGTTTAAAAATAGAGGCAAATTCATAAAAAAAATTTAAAAGACTTAAAACATAACAAAAGTGAAAAAAAAAATTCTTCGGGGGGTGATTGCCCCTTCCCACCCCATGTAGTTTTCCTGGGGTTAAACATAAAATATACGAAGATTATCACATGAAAAAAGGTACGAAATTAATCTCAATCATCTATTTTTCCCATTATACGATCCAAAAAACGTATAAAACTTAAAAATAATTACGATGTGTAAGTGAATCCTGATCCTATATATATCCGATAGACAAAATGTGTTACCTCTTAATATAATAGTAACAAAAGTCCATCAAGATGAATGTTTGCACCATTTCAGCTAGGAGAGCCATGGGGAACCACAGATAACCATATCCAACCAAGAACAGATATCTCCCTCCGGTCTCATAAACCTTAAACACAGACACAAAGAACAAGAAAAAAAACATCAAACCCAGTGTCTAAAGTAACAATTCTGAATGTTTTAAACGTGTGGAAATACATATACAAAAATTAACCTGGATAACCCAATTGGCACATGCCAGGAATCTGGCAACGCCAAGGGCAAACACATAATGCGACGTGAACGGTTCGATCATCTGAAAAATCGAATAAAATATCAGAAAATCATATATTATTTTAAATTATTAAAATTAACGATTTGAAAGACGTGTAAAACTTATATTATACGCTACGTAAATGAAACCTTTGCGTTCTGCATCATGCGAAGTTGTGGCATCACTGAAACTGCTTCCAAGTAAACACAAAACGCCCACAAAATTTGACTGATGTGTGTGTTCAGGTATACACCATGAGGGTGGATTAACAAAGAGAGTAGGGCACAAGGAACCACCTACACAAAAGAAAATAAAAAATAAAATTAAAAAAAATATATTATTTTTTCTTGTATTTAACTAAAGTAAATATTTTAAGATAAAAATTGTGTCTTAATTTTGTTAGTAATTTATACTTTTGAGAAGGGGAGGTGAAATTTACTTAAATATTCTTGTCAATATTTTTTTCTAACATCGACAGAACTAAAAAATATTTAAGGCGGACACGTATAAAATTTTAAAATTTTAAGGTGGACACAACTTATAAATATTAAATAAATAATTAAAGACCAACTCATAAAATTTTAAAAAATTGAAGGTAAATATATAAACTTTAAAAAGTTTAGTGTAGACTCAGACCTACCCTTTACTATGAATACATCCGCCATCCACTATACGAGGACACCTAAATTATTTTCGAAAATATTATTGTTTTTACAATAACTTAAAAGACAGATTCAGTTGATTCAAACTTTAAACAGTAATCGAAATAATTCGAATAAAAATATCAAAGAAGACATCACGAGGTTTCAATTTCAATGCAAAACACTATTCAAAATTGGATACTCTTGACTCTGACTTTAATATTTTTGATTTAAAAATTTTGTTTATCGTTCCAAATCAGATTCTTTTGACTCCGACTTCACTTTTACTATAAAAGCTATTATATTTCTAGAAATGAACAAGTACGAATCATAACTTTTTTTTTGAAAATTAATAATCATATTTTTAAAAATTTATCGATTTTAAACTCGCAACTTAAAAAAGAAAAAAAAGAGAAAGGTGACATGTCCAAGTTTATGACTAAAATTAAAGATAGGGAATTTTGCAATTACCAAATAGTATATTGGAAAATTATCCATCTCCTTGATGTAGGTGGACTTCAACTTGAACCGAATCATGAAGATAAGCCAGACAGTGAAAACAAGGGTGGCGAAATCCAGAAATGTATGAATGTCACCTTCCAACAAGAAGCTGCACACAACTCTTACAGCTAGAAACATGGCTGTCAGTTCTTGTGTCTTAAGAGAAAGCCCTAAACAACAAAAACACAAACACTTTTACCTAACCAGATCATAAACAAGATCACAGAACAATAATGGAAGTTACACGTAAATACCGGAACATGTTTTCTTGGTGGTAAGCTTGTAAATCAAAGCAACAATCCCAGCGGCATGGATGATCTCAGATGCAATAAAGAAGTGGCTTATATCTTTAACCATAAGCTTCAATGCCGTGAAAGAGAAAGCCGATGCCATTACAGCAAGCAAGATCTTCGTCGTCCTTGGTTGCTTCCATATCCATTCGAACAAGGTTTTCATCGCCGAGCTTGAATCTCTCTTGCTCCCCATTTTCTCTGCTTCTTTAGCTTTCTCTCTGGTTCAAAGCTGGTTATGGTTTCGAGGGTTAAAAGTTGGTGTTTCGGAGGCTTCTGAAAATGGCGGATTCGAAGAGACAAAAGGGGAACTGGGAAGTTGCTTTTGGTGAAGACACGAAGAGAGCATGCAGGAGGATGAGTTATGTGGCAGAGCCAATGGGATTTAAGAACGTGGATTTTGTTTAAGGAATGGGGATTTGATTTAATTACTAAATTGGTGTATAATTGCCTGATTTGGTACATTAATTTATGTGAAATTTCAATCAGATATTTTACTATTTTTGTTTGATTGTTTAGTAATGAAGTGATTAAATTAATTTTTTCGTAGATCTTTCAATGGTCAATGATTTTGTTTTAAGATGAGTTTGTAACGTGCATTCGAATATCATTAAAAATTATTAATTATTTTAAAATTAATTATTAAAAATAAAAAAACATTATTTAATATATAATTATAAATTATTTAAAATAAAATTTTAATTAAATTAATTTTAATATATTATATTTTAATTATTTTTAAATAATTAGATCAAATACCAACTTTAATCAATTAAAAAAATAAAAACTATAAACCCTAAAAACCTAAATATAAAATCTAAAATCAAACCCTAAACATATACATCCTAAAACCCTAAAACCTACAAGCAAAACCTACAATCCTAAGCTTAAGATCCTAAAAAATTAAAAAAAAAACACTAAAACTCTAAATTGAATTTTGGGTTTATAAGTGTAAGATTAAGGGTTATGATTCTAGGATTCATAATTATAAATTTTAGGGTTTAAATTTTAAATTTAAATTTTAAGATTAAGATTTTAGACTTTACGGTTTTTTATTTTTTACATGGATTAAAATTATTATTTAATTCAATTATTTTAAAAATTAAAAGATATATAATAATTCAATTAAAAATTTATTTTAAATGATTTATAATTACATGTATCATCAATGTAAAACCTCAGTTTCTCAAAGTAAGGAATGGTAGCATAATTTATGCTCTTCAAGCATTAAAATGTAAACCACAATGATCATTCAATAGAGATAAAAAAAATACCACATAGAATCTTATGTATTATCGTACGAAATTAGGGACAAACCCAGAATTTCATATAAAAGGTATAAATTATCTGAAAGGTATATTAGAAATATAAGGATGTAAAATTATGCGAATTTAAAGGATGTAAAATTAAATTATTAACAAAAAATTTAAAAAATATATAAAAAATATAAGATAACTTAAAATTTTAGAGAGTGTAACTATACGCCTTAACATTCTTCGTGTTATCGTGGTCATTGTTTTCTAACAAAGAAGGTAAGTGTTCTAACATGTCCATTATATAGTGATTCATGTTTGAAATTCGTGTCTTTTCCTCTCAACAATACCTTCTCTAAGGTTTGAACCCGAGTTCTCTCCATGAAAGAGTAACATACCTTGCTATCGCACGCAACACTTATTTATGAGTATTGATACAGATTATATGTATCATTACGTAATTTGAAATAACATTTGTATGTTAAATTTGTAAAGAGTTATAATTGATTGTTCACATGATCGTGATTTATCAATATATTTATAGAGAATTATTATTGAATGTTTATATGATAAGATCATGATTTATTAATATGTTTATAAAGAATTATTATTAAATGTTTGTATGATAACGATTAACATGTTTGACAGTATTATTTATCACACATAATATTATTTATTGTATTTCTAAAATATCTAATTATATTTTATCACCTCCTAATAAGACACACATAATTGTATATTCTAGATTTAGACATCACTATTTACTAAACAACATTCTAACAAGATGTTATATCATGATCATTAATTATTTAATGACAGATAATTAAAAGTATAATAAATTTAAAATTCAGTGATTAAAATTAAAATTTAATTAACGTTTAGTGAGGAAAAACATAGTTTTCCCTTTTTATTTTAATATTAGCTTTGAACTTTATGTCAGTTAGCCTTTTCCGAATTAAGATCATTACTGGTTCTTTTGTTTTTATTTGAGTCTGATACATTTTAATGAAACGTAATGTTTCGTGCTGGCGTGTATGAGGGGAGGTATATCTGAGGGCTTCTTGTTTGTTAGGTCATATCTTTGAAATGAATCATCTTTTTCCCAAAATTTCTTAATTCTCTCTCAACTAAATATGTTACTTCTTCTCGTTCTCATCTTTTTTCTTGATTCTTTAAGTTTTGATCAATGACAAAGGTATCAGAGCCAGCTCGTTCCTACAACGATGACTCGAGCACAAGCGACCCAGACGGAAATCGCGAATCTACAAGCAGAAGTAGCAAGGATCGATGCTTTTATTAACGATAAGCTGATAGGGTTTCAAGCATCGATGGAGGCCATAATAAACACGAAGATACAAGATTTAAAAACCTTGATGATGTCGGAGTTGCAAGTTATTATTGAGAAGGCTTTGGGGAAACGTACGACATAGGAGGTTAATCCCTTTCAAGCGTCTGGAATGTTAGGAACGGGACCGACGGGAGGAGGAGCTTCTTCTTCAGCGGGGAATATGAAAAAAGAGTCGTGTGGTGATAAACGATCAATACCCACAGAACTATACTTTTCAGAATCAAACGTTTCAGACCCACCGGTTTCCGATCCAGACCCAAAATCATCATGCTTAGAATCAAAACCATCATACTCAAACCCAGAATTTCGCCTACAAGCTGATGTGTCCGAGGTTCGATGGAGAAGATTTTAAAGAATGGTTGGCCAAGCTGAAACAATTTTTCGAGGTAGAAAATATACCGGAGAATACAAAAATCAGATTGATAATGTTACACTTGGAAGGAAGGGCATTACAATGGTACCAATTTGCGATGAAAAGCTATAAAGATTTGGGGCAGTTGACTTGGGAGCAATACCTAGGATTCTTGAAAGACAAATTTGCTCCGGGGAGCTTCAAGGACCTATTTTTAGAACTGGTAGCACTGAGACAGATGGAAACGGTGGAGCAGTTCTATGATGAGTTTGTGACACTGCTAAATCAGGTAAAAATCTTAGACCCCTATGTGCTTAGTTTATTTAAGAACCATTTGAGAATCAAGATTAGACAATTCCTTAAGGTGCTTCAACCAAAAACTTTAATGAAGGCCTTTCATCTAGCTAGGCAGTTAGAAAATATATTTCTAACAAATCAAAAACGATCTGAAATGAACCAACTACACTTTAAGCTCAATGCCCCATCGATTTTGTCCATACCTATTAAACCTATAAGCTCGATGAGAAATGGTTTTAGCTCTTCTTCTAAATATTAAGCAAGTTCTAGAAATGCATCATCTGGTAGAACTAGTAGAAACAGAGCAAACCACCAAATAGTGGGGTGCGAAGAGGGAAAAATCTAACCTTAACTGAGATTGAGGATAGGAGAAAAAAGGGTTTATGTTTCTGGTGTGCAGCTAAGTATGCACCTGGGCACAGATATGCCAAGACTCAGCTGTACCAGATCACAATGGAGGAAATAGAGGAAAAAAATGAACAAATGAAATTTTTGGACTGTGAAGAAGTTGAAGAATTGGGGGATAACAAGGAAGAGGGGCCAGTCCTATCTTTACATGCCCTATGAGGAAGCTCGAATTGGGAAACCATGAGGGTGAAGGTGAATATTGAAGGTTTGAATTGGGTGACTTTGATTGATTCAGGCAGCAACCATAACTTCATCAGTTGGTCCATGGTGAAAAGTTCAGGAATGATCATAGACCGTAGAGGAAGTCTACTAGTAACAGTAGCTAATGAAAATCAAATGGGAACATTAGGAAGCTGTAAAGAGGTAAAGTGGAAGACCCAAGGAGTAAGGTTTTAACACTGATTTTCTGATGTTATTTTTGAAAAGTTATGATCTAGTGTTGGGGGTGCAATGGTTAACCACTCTAGGAACCATCAAATGAGATTTTTCAAAAGCTACTATGGAGTTTCAATACCAAAGAGAGGAAGTTAGGTTGAAGGGGATACAATCCGAGAAAGTGAGGGACATTGAACCAAAAATCTGTGAAAAATTTTGAGAGAAAATGCAAGACCTTATACTGCATGTTTGATGATGAATGCAAAACTGGAAATGAAGGTGAGTAAGGGAAAAAAACTCCTTGGAGATGAAACTGCTATTAAGGGAGTTTGAGGATGTGTTTAAAGAGTCGAAAAAGTTACCTCATGAGAGGGGTCAAGATCATAAAGTCCTATTAATAAATGAGAATGATATGGTCAAGATGCATCCCTATAATTATCTTACCTTTCAGAAAGATGCTATTGAGGTCATGATCAAAGACTTGCTGAAAATGGAGTAATAAGGGATAGTAATACTTCATTTGCATCACCGGTAGTGATGGTAAATAAGAAAGATGACAGCTAGAGGATGTGTATTGGTTACAAGAAGCTAAATCAACTTGCTGTAAAAGATAAGTTTCCTATGCCAGTAATTAAGGAGCTCTTGGATGAGTTGAGAGAGGCAAGGTACTTCTCTAAATTGGACTTGAGGTCGGGGTACCACCAGATTCGAATGTAGGGGTCGGACATACCCAAAACTATATTTAAGACTCACGAGGGGCATAACAAGTTCCTGGTCATGCCTTTTGGCTTGACAAATACTCCGACCATTTTTCAGGGGTTGGTGAACAAAGTATTTAAGAAAAAGCCGAGAAAAATAGTTTTTGTTTTTTTTGGATGACATTTTGGTTTATTAAGTTACTTGGGAAGAACACCTGCAGTATTTGAGGGAAATATTACATCCGTTAAGAGCCAATAAGTTATTTGCAAAAGAAAGCAAATGTAGCTTCGGTGCTACAAAGGTGGAATACCTCGGGTATGTGATAACAGGAGGTACAATTGCTATGGAAGAGTCCAAAGTGGAGTGCATTTCCAACTGGCTGGTTTCTAAGACAGTGAAAGAAGTAAGAGATTTTTTAGATTTATCCGGATATTATAGAAGGTTTGTGAGGGAGTATGAAGGGATAACAAAGCCTCTAGCAGATTTATTAAAAAAGAAGCCTGAAAATAGACTGAGAATGAAAATGCAGCATTTGAGAAACTGAAAACAGTAATGAAGACTGTTTCAGTGTTGGCCCTTCCTGATTTCGTAAAGAAATTTATAGTAGAAACTGATGCATCAGAGATGGCTATTGAAGCTGTATTGGTACAAAAAAGGAAACCTTAGCCTTCTTTAATAAAAAGTTAGGGGTGAAGCATCAAGGTTTATTCGTCTACGAGAAAGAAATATTGGTTGCTTTAATGGAAGTAAAAAAATGGTCTTTCTACCTTTTTGAAAGACATTTTCAGATCAAGATTGACCATCAAAGTTTGAGATTCCTGACTGATCAACAAGCTATTACACATATTCAACAGAAATGGGTAGTCACAATGATGGGGTATGACTTTGAAGTGGTTTATAAAAAGGAAACACAAAATAAGATAGCAGATGGATTATCAGAAATCCTTAATTTGTCAGTTGTCATAATGTGAATGTTAGTAGTGTGTTGTCCCCTTTGTTGAAAAGAGTAGTGGAATCCTAGAAATAAAATCTTAGATTGTTAAAAATTATTGTTGAAATTGAGGAAGGAAGAGGCAAACATCAGAAATATAGTTAAAACAATCAGGTTTTGAGAAGGAAGCAGGAATTGATGGTCGGGGAAGAATTGAATTTGAGGAAAGAATTGTTGGATTATTTTCATAGCAGCCATTTGGGTGAGGGAGTGCACTGTATGTCAAAGGAACAAGGGTGATTTGCAGCTACCAAGGTGTTTGTTGCAACCTCTTTTAGTTCCAGAATCAGCCTGAAAATCTATAAGTATGAATTTTATTGATGGCCTACCTGCATTAAGAGGTAAAGATGAGATAATGGTGGCGGTGGATAGATTGACCAAATATGATCATTTTATTCTAATTTTTTATCCTTATTATGTTACTAGTGTTGCTTAGTTATTCATGGAGAATATTTTCAAACTGCATGACATGCCTGAGAATATAGTGTGTGATAGGGACAGAATGTTCATGAGTTTATTCTGGAAGGAATTATTTAAAAGGTTGGGAACCAATATTACACCCTCCAATACATATTATCCTTAAATTGATGGTAAAAAAGAGAGGGTAAATCAGTGTATATAGACCTATTTGAGATACATGTCTGGGGAGAATCTAAAGGGGTGAAGTGATTTATTGTTTCTTGTCGATTAGTGGTATAATATCTCTCTGCATTCCTCCTTAAACACCACTCTTTGTGTTATTCTATATGGATAAGATCCACCCATACACTTGTCATATTTTACTAGAGATTCTAAAATAGAAAAGGTGGATAGGAGTTTGCAGCAACGTGAAGTCACTATAAAGATGTTGAAGTTCTATCTTCAAAGGGTCCAGAACCGAATGAAACAACAGGCAGATAAACATAGGACGGACTGTGAATGAAAAGTAAAAGACTTGGTGTATTTAAAATTGAAGCCCTACGAGCAACAATCAGTTCACTCTAGGAGCTGCCAAAAACTTGCTCCTAAGTGGTTTGGCCCTACAAAATTCTGGAGAAAGTTGGGAAGGTAGCTTATAAGCTTCAGCTACCAGTGGGTTCATGAGTTCATTCAGTGTTTCATGTTTTACAACTCAAAAAATATATTAGAGGGGATCAATCCTAGTCTCATCTATCAGTAGTGGGCTCGGATGATACTCTGGTGAAGGAGCCTGTGAAGATTCTTGACAGGAAGATGACTACGAAAGAAAACAGAGCAGTGATAAAGATTTTGGTAGAGTGGATAAACACTTTTCCAGAAGATACTATATGGGGGAATTTACACTAACTTTAACAATAATTTTTAAATTTTTATCCTTGAGGACAAGGATAATTTTCAAGGGTGAGTATTGTCGGTTAGCTTTTTTTTTTTTTTAAATTATGACGTTAATGGTTCTTTTGTTTTTATTTGAGTCTTTTACATTTTTAATGAAATGCAGCGTTTCAAGCTGATGTGTGTGAGGTGAGGTATATTTGAGGGTTTTTGTCTGTTAGGTCATAACTTTGAAATGAATCATCTTTTTCCTCAAATCTGTCACTTCTTCTGGTTCTCATCTCTTTTCTTGATTCTTTAAGTTTTGATCAATGACACTTTATGCATATGTCTGTGTATGGGTTAAAGACATAGGAGTGAGAGGGAGGATTCACACGTTTCAAAGACCATCGGCAACCCTACAGATCCCTCTCCCTCCTCTGCCTTTCTTCCCTCAAAGTTTGCCTCTTTCTGCCGTCTATATTCATATCTTTATTTTACGTTCTCCGCCGCCTCTGGGAGTCCCAGGATTCGACGGTTTCTAATTCAAATCTGGGTTTTAGATCAACATTTTGATTGTGTGGTGGGGGTCGATTCAAGGTATGGGATTTGCATTATTCTTTGATTCTCATCAATGGGCTCTTTGGATGAGGGCCATTTATGCGTTGAGATTGAGAATGAAATGAAACCGAGTTTTGAGAAAGAGCCTGAAACCATAGCTATTGAGAATGCTGTCAAAGTTCTATTGTTGGGTTTGGGTGAAGATGTCAACAAGGAAGGTCTTATGAAAACTCCTCTTCGTGTTGCCAAGGCACTCCGGGAAGGAACAAGAGGTGTTTTTTTATTCATTTATGTACTTTTTCTTCCAAATTCTAGGTTTGTTGTTACTGATTTAGAGTAATTTCTCTGAGATCTATGCATTATTACTTAGTTTAATTCATGGTTGTTAATTACTTAAAAAGATTTTGTTTTTAGGCTTTTAGCTAGCTCTTCCATTAGAACATTACGTACAAGATTATATGTTATTTTTTACATGTTTTTTAATGTTCAAATATAAGGTTGTGTTTGCTCACTGCATATATGTTTTTGTTAATGGCATTTACATGATCTTCTCAGGTTACAAGCAAAAGGTGAAGGATATTGTTCAGGGAGCTTTATTCCCTGAAGTGGGTGTACATGATGGTGTTGGTCATGCTGGGGGAGTAGGTGGGCTTGTGATAGTTCGAGATATCGATCTGTTCTCGTATTGTGAGTCGTGTTTGCTTCCTTTTCAGCTTAAGTGTCATGTAGGTTATGTTCCATCTGGTCAGCGGGTTGTTGGATTAAGCAAGCTTTCTAGGGTAGTTGATGTTTTCGCAAAACGACTGCAAGACCCACAGCGTTTAGCAGATGAAATATGTTTGGCTTTGCATCATGAAATCAAGCCAGATGGGGTTGCTGTGATACTCGAGTGTTTACACATTCATTTCCCTAGTGTGGAATCAGTCTTGCTTGACTCTAAACATCAAGGATGGGTGAAAGTGCTGGTGTCTTCGGGTTTAGGGGGTTTTGGAAATGAAAATGCTGATGCTTGGGTTGATTTTCTCGGTCTTTTGAAACTCAGAGGTGTGGTCATGGAGAAAATTCACAGTAGGGACTCTATAATGCCAAGTTGGTGCCCTTCACGTTCGTCGTCTATAGCTAAAATTCCGTCCGAGCTTGTAGGTGCCAACCCTGAAATGGTTGCTTCTGTAGCATCAATACTCAGATCTTTGGGTGAAGATCCGTTAAGGAAAGAGCTTGTGGAAACTCCTGACCATTTTGTGAGTTGGTTGATGAACTTTGAGAATACAAAGTTGGAGATGAAGCTGAATGGCTTCACTTGCGGCATAACCGATCTCCTTAAATCTAATGGGAAAGTCGACATGTGCAGCAACGAACATATGCATTCAGAGTTGAACCTGTCATTCTGGTCCCAATGTGAACATCATCTACTTCCTTTCTACGGTGTGGTCCATATCGGATACTTCTGCCCTAAAGGATTCAACCACATAGGAAAGTCCCTTTTGCAGTCTATAGTACATTTTTACGGCTTCAAGCTCCAAGTGCAAGAAAGACTTACCAGGCAAATAGCCGAAACAGTTTCATCAATCTTAGGTGGGGATATCATGGTAGTCGTGGAGGCTAACCACACCTGCATGATTTCTAGAGGGATTGAGAAGTTCGGCAGTAACACAGCTACTATTGCCGTGCTAGGCCGATTTGCAACCGAACCGTGTGCTAGGGCAATGTTTTTACAGAGCATTCCACACGTCACTACCGCTCAAATATCATAATTATTCTTTTCCAGAGCAAGATCCGGTTATTCTATGCCTCACTACATGCTTTCTGAGTATGCAGCAATGCTGGAAAATGGTATAATTTTGAACTTTTATACTGTATACCTCATGAAATACAACCTGGTTATGTTCCAAATCCAGCTTGATTGGTGAAGGCAGGAGTTCCATTTAAGGCACCATATTTAGAATTTATTTATTTTCTTCTTACAACTCTGCATTACAACTTCTCTTGAGGAAATTCCAGGGTTGAGTCTTTGATTCCATATATATTTTACAGTACTCAGCAGCATTACATCTCACATAATATTTTTTAAATTACTAGAAAAAGACGAGAAATAAAAACAAAAACACATACATATACATATACATATACACACCAATATTAGTATTGTTCATAAACTAGGGTTCCACAAGAATCTTGCCTGTGGCATGGCCATCAATGCCCTTGCCCCAATCTTCTCCAGCCTTACTCATAGGATGCTTTGAATCAAGTACTGGCTTAAGCTTCCCTGTTTTTACCAGCTTCACTAGAAAATCCAGGTTCTTTTTCTTAGTAGCTGTAAACACGGGAATGAGCTGCTTCTTCGAGCATGTAAGCTTTTTCATGGCAATGCTTATCAGAGTAGCAAAACCAGGAGTGGTATCTACTACTTTTCCTTTCGGAGTCAGGTTAGCCGCGAAGGTAGACTAGGGAATGTTGTTTGTACAGTGGATGACTATATCGTATTTGTGACCGGAAGGGCTCGCTAGAGCCTTTCCTTCATCAGCCCCCAGGCTACGGACTAAATCCATGTTACGAGCCCCGCAGGTGACTGTAATGTGTGCATTTGCAAGCTTTGCTAGCTGAACTGCATATGTACCTACACCGGCTGAGGCTGCGGTAACGAGGACGTTTACTTGCTGGCCGGTCCGTGAGTTTGAGGCCAGCTTGGACGGTGAGTGACTGGTGAGCTGCGAGGCCAACAATTGGCAACGTTGCACCTTCAAGGGCGGATACCTCTGGTGGCCTTGGAACTGTGGTACTCTCCTTGGCCACAGCTAATTATAATTATACTGATTGTGCATATCAATTCCAGTCTTTAAAATTATAATTATGCAGATTATGCATATCAATTTCAGTCTTTAAGATTCAAATTCACATTTTGTGTCTATCAATTTCTAATTATTATTGAATGGGGTTGTAGAATTGAGCATGGTAAATCGAAAAATCGAAAAATAATTTAAACCGAAGTGTTTATACTTGATGTTCAAAAAATGGAAAAATTTTATGCTTCTTTTTCCAATTTTTTTCAATTTTTTTCGGTTTTTATAGTTTTTCTTCGATATTTAAAATCCATGTAGCAAATATACTTCAAGAGACAAATAAAAAATGTTTAAAAATTTTAAATTTCATAACGAAACAAAGTGTTCATTAACATTACATCTCAAACGAGTCCAAATCATCTGTCCCTTTCTCATGTTTCTATTTGTGCCCCGCTTCAAATTAGAAGGTTTAGGGTTTAGGGTTTAGGTTAGGGTATAGGGAATTAGGGGTAGGGTGTATTTTTTAGGGTTAGAGTTTAAGTTTTAAGATATAAAAAAATATAGGTTAGAGTTTAAAATTTATTTTTTTAGTAAAATAACAAAGGAGACACAGATGGGGCATGGGAAAGGGACAAAAGATTTTTGCTCATCTCAAACAACATTATTCACATGTAGAAGACGAGAATGATTAAGAAAACAATAACTCACACACCAATGAAAAATTATTAGATGGGTTCGACTCACCAAGCTATTCACGACGTTATCCACCGAGATTCATCTATTTTATATTTTTCGAGATGAATATTTACCTCTTTCTTACATGTCATTAAACGGATAGATCCTATTGGATATAATTATAAATAACATGGTGAGCCGGAATCATATAATAATTTCTCGACACCAGACACTTGTTTTGTTCAGAATACCGAGTACCTGCAGGAATACACAGATGGTTCTTCAGCAGCACAACTCACAGTAAACGTATGAAACTAGGTGTATCACAAAATAATCTAAGGCTCCACAAGTATCTTCCCGGTGGCATGACCGTCGATGCTCTTGGCCCAAGCCTCCTCAGCCTTGCTCAGAGGATGAGTTGAATCGATAATCGACTTAAGCTTTCCTGCTTGTGACAACTTAACAAGATAATCGAGGTTCTCTTGCTTAACCGCCGTGAACAAGGGTAGCAGCTGCTTCTTTGCGCATGTGATCTTCTTCACAGCGACACTCAGCAGGGTACCGAAACCAGGAGTGGTATCCACTACCTTTCCTTTCGAAGTCAAGTTAGCTGCGAAGGTAGACCATGGAATGTTGGCTGTACAGTGGATGATTATATCGTATTTGCGACCGGAAGGGCTTTTCAGAGCCTTCCCTTCAGGGGTCTTGTAGTCGAGAACCTCATCAGCCCCTAAGCTCCGGACTAAATCCATGTTACGAGCCCCGCAAGTGGCTGTCACATGTGCATTTGCAAGCTTTGCCAGTTGAACCGCATATGTGCCTACACCACCTGATGCAGCAGTAATCAGGATGTTCACTGGGGGACCACTTCCATCGAGTTTGAGCCCGGCGAGCTTGGTGAGTGACTGGTGAGCTGCAAGGCCAGCAATCGGTATAGCTGCAGCATCAGCTGCGGATACCTCCGGAGGCCTTGGAACTGTCGAATCCGAATGAGCCACAGCGAATTCAGCGAGTGCACCTCCATTCTGTCATTGCAAAATGAAATCATTTTATATGGACTGAACCAACAAACGAACCAGTGTAAACACCAAAGACCAACTAATATAGAGTTGCCATTGCCATTTAAATGCTAAATCATTCTATCAGAAAGGAAAAACAATCCGCAACAGTTTAAATTCTATCAAACAGGGAATCAGGGCAATGCCATGACTACTTACACCAAGTATGGCAACAACTTTATCCCCAGCTTTGAACTTGTCGACTCCAGCTCCAACCTGGACGATTTCTCCTGCTACATCCGTACCTGATCCAACAAAAGTTCTTTAGCCAATGAATTGACAGAATACTAAAAAAACCCAGATTCGAAGTGCAGATTTCAATTCATGAGCAAAGTATAGTACCGGGAATGTGTGGGAATTTTCGAGGTAAAAATGGTCGTGCTATCCCATCTTGTATTTTCCAGTCGATTGGGTTAATACTGGCCGCCTCCACTTTGATCAAAACTTCATTCTTTTTTGGACTGGGAATCGGAACTTCAACGTGCTGCAACAAACATCAAATTTAACGTGGTTTTAAGAACCGGCAAACAAATTCAAGAAAAAAAAAATTGTGCGATGTTTTGAAGTTTGGCCAATCCCTTTGAATATGCTAAAATCAGTTGTCAGAATGATTCTGTTTCTTAGAACCAAATATTTGAAAGGCTTTTTTAGGGATGGCAATTTGACCCGTTGGGTCCCGATCCGATCGGGATAAGTTTTTTTTATTTTAAAAAATCGGGTTCGGGTGATAAAAAAAAATATTGTGGTCAAGTTTAAAGTGAAAAATTTTCCGATTCGACCCGATCTGGTATATTTATATATATTTTTTATATTTGTATATATAATATTTAATATTTTTATTAATTTTTTGGGGTGTCGAGTCAGGTTTATTCGAATTTTTTTGGGATCGAGTTAAAGTCGGGTTATGATTTTTATAATATCAGGACGGATTGAAGATAAAAATATTGAGATCGACTTGGGATAGGATCGGAACATTTAAATTTTAGATCAAAGTCGCAGCGGCCAAAAAACCGAGCCAACCCGTTGTCAGCTTTTCAGACTGAAAATAACTTTTCTATAGATTTTTTTAAAAAAATATACTTATATTATTTATTAATGGTATGAAAAATAAATTAAATAAAAGAGTTGATTTTATTTTTCCGTTAAAATTATTTAACGTTTTAGTATAAATAATTTAATTTATAAATAATAAAACTTGAAGGATGTAATTTGACTAAATTAAAGATTTATGATATTAATGGAAGTGAATATTAAATTTAATGATAAAAACGTAAATTACCCTAAATAAACAACCAAAATTCACAACATCTCGACATCGCTTTGAAAAAATAATCCTAAAGAAAGCATGGAAAAAAAAAAAAAAAAGAAATTCGCCAAGTAGAAAGTGGATACATCCTGATTCCGAAGTCTCAATCGCGAATACGAGAAGAGCAGCCACAGACGGCGGTGACGATGAGCCACCGGGAGCATACACGTATACAGAAAATCAATTTTCCCGCAAAAAAATGATTTCTCATTCGTTAGATTTCAGAATCTGTTTCATTCCTAGCTTGATTCAGAATTAAATCTACGGTTCTAATTTAATGAACCAGTCACCGGAAAATTCAAATTCAAAAGAACCAAACAGATTACCTTCAAATCAGCGACTCCGCCACCGTATTTACTATACTGAACAGCACGCATCATATTCTTCTCCATCTGTAAGGCAAAAATCAAGAATAATATCTGAGAGAAAGCGAGAAGCAGAGAATGATCGGAAGGTAGATTTTTCCGTCAGATACTTTGAATTTATAGTACTTTAATCCACTCACGCATGGAATCTATATTTCCTGTACCGGCGGCTATTTCTTTCTTTTCAAATACATGAAAACGGCAACTTGGCATTTGCAGGTTGGTGGTTCCTTTTACAAGCTGGTCTAATGAGACAAAAAAATAATTATTTTTAATTTTAAATAATTTGATTCTTGAAATTAATATTTTCAAATAAGTATAACAAACCCTATCGAAATTACAATTGGTATGATTCAGATTACTACGATCACTATCTGTAAAACAGGACTTGAACACACTACTCTCAAGTCTCATTTAAGGTTGAGTATTCGATCGAGTCGAGTCAAAAATTTTTGAGTTATTTGAGTTGACGAATCATATTTTATAACTTAAATTTTGTTTGAAATTTTTTTGACTCGATTCGAGTTTAAGAAATTCGAATCAAATCGAGTTTTCGAATTTTTATAAATATTTAATTGTTATTATTTGTCATATTATAGTACGATTTGGTTCTAATTTAAATGACTTTCTCTAATCATATAAGATATGTATATATATTTCTTCATGTTTTTTCATATATAGCAATATTTCTTTATATTTTTATACATTATTATATGTATATCATAAAAAATTGAGAGACTCATCTCAAACTTAAAAATAAATCCTTTAATTATTAAAAATTTTGAGTTATTCGAATTTTCATTTATAACTCGAACTTTATTTAAAAAAAATTTGAGTCGAGTTTATGAAATTTCGAGTGAGTCAAACTGAGTCGAGTATTTTCGCCTCGAGTCGAGTCAAATTATTCGATTTTTTGATTCTAGTCGAGTTTTGCTTACCCCTACTTCCAACGTATGTTATTTACGATGAAAATCTGATTTTTCTATTGTAAAATTATCGTATTTAATCTATTAGTTTATTAATATGTATCGATGGTATAGAAATTCGTTATAGGTGTCATTCTCTAAATCAATTACTTTTTTCATAATATTAAAATTTAAATGTTCATCGATTTATTTTTTTAAATCAATTGGTTGTTATTATTCGTTAATTTTCAATGTTAACCCATATTTTACATTGAAATCTCTAAACTTAAACATTCATAGTTAAACACTTTGACAATTAACAATGTCATTGCAGTTAAACTATGAATGTTTAAGTTTAGAGATTAGAGTTTAATTAATATTTAATACGATAATAACAATCTCTAAACTTAAATATTCATAGTTTAACTTTGACAATCAACACTGGATGAAAAATTAAATGATTCACTCAAATAATTCAAATCTAGTAAAGAAATTAAGGAGGACGTTTTATTCTATCATAAAAAACACAATCAAGGCTGATGTTAATATCTGAATTTGAGGTTTAGTGATTTGATTATTTTGTATATTATTTAAAAATTGTATGATAATTTTAAAAAAAAAAAACAGATGTTTTAATTTTTAGATATAATATTAAAATTTGAAGGAAAAAAACTAATACTTAACAATTAAGGATAAAATTAATAAACAAGAATGGTAAAATACCTATTTGAGTTATTTTAAAATATTAGACATTAAAATAAATAAAAAAATTAAATATCAATCTAAAAAATAAGTATAGATTAAATACTTTTCTGACTATTAATTTTTTTTAGTTCATATTTTCCATCTAGTGTTGATAGTCAAAGTGTTTGAATTGAAACTTTATGACATTTGATTCACTCATATTTCAATGAAGTTTGCTTCCATTACCTAACCCTGTTTATTATTATTATTATTATTATTATTATTATTATATAAATAATTATCATATTATGGGGTTGATATCGAAATGATCACTATATTTTAAAAGATGTTAAATATATCAATCAACTATTAAAATTATATTAATATAGTCACAGATCGTTAAAAACTAATGGATATTTTTAACAGCCACATCGTTAGTCCATTAATTTTTAACGATCGATGGCTATACTGGTACCATTTTAATAGTTGATTCATATATTTAAACATATTTTAAAGTATAATGATCATTTCGATAATAACCCTATAATATGATAACTATCTGTATAATTTAACTTTATTATTATTTACATTAATTTATTTGTAACAAGGTCCCTTGCGCAGGGACCTATCAACTTAAAGTAGTAATTAAGGATATGGTAGATAAGTGCGCAAATGAGTTGAATCAATTTCGAATAATATTATTAAATTGAATTCAATTCGATAAAAATTTAATTTGAGTTTAATTAAATTAAATATTAGTTATGTATTGATCGAATCGAATTTAAATAATTCTTGATATGTTTTGTCTTATTTAATGTATTATTGATAATAATAATAATATCAAATAAAATATATTTTAATTCAATTTAATAATAAAATTTTAGTTTATTATACTTTTAATTAGTAAATGAGTTTTTCAAGTCAGATATCAAGTAGTTTAACTCGTTAAAAATTTGATTGAATCCAAATTTAAATTAAATGTTGATCAAGCTTTGATTGAGTTAAACTCGAATAATTTATAATTTGTTTTATCTCATTTTATTTTTTAAAAATAATTTATTATTTTTTCTTATATGTAATTAATGAATAGGTAATTATTATATAATTATTTAAAAATAAATTAATCTAATTATTTGGATCACAAATAATATAATAAAACAAGGTTCACGATATAATCTTTCATCTCTAATGATCTATTATTTTGTTGAAATATTAATTTTGATATAATAATTGAAAAATATTTTGTATTAATTTGAAAAGAATTCAAAAATGATTCTTATGTTCAAACAACTTGAAAATAAGTTTGAAAAGTTTTTGAGAGATTTTAGAAGTGTTTAAAACGCTTTTTAAAATAGTTAAAATTGATTTTTAAATGAAAGTTTCGAAACCTCCTTTAAAGGTTTCGAAACCTATCAGGGCAATCTCAAACATTTCGCTACTGGGATGAAAGTCTCGAAACATTTAGCAAAAAGTTTGGAAACTTTTGATGAAAAGTTTCGAAACCTTGTTTAAAGGTTTCGAAACCTTAGACCTGTAACAGTTATATTTTTTGAATTGCTTAAAGGTTTCCAAACCTCTGGTAAAGGTTTGGAAACAGTTTTGAAAAAGTTTCGAAATCTCTGGTAAAGGTTTTGAAACCTCTGTGCAGGTGAAAATTTAATGCTCAACATTTTGACTTCCCAGCGGCTCCAAAACATCCCAACGGCTATAAACGGCTAGAATATGATTCCACACTATAAAAGCAAGCTTGAGACACATGAAGAAGGTTAGAGAACATATCCAAGCTTCATGATCAAGAGAAATTAGATTTCAAATCTTATTTCTTCATTTCTCTTGTACATAGTGTTTTAGAGAGTGTTTTAATTGTAATTTTTCTCACTCTCTTGTGAGCTTAATTGTTGTAAATACCCACCTTTGTGAGGTACTTAGTTTACCGAACAAATCCCTTTGTAAAAGGAGAGGTTCTAGTTTAGCCTTAGACAAAAACTAGAGTTGGTTTTATCTTAGCCAAGTCCAAAAGATAGGGTTTTAACGGTTATCCCTTGAACCGGTAAAAAGGTCGAATTCTTTAGTGAATTGGTTGAAATCCTTAGTGGTGTGCTAAGGTAGTGGATGTAGGCGTGGCCGAACCACTCTAAAATCATTGTGTTCTTTGTCTCAATCTTTCAATTTTAGCAAATTCAACCAAACACCAAAAACAACCCTCTTGACAGTAATCGGTGATCGATTCGAGCTTGTGCATCAACGCCTTTCATATTTCATACTACTCGTTTGACGTTTAATTCTTCGAACAAATTTTCAAACCAAACTACGCCTAATGTCAATGTTGTCCATCTTGGTCAAAGAATAATTAAGGTATTTATCGAACGAGTTGATCATGAGTTATGTAGTGTTCGATTCTTAGTAATTAAATAATTTTGATGTTTAATTTAACATGTTCGTTAAATTTGATAAATTTTGTTCAATGTGTACCCGTGCTCGTTAAAAAATCTCATTACTTAATTAGACTCGTTGCTCATTAAGTTCGCCAAAATTTTTATGAACAGCAAAAGAATATGTAATGCTTGAAATAAAGATGAAATTGATATTCGAATATAAAATTATTTTTAATTTCTCAACTATCTTTTATGAACGACAAAAGAACCTTAAAAATTTTAGTGTTTTAACTTTCAATCGATTTTTTATATACGAAAATTAAAAGTATTTTCCCCTATTTTTATACATTAAAGTAATAATAAAAGATAAAAGAATCGTTTTAATGAAAAGGAAATTATAATTATATTAATTTTATATTTTTATTAATATAAAAGAATTTTTGAAATTCTTAGAAAATATAAAATGTTTTGAAAAATTAAAACCAAATATTTTTATTAGTAAATTACCTAGCAAATTATTGGATATTTTAATATTTTTAATTAGCATATAAATTTTTTGAAAGACAATTTTTAAGGTTGTGAATTTATCGAGTCAAATTAAGTATTGTTCAATTCAACTTGTTAAATCTCAAGTCAAATTCGAGTTTAAGTCGAATAAAGTATTGATCGAGTTTTAATTGAATCAAACTTAAAGTATTTACGAGCTGCTCAACTCAATAAGAGTCCTAAAAATGACCTTGAATGAATTACTATGGCCATTAGGGGTGCATCCGGTTTAGTTTTGGTTTTACTCAGTAAACTATTTTAGTAACCATCAGTTTTCGATTTAGTTAATCTTAAATTTTGGTTATTGATTTTCAGATCAACGAATAATTGAATCCTATATTACTTTTTTTTACAAAATTATCTGATAGATCTGATCTGATTATTTCTTGATTTAATCTAAAAAATTCGGATATTCACTTTGATTTTTATTTTTGGACCGAATATCTAATTCAATTTTAAAATTTCGGATTGGTTACGGATCATAATATTTCAAGTTTTTGATTATTCAAATATCTAAAAAATCTAAAAAATTAATGAGATGGTCAAACTTTAAGGTACGAGATGGTGGGTTTTATACTTTCAGGGTCGGTTGTGTGTTCCCGCCTTGAAAGATCTGAGAGATCGTATCTTGAGGGAAGCTCACCGTAGTCCGCTTTCTGTTCATCCGGGTAGCAACAAGATGTATCAAGATCTTCGTCCTTTCTTTTGGTGGCCGTGCATGAAGAGAGATGTGTCAGAGTTTGTGACAAGGTGTTTGGCATGTCAGCAGGTGAAAGCGGAACATCAAGTTCCTTCAGGTTTGCTTCAGCCTATCCAGATTCCACAGTGGAAGTGGGATCGTGTGACTATGGACTTTGTTACTGGGTTACCGATGACGTTAAGGAAGCATGATGCTATATGGGTCATAGTTGATCGGCTAACCAAGTCAGCTCACTTCTTACCCGTGAGGATGGACTTCAGCTTGGAAAAGTTGGCTCAGTTGTACATTAAGGAGATCGTTAGGTTGCATGGTGTACCTTCATCGATCATATAGGATAGAGATCCGAGGTTCACAGCGAGGTTGTGGAGGTCTATCCACGAGGCTCTAGACACCAAGTTGCACTTCAGTACAGCTTTTCATCCTCAGACCGACGGACAGTCTGAGAGAGTTATCCAGATCTTGGAGGATATGCTTCAGTGTTGTGCGGTAGACTTTGCTCGTAGTTGGGATGAGCAGTTACCTTTGGTAGAGTTTGCTTACAACAACAGTTATCAGTCGAGCATCAGGATGGCTCCTTTTGAGGCCTTGTACGGGCGCAAGTGTAGGAACCTTTGTGTTGGACAGAGCTCAATGAGAGGAAGATAGTGAGTTCGGAACTTGTTAAGGAAACAAAAGAGAAAGTCCAGATTATCAAGGAGAGGTTACAAGCAGCTTTTGACAGACATAAGGCGTATGCGGATAAGAAGCGTAAGCACATCGAGTATGAGCTTGGGGAGAAGGTGTTTCTCAAGGTATCTCCATGGAAGGGTATCATCCGTTTTGGTCGGAAGGGAAAGTTGAGCCCAAGGTATATCGGGTCGTATGAGGTGCTTCAGAGGGTTGGACCGGTAGCTTATCGGCTAGCTTTGCCTCCGGAGTTGGCACGTATACATGATGTGTTCCACGTGTCTATGTTGAGGCGTTACCGTTCTGATCCCTCACATGTGGTTCAGCTTGAGGAAATCGAAGTCAATACGGATTTGACTTACGAGGAAAGACCCATCAGAATCGTGGATAGGGGAGTCAAAGAGCTTATGAATAAGAGTATACCTTTAGTAAAAGTGTTGTGGAGGAACCATGGGATTGAAGAAGCCACGTGGGAGCCAGAGAAGGACATGAAAGCTCAGTATCCTCATCTCTTCCTGACAGGTAAATTTCGAGGACGAAATTTTCTTCAAGGAGGGAAGAGTTGTAATGACTCGAATTCTCGGTTTAGTGTGTTGGGTTAACCCGTTGCGTTGGGCCTCGGGTTTAGGCTCGGGTTTGTTTGGTTTAGGCCTTGTTGGGCTTGGATGTGGAGGGATGGCATTTTTGTAAATGTCTAAAGTGAAGACAAGAGGGATGAGAGATTTTAATTCTCTGCAGAGAATGACTTCATTCTCTTCTCTCTTTTCTTCATCCTCCAATACCTTTGAAGCAAGAAAAGGGGTGTGTAAAGGTAAGATCTTGTTGAGTTGGGTTTAGAATCTCGTTTTCTTGATGAAGAGGAAGTGATAGAGCTGAAATGGATCTTTAGAACAAGGGTTGGTTTGCCAAGTTTGGTGGAGGAAGAGGTTTATGTGGGGTTTTAGTTGAGTTCGGGAATAGGTTTTTGGAGAGCTTAAATCTATGTTCTTTTAGTGTTTTAAGCTCCTAAAATCTTCCCCGATGTGTGTTTAACCCGTTCTTCATCTTCTCGTGTAGAGAAAGAGGCTTGTGAGCCATCAACTAGTTTTGGAGGGGGAAAAGCTTAAGGAAGGGAGGGGAGCTCATTTTGCTGTTGTTTTTGCTTGAGGTTGGTACACCCAACTCCTCTAATTATTTTGCATATCATGGTAGAAGCATTCATATAGGTTTGGTGCATGTGTGTGCTTGGTTTGAGCTTGGTATGTGTTAATGGTGGAATCCGTTTTAATGTGACTAAGGGTTAGAAATTGGTGTTAAAACACTCTAAACATCATAAATACTGAGTAGGAACACTTTAGGATCGATTAGATTAAGTTTGGGATTGAAAATCTAGAAATTTTAAGTGTAGAACCGTCCTTAGTGCAGGGGGTATCGATACTCGGGCTACCGGTATCGATACCCATGAGTATATTTTGGCTTGTTGCCCAGGGGTATCGAACCATGCTTCGATACCGAGGGTTCTAATAACATTTTGGTATCGAACCATGTTTCGATACGGGTCTCCCCTTTCCTGTTGACTTTTGAGGTTGGTCAACGGTATCGAACCATGCTTCGATACCAAGGGTCTCCAGAAACTTTTGGTATCGATACGTGTTTCGAAACAATCTTCCTTCTTTTGTTGACTTTGACTTTAGTCAAGGGGTATCGATACTGGTATCGATACCTCTGTGTTTCGATACCCTCTTTGGGTGGGTATCGATATAGGGTGTTCCGATACCCTACTTAAGGGTATCGATACCCCTGTGTGTTTGGTTAAGTTTGTCAAACTAAGACTGATAATCATAACTCCGAAAGACTTAAGTATAATAAGAATTAATATGTCTTGTTGTGATAGGTCCTAGGTGGATCGTTTGTGTGGTTTGAGTCCTTTGTGTTGGAAATCCGGATATCCATAAGTGTTGCAACACGTTGAAGGCCATCCGATGTAACATGCCGGGTGATGATTGAAGATTTTTATTCCGAGTATTGGTCGGCCTCACTCGAAGATGTTCGATGTGACATTCCGAGCATAGGGTTGGTTGGGTGGCCTCCACCCTTTTCTGAACGTTGGGCGGCCTCGTTCGAAGATGTCCGATGTAACATTCCGGGCATAGGATTTGAGGGCGGCCTCAATCCTGAGTGTAGGATCCCGATGTTGTGTGGATGCGGGCCTCGCTCTTATGTGTTGAATTATATGTTTGTATGTGTTGTGTGCGATAGTATACATTTATTTATGTCATGTGTAGGCAACCATGCTAGACCTTCATGCCATGCATGTGATTTATATTCCATGCTTTACTGCTTTGATATGCATGATGTTGGCCGAGTTTGGCGTATCTACTGAGCTTGTGTGGCTCAGCGTTCGAAATCTGTTTTCGTGCGTAGGTTAGGTGGAGCGGGATTTGTGGAGCACCATCAAGGTTTGGACTTTCAGCATCGACCGTGTTGTCAGAGTACAGTTATTAGATGTAGTGGGCTTAGTACTATGTTGAACCCTATATCTATTGTAACTCTATTATTTTATTTGGGTCGAATGTTTTTAAAATAGTCTATAATATATTTTGGAGCTCCGTCATACTTAAATTATTTTGGGCTTGTTTTAAATTTAAGTGGACTATGTAATTGGTTTTGGACTTACGTGATTTTTATTATTGGGCTTTTAAAACGAAATTTTGAAATATGGGTTTTGGGTCGGAGGCCCATTGTGACATCCGGGTCGGGTGTCACATAATCTTTCATCTCTAATGATCTATTATTTCATACTATTCGTTTGACTTTTAATTCTTCGAACAAATTTTCAAACCAAACTACGCCTAATGTAAACGTTGTCCATCTTGGTCAAAGAATGATTAAGGTATTTATCGAACGAGTTGATCATGAGTTGTATAGTGTTCGATTCTTAGTAATTAAATATTTTTTATGTTCAATTTAACATGTTGTTCGTTAAATTTGATAAATTTTGTTCAATGTGTACCCGTGCTCGTTAAAAAATCTCATTACTTAATTAGACTCGTTGCTCATTAAGTTCGCCAAAATTTTTATGAACGGCAAAAGAATATGTAATGCTTGAAATAAAGATGAAATTGATATTCGAATATAAAATTATTTTTAATTTCTCAACAATCTTTTATGAACGACAAAAGAACCTTAAAAATTTTAGTGTTTTAACTTTCAATCGATTTTTTATATACGAAAATTAAAAGTATTTTCCCCTATTTTTATACATTAAAGTAATAATAAAAGATAAAAGAATCGTTTTAATGAAAAGGAAATTATAATTATATTAATTTTATATTTTTATTAATATAAAAGAATTTTTGAAATTCTCAGAAAATATAAAATGTTTTGAAAAATTAAAACCAAATATTTTTATTAGTAAATTACCTAGCAAATTATTGGATTTTTAATATTTTTAATTAGCATATAAATTTTTTGAAAGACAATTTTTAAGGTTGTGAATTTATCGAGTCAAATTAAGTATTGTTCAATTCAACTTGTTAAATTTCTAGTCAAATTCGAGTTTAAGTCGAATAAAATATTGATCGAGTTTTAATTAAATCAAACTTAAAGTATTTACGAGTTGCTCAACTCAATAAGCATTCTAAAAATGACCTTGAATGAATTACTATGGCCATTAGAAGTGCATCTAGTTTAGTTTTGGTTTTACTCAGTAAACTATTTTAGTAACCATCAGTTTTCGATTTAGTTAATCTTGAATTTTGGTTATTGATTTTCGGATCAACGAATAATTGAATTCTATATTACTTTTTTTTTACAAAATTATCTGATAGATCCGATCTGATTAATTCTTGATTTAATCTAAAAAATTCGGATATTCACTTCGATTTTTATTTTTGGACTGAATATCTAATTCAATTTAAAAATTTTAGATTGGTTACGGATCATAATATTTCGAGTTTTTGATTATCCAAATATCTAAAAAAATAATTTATTTTTAATATTATATTTTAATAATTTAATGTTTATTATCTGAAAATTAAAACCAATAAAATTTTATAGATATGAATCTTGTTATATTTAATATTTTTGTTTATTATATTTAAAATTTCAAAATTTTCATAAATATAACCTCTAAATTCAAAAAAAATATTTAAATTAAAATATATTTTTAGATAATTAGAATTCCTATCTAAATTTCTAATTATCCAAAAAATTGAATATAAAAAAAAATAGATCATATACGAATCACTATATTACCGATCAAAAAATCTAAATATTTAATAAAATCTAGTTAAATCTAATTCGTTATCTAACAATAAATATCCCTAAAAATGATTTAATTCTAAAACATCATTTTAATTAAGCTAAACTCGCAACAAGAAATAACTAAACCGACCGCCAAACTTAAATATACGTGTTATAACAATACAACAAAAACTATCCCCTCCAAGTTCCAGCTTATTAAAATAATGGTCCGTGATTAAAATAATCGAATTAATTATATTAAAATATTTTTTATTAAATTTAATTCGATTTAATCACAAAAAAAATTTGTCATATTGGTATCCTCCACTTTCGCTGCCCATAAAAAAGGTTCTTCAAAGAGTCACACTTGGAAACTTACAGTGTCCAAAACCTGGAAAAAAAATTATAAACGATAAAAATTCGAAAAATAATTATAAATTTATATTAATTGGATGATTTAAATATAATTTAATTATAATTAAATAATTAAAATATAATTAGTTACTGTTTACTTTTTACTTTAGCCATTAAAAAAACTTACTTGGATCCTTAGCCGTCTGAGTAGCCAAGCCGTTAAAATAACATGTCGCGCCAATCTTCTTGAACTGCGACCAATAAGAACTGAACGCGTAGCTCGCATGCCAAAGCAATGAATCGGGTTTGAAGCACGGCTTTCCGGGTTGAATCGGGTCACAAGTCTTATTCCCCTGCGAACACGCGTACGATAAAGCCGAACTCAGCACAGTCGCGTTACCTCCTCCAACCGCCATGCACCAAAATCTTCCCCTTATACGGCTCATTATTATCTGGTTTCGGCAATGGCTCGAAACCCGAATCCGGACTCTTCCCATTCAAATCGATGCCGTATACGTATGACCCGTCAGGATACAACAACCCGAAATGCCGTTCAATCCCAGGACCCGGTTTCTGGTTCTCATTATACAGAGCAAATATGAGAGAGGGGATAACCCATCCGGGTCGTGCCGGCGTGCCGATCGCCGGTTTAGCAGTTAGTTTCTTTACAACATTCCGGTTGTAAGTAGCAGCATTGTAAACGTTAGCTCCGATTTGGTCAATATCGCCGGCGTTCGGCCAACCCGTTTCAGCAATAAAGACTCTAATATCCGGGTACCCGAGTCTCTTCATAGCGAAAACAACAGAATCAACCATCTGATCGAACAGATTAGTGTAGGTTAAAGAGGAGACAGGGTCGGTGTATGTTCTGTTTCGGGACTCGAACAGCGCGTAATCGAGGCTAATGCTATTGGGATCCGCTGCCCAAGCGAAATACGGGTAAACATCAAGGAAGTAGAAAGATTTGGTCCGGCTCAAAAACTGTAACAACGGTTTAACAACCGGAACGGTGATGTCAGATCGGAAAGTGCCGTTCGAAGGGGGAAACGACGATTCCAAAACATCCATGGCCATCGAGGTAGAGACTTTGATTTTGTTAAGGCTATGGGTTTTTAACGAGCTTTTGATTTTACGCATGGCAGGTACGATTCTGGGCCAGATTTGTTTAGGTGAACTGCTGGTCACTTCGTTGCCGACAAGGAGGTACCGGATTTTGGTTTTGGAGTAAAACGGGACGACGTTGGATTCGACCCAAGAATCGGCAAGCTTTTGGCTGTTGGAGATGTTGATTATGAGTTCGTTTGGAACCATCATCGAGACTTGAATATTTGTATCTTTGAAAGCGTCGAGGATGTCTGGGTTTGCACCGTAGATTTTGACACATTTGGCTCCCAGAGATTGGACTAGCTCGACCGATTGCTTCGGTGATGGTAGATTGTTCCCCAGCTCACCGTAGTTTACACCCACAAAATTCGAGATCTCCCCACCTGGAAAACCAAAAAGATCATCTCAAAATCTTTACATATTAAACAACTGCTATAATTTCTGTGTTTTAGAATCAAACTTACTTGAAACTGAAATGAAAAGCAAGAGGAAGTAAAGAGGAAGAAGACCCATACTCAGATACTCTGTTAAAACCATGGAGAAACAGAGCAGAAGAGAGGTCAACGAAAGAAAGATTGGATCTTTAAAAGGAACACTGCTTTTCTGATAGATTTTAAAAGGGAAAAAGATCCGAGAAAAAGAAATGATATTGAGGAGATTCCCAGAAAGGGTGACTGAAATAAGATTATTTATTGGAGTAATATTTAAGACCTGAGACTCCGTATTGTATCAGCTCTCTCTCGTTTCCAGGAAATGTAGCGAACAGCAGGAAGATGATGACTCTGAAAATTACATCAGAGTGCCGTTGCTAGGTGTTCATTCAACAAGCATCCGTCCTTCGTTTGACGTTGATGTGTCGGTGACTGCTTAGGAGAGCAGTTCTGCTGTGCTGACCGCTGCGCGTAGCTAAATTTGTTCAGTCGGCAACGGAACGTTGACAGCATTGTTGATTGTTTCCGTCAAATGGAATATTTTTATATGATTTATATTTAGAGATTTATAGTTTTGGCCGATGGGTTGTTTTTTATTTTGATATTCATCTTGTTATAATTTTTTAAAATATTTTTTATAAATGTTTTAAAAAAATAAAAATAATATAAAAATATTAAACAATAATATTATAATATTATACGTAACGTTAATTGATTAAAAAAATAATTTATAAACATTTGGATGGAGTAAGAGATAATAAATTTTGACTGCTCTGACAGTAATTAGTTTGGTTTAATATGTGTATCCTTTAACATTTAATTATTCTGTGGATGGTTATTCTATATCGATTGTTAATCTTCGATAAATTTTAACATATGAAATATCATGGAAGTTATATCTGTTTGTTGTATGAACTCGCATGAAAACAGAGATCACATCTTCAGTGTCTGTCTATACTCGAAGCAAGTTTGAAAGAATATCTTTCAGTATTATAGAATAGATAAAGCAGTACTAAATTGGGATAATTTTATACGCATTTAAAAGATAAATCTATGCTGGTGATGCTCTATAAACATACCTGAAGTGCCTATGTATACTTTATACGGGAAGAACGAAATTATAGAAAGTTTAGGAGTATTTTTAGAGACTGAAATACCCTTATCAACTATATAAAAAAATATTGTAAGTATATATGTACATAACAATTGATTTAAAAATATACATTGTAAGTGATTTGATTAAGGAGGATTTGAGAATTTCTTAAGGATGACTGTTTAAGTCTTAGCCTTGTATAATATTGTTACATATTTTTCTTTTATTGAATAATAAATCATAATTTATCTAAAAAATAATTGATAAATTTAACTATCAACATTAATTAAAAATAAATTAATAAAATTTTAGATTATAATAACTTAATCGGGTAAAAATATAATAATTTATTTTTTAAAAAAAGGTCTAAGACCTTAAAAACATTAAAAACTATTTTTAAGCGATCATTAGTCTCTTTAAAATCTAGTTAAAAAATTTCCACCAATAATAAATTTACATGCGAATGAAATTCCTATATAATAATTAATTTATAACTTTAATGGAAATAAATAATCTTATTATCAATTAAGATTGGACCAATTAAAGTATATAGATTTTAATCCAAAATTTCATCATTATAAAGGGACTAAAACCAGAATTAAACCATTTTCGAGTTTCACCAATGGGCATAAAAAACGGCCCAAATCTAAGTTTAAAGCCTGGAATGGAATCCAGAAAGGAAAACCGTTTTAGCCCGTCTTTGTTATAGGCATCGTTTCCTGAGGTCTGTTCAAAAAAAATCCAAACACTAAAATTCCTCAATCCGAAGAGCGTTGCAGAGAGAAGAGAAAAAAGATATTGAAAAAATGAGGTTCGGCATCGTGTTGAAGGTTGCTCCGATTCTGCTTCTTATGCTGATCATTTTCACATTTGGTAAGTTTTCAAAATCAAATCAAGTCAGAATTTAGCTCATTAATTATACTCGCCGTCTCGTTGTTTCCAGATCTGATCCGTTTTTGAAACTTTCTTGTGTTTCGATTTAATCTTTTTATTTATGTTCCTGACGTTTGATTATCGGTTTCTTCGTTATCCGCTTCAATTGTTCAGTGAATGCCAAGAAGTCAGGCGATGTGACCGAGCTACAGATCGGGGTCAAGGTATTTCTTTAAATGTGTTTGAACAGTTTTTTTGTAAGTTTTTTCTTTAGTGATTTAATCTTTGGTAAACAGAAAATTGTTGAAGGTGTCCTTCATTAGGTATATGTGGTGAAGTTTATGGCCGTATTGTTAATTGTTCCCTTTTCATTATATATATAGAGGGATATGATTCGCTTAAATGAATGACTGAGATTAAGATCAGCATAGAAGATTATCGGTTGAAAAAAAAGTAAGAGTTAAATGAATGGGCATCCTTTAGTTTGTAGTAACCCGATTTTAGATCAATCTTGAAGACATCATAGCTCCCTAAATTGATCAAATGGGTCACCGATTCTAGGTAATGGATCTTAATTTACATATCCAATTTCGTTTGTTTACTTTTTGGTCTTAGTTTTTCAAAGTGAATTGATGTATTAGTTGTGCGTTATTCGGCCTCTGCATGTTAAAGAGCACCATATAAATGCCATAGTTAGCATTTAGATCATGTGAATAATCCCTCATACAATAAGTGGACAAGATATTGATTATCTTGGAACACAAGTTTTGCACATTGAAATAAGTTGGCGACACAGAAATTTATTGTTATGGAATTTGAATGTGAACTCACTGAACTTTTTTCTATGGATTGTTGTTGTTCATTTTGTTTTGGATGTGATCATGAGCATGTTACTTTGTTTATGGAATCAAAAAAAATTAAGAGTTTTAAACTCTTGAGACTGTTTTTACCTTATAATGTGGTAATTGTATTGTTAATTCCTAACCTTGCCTTTCCATGTTTATTTGCTCATATTATAACAATGTTTCCTTTTTTCCATTGCTTGTCATCTTATTATCGTGTGTTCTATTGTACTTTTTCCACAGCATAAGCCCCAATCATGTGAATTTCAAGCTCACAAAGGTGATAGAATCAAAGTACACTATCGGGTATGTTAGCTTCAGCTGGATGTTTAATTTTTGCTTTGCTTGACTCTTAAATGAAGTGAAGAGTATTTGATTGTGGATTTTTTTTCCCTGAAAATTGAGATAGGTATTCAATCATTCTTTTGATTTTTGAATGTCATGGTAATAAATTAACTAAACATTTTTGAGGTTGCTATATTATGTATACTGTTTCCAACATCTCGATCATATTCCTTTTGATGGATTTTGGAAGTAGGAGTTGGGTTTAGTAAAATTCTATTTAGATTTCAGAACAATGGGCCATCTACTTGGATATTTTTGCAGGAACTATGTATAGTCACTAATGGATGTGTCCTTTTGATTGTGCTATTTTTCTTTTTCAATTTTCAAGTCATTTGTTTATTTTCATTAGAGATAGGTTAAACATAAAAGTAATGGGAACCATCTGCAGGTGATTTGAAATTTGCTTTGTTAGGTGATGGATATAATTGTATGTGGTGGTAGGTTCCACCTGATTATATTGGTCACTGACTGTGTGTGATGTCTTATTTATGAAAACTGTTATAGGTGCAGTCTCTGTGATGTCTTTTTCATTAAAAGAAAAAAAAAACACCAGTCCATGTGATTTTTTTGGTTAAGAAAATAGTGCCATCAAGACTTTTATGGTTACATATATTGTCATCCCCTTTTGCAGGGGAAACTCACTGATGGAACTGTTTTCGATTCGAGTTTCGAAAGGGGTGACCCAATTGAGTTTGAGCTTGGTAGTGGTCAAGTAATCAAAGGTTTGTTCCCCCTAGTAACCACTCACATCTTTCTGCCAAGACTCAATAAATGACTAATTCACTTTTATGGACGGATTGTTGGCTGTTATGTATGGAGTTGATTGATTTATGAAGAATAAAACCACACTTTGCAGGATGGGACCAAGGACTTCTAGGGATGTGTGTCGGTGAAAAGCGGAAGTTGAAAATACCTGCAAAGCTTGGTTATGGTGATCATGGTTCACCACCTAAAATCCCAGGTAATTCCTTTGCGGCTGCTCTTGTAATGCTAACGGGAACTACTTCGATGTCGTAAGTTGCTAACTACAATCAACCGTCCGCTCTTATCTAACTGGATGGCTGATGTTATTAAGCAAAGCAGCTATACATAATTGCATTAAAAAACCATTACTTTTAGCTGCTTAACATTTTTTCCGATATCGAGTCTATGACAATGTGTGGTTCTGCCAAATTTACAGGCGGAGCAACACTGATATTTGAAACAGAGCTTGTTGCTGTCAATGGGAAGCCATCAAGCGGAGTAGATACGAGTACAAGTGCCGATGAGCTATAATAATCGATGATAGTCTCCGATTCGATCAGGTTTATCTTTAACTACATTTGTCTTTTAAATGTTAGCGATGGTAAAACCTCACTAGGGTTTCTAGCTGGGTTGAGAAAACTTATTTAGGTTGCCTTTTCATAAGCTTAAAACCATTTTCATCATGATACTTTGTTGGGAAAACTAATTTATTTTGCTTATCAAAGAAATAAATTTAGGCTCTTGTTCAAGCTAGGCCTAATGTAACCGGAAAACATAATGAATCTTGAACCTATAACCTAGGGAGGAGAAATTATATCATAAGACTGGCTTACCACATCACAACCATGGTCCTATCCAATTATAATTACTCACTTCACCATTATCTTTCAAGTCATTTTTTTTCAACCAACGAATCTTCACTCATTTTTTCCATGTCATTTAAAAAATATAATTTCTGGAAATTATATTAATGACATGGATGATTAGCGGTAGAATGAGTGGTTTTTATTTGTTAGGGACCACGGTTGACGTCAATAAAAAGTTTATTAGTAATAATTTTCCTTTTAATGGTTGCAGTCAATAAAAAGTTTGGTAAAATATTAGTAATAATTTAAAAGTTCATAAATAATTAAATGATTTGTAGTAAGGTTAAAAAGTTAAATGTACTTAAAATTCCTAGTTTTATTTTATAATTGGCATAAAGATAATTTTAACCTTAACGTTTATTTTTTTTTTTCGTTTTGCCCCTTATTCTTTTTTTTTCTCATAAATTTAGCCTTTAACCTATATCTTTTTGACAAATAGCTTATTTTTTAACACCATAATAACTGAATTGTCAAAAATCTAACAATGATGACATGTTATATGCATATGATAATATATTTTAAATAACATGACATATAACCTATCAAATATATATATAATATAATTTTATTATAATATAAAATATAAAACAATTAAAATTTAAATAAAATATTAAAAATTAATTAACTCTAAATAAAAGGCTATTAAACATTTTAACCCCAACTATGACAAAATCAAAGTCTTTATCTTAAAAAATATGAACACAATTCAAAATTAATTAATTTTTTAGGTAGAATTTTAATTCTATCGTAGTTAGGGTTAAGAATGTTTAATAGTATTTTATTTTAGAATTAATTAATTTTTTAATATTTTATTTAAATTTTAATTATTTTATATTTTATATTAGAATAAAATTATATTATATATATTTGATAAGTTAGATGCCATATTATTTAAAATATATTATCATATACATATGACATGTTTTTTAGATTTTTAACGGTCCAGTTATCATATAAAAAAATAAGTTATTTGTCAAAAGATACAGGTTAAGGGCTAAATTTATTAAAAAAAGAATAAGAGTCAAAACGATAAAAATTATAATTATCTTTATGCTTTTATAATTTTATGTATTTTTAATTGAGTTTATGTAAATTAAGTGGATTTTTTTTATAGTAATCAAGTGGGTATTAATATTATTGTAATCAATCTAGAAAATTTTAGGAAAAAAATTTAATGTCTTTAAGATTTACTTAAACCGCTAATCTTATTTGCATTACTGTACAATATCTTTTAATTTATTAAAAATAGCAGTTTTAAGCGGTATAATATTATATTAAATTTTATATTAAAAATAATGAGTCGATGAAGAAATTATTAGCTAAAACTTGGTCTAATTAATGTGATTCATTTATTTTAAAATAACTATGATAATTATTACTCCCTGCATAAAAAAAATGATGATTTACTTTTGAAAAGATGAAATATAAATGAATTTAATTAATTGGGCCACCTAACTAAAAAATTTGTCAATCAGGTTATTCAATTTTTAAACTCTATCTATTTAAGTCACCGTCGTTAAAATTTACAGAAAAATTAACGGGATGACGTGGTTGTTAATTAAAATTTGTAAAATTATACATTCAATCTTTTTGATTTATTTATTATTTTAATTTTAATCTTAATTAGAGGAATTAAATGTGTAATTTTATAGATTTTTATTAACAACTATATCATCATCTTTAACTTTTTTTGTAAAATAGGTAGGGTTTAAAAATTGGATGACCTGATTGATAAGTTTTTTAGTTAGGTGGTCAAAATAAATACCCAATTAGTTAAGTGGTCACTAAAGTAGTTTACCCTAAATTATATAACGAATATGATTTATTTAATAACTTTTTCAGAAGACGAGAAACGACGAAGAAAGAATAGGTGGTGAATTCGGTGGATTTTAATTACGTCATCCGTTCACACACGTGATATTCTTATACTCCCTTTGTCTCATAAATATTGTCTCTTATTGACTTTTTTTGTTTAACTTTTTCAATTTTGACTCTTGATTATTTAAAATTTATTATTGATAAAAATATAAAAAATATATTTTAAAAATTTATAATCGAGTAGATTTTAGATATATAATTTATAAAATTTAATTATTTAAAATTTTTAATATAATTATAGTCAAAGTTTAAAAAATTTGACTTTCAAAAAGTCAATAAAAAACGTTATTTATGGGACGGAGGGAGTACTAATTTACATGTCCAACAAAATCATGATATGTGTTGCATATAATAATTTACGAGTAATTATATTATTTATAAATATTTATAACTCTTTTAATATTTTAAGTTATTATTTTTATAAAATTAATTTAATAAAATATGAACTTAATGTTAATCTTTTTTTTTAATTTAAATTTTGTTATATTTATATATATCTTTAATATTTTTAATTAATTTAATAAAATTATAAGGATTTATCGTTATAAATGTTTTCTTCTACGTAATTAGTTACAAAAGGTGATTAACATTTATTTTGTTACAGTATTTAAGGTCAATAATGTAAGTTTAATGAATTAAAAAAATTCCTTAAATCAATAAATTATTTTTAATATTATATTTTTAAATATAATTTTTAATATATTTATTAAAAAAATATTTTTCTTTACGTGGAAAGTTTGTACTTGGGAATGTGGAATTTGAGTAAAGCTATATGCATAAATATTTTATTTTCATAATAAAAAATAAATTTATTTTTTTTATATTCGAGTCGATAAAATTACTTTTGATAACTTATTTTGGGTATATTCAATTCTAATATATTCAGTTAGTCATACGAGTTTTAGTTTTTACGAGTAATGATATTTTTTAGGGTTTAAAAAATTTGTTTAAACTTTAGAATTCAAGTATTATAGTTTAAAAATTACACGATACTAAAAAAAAATTAGAGTTTAAAAATTTAAAAATAAATTCTTGATTATCTTATCTTAAAATTTAAACCTTAAAATTAAAAATTTCGTAAAAAAAATTATCGCCCGCGTATAAAATAATAATTCAAAGATAAATGATCCTTTTATTAATGAAAAATGAGAATAATTAAGCACTTAATTTTTTCGAAAATTTGGTCTGCCCACTAAATATTTTATTTAAAAAATTTTATTAAGAGTTTGACACTTGTGAAGATTTATATTCAACGTCCTATTTTTTATTATATCCAGAAAATTTTAAAATTATTATACCCATTAATATATTTATAGTATTAATACATATAAAAAAATGTACATATAATATTAAAAAATTAAAATCGGGAGTAGAAGACTTCAACTTTAAATAGTAAAGAAATACAAAAAAAAAGGCATAAAGATAATTTTAACCTTTAACGTTTATAATTTTTATCGTTTTGGCTCTTATTCTTTTTTTAGGAAAAATTTAGTCTTTAACTTATATTTTTTTGACAAATAGCTTATTTTTTAACTACTATGATAATTGAACCGTTAAAAATTTAACAATGATGATATGTCATATGCATATGATAATATATTTTAAATAATGTGGCATCTAACCTATCAAATACATACATATATATAATATAAAATATTAAAAAATTAATTAATTCTAAAATAAAATGCTAGTAAACATTTTTAACTCTGACTACGATAGAATAAAAATTCTATCTTAAAAAAATTAATTAATTTTGAATTGTGTTCATATTTTTTTAAGATAAGACTTTGATTCTATCGTAGTTAGGGTTGAAAATGTTTAGTAGCCTTTTATTTTAGAATTAATTAATTTTTAATATTTTATTTGAATTTGAATTGTTTTATATTTTATATTGAAATAAAACTATATTTCATATATATATATTTGATAGGTTATATGTAATATCATTTAAAATATATTATTATATGCATATGATATGTTATTATCGTTAAATTTTTAACGGTTCAATTATCATGGTAGTTAAAAAATAAGTTACTTATAAAAAAGATATAGGTTAAGGATTAAATTTATTCCAAAGAAAGAATAAGGACCAAAATGATAAAAATTATAAATGTTAAGGGTTAAAATTATCTTTATGCCTATAAAAAAAATACTAAAGGTGGTGATACGAGGTTTCGATTTTGAATAATATTTTTATTTTTAATCCGATAACTATTTATAATCAGATTTTAATAAATTCGAATTTACTGATATTGTTAAAAATATAATACTTTGGCTAATAAAATATTTTTATCATATTTAAAAAATAATTTAAAAACAATGTTTAAGTCATTTTGCCACGACGATAGCTCTTTATTTCATTTAAGGAAACCAAACACAAATATATATTAAGGAAAATTATTTATTTTATACTTTACGTACTTTTAATGACATACTAATTTAAAAACAAAATATAATATTATATATCTTTTTTACTAAAAATAAATACTAAAATAGAAACACAATCGTAAATGAGATATTAAATAATTAATTTTCCTTTTATATTATCATAATTATTTTTTTTTCTTACAATTAAATGCCATTACGCTTCTACATTTGCTTAATAATTCTTTGTGTTGTCTTAATATTAAAATAAGCTATTCTAAAGTAGGGACGGAGGTAGGGCCCATGTCCCAAATTTTTAATTTTTATCTTTCATTTTGTAATATAAAGAAAAAATTAAAATATAAGTTATACATATATTTCTCTATTTTTTAAATGTTTATATTTATCTCTTAATTCTTAATTATGATTTTATTCTCGTTACTAATTTATTTATGTTTAAATAATATAATTTAAATAATATATATTTTAAAAATTTTTAAAATAAAAATATCATATATTTAGATTTAAATATTAAAAAATATAATAAACATGTAAAATAAAATTTAGAATATAAAACAATTTAATTACGATTATAATCCGTTAACGTCTAATTTCAAAATTTTGACTTAAATATTATATACATGACACAGTATATTTTAATTTTCGATATTTATAACATTTGTTACAATGCAAGTAAAATCGGATCCAACTGAATCCGATTTTAAATAATAATATTTTAAAAATATCTTTAAAAACGATACAACAAGATCCGATTTTAAATCTTCTTAATATTTATAATAATGATATTTTTAAAAAATTATTGTTTAAAATCAGATTTAACTAAATTCAATTTTACATACATTATAATAAATATTATAAATTAAATATTAAAATATATTTCGTCATATATTAAAAAAATTAAGTATAATATTTAAGTTAAAATTCTTCTAATTTCGAAGAAAAAGAAGGTCTGAAATAGAAACAGAGTCTGACGTGGCTGAGACGCATTAAAGCGGCGAACAAACCTCCGACACAATTAAATTAAAAAAAAATACATCCCCATAAAAACAAATATTAATAAAATAATAATATTAATAATAATATTGATAAATATTGAGTGAGCTGAGAGGAACTGAGAAGATAGCAGAAAGCATTAGCTTGTCCTGGTTGTAAATTTGTAATTTTTTCTTTTTTTTAATATATATATTGCAGTTCTGTACTGTGAAATTCAGAATAAAGATGGGTTTTTTAACAAGAGAATGAAACAGAGTATTCTCATTCCCTGTTGTTGTTGTTTTCTCCTTTGGTTATAGTTTAAGGGATTTGGGTTCGGAAAGAATCTGATGGTGAAGACGGGGGTGTTGAGTTCTGATCCCACGGCGAGGGCGAGAGCGGTGGGGTTGAAGAGAGAATTGCAGAGACTTGTTAGGACTATTGTCGATGACGTTGATTGCAGCATCCACGCCGTCGATCGAGCTAAGGAGGCTCTTTGTAGCTTGAGAGAGATTATGTTTAATAAACGATCGACTGCGGCGAAGACGACGACGGCGGGCTTGAAGTTACAGGAAGCGGTGTCGTGTCCTGAGGAGTTTAAATGTCCTCTTTCTAAAGAGATGATGAGAGATCCTGTTGTTTTAGCTTCTGGTCAGGTAATAAGGATTGATTCTGTTTTTTGGAATTAGTTTTTTTATTGGTTTCTTGAAGATTGTTCTTTTGTGGGTTTAATGATAAATTGAGATTGCGTTTCTGGGTATTTTGATTGTTGTTTCTTCTTCTTTTTAATGGGAAATTCTGATGTTTTTGTATGAAGGTTGTTCATTTGTTTTACTGTTTGGTGAGAAAGAAAATCTGGAAATGTGGGTGTACGAGAATGATTTGAAGTTGAGATTTTGGTATAGTTTTTTTGTGCATCTCAGTTCCAATCGAAACGGATGGCTCGGATTAACATTGCATAATGTCTTTTTATGATCAATTCTTCTTGGTAGGATTGTTTTAGGTTGATGATTATGGATTCAAGTTCATCAGTTGGATTGTTTCTTGATTTGGTTTCATTTGTATTTGCAGACATATGATAGACCCTTTATCCAGAAATGGCTGAATGCAGGCAATAGGACATGTCCTAGAACCCAGCAAGTTCTTTCTCATACGGTTCTCACTCCAAATCACCTGATCAGGGAGATGATCTCGCAGTGGTGCGAGAGTCGGGGGATAGAATTACTGAGTTCTGTGCAGTGTGGTAGAGAGGAGGGCATTACCGAAGACGAGCGTGATCGTTTCTTTTCTTTGCTTGATAAGTTGTCTGCAGCACTTCCTGAACAGAAGGAAGCTGTAAAGGAGCTCCGTTTGTTGACAAAAAAGATGCCTTCGTTCCGTGCTCTCTTCGGTGAATCCATTGGTGCTATAACTCAATTGCTCGCCCCACTCTCTGGAAGTAAATCTCAGAGCAGTGTTGACCCTGATATCCAAGAAGACGTGATCACGACGCTGTTGAACCTTTCGATCCATGACAGCAATAAGAAACTTGTTGCCGAAACTCCAATGGTTATTCCCCTTCTTATGGAAGCACTAAGATCTGGAACTATTCAAACAAGGAGCAATGCAGCTGCAGCCCTTTTCACTCTGTCGGCTCTTGATTCGAACAAGGCACTAATCGGTAAATCCGGTGTCATAAAACCTCTCATTGACCTTCTAGATGAGGGTCATGCGTTAGCAATGAAAGATGTTGCTTCTGCAATATTTAACCTATGCATATTCCACGAAAACAAGGCACGAGCCGTGAGGGATGATGCAGTAAGGGTCATTTTAAAAAAGATTATGGATGATGTTCATGTCGATGAATTATTAGCTATCCTTGCAATGCTTTCGACCCATCCAAAGGCTGTTGAAGAAATGGGTGAGCTTGGAGCTGTTCCTTGCTTGCTTCGTATCATAAGGGAGAGCAACTGTGAACGGAATACGGAAAATTGCATTGCAATCCTGCACACTATCTGTCTTAATGATCGAACCAAGTGGAAGGTCCTGAAGGAAGAAGAGATTACCTATGGAACAATATCTAAGCTTGCACAAGACGGAACATCTAGAGCCAAGAGAAAGGCTAACGGCATTCTCGAGAGACTAAGAAGGGCCATTAATATTACTCATACCGCGTGAAGACATTACCGAACACACCACCACCAAGTGCATCATCTGTAAATTCTGTTTCCAACACCGGTCACCGGTGCCTATCATCACCAATCCGATTCTGTAAATTCTCGTCCCTCATCAGAGTTCTTAATCTCAGGTTTTACGGTTAGCCACTGTTAATAAACACGACGCACGAGCTTATGTTTATAAGATGTTCTCCTTGTTTGGATTTTACAGGTAACAGAATACTGTCTCTCTTTTTACTTGCTTTCCTGTTTTAGCATCTTCCTCAAATTTACTTGCCAGTATAACTTTCTAACCCTTATCCTACTTGCACTTCATCCTTCATTCTTGGACTTATGCTTGAAAGATTTTGATCTTCTTACTTGTCCATTGTCTTTAGTTTCGTCCATATCCTATGCTGTCGTCCGATGGCCCCATCACTCGTCCTCTGAACGAGGATAGAGTCGATTTTTCCATCGAACAAAAAGTTGAACGAGTGGTCCTTAAACCGAGTTAAATATGGAACGGGAAGAATGTGTCCATGCTGAATGGCCTGGTAATTTTCTGGTGTTGTGTGGTCCATCTGCCCCACCCCCAAAGTCTTCAATGCCAACAGCAACTGCCCTAAAGATACCTACTAAAGTAATGGTAATGCTTCATTTCCTCTTCCTATAGTCTCCTTAACCTTCTTTGAATGTTCGAAGATCGAGTTTCGTTAAAACCGGGTTGACGATAGTGACATATACCCTTCACTTTTATTCGAATACGAACCGGAACCAGACTCGAGTTCATCCCATAATGCATGACAATGGTGGAAGTACAGAGAGTTCGTTAATGCTGTATGCTAAACCAAACAAATTTGAACCACCCAAATGGGTCTACCATGTGATAGCTCGTAACCTTGCTTAGTGAAACGCGCATGCTTTGTCTGCCCGTTGCTGTAATAGCCTGTAGACACACATGGTCAGATTGGTGAGCAACTTAGTATTTTTTATTCGAATATAATATAATATTTATGTTCGATTTTAAATTTAGATAAAATTTAAACAATATAATTGGTGCTTTGGAGTATTCTAGTCAAATATTCTCCACCGACACAAGGAAAAAAAGTCCTAGCAAACAGGATCGTTCATATTTAATTAACTATCTAGTAATTATCTATTATTTTTTACATGTAAAAAAATTGATAATTGACCTTAAAAAATTGAGATAGATAAATCTGATTGGTTGAGATTACGGATTACGTTGTTAACGAGATTTACCTAATAATTTTTTTTATTTAAGGTTGCTTTTATCAGTTAATTATAATCTTAAGGTTAATTAATCATTTGTATTAGATAGATGAAATGATTATTAGGAAATATTTGTTTTGTGAACCCAATTATTATTATTATTATTATTATTATTATTATTATTATTATTATTTTACTTTATGATGTCTATATCATTTGTGTAATATTATAAACTACTCAAATAATTGAATAAGTATATTTAGAGGGTTAAATAAATTATTTATTTTATATATATATTTTAAGTTATGAGTTCTAGAATAACTAATTTCCTTGTCAACCAATATAAATGCATGTTGAAAATTTGGAATTGCAAAGAATTTAAACACAAAAATAATAAGGGGTTAAATAAACCTCTTAACTTGACTCAGTAGTTAAAGGAAAAATTGTTGTTCTTGGAGGTTATAGGTTCAAACACCAGTAATACTAATACAAATATTATTGTAACAACCATTAGCCTGATTCAATGTTTAATGATTGAGAATATACTCTAAAACAAATATTATTGTAACCTCTCTTAACCTGATTCAATGTCTAATGATTTTAGAACAAATACCGAGCACTCGACCTCCACCCCAAAGATTTTTTTATTCTTTTATTTAATTAAAAATAATAATTTATTGATAAATGTATCTCTCTTACTTTTAGATATTTATATTTTACTCTCTCAACCTCAAATCTTATTTTCATCCCTGTCTATATCTCGATCGTAGATACCACCTAAATAGCATACAACATGAAAACACTTAATAATCAAAAATTCCCAGACAATAAGTTGAATTTCAGGCCAGGGTTAGGGAACTAACTTCCTACTAAATATGAATAAAGTACAACATTTCAATTTTAAGTTCGATTTGGTCCTAATTTATTTTTGATTGGTCTTTGGAGTTTTTCCATGTGATGGGAGCATCCTTTCCTAAGCCTAACAGTGATGAAAATGATATAAAGACTTAGTTGATGTGTTACTTTCACAAAACCAATGATAAATGGGAAATGGACAAACATCCATATGAAAATTCAACCATCAATAGTCTTCTTAGGGGACAATATGCTTCAAATAATAAAGTCACAAAACAATTATTGTAAGGAAAGAGGATGCATCATTATCAATTAAGTGGAAATTTTCATTTATAATTAGTCACAATAATTTATAAAATATTAAAAGTTATTACCCTGAATTGGTGGCACTAATCCTTTAATAACATACACATACAGTACGTGAACTCGAATTATATGAATGAAAGATATCTTTATTATCGGGACCACTCCATTAAATCAGTTATTAACTTTTTTTTTTTGTTTTTAGATATTAAACTAATGGAGTTGTGAGGATGAGATTTTGGTAGTATTTATTGAAAGGAAAGATAAAACATCATTTTGATAGAATATTATTAGGAGAATTTTATAACGGGTGTCGAACATTACTGAACACCACTAATATTGAACACTGTTAGTAACATCTTTCTTTAGGAATTTGACACTTTTTTTTGTTCCATCAAACTAAAAAACCTTTACGCGTTTTTATAAATTTGGACATCGTAAACTAAATATTCTGATTCACTTTCTAACTTAAAAAAGATGTTCAAAAATTTAAATCTTGTTATTGCAAATGGTATAAACTGAATTAGAAGAGCAATTATTATAATAAGGATTCGATACATTAGTGTGTAAAATAAAATTTTACACAAGTACTTTAATTTCAAGATTTTGTTTAGAGCAAAAAGTTTAAGGGTTTAGGTGAATGTGTTTATAATTTAAAGTCTAGGGTTAGAAAAGGGTTAGAGATTAGGGTAATATGCGGAAGATTTAGGTTTTAACCAGGGATGGATTTAGGGGGTGCTGGAGAGTGCAGTCGCACTCCTTAAAAATTTTAAGTTCTCCTATATTTTATATATTTTCTTTGTATTTTCTATTGATAATTTAATTCTGCACTCCTAAATTTTTGTAACCTTACACCCCTACATGTTTAATATAATTTCTTGTACTCTGCATCCCTTTACATGAAGTTCTGGATCCATCCTTGATTTTAACCTATAAACCTTAAATTCTAACTTTAAACCATGAATTCTAACTATTATCTATAATTTCTAAACCATTAAATCCTACACACTAAGATAAATCATAAACTCTAAAATTAAGGATTTTGTGAAAATTTTTAGTTTTCATCGTCAAATAAATACTCTTATAATAAACTTTTGATAATTAAATTATATTAATTGATCAATAAATTAAATATTTATGATTAATAATAATGGATCGGATACCGACAAACTCTAGGGCCTAGATGAATTTCTACTTTCCTTTGGATCCTTAGAAATTAGGGCATTGTTTTTCTGGTTTTATTGTTAATGGTCTCAAACTACTTAAGCAATCTATGGAAAAGCCCAAGCATAAGCTCCAGCGAGCAGCACTGCCTTTGGATCATTAGTAATTGTTTGATGTATATAGGGATGGGTATTCTATCCGACCTGATCGGGTTTAATCTATTTTAGTCTGATCAAGTTAAGTTTTTTTTGATAAAAAATCGGATTCAAGTCGTGTTGGGTGGATTTGGATTTGGTGTTTATTAAGAGGAAAGTCTTGTCAGGTTTGAATTTAGGTGTAAAATATCTGATCCAATCCGACCCGAGACTAAATATATGATTTTTTCTTAAATTTTATAAGGATATTTATAATAACTCTCCTTTCTCTCTATATTTTTATAATTAAGTCTTTGAAATGGAGTTTTATTTATAATTTAATCTTTAAGATTATATTTTTTACAATTAAGTCCACTATTTATTTTATATTTAGGTCCCTAAAATTATTTTTTTCTCTCTAGGTCAGGTCAGAGTCAAGTTTAGGATATTTATTTTTAAGTTGGGTCAAGTTTTTAAAAGAAAATATTATAGTCAAGTTAAAGTCAAATTTAGGATATTTATATTTGAGTCTGATTCAAATGGGCCAAAAACCCACCCCGACTATGTTCATCTCTAGATGTACCGCTCGTAATTTTTTATGAGCAAACTTTAAAAGCTATCACATATCTATTTTAATAATTTTAATTTTTATCTTTAAAATTTAAAAATTAAACTATAATTTTATTTATAAACCTTAAAACCTAATTACAACACCAAAATCTCCGATCTTTAAGCCCTAAAAATTTTCCATATCAATGAGTATACTATTTTTCTTCAAAATATACCTAAAAACAAACAAACAACCAAACTATTTATCATTATTTGTTTGGACGGTTCATCATTTATTTTATTTGTTATGTGTTTCGATTAAATAAAAATAAAAAGATTTAGTAAGTTTTTATTTTTTTTTTAAAATTTTGTGATATATTTATATTTTTAAAATTTTTAATTTTTTTGTATTGGGTTAAAAAATTCTACGTAGATTCGTCTTATTATTTTCTCCCTGAATGCATTGTAATTATTAAATTTTTTTATGGTTATAATAAAAAATTACTATCAGACTGTATTAACTGATAGTATAAAAATGTTTGACAATATTAATTGACAATAAAAACTATTTGATTGATTATTTAAACAAACAAAATAACATATAAAAAATAATTATATTTTATTTCAATAATTATTAATTATTAATATTTTATATATTAATTAGATTATATAAAATATAATTTATTTAATATAACATTACTAATCATATTTAAAGTATCTATATATTAATTTACTATTTATATAATTATTTTAATATAATTTAATTAATTAAAAAATTAAATATAAACAATAATATGTGAAAATAAAAATTAAAAAATAATAATTTAAGAATATCATAATATAAATACGTGAGATAAAAAAATTTAAAAATATTAAATTAAAATTCAAATAATTTTAATAATTATTAAGAATAAAAGAGTCAACTTCCAAAATCTATAACTTCAAAAAAACTTCTATTATCATCTTTCTAAAATTAAAGATTTCACATGTAACTGTTATTATAATATAAATTTTTATTTAATATTTAAATTAACAAATTTAAATAATTAAACTTTTAATATTAATTAAATATTTAATATTAATTCAAAGTGTTATATATCAAACAAGGTTTATATTAAAATATTAATTCAACAAAATGAAAACTTATAAACTTTTTCTTGAATCCCAAGAACAACGACAAGTCATTTTTTCCCGTGAGTTACGTAATTTCTTTGAAATCGCAGCTGAGAAATTACATGCTGAAAATTTAAAAAGGGGTTAAATTAGAATAAAATAAGAAAAGTTGTCCCCCTTGGTAAAAATAGAAAACTTTATGACCAAGACAGAATTTTTAGGGCAGAAACGTAATAGCCTCCTTACTTGATCATTTTCCAACACCTCATCGGTCGGCGGTCGCAACCACTTGCGGCTGAAATAGACCCACTTGTTCTAGAACCACCACCGCCACAAATATTTTTAATTCTCCCTGATTTTTGTACAAAATATTAATTTAATGCCGAAATTGCTGACATGGATAAAAAAGTAATTTTGGAATTTAAAATTTTATATTTAAGAATTTTTATTAATTTTTTTATTAAAATTAAATACGTAATATAAATTAATTTAAAATAATTAAAATAGAAATTTAAAAATCAGACTAAAAAAAGCTGACGTGACAAATTCTAGTCTCGCAGAACCTCACTCCTCTGACTAAAGCTTTCTCGGCGAGAAATTATAAAAAGGAAAAATTGTAGATATGATAGCTGAACTATTTAAAAATATTTATTTTAGTCACTAAATCCAAAAATTTGCCACTAAATTTATTAAATATTATATATTTTTATTATTCTCTCGGTTTTTAAAGTCTTTCCCTGATTAATTCGGATCAACCCGTATCTCACACCTAGTTTTGGTTGTTGAATCTCTCGATAGAAATTCTTTTACGTACACAATGTCTCAAATCTGAGACTTGCTTAAGCGAAATCAAGTTGCTTACCATTTATACCAATCGCTATTGATTATTAAATATTAAATTAAATATTAAATCAATGATTTTTTTAGTTTAGTGACCAAAATGAATATTCTCAAAGAATTAGGTGGATATGTGTAGTTTTCCCTAAAATTTTGAAAGTATTCCTTCATTATAAATTGTAGCCACCAACCATCGCTTCCCCAGGCACCAGGACACAGACAATAAGAACTGAGCGGTCTTCTTCGAGAAATTGGTGAGCCTCCGCCATGATCGACGATCAAAACCAACTCAATCGATCTCCACATCATTCGATCCCTACCTTTGATTTAGATCGCCTGGAAATCGTCACGGCTCTCGGTCGAGGAGCCAAAGGAGTGGTGTTTCTAACCAGAGATATCGTGAAGGATGAGATCTTAGCTTTGAAACTGATATCTCGAGATTCGATCGAGAAGAAGAATGCTAAAGCAGTGAAGAACAGTGATGGAAACGAGTACAGAAGAGTTTGTTTTGAACAGGAAGTATTAGGGATGGTTAACCATCCGCTTTTACCACGGTTGCGAGGAGTTTTGGCTACCGGTAAAGTCGTCGGTTACGCCATTGATTACTGTCCCGGCCAGGATCTTCACTCTTTGAGGAAGAAACAGACGGAGAAAATGTTCTCCGACGATATGATAAGGTAAAAAGAAAAAGAAAAAAAAAAAAACTTCTAAATTCTAATGCTATTTCAGTCTATTTCCTTGTTTGGAATTTAATTTGATTTTTTCCCTAGATTTTACGCTGCGGAATTGGTTCTGGCTTTGGAATATCTTCATAATTTAGGCATTGTTTACCGAGATTTGAAGCCAGAAAATATTCTGATTCAAGAAAATGGCCATATCATGCTTGTAGATTTCGATCTCTCCACAAAGCTTTCTCCAAGATCGCCTCACAAATCAATGGCTCTCAACTCGTTCTATGAAACTCCGCCTGACTCAGTCAAGAAAAAGCGGTTATTTCCGTTTGTTAGATGCTGTAACTCGGGGATATCTCCTGACGACTCGGCATCTCAATCGAGCGTCAACAGGGATTCTACCGAGTTAGACTCGGCAGAGAAATCAAATTCGTTCGTTGGAACAGAGGATTACGTGGCGCCGGAGATCGTATCAGGTAAAGGTCATGATTTCGCCGTGGATTGGTGGTCACTAGGGATCGTCCTCCACGAAATGCTGTATGGAACGACGCCGTTTAGGGGATCAAACAGGAAGGAAACATTCAACCGGATTTTAACGAAACCGCCGGAACTCGTTGGTGAACCGACGTCGTTGAGGGACTTGATAAGAAGATTGTTAGAAAAAGATCCAAAGCAGAGGATCAGTCTGGAAGGAATAAAAGGTCACGATTATTTCAAGGGGATTGATTGGGATCTGATCCTTCGAATCCAACGGCCACCGTATATTCCGCCACATTCAGAGGAGGAGATTACAGTGGCGGACAAGGAAGGAATAAAAGGATTCGACGTTGAGTTATTTGTCCAACAAATATTCGCAAACGGCGACGCCGGTAACGCCGGCGGCGGTGGAAAGAATGAGAAGCACAATAAGAACGATTCAGGGAATTCCAACCAAAACATAGGCCAATTTCATGGTCTTGAAGATAATCAATTTCCTGTTTTCTAACATTATGTTACATCATTAATCGTTATTTTTTGGTTCCTTTAATTATAATAATTAATAAATATAAACGCCATTCGGTTTTTTCTTCGAAATATTAATTGAATTACACATGTTTTTTTCATTGTAAAGCAGGTATGAATTTAGAGATATTCTTAAAAAATAATTTTTTATATTATATTATTATTTTTATTAATAATTTAATTTTATATCTGTTAAATTTTATAATTTTATATTTTAATATATATTTTATTAATTTATAATTTTTATATAAAATTTTGGTCCATTCTAGGAGTGTAAACGAGCCGAGTCGAGCTGGATTAATGTTAAGTCCGACTCGGCTCGTTAAGATTTCGAGTTGAGCTAGAGCTTGAGTAATTTTAAATGAGCCTGAAAATCTTGAGTTTTGCTCGACTTGTTAAGAACTCGAGTCGAGTTCGAGTTTTCTTCGAGTCAAAGTTTGAGACCTAAGGGTTTAAATTTTAGAGTTTTCAATTTATAAATTTTAAATTATAAAAATAGTATATTTATATTTTCGAGTAAGTTGTGAGCTTTTCAAGTTGGGTATTATGTAACTCGTCTCGTCAAAAACTCGAATCAAATTTAATTAAATCAAATTTTAATTAAACTTTAACTGAGTCTAACTTTAATAACTCATGATCTATCTTATCTCATTTACGGTCCTAGTCCATTCTTACAATGAAATACGGCTAATCGAATCAAACGGCATCAACAGATGCTATAAGATGTGCTTGGTTTATTCTGTTTGTGTGACGTCATTACTGACGTCACGTTAATGGTTTGTAGAAGGGTAAATTTGAATGAATTAATTGACTGAATAAATAAATAATTAACTCGTATTAGTGAATGTTTATCGTGGTTAATTTATTTAATCACCCGGTTTACAGTGTTCAGTATTCTGACGCCAAACCACGTGGACATTGCTCGTTCTATTAGAGAAATTATATCATGGATCAGTTCCACCACGTCATTTATGGGACCAACCAATAAAAACTGTTCACCTCATTATTTTTTAATTTTTCAAGTGAAGATTCACTTGAGAAAAAATTATGACATGAAAAAATTAATGAAGTAGACAATTTTTATCGGTTGGTCCTATGGACAAGTGATGACACTTACCCATGATATAATTTTTCGTTCTTTTCGCTGACGCATTTGATTTTGAACCATGGCTTATTTTTATATCACAAAGAAAACAAGAGAGCATATAATATAAAATAATGGTATTCAACATGCTAATATTAAACATGTTTCGAAAATATTCACTATATAGTCCAGATATTTTAAAAATAAAATCACTTTCATTTTTCAAATTCATATTAATAAAGGTTCATAAATATTAAAAAAATATTATAAAGTTATTAAAATTATTTTTTATAATTATAATTACTATATTTTATAATAAATTATACAAAGTTTTAAAAATTGTATGACTTGATATCATAGTGATTATAATAATCATTGTTATGTTTGAAAATGCGATAATTACAACGCGACCACAGTCGAGATTTAAATCCTTAATTTTATATAAAAACTTAAATTTGTAACATAGTAACCTAACTTCTAAATCCTTAAACTATAACCTTAAACCCTGAATTTTAAACCATTACTTGATCTCTAAATACTGAAATTAAGATGCTTACAGAAATAACATGCTTTCATTGTTGGTGTATCGTATACTTTCTCTATAATTAATGTATACATGGACCGACCAAAATTTTATGTTACAGAGTACAAGCTCTAAACAGTAAAATTAGGGTATTTAAAAAATAAAATACTTTCATTGTTGGTGCATCGTGTATTTTCTCTACAATTAATATATATATGGATGAATCCAGAATTTTATGTTACGGGACTCAAGCTATCAAGAAGTTGTATTAAAAGTATAAAAGGTGTAAAATTATAAAATTTATAAAATATATAATTAAATTATTAATAAAAAATACAAAAAAATATATAAAATATAAGAGAATTTAAAATTTTCAGAGGTACGACTAGTTCCATCCCTAAATGTATAGTTAGGTAACAAAGGAAACATGATGATATCCTCCCAGCGCATGCTGTTAATGCTTGTGGAAAGTGTGGGTGGCTGTGGGTCTGGCGATGTTTACCCTTGTGTCCACGATTCAAAGAAGCAGCAACTATGAGGCACATTCAATGTGCTTATGGTCAAGTTGTGGAATCATGACTGCATCATTTTTTATGGTAGATGTGTCTGTAAAATCTTGTCCAAATAATATATGACCACACCAACTTCACCCAACCCAGGTATTAGGTTAGGTTTCTGTGAACAGCCCTACATTTTACTGTCCAATGTGCATTTAGGCACCAAGTCTTTGACCAAGGAAGACATGGGGTTGAAATGTGCATGGAACTTGGATGGGATACATAGTTTAGCGGAGGGAAACAGCTTAGAGACTACAGGTAGTTCATGTGTTACAGTTCAAAGCAGCTGGATGGTAACCCCGGACATGCGTATGCGGGAGCTAGGATCAAATATTAAGAGGGATAAAGGTTTATTAAGCTTTTAAGTTTAAAAATTGGGAGAGATAGAAATCTTATTTTACTACTATCTAAACTAAGAGAGACCTCAAATGCAATTATATCAAAAATTTTTGGGAGGGGCTAGCTTCGTCTATGGGGTTGATCCTAGGGATTATGGGTGATAATGAGCCCGACCAGCTCGCGAGCTACTCGAGTTCCGCTCGGTCAAAGCTCGGTTTGAGTGAATTTGACTCGGGCTCGGGTTTGACTCGAAAAACTCGTGAACAAGCTCGGAATAATTATATTATATATAAGCTATATATACATTAAAAGTAATCTCTTTAGCAAAAGAAGATATCTTATCTTTTCGTTGTTGGTTATGAAAAATGTTTTAATGAGATCTTATCTTTTATAGAAAAATATAACAAAATTATCTATTTTGAACCGAGTCGAGTCCAGCCTGACGAGCTTCGAGCCCGAGCCAAGCTCTATAATATTATTTTGAGTCGAGCCCGAGCCTAAAATTTCGAGCTCCCAGAGCTTGACCAGGCTCGGGCTCGGCTCATTATCACCCCTACTAGGGATACCCCTAAAAAATTTAAATCCTCCTATATTATATATATATATATTTATATTTTTATTGATAATCTAATTTTACACTTATTAAACTTTCTTAATTTTACACCCTTATATTTCTAATATACCTTTATGATAATTTTTACTCTGTTTATGAAATTTTGAGTCCGTCTTATATTTAGGAAAGAAAATAAGGTAGCTGATGGGATGCCAAAGTTGGATTCATTCTTTCGTAATCCGTTAGATGAGATTCTAGTTATCTTATACGAAGATTGTATCATAATAAACTTTTAATGGTATTATATGATAATATATTCTCTTTTTATAAAAAAAATTAAAAAAATTATAACACTGATTTTATTTTTAAAAAATGATATATTATTACTGTTGAAAAGAAAAAAAAATGATATATTTATAATATTCTCTCTTTTTATAAGCATGTGATTAGGAGTTATGTAAGCATGTGATTTATTATCTTTGTATAGTAGAATTGAGTTAAAGGATAATCAATGAGCACCTAACTAATAATTATTATATAACAACAACCCTTTATTATGTTGATATCATTTAATGCATCAACTTAATTACAAAAATAAAACTATTTTTCATATTTAAAATAATGTTTAGCTTTTACTAATATTTACCTCAATTTATTCAAGAGGCAACCCTAATTATTTGATATATTAACGATGAAAATTAAAATTTTTATAAATATTTTAATTTTAGAGTTTAAAGGTTTAATTTAAGGTTTTATGTGTATAAATTATGAAATAGTTATAGAAATTTAAAGTTCAGGGTTATATAATCTATAGATTAAAAGCTAAATTCTAAACATATTACCTTAAAAATTAAATCATAACTTTTAAACTCTAAATTTTAATTCTAAACCCTAAATTTTAAATCTTTACACCTAAATTTTTAAATTTTATACCCTAAACTAAGCTTATAAACCCTAAAACTAAAGTGTTTGTAGAAAATTTTAGTTTTTATACGTATAAGATAATAATCCCGAAATGTATTATATTAAAAAGAAAGATACAACTACCATTATTGTTTTGTAATTTTTTTTGTTACGGTGGAAAAGATCCGCTCATAAATAACATCAATCTTAAATAATTTACGTTTATCTTTAAATGATTATTTATCAATCGAATTTATAATCCAAACGATTGTTTTAAAAAAATTAAAAAATATATTTTTATAGACGGACCCTTGCTTCCAAGTCCAAATTTAATACTTAAACAGCAGGTAGCTTTCAAAGTTAAAGCCAACCTTCTTGTTAAAACTCAATTATCTCACCCAAGACACAGGTTTTCAAATAATAATTAAAAAAGCTTTTATATTTTTATTATATTAAAATATTTTTTGAATAGTCTTAAGATGATTATAAAATAATATTTATTTATAGATATTTTTAATTATTTGATAATACACATACCTTTTAGACAAAACGATTTAACTTGAATAATTTAGAAAAAATTATCTATTTTTACACTTGAACTAGTTCAAAATAAATTTAAAATTTTATTTATACAAAATCCGATATAAACTTATAAAATATTTTTTATATATATTTTAACTTACTAATATTTAAGAAATATATAGTTGTTATGAGATTGAAAATTAACACCACTGGTGATTCCATTAAATGTCAATGCAACTGTTAACTACTGAAACCATAATATCCTGATGATGATATCTGGACGAATTATGTAATGAAGTGACAGCCTGATGCCATGGGGTATATCTTCACTCATCTGTCAAACTCAAATCGTTCTGTTATTTGATTTAGTACAATCCGTTAATTTTTAGTAAATTCAGTTAACGATTAATTTTTTTAATTCGGTTAACGATTAATTCGGTTTAAAATTGGTTAAATAGTCAAATTAACGGAAATTATTATATATATATTATATTTTTACTCAATTAACTTTTAAAAAATTATAAAATATCTATTAAAATTTTTTATATTATAAAATGATGACTAGATTTTTATTAAATTAACATAAAATAAAAATTTAATGACTAAAAAATCATTTTAATATAATTTAGAGACCTATTAGGTTGGATTAATTCGGTTACAATTCTGTTAACGGTTAAGATTTGGGTTAATTCAATTTTAATTAATTTGGTTCAACCACCAACTGAATTAATCGAATGCATACACTTAAAGGACAACATTTTTTAAGGATATAACTAAAGCATGTATTATGAGCAGTGTTCTTGTTTCACCTACAAACAACCTTGTTTATGGCCTATGGGTGATGGATATATTTTTTAAATATAAATCCACTAATTTTATTAAATGAAGATATAACTAAAATTATAATAAAACTTCACAATTTAATAAATAAATCACTTAAATTCAGACATACTTAGTAAGTAAAACTAACACCACGAGATAATAAAAGGATCAATTAAAAAAAAAAAGGTAATAACCTAATTCAAAGACTCAGAATGAAAGAAAGATATAAACATCATTAAAATTTAACACGATAAATAACAAATCAACAAACATAAAAACACATATTACGATGAAAGTACATTGACAATGAGTACATTATCACTTCAATCACGAATAAGAAACAGTAGATATAGTTACATATCTAAATTAAGTTTGATAGTTCGAAATAAAAAGATTAACAAAATAATAAAAAAAGACATTATCTTAATTAGTCTTAACACATCGTCTGATCCAACTCTAATAAAAAAAATACCAAATACCAAATGGTTATTTATACAATAATACTTTGAAAGATAAACACTGATTATATATTATAAATTATTTTTAAATAGACTATAAAATTAGATAACGGTGACATAAACAGCATGAAATTCAAGTAAAAACAAAACATTTGACCCAAAGTTCTTAAACTTAACTAAACGAACAAATATTATACTAAAAAGCAAAACAAATATTCAAGATCGATCAAAGCATTCACTCATCTTCTTGGCTGCGCAACCTAGCCAATTTGTTGGTTACAACCACATCCAACTGTGCGGCGCGCTCGACAATTTCTTTCCTCTTCTTTGTTGAAACGTCATGGGCTATCTCGGCACAGTATGTCCTGATAATGCATGTCAACAATCAGAGAATGGCAAGAAAATGTTGACAGACAAAATGTGGTAGGAAGTTGTATACATCATACCTGTTGTGCATCATGAGAACCTCAAGCTCTTGGACATTGTGCACAACAAACTTCTTAAAACCATTGGGAAGATAGTGGCGAGTTTTCTTGTCTGAGCCATAACCGACGTTCGGCATCAGAGTGCATCCCTTGAACTTCCTTCTAACACGGGAATCAATACCCTTGGGCCTTCGCCAGTTTTCCTGCCAAAACACAAAAAAGTAAAAAACATTGTGCATCAAGACCATGAGGCATGGCATACATTGCATGGCATCCAAATCAGACAATAGCATTAAAGAAATAGAGACCTTAGTTTCAGCATTAGACTAAAAATGACTAGAACAAAACATGTTTCCTAATGTAATCCAGCTATTACAGAGAAGAAATATTCAAAGGCTCCGATAGACGTCAAGACTATTATAAGTTTGCATAAGCATGTGTACTTCCAACTATTTGTCATGTAGACCTTTGCATAACACTAGAAAAAAAATGATTTCAGCCATTTGTGGATCCTTCACCATGTAATTCTGGTTAGGATTCAATTCCTGATTTGTGCAACTTTTTCAACAGGGACAGCGAATAAACTACCTCTTCTACTTGGAAACATGATGAAATGTCACATGTTGGCCAAACATGAAAAAACAAACAAAACTAGGGATAATAGAGAACGATAACCAACACCAAGAAGATTCGTTGTGACACAGCTTTATAAGCATAATTTGACCCCTAACATCAACACCATGATCGACCAAAACATTTGGTTCAGCTGTTGCATTATGCAATTAGCATGCATACCAAATAAAGAGCTCCACATCTAATCTTCATGACATGAAGAAGGAATCATGTACAAAATCCCCAAGATGGAAGCAACCAAAATCTCTTAAACCACCTTGATCATGAGGTATTCTAGCAAATAGCATACTAATCCTCCATTCTCTTGTTCAATAGCATATGAATTAACAGAACATACTAATGACACCAATTAGAATTCAACAAGGGAAGACTTTCTATCCATTCAGATTTTAACAAAATAGAATTCTTAGCTTCAAACAAATGGAACTAAATCTGATACATAGTAATGAAAACATAGATTAAACACAAGGCAAAGCAATTAAGAAAGCAGATTAAAAAAAACCTTGACGGAGATCTTGCGATCACTTTGAGGCCTCTTGAACTTCTTGACACGCTTCTTCACAATCTTCTTGGACAGCAGAGGAACTGCCATTTTTCCTAAAACAAATTACAGAACAAAGCCCAACCACGATAGAACAATTAAGTTAAGATCCGAGCAAATAAATGGTTTCAATAAAAAAGAATCACAGAAATGCGTAAAATTACAGAGATTCATAAGAGTAACCTTGTGGAAACAATCGCAGCCGCTTGTGGAAGTCCTGAAGCGGAAGTGGAAGTGGAGGGAATTAGGGTTTCAAACGGGAATTTAGAAATATATATTGGGAGGAGAAGGGTGGATCGGGTGTTTGGGTTTCAGAATAGAGCTCTCTGTTCTCATTTTTAAGCCCAACCCAATATTTTATTGGGTTCTATCAAAATTCAAAGCCCATTGGGCCTGAAAAAGGAGTAGCTCTTGATACGTTTTAAAGTTAAATTAATTTTGCAATTAATTTATTAAAGTTTAATTGTCAATTAATTATATATCAATAGACTAGCCCATGTCCTATGTGCTACCTTGGTCAAAATTTCTAGACATCTTTCCGAAATTTAAGAAAAATAAAAAATAAAAGATCGAATATATTTAAATATTTAATATTTTTTATTTTATGTTTAAAAAAAATTGAATAATATAGGTAGTACATATTAAATGTAAAATATAGGGGAAAAGTTATATATTAAAAAACCGTTGAATATCATTAATGTTAAATAGTATTAAATATTATTAAATTAATTAATTAAAATTAAAAAAACTTAAGAACTCAACATATAATTAATAAAATAATGATAGACTTAACATATAATTATTAATTTATGTCGAGTCCTTATGATTTTTAATCTTTATTAATTAATTAATAATATTCAATAATGTTCAACGCTAATGATGTTTAATGGTGTTCGACGCACATGGTAGACTCATTTATATATTTTCATGTAATTTTTTCATAAAATATTTTATAATTTTATATTTTCATGAAACATGTTGAATTATAAAAAAAATATTTTTTTATATTTTATGATAATTTAAATTAATATTTTTATATATTATAACATTAAAGAATTTAGGTATAATTTAAATATATATGAACCCAACAAGTGTTTTAGTAGAAAAGTGAATGTTGTTCTCTTAATAAACGTATGTTTAAATCGCTTTATCTACACAGTGTATATATATTATTAAAGGGTTAAAAATATATATAAACATATACTATATTATAACCATTTTAGACTATTCAAAACCGCGTTTTTATATTAATATTGTTTTAAAAAATTTATTTATAAAATTGTTTCCAACAATATTGTAATTTATTATGTAAATCAAAAAAGGGAAAAATAGTTTGTCTTTGAACAATATTTTACCTGATATTATTAAAATATTGGGTACTGTTCAAAGATAGATTGCTTTTAACTCGTTTTCAAACGATACTTTATTTTAAAATATATATATAGTGCATGAATGAGTATTCAAAGGCGTATTATTTTACAATATATATATTTAAAAATTAGCATTGTTTAAAGAGGAATTTAAAGCAAACTATTTTTAAATAATATTTAATATTTTAATAATAAAAAGTAAAACAATGTTTAAAGAGCAATTATTTTTTCTCGTTTTCTGATTTATACAATATATTAAAACATTATCGAAGATAATTTCAAGGAAATAAGAAAAAAATATTTAAAAACAATATTATTATAAAATCTTCGTTCAAAAGATATATATTTTTAATTTATAATATTATATTTAAATCTATCTTTATCTTTTAAAAATATTTTTTTACAATAAAATTATTCCGGATTTTGAACTTTCTAACATGAGCAATTCTTTAGCATTTAATCTTTATAAAAAATATATAAAATATTCCAATTAAATAATAAATACTCTATACTTGACCCTAAACGATATTTTTTTGGTCAAAGGCTGAGTCGGTTCATTGAACTTCACGAGGTTTAAGTCTCGTCTACATATGTCATACAAAATCCAACGCCAAGATTGAGTTACCGTATGAAAAGGATAATTTGGATAATTCGATTCGAATTTAATTTAAATTTATAATATCTTTTAATATTATATAAGTAAGACGTGTAAATTTGGGTTTGAATTTATATGTAATTTATACGAACTCTCTCTTACATTTTTTTTAACAAGCTAATAATGATTACAGTAATATCTGTTCTAGAATATGAAATTCATCATTTGACATTAATTGCTCAATCACTCTGTTGATATCGCTGGTGCTCGAACCTGTGAACTCTAAAACAATCGTTTCGTTAACTGCTTGAGTTTAAAAATGAAATTTATCATTTGATATTAATTGCTCAATCACTCTGCTGATATCACTGATACTCAAACTCGTAAACTTTAAAAATAATAACTGTTTCATTAACCGCTTAGGCTAAGTGCGCGTACTCCTAGTCTTACACTTTAGATCCATTTCATAGTGTTGTATTCATATTTACCTAACTAATAAATTAAGAAGAAAAACGACAACACTCAAGAATATTAAAATGAATTTTGAAAAATCTAATTGGGATATTTTGTTAGGAATTCTAGAATTCAAATCTAATACTTTTTCACGAGTTCAGTTCAGATTCTCGTTAGGTGAGAAATTATTATTAATATTCGATTTATCACGTTATTTATTAAGATTAATTTATTTAATAATATATAAAAATAGATAAAGATTAATGTTTAAAAATAAATAAAAGAAAAAATATATTAAGAACTTTTTTTTTATCACGTCATCTATGGTCCAAATAATCAGGTCTGTTGATCTTTAAGTAATTACATAATAACTACCAACTCATTAATTTATGTAGGAAAGAAGTGGTGATTCACCTTGAAAAAATGAAATGGATGAAGCTGATTGATTAGGACCACGGATGACATGGTAAAAAGGGTTCATGGTATAATTTTTTTATGTAAAAATTCACCTTAAAAAATAAAATAAAAAATTATTATTGTATGAGACCATAGATAACGTGATAAGCCAAAATTTATTTATTATTTTTTTCATTAGGTAATTATAAAGACTTCGATAAAGTCTGAAACGCATTTAATCGAGACACCCGACACAACTAAAAATGAAACTTTATATATTTTAGTAAAAAAAAATTAAACACTTATTTTAGCAAAATAATAAAACCTTAAACACTTATTTCAGTTAAAAATAAAATATTATAAACCTATTATATAAAAAAAAAATCCCGACCCTTTATATGTCCTACTAAAAAATTCTTGAAAATTAAATTTAAAATTTTAACCTTAATTTTTACATCTTAAAACTTAGAAAATATACCATATCTCTAATTTTTTAAACCTTAACTATAGTCTTTAATCTTGAACTCAAAACCTTAAATTTTAAACCTAGTGTTTTAAAATAATACACTAATTGAGACATAATAAAAGACAAACGATTTTAAAAAAAACATATTTGAACATTCATTTCATAGTCAAGCCTAAAATTATAATTATTTATAAATTCGAATTTAAAACGCATTCGATTCCTTACAATTTAGTATAAAAAACGTTTACAGATACCCATTTTTCACGTTCAAAACTGAAGAAAAAAACAAATTTTGTTATGCAAATACTTGCGTTGAAATGCAGAAGAGTCCTGAAAATCCTCTCCACTCCAAAAGAACATTAATTACAATCTTGATGGTTAAGCACAAGTGTAAGCCATACCCAACTGACCTACATGCATATGTATATACAGGACAAGTTCATTTCTTTTCTTGAGAATCTCAGTTTTTCTTTGCAACCAAACAGGTTGTGGCAGTGGCTATAAATCCATGTGATTCTTCACTCAGTTGCTTCCTTCAACCTTTTTCCATTTCCATAAAAAGGGTTTTCATTTCTGGTTAAGAAAGTGTCAATACAATATGGTAAGCTCGGAAACAAAATAATATTATTGTCTTGATTTGGTTCATTGTATTTGAAGATGGTTTTACTTTAGTTCTTTGATGGTGACAGGCTGAAGAAATGGTGATCGGAAACGGGGAGTTCGAGGATTGGCGAGGGTCGAAGGCGGATCCGGTGAAGCATGGCGGTGCTGCAGCTGCAAGCATTGCTTGTGGTGAGTTTGGGTTTTGAAGTTCATTTGATTCGTTTTGGATTAATGATTTGTGGTTTAAATTGTTATGGGGGATGGTGGCAGTGGTTGAGGTGTTAGAGAATATGGTGTTCTTGTCCAACGCCACCAATTTCGTCGCCTATTTTCTCAAGTCAATGCATTACTCCGCCGCGGAATCTGCAAACATGGTGACTAATTTCATGGGAACTTCCTTTTTACTGACGATATTTGGAGGTTTCGTCACTGATTCGTTCCTCACAAGATTCAAGACTTTCATCATCTTTTGCACTCTAGAGATATTGGTAGATTATGTACTTTAGCTTAATTTTATGTTAATGTTTTCATTTGGCAACAAAATTGAAGTAAACCCCGGAATATTTTGGATTCAGGGACTCATCTTGCTGATGATTCAAGCTCAGAACAGCAGGTTGTTGCCGGATGTAAACAGCAAGCCTTCCAAGACTCAGGAGGCTATCCTTTATACCGGCCTTTACGCGATCGCTGCCGGTGTTGGTGGCGTTAAGGCTGCCTTGCCTGCTCATGGGGCTGATCAGCTTAACCATAGCAACCAGCGTCTGATCTCTTCTTTCTTCAATTGGTTCTTCTTTTCACTATGTTTTGGTGGCCTTATTGCCTCTACTGTTATGATCTGGATTGAAGAAAACTTGGGTTGGAATTGGAGTTTCAAGATATCAGTGGTGACACTAAGTGTAGCACTCTGCATTTTCACAATGGGGTTCTCGATTTACCGATACAAACGTCCCGGCGGAAGTCCGTTGACGAGAATTTATAAGGTAAAACAACAACTTATGATTGTAGTTTTGATGGTATTACTTATTAGTATGGTGAAACAATGTCTTGATTGCTCTAATTTTGGTTCTGGTTTATCAAGGTGTTTGCCTCGGCTATCGGAAACCGGAAAATGTTGCTACCAGAGGCAGAGTATACTCAAACTTATGGAGAAAAGAGAAACCAAGATAAGCTTAGGTTCCTAAACAAAGCATTGATCGGCGACTCTGTTACGGCCACTGAGGTCGAAGAAACGAAGACATTCCTAGGCCTCCTTCCTATATTTGCAAGCACCATTATGATGAATTGCTGCCTAGCTCAATTGATGACATTCTCAGTGCAACAAGGGAACATCATGAATAGATCCCTTAACAATTTCAACATCCCAACTCAGTCCTTATCAGTGTTCCCCTTGTTCATCATGTTAGCTTCCATACCGGTATACGAATATTTCATACGCTTGTTCCGATTAAAGAACAACAATCATCCTAGAATGCTCAACATGTTCCAACCGCTGCGACGGATTGGCCTAGGGCTAGCTCTTGCATCGGGGTCGATGGCTGCTGCAGCTATAGTCGAGGCTAAGAGGCGTGAGGCTGCACATAATGGTGTTATCTTATCTGTTTTCTGGCTTGGGTGGCAATACTTACTACTCGGCGTATCGGATATGTTGACACTTGGAGGAATGCTTGAATTCTTCTACTCGGAGGCTCCGGATAGCATGCGGAGTATGAGCACTGCATTGTCCTGGTGCTCGACGTCGATGGGGTACTTCGTCAGCTCGGTGCTGGTCACGATATGCAACTCGGCGAGCGGACATTTCGGGAAAGAATGGCTGGGAGGAAAGGATCTGAATCTTACACGTTTGGATCTGTTTTACACCCTCCTTTGCATCCTTAACTTTATCAATTTGTTGAATTACATTTTCTGGGCTAGCAGGTACTAAAAATACATTTCAGACAAAAATATAGGTATTGTATAAACTATGTTTAGTAGGTGTTGTAAAGCTTCATGCTGTAATTTGTCGCGACCTGCGAATTAAGTCTAGCCCCGTGACAATTTGTAAACGCTAGTTGTTCTAAAATCATATGTCAAAAAATTATTCTAATAGTTTTATAATACATAAATTATTTATGATTGTTTCCCTCGTTAAATTGATGGCTATTACACATTAAAACGTATTCGAATATTTTATTTACAAAGCGTTACAATAATTCAGTTATAATCAAATTAATGCCAAGATCACAAACTTCACATTTTTAATCTAGCATGAACCATCTAGTCCCGGTGGTTAAAGTAATTGTTGCTTTTCTTAGAGATCACATGTTCGAGTATCAATAATGTCCGCACAATAATTGAGCGATCAATGTCCAATGGTTGAGAGTACACAAAAAAAATAATCTAACTCGAGTATTTCAATTTTAGTAATAAACTTGGTATAAAATTGCAAATTAAAATTATTAGATACAATTTAGGTCTAATCAAGACCAAAATTTTAGGCCCAATACAAACCTAGTTATTATTATTATTATTATTACTACTACTGAGGTTAAATTGATTAATTCAATTAATTGATCAAACCGAACTAATAAAATATCATTAATTCAAAATTTTAATCCTTTACCTGTAAAATGAACCAAACTTTTAAAAATACTTGAACCAAACTTTGTTCGGTTAATTCTCAAATTAAACGAATAGCTATAGAACACTAAAATTTTTGGTTAATATATATATATATATATATGGTTAATTTTCGATTATTGAATTGGTTCGAGTTAAAACTAAATTGATAAAATATACAAGTTTTAGAGTCAACTTGAGAGAATATGCCTAAATAAAGTACCGATTTATAAGAAAAATTCTTTAAGTGCCAAATTAGAAGAAAGTGTATTGTTCGGGTACCTAATGTGTATTTAAGCCAAACAAAAAGCTTTGGCCATCAAGAAGAGAAGAAACAAAGAAAAGAGTGGGAGACTACCTAAAGTCTAAAGCGTTAGCAATTGGCAATAGCAACCCCACAGAAATGAAAAGAAGAGCAGAAGAATAGACTTTAGAAAGACTTTTAGAGTGTTTTCATGGAGGTTGGAGGGATCATGAGTGAACACCTCGAACCAAACACCAAACTTCCATGCTCGAACCGAAATCACAGACAACTACGGAGTCCATGTCTACGGAGACTGCAACAATAATGTAAGCACTCACTCAATGCTTGATCAATGTGTTTCACTTACCTCCTTTGAACGTGTTTTTTATCCGATCCACGATATAAAAACATGGTGTCGGAACCAGATTCTTTTGAACCAACCACCACAACTCTGTAGGAAAAGAAAAAAAACTGTAGTATGTTGGTTAACCATGAACACCCCTAATTAAGGCATCATCGTCATGGAAGATACAGATGGGCAAGGCTTTATCATTGCCCAAATTCTAACAGAAACCAAACCCTTGCAACCTTAAAGCTGAACCTACCAACGGAAACAAAAGCTCTGTCTTGTCTAGCAGAGTCCAAATTTAAAGGTTTAGACACAGCAACCAAATCTGATGCTAAAATCTAGACTTGTGGATGATAAAAAGACACAAAATGGTATAATATTTGAAGCTACGAGTTCTCAATGGCTACTGCCTAAGGGTAGAGCAGCGCAGCGGGGCTCTCATAAGCTCAAGTTTTACTATAATGATGTGTGTATGGGACACAACAAGAGCTACAACGCTCCAGGACAGAATAATGTAATGTAATCTTTCAGTGTATGAATATAAAAATATGACCTTTCAAATATATGAAAATTTCTAAAACGAACATATAACTAACACATAAATAGTGTCTCCCTAATGTAAAATCTTTCAGTATGTAAAAGTGTTTGAGACTTGAGTCCAAAGTAGAGATCATCTTGCACAGCAGGAGAAACCCTCCTTGGACGGGTTCGCCCCATCCTTGAGGGTTACTCGATTCCCAGACAACTCGCCTTTATAAGCATCAGAGTTCAGGGCTTTTCGACTTACATTGTTGTAGATTTCCCGTATGACAATCTCGAAAGCAGTCTGAATGTTGGTAGATTCGAGAGCAGATGTCTCCATGAAGAACAAGCCTTCTTCTTCAGCAAGGGTCTTGCCTTCCTCCACACTTACTTCTCTTATGTTCTCCAAATCACATTTGTTGCCTACCAACATTCTTGTCACAGTGATATCACAATGAGCTGCAGGACATTTCAATGAACAAAACAGTAGTTTCACTGTCCCATTAACCTTAAACAAAGCAAATAAACTAAGCTCCTAAAAAGATGTAATTATAAATAAAGATAGTTGTAATGAAAAGGGTCAGCTAAATTAGAGATGCCACAAACAATGAATCCATGGAGAAAATCTGGGTTTTCTTTTTATCTTCAGTTGGATCTGCATTTCAGGAATGTACTGTGACAGAAAAAAAAAATCTGATTTTTACCATCTCCAAATAATTCATTTCTAGAACTGTAACTTCATCTCCTTCACAAATCCCAAATGCATTTCCAAATCAAGATTAGAAACAAAAAGTTTAATGGGACAAAGAATCAAACACTTACTGGTCAGTTCATCGAGCCAGCGTTTAATGCTGTCGAAGCTACTCCGCCTACTGATATCATACACAATAAGAGCACCAACGGCGCCTCTATAGTAAGCAGAAGTAACAGCTCGAAACCTTTCTTGTCCGGCGGTGTCCCAGATCTGTGCTTTAATCTCTTTCCCGTCAATTTCTATACATTGGGTCTGGAACTCTACTCCAATGGTTGCCTTGGAGTTGTTGTCGAACTCGTTCCTAGCGAAACGCGACAAAAGGTTGGATTTTCCCACGGCAGAATCGCCGATCAGAACAATTTTGAACAAGTACTCTTGGCCTCCGGCCTCTTCTTCGTAGCCGCCCATGTCTCCGCCGTGATGTTTTTGACTTTGAGCTGGATGTCTGAAATGCGAATTGTAAAGTTGTCTGTGAAGTAGAAAAATGGTCGTCACGGACAAGCTGCGTAATTGTCGGGGATTGGGTTGAAATTACGGCGATTTTTGTTCTGATTATTGGCTTTGTAGTAAATAGTGAGTTTTGAATTAAATGGATTTGCCGGTTATTGGTGTAGTTTTTATGGGGTTAGATTCGGTGTGCGGTGCGTTCAGAAGCGAATAAAACTCGAATCGATTTAAAAATTTAAATAATTTAATTTAATTTAAGATAAAAATAATTGATTTATTTTGATTTAATTTAAAATTTTATAAAATTTAAATTAATTTAAAAAAATTAAATAAAATTTAAATTATAAAATAAAATTCAAATAATTCAGAATTTTTAATAATTAGAGAATTTATTTTTAAGTTCAAGATAAGTCTTTTAAATTTTTATGATATATATATATATAGAGAGAGAAATATTACCACAACATATATATAAATATCATATATGATTAATGAAAGTCGTTTAAATTATAATTAAATTGTACTATGACATAACAAATAATTATAATTAAATTTTTATAATAACTCGAAAATTCGAATTGACAAGACTCAAATTTCTTCAACTCGACTCGATTAAAAAAAATTAACTATGATAAAATTACACCCGCCAACTCGAATAATTCAAATTTTTTGACTCGACAAGATCGAAAACTCACCCTTAGATCTGTTTAGTTTTTTTTACAAAAAAAATAGTGTGTAGATCCTAAAATATTTTTGACTATGAAAATATTTAAAATTTTAAAATTCTAAGAATAAAATACGTTATAAACATAAAAAAAAGGATTAATTTATAAAAATTTAAAAAATTAAAGATAATTGTATAAAATTTAAAAAATTTAGGGTGAAAATTGTTCTACCCTATGATGTACTTACATTTGTCACCGTCAAAAATGATAAATATTTTGTGGTTTTTCTTGTAAGTAATCGATAGCGAAATTTGATATTAATGTTTGGAGTTAATTTGAAAATTTATTTTATTTAAAATATAGTTTAAAGTTTTTTTTAATAAAGATTTAAATTAAAGATTGTAAGTGTTATTTATATTTAAAAATGGAGTTTACCTAAGATTTAAATGATTTTGAGAGTTGATGAGATTTTTAAATAGGGATGGACATTTTATCCGGTTAGATCAAGTTTTGATTCGACTCGGTCGGATTAGGTCGGATTTTTTATTAAAAAATTAAGTTCGGATCAGGTTGGGTTGGTTGATTTTTAGAATGAGACTGAGTCGGGTCAGGTTCGAGTTTAGGGTGAAAAATATCCGATCCGACTCGACCCATGTTTAATTTGTAATTTTTTATAAATTTTTAGGGATATTTATAGTAGTAGTTCTCAATTATATATTTTTTCTAATCAAGTTTTTAAATTATTTTTTTATAAATAATTTAGTCCTTAAAAATATATTTTTTTATAATTAAATCTCTTAAAATTATTTTTTATAATTTAGTCCCTAAAAATATTTTTTTTCCTATTGATCGGGATCGGATTTAGTATATTTATTTTTGGGTCGGGTTGGATCTTTTAAAAAAATCGGGACGGGTCGGATTCGGTTTATGATATTTATATTTGGGTCAGGTTCGGGTGGATCAAAAATCCGACCCGACCGGACCTATACCTATCCTATCTTTAAATGAGAGATTTTAGTTAAAAGTGAATTTAATATGAATTTTAAAATTATGAAAAAAAATTAAATTATATTTTTTAAAATTTTAAGGGAATAAATTTTAATTTTCAAAAAATTTAGGGAAGGTCATGATCATGGACATGGTGGCTAAAATTCGAAGAAAAAAATAATAATATAGATTATCATTTTAATATAAATTTTAATAAACTTTAAAATTTTATAATTTCATCTCAATACCTTATACAAAAATTTTAAGGTATAATTTAAGTTATAAAATTTTAATTTTAAACTTTAAAATTATTATATACGATTTATGCTTTATAATGATTATTGTCTTTATAATTATCGGTTGATAAATATTGATTTTCATTTTTTTATCTAATTAAAATTTATTTTAATTTAAAATAAAATATTAAAGATTAAAATATTTAAAAATATAATAAAGTATAAAAATGATTATTTTATTAAATGTTATGGATTAATTGTAGCATTATACAAATAATTAAACATAAAGATACAAAGAAAAATATAATTCTCTTAAGAATAACGTCCAACGTTAAAAGAATATAATTATCTTCGTAAAAATCTTTTGTCTCTGTTGAATGTAACGCTTTACTAGACTTGTAAACAACCCGAACGAGCGCGAATGAGGTATGTTTATATTCGTTCGTTTAATTTTAACTAACTAACTAAATAAACACGAATAACTAAATGAACATAATTTATTATTTGTCATGTTCGTTTGTTAAGGAATGTAGTTTATTTTGTTCGTTCATGTTTATTCGTTAAATTGATTAAAACATAGAAACGAACGAACATAAAAACCATATATAAGTAAATTTAAACGAACATATACGAATACATTTAATTTCTTTAAAAATATAATATTTATATTAAGAAAAATAATAAATATAAATTGATATATATGAATAAATTTAAACAATAACAAATTATGAAATGTTCACGAACGTAAATGAATGAACTGCGACATTTGCTTGTGTCAATTCATTTAATTAAACGAAAAAAAAATCGTATGTATGTTCGTATGTTTAAAAATAAACGAACTTTCTGTCAAATAATTCACAGAGTATTGAGTAAACTAAATTATCTGAGTGATAAACGAATTAAATTATCTGTTAGATTCTTATAAGCTTATGGAGCAGAAGATAGACTGGTCAAACTTTTCTAGAAACAATGCTCCATTTTCCCGCTCGCGGCGTTCAGAGATTTAAAAAGTATTTTTTTATCATGTCGCGTTTATTTTAATTGCGGACATAACGGTTGTTATCGCGGTCATTGCGAAAATCTCAATCGAGATTTTTTTTAAAACTTATCATTATTTGTTAAATAACGATTGTTATTAGTGTGAATTTGTTATACATGCTTCCTATTTCATTGTTTTTAAGTGGTTGCAGTTGCAGGGTTGATCCTTTGTGGAATTTTTTCAATGAAAACACCAACATAAGTACCAGTAGCTGGACATCCGTAAACATCGATCGATTTTTAGCTCAATCGGTCTCGAAAACGGCCTTAACCGGTTATACCATGACTTCCTTGGGTACAGACCCTGATAAAGTCTATGGTCTTGCTCAATGCGGAGATGTTAGAAGTAAAGACTGTTCGAGTTGCATACGAGTTGCTGCGAAGCAAATAGGCCAACGTTGTCCAAGCCAAGCTGATGCGAGGATTTGGTACGACTATTGCTTTCTACGGTACAGCGAAGACGATTTCGTCGGAGAAGTTGACACCATGTTTGGAGCTCTGATGGACAAAATTAGATCAGATGCAGTCATGCCAAAGAATCTAGGACTAGGAAAAGGTAAGACCAAGTTGTCACCGTTTTTGAACCTTTATGCTTTGGTGCTGTGCACAAGGGACTTGTCTGAGATAGATTGTATGCAAAGGAAAATCACTGCATTTTCATCAGCATTGATCTAAATTTTATAACATACTTTTGAGCATTGAATATGCAAAGCCTTACTTCTAACTCTGAAAAAAGCAATTTCGACCTCAACAGTCCACATTTCAGCAACATGTCTAGAGGACACTGTTTTATCAGCTCGAAATCTCGTCCCGAAAGAGTAAACTCTATTGGCATTGCCTCTTTCTTACTTGTTTTTCAGGAAGAACAGTAACCTGAAACTTTCCATTGAACCCTTTCGGCATCTGTAGTTGTGATGATCGGCATTTCCACAGGTAAAAGACGGGATGCAAAATCTAGGCTGCTTCGAATTCGAGTAGCATATGACACCTGCAATAGAAAACATATGTAAAGGAACATGACATGTTAGGTTCAATTTTAAGTAATGGACGTTGAGAACATCTCTTCCACCAACGGACTCCGATTAGATTCAGGCATGTTATACTTTTTAGTTATTAGAAAAAACTAAGTACCATCTTCTGGATCTAAAAGACAGATCTCAGAACTTTTTTCCTTTTAGGAAGATACAGGAAAGTGATGAAATTTGTAATTTAACCATTAAAATGAACTAAAAAAATACAGTACTCAGTGGTTGAATGAACTAGATTCTTCCATCTGACAACAAGAAAAGAAAAAACAAAGAAATTCTGGTCCTGATGAGGAAAGCAAGGAAGGATATATAATAAACAGGTGTCAGAGGTGGAAGAAGGAAGTGCCATCACAACACATAGCTGCCTGCCCGGCTGCCCCCAGTCCCGCCCCACTGTTCACCACGCTTGGCAACCCACTCATCATTATTGGGCAACTGTTTTTGACCACAGCACCAACTTCAAAAATCTCCTTTTATTTTGAGCCTGCAAAATCTGTTCATCTCCTTGGGATTTGAGGAACAACACATCCCAAACTATCACTTCTCTTGGTAAAATGAATCACAAAAGAAATTCATCATTCCCCATGCCTCTTGGTTCATTTTGGAGGGTGACTAAATGCTTCCCAAACTGCAGACTGTGTAGGCCAAGCTTTAATGGTTCCAAATTTTCACCCCCAACATCTCAAATTACCTCTTTTAGCCCCAACTGTGGATCCGAGTGTGCTTGGGGGACCCCTTATGGTCATTACTTGTGCAGTGTGTCCCTATATACTGCTGCCCTAAATCTCCATATATATCATCACCTCCTTAGACTTACACTTCCAATACAAAGTGGAGAAATGGCTTACATGAAACTATTTTACTTCCTTTTGCTGCTCTTCATCTCCTTCTTCCTTTCACCACATGTACTCCAAGTCCAAGGTCATTTTCCTTCACTTTTCTTGCGGCGAAAACAATCTTTCCTTAGTTGTTTTTCTTGCTAAAAACATGCATTTGTCTTGTTTTCATGTTACATTATGTTAAATGTTCCAATTTTGCAGGATTCGGACAAGGGGTTTACCAATATCCCCCACTGCATTATCAGGTAAAGTGTATGAGGCTATTAGCTTGTTTTATGATTATAGAAACAAACTTCTAAGCTCTAACTCAAGAACACTTCACAGGCAACGCATGGCGGCAAGGGAGCGAAGATGAACCGGAATTTGAGGAGATTGATGATTGGATCCACGGCTCCGACCTGCACTTATAATGAATGTAGAGGATGCAGATACAAATGCAGAGCAGAACAAGTTCCTGTTGAAGGAAACGACCCAATTAACAGTGCATATCACTACAAATGTGTTTGCCATAGGCCATGAAACCATATATTATATGTGTTTGTAACTTTTGAATCAAGGAACATATTGAAACTTAGATGAATTGTTCTGGTTTCCTTTTTGGTTATCATCCAGGGTTCATAAATTTCATTCAAGAGAGCTCATTCAGTAGCAAATGGCTTAGTATTCCTATTTTGGTCAAATTCTTGTATTAGTCCCTGTATTATGTTTGTGTTGGGAACAAAACAAGAAGCTCATTGTTGTTGAGATATGGTGCTAGGGTTTTTGAAGTGAGGGTCACTCAGGGGTGGACCATCACAGGGGTTTACGAGAACGTAAACCTGTCAGATTTTTTTTTTAGAATTAAAATATATTTAATACAATATAAATCCAAGATCAATATATGTCAAAATATCAAGAAGAATAAAATAAAAGTGTACCTGAATTAATCGCTAGAGATTTTTTATAGGTTTTAATCTTTCAAAAAGAGCAAAAATCTTCTACCTCTTTCCCATACATCTTTTTGTGTCTCTATTGAATTTTTTTAAAAATTAAATTTTAAACCCTAACCCTAATTTTTTGTATCATAAACTCTAAACCTTATACCCTAAAAAATACACCTTACCCCTAATTCGTTAAACCCTAAACTTAAACCCTATACCCTACACCCTAAACCCTCTAATTTAAAGTAGACTCACAATGGATGCATGAGAAAGATGTAAACGATTTGCACCCATTCAAAAAGTTAAGTTATTTCTTGCAGGACAACTCTCAAAACAGATATGCAAGTTGACCTAATTCTTACGAACATAACCACTTTATATAATTGATTAATAATCAACTATTAAGTATTTATAACTCTACTCTTTATCAAATTATAAATACACCTCATGGTATCTATACTTTTAATTTCAAGATAATTTGATATTTATAACACATGTAATATAATTGATCACTCAATTACGTGTTAAATTTTATAATAACGATATATATCCACTATTATTGAATTCCGTCCCCAGGATCATTGCAACTGTAAGAGAGCATGTGGTAGTGGTCCTATAACATATTAAAACAGATGGTAACAAAAAGTTCACATGGGCTAACTTTTCTTTTGAAGGTATTGAATTAAACCATCAATGGCAGAAACTGGCATCAGGACAAAGAAGAAACATGCCAGAAAGTGAAACTGATGATGCCCCCCATTTTCTTAGACCCACCAGCATTTATATTCGGCTTTCTTTCAGTTTTGAGAATATTCTGGTGATCACCCATTTTCATCAAAATAAATAAATAAAAGTTGTTGTACATGCTTTGGTGGGGCTCTAGGGATATTACATTTAACCTGCAGGCTGCACAGTTCATGAACCAGGACATATGCCAGCACAGATTTCATACACGAAATTTAATGCAACAGGAGTATTTCAACTCAGATATAATGGTTCTAGATAGGTATGATAGGAATGACCGCACAGAGTCCCTTAAAAAAGAAGGTTTTCAAAATTTTAATAAATTACATTTATTAAATGATATTAATCTCGAAATTCTACGTTACAGTTATGTCCTAAATGTGATAATTGATTCTAAAATTTTATTGATTATGCTTATTCCTATTGTTTCTATAAAACTAGTGAGGTTCTGAAATAGCGTAATATAATCGACCGCACGAGACCCTAAATTATACATTTTAATAAATTGCTCAGAACCCAAAATCTTTTAACCCCATACTCAGAGATATCGTAAATAATTGGTTCTGTCGCGACCTCTTTTTAAAAAAACGCGATTTTAGGTGAAAAAGTGTTCGACGATTGGTTTTTAAAAAATTCGAACTTTATCATTTCATTCTTGAAAAATTCAAATTTTAGGAAAAACATAATTTAATTTTAAAAAATTGACTTGGAGTCGCCACCGGCCACTTAGGTAGGCCAGACACCATAAAAATAACCAGAGATTCATTAAAAAAACGTTGGGTTCGGGAGTCGGTTACGTGTAAGGACGACCCTTACAAACGCCCAAAAATTGGTACCTTGAAAAAAACATTACGTGGCATTGATACTTCGAAGATAGATATTAATTTAATTTTCCATTGTTAAATGAACATTATTTGAATTTGGATATCCTTTTGATTTAGAAGTTACATCACCTTTAAACTTGAGTTGAACGAGACGTCCTCTAGATAGGAAACCTTACTCAAACTTAAAGGAATGTAACTTCCGCCTCAAAAGGCTAAAGTAAAATGCATGACTATTTTTATCTTGTTCATTTTAAGTTCTAATCCTAGAAAAGGCCCCATTGCTTAAGTTTTTAAGACCTAAGTTACTAGTGTTACTAGTTATTTACCTATCCATTTTATTTAATTCTAAATTATTTTGTCAAAATTCTAGGTTTCAATAACACATGAATTCGATGCCAAGGTACACTCTCTAGGTCAGCATCATGGTACGTCAAAACACCGACCTCTTTAGTGTATCCGAGACATAAGATTCACATGCTATATTACTAAGTTTTCTCCCTAATTAAATTAATTAATTAATTAATTAATTAAAGCGACTATTCCTAAAAAGGCTCTAAATTAATTAACTTAGATATTTATTAGGTGACCTCCTTAAATATGCCATGCAAAAACATAATAAAAAAGAACAAGATAAAAGGAACTCATCAATTTTATTAGAACCATGGGTACAAAATTACATCAAAAATTCTCATCACAAGAGTACAAAAGGGACTTATATTGAAAAAGATCAAAGGGACTCGAAAAGCAAACCTTGAAAGATTGATTAGATTTAATTAAGTGAAATTAATTTTTAAAGTTTTAGAAATTTTTAATTAAATTAATTAATTAAATTTTCCTAACTTCAAATTTTAATTAAAACTTAATTTAAATCTAATTGGTACATTTTAAGTTCAAAGGTTTAATTAGGGTTGGATTAAACTTAATTAAGTTAATTTTTAAATCTTATCTTAGAAATTTTAAATTAAAAGTCTTTAATTAAAATAATTTCTAAATTAAGAATTTAATTTTAACTTAATTAAAGTTTAGTTGGTGAAATTTGGGCTCATTAGACCTAAAGTTTTAAATCTTATCTCTTAGAAATTAATTAAAATTAATTAAAATAATTAATTAAAATTATTTTCTAAATTAAAGAATTAAAGTAAGCCTAATTTAAGTCTAATTTGGTGAATGCTTTAAGGTTTAAGGCTAAACTAGACCTAATTTAGGTGAGTTAATTTTAAAGCTTATTTTTTAGAAATTAATTAAAATTAATTTAAAGTAATTAATTAAAATAATTTCCAAAATTTTAAGAACTAAATTACACCTAATTCAAGTCTAATTTTTAGGTTCAAAGGGTTAAATTAATTAAATTTAACTAGGCTAAATTAATTTTAAAGTTTTCTTAAAAACTAAATTAACCCTATTTTCATCTTTTAGGGTGATTAAATGCCCAAAGTCTTTAAACTTTTATAGTCCCTGAATTTTTCCAATTTTGAACTTTCATCTACTTCATTTTAAACTCCAAACTCTATGGTAAAAACTTGAGTAAACTTTTAGTCTTCAACTTGGTTTCAGATATTCTCCATTTTAGGGGATATTTTGTCACTTCTCAGCTTTGATAAGATCTGTATGCCTGCTGACCCTGTGTCTTCTCAATTTATCGGTATCGTAATCGAACACTGCATTGTTGCTTTCTTAGCTCAAAATCTGATCTTTTGGAATTTCTGTAGATGCCCCAACTACTTTGATCGTCTTTCTTTTGACTTCATTTTATATTTTTTTCTTTCTTTTCTTATTTTTCTTATTTTTTCTTTTTTTTTTCAAGAAAACCTTTTAAACTGAACCTTTATATGAGATGAATTTCCCTTCAAATCTCTCTCATCTGCATTTTACTTGGATGACTTTCTTTCTCGATCTCCTTAACTTCCAAGCAATTTGAAAATTAGTGTCCGATTTTGAGATCGATTGATCTTTTTGTGTTACCCAAGTGATCATCAACAACTTTATGAAATTTCTGAATCATAACATATTTATACCTCTCAAAATGCAATATTGATAAATAATAATATTATGATATGAAATATGAAATAAACATATGCATGAATGCAGAAATGTGAAAATGTTAACTTGTCAGAATAATAAAATGGTATTATGAACAAAAATATGATAATAGAACTGTGTAAAATAACTCAAATATAAATTTACTCTACAATGCATGAATCCAAGAGATATCGATCTCAAGAGCTAGTCATTAGACAATATTCATCTAACCAAAAGATTGAATACAAGGAGAAGTCAATTTGTTGATAGAAGATAGCTGGCTCGAGTTTATTGGTTGATCACCTCGTTCAATCTGATTTGTCAATTGTACTGGTATCTCGATATAAATCTGTTGACAAGTCTGCAACTTTATCAGGCAAAATACATATATCTGACATTTCATGTATTTGGTTACGAAGTTGATCACTAACTTCATTCTGCATAACCTTGGTGACTGACTCGATCCGACTTTCAACATGTTGTCCTTCACTTGAAGCTCAAGTTCAAAACTAGTAAACTGATTTTCTACATGTCGTGTAGTACTTCCGACTTCCTCTTCGACAATTTCTGTCATTCATGAGAGTTGAACATTGATCCTGAGCTCATAATTCTCTTTTCCTCTTTGAGTCTTCATTTATCAACAATGCCCCTACGATACACCTAAGTTATCCGCTAAATATCCATTTTCTGTCTATCTTCGCCTTTTAGCTACCGCATCTCGTTTATCTCTACACTTGCCCCTGAACCCGACTTGAAGCTTGAATAAAAGTTGAACCCAATATAAGTCTAATTTTTCACCTATTGGAACGGTGTAGCAAAACCACGTATTTTCCTATTGTTGGTGTTGTGACCATCCTCCTGGCAGCAACTAAGAAACTTTATCGAAAATGAATCTCCGTGTTATCGTCCAAGAATTCTCAAGTTACACTTAATTTGTAGACATGTATTGTTCTTGAGGTCTTCTAAAAACACCCTTGTATTACTGGTACTCAGTCTACCCGAACACTAACTCTGATGTTGCACTGAGTCTTTTCGAATACGGTCTATATCGGTATATTGTCTTTCACTTGTTTATCAAATCCTTTAGTTTATGACCACTGTCTATACAACTAGCTCATGAATCGATACCTCTAATACATGTTATATGAACTCACACATACACCACAAAAAAATGTTAGTATGATGAATTAATAATCTAAATAAAAATAAATTAACTTGCGAAAAATAACCAGAGAATAATTTATGTTGCATAAAAATAATTAGAGAGCAATTAAACAAAAAACCTTAGTTTGGCGGCATTTCGACAGCATACCGTCATATCTTATGGTCCCCGTTTGGCTCTATTAGGGGTAGGTTTTTATTCTACACATGTGGGTTTGAGTTTAGACTCTAGGTTCCCGAACTATCGTTACCGCCTACTGCGACGGTAAGACATCGGTTCGGTAGTATAGGTCCCTTACAACGGAGGTAAAGACCTCACGACGCGTAAGGTTAGTATATCGGAAGTAGACATAAATCCAAAACTCGAAGCTGGATAACATCATGTTGGATTATATCTAACTCCCACTCGAGGGTAAAAAGATCGGGTCGAGAGCTTATGCCTGAATGATAGATATATAACATAAAAGAAAAACTACTCTCATCCGTCGGAAATCCATTCAAAAATCTATTGAAAAAAATTAATATTACTATTCAAAAGGCCAAAATGCCACGTATAATTCATTATTAGGACTGACTCACAAAAATATGTCCCCAGCGGATTCGCCAAGCTGTCGCGACTTTTTTTAAAATAGTGATGTGTGAAAATAGCTTGGCGATTAAATTTTGGAAAATCGATTAATTATGAAAATTAGGGTCGTGTTAAAAACATTATTATTTGAATTTAAAAATAACTTGGAGTCGCCACTGGCAACTTAGGTAGGCCAGACACCATAAAACGAACTAGAGATTCATTTTTAAAACATTTGGGAGCGCCCGAGATCGGTACATCATTAATTACACATGGAATTTTGAATAATAATATAAATTTAATTTGTCATTGTCAAATAAATATCGTTCGAATGAGAATATCCTTTTAGATAAGAAAATATAATTCTTTTAAATACGAGTTTGAAAAAGACATCTTATAATAGAAAACCTTAACTCGTATTTAAAGAAATATAAACTCTGCCCCAAAAGGTTTTAAATGCATAACCGGTTATTACCTTGTTCATTTTAAGTTCCAACCTATAATGCTCCATTAATTAAATATTTAAAACCCTATTAAATTATTAATTTATCATGTATATTATGATAACATCCAAACAATTGGACACTACTATCTCGATACTGAATAAATTGATAATTACTAATGATACTTCTAGTTATTTACCTAATTGATTTTATTTACCTCTTACCCTTAGTTATTTGTTATTTTCTATGTTTCGATGACACGTCGAATACGATACCAAAGTACACTCTTGGCCAACATAATGTTATCAAAACACTGATCACTTAGTGTATCTGAGGTATATGATTAAAATGTCATCGATATTATAATTATCTCCCTATTTAAAATTAATTATTTAATTAAAGTGACTAACCCTAAAAAGGCTCTAATTTAATTACCTAAGTGTAAATTGGGTGATCTTCTAAACAAACTGTTGAGTTGATTGATCTTTGGAAGATGGCCAAGAGGGGGTGAATTGGCAATAAAAAATTGGTGGGAGAATTTTCGGTAAAAAAAGTGAAATATGAAGAACAAGTGATTTATAGTGGTTCAAGCTTCGAACAAGCTCTACATCCACTACCTTAGCTCCCACTAAGGATTTTGAAACCAATTCACTAATTGAATTCGACCTTTTTCTCAGTTCAAGGGATAACCGTTACAATTCGAATCAATTCTTCTACACAAGAATTTAGAAGAATTGATTCAACCTCACAAGATGGTATAAAGAAATAAAGGAAAATAAAAGGATCTCTCACAAGATAAATATTGCCCCAATTACAAATGAACTCTCCTCAAACTCAATTTTACAAGAATCAAATTGAAGTACACAAGTTGAGAGGCTAGGATTTGCAATGAAGTGCTTTGAATTGGATTTGATTGCTTGGATGTTGCTTGAGGTTCAATAGTCCTTAATGCTGTTGAAAATGGTTCATTTTATACCTTTTCATTGATTTCTAAACGTTGTGGTTGTTGGGAATGTAAATAAGGTCGTTGAGACTTCATCTTCCAATCATAAATGCACTCTACAACAGGCGATAACGAAACACGAAGAACCTGTTTCGAAATAGACTAAAGTAGAAAGAGTCGTTGTGCATTTAATAGAGGGGATATCGATACATGCTTCGATACCTTTTTGTAACTATAAGGTTGGGTATCGAACCATGTTTCGGAACAAGTTAACCACCATTTAAAGTCTTAACTACCACCAACGGTCGAGTTATTTAATGCAAAAATAGCCGTTAGGGATTAAAGGGTGTATCGATACTTGTATCGATACTGGTATCGATAACTGGAGTCACAATTTTAAATATTTTAAAATTTGTTAAAATACATGAAATGGTTTCGATACGTGGTTCGAAAAAGATGTTGGCAGTGATGAAAAGGTATCGAACCATGTTTCAATACTTGTTCTTGGTTTCAAGAACTAGGCTTTAAAACCCAGGCCGGTATCGATACTTGTTCCTAGGGTATCGATACCCTCGTGTAAAAACACTTAGAAAAATCATTTAAAAGTACTTGGTTTGACTTGAAGATAAAAGTTTGATTTAGAGACTTAAAAATTTATTGCAAAATAGTCCTTATACTTAATTGTTATATCAAAATCAATTTTAGTTTTACACAAACATACTATATGATTTAAAATTTATGCAAACATACAAATATTAATTTAATTACCTAAGTGTAAATTAGGTGATCTCCTAAACAAACATACTATATAATTTTAAAATTCATGCAAGCATACAAATATTAATTAAAATATACAAAAAAATTAAATAAATAAAGACAATAATTAAAGAAAAATGAACCAAATTGAATCTTATGACAATTGATTAAACCAAATAAGCATGAATGTTGTAAAGAGATTTTCCTTCTTTCTTCGCACACACCGCCCTAAAAAAATCGCTCTGAATTTAATGACACCATTGCCAACATACAAGACCCGAACAAAAACAACAACAGAGATGAGAAAATGGGTGAACTCTGGCAACCAACAAATTTGCAGATCTCATGGACCTATCATTCCTTTTCTTTGAACAATCCCCATGGTCTCTTTTTTGTTGTTGTTGCTGAACCCCCTTATGATGATCTTCGATTTGGTGATGACCGAACAAAGAGATGTACCAGACATCCAAATAAAATCGAATGGTCTTGATAGCCCACATCACTACCTCATCATTGCTTCATCATTGAATCACCGTTGCATCATCATTAGTTTAATTATTGCCTCAATAATGACCATCATCATGGCCATCATCACCATTGCTGTAATTATTATTCCTCCCCCTTAATCATTACTCCCTATCACCTTTCAATCATTGCCTCATCATCACCACTCCATAATGGCCGAAAATCATTTTTCTTTCGTCAGGTACGTGCCCTCTTTTTTGTTCGATCTCTTTTCCCTTTCTCTTTAGTTTTCTTCCCCCCTCATGAATCATTCGAAAAATCCCATAAAAAAACTACATCAAACTCACATTAACTCCCCATAGGTAACCGAATGTCAACCTCCCACTGTTTTATTTTCTATATCTTTTTTAAATGTTATTAATTTATTTATATTTAATATTTACTCGTGATCTTATTTTATATTCGAAACCGGACAAAATTTGGGTATTACAAACTTAATGACTCTTTTAAATTGTCTTACCATACAATATATTATATAAATATGCAAATGTTCTTTCCATTATGGACAACGATAGTATGATCGATATAATGATAAATATACTTTGGACCAAATTGTTATTATTATTTTTATTTTTTATTAAGCTTTTTAATTTTTTTAATAAATGGTTTGTTATAAAAGAGTTTTTTAGTGAACATGTTATTTTTTTAAGATATTTTTTATTTTTAAATATTAAATTTAAATATTTAATTTTTTAATATATAATTTTTGTTTTTGTAGAGACAAAAAAACAATAAATTTTCTCTTATTCAATCTATAATCTATATAATTTTTTTATGTTCACTATTTTTTTGAGAATTATTAAATCATCTCTTATAAAAATTATATTAATATTGTATTATTTTAATAAAAAATATTACATATTATGTCATGAGAGACTGAACAATATATAAATAATTTAGAAAATTTTATAATAAGTTTCGAATATCTCTGAATATCATTAACGTTGAACACCATTGAATATTATTAAATTAATTAATATATATTAAAAATCTTAAGGGCTCAAGATGCAATTACTAAAAAAGTACTATACTCAATATATAATTATTAATTGCTTATTGAATCTTTCAAATTTTTAATCTTTATTAATTAATTTAATAATATTCAACGTTAATGATATTTAACAATATTCGATGTATATGATAGATTTATTTAATAATTTAATAATAATTAAATTATAAATTAATCATTAACTATCATTTTAGGATTGTTTAGATTTAACTTTAAAAAGCACATGAGAGAATTTCTTTCGTTCCCGAAATAAGGATGAGTCTACCACGTGCGTCGAACATTGTTAAACACCACTAACGATGAACACTATTAAATTAATTAATAAAAAATAAAAATTTCAAGGACTAAACCTTAAATTATTTAAAATAAAATTTTAAATAAATTATTTACATATACATTATATTTTAATTTTTTAAACTAATTTATTTAAATTATTTTTAATTTAAAAAATATTAAATCAACATCTAAAACCCTAAACTCAAAGGCCTAAAAATACTAAACCTTAAACCCTAAAATCCAAAAGACTAAATCATAAACCCTAAACTCTAAAACAATAAAACCCTAAACACTTAAATCTAGAAGTATAACAGAACCTCTAAACCCTAAAATAGAAAATTTAAAACTCTAAAAGTATAAACCCTAAACTTGAAACTCAAAACTAGTTTAAGATTTATGATTCTAAGGTTTTAGGTTTAGGGTTTAGGGTTTTTTGTCATTTTAAGTTTAGGATTTTAGGGTTTAGATTTAGTATTTATGTTTTAGTATTTTTAGGGGTTTTGGATTTTGGGTTTTAAGATTTTATATTTTAAGGTTTGGAGTATAATGTTTAGTGATTTAGTTTTTGGATTTTGATTTTAGAGTTTAGAGTATAAGATTTTTTTATTTTTTAAATTAGTATTTTATTCAATTATGTTAAATATAAAATAAAATATATATAGAAAGTAATTTAATAAAATAATATTTTAAATAATTTACAATTATGTATCGATTCCTTAAATTTTTTAATCTTTATTAATCAGTTTAATAATATTTAGCAGTGTTTATCATTAACGTGTTTAGCGGTGTTCGACGTCCGTTATAAAATTTTCCCCAAAATAGTGCAAAGCCCACTACTGTAGGAAAGGCACAACATGGTGGATGAGTCTACCACGTGAGTCGAACATTGTTGAACACCACTAATAATGAACACCGCTGAATACTATTAAATTAATTAAGAAAAAATAAAATTTTTAAGGACTAGACATATAATTTCAAATTATTTAAAATAAAATTTTAAACAAATTATATATATCATATTTTAATTTTTAAAATAATTTATTTAACTTATTTTTAATTAGAAATAAAAAAATTAAATTCAAACCTAAAACCCTAAACTCAAGCTAAAATTACTTAACATTAAATCCTAAAATCCAAAACACTAAATCATAAACTCTAAACCCTAAAACAATAAAACTATAAACGATAAAATCTAAAAATATAACCGTAACCTAAACCCTAAAATAGAAAACTTGAAACTCTAAAAAATATAAACCCTAAACCCAAAATTAGTTTAAGATTTAGGTATAGGGGTTTTGATTATTTTAGGATTTAAATTTAGTGTTTATAGTTTAGTATTTTTAGTGTTTTTGATTTAGGGTTTGACGTTTTTAATATTTTAGGGTTTAGAATTTTATGTTTAGTGATTTAGGTTTTGAATTTTGATTTTAAGGTTTAGAGTATAGAATTTTTTATTTTTAAAAATTAATATTTTATTCAATTATTTAAAAATAAAATAATATATATAAAAAATAATTTAATAAAAAATTATTTTAAATAATTTATAATTATATGTTGAGTCCTTAAATTTTTTTAATATTTATTGATTAGTTTAATAATATTCAACGGTGTTCAACAATATTCGACGTCCGTTATAAAATTTTTCGGACATGATACATGAAAAGACTCACCAAAATAAAATATAAGTCATTTCATTACCTGATTTCGTAGTCTTTGTTGTAAGAATGTGACAAGGAAAATATTTATGTCACTGATTTAGTGTTTTTTAGTTATATTCTCGATTTTTAAGATTATGTTTTGATTAATTTAAATCGATCTGTAACGTATACTTAATTTTTTAAATCTCAGTTCTTGCCACCTCTTCGATGCAAAGTTAAAGAATTTGATTTATGAACTAAAGTTTCTGCTATATTTACCACCTGTAATGGAACGATGGGGACTCCAGAGAAGAACATGAGAGGTCCGGGACATTGATTAATAACCACACAGGCTGATGTCCGAAATCGAAATGGGTTTCAGTTTTAAAGTGGAAGAAGCCCTACCAAACCTTGACAGAACCGGCGCCTGACCACCACCACCCTGAGGCTTTGAACCTGCTGTACAAATGGTTCGATGAAGGTGGCACCTCCTGAACGAACCGGCGTGTCTCGTCGGAGAGCATATGCATGAATATTTCTTGGTTTCCAAGCCGGGTTCGATGAAGGTGGCACCTGAACGAACCGGCGTGTCTCATTAGAGTGGGCCTGAGAATCAAACCCTGTGTTTCGTCGGTACACAACATGAAAAATCACTTTCTTCTTCCAAAGGCTGAAATCCTTTCCACCTTCGACCTAAATATTAAACTTTAAATTTAAAATATTATATATAAAAAAATTATCGTCAAAATACTTACCTATATTAAAGACAAAATCTTAAAAATCGAAACGAAACTAAAAAATAATTGTGGAGTATCTGATGTGTGGCAGCACTCGAAAGGGAAATAAAAAAGGCGAATAATATTGTGCAGTTTCAAATGTAAATAGGGGTGAGCAAGATTGGGTACCCGGAAAATTTGAATAAAATTGATCTTGGTCCGATAACCACCGGTTCTTGAAAATTAGAATCAATCTTGGTCACATCGGGTTCTAAATTTTAAGAACTAGTATCAATATCGGGTACCCGGTTAATTAGTTTATTCTTAAGAAAATTTGAGTAATGAGAGAAAAAATTTAACCATCAATAATAATATTAAATAATAAATTAGAATATTATAGGCTTAAAAATTAAAGTTTTAAAACTAGTCATACTCATAATAATCATACATAAAGAAAAAGTTTGATAAGAAAAATAAAAAAAAATAAATATTGGATATTTGGTATTAGTCTCGGTCCTATTAGGTATTCACCGAATATCAAGTCCAAAAATTAAGATCTCATCTCAATCTCGATTATGACTATGACATAAATTTTAAATTTAGTCCAGATTCTACCAAAATTAATACCATATAAAAAGTTATCAAGTTTTATTGAATCCTAAACCAAAATCAAGTAATCGGATTTTTTTCACCGCAAAGTGTAAACATTGTGGGTTTTATTTCCCCCGATGTTTACTTTTCCTGGATCAGCCTAACTCCTAAAGCAACATTTCAGACAACCAAAAATAGAACCAATCCCATGTCTTGTAAATCAGACCCGAACACTTCAGTCATATAAAACACAAGCACGTGAGCTCACATCCAAAACTGAAACGCACGCCTGATGGGATTTCTTAAAGAATGAAGCACAATTCTTACACAGAACTGCAAAAAGATCTAGAGAAAATGAAAACCCTTCAGTTTTTTTACAGTTCTATTGAAGAACTTATAATATTAACCTCATTTATGTTTAATTTAATGTATCATATAACTAATGTGTTGTATTTGGAAGTCACAGGTTCGACCACCAATACTATCAGTACAGTGATTGAGCGATCAATTTCAATGGTTGAGAGTACATACTCTAGAACATATACTACTATAATCACTGTAGCTAAATTTAAAAAAAATAATAGACATTTAAATAAGCAAACACCTGTTTGTAGAAGTTAAATTTTTTAAATATTCTAAAATGACCATTTAAATAAAAAATCGATTAATGAACAAATATTTAAAACTAAATACAAATTATCTTTAGATTAATATTACCGATAAAATGGACATTTCTCACGCAATAATAAAAAAAACACTGCCTGAGTATATTTAATTTACATAACCATTCCTATAGATTTAGGCTTTTAAATAACAGCTTCGAAACAATCAACTTGGCAGCAAGCAGCATGAGAACAAGCTCAACCCTTTCTTCTGCAACAGATTAAACAAAGGGAAAATGATTAACACTTGCATAAAAAAGTAGAAACACAATTATTACAAAAATAGGGGACAGTGGGGGAGATTGTAATAAAAGATTTTCAAGTTATTTAATGGAGGAATGGAGCCTACCTTTTTGGATTTTGCGTAAAGCAGGTCGGGGGAGATTTTGTAAAGGTCTTCATCAACTGGTTTTGGGGTTGGTTTCGACATGGACATGGGGCTTGCTGCTGCTGTTTCTGCCGGTTGTTTCACGTCAACCACCTCCAAACCTTCTTTAACATGCGTCGGTCGTACTTTTGTCTGAAAAAAGAACCCCGTTTACCATCAAATCATCATATTTTTAGTGTTTGATGGGTGATTATGGAGTTGGACAGGTTTATGAACATGTTTATGAGCAACAACTGCAACAAAACTGTGCTGAAACCAGTTTCAGGCAAAAGGAAGAAGGAATTTAAGGTTTAAGGTTGTTTAGTTCTTACTTCTTAGCTTATATACTTACTCTTTTACGAGCTGGAACGACAATCATGGCTGGAGTAACGACATCATTCTCGTAAAGATCGCCGGCGACATGCAAATCACTATCGTCGGAGTAGCTATAACGAAGTAATCCAGTTTGTCGAGCTGTTTCAAAACACTGAGTGAAAGGAAGGTCATTGTTCCAATCCCAGCTACCAAATGCCGGAACATGGTTCCTTCTGTAATAATCCTGAACACAAAGACAGAATCAGAATCCTACCATGTTAACATCTGGTTTAACCAACAACAATTCAAAGTACAGAACCAAAAATAGAACACAGATGAAACACAATTTGAAAGCATAGAAGGAAAAAAAAAAGGGTAAACTTTACTTACATCCATATTGCAAGAGAGAAAGCGAGACAAAGAAGTGTCTGAATATATTGGAGATTGACCAGACTTATCAAAGAAGCCCTTCCAGAGAGAGGGTCGAAAAATTTATGTCGTTTTTCACTTGTTTGTTTCTTCGGGTGAGCGTGGGAAGTCTAGTTATTTAAAGGGTGAAAGGAATGTAGGGGTAAAATTATTACCTCGGGTAAACGAAAAAAATAAATCAGTAACGAAGTTTCTAGGACTAAGTTATTTGAATTTAATTTATTTAAAGTATGGTTAAAGTTTAATTTGATTGAATTTGAGTTTGAATTCAATTAGAATTTTTGATAAGTCGAGTCGAGTTACTTATTACCCGACTTGAAAAGTTCATTAGTTATCTAAAAATTTGACTCGATTTTATACTCCGACTACGACGAAGAGGTAAAGTTAAGATACTGAAAAGATGAAATGCATAAAGATTATTAGAAGAGTGTTCTTGTGCTTTTGATCAACTGTAGTCTGTCTATTCCAAAGTTTGAATCTTTAGATTTTACATTTGCTTTTGTTTGTTTTCCTAGGAGAGAGATTTGATTATATTTGGCTGATGACGATGAAGTCAGTAATATGTCAAGACTCCACAGTTCCCAACTTTACATTCTGTGTGAAAGGTGACACAGTGTTTTAAAGTTGATAGCTTGCAGTTGCAGGGAGAGAGGAGTTATTTCTGCAGAGAAACAGTTCAGTGGATAAGAACATGTGCAACTGCAACTGTGCACACAAGCGTCTTTATTGCTTGGTTAACCAATTAAATTTAGGTATAAAGATAATTTTAATTATTAACGTTTATAGTTTTTGTCGTTTTGATCCTTATTCTTTTTTTGGATAAATTTAGTCTTTAACCTATATCTTTTTGACAAATATCTTATTTTTTAACTAGCTTGATGACTGGACCGTTAAAAATTTAACGATGATATATATATGGAATATAATTTTAAATGATACGGAATGCAACCTATCAAATACATATATATATATATATGGAATATAATTTTATGCCAATATAAAATATAAAATAATTAAAATTCAAATAAAATATTAAAATTAATTAATTCTAAAATAAAAAATTATTAAACATTCTTAACCCTAAGTATGATAGAATCAAAATCTCATCTTAAAAAATATACACAATTCGAATAAGATTTTGATTTTATCGTAGTTAGGGTTAAGAATGTTTATTAATCTTATATTTTAGAATTAATTAATTTTTAATATTTTATTTGAATTTTAATTATTTTATATTGGAATAAAATTATATTCTATATATATATCACCGTTAAATTTTTAACGGTTTAGTCATCAATCTAGTTAAAAAATAAGATATTTGTCAAAAAGATATAGGTTAAGGGCTAAATTTATCCAAAAAAAAGAATAAGGGCCAAAACGACAAAAACTGTAAATATTAAGGGTTAAAATTATCTTTATGCCTTAAATTTATAGGGAGAATTTTGATAGAGAGGGATGTAGAGTAAAGTTTAAGTTTGTCTTTTAATTTAGAATAATTACTAGGTGTAAATCGTATATTTTTTAATTATATTTTTATTAGTATTTTTATTTTAAAATAATAGATTTAAAGTTTAGAGTTTAAGGTTAAGGGTTAGAGTTAAGGTTTAGAGAATTAGATAGAGTGTATTTTTAAGGTTTAGTTTAGGATGTAGAAAATTAGAGTTATGATTTAGTATTTAATTTTCTAAAATTATCTAACAAGAGGAATGAAAATAGACACAGTTAGGAGTCAAAAGATTTCTATTCAAATATTAGATGTCCCTAATCATTTTTTATATATTTTATATTTAAAAATAAAATAAAATTTTAAATCATAATCTTAATTTTTATATCCTAAAACTTAAAAAATATATCATACTCTTAATTTTTTAAACCATAACCATAATTAGGGATGGCACGGAACCCGAACTCGCGTGTTCCGACCCGACCCGGTTCGATCGGGTCAGATTTTATGGTGAAAAATTTGGGTTTGGATCGGGTCGGGTTTTTTTTCAAGGGTGGTCTCGGGTCGGGTTCGGTTTTAGGGTGGAAAAAACCCGACCTGGGAATAATAATGTAATTTTCTCATATATTTTAGGGATATTTACAATAATGACCCCTCTTTATATATTTTTTATACAATTAGATCGCTAAAATTAATTTTTTTTACAATTATATCACTAAAATTAAATATTTTAATAATTAAATCCCTAAATTTTATTTTTTTATAGTTTAATCCCTAAAATTTTAATTTTTTTAATGATTCAGGTCGGGTCGGATTTTAAAGTTTAAAATCGGGTCGGGTCGGATTTTTTTCATCTTAAACTCGGATCGGGTCTGGTGCGGGTGAGCCAAAAATTCGACCCGACCCGTACCCATCCCTAACCATAATTTTTAACCGTAATCCTATTATTTTAAAATGGGATACTAAAGAAGGTACAATAAAGTGATAGAGATTTGTACTTTAATTATGATTAAAAAATTAATTTAAAATTTAAAATTTAAGAATTGAAATGGTAGAGTTTAAATTTAAAATTAATATTTAAATTTAAAATATAAAATTTAAAAATATAGAATTTATTTTTTAGAATTAATAATAAAAATATAAAACTTAAACTTTATAATATTTAATATAATTAATTTTATACCATCAAAATTGTACCTATCGTACAATTCTAATAAACTTTTAATATATATTTTTTAATTTTTGAATTTAAAATAATTATAATCTCAATATACGCAAGTAGAAAAATTATGTATGGTACGAGGTGGAGCAGTTTGCTGTCACTTGTCATAGAGATTGTAGGCGTGTCCTAAGCTTGAATCAAATCCATATTCACAAATAAAATTGAAAGGGAAATAAGGGAATAGAAATTAAGGATGATAATATAATTCGAATTTGATTTAAATTTGATTTAATTTAAAAAAAATCAATTTAAATTTAATTAAAAGTATTAGAATTTGAATCCGAGAAAAGGTCTGAGTCCTAATAGGAGGTGAATTGAATATGGATATTGATATGATATAATCTAAATTCAATCTAAATCCATATTTGATATGAGTCTGATCCATATATAAATTCGAATAAAAATGTTTAAAATTCTTAGATTTAATAATATAAATATATATTGAAATTCTAATTAAGTTTATATACGATTAATATTTTAGATGATTAATATCTTCTATAATTCAATTTATGTTTTCCCTTATTTTAATTACAGTTTGAGTAGTTACTTTAATTTATTTTCTATTAGATTATAATATTTATTGAGATTTATTTTTGTTATTAATCTAAATATATTTGTTTGCTAAAAAATATTATTTTTATTTAAAGATATTTATTTGAGTTATTACTTTAAAAATAATTGAATTTAGACTTTCGGATTTAGATTTTAGATATTTTATTGGATTGAACTTGAATTTATGTAATTGCACTTGGTTTCGGAGTTGAATTTTTTTGAAACTCTGATTATTAATTAGATTGAACTTAAATTTTATAAAATCTGATCCATTATCATCCATACCACCTATTTTAAACCATTATTTTGTTTTCAAAATAGTCACCATATTTTGTATTTGTATTCTACCATTTTTTTTATTTTAAGGTTTAATAGTTAAATAATATTTAAATTATACTTTTTAGATAAATAAATTATATTTTAAGTTAAATATGTGTTTAATATTTTTCCATGACTTATTTAAAGTTTACATTATTTTTTCTCTTATCTAATAAAATTGAAAAATATAACATGATTTACCATTTTTTAAAATTAAGATCCAAAAAATAAAATAATAAAATATGTTAATGAACTCAATAATATTTTGTTTTCTAAAAAAATAACCCTAAATCTCTAAATTAATCAACTCCAATTTACCGATTCAATCACTACTTGTCATTTTTTGTCTTCATCGGATTCTTTTTATCGAAAATCCTATTATCTCGTCGTTAAAAACTAGTGAATGAATCATTGATTGTATCGTCAACAAACACTCAACAATAAAAAAAAGAAAGAGATCGATTGGATTCTCACCTACGATAGAGAATGACAAATGTCAAACGATAAAGTAAACGACGTTTTGGACAGTGAATAACCGACTTATGAGAAATGTTAGATAATGAGAAAAATATGATTTAAAAGTTTAATTAAAAAAACTAAAAACATGAGATTTTTAGAAAATTCAAAAACTAACAATATAATTTTTTTTGAGTTTAAATTCGATTTTTATTTTATCAAAAAAGAATATCAAAGTTTAATAATCAGGTAAAAATCTTTTGATTTTTCTCTCATGCCTTTGAATAAAGTTCGTTTTTTAGTATATTATATCAAACTTTTATTTATACTAATGTTTTTTATGGTTTAAATCTTAAAAAAAATATTCATTCATTAATAAGAAAATATTTTAAAAAAAACATGAACCATCTAGTTTCATTGGTCAAAGGAACGGTTATTGTTCCTGAAGGTCACGGGCTTAAGCACCAGTGATTGAGAAATAATATCTAATGGTTAAGAGTATTCACTAGAACGGATACTATTATAATTATTATAATTAAATAAAAATATTAAAAAATTAAAAAAAAAAATGATAAAAGAACGTTTAATATCTAAACGGTCGTTTGGTTAATTTAGATATTAAACGTTAAAACGGCTGTTAGATAAGGGCCAATCGAAGTATCAGTAGGTTATTCTTTTATGTTTTAGACTCATTGGGCCAATTTTTATAGAATTTTAAAACTTAATTTTTGGACCAATATTCTTTTAAACAATTAAATTAAAATATTTCTTTTCGTTATTATTTATAGGAAAACAATTTATTTAGGGACGTGTATTTTATTCGATTTGATTGGGTTCTAATATGACCCGTTTTGTTCGGGTCAGTTTTTTTATTGAAAAAATTGAGTACGGGTCGAAATTTTATTGAGAGAGGTTGGGTTTAGGTTTTCAGACGTAAAATATCCGATCAATCAGACCATGGTTAATTACGTAATTTTCAAAAAAAAATTAAGTATACTTATAATAATAGTCATCTATCTTTATTTTTTTATAAATTAACCTTTAAAATTAAATTATCTATTTTATAATTTAATCCTTAAATTATATATATTACGATTAAGCCCCTTAAAATGATTTTTAATAAGTCAGTCGGATTTATGAAAAAACACTAATATAATTAAACGAAAACATGAAAAAGTAATTTAAGACACTAAGGAAGTTAAAAATTTATTTAATGGGTATCATTTTTCAGAATAATATTAAAAAAAGTTAATTATTTATAAAAATATTATTTTATTTATAAATGAGTATCAATTATATATAAATAATATAAAAATATAATTTCTAAAATAATTTGGGATATCTAATGTAGGTCCTCTATTTGTGCCTCCGTTTTAATAGAGGGTTAGGGTTGGTTAGGGGTTGTGGTTAGGGTTTAAGGAATTAGTGGTAGGATTTATTTTTTAATGTGTAAGATTTAGGGTTTAGGATATAAAAAAATAAGAGTTAGGGTTTAAAATTATTTTTTTTCAAAAACAATTCAAAAGATATGTAATAAAGAGGTAGATAATTTTGACTCGTTTAATATGTAGGTGGCTCTGTTCATGATTTAATAGCTTAAATATTAAAACGACAGCTGTTTTTAGAATCATAAACCCTACTAAAGTGGTCCTAAATTTCAAATTAATAATCAAATCCTGCCTCTGGAAACTACTAAGCATACTTATGAGGTGGTTAAAGAGTCTAATTCTAAAGCGTTGATGTTTATGAATCTCTAAGCAAGACATGCCCCCACCATGTTCTATTCTTTTCTTAAGCATTTCCTTACAAAACATTTCCTTACGAAGTTATGATTGCATGTCTGTCATCGAGGCATAGCGTCTCGTAGATTGCCCACAAAAATTAAAGGGGAAACTAATTATTTAGTACATCATTTATTTTCATATTTCTATTTTGATTAATCAATTATTTTTTTAATAATAAATTATATCAATCGAGTCATACTTAATATATAATATTTATATTTATTAATGATATCTAACAATAAATTATATACTATTAGAATTGTAATTTTAATATTCAAAATTGTTAATATAATACACTTGAGATAACTTTTTTTTTTCTAGCTCTTAAAAAGACATTATATGAACTGAATTATTTTAAAATCATGATTATTGTTTCCGTAAATATTCTCTTTGTTTTTTTAATTGAACAAGTATTCGGTAGTTTTGGGTAAATAATCAAAATATATTTAATAATTAAAAAAATCAGGTAGGTTCGGGGTATTTTAAAATCTACAGCAAAAATGTAGATTGCGATTTGAGTGAAGACATCGTCTGTCTGTAGGTGACGACTTTACCTAAACTTGTAATAATTTAATATTTATATCGATTCGAGATAAAATTAAAAAAAAAAATACTATTTGTAGATGACGTCTTCACTCAAATCATCATTTACAAGTGACAACTTTCCTCTGTACTGTAATTTTTACCGTAAGTTCTAAAATATCCTTTAACTTACCTAATTTCCCTAATTATCAATCCAATTTACATTATTTACTAAAATAGTCCCAAATATTTGTAAAGTTAAAATTTAATTTGTTAATTGCTAATATTTATTTTTATAAAAATATGCATCAAATCAAATCAGAGTAGTTAAAATTAAGGGTGAGTATTCGATCGAGTCGAGTCAAAAAATTTTGAGTTATTCGAGTTGACGAGTCATATTTTGTAACTCAAACTTTATTTGAAAATGTTCGGTACGAGTCGAGTTTTAAGAAATTTGAGTCGAATCGAATCGAGTTTTCGAGTTACTATAAATATTTAATTATAATTATTTATTGTGTTATAATATGATTTAATTCCAATTTAAACGATTTTTCTGATCATATAAAATATGCATATATATATTTCATAAATAGCAATATTTCTTTATATTTTTTATATATCAATGTATATATCATAAAAAATTGAGAGATTTGTCTCAAATTTAAAAATTAATCTTTTAACTACTAAAAATTTTGAGTTATTCGAATTTTTATTTTACAACTCGAATTTTATTTAAAAATTTTTCGAGTCGAATCGAGTTTTTTTACCTTGAGTCGAATCGAGTTATTCGAATTTTTTTGAGTCGAGTCGAGTTTTTCTTTAAGACGCTTCCTATTCCCTCTTGCTTGTGACTTGAAACCCTAGCTAGTAGTTAGCCCGGTACCAGAACCTACATAGACCAACCCTTTAGTTAGGGAGGTGAACCAAACCCTAAGAAAGGAAACCACCCGGCTACCGGCCACTTGTCCTCCTCCTCCTCCGCGACATCAGTGAAACAAAAAGCTTAAGTGGCGGCGCTTGGAGGCGGAGTTATCCGTCGCTCTCACACGTTCACACCTTTAATTATGGAATGGTGTAAGGTTAACGATATACATGAAATTATAAGAGGAAGAGAATGGAAATAATAAAAGCAAACACACATGAAAGGAAGTTGATGACATTAAACTGGAAGGTTACAATCAGTTCCAAGTTGTCTGAAGCCTGCAAATTGTCACTTTCCTCACACATGCATGCACCCACTTGATTGTGGTCCAGGCAAAACCATCGTCCTTGAGTGAGACAGATACAGGATTTTATGTTAAAGACTCGAATTATTAAAAAGTTATATTAAAAATTTAGGAGTGTGAAATTATAAAATTTTATAGGATACGAATTTAAATCATTTAAAAAATACAAAAATAAATTATATGAGAGTTTAAAATTCTGAAAGGTACAACTATTTTTTCTGGTACTCTCGATCCATCCCTGATCCCTCTCTCTCCTATTTCATTTATCTATATGATGAGATTGTCATAAAACCCCTACGTTCTCTCTTATTTAATGAAAGTTGGATTGCAGATGTATTAAGTTAGAATAACCACTATACCAAAATAGATCTTTAGCGGCGTTTTTTAATTTTATAGTGATACTTTTTATCGTCGTTTAAAAATACGTCACAAGAAAAACCGTTAAAAACGACGCTAAAAGTCAGTTTTGCGTAGTGAACATTCTGATTAGTGATCAACAAAGTTATCCTTCTTCTCTTCTTTATATGTATATGTACATGTATATGTATATGTATATGCTTGTTTCACGTATAAAACTGTTGTTTTCATGGCAGACTTTGATGATCATCCGCTAGCAGTGTTGGATATCTTATTAATTAAAGTGGTGAAAAATATGCTCATTAAAATCTGAATTTCTTTGCTTTTTTAAGAGTTGATTTGCTGGAAAATATTTTTTGTTGGCTGCATTAATAAAAGGAGAATGGAATGAAAATTGTTTGAGTTTAACTATATTTCTTATATGTCATACCTTAAAATAATAATTTTAGGATTTAAGGTTTAGTGTTTAAGGTTATGGTTTAGGTAATTAAATATATGATGTATTTTTAAAATATAAAGTTTAAAATTTAAAACATAAAAATTATGATTAGGGTTTTAAATATAATTTTTAAGTATATTTTAGTATGGGGTATAAAAAGTACATAGTCGGATAGTAGAGGATTTTTTTTCATATAGTTACCTTAGAAGTTCCATATTCCATGTTATTCAGAGCAGAAATTATATTATGGGTAAGTTCCATCACGTGTCTATGGGATCAACCACTAACAATCACTCATCTCATCAATTTTTTCATGTCATATTTTTTCTCAAGTGAATCTTCACTTAAAAATCTGATTTTAAAATGAATTAACAATAGATATGAGTGAAGATTCACTTAGAAAAATATGACATGAAAAAAAATATAAGATAAATGATTTTTATTGGTTGATCTCATAGATGACGTGGTAAAACTTACCCATGATATAATTTCTCCTTTCAGAGTCTTCAATATCATTAATTATTTGTTTCTTCATTTATCGTAGGTATTCAATCTTCGAATTTATGTAAATGAAATTAAAATTAAATACAGAGAACATCACAAACCAATTAGTTTAGCGAGATGAGAACGCTAAGTTCTCTAAACAAGGGCAAAGTTTTAAACCATAACATTGTAAATGAAAAAAATGGGTTGGGAGGGTCACCCCATATTAAACATCTATAAAATTTGATCTGAATTAATTGATTAATAAATTAAACATCAATGATTAAATAAAAAATAAATACGAAAAACATTTAAATAGTCTATTTAAAAAAATAAATATTTAAATTTAAAATTTAATACTATATTATTATCATCAAGTTTGCAATTTTGAGTCATCCATAAAGATAGAATCATGAACCCAAAGACAAAAATCAAAATGATTTTGTCAAAAATAAAGATAATTATACCTTTTGAATGAATATAGTATTACCCCAATTAAAAAACAACAACAACAATAATTAACAGTAAAAACAAGTACATTTTTCCCTCTTCAAAATCATTTCTTTTGATTCAATGGTCAAACACTTTATGGAAAATAAACTTGGATAGTGGCTTCAATTTTGGATTATAGTTAACCGGGACAAATTCGAGTTATTATTTTATTCGATCAAACATCGAGTATTGTTTATTATCGTAAAAAAATTGATTATGATTATAATAATATTTGTATGTATGATTTGGTTCTCGTCAAAGATGAAACGAGAGGGTTGGAAAACAACCATCTTCTGAAAATTTAAAAATTTATATATTTTAGATTTTTAAAAAAATTATATTAAAAAACTATTTCTCCCTTAAAATCATATAAATTCACTCACCTAACATAAAATTATATGTTCGACCCTGATTCTTATCGATGCTCGGTGACATCACCGACCTCCACCACCACCTTTAGGACACCATTCCTTGTCGATATCCCACCAACATTGTTCCAACATAAAGTAAAACCAAGGCATTCAAGGTTATAATTAGTGGAGTTAAACATATTGAAATATGATCTAATGAAAAACTAAAGTTTAAGGTGAAGAATGTGAATAGGGGTATAAACGAGTCGAGTCGAGTTTGAGTAATGTTAAGTTCGACTTGGCTCGTTAAGATTTCGAGTCGAGTTTGAGCTTTTTTCGAGCCTAATAAAGCTAAGTATTCACTGATCTTTGACCGTATTAGACTCGAGTAAGTCTTATCTCTCACGTCTCATTTAAAGCCTAATAGAAAAAAAAAACATTGATAAAAAAGTTTTGTAAACTCAAACTTGTTAATTTTAGGTTTTAATATCTTAATTTAGGGTTTAAGACTTATGTTTAAGGTTTAGATTTTAGGGTTTTAAGTTTAAAAATCTAGATTTTAAATTATAAAAAAATAGTATATTTATGTTTTTGAGAAGCTCGTGAGCTTTTCGAGTCGAGTATTATGTAGCTCTATTTGGTTCGTTAAGAACTCGAGCCGAGTTCGAACTTGAATCGAGTTTTGACCGAATCAAATTGAAATAACTCACAATCTATCTCGTCGAGTAAAAATTTTGATATTTTCTTACAAAACTATCCTGTCAAAAAGATGTAATAAAACTCTAAAATATTATAGATTAACAGCTTTAAAAACATGTCCCACAATCCAAGTGGGAAATGGAAGCATGTGCGTTCATATGGTGGTTGGGAATTTCAGCCCCACAGAACTCACTTTTCTCTCCTCTATAAACCCAATCTGAAAATGAAAGCAAACGCCTTTAATTCAATTATAATTCATATTATACTAAAATTTCAGGGCATAAATGTTATTTCGTATAATCTAATATATCTAATTCATTAATAAATTAATACATATTAAATATTATAATTAAATTTCTTAACTTAATTGTTTAGTATATAATTGTAGTTTGAACATTTAATTTTATATAAACGATCTGACGTTTTATCTCATTAGAGATATATAAATGTACTTAAACTTCTTTTAAGATGTTATATATATATTTTTAAATAAATTATATTGTTATAAATGTTTTAAGATATAATATTTTTTTAAATCAGGATAAATTGTAGGCATATATAATACGAAAATAGAGACAAAGTCAGGATTTAAAATTTAGGGAAAATGTTAGAGGGACAAATTCATAAAAGAACCAAATTTTTAAAAAAATTATATAGAAAGACCAAAATATAAAAAAAATCTTGGAGGTGAGGGGCACTTGTTCCTCCCCGCTCTTATGTACCTTCGTCCCTGACGAAAAATATCTATAACGTTGTCTGCATTGTCATTTTAGTATATGTTTTTTAAAACATTTTAAACCTTAACATTTTATTTTGGATCAAAATAACACTTTTGTTAAAAATTATTTTATAAAATTATTTTTTGATTATTGTATCATTATATACAATCTAACACAGTTATCTATATACGATATTATTATACCAATATGTATTGTCATGTAAGTTTATTACATTATTTTAAATCATTTAACGTTAGTTGAATAATATTTTATTTTAACCTTAAAAAATCAAAATATTTAAAGTTAAAATACTTTAAAAATAGAATATATATTTTTAGTATTATATCTAAATTATAATAATGATAATAATAATAATAATGTGATATATATCCTAATCAAGGGTTGATTCCCCAAGTCTCCTACCTCTTTACACCTCCCATTTCCAATCCCTTCAGTCTCTTCCTTTTCTTTCTCTCCTTTACTTCATTCTCCTCACATGTTTTTGTTCTTCAAACTTCCCATAACTACATCTCTGTCTTCCCTTCATGTCTGGTTGGTCTATTTAGATACTGTGTCAGAGAATTAGTCAGGTTTTGTCTTCTCAAACACTTCTGGTTGGACAACCGCCACCGCCCCTCACTTCCCACAGCTGAGCTCACTGTCACCATTTATACCTTTGATTCATCAAAAAAGACCAAACTCTGGCTTAATCTCTTGTCCATCTCCATATCCAACTACCCAAAAAACCAAACCAAACCAAAACCCTAGTTTTCTTGTCAACTTTTCATCCATGAACAAGTATAACCCTGACCGTATGAACCCTAGTTCTCTAAGATCCAGGTTCGCCACAAGGTTCCTCAAGAGTCTGTCTAAAATCCATGCTCAAAAACCTAGCTCCTCGTCTTCTCCCACGGAGATCTTCCGGCGGTACCGAAGGATCAAGGTTGCAGCCGACAAGTCCATGGCTTACTCGGTTAGGACGAGGAGAACTTGGAGTAAGGCAATCCTTTGGAAGCTTCGGACCCGTCCTTGTAGCAGAAGATCAGTGAAGACTTGTTCCATGAGAAAAACAAGATGCGAGAAACAAAACAAGAATACAACGACAACAGCAACAACAGGGGAATATGATGTTGGGGTTGATGTCGAAGCAGATGAACTAAGAGAGCTTGTTCCAGGCGGTGAAGCCATGGATTTATGCAACTTGTTGGATGAGACAGCACATTACATAAAGTGTCTTACCGCCCAGGTACAGGTGATGAAAAAAATTGCAGATTTCTACTCTCCCTGAGTAATATATATATATATATATATATATATATATATATATATATATATATATACATACATACATATATATATATATCACATCAATATACATAATAAATCCGAAGATTATAGGGTATACCGAGATGGATAAGTATTTTTTTCCCTGTAGAAAGCATGTGTGTGTGGATAGCCAACTGAAATAGTTTCTAGACAGAAAGTAAAGAAGCTTGCAAAATCTGTGTCGTGATATATATATATATATATATATATATATATATATATATATATATATTAGTGTTTGTGTAGTTATGTTAGTAATTTCTGTTCATATATATATATATATATGAACTATTTTAATAGCTTTTGTTTATCTTGTTCTTGAGTTTCTGAAACTTTATTTCATAAATTATCATGTTCCATCTTTCTCTCCTTTTCAATTAAGAAAAAATGAAGTAATTTTTAATTAATTAGTTTGGCATGAAGTATACGTCAAGATATTTATATTACGGTGAGACAAATGTGATTTATTCGGAAAGAAATCGTTTGTTTTTTTATTATATTTTTAGTGTTTACACCTTATAATAATTAGTTTAAGGTCTAAAATTAAGGTTATAGTTAAAGTTTAGGTAATTAGGATATAATGTATTTTTTAAGCTGTAAGATTTAGATAGGGACAGACCTAAAATTTTATATAAGATAGTACAAACTATTAAAAATATATATTAAAAATATAGAAATACAAAATTATAAGAGTTTAGAAGTATAAAATTAGAAAATATAAAAAACATATAAAATATAATAAAATTTAAAACTTTTAGTGGGGTGAGGGTTGCACCACTGGTAACCCTTAAATCTATCTTTGGGTTTAGGATATAAAAATTAGAGTTAGTGTTTAGAATTTAATTTTAAAATAATTTTAGAATAAAATATAAAAAAAGACATGATTATAAAATAAAAAATATTCGATTTAATTCTATCTTTATATAAATTATCAACCACACAAAATTAAACACACCCAAAGCTTGATAAATAAATTAATAAACTAATCAGCAGAATGATCTTTCTTCCTATAATAATGCCAAAACAATGCATCATAATCAATCTTGTTTAATTGTTGGTGAAGAATAATGAATGTTAATCCCATCCTTTCCTTCTTAATTTATGGAAAGAAAAAGATTCCTTTGCTTTAATTCTAATTAACTATTTAGCTTAAGCTTCCTCGTCACAAAAATCATTTGTCTCTTTATCATACATTTTTTTATTCTTCTTTGAATTTTTAAAAAAAAATTAATTTTCAACTCTAACCTTTATTCTCTATATCTTAAATCCTGAATCCTACCCTCTAAAAAATACACCATATTTTTAATTCCCTAAATACTAACTACAACTTGAACCTTAAAACCTAAATCCTCTAGTTTAAAACAGAGGCATGGTAAAGAGGTAGATGATTTTCGCCCTAGGCTTTATAGCTCGAATATTTATATTATGGGATAAGATTAAGTTATACAATGTAAAATTCTCTAAATTTTGTACATTCTTTAAATTATTGGATGATTGAAACAGATATCTTATATTAACAGTCAGTTACGTAAAAATTATCACATGAGAAAAAGAATAAAGAGTTATCTAAATCATTTGTTTCAGTCATACAATGGTCTAAAAAAACATATAAAACTTAGAGAATTTTACGCCGTGTAACTTAATTCTAACTCATATTTTAGATGGTTTATTTGTTGTAAAATTGTTGCTTTAAACCCTGATTATTACAGTGGTATGTGTTTTATCTCTCTTTCTAACACACAAATGATCTCCTGCTGGTATTATTTCTTGTCTGTTGAAATAAAGGGGAAATTCTGGGGAAAAAACACATGTCTGTAGATATCATTTTTAGAAGTTCCTGCATTTTTTATGTGTTCAAGAAATAATCTTAATTCTTACAAAGTTATTTTAGTGAATTACTAGCATGATTCAATGGAGCCTAGCATAATTTAAAGATGTCTTTAATGATGCAAATTGTGAGTGAAATTCTTTAAATATATTTTTAATAATGAAATGAATTAAATAAAATAAAAATATTAAAGTCGATATCAAGAGGTACTGATTTTAAGTAGCAATTTGCAGAAAACACTTTAAAAATCATTAAATTACTGTTCAAAATGAATACCTTTTGGTATAATTTTATTTTTAATTAATTTAATTAATTTTACTATTTAAAGTCAGTCTCTTATAATCATCTATAAAATTATTGTTTAAAATATAATATTTTGAGAAATAAAATGGTTGATATCATATTTTAAAAAATAAAAATAAAATATTTATGTAAAATTTTTCAAATCATGTATCATAAATAAGATCGATTGATTGATATAGTGGTCAAGGATGCTTATGTTGCCTAATCTTATATGAGTTTGAATCCCAGTATTAAAATTTTACATAATTTTAAATATTTTACTTGTATCTCGTTTATTTTTTTTATCGTTTTTTATTCAGAATGATTTGTTTTTATATATTAAGATAAAAGGAAAATGATCATTTTTCCTTATTTTCTTTCTTACCAAACACATTTCAAATATATTTATTTGGCATAAAGATAATTTTAACCCTTAACGTTTATGATTTTTATTATTTTGCCCCTCATTTTTAGGATAAATTTAGCCCTTAATCCTTATCTTTTTGACAAATATTTCATTTTTTTTAACTAGCATAATAATTAGATAGTTAAAAAATTAACGATAATGATATGTCATATATATGTAGAATGATATTTAAGATTTGAGAATACTTAGTAGTCTTTTTATTTTAGATTTAATTAATTCTTAATATTTTATTTGAATTTTAATTGTTTTATATTTTATGTTATAATAAAATTATATTTTACATGTATATATTTGTCATTATCGTAAAAATTTTAACAATAATAATATGTTATATATATGTAGAATGAGGCTAAATGTCATGTTATTTAAAATATATTATCACGTATATATGACATGTCAATATCGTTAAATTTTTAACGGTCTAATCATTATGTTAGTTAAAAAATAAGTTATTTGTCAAAAAGATATAGATTAAGGGTTAAATTTATCCTAAAAAAATAAGAGTCAAAATGATAAAAAATATAAAGTTAAAATTATCTTTATACCTGTTTATTTCTTTTTCTACTCTTAAAATTTTATAGTATATATAGGAAGTTTTTTTTCTCGGTTTTCATTCTTTCTTGAGAATAAATGCTTGATTATATAACAAACACATATTTTCTAGGCCAGATGAAATTATAGGTAAGGTTGAAAGTTTGATTTTTGTCGATAGAGAAAATTTAACTGAACTCAATAAGTGTGATCTTAAATAGAGAAGATAATTTAATTTAAAATCGTCGAGTCTCAATATGATCCGATCTGATAAGGGTGGAGTTTAAATAAAAAATAAAATCCGTCAGATTATAAAAAAATCAGGTCGGCTTAAGATGAAATTTTTTATCCGACCCAATATTTATATATATAATATTTAATATTTTAAAAAAATTTGAGTCAGATCAAGTTTAGTTGGACTTTTATTAATATATTAGGGTTGGATCGGGAACGATTTATAAATTTTATTATTTCAGGTCGGATTAAGAGAATATATATTAAGATCAGATAGAGTAGAGCGGCCAGAAATACGTCACGTCATGTTATCATCCCTAATCTCAGTTAAAACTTGAAAAAGTAGATGCTACTAATTTTGAGAAATCAATATCATATTTTATCGAACGTTGAATACTATACTCGAATATGATAATTTTGAAGATTTAACATTTTTTTTATCATGTGTCATAATTTTATCGTACGTTGAATTATATTATCGCACGGTAAAAATAATCAAATTTAAACACCATACTAAAAAAACATCATATTCAAGTCTTACATCAAAGATGTGGGTAATTTCTTAACACTAAAAACATTGAGAATGCAACATAAAATTCTTCAAAGTATTGGAAGATAAACCAGTTGTTGCTTAAGAGAAAAATTTATTTATGGCTTAAAATTCACTTTATTTAATCTCATAGAGTACAATAATAAAACTCTAGATTGACATTCTTATGTTTTATTTATTGACAAATTTGTGGTGTTTATTGAATAAATTATTTAATATATCGAGAAATTATATTATAGGTATGTCCCACCAGGTGTCCATAAGATCAACCACTAAAATCTATTCATCTCATCATTTTTTTCTGTCGTATTTTTTAAGTGAATCTTCACTTAAAAAATTATTTTTAAAATGAATTAACAGTAAATATAAGTGAAGATTTACCTAGAAGAATATGACAGAAAAAATAATGAATGAATGATTTTTAGTGATTAGCCTCATGGATGACATGGTGGGACTTACCCATAATATAATTTCTTCGATATATCTATTATTTTAATATTTCATTTTCAGTCGTGATTTTCAAAATTTATTTATTTTTTTCAAACCTATTAACATCAATAGGTGTAAGTGAAAAACAAAATGAATACTAAAAACTATGGTCAAAATTAGGTTTTGTTAGGCAGACTTTGAATTACATAGAAATTTAGATGTTGATAGAGAAAGGTTATTTCTTTTTATTATTTTTGGTACAAATTAGATTCTTTCCCCTATTTTTTAAATAGAAGTATGTCAATTTTATTAAAAATGAAAAATCTAAGAAAATAACGAGTTTATAACTCATGTGAACAAATAGAATTTCTAAGAAAAATTAACGTTTTTAGACTATAAACAACATCGTATAAGAAAAAGTAAAAAGTAAAAAACTATAACTCAAATGATCAAACAAAATAGATACAAACATTATCGAAGTTCGACGATAAAAAGTAAAAACCAACAAAAAAATAATATTAAAAAATGCATATTACATAATAAGACACATTGACAATATGATCATTATCACAACTCAATCGTGAATAAAAATAATGTTACACTTAGAATCGAATGAACAAAATTTTTAAGAGAAAGAAAAGCATAGAATAAAGATGATTAAACTACTTACCAAAAAAAAGCAACCACGTTTCAATTTAGTCCGTTACAATACTCATTTATTCGAAACAAGGATGGACCTAGGGGACTACACCCCTAAAAATTTCAAATTCTCCTATATTTTTTACATTTCCTTTGTATTTTCTATTAATAATCTAATTATACATCCCTAAACTCTTATAATTTCGCACCCCTATATTTCTAATATATCTTCTTATAGCTTGCACTCCTTACAAAAAAAACTCTGGGTCCATCCATACTTGGAAAGAAATCCTTAACCTCAAGGGATAGAAATTAAGATATTGTTAGTGAAGCTGGTGAAAGTAGTTTCATGGTAGCATCCTCAGAAAAAGTCAGTCCATCCCAACATCATCTCAGTGACAGCTCGGTTCCCAATGTCAGGAACAGCTTTTCCTCCAATTTTGTAAACCCATGGTCATAACACAACCATTTTCTTGTCTGCACATCAAACATTGCATTCCAGCTGACCTTCGAACCACCCTTTACTAACACCTCCATCCCTTATAATCACAAACAACGTGTTTCTCAAGCTTGGCTAAAAGGGAGAAGAGACCAAACCATTTGGGAGACAAGAAAGGACTTGAACCAGAATTTCAACTAAACTGAGCCTCAAGTGACATATCCCAAGAGCTATCAACCACCTTCTTTGACCAAGTGGTCACCCATTCAAATCAACTTCACAACATGTTTTGTCGTGTACCCTTCATTCCAATGGCAATCAACATCCAAATATTCCTTACCAATATAACCATTGCTTGGCATTGGTTCAAATTCTCTATTTTCAGAATTAGCTTCTTGGACCCCATCGATCATGCAGTGGATCAGAGATCCTTCAGTATGATATCAAAGGCAGAACAAGGGGTGTGGTCATTGTCTAACAGGTATGGGAGTGGGACACCATTTTCAAACGTCCAAGATGTTGTCCCACTATTTTTGGTGATAGCAAACAACACAACCTTTGTCTCAACAGCACCACTTTCTGCCTCCCAACCCCATTTGGTAATAAAAAGTTTCTCCCTTACTGTTGAGAGAACAAAATCTGCAATGGTAAGAACCAGTGATGAAACCTAATGAGGGAAGATAGGGACACGTTGACAACACAATTATCATACAATTCAATAGTGAGCATCGAATAAGTAGAATTTTTAGGAGATGAAAAAAGAGCAGAATAAAGATGAGATAAGAAGCAGAAGTTTTGAGGGAGTCTGACAAATTTTCATGCACTCAATCAATAGGTTTTGAACAAGCCTCAACAAGCTTTTATCCTAATAAGTCTAAACAACACCCTAATTACAAGGGCCCAACACTGAAGCTAAACAACAAATTTAACTACTTAGTAAAAAACGATTACATTTCACTATTGTGAGTTCGTATCAAAATTCAGTTCGATGGTTTAAATATGAAGATTAACAGGATATTTACATGAGTATCATCTTGATCAGTCGTGTGTCGACGTCAAATTCATCCCTAATAGAAAAACAAATAAAATCAAGCGGCCGAATAAGAGAAGAAAAATGTGCCCAAAGACAAGGGTACATACCAAAAGGTAAAGAAAAGTATGTTACAAAGATAAAGTTATTAAATTTAAAAACTAAAAACAAATCAAAAGAACAAAAAAATATTATCGATGAGCATTAAAACTAATACCAACCACATAAAGATATTATTATAAAAATGCCAAATGCACCTCTGCACAAACAGTCAAACATATGCATGTATACATACACGCACACAAACAAATACATGTAACCATCAAAATTAATCCATCACCATCCTTTCATAAAATCGGTACTAAAGTGCAAATGTAGATTCAAGATGTACAAAACAGCAACACCATGGTCATGGGTAAGTATAGTATAGCATGGCATACGATAATCATTTGATCAATGATCACATCACATGCCATATACACACAAATAAAATGCCTCTTATCACATTCCATATACACGCAATCTCTAGAATAATTTGTTAAAGCTCTCACTTTACACCCTATCCTCTCCCTCAAGTTGTGGGTTCAAAACCTATTAGGAGACCCCTTAGGTAGAAATTGTTCAAAAAACATGATAAGATAGCGAACCCAACAAGTGATTTCAGTGGAAAAGCGGATGATGATCCTCCTAGGAGACCAGGGTTCAATCCCTCTATCTACAAGGTGTGTATGTATTGTCAAATGGTCAAAAATATAAATACTAAAATCTGCAAATTTTACATAGAGGAATCAAGAAAAGAAGTATGAATTTTTAACAATGTTTCCAGCAGTTTTTCCCAATTTAAACATTTTCAGAAGAAGCATTCAATCTTTGACTACTTACTAGAATAAGCAATGTGGCATTGCCACACATCTTGTAGATAACCAAAAGATCACTGATTTTGCAAAGCTTTAACAACCTTACCAAAGCCAAAGAAAATACAAGGGAAAAAATAAAAGCAAACTTTTCTTAGGGAGAAATATATCCCTGTCCATGATCAATAATCTCTACACAGTCATAAACACCTGTTTGAATTATGACAATGAGAACATATTCCGTGATTCTGTCGAGGATTAGACTTGAGCATAGCAATGCAAGTATAAGTCCCTTAAAGAAAGTTTAAAAAAAGCAACTAAATACCAGTGTGCTCAATGCACCAATATTCAATATTAAGAATAATAAACAAAACTGAAACACAATATTCAAGTATACAAGGCGGGTCCGGGATCACACATTTAGTAAGCAAAAAATAATGGACTCAATGAACATCTATTATTGAACTCTCATGATTGATTCAAGATGGCGTTCTTGTACCGTCAATATATTTCTTTTTACTACAACAAAAAGAGACTCAATTTAATAACCATGCTAACAATCATAACACAAATGAAAATTTTAACATATGAATTCAATTCCGTAGATTGTATCACCTGAAATAGCCAGCCAAATGCTCTCATCTCCATTTCATCTTCCACATGACAAACTATCCAAGAAGGTCATTGACAAATTAGCTCTCCATTCTTCCATTTTCACTTCATTGGTTAGCTTCGCATAGACGAGCCGGCTGGACTTAAACATGTCTATGATTCTGCACTATACAGAACAAAGACGAAAATGCATGCAAATCACACAGGATGGAGACGTAAAGACCATCTACAGCAGACATTCCAACCGAAATTTACAATGTTGGAGAGCGAGGCCCAGAATACACTTCATGGCTAAACTGATTAAGCTATTGAATAACTTCTTTTGCCTTTCCACTAGTCTAGATCTCTTTCCTCCCAAATCTTTCTCGATCAAATTCATATCCAAGTTTCGCAAGTGAACTCTACAATTTGTACAAGAAAACAACAATTAAGCTATTAAATAAACATATTATTTCAGAAATTATTAATCAGATAAGAGGATTAATAAAAAAATTGAACCTTTCTGATTGATTCAGCTAATAACTTGCCATCTCGAATCAAATCATCAGATTCCCAAATCGCTGTACAATCCCTCGGCGTTTCGAACAAAGACAATGAAAGCTGCTTAAAAATGACACCGACGTCGAAATAAATGAGACCGGAGCTAGGAACATCTACCCGTATCCCTTTGACCGGGAACCAAAGAAACAACTCTTGAGACGAAATCCCCGACAAAGCCCCGATCTGGCCGTAACTCAAAGTCCCCGACACATTCCTATCATAATGCAGTTCGCTTTCAAACTTGGCATTGCATTCCTATACGTTGCGTTTTAGTACGGTTAAATAGGAAGCTACAATAGCTCCTAGGGTATCGATTGAAATCTGGAATTGTTTCTATTGTCTTTACCCCTTTTCTCTGAAGAAATACAGACTTCTTCTTCTTCCTCTCATTTTCTTTCTGTTTTGTTGGACTTGGAGAATTAACCTGCAACATATCGTCGAAGTCGAATCGGGTTATCCCCTTCGGAAGCAGTCCCATAGGTAGCCCATGTGTCTTTAGGATGTCGTAGATAGAATCCTGCTCGCCGTCGACAAACGCGAGGATCAAAATAAAGTGAAGAAATATGGATGGAATTAAAGGAATCATTTTCTTTCTTAGAAATTCAATGTTAGAGCATGGAGATTAGGGGAATTACGATATGTACGTGGAAATTAAGGCTAGGGTTTAACGCAAAGAAAATTGGGGTAAAATGATGAGATAAAGCGAAAGAGAGAAGTAGGAGACAAGTGTTTGCCGGTAGGATGTAAAAACAGGTACTCGAATGGGTTTTAGGTTGGGTATTGTTAGGTCAGATAAAATCAGATACAAGTCATTTTTATCTTTCAGGTTGTTTCAGGTTGATTTGATGTTTTGATTCGATTCGGGCCGGGTATGAGTCCATTTCAGGTCGAGTTCATTTCAGGTCGGGTTCAAACGGTTCGGATCCAAATGGATAATTTATAGTTTCATTCCAGTTCGGTTGCATTTCAGGTCGGGTTTATTTCAGGTCGGGTTCATTTTAAGTCGATTTTGCTTCGAATTAATTTTGATTTTCATAGTAATTTAAATTATTAATTTTGATTTGGTATAAATACGTAAAAAAATAATAAATATTAGACCATAAAGTTAAAGATTAAATTTTGAAAATTTAAAAAAATCAACATTAACTTGTAAAGACTCAATTACAAAAATTAAAAATTAGAAACATTAAAGTAAATTAAAAAAATCAGTAATAATCAATTCAAAAAAATAACTTGTAAGTTATAAGGACTAAATTACAAAAATTATAACTTAATAATAATTAAAAGTATTAAAAATATCTTTAATACATTATAAATTTATAATTATACTATAGTTTAATATATTTTAAAAATAAAAAATAAATTTTAGACAATATATAAAATTTATACTATAAATGAAATAATAATATATATAATTAATATTATATAAGGAATTTATACTATACGTAGAAAATATACTATATGTGGAGTAATACTATAAATGGACTAATATTAATTTTAGAAATAGAATAATACTATATTGATTAATAATATATATGAAATAATACTATTTTTAAAAGTAAAATAATACTAGAATAAGGAATAATACTATTTATGGCATAATACCATTTATGGAATAATACTATAAATGAATTAATAATATATATAGAAAATAAAATTATAATATATATTAAAATATGGTATACATTACACTATATATAATACATTAATAATTTAATAATTAATATAAATATTTATATAATATATATTGATAATTAGATGTCTAGTAATTAGATATGTTATATGTATAATGTATGTATAATATATTTATAATGTATAAAATTATTAATTATACATAATGCATAAGTACATAAGTACAATCTAACATTCATATATATAATATATGTATTAATGTATGTTATAGTATACATAGTGATTGTAGATTAATATTTAGTAGTAGTAATAGTATTATATATAGTATATTAATATATATATATATATCAATAATTCAATATATATCATATATGTATGTTATATGTATATGTATATATAATATTTAGTAAATGTATATTATATACTATGTATATACAACGTATGTATATGTATAATTGTATATATATGTATCATGTATATTATAATTTATATGTATATGTATTATATATATGTATGTTATATGTATATATACAATATATTATACATATATCATACATGTTAGCATGTATATTAATTTTTAATATATAGTATTAGTAATTTAGTACATGTATTATATATATATGTATGTTAATAATGTAAATATGTAATGCTATATACTTATATGTATATATATGTTATATAATATATATGTATGTTATATGTATATGTATTATACATGTATACATTATATATCATATATACATATTTATTTTTAATGTATATATATGTAATATGTATTATACATATATTATATATAATATACGTTTATATTATATATATAAATATGTATGTATTGAAATATGAAATGTATAATATTATATGTATATAATATGTATGTATGATATAAAAAATCAGAAAATCCCCCACCCCCTCTCGCGTAAAAAATCCCTCCACCCAGTTAAACTAAAAAATCGCCCTCTCCCGCTTAAAATCAAAAAATTTAAAATTCCCCACCCCGCCCGGTTAAAGTCAAACACCCCCACTTAAAATCAAAAATTTCCTCACCCACCTGTTAAAATAAAAATCCCCCTAAAATCAAAAAAAAATTCTCTCAAATTTTAATTTTAAATTTACTTCAAAAGTCAAATCAATTTAACTTGAAGTACTTAATAAAAATATATGTATATTTATTATGATATTTATATGTATATAATATATATATATATACTTATATCTATGTATATAAGATATATATAGATATATACATTAATATATGTATATTTATTTTATATATATGTATATATATTAAATGTATATAATATATATTATATATACTTAAATGTATACTAATATATATTTAATTTGTTTATGAGTTAATGTATTTATATTATTAATATAATGTATGTATTTAATTTAAAATTATAATTAAAATTAAATAAATTAAAACTAAATAAATTAGTAAATAAATTAATTTAATTAAATATGTAATACTATATTTAAATATTAATCCTAAATTAATTCTCATGTCTAATTCTATTTTCTAAGCCTAATTATATTTACTAATATTTTAAATTCATCAAGTTATAGTATATTTAATTATATGTCATGTAAATATTAAGTTTTGTTAATATTAGTTCAGGTCAATAACAAGTCGGGTACAAAACAAGTCGGGTCATTTATCAGGTCGGGTTCAAAACAGGTCGAGTTCAAAACAAGTCGGTTAAAATCAGGTCTCGGGTCGATTTAGTCGGTTAATATCGGTTATTTGCCAGGTTAGACTCGGGTTCGGGTTCGTTTCAGTCGGATACAGGTCGGGTTTAAGGTCTATAGTAAGAGGTTGAAATTGGGTTCAGGTCATTCTCGGTCGGATACAGTTCAAGTTCAGTTACTACAGTAACATGTCCAACTCAGGTTCGGGTCAATAACAGTCGGATATAGATCAGGTTTGGGTCATTACATTCCCGGGTCAAACCAAGTTTTGACTCAAACAAGTTTCAGGCGGGTTTTTAGGTCGGGTCAACTTTTTACATCCCTATTTGTCGGCTTGGATACAGGGAGGTTTAGGAGAATGATCAAGTAGTGGGCCCTGTCTCTGTAATTTCCGAATATTTTTAGGGAATGAAAATCTTAAAAAAAAAACGATTATAAAGAGGTTGTATTTTTTAAAAAAAAATTATAAAAATTTTAGTATATATTTTTTGTATATTTAAATTTCTTTATAAAAATATAAAAATTTTGGTAATATTAAATTTCTTATAAAATAAATAAAAATTTTAGAATATATCGACTATCTTATAAAAATACAAGAATTCTGGTATATACCAAAAAATGTGTATCAAAATTCTTATAATTTTTATAAAAAAAATGGTATAGTTATTTTTAACCCTTTTTTGCTGTCATTTTTTTTTAAATATGACCCTCGTATGATTTCCTCTTTGGACAATGTAATAGTGGGTTGATGAGAAGTTTTAGGACGAGTAGTCTTAAAATAAAATGAAATTAAATATTTTATAAAACTTCTAAAAATTTTAACAGTGGGTTGATGAGAAGTTTTAGGACGAGTCGTCTTAAAATAAGATGAAATTAAATATTTTGTAAAACTTCTAAAAATTTTGAAATCAACTTTTTTAGTATATATTCATACTCTTACAACAAAAAATATAAAAGTTTTAACATATACTATATATTTTTTTTATTACTTGAAATACTTGTCATCTTAAAAAATGATAGTAGAGTAAGGCTAACAAATTTTTATCCTTTAATTATTATAAAAACATTATTCCATACGATAATTTTTTACTTCTTACAGGCATAACATAATTACATTACAAGTTTGGAAAGGGTTAAAAAAATATTGAAAAAAATTAATTTAAATTAAAAAAATAAAATATATAATATGTAAAAAAATATCCCATATTACTTGGGCCATCCTTTCCGGTCTACACCAAATTTGGTCCTCTGTATATTCTTAAAATTTCTAAACCCTAACCCTAATTCTCAATTTCTTATATATTAATATCCTACCTCTTCATCTCTCGCTCGATTCCTTTCTCAGCGGCGTTTCTGTATTTTTTTATCATTTTTCTATGGAGAGAAATTTAAAGACTTTAATAGAAAGTATTAAATTACGGTTGCGGTCTCCGTCGCGGTTGCGGTTGCGGTCGCGGTGTCGCGGTTGCGGACACTGCGGAAGTTACATAACGCGTAACGACTGATGCGGTCGTGATTTGTTTTTTAAAAAATCATAATTTTTTAAAATATTGTTTATATGTATATTTTACAACCTTGAGAATTTAATGTAGGATAATATGTATTTAGTTGGTAGGAATAGGGATGGGCACGGGTCGGATTTTTGGCCCACCCGCACCCGACCAGAAAAATTATACCCTTCACCCGACTCGACCCGAGTTTAAGATGAAAACAATTCGACTCGATCAGACCCAATTTTTAAGCTTTAAAATCCGACCCGATCCAACCCGACCCAAATCATTAAAAAAATTAAAATTTTAGGGACTAAACTATAAAAAAATAAAATTTAGGGATCATATTGTAAAAATATTTAATTCTAATAACCTAATTGTAAAAAAATTAATTTTAGTGATCTAATTGTATAAAAAATATATAAAGAGGGGTCATTATTGTAAATATCCCTAAAATATATATGGGAAAATTACATTATTAGTCCTAGGTCGGGTAGGGTCGGATTTTTTCTACCCTAAACCCGAACTCGACCCGACCCGAGATCACCCTTGAAAAAAACCTGACCCGACCCGACCCGAACCCGAAATTTTCACTAAAAATCCGACCTGATCGGACCGGGTCGGGTCGAAACCCGTCGGGTTCGGGTTCCGTGCCCATCCCTAGGTAGGAATGAGAACTTTGAGATAATTTACTAATTTTATTATTATTTGTAGTTAGACTATGCAATTATGAACTTACAAATGAATCATGGAAAGTGTTTTATTTATAGAGATTTATATTTTAGATGATTTTTTGATGTTTAATTGTGGTGATGCGGAGTTGCGGCGCAATATATGACATATTGTGAGATTACGTAACGGTTCCGTACTATAAAAATTGTGATACGGTTCCTTCATCATATTGCGCTTAAAATACGTCACAGTAACCTTAAAAAACGTTATGATGCGGAAGCATTTTAATATTAATATAGAACTGCAAACCAAGTCAACTTATTGGTTGGGTGTAGATAGAAACGACCCGCCTAATCAATTTATAGAAATTGCTTGCGATATTTAAAATCTCAGACGGTATCACTCGCCTGAATCTGATTCCGTCTCTTGATTTTTTAGGTCCTTTTTCCTACCGGAATATTCCAAACGCATTGTCCTAGAATTCGTCGCAAGAACAAATCTGTTCCAGGAGAAATTATATTATAAGCTCGGTTGATTATATTAGTTATGGTCCATCCAATTATAACTACCCACTTCATCATTAATTTCCAATTCATTTTTTTCAATCAATAAATCTTTATTCATAATTTTTATGTCATTTTAAAAATATAATTTTTGAAAGTTATATTAATTATATGGCTGATTAGTGGTAGAATAGATGATTTTTATTGGTTAGAGACCACAACTAACGTGGTAGGCTGGACCTATGATATAATTTCTCCTGTTCTGGGGCAAATTTTCCGTTTGTTATATTATCAAATTCCATCCTAAAAATTATATATATCAAAAGAAAATTATTTTTAATTTATTACTTTTTTAATTGTAATTTTGAATAAAATATATATTAGGTAATATATATCCGAAAAATTATATCTTTTCTATTAATTCAATATCCATCTGGTTAAATGAACATAATTTAATTTGACTAATGATTTTTGAAAAATATTTTGGTTAATGTTTATAGTTTAATTTTAAATAATTATTAATTCAACATTTATTTTCATTGTTTCTAATTCAAAAATAATCTTGAAAACAATTTAATATATGAATAAATGTTTATTTATTTTTTCAAATAAAAATCCAACTTAAATTATTCTTATATATATTAGCCTTTAAACTATATTATATTGAAACAAGTATATAAATTATTTACTTTGATCATTTTAAATATTTAATTATGTTTTTATTAAAGAATTTAAATTAATCTTAAATTTAAATATTTATCTAAATATGTGATTTGTAAATATCTTATTAGTTGAATTTTTTCCTGAGATATCAATCTATCTTAAAGCAGACAAAAATAATTTAGATATTTCTTTGAATATGCTAGCAGTGGTTATAATAGTATCTATTTTAGAGTATACTCGTAATAATAATACTTGAACCCATAACCTTCGGGAACAATTTAAATATTAAAAATGAAAATATTAAATACATTGTCCAATTCTTACAACTAAAAAGAACCAAACATTCCAACTACTTGCAAACCATACCATATCGAATTTTAATTAAGACAGCCTTTCCAACCACCAAAATTAACCCTTAAACCCTCCCATCCTGTTGTATTTTAAATAACCACTGATTTAGTTAAGACTTCTTTAACTGTGCAGTCTTTAAAAAACCCTTCTCCTCAACATTTGTAAACAACAATCAACCCGTAATTCCCCATTTTGTTCATTATATTGGTTCTTTGCCAACAAATTTGTATTTCGGCGATCGAAATGGATCGAGTTGAGTTTCGCCGGGTGTTTCAAATGTTCGATAGGAACAGAGATGGCAAGGTCACAAAGGAAGAGTTTGGCGATTCGATGGAGAACTTGGGTATATTTATTTCTGATCAGGAACTAAGCCAAATTATCGTAAGCATTGATGTGAATGGAGATGGTTTCGTGGATATCGACGAGTTTGGCATATTGTACCAAACAATAGTGAACGAACATAATGAAGAAGAAGACATGATGGAAGCATTTAACATCTTCTATCAAAACAGAGATGGATTCATCACGTTCGAGGAGTTGAGGTCGGTTTTATCATCGTTAGGGTTGGAGCAAAGGAGGGCGGTCAAGGATTGCAAGAAGATGATAACAAAAGAAGATGCAGATGGAGATGGTAGGGTTAATTTCATGGAGTTCAAGCAGATGATGAAAAGTGGAGGATTTGCTGCCTTAAGATCAAGGCTTAGACCTTGATATATATATATATATATATATATATATATATATATATATATATAGGCCTCTCATTTTCATGAACTGCCATTAGTATGTATCTAAATTCTAATCAAAGAACCAATTGTTCATAATTACAAACTATTTCTATTTTTCAACTTCTTTTCCCAGCAAAATCAGTGCACAATGTTGAATGCATTTTGACTATAACAAAATGATCCTAAAGAATTTTGTACATCAGAAGGTTCCAAGAAACTAAATATACAAGTCTATCGATACAACAAACTAGGCGAAGGCCTGTCTGCGCTGTGGTGTGTAGACCCCTGCCTTTCAGCTTCGATTTTCCTAACGTTGTCTACGATGACTTCAATTTTCGAAGATAGTTCTTCTGTTTCCTGCTCAACGTTGTTCATAAAAGTGAACAGTTTTTCTCGATAAGCTGAACATAATTGTTCTTGACGTTCTAACTCCTGTGTCAGTTCTTCGATTTTCTTGTCCTTATCGCCCTAAAAACACAAACAAGCCACTCATTTTCGGAAGCAACAGTTAATGATGACGGAAAAGACGCTACTCGATGGATGTTATGCAAGAATATAGATATTTAACAATCACTATGCAAATAATCAGTTTTGGTTAACAATCATCCATCATCATATCAGATAAGAGCACCTCAATAAGTTCCCAGAGAAAGCTAATAATGTAATGGTGCAGAGGACATGATAATGATGTATCCTGCGTATTCGTACTCTTCCTGAAAGCTAGTGCAACGTGAAACAGTGTATTGAATGACAAGCTTTCCTTGTCCAATACGTAGGAGAATTTATTTTCATTTTAAAGACATTTTTAATAATTAGAAAGCTTCAAGGGGAATTCTCAGTGATGAACAATTTGAAGGAGCAAGAGCAAAAGCAAAAGTTATAACACAAAAAATATCAGCTACCACTAGTTTTAATCAATGGTACGCAGCATAGATACTTCATGTCTTGTAAAACAAATTTTAATCAGGAATTAAGTTCAACTCTAATATATTATTCCATCAAAAATAAAACTTCAATTCTAATTTCTAATATAGAAGTGGTGGCCGAAAATCCAATCATGGCCATTAATCCCAATGAAGGAAATTATCATCTAATTTTAAATTATGTAAAAAAATCTGACCTCTTCATGGTACTTAATACCAAAAGCCGTAATTGTCCAGGTCAAACAATTAGAATCAAACCAAAAATATGAAATCCAGAAATAGGAACATTCTACTTAATATGATAAAGTAGGACTCAATGATCTAAAGCAGAAGAGCCAAAACTAGAAAGTTAAAGACATTTAAACCCTATTTGATATGTAAGTGTGTGTAACAATTGAAACTACTTTTGTTAAACACAACTTGATAGAACCTCACCATGGTATTGAAGCCGTTGGCTGTTACGATAAGAGGATGATTATGCTCCTTTTCAAATCTTGTAACAACCCATTTTCCATTCTTTTCCATCTTAACCAAGATAGTGGCTTTGCATCCTTCTCGTGCGCTAGGGCGCGGCTTTTTCTCTGCTCCTAATGTGCCCTTATAATTAGGAGAGAAACCCTGTTTGTTGCATCCTAGACGACGAGCAAGTGTTCTTCCATCAATCCCCGAACGACGGCGCTGCATAGTTCGTACCACAAATCCTATCCGTCTGGCATACTCTGTGTAGAATTTCTTAGCATCGTCTTCAGATTCGAATTCCATACCCACATATGGTTCTAAGATTTTGCTTCCATCTGGTTCAGCTGTTTTTACTTCAACTGGGTTGTCTGCTTTACCACCTTCCTTGTCCAAATCCAACTAGTACCGAAAAAACGATTGAATCAAACTAGTGTCACTTATTTTCTCTTTCTAAATCTAAATCAAGCAAAATGACAAGTCTATATAATTAAAAAACAGATAATGTAATTTGCCTTTTCAAGCTATGCAAATCATAAATTTTCTAATGAATGATTTGCTTGCTATATACAATTCATGAGACATGTCCAAAATAGTTCTCAAAACTTCTCAAATAGTCATACAAACTGCAAGATATGGGTGTTAAATTTAGTGAACCATTAAGAATGGATTAAAATTCAAAGACATAAAGTACACTTAGCAATAAAGTTTTAGAGAATCAAGTGATGAGATGCAAATTTTACACCAACATACTATTTCATTAGAGCTATGAATAAAAAAAGGAAATAAACTAATGAATTTAAGGACGAAGCTTCAAAACAATGCCATTATTTAGACAAATCTTCAATCAAGTGTTGGCAACAAGAACACCATATCAATACCGACACAAATCGGAGAACGGAAACAAAACACCTTAACCAAAATGGTAGATTCATAACAAAGCAGAATCGAAGACGACAAATGCAGCATCAATAGGTCACTAAATTCCATAAAATTAGTCAACCTTCATTGCAAAATTAATATCTCCATAATCTCATATAAAACCCTTCATTTTCTAAAGGACTTTCTTCCTTTCACCATCCAACCACACAGCATAACAGATTGGGTAGGGTATTTAGGCAGAAATATTCAAACTTAACTATATTCATTAGACAGATAATCCTAAGTCCAAACCCACACCAATAATCACAATTCTCTATTCCTATAAAACCCCACTAATCAAAATTCGCATCACTCGAATAGTCCAAAATCAAACATTTATTTCCTATTATTTACTGTCACAAAAAACCCTAAAATTCTTAAACCAAACAAACATCAGACACAGAATTCACCTATCTATACAAGCAATTCCCCACTCCGGAACAAGAAAGCAGAAGAGACTGGTGTGTTAGAGTGAATAATTAGAGGAAATTCCGGTGGTTATTTTAATAGATAATAAAACCAACATCGCAGCATGAAAATTTAGAGGGAAAAAAGCTTACTGAATGAAGAGATCCGAGAGACATTCAAAGGTATTTTGAAAGGCAGACTGAATCTCTGATCCGATGCAGCCGAAAGGCGAGAAGGAATACAAGGCTCGGCTTGATATGAAAATGATGGATTTGTAACCGTTGGATCTAAACTTAGATTTGCCCAAAAATTGAATCGAGTTTTCTGGGCCTGTCTCCGTCCGTAAATATGCATTCGCACGTACTTCATGCTTACTTTGACTTCTACGGGTTAATGGATTGATTGCTAACGGGTCGGACTTTGGATCCGATTTTTTTAATACAAATCTTAAATCAATTATAATCCTCCCTACGTTTTTTTAAACTATTGTATTAGTTACTTTCGTTTATCTTCAGTATATTTTTAATTATCAATTTTAAAAAATGATCAGTAATATTACTATCATTTTGGGTATAAACGATATTGACCTTATTGATCGTTTTTCAAAATCAGTGACTAAAAATATACTAAAAGTAACGAAAGTGACTAATACAATAGTTTACCCATTTTTTTTTATGAAAAGTGATGTAAAGGATTATAATCCTACCTAGATGAAGGATAATAGAGGTACTTATCGAACGAGTTGATATTATTTATTAAATTCGATAAATTTTTACTCAATATAAAATTCGTGTCTATTCATACTCGATATAAAAAAAATCTTGATGTTTAACTTAACATGTTTCTCGTTAAGTTCGTTAAAATTTTTATCTTATTTTTTTTAATATAAGTAAAATATAATCATATTACTTGAGCTCAATATAAACGTATAAATTTAGAAGAAGAAAAAAGTGTGGATTGAAGAGATAAATAAATAAATAAATCCATGATAATCGAATTAGAGATTAAATTAATATTCAAGTTTGAGGCTCTTTTTAGATTTTTAAAAATCTTTGGTAAATAGAAAAAAAGAGAATATCTTAAGAATTTTGATAGTTTAACTTTTAACTGTACTTTTTATATGAAAATTGAAACTAAAGATTTTTTTTTTATTTTTCATTTTTATACATAAACCTTGTTTGGTAATTAACGGATAGTTAATTATATTAGTCGATAGTTAATTGTATTAATTAATTATATAAAAGTATTCGGTAAATTAACTAATAACTAATAATTATTTGATTATTTAAATAAATAAAATAACATATAATGACATAATCATATCTGATACTTATTTAAATAGTTTATTAGTTGTCAATATTTTATATTTTATAAATATTAATTAAATTATAATTTTAATATAATATAACTAACCACATTTCAATTGGAAAAATATATTAATTTATGAATATTATAATATAAATAGCTGAGGGTAAAAAATTAAAATAAAAAATATTGAATTTAAGTTATTAGAAGATTTTTTTATAATTATGGGTAAAAGAATTTTTATAACTTATATCTAAACATTTAATTTTAAAAAAGTTTTTATTAATTTTTTTTTTAAAATTAGAGGTTTCACCTTATTAGTATTCATCAAACATCTAAATCAATGAAATTAATCGGTTAGGCCTTTAATGTTAATTTAAATTGTTAATTTTAGCTTAAACTGTTGGATCAAAATTCAATAATAGTGGGCATATATGTATAATGTATATTGTTATTATAAAGTTTAACACATAATTAAGTGACGAATTATGTTACACGTGTTATAGGTATTGTCATGGAATTAAAAGTGTAGATATCATAAGGTGTATTTATAATTTGATGAGGGGCAGAGTTATAAATACTCAATAGTTGGTTATTAAATCAACTACTAGTTAGTTATTAAATCAACCATATAAAGGGGTTATGGTCCCCAAGAATTAGGTTAACTTGCATATCTCTTTTCCCCGTCTGAGAGTTGTGCCGCAAGAGAAAACCTAGCTTCTTGGAAGATCAAACCCTCTAGAAAATCTTCATCAATGGATTCAGGTACGCTTCCGCATTCAGTTTATTTATCTTATTGTTCTTGATGATTTGACATGTATAGATCTTGGGTTTATATTCATATCGAATATATTTTAATTCTAACAAGTGGTATCAGTGCCAGAATTATGTAGAATCATTAAAATCGTAAGTTTTTTGATTTATCGGCATGAATATTAGGGTTTGTTTTTTCAATGTATATTTAATGAAAATATCCCTATTTGAATCTCTCGAATTTTGGTCTTCCAGTTTACAATTGGTTTAGAATTACTTTAACTTAATTCGTATCAAATTTAATGCAATTGAATTTTTTGTTTAATTCTTTAATGTCATTTGTATTAGATTTGATAGAATCGCTTTGCAGTTTGCATTTGTTCGATAAGTCAATCTTCATATTAATTTTATATCGATCGATTAATATTTTTTGGGGGTTTGGTTTTAAGGATTTTCAATTATGGATTTAATATAAGGTCATTAACCCTATATTTCATGATTGCTATAAATGAATTTAGGGTTCTTTACAGTGAGAATAATATTACAGAAAAGGGGTTCACATTTGATTATTTATTGAATATGGATTTCTCCTTAATTTTGCATGCTTTTTATTTTAGTAATTGCACAACCATTTATTAGAATGAAGTTACTAAGGGTTATGCTCAAAAGGAATAACAATAAGTTATAAAGTGTTGATTCTTTTGTATAAGCTAGGATAAATGTAAAAAATAAATAAATAAACTTCAAAAATAAGCAACTACTTAGGTTATTTTGAGTGATCAATGAGTTGTAAAGTTTATGATCCCATAATTAAGATTATTTTAATGAGAGATTTATAATTACTTTTTAGGATATTGAGTTTGGAGGGAGAATAAGGTTAAATACATTGTTGTTAAGGGGGAATTGAATATTAATTTAATTTCTACTATCACTTTTGATGATGTTTAGGTTTTCACACCTATCATTAATCAAAAAGTGAATCAAGTACATCAGCAAAGCAATGTTGAACAACTTTCATTCAAGATAAGGTAATTATTTTTTTTAGAAGAACAAACTCAACAACCTCAAAAAGTGTCTTTTAAGATATCCATGAGAGAAAAGAGAAATACTATTAAGGATTATTACTTAGTATTTCATCAAGAAAATAAGTATAATAAAGGAATGATAGAAAATAACCTGATCAGTTATTTTTATCAAACCATAAAAGTTTTAACTCTCAAAAGTGGATAGATGTCATTAAAAAAAGAGTATAATTTTATACAAGGCAATAAAGTTTAGGAACTTGTCGTATTATCTTAAGGTACAAACCAATTGGTTGTAAATTAATATTTAAAACCAAGAGGGATGTAAATGATAATGTGGACAAGTATAAGACATGTCTTGTATCTAAAGGATATACTCTAAAAGAAGATATTGATTTTGTCGAGACTTTCTCTCAAGTTATACTGAAAGACTTTCAAAATAATCTTGACACTTGTTGCTTTTAATCTTGAGCTACATAAGATAGATGTTAAGCTTGTGTTTCAATGGCAACATTGAATAAATTAATTATATGGTACAATCATTGATTTGTGTCTAATGATACAAAATTAATGAATATAAATTAAAGAAATTCATCTATGAGCTTAAGTTTAACTCTCATTAATGAAATTATAAATTTCATATTGACTATCTCATTCGGTTTTGAGATAAATTTAGCTGAAAATTGTATGTATTACAAGTTCAGTGGAAGTAAACCAAGTGACATTCATATTACTAAAGAAGACAATTTTTTTAGTGTCCTACAAGTAACCTTGAAATTTATAAAATATAAAAGATTCCATAAGCTATTGAGAATTTAATTTATGCTTAAGTATGTATGCATTTGGATATTGCGTACATTATTAGAATTTTAGACATATATTTAAGTAAATCTAATTTGGACTGTTGGATAGCAGCCAAGAGACTTATGAAATGTCTTTAGAGAACAAAAATTATATGCTTACATATCGAAGTTCTGGTAAGTTAGAGATCATCAAGTTTACAGGCTTCGATTCTACTAGAATATTGATGTAAAAGACTTGTCACATAAGCTGCTAATTATAGATTGAATAGAAAGACCACTTTAGTTATTTTGTGACAATAAATATGCATCATTTATTCTATAAACAATAGGAGCACTTTAAAATTTTGTTTCTAGTTGTTAAAGAAAATTTAGAGTGTTTGTGTGTTTATAGAGCATGTTGGTACAAACTCCATAATTGCGCACTTATTGAGAAACTATCATCCTAGGTCTTTCATGAGCATACTGCTCATGTGGATGTAATATTATTTAAGTATATTCAGTTTTAGTGGGAGTTTATAATTTTGATAAATGCTCATTCGTTTTAGACACAATTTTGATTACTTTAGTTTAAGGTTAATTTCTGTAGAAATAAAGTTATTTTGGGTTATGCACACTCTAAATTCAGTAAAGTTTGATCTCACTAAAGTTTAGGAGGACCAGTTGGAAATAGGCATGTTCGGTTCACATTTACATGTAATTTCCATGCCACGCATCCATGATTGATCTATGTCATTTGATTATGTTTTTATACGTGACCATTGATGGGTCCAGTCATGATTGATATGATAAAGACCGCTTTGATCCTATATAATATAATTGATGGACGAGATTGTTTTAGAATACCTATTATATGATAGCAAATTTTTGAGCTCATAAGATTATACATTTGTCAAGAAACATATGTTAACCAAGTGGGAGATTGTTGGATCAAAATTCAATAATAGTGGGCACATATGTATAATGTATATTGCTATTATAAAGTTTAACACATAATTAAGTGATCAATTATGTTACACGTGTTATAGGTATTAAATTGTCATGAAATTAAAAGTGTAGATATCATAAGGTGTATTTATAATTTGATGAGGGGCAGAGTTATAAATACTCAATAGTTGGTTATTAAATCAACTACTAGTTGGTTATTAAATCAACTATATAAAGGAGTTATAGTCCCCAAGAATTAGGTTAACTTGCATATCTCTTTTCCCCGTCTGAGAGTTGTGCCGCAAAAGAAAACCTAACTTCTTGGAAGATCAAACCCTCTAGAAAATCTTCATCAATGGATTCAGGTACGCTTCTGCATTCAGTTTATTTATCTTATTGTTCTTGATGATTTGATATGTATAAATCTTGAGTTTATATTCGTATCAAATATATTTTAATTCTAACACAAACTTTTAATCTTAACTTAAATTACTATTTACTAAACATGTTGAAAATATAATAAAAAAGAAAAAATAATTTAATAAAAAAGAATACTCGTTATTATGATTTAATTATTAACATAATTATTTTTAAATTTTCGGGAACATAAAACATTTAAAAATTTGAGACCAAAAATTTATGAGCAACATACCTAGTAATTCACCAAAAATAACACCCCTAATAAATTTATCAAAATATAATAGCATCATACGTCTTTATTATAGTTGAGTTGATCAATCAATATAGTTGGTCAAGAGGAGGATGAATTGACTATTTAAAAATTTTGTGAAAGAATTAGTAAAAATATAGAAAATAAAGAACACAAGAAATTATAGTGGTTCGACTTTCGAACAAGCACCTACATTCACTATATTAGCTCTCACTAAGGATTTTCAACCCAATTCACTATTGAATTCAATATTTTCTCTATTTAAGGGATAACCGTTACAACAAGTCAATCTTTCTACCCAAAGATTGACTTAAACCTCACAAGGTTACAAGATAGAAAAAAGACAAATTTGGTTTCTCTCAAACAGAAAATTTTACCACAATTACAATCAAAACACTTCCCAAACTCAAACAAAATAGTACAATGAAAATTATAAGAGATGGGTACAAGAATTTTGCAATTAAATCCTTGAGGTTGAATAAAAAACCTTCCTTCTTGACCAAAACCGTGAATCCAAACAAAAAGAAAACTTTTTCTTTGTCGAAACCGAAAACAAAGACAAAACCCACTTTTATTTCATCTAAACCAAAACCAAAGAGAGTTCTCTTCTTGGTTCGAAGAGGGAAAGAAAAAGGGAGGACCTCCCTTCTTTCTCGTCTCGCCACGATAGCCCAAAGGCGTTAGGCTTCTCGCCGGAGAAAGGGAGACAAAGAAATGGATTCAAAATCCTTCGAAAGGTAAAAAAAAAACTTTACTTTTTGGTTCCCCTCTTTTCATGCATGCGAAACGAAACTGAGGTTATAACTTAAAAGGATGTTCTTCTATTGATTTATGAATGATGGGGGAACCCCTACAACATTGTTTGGCTTTTCTTTTTATAGCCAAATTACATCAAAAATCGAAAAGAAAAAACCCTAAATGTTGCTCTGAAATGTTGGCTTGGTTGTGAACATCCTCTATAATTGTGTCCGAGTGGTCCTGAATCTCTGAAATTTTATTACGGTTTTGGTTGTAATCGTACTGAAATTGTTGAATTTCTTGTTGGTTTTGTGTTTGTATGATTCTAACTTTTGTTTTTTTGTGCGAGTCACGATCGAAAGATCACCGGAGAAATAAACGACGGTGACCAGAGCTGGACTGATGGGAGACGAACGGACAGATCTGTATTCGAAGAGGTATGCATGGGTTGCACACGTGCATGAAGACCCCAACCGTCCGTGCGTGAGGTGTGTGGCTATTCCAAAGGCTTCCTTTGGTTCGATCGTGACTGTTGGATCAAGATCTGATCTAACGATCGCAAGATGGAAGATAGGATTAGGGTTTCATTTAATTATCCGGTTTGGGCTTTAAAGCTTCGGCTCGTGTAATTATGAAGTGGGTCTTGTAATAATATCATATACGGGCTTGTAATTTAATTATTTTTGGGCTTTGTATATTATTTCGACTGAAAATAATATAAGTTGGGTTTATAATTATTGACTGTTTATTAAAAATCAAAGTTTGGGCTATTATTTTATATCAGATTTGTTTTGGGGTTTAGTTATTTATAAGTTTTATTTATTTATAATATAATAATAATAATAATAATAATAATAATAATAATAATAATAAAAGATGAGAACAACCAAATAAGAATAATAAATAAATAATATAAGATTAAAAAGATTACCGAAAAATAAATGATTAGGAAATAATACATAGGCAAAACAAAAACATATATTTAAAATGTTTTAGATTTTCTGGTTTAGATAACATATAGTTTTATTTATTTACAAAGTCGAAAAGAAACTACCATATATCTGATTTTTTTTAATTAAAATAACATATATAGTTATAAAAGAGGAATAACCAAAAAAAAAGTTATATATTTTTATGCAAAATTAAAAGAAAAGAGAAAAATATTAATATAATATTTTTGAATTTTTTTTGTTTAATTACAAGCCCGTTATTAACATAAAACAAAAATTAAGATCCGAGTTTAACATCCCGAATAAAATTAGTGTTTACAGCTGCCCTCTTTTCTTATCATTGTAAAACAATGATGAAGCAAAGACAATAAACACTAATTTTATCCGACTTTCCTGTTCGAAGACTCTGATCTGAAAGCCATTTCTCCGTAGACCTGATAGCCCTTCTGTTCCTTGATCCCCTGATTAACTGACCAAGAATGATATTCTGAATTGCGACCATCTGCACATATCAAAAGTGAAATTTCAGAAGCGAATTTTGATTCCTCGTTTTGGCATTTCTGGCACATTTGAAGATTTCAAGCTGCAAATCCCTCCTATATGAAACTTTAAGCTCTGAACTATTGAAAACGTTGATCCTTTCTATATAGAACCAAAGAAGCTTCGAGTTTTTCTTATATAAAACTTCTTCCCTAAAAGTCTTCGATTGAGTTCCTCCTATATGAAACCCTAAATCTTAAACTTTGAAAACCATTATGGTGCATCGAGCTCCTTCTATATAAAACCCTTTGTTGAAATCTTCGGTCGAGTCTTTTCTATATGAAACCCTAAATCTAGTATTGTGACAGTGTTGATTCTTTCTTCATAGAATCAATTTTTGAGATGCTTTGAGTCTTTCTTATATAAAACTCTTCATCAAAAATATTGAATCGAGTTCCTAAATTCTGAAATGTTGAGGATGTTGATCCTTTCTCTAGAATCATCCATCTTGAAAAACTGAGTCCTTTCTATATGAAACTCGGTATCTAAACTGTGAGTAATAATTCTCTTCCCTATGAAACCTTCACTAAAAACTGAAAGTATCGATCCTTTATCCGTAGAATCATCCACCTTGAAAATTTGAGTCCATTCTATATAAAACTCGGCCTCTGAAAATTGTGAGTTGCAAGTTCATTCTATACGAAACTCTTACTCGAATGCTGAAAGTGTTGATCTTTTTTCTGTAGAATCATCCACCTTGAAAAGCTGAGTCCCTTCTATATAAAACCCAGCCTCTGAAGCTGAAAATGTTGATCATTTCTCTGTAGAATCATCCATCTTGGAAAGCTGAGTCCCTTCTATATAAAACTCAGCTTCTGAAAACTATGAGCTACAAGTTCTTTCTCCGTGAAACTTTTACTCGAATGCTGAAAGTGTCGATTCCTCCTCCGTAGAATCATCCACCTTGTAAAGTTGAGTCCCTTCTATATAAAACTCTGCCTCTAAAAACTTTGAGTTATAAGTCTCTTCTGTATGAAACTTTCACTCGAAACTGAAGATATTGATCCCTTCTTTGTAGAATCACGCGCCTTGAAGCTTTTTCTCTTGTCAAGCTATATATTCACAATTTCCTTTTTCTCTTTGAATACCTGTTAAAAATAGGTAGAAATGTATGTATGCATGTGTTAGTATGCCCTTTAATCCTAGGGATGCCTAACTATGAATGATGCATGAATGGATGCATATATCAACATGCCCCTAATCTTAGGGATGTCTAACTAAAATGATGAATGTTTTTCTTTTTAATGTTTGAGGAATAAACCCTCAAAAAGATCACACTTGGATACTTCGGGCTTTCAACTCGCTGAATCTTCTTCTGGATAGGAGACCGCTGGCTTGCGTTGGTCAAATGAGACCTGTTGAATTCGAGACCAAGGTTATAAATAGTCTTTGCTCACTCCTGAAGCTAGGGTGAACACTTGCCCCCAAAATACAATTATCTAGTACAAACTTCTGGAAAAATCGCATCGCTCGCGAAATCTTACAATTGAGCATTCCCCAATCACTAATGGGTTCCATATTCTTAAAATGATTTGGCTTAATAGAAGCCTTTCTTCCAAATCTCTACCAAGGATTAGACTTGGTCGACTCTATCTCTGAAGGAACTCTTGCCCCTATGCTGAAAGGTTGTCTCTTTGCCCCAACAAAATTTTGCCCCATAAATTTTGTTCTCTTCGTTTGGTTCAAAAAGTTGGTCTTCTTCTACAATAAACTCGAGCAATCTTCTCGAAGAAGGAAATGACCTTTTTTTTTCACGGGAAACCCCCTCATCATGCAATGTTGCCACTCATGGGCTTAATAAAAAATGGTTAAATGCATCAATGTCCTAGCATTTTGTCAAAAAATGACTTTAAAGAATATTTTGAAATGATTTTTCAAAAATTGGCGTTTTAATGCATAATGCTTTTATGAATGCTCAAAGATTGAAAACTGATAGTTTGAAAACAAAAGGAACAAAATCCTTGGATATTCAATATAGAAGTGTCTCAGACTCGACACTCGATAGTTAATGTTTTGCCTTGAAATATTGTGGCGATATTTGAAGTGTCAAAATTCTATTCAAAATACTCGGTTCATCCTTATGATTACTGTACTCGCTTGATCCACTTGAAAACTACTCCTTCTAGTTCTCAAATTTGTTATTGTAACTCGGTTCGAGAATTCCAAGTGTAAGCTTTTGTTTGTACTCAATGATTAATGTAATATGGTGTCAGTGTCTTTAAAGAGTCATCACTGACGCTAGGGTATCGAACTGGTGGAGTTTTAGCTCCTTATTAGACTCGTTCTTCCCTCACAGCTTCATCAGGATGCTCCGAGACTTATTGAATTGCTCGTTCATTTGAGGGTTTTAAAAATTTTCACCTCTTTTCTTCTTCTTCTTCTTCTTCTTTCTTTTTTTTCTCTTTTTCCCTATCTTTTTTCTTTAATGTTTTTAATGTTTTTTTACCTCTTGGAATTCTCGAACTCAAGTAGATTCTTTCTCTACAGGACACTTTTATCATCGAACATTATCAAAGGTGTAGTAGTCTTGTTTCTCAAGCTTTCTGACCGAAGCGGATCGAAGACAAAATTATACTTCATTTAATTAGTTAATAATTTTAATTTTAATTTTTTATTTTTATTTTTATTATTTTCATTTTTTTATGTGTCTGAATCGGGGACACAATAAGTATGGAATATCCAAAAATCTTAAAAAGGATAAGAAAATGTATATAAAAAGTACACCTCTTCATTAAATTAAAAAACAGGGAAACATGATAAAAGCCCTTTTTACAGAAAGATTTTGCTACTTTCGGGCCCAAAAGATAGCAAGATTGATTAAAAGACGAAAAAACTTAAAGCAGAAAATGCAAAGACAATGATGCAGAAAATCCAATGGTATCAAAACGAGATACCTTTAAAAACAAGGGGTACCGAAACGATCTTAAGATCGTATCGATACATTTTGAAACTGCCAAAACAGGTATCGAAACGCCCTGTAGCCGTTTCGATACTGGTTAACAAACTTTTGAAACCTTAACTGACATCCAACAGTTAAAACATTTATTGTTTTAAAATTTTCGAAAAATTAACTCTGGTATCGAAACGCTGAGTTGTAGTATCGAAACGCTTTGTAAAATTTTTAATTTTATTTTTAAGTTCGAATGGTGATTTCGGTACAGCTTGATAAAGATTTCGAAACGACCAATTACAGTTTCAAATGATATCGAAACGGTTCTTCTACCATATCGATACCAATGAAAATGATATTGAAACGCTTGTACAGATTTAAATGTTTTGGCTTGAAAAATCTTAAGGAAAATTCATTTTGGGTTATTGTTTTGACTTGGAAAACTTTGTTGACTTTCAAATTGTTTTTGGCCTTAAAATTTTATTTATAAAATAATCCTTTAACTTATTTGTTATATCAAAATCAAATTTAGGTTTTACAGTATAATTTTATTTTAAATTAGTCATTAAACTTTTGAATGTTTTAATTTTATCTTAATTATGACTCTCATTCAAAATCAGTCTCAAACTTTAAATATTCTAATTTCATCTCCAAATTATGATATTCATTCTAAATTAATCTCAAAATTTTAAATATTTTAATTTTATTTTTTAATTATTATTTATATCATATCATTATATAATACACACAAAGTATTTATATGATAATAATTTTTTAATTTTTTAACACGAATCATGGTTAACATAAACTTATAATTTTTAGATGAAATTAAACTATATAAAAATTATTGACCAATTTAAAATAATAATCTATTATCATATTACAACTTCAATTCTACAAAGCTATAGAGACTAGAGACTATTCGACGGGGAAATGCCATTGAAGCTTCTTAATCCGTGTTTTTGAAGAAAATGGTACACGGAGAGATAAATGAAAGGAAAACTATCAACCAAAACAAAAGTCTTTGAGCCTCGTTGATTTCGTTAGCTCCATATTTCCAGGTTCAGGAAAATCTATCAGATGAACATTAACTCTGAAAGTAAAACCACTGCTTCGTGGAATTTCATGTTATATTTAGTCAATGTGTATAAAGATTGTTTTTTTCTAAGTTTAATGGGTCAACCATAAGAAAATTTGATATCCTTCAGCCTCAGCCCTCAAGTCGGTTTGGGTTTGTCTGGGTCACACTGGGGATCGGGTATAAATGAAGGAATGTAGCACTTACAGGATAAATAAAGTTTCAGGAAATTGGTTTTTGGCACCATGGATTTAACAAGAAAGATTTGGACAGTCTTTTTGGTTGCAAATGTAGTCTTGTTTAGTCTTGTACAACCATCATCAGTCAATCTTACAAGTATCAATGATACTGCTAATGAAATGATTCATGTAGGGTTGATTATTGATATGCATTCTTGGGTGGGAAAAATTGTTCAAAGCTGCATTTCCATGGCTATATCCGATTTTTACGGTCGAAATAGTCATTATCAGACGAAGCTAGTTGTGCATACCAGAGACAGTGAGGGTGATCCGTTGCTTGTTCTATCCCATGGTATGTTTTTGTTTTTCTTAATAGAAATTCTCTCATTTAAAAGGCATAGTATTTGTTATGATACAGTCCTCAAATATACACTTGTTGAAGTGCAGCCTTGGTTCTCTTGGAAAGTGTCAAATTGCATGCCATCATTGTAGCAGAAAATTCAGCAGGGGTGAAGATTTTAGCAGAGTTGGGATCTAGAGTTAAAATTCCAATTATTTCTCTCTTTGCAGCTGGTCCAGCCCTGTCCTTCTCTGAGTATACTTACTTAATTCAAATCGGGGAAGACGAGTCCTCTCGAGCCAAAGGCATTGTTACCCTAGTTGAAGAATTTGGTTGGAGAAGTGTTGCCCTCGTTTATGAAGATAATGATTCGGCAAGACCAATCCTTTCTAATGTGATCATTTCTTTAGAAAAGACCGGTGTTAGTCTTGCTCAGCATATTACCCTTTCAGCATCATCTACTGATGAAGAAATCATTCAGCACCTCAAGATGCTCATGAGTTTGCAGACGAGTGTATATGTGGTGCACATGTCACCGATTCTTGCATCTCGACTTTTCTTAAATGCCAGACAGCTTGGAATGGTAAGTGAAGGGTATGCATGGATTACAACTGATATGATTACAAATTTCATGAATTCAATGGATCCATCAGTCATCGAGTCAATGCAGGGGGTGGTGGGATTCAAACCTCACATTCCAGCATCAAATGAGCTGCGCAAATTCGCGATAAGGTGGAGGAGTAAAATCTTGAACGAAGACCATAATTTGCAGGCAATGGAAGTAAACGTCTATGGTATAAGGACTTATGATATGGTTCAAGCTCTTGCAACAGCGGCAGAAAGCGTAATGACTCGGCATCCTGATATACTACGCCGAGAAACCAGATTGAATATGAACTTCACCACCATCCGTTCCCTGCAAAGTGGTTTGGTATTCATGGAGGAGATATTACAGAGTAGGTTCAAGGGATGTAGAGGCTTTCGACTTACTAGGGGCAGGCTGGTCCCAAAGGAATTTGAAATTGTAAATGTATTCAAGGGAGAAAGAATAATTGGTTACTGGAATCCTGAAGATGGAATTACTTCAGTTATAAAGGAAGAAAACCATAGTAAGATGAGTTCGAGATCATCGAATAAGCTTCAAAGTGTTATTTGGCCTGGAGGAACTATGAACATTCCAAAAGGTTGGAATCTACATGGCAAGAGGCTGAGGATCGGGGTTCCATTAACAAATGGATTCAGTGAATTAATCAACGTGATTCGTGATCCCCAAACAAACGAAACAACTGTAACTGGATTCTGTTTTGATGTGTTCAAGGAAGCCATTAAAAGTTTAGATTATGATGTACATTATGATTTTTTCCCGTTTGTCGATGCCAACGGACGAAAGGCAGGGACTTACGATGATCTTATCCTTGAGGTTTATCTTAAGGTAAAAATGCTTTCTAGAGTAAAGATTCTTTTCTTCTGATAATTCAGACTTTATTTTACTTGAATGGGGTATTTATATATTCTTTCTCATGATCAATGAACTAGAACTATGATGCTATTGTTGGGGATATAACAATCATGTCCAGCAGATTTCCATACGTTGATTTCACTCAGCCGTTCACCGACTTAGGTATCGGAATCGTCGTGCCGAAAACCAACAAAAGCAGTATGTGGATCTTCCTTCACCCCTTTTCTGGTGGTATGTGGATAACAAACAACTACTGCTTTCTTTGTTTTCACTGGCTTTGTGGTATGGCTGATTGAACGTCCCATCAACGACGAGTTCCAAGGCTCGCCATGGGAGCAAGTAGGAATGATCTTTTGGTACTCTTTCTCAACTCTAGTATTTGCTTATAGTAAGCACTCTATCTATGTTCAACTTGAATATTTCAATTTGATGGATTATGCATATACATACATTGAGTAACGCTAACATTTTCACTATAATTCGAAACTGCAGAGGAGAAGCTGTTGAGCAACCTGTCAAAGTTTGTCGTTATAATATGGGTGTTTGCAGTGCTTGTAATAACCTCATGCTACACTGCAACTTTGGCTTCCATGTTAACAGTTCAGCGGATTCAATTGAGCTCAAGAGAAGACTATGTCGGTTATCAGTTTAATGTTCCTGGAGCTATTATCAGCAACATAAAAATTGATAATCCCAAGCGAATGCAATACCAATCTCCAGAAGAATATGCCGATGCTTTAAGAAAGGGAAGCAAGAATGGTGGTGTGTCAGCTTTTGTTGATGAAATACCATACCTTAAAGTATTCATTGCCAGGTACCCTGCCGATTACACCATGATTGAATCCAAGGCTACCTCATGAGGTTTCGGCTTTGTAAGATTTCTTTACAAAAGCCCTTCACAGTCATGATTTTGATCCTTGTTTGATTTTCAGCAGTGGATGCTGATTTTGTTTTATGTATTTCATAGGTTTTCCCTAAAGGTTCTCCACTTGTCCAAGACATATCAAGTGCAATTGTTAGGCTAAGAGAGGAAAAGAAGCTGCAAATGTTGGAAAATAAATGGTTTAACAATGATGAAACAATCTTCACAAACCAGGACTCAAGAAGTAATCCCAGCAGGCTAAATCTTCATAGCTTTGGGGGATTGTTTCTAGTTACTGGTATGTCTTCCACTTCAGCTCTACTCATATGCCTATATCAGAAACGTCGAGCCATAACAATCAGCAACTTCAAATTCTGCCTCAACAGTACCATCGGCTCTGTAAAATCTCTACTTCAATGTTCAAAACATCTTATCACACGTAGATCAAAATTTTTAACTGGTAGGCCATTGTACATATATTGCATGTTCTGTTCTTTACTGTGTTTGTATAGTCACTGCAATTTTATGATATAGGAATACTAAAGCTGCATTTTTTTTTTCATATTTTTCAGGTTAGCAATGTAAAACTTTTAAGGTTTGTTAATTCTTTTAATTGTGTCCTTAAAGGTTATTAGATATACAATAACAGTATATTGTACCCAGATTCAGGGGCTACTGCCATTTAACTCACGATGATCACAATCTTGTGAAGCCAGTTGTGTATGAAGGAACATGTAATGTCTCTGGCTCTCTGCTGCCGATGGTTCCAATATTACGATATCCGAAATTGGTCCGGGCATCAGGCTAGTACTATCTCTTCAAATCTTTCAAATTCTAAATCTCTTGCCATTAATAACTTGTTTCATGTTCCTACTGTAAAAAAATCTTGTATCTGTTTGTAAATTCACTGGAGACAATAATGTATCTTTCGAATTTCTTCCTAAATTTTGTGTTGTTAAGGATTTTGTAATGAAGCAGGTCCATCTACACAGACTAGAAAATAAAGAGCTTTACAAGCTTCAAGGGAATACTTCAAAAATTCCTATAATTGTTCTGATGATGTCTGTAATTCTTTTGGTTGTTCTGATGATTCTGTTTCTTCTGTAAATCTTTCCTCTTTTAATGAGTTCTGGCATAGAAGAACTGTACATCACTCTGATGATGTACTATCCAAGCTCCTCTAGGATTGTAAAGTTTCTAGTAATAGTAATAAAAATGATCTTATTGTCATAAACCGTATTTAGACTCGTGAAAAAAAGACGTAGTTTTATTATTTTTATACTTTTATCAATACTGTACATTTTATGTGTTGGGTTAAAACTTTATTAGGTTTTTTATTATCGATCAAATAAAATAAAAATATGTTTCCTCTTTTTTCAATTCTCTCTGAAATTTCTAATCCTCATTTACAATCTGTTTTCAACTCTTCTTTCAAGGGGGACCATAAACTTAAATTTAACTCTTCTAATATTGGTTATGCAGAGCCTTTACAACTTGTTGAGATTGATCTTTAGGAGCCTGCACTTATTCTTTAGTTAATGTTAGGTATTACATTAGTGTTGTAGATGCTAATATTAAGGATGACAACGGGGCGGGTTTTTGATTTTCCCAACTCCACCCGATTTATTAATCTCTAAACATGATTTGATCTAACCTAAATTAAAATATTAATTTATATGTCCCGTCCTGACCCGATATGGGAGGACCTTAAGCTTAAATTTAACTCTTCTAATATTGATTATGTAGAGCCTTTACAACTTGTTGAGATTGATCTTTGGGGGACTGCACCTATTCTTTAGTTAATGTTAGGTATTACATTAGTGTTGTAGATGATGCTAATATTAGGGATGATAACAGGGTGGAACGGGTTTTTGATCGTTCCAACTCGACCCGATTTTTTAACCTCTAAATATGATTTAATCTGACCCAAATTAAAATATTAATTTATATGTCCCGTCCTGACCCGATATGGGAGGACCATAAGCTTAAATTTAGCTTTTTTTTTGGGGGGGGGATGATAACAGGGTGGAGCGGGTTTTTGATCGTCCCAACTCGACTCGATTTATTAACCTCTAAATATGATTTAGTTTGACCCAAGTTAAAATATTAATTTATATGTCCCGTCCTGACCCGATATGGGAGGACCATAAGCTTAAATTTAGCTTCTTTTTTTTAGGGGGGGGGGAGGGACCATAAGCTTAAATTTAGCTCTTCTAATATTAATTATGTAGAGCCTTTACAACTTGTTGAGATTGATCTTTGGGGGCCTGGACCTTTAGTTAATGTTAGGCATTACATTAGTGTTGTAGATGCTAATCTTAGGGATTACAACGGGACGAGGTGGATTTTTAGTCGTTGTTGCATGTCAAAAGCGTGCAAATTGTGCAAGTGAACACGTCGCAAGTAATAAAGTGATGAGTATATCAGATATCATCTCCATAGGGATTGGTCTTCTTAATATGTCTTCTTTTGTCTTCTTGCTTTGTAAAAGAAATAAAATAAAAACACAAGTGATTTTAGATTTGGGTGAACTAAATAAAGAAAACTAAATAATAAGAAAATCAGATAAAGAAAATGGCCAAGATTCAGTTGTGTTGAATAATGGATTCGATTGACTTGTTTTTGTCCAATGCAATCTCACAACACTGCCTCGGTAGTACTGCAGACTACTGCTGAAAAGGCTTGATGTGCAAGCTCGAATCGATCATCGATTATTGTCAAGAGTGTTGTTTAAGGTTCTTGGTTGAATTTACTAAAATTGAAAGAATGAGGCAAAAGACACAAGGATTTTAAAGTGGTTCGGCCACGCCTACATCCACTATCTTAGCAACCACTAAGGATTTTAACCAATTCACTAATGAACTCAACCTTTCTACTGGTTCAAGGGATAACCGTTACAACCCTATCTTTTGGACTTGACTAAGATGGAACCAACTCTAGTTTTTGTCTAAGGCTAAACTAGAACATCTCCTTTTACAAAGGGATTTGTTTGGTAAACTAAGTACCTCACAAAGGTGGGTATTTATACAATTAAGCTCATAAGAAAATACAAGATTTACAATAAAATCACTCTCTTAAAACTATGTACAAGAGAAAGGAAAATGGAGATTTAAACTCAATTTCTCTTGACCATGTTTCTTGGATGTTGTCTCTAACCATCTTCAAGTGTCCCGAGCTTGCTTTTATAGTATGGAATCATATTCTAGCCGTTTATAGCCGTTGAGGATGTTTTGGAGTCGTTGGAAAGTTAAAAAGTTGAACATTAAATTTTCACCTGTACAGAGGTTTCGAAACCTTTACCAGAGGTTTCGAAACTTTTGCATAACTGTTTCCAAACCTTTACCATAGGTTTGGAAACCTTTAAACAATTCAAAAATTATTGTCGTTACAGGTCTAAGGTTTCGAAACCTTGATAAAGATTTCGAAACTTTTCTACTAAAGTTTCTAAACATTTTGGAAAAAGTTCAGAGACTTTCATTCCAGTAGAGAAATGTCTAAGACTGCCCTGAGAGGTTTCGAAACCTTTAAGGGAAGTTTTGAAACTTTTATTTAAAATACAATTTTGACTATTTCAAAAACGTTTCAAATACTTTTAAAAACTCTCAAAAACTTTTCAAACTTATTTTCAACTTGTTTGAACATAAGAATCATTTTTGAATTCTTTTCAAATTAGTCCAAAACATTTTTCAATTATTATATCAAAATCAATATCTCAACAATCTCCCCCTTTTTGATATAATAAAACTAACTTGAAAAATTATTTTTGAGATTGTTCCTCCTTTGCAAAACAAAACTTGAATAAGAGAATTAAAGATTTGAACACATTAATGCTCTCTTTTATTTATTTGAAAAACCAATTTTTCAAAACATTCTCCCCTTTTTTGTTATATCAAAAATGGTTCAAAAAATTTTGAAATTTTCAAAGCTCATAACAAAAGAGAATTTTTAAAATAAGTTTTGTTTAAAATGACTCTCCCTTACTTAAAGCATTCCAAAAAAAAATATGCTCAAAAGCTTGACACTTAAAAGATATTGAATTTTAATGTTATATTAAAATAAATCAATTTAAGAACACATGGAAATTCAATTTATCCGAGACTTTAAATCTTTATGCAAACACAATAATGAAACAATGTGATTCATATGCATAAAGCATCATAAAATATCATGTATTTAAAAAATAAGTAAGTAATAATACATGCACATTTATAAAAAAAAGTAGACAACCGAATATAAATAAAAAAAAGCAATAAGCTTAGAGGTTACCCAATTCCTTCATGCGTGTGACTTGAGCATTCTTCAATCTTTGATATGTCTGTCATTGCTCCATATACCTATAAAAGATATTTATTTGGATTTTGGTATCCAAACTGCTTTGGATCCATTTGCATTAAGTACAATATCTTTAGTTCCCTTAGGAACTCGTACTTGTTTAATCTTATAAGTTTTTCTTTTCTTTATAGGACAAGTATGCAAGGAATGACCATGATAATGACAATGTAAGCAATTTGTCATTCTAAGACAATATGAATTATTTAAAATGATTTCTTTTTCTTTTGTTAAGCAATTAAAATTTTCTTTTTGAAAATCTTCATTTTTTGTTTTTGAAAGTTCTAAATCATTTTTCAAAATTTCATTTTGACTTTCAAAATCGAATTTTGATTTCAAAAGAAAATCATTTTCAATTTCAAGTTTTGAAATCATTTTCTTAAATTTGGAATTCGTGGTCTCAAATTCAAAAAATAATTCATCAAATGCATCTTGTAACTCATCAAAAGAATATGAATTAGATTCATTAGAGTTAGAAGATACCTCGGACTCATTGAGAGACAAAACACCTTCCACCTTTGTTGTTTGGTGAAGGTTTGTACTTGATGGGATTCCATCTTTTTTCCCTTCTTTGCCATAGAGTCTCTCAAGTTTCTCCCACATTTCTTTGGTACTCTTGCATGTGAAGACTTTCTTTGAGATGTCTTCATTAAGGTCACAAAGAAGGATGTGCATCGCCTTGGTGTTTAGCTTTGTCTTCGCGTCATTTATACTTTGTTGCTTCTTCTTCTTTTTAGGAGCTTCGGTGTATCCATTTTCAACAATGTCCCAAACTTCAAAATCAAGAGAATTGATGAATAGCTTCATGATGTTTCTCCATTGGAAGTAGTTTTCTCTTCGAAAAGCGGAGGACACGTGATAAAGCAGCCTTCTTCAAAGTAAACCATTTTCTTGAACGGTAGACTTCGAGCGATGGATCTTTTTTTCCGGATATTAGTCTGAATCGATAGAGACGAGGCTCTGATACCAATTGAGACTGCCCTGAGAGGTTTCGAAACCTTTAAGGGAGGTTTCGAAACTTTCATTTAAAACACAATTTTAACTATTTCAAAAACGTTTCAAACACTTCTAAAAACTCTCAAAAACTTTTCAAACTTATTTTCAAGTTGTTTGAACATAAGAATCATTTTTGTTTTCTTTTCAAATTAGTCCAAATCATTTTTTTAATTATTATATTAAAATCAATATCTCAACAACTGCCTCGACAGTAATGATGCTCGTCCTCCGCGACAATCCCTTGCTCTTGGGTGGACTTTACCAAAGTTCGGCAAAGTATCCTTTGATAACTCTGCTTATCCCTAAGTCGAAGTACTGTTGACGACCAGTCCTTGATGATACCTCCTGGCGTGAATCAATTATACTCACCAGCCAATCTCACACTTCTTTTAGCCGCTGAAACTCTTAACCTATCTTTAGGCCGATTTAGTATTTCCCAATTAAAATACCGTACTTATTCCTTTCGTGAATCTAACTCGCTCGATATTAGATAAATAGATTACTCACAAACTTCTCTCCCGAGCTTTAATGCAAGAACAATGAATGGCAAAGAATAAGCAAACCTTGATATTTTATTGCATTGAAATAAGAAATAAAGTTCAATCTCTTCTCACTAATACTCTACAACTTTCACCTAAGCCTAAAAGAAATTACAACTCTAAAACCTAAGGTGGATTCTCTAGTCTCCGATATGATTCTCCTCTTAGACGACTATGGCTTATATAGACTTGGCCTAGGGCAAATCTTTCCTAAGTAGGAATACAACTTAGAGCAAAACACAAGTTAAGTACATAAATAAAAGATATTTATTTTATTTCCTAGTTTATTCCTATAAGGATTCTTTTCCCGTGTGGCCTTTGATCTTGAATTTTCGTGTGTTTCTGTCAACACGAATGTAATATATAATAATAATAAATAATAATAATAAATAATAATTAATAATTAATATAAATAATAATTAAATAATAATATAATATTAAAATCAAAAAAAATTAAAAAACTGAAAATCTGGAAAATCGGAAAACATGGGATATTGGGGAAGAGTTTTAGTTTGATTGAATTTGGGGTTGTTGAGCTTTTGAGGGATTAGGATAGAGTTTGATTCTAAGTTGGATTGCTGAATCGAATCCCTTTATATAGGGATTCGATCGGCAGCTGTGAGGGGGGAATCGGTTCTGGAGATTGGATCGAAGAGCTTGAATCGGAGCTAGGGTTCTTGGAGATTTTCGACAATAGCAGTGAGGAGGAATCAAGTCTTTTGGTTGTGAAGCTTTGCAAAAGGTAAGCCTTTGAATCGTTTTTTTCCTTTTGTTTTGATGCTTAAATCTGGGTTTCGGTTAAGTATAGGAGGGTAGTCGATTGTTTTTAGGTATTTTAGGGCATTTAGATCGGTTCTTAGGGGGTTTTTAATCAAAGGTATAGATTTTGGGGTGTTTTTAGGGGTGTTTCGATATTGTCGGCGCTCACACCGGCGACGGATTTCGTCTCCGGTGCCGGAAACAACATCAGAAGAGTGGCCGGAGTCCCCGTCACGGTGGCCGGAAAAACTCGTCAGAATGGTCATCTGCGGTGGTGCTTCGGATCTGAGGGCGGGGCTTGCAGCGGTTCTTCGCCGTGTTCTTCATGTTCTTAGTGTTCATGAAGAACACTGAAGAACACTATATGAAATCCATGGTTTTTTATCCGTTTCAATGAGGTTTCTGGGTTTTGGGTTGTTCGTCTCAGAGAATCTGAGTTGGTTTCGAGTTGGGGAGTGGAGAAATGAGCGAGTTGACTCGCGGTTGGGGTAGTCCTCCACGCCCAAAACGACCGCGTTTTGGCGTGGAGGATCCACGCGTTTTGACCCGGGTCAACCCGGATCCGCGCACACCCAGGTAAAAGGGTAAATCACCCTTTAGGTCCTCTAGTTTTAAGTTTTAGTACATTCTAGCCCCCAAACCCTTAGATTTAATCCAATTAGGTCCTTAGAAACCCCTAACTAGCCCCTAGAACTTTAGAATTCATACAATTAGGCCCTAGACTCTTAATTAGACCCTTAGATTTTAAAATTAATTATTATTAGACTTAATTAGGGTAAAATTTAATTTTAAAGACCTTAAAAAATTAATCTCTAAATGAAATTTAGTTTAATTTTTAAGAAACTTTAAAATCAATTTAATCTAATTAAATCTAATATGAAATTAATTTAACCCTAAAACTAAAATTAGACTTAAATTAGGTGTAATTTAATTCTTAAAATTTTGGAAATTATTTTAATTAATTATTTTAAATTAATTTCTAGAAAATAAGCTTTAAATTAACCCATCCAAATTAAGTCTAGTTTAGCCTTAAACCTTAAAACATTCACCAAATTAGGCTTTAATTAGGCTTACTTTAATTCTTAAAAATTAGAAGATAATTTGAATTAATTAATTTAATTAATTTTAATTAATTTCTAAAAGATAAGATTTAAAATTAATTAAGTCTAATTAACCCTAATTTCACCAAACCAAACTTTAATTAGGTTAAATTAAATTCTTAAAAATTTAGAAATTATTTTTAATTAAGACTCTTAATTAATTTTAATTTCTAAGGTAAGATTTAAAAATTAACTTAATTAAGTTTAATCCAACCCTAATTTAACTTTAGAACTTAAAATTCACCAAAGTTAGATTTAAATTAGGTTTAAATTAAGATTTGAAGTTAGGAAGATTTAATTAATTTAATTAAAACTTCTTTAACTTTAAAATTAATTTCACACTTAATTAAATCTAAGCCATCGTTCAAGGTTTGCTTCATAGTCCCTTTGATCTTTTTCAATACAAGTCCCTCTGTACTCATGAGAATTTATGATGTAATGTTGTACTCCTATGATTCTAATAAAAAATATCAAGTTCCTTTATCTTGTCCTTTTTTATTTTATGTTGTTCTTGCATGGCATATTTAGGGAGGTCACCTAATAAAAAACATTTAAGTTAACTAATTTAGAGTCCTTTAGGATTAGTCGCTTTAATTAACTAGTTAATTTAATTAAGGAGATAATTTAGTAACATAACATTTGAATCTTATGTCTCGGATACACTAAAGAGGTTGGTGTTTTGACGTACCATGATGCTGACCTAGAGAGTGTACCTTGGCATCGAATTCATGTATTATTAAAACCTAGAATTTTGATAAAATAACTTAGGCTTAGAATTAAATAAAATTGATAGCTAAACAACTAGAAACATTAGTAACCTAGGTTTTAAACACTTAATTAATGGAGCCTTTTTAGGATTAGAATTTAAAATGAACAAGATAAAAAACGGTCATGCATTTTACTTTAGCCTTTCGAGGCGGAAGTTACATTCCTTTGAATTTGGGTGAGGTTTCCTATCTAGAGGACGTCTCGTTCAACTCAAGTTTAAAGGTGGTGTAACTTCTAAATCAAAAGGATATCCAAAATTCAAATAATGTTCAATTAACAATGAAAAATTAAATTAATATCTATCTTCAAAGTATCAATGCCACGTAATGTCTTTCAAGGTACCAATTTTTGGGCGTTTGTAAGGGTCGTCCTTACACGTAACCGACTCCCGAACCCAACGTTTTTAAAATGAATCTCTGGTTTATTTTTATGGTGTCTAGCCTACCTAAGAGGCCGGTGGCGACTCCAAGTCAAATTTTCAAAATTAAATTATATATTTTCCTAAAATTTGGGTTTTTCAAGATTAAAATTGATAAAATCCATATTTTTTAAAATCAATGATCAAGCTACTTTTTCCACCTAAACTCGCGTTTTTTAAAAACGGTCGCGACAGTTTCCCAACTCTGATTTCTATCGCTTATCTTAAAACATCCACCTTATTTTTCTCTTCAGATCGCCTATAATATCAATATTTGTTTTCTCGGCACTGCCGCGACCTCAAAATACTGCCGAGGCGGGTGCTTTTCTGCATTTCAGATTCAGCTTCCAGCATCCATCTTCTTGTTTTGGCAATTCCTATGATGCAGTTTCTTGTCTAAGAAAGAAAACCATCAAATGCATCTGTTTTATGCCAAATAATAGATAAATTCATGAAATTCGTACTCGGATGGTGAAATATAGAAAATACGCAGAAATATCTATTATCGCCTCTAATTCTGTCTTTATTAGCAATAATCGAGTGGAAATGATATAAAATATGAGGACTTTTGGGCATTCATCAGTCGTCCCAATTCGACACGATTTATTAACCTCTAAACCTGATTTGATCTGACACAGGTTAAAATATTAATTTATTTGTCATGTCCTGACCCGATATACTATTATTTAAACCTGACTCGACTTAAAAAATTAAAAATTTTAATCTTTGTCGACGTAAAAGTTAGATTCAATCAATCATTCACCACAATCATAAATTATAATTTTAATTACCTTTAAATATATATATATAATAAAATAAATATTAAATTACTCACATGTTAAATTATATATTTAAAAGAAAAAACTTGAATCATCGACTGACATAATCGAATATATTAAAACTTGAACAACATCTAATAAATTTTTATTGTAAAAACAAACCTCAAAAATAAAAAATAAAAAATAAAATCCCAAAAAAGTGTTTACATATAATCATATATTTTATAAATATTATAAAAGATTTAAAAATATATTGGATCAAAGAAGTTCAAATAAATATTCAAACTCGACCCGAATTAATGATTTTAAACCTCGTCTCGCCCCCATTTTCAAAACTTAAAGAGAAAAATCCGACCGAATCGAGTCAAGATGTACCAAATCGGGTTGAGGTCCAGTCTTTTTGCCATCCCTAACTAATACTAGGTTTACTTGGATTTATTTTATTAGGCCTTTTAAAGAGGCTTTAAGACTTGAATATATATAACGAACATTTGGACATTATTTATAAATTACCATTTTTTGAATTTATATATTTAATATGGGTTTATTATTTATTTATATATTTGATTTTTTATAATAAAAATATTATATATGTATTTTGGTATATCTAGATAAAATTCGGTTTATTACAACAAGATAAGTTACTTGTTTGAAAAGTCTTTGAGCCTCTTTCTTGGTTCCAGGAAAATCTATCAAATTAACAATGAATTGACGAAAGCATTGGTTTAGGGAATTTCCTGTTCTATTATTACATCACATTAGTACTATGTTTTTTTAAGTTTAGTAAGTCAACCAAATGAAAAAAAAATGATATTCTTCATCCCCAAGTCAATGGTTCGGTTTTGTCTGGGTCACTTGGACTACTATTTACAGGCTAACTAAAGTTTCAGGAAATTGGTTTTTGGTACCATGGATTTCACAAGAAAGATTTGGACCTCTTTGGTTGCACATGCAATCTTGTTTAGTCTTGTACAATCATCTCCAGCCAATCTTACAAGTATCAATGATACTGCCATAGAAATGATTCATGTAGGGTTGATTATTGATGCACAATCCTGGGTGGGAAAGATTGTTCAAAGCTGCATTTCCATGGCTGTATCCGATTTTTACAGTCGAAATAGTCACTATCGGACGAAGCTAGTTCTGCATACCAGAGATTCTGAGGGTGATCCTTTGCTTGTTCTATCCCATGGTATGTTCTTGATTTTCTCTTTAAATGGAACAGTATTTTCTTTGTTATGAAGGGTCCTGAAATACACTTTCTGATGTGCAGCCTTGGTTCTGTTGGAAAGTATGAAATTAGATGCCATTATTGTAGTAGAAAATTCAGCTGAATTGAAGATTTTAGCAGAGTTGGGATTAAGAGTCAAGATTCCAATTATTTCTCTCTTTGCAGCTGCTCCATCTCTGCCTTACTCCGAGTATCCTTGTTTGATTCAAATCGGTGAAGACGAGTCCTTTAGAGCCAAAGGTATTGTTACCCTTGTTGAATCATTTGGTTGGAAAAGTGTTATCCTCATTTCTGAAGATAATGATTCTGCAAGACAGATCCTTTCTACTGCCATCACTTCTTTTGAAGCAACCGATATTCGTCTTGCCCTGCATATAGTCCTTTCAACATCATCTACCGATGAAGAAGTCATTGAGCAGCTGAAGAAGCTCATGAATTTGCATACGAGTGTGTATGTGGTGCACACATCACCAGTTCTTGCATCTCGACTTTTCTTAAATGCCAAACAGCTAGGAATGATAAGTCAAGGGTATGCTTGGATTACAACTGATGTGATTACAAACTTCATGAATTCAATGGATGCATCGGTCATCGAGTCAATGCAGGGGGTGGTGGGACTCAAACCTCACATTCCAGCATCAAAGGCGCTTCGCAGTTTCGTGATAAGGTGGAGTAAAAACTTGAATGAAGACCATAATTTGCAGGCAATGGAAGTAAACGTCTATGGTATATGGACTTATGATATGGTTCAGGCTCTTGCAACAGCGGCAGAAAGCGTAATGGCTCGACATCCTGATATACTACGCCAAGAAACCAGATTGAATATGAACTTCACCACCATCCGCTCCTCGCAAAGTGGTTTGGTATTCATGGAGGAGATATTACAGAGTAGGTTCAAGGGATTAAGTAGAGGCTTTCGACTTACTAGGGGCAGGCTGGTCCCAAAGGAATTTGAAATTGTAAATGTATTCAAGGGAGAAAGAATAATTGGTTACTGGAATCCTGAAGATGGAATTACTTCAGTTATAAAGGAAGAAAACCATAGTAAGATGAGTTCGAGATCATCGAATAAGCTTCAAAGTGTTATTTGGCCTGGAGGAACTATGAACATTCCAAAAGGTTGGAATCTACATGGCAAGAGGCTGAGGATCGGGGTTCCATTAACAAATGGATTCAGTGAGATAATCAACGTGACTCGTGATCTTCGAACAAAGGAAACAACTGTAACTGGATTCTGTGTTGATGTGTTCAAGGAAGCCATTGAAAGTTTAGATTATGATGTACATTATGATTTTTTCCCGTTTGTCGATGCCAACGGACGAATGGCAGGAACGTACGATGATCTTATCCTTGAGGTTTATCATAAGGTAAGAATCATTTTTCCGGATTTAACATTCCTTATGATAATTCGGACTATATTGTACATGAATGTGGCATTTATATTCTTTCTCGTGATCAATGGACTAGAACTACGATGCGGTTGTGGGGGATATATCAATCATGTTCAGCAGGTTTCCATACGTTGATTTCACACAGCCATTCACCGATTTAGGTATCGGAATCATCGTGCCGAAAACCAACACAAACAGTATGTGGATCTTCCTTCATCCTCTTTCTGGAGGTATGTGGATAACAACTACTGCTTTCTTTGTTTTCACTGGCTTTGTGGTGTGGCTGATTGAACGCCCCATCAACGACGAGTTCCAAGGCTCGCCATGTGAGCAAGTAGGAATGATCTTTTGGTACTCTTTCTCAACTCTAGTATTTGCTTATAGTAAGCACTCTATCTATGTTCAACTTGAATATTTCAATTTGATGGATTATGCATATACATACATTGAGCAACGCTAACATTTTCACTATAATTCGAAACTGCAGAGGAGAAGTTGTTGAGCAACCTATCAAAGTTTGTTGTGATAATATGGGTGTTTACAGTGCTTGTAATAACCTCAAGCTACACTGCAACTTTGGCTTCCATGTTAACAGTTCAACGGATTCAATTGAGCTCAAGAGAAGACTATGTTGGTTATCATTCTGGTTCTTCGATTTCAGGAGCTATTAGCAACTTAAATTTTGAAAATCGAGGGCTAAAGCCCTACAATTCTCCAGAAGAATATGCTAATGCTTTAAGAAGGGGAAGAAAGAATGGAGGTGTGTCAGCCATTATTGATGAAATACCATACCTTAAAGTATTCATTGCCAAGTACCCTGCCGATTACACCATGATTGAATCCAAGGCTACCTCAGGAGGTTTTGGCTTTGTAAGATTTCTTTACAAAAGCCCTTCACAGTCATGATTTTGATCCTTGTTTGATTTCAACAGAGGATGCTGATTTTGTTTTATGTATTTCATAGGTTTTCCCTAAAGGTTCTCCACTTGTCCAAGACATATCAAGTGCAATTGTTAGGCTAAGAGAGGAAAAAAAGCTGCAAATGTTGGAAAAGGAATGGTTTAACCATGATGAAACAATCTTCACAGACCAGGACTCAAGAAGTAATCCCAGCAGGCTAAGCCTTCATAGCTTTGGTGGTTTATTTCTTGTTACTGGCTTGTCTTCCACTTCAGCTCTACTCGTATGCCTATATCAGAAACGTCGAGCCATGACAATCTGCAACTCCATATTCTACCTCAAATGTACCATAAGCCCTGTAAATACTTTACTTCCAAAGTTTAAAGATATTTTAGGACACTTTGCCAAAACTGTCAAGTAGAGGGCTACTGTGTACAAATTGTATGTTCTGTTCCTTTACTGAGTTTGTATAATCACTGCAATTTTATATTTTAGGAACTTGAAAGATATTTTTTTTTTTTTCAGATTAGCAATGTAAAACTCATACTTTCTCACCTTTTTAATTGGATGATCAATTAACTTTAAATTTGTGCTGACATTGTTAGTGTTAAGAGTGCAATTGAAAAGCAAATGTTGAGAGCTTTATTACTATTATGTTTTTTTTTCTTCAAAGGAGCTTCCTAACAAATCTGTAGTAGTTCATATTTATAAGAAATTATAAACCCCAAGAGTCAGGGTAGGGCCAACCAAAAGAAAATTGGTATCCTTCAGCCTCAAGTCAAGATCCCAATTATTTCTCTCTTTGCAGTTGCTCCATTTCTGCCTTTCTCCAAGTTTCCTTATTTGCTTCAAATCGGTGAAGACGAGTCCTCTCGAGCTAAAGCCATTGGTACCCTTGTTGAATCATTTGGTTGTAGAAGTGTTATCCTTATTTCTGAAGATAATGATTCGGCAAGACAAATCCTTTCTAATGTCATCACTTTATTTGAAGCTACCGATGTTCGTCTTGCCCTGTATATACCCCTTTTAGCATCATCTACTGATGGATAAATCATTGAGTGGCTCTATAAGCTCATGAATTTGCATACCCAAGTGTATATGTCGTGTGCATGTCACCAATTCTCACATCAACTTTTCTTAAACGCCAAACGTCTTGGAGTGATAAGTCAAGGGTACACTTGGATTACAATTGATACATTTGGCGTTTAAGAAAAGTCGAGATGCGAGAGTTAGTGACATGTGAACCGCATATACATTTGTCTACAAAGTCATAATCATCTTGAGCTGCTCTATGATTTCTTCATCAGTAGAACAAGACGAGCATCGGTCTCTTCCAAAGTAGTGATCAAATTAGAAAGGATTTGTCTTGGAGACTCATTATCTTCATAGATGAGGATAACACTTCTCTAACTAAATGATTCAACAATGGTAGCAAAGCCTTCATCTCGAGAGGACTATCGTCTAAGGATTAATTAGTCATCACTGCTCTGCTTAGATTAGGATTAACTAGTCATTCATAAGAAGATATCAGAATCCAATTCATTAAGGAGATTCCTCTACTAAGTTAACACATAATATTCACATTAAAAGATATAATTAGTTAATTACAACCCAAAGCTAGGGGGAAATTGACTATCAGCCCTAATTTGATATTTTGAAAGGGAACCTTAGACCAAACACTTGACCAACAACCGAGAACCAGGACAGAAGATATAGTTCCAGCACCACTTCAAATTTAGGCTTACTTGCGTCACTGAGAAAAAGCAACTTCATCCACTCAGCAGTCCCACATGGATGTAACTTGTACCATGGTCTTTTCAAGTATGGATGTTCCTATAATTGAAAAAGTTCACATACAACATGATAGAACCGTTTGAGAATAAATTAATTGAAAATATCCATTTTTTTCTTTGGTGTGAGGGGGTTATTGAGTTGTAAATAAAATTGATAATGTAAGTGTAGAAAACAGAGTAAAATAGTCTCTGTTACTTATTTTATTACTGAGCCGAATGACTTCTTATATAGACTCTTGTTGCGAGAGTTTTACAATAACTAAAAATAGGACTCTTAATCTCTTAAACAAATAGGACTCTAATCTCTTAATGAGATAAGAGTTTCAACATACTAATAACTCCTAAGATATAGGAGTTAGTCCTAATTACTTAGTCCTATTAAATAGAACTTTATCCTAATAATAATATTATTATTATTTTATCTAACACTTATAACTAACACCCCCCTCAAACTGGAGTATATATGTTGTATATACCCAGTTTGAATGAAAGCTCATCGAAGGTAACTCTTGGAAGGGCTTTGGTGAAAATATCTGCCAGTTGCTTCTTAGTAGACACATATTGTAGGTTTGTCACTCCACTATTGACTTTCTCGTGAATGAAGTGTCGATCTATCTCAATGTGCTTCGTTCTATCATGTTGCACTGGGTTCTTTGCTATACTTATGGCCGATTGACTATCACTGAAAATCTCAAAACTTTTGTCGCCTTCACTTTCCAGTTCTAGTTGTGTAAGTAGTTTTTTAATCCATATCCCTTCACATATTCCAAGGGCCATAGCTCTGTATTCTGACTCAGCACTGCTTCGAGAAACCACAGCTTGTTTCTTGCTTCTCCATGTGACAAGATTTCCCCAAACATAGGAACAGTAGCCACTCACTGATCTTCTATCAGTCAATTCTCCTGCCCAACTTGCATCAGTGTAGATCTTTACTGATCTATCTTGATTTTTCCTGAATATAAGTCCAGCACCAGGTGTAAACTTCAAGAATCTAAGTATTCTCTTTACTGCTTCCATGTGTTCTTCCTTAGGATCACTTATATATTGACTGACTACACTAACAGAGTACGCAATATCTGGTCGTGTTAGAGAGATAAATTAGTTTACCAACTAACTTTTGATAGGTTTCTTTGTTTGTTGGATTTTCATTTTTTTCCTTGCTGAACTTCAAGGTTGGATCCATAGGAGTCTCGATTGGTTTGCAACCTAACATTCCTGTTTCTGTAAGAAGGTCTAGCACATATTTTCTTTGATTGATGACAAGTCCTTCTTTGGATCAGGCAACTTCCATACCAAGAAAATACCTCATGTTCCCTAGGTCCTTAGTTTCGAATTCTTTTGCCAAGTTTCCTTTTAATTCTTCTATCTCTTTTTTATTGTTTCCAGTGATAATAATATCATCTACATATACTATTAACAGAGTCATCTTACCATTCGAGTCACCTTTCTTGAATAAAGTGTGATCGGCTTGACTTTGCTTAAATCCTCCTTGTATCATTGCTTTAGCAAATCTATCGAACCATGCTCTAGGTGATTGTTTTAAACCATATAGGGATTTCTCGAGTTTGCAGACAGTATTTTTTTGTGAATTTTCCTTCTAGTCCCGGTGGTACCTCCATGTAAACATCTTCTTCCAGATTCCCATTTAAAAAGGCATTTTTAATATCCAACTGATGCAACTTCCAATCCATATTGACAGCTATTGATAACAAAATCCTAATAGTGTTCAACTTTGCAACAGGTGCAAATGTTTCCTGATAATCAATACCATAGTTTTGTGAAAAACCTTTAGCAACCAACCTTGCCTTATACCTTTCTATGCTCCCATCTGATTTGTATTTGATTGTGAAAATCCACCTACACCCAACAGCTTTCTTTCCATGTGGTAACTCAATCAGATTCCATGTGTTATTCTTCTGTAAAGCTTTTATTTCTTCTTCCACTGCTTTCCTCCATTCTGGAATTTGGAGTGCTTCTGCCACATTTTTTTGGTACCTTCTTACTATCAATGCTAGCTGTAAATGCCCTGAAATCAGATTGTAATTTTCCATACGCTACATATCTATTTATTGGATGTGCAGTGCATTTTCTTACTCCTTTTCTGATGGCAATAGGAAAATCATTGAGTTCAACAGTTGTAGTATCTCTATTAGTTTCATTTTCAATATTATTGTTCTCGGTTTCAGCACTTCTATCTTCTGTTTCAGTAGTAGGAACAGGGTCTGTTTCAGCACTTCTAACTTCTGTTTCAGTGACAGGAATAGGATTTATTTCAGCATCAATAATTTCTGTTTCAGTAGCAGGAATCGAGTCTAGTCTTTGGCTAATGCTAGGCTGGTCTGCAGTGGCTTTTTCCTTCTCGAATAGACATCGATTTGAGATGGTGTATTTTTGGTCGAAGGACTAGGAAGCTGGGATAAAGGAGAGGATAATTAAGTGGTTATATCCTCTCGGTTAGTCACATTATTTTCAGTAGGAGCTGAAATAATTGACTGATGAGAAATAGTAGTATGAAAAGGGAAAATAGGTTGCTCTGGTATATTAACATGCTGAAATTCCTTAGAATTCTCCCCCTGAATTTCTGACCCGGAAAAATATGGTGTATCTTCAAAAAAGGTTACATCAAAAGAAACATAAGTTTTCCTTGTGGATGGAGAATAACATTTGTAGCCTTTTTGACTAGGAGAGTACCCTATGAAGACATATTTGACAGCTTTAGGATCTAATTTGCTGCGATGATGTTGGTGTATATATACAAAGGCAGTACACCCAAAAACTCTTGGAGGAATGTTTGAATGTAAAGGTTTAAAGTGAGGGAAGTGGTCAAGAAGAATCTTACTAGGAATTTTGAACCCCAAAATTTTGCTTGGCATCCTATTTATGAGATAGGTAGCTGTCAGAATTGCCTCCCCCCAAAGGTACTTATGTGCACAGGCCGAAAAAAATATAGACCTTGTAACCTCTAGAATATGTCGGTTTTTTCTCTCTGTCACTCCATTTTGTTGGGGTGTATTGACACATGAAGTAAGATGAACTATTCCTTTTTCTCAAAAGAAAGAACCAAGAGAAGAACTTAAGTATTCACTCCCATTGTCACTTCGAAGTAGTTTTATTTTTGTGTCAAACTAGGTTGAAATTTTTTGGTAAAAGTTCTTAAAGATGGTTTCTACTTCAGATTTGTCTTTCATAAGATAGACCCATGTGTTTCGAGAGTGGTCATCAATGAAGGAAATAAACCACCTATATCCAGATACAATTTTGACAGAGGAAGGACCCCATATGTCACTGTGAATGATTGAAAAAGGTGTTGTGGGTTCATATGTATTTGAGGCATAAGGTTTGCGGGAATGTTGTGCAAGCTGACAAGATTCACAATTGAATAAAGATGGATTTTTGTTAACAAATAAGTGTGGTAACATCTTGGATAAATAAAAGAAATTTGGATGTCCTAATGGATAGTGCCGTAACAAAACCTCATTTGTGCTAAGAGTGGAGAGAAAAACTTGTTTCCTAAGAGAGGTAGAGAAGGTATGATGAGGAAAGATACATCCTTCAAGTATGTATAAGCCCTTTAGTAGCCTAGCTTTGCCAATCGCCTTCTTCGAGTCCTGTTCCTGAAAAGTACAACCATCAATGCCAAAAAGAACATTACACTTGGATTCATGAACTAACTTGCTAACAGAAATCAAATTACATGTAAGCTTAGGAACATAGAGAACATTGTGAAGAGTTAAATTATTATTCAAGGTAACTGAACCACTTCCTTCGACTGGAGTAAGGGTACCATCAGCAATTCGAATTGCTAGAAGAGTAATAGCACCATAGTTCTCCAAAATCATAAAATCCCCTGTCATATGGTCTGATGCTCCAGAGTCCACTATCCATTGAATAGTGGATTTGGAAAAAGAGTTACCTGCAGTAACAGCATGTGTAATGTTGGAAGATTGAGGTGTCATATTGTTCAGAAGTTGTTGCAATGTGACAATTTGTTCCTTAGTAAAGGGACTCGACAATGATTCTTGGGTAGCCACATTAGCTTCATTTGGAACTTTGGATCGAGTAGGCTTCCAATTAGTAGGTTTGCCATGGAGTTTCCAGCATTGATCTTTCCAATGACTAGGCTGTCGACAGTGTTCACACCATGGTCGATTTCTCCTAGTTTGGTTCTTAGGATGAGAATTAGTGACGAGAGCTGCAACATCAGGTTGAATTGGTGGTGCTATCACTGCTGTTTTTCTACTATCTTCTCTTCGAATTTCTGAAAAAACCTCTCGTACCAATGGAAGAGGTTTAGTTGCCAATATTTTTCCTTTAGCCCCATCAAACTCTCCATTTAATCCAGATAAGAACTGAAAAATTCGCCTCTGATTTTTCTGTTGACCATATAAAAGACTATCATCTTGACACTTCCACTCATTGTTCTCGTATAAATCAAATTGCTGCCAATACTTGTTGAGAAGACCATAGTATTGCACAACTGAAAGATCTCCTTGTCGAAGATCTTTGATGAGATTTTCTATCCGAAAGAGTTCTGCAGTATCATCATTATTCGAATAAGTATCCCTTGCTGCTTCCCATATTTCTGCTGCTGTTTGATACAGCATGAAATTCTCTCCAACTTCAGGAAGCATTGAATTGATCAACCATGACATGATCATGGTGTTTTCACTCAGCCAGGTGCTATACTTTGGATCTGTTTTTGTCGGAATGACCATGGAATTAGAGAGGTACTCAATCTTCCTTCTTCCAGTGATGTATAGTCGTACTGACTGGGACCATGGGAGATAGTTATTCTCATTTAATTTGTAGGTTGTTATCGGAGAAAGGGATGAATCAGACAATATATTTTCTGAGACAATACATTTTCTGACTGTGAGGAATTATTCTGAGAACTAATCTCAGAAGAGGATTGATCTGGATTAGTCATGAGGAGAAACTAATCCGAGAAGAAGAAACAAGAATTCAAATTGAGAAAAAATCAGGATCGCTCTAACTTGATACCATGTAGAAAACAGAGTAAAATAGTCTCTGTTACTTATTTTATTACTGAGCCGAATGGCTTCTTATATAGACTCTTGTAGCAAGAGTTTTACAATAACTAAAAATAGGACTCTTAATCTCTTAAACAAATAGGACTCTAATCTCTTAATGAGATAAGAGTTTCAACATACTAATAACTCCTAAAATATAGGAGTTACTCCTAATTACTTAGTCCTATTAAATAGAACTTTATCCTAATAATAATATTATTATTATTTTATCTAACACTTATAACTAACAGTAAGTTCAAAAAATGTTTTCCTCCCATGTTTGGAAGGGTTGGAAACCACACACAAAAATCGTTTATAAAACAAGGAAGAATACGGCATGAATTTAGAACACTTCTTAAGAAAAGGTCAAATACAACAGTCAAGGTAAAGAGAAAATAAAAAAAAGGTGGGAAAAACATACCTCTAGAGTTATGAATGTCCATTTTGATTTCGATAATTCATTTGCGGAGCATGCAGGAAGCTCCTTTTCTATTTCATCCAACGGAAAAGGACTTCCATCTACGCATGGTACAGTAATCATTCACTTCAAATGAATAACGAAACGTACAATTTAAAACTGGAGTTCAATCTAATTACACACACCAATACTCGTGCCTTCACAAGAACTAAGAATATGGTAACCTGTCTCCTTGGTCTGCCACCGTATACCACACTAACATGTATAAAATAAAAATAGCAACCACAGAAGCATTACACGAACTACCTGACAAAATCTCTTAATTGAACATCAATTATTTGCTACTGACAGCTTTGGAGAAGACAATAGAAAAAGGAGCAGAATATAAACATTGGAAACTTGGAAGGCATAAAATTATCTATGAATCAGAATCTTAGGACCTGTAAAGTTTCAGCTACACTAAAATATATAAAGAGATCCATTACATAACCACTGCAATTCTTCAGGATAGGGTTCTATAATTTTACAAGAAGATATTGATTCCAAGCTGCAACACCAGCAACATTACTTCAAACAATCTTACTACTTCAAATCAGACAACCCATATCAAGAGTAGTTAACAAACCATGCAGTGATATTTCCATGGATTATGAGCATTATCTCTTTGGTCTTTCAGCCACACCCAATTGTCTAATCTAAAAGTTCAAACATCGTATACTGACAAAAACTGTCCTTTTATTGATTTATTTGAACCTAGCTCTTTGAAATGCACACATGCATAGCAATGATATATAAGTAATTGACGAAATGAGAAATCTAAAAGATAAACAGGAATTTTTAGTTTGAAAGAGCATGAACATAAGTTTATTTCAACACAGGTTTCTTCAATATGAGATATATCATACATTTATGCCATCTAAACAAGCTAAACTATACCATGAGTATGTTCTACCTCCAAGCTGACACAAAATCATTTCTATCCTGAGAAAGCAATTGTGTGAAGTGAACTTACCGCTGCAGTAAGCACGGAAATATAGCACTGGAACCCTAAATGTACTGCTGTAGACTACATGAAAATCACAGTAATGTAATTCATGATGACTGCTTTGGACCTACAAAAACAACAAGAACATAATCAAAGTCAGCCAATAATAAATCAGACTACAGAACAAGATAACCCCAAGTTACACATGAAATTTCACATATCATGCAAACATATTAACTGGAAAAACAAATTAAAATATATTTACCAATGTGGCATCATCAATAACATCTTCATTTCCTGGGCAACTGGTCTCTTCTTCCCCAATGTCACTTTGACTGATTTGATCAACATCTTCCTGCACCCAACAGAAATAAGAAAAAGAATGGGGGAAATCATCTTTCTGTGAAATAATAGAATGTGATCCATTAATGACTCAAAGACCGGACCTCATTTGGCCTGGAAATGCATATATTTTCCAGTGACAAGTAACCCTCCTCCTGCAAAAGATAAAACAAGCCGATTCCTTTAAAAGCACTAAATTATTTTTCAACAAGAATTGGTTAAAAATGAGTGAACTGGGAAGAGTAGTAACCTCAGGCGAAGCAAGCCAAGGGTGTTTAGGACAAAGAACCCATGACCATGGAGGAAAACCAGAGTTGTGACTTTCCCATTTCTGAGCAAATTCGAAAGCACAAATTCTGAAATCCTTTGCAGAAAGGGTTCCATCCCAATGTAAAACATCCATCTATATCAAAACAAAAATGTAAAAATCCATCATTTACCGTCCAGAAAAATTCCAACGTAAATAAGATAGAACTAAAACCAGATAATAGTAATTCGAATTTTTTTTCCTGGAAAATAAAAAGGAATTCGAAACTTGAATTTAACTGTGGAGAACATCGAAGACTCGCTTCCGAAATCTAATGAAAGAAAAAAGGGTTCCTTGGCAGAACTGGTTGGGTCAAATTTGCTTTTCACAGGGAATAAAACTTGAGTTTTTGAACTTATTCAAGTTCTTGAGACAAGGCGTGATTAAGCCGGAAACCCGAACAGCTCGTGTCTTTATTTGTTAAAATATGATTTCAATCCATCTATTTTAGTTAAGTTTGAGATTTAGTCCCCATACTTCAAATGTCATGAATTTTTTTTATCACTTTAAAACGTATAGACCGGTCTAAATCTAATGTCATGTTTATCCTAATAGATTCGGGTTCAATCATTTTATTTGTAATCAAGGATAAAATTATGTACAAATGGGGGCGATTGTCCCTCACCACCCCCAAGAATATTTTTAATCTTTGTCATTATATTCAAAGTTTTTAAAAATTATTTTATTTATGACTTTATACCTACACTTTTAAACATTTATATTTTACCCCTAATCTTAAATTATGTTTCCGTCTATGACTACAAAGTGTTAAAAATATATATTAATAGCATGAGCCTTTTAGTCCAAGTACGGTTGTTATTTTTAGAGGTATGAGTTTGAGCATCAATGACTTGTTGTCAAATAGTGAAGATTATATTTTAGAACAGATACTACTGTAATCACTATTAACCAATTCAAAAAACTTATATTAATAGATATAATCTTATAATAACTTTTAAACTATTAAGAAAGAGTATCATATTATTTTCTCAGCCCAAATTTATTTACCATCAGATATTTGCAAAGTTCATAATGATTAGTGATAAATTTAAACAAATTTAGTTTCAATTTTCTCAAGTATAATGAATTTTAAATTATAAAAAGCAATAGATTTAGTTTTAACTTTTTCAAGTACAATGAATCTTAAATTATAAAAAGCAATAGATTTAGTTTTAACTTTTTCAAGTACAAGGACTAATTTTATACTTTTTCTTGTAATTCCTTAATTGACACACTAATTCTTCAATTCAACAGAGCCTCATGTTTGGTGTTAGTTATAGGATTTGTAGAGATAATTCGTCCCAAAAATTTAAATAAAATGTGTAAAACTCCAAAATGAAATAAATAATTGTGTTAACTAAGGAAACCATAATTTTATTTGTTGTTAGATGGAGCTAGCAGGGACAGTGGGGCTGACCATGCCAGCCATTGAACTGAGATTGTTCATCTTCTCTCAACTTCATGTTCCTAATCTTCCAATAGCCGGCAACTATAATCCGGTAAGAATAATAAAAACGCCGCTGGGTACTTTGCTCCGTAGCCACCATACGATGTTTTCCAAAAACAGCCTGGAGTGGGTTGAAACGACAACTCGATTCGGAAGTAGAAACGCAGTATAAATGAACGAAACAAGAGGCATACATACAAAAACAGAGTGCATATATTAGAGGATTAAAATATCTTCTTGTACACCAGATTAAAATTAACAAGGCATTTTTTTTTATTTTTTTTTTGATGTTCTTTTAGAAACTAAATCCATATTCATACACTGCAACGAGGAATGTTAAGGCTAATAGTTAAGTGAGAGGATCACAGTCACCTATTGCCATTTTTAGGAAGATTAGTTAAGATAGGGAACCTGATACTGGTAGCCGAAGTAGTTACCATGACTGGGAGAGAAGTTGTAAGCGGCAGAACCAAGAAGAGGAGGGCCGTGGTTGTCAGCAGGTCCGGGGTAAACATAGAGTCTGTCATACACGATCTGCGGGTACCTATCAGTGACTCTAGGATAGAATTGTTTGTCAACAGCCACGTTAGTGACTCGTGGACCATATCCTGCATTGTTGCCACGAGGTCTCTTTGGTTGAGGCTTTGCAGCTTCAGTAGCCCCCTTCTTCTCTGCTTTAGCCTTTTCCAATTGGAGAACCCGCTTCTGAAGTGGTTCAACAGGGTATTGCTCCTCGAGATTATGCTCCTCAATGCACTTGATCACAGCCTTCAGAGCTGCCAACTCTTGCTCGCTAAACTCGGTCTGAAAATACAGAAAAAAACTACTTCAGCAAAAAAACAACAGTATGGTTTTTAGCAAAATATTCTGCATTCAAACGGCAAGAACAAATTTCCCTCAGATTTAACTACAATATGGTGTCAGATTTATGAAAGGTATTGCAAGAAAGAACTAACAAGCCAGATAATCCTAAAAGATCAAACAAGATCCAAGTATGACAGATTGGCTGACAGGACAGCAAGCTGGTACAATCTGTGCTTCAGACAAGGCCTTGAGCACAAAAACAAAAATAAGGGTCTGTTCCTCGATCAAAACATATTCGGCCAATATTAGGCAAACCAATCACCTAGAAGTAGAGCATAAAGAACACACCTGAGCAGTGAGAGAGGTATTTCCAGGCTTAACAGGAGAAGCAACCTTTTTTGCCTCCTTCAAGTAGGCCTTAAGTAAAGGTACAGGTGAGAACTGTGTTGCAAGATCAAATGCAAAAGCCAGGTTAACTGCATCAATCTGTCTTCCACTATTCACCAGAACTTCAATTATACCTGAAAATTACAAATTAATCAGAAGCAGTATAAAGAAAAGAAATGGTTGATTTTCTACAACATTACTCCACATGAGTAATTTTCAGTTCTTGCTCTAAGACCTTGGTACTATTCAGGGAGATAAAACAGTATAATTTAACATGTCTTCATCCTAAACAAACTGGACACATACCTAAAAATGACAGTCAATGCTCGTTCAAAATGGATGGTCCACTCAACTCCAAATAGCATTTTAACAACGATATTGTTTCAAAAATATCAAAACTTAAGAGCATTTAGGAACTTGACAAAGAAACATTTAGGAAATTCAAGGAGATGCCCATCAGTTTAAAAGCAAAGATTAGTTTTCCTGGTTCCAATTTCTTCAAGTCACCTAAGTTATGGGGAATAGCGGTCTGACCTGACATGGTTTTTCCTTTTAATAAATCTGAAAGACTACTTGAAATTAGTCAAATCAGTTTTACTAAAATGAAAGAAAAGAAACGTCATGGATGAATAAGAATGTAAACCCATGGTAAATAGAGAATATTCAAGCTCATTTTTCAGAATCACTTTTAAGTTTCTTCAAACAAACAATTATTCTATGCAAATGACTTGTAAATGATAATAGGTAAGTTTATACTACACAAACCTGGCATTTTTTCAGACAAACCAAGGGAACGGCAGAGATCAGCTGTTTGACGACGACGAGAGACCATTGGTATCAGCCTTAAGAGTTCTTCCTCATTGAAGTCAGAAGCAATATCAAAAGTGGCAAGAAGTTGCAGGAAAGCATGAGCTTCCAATGAATTGCCATTACTAGCATCCAGGTCAAGAGCATCCAACTTTGGCTTCCATTCCTCGGCAATTAACTTTGCTTGCTCCTTAATATGTTCAGAGATTAAAGCAGAAACAGAAACCATATCCATATTACTTAGCAAAAAGCTAAGACATTCCATCAACATGATACTGGTTCGCCTAAGACCCAGTAGATTTGAATCTTTCTTTCTGTCCACATTTGGTGCTTCTATAAGGTAAAATCCTTTCAAAGATTCCAGGACCAAGAGAGCTGGGCTTGATGCGGCCTTTAATGCCCAAGGAATTTCCTCCTTTAGAGCAGCAAGGTTCTTACGATTATCTGATATAAACTTGTGCAGTCCTTCAGAGTCCATCTCTTCACAAAGTTTTACCAACTGAGGATAAGATTTCACCTCAGAATTCCCATTCTCAGAACATTTTATGTCCTCCAAATTACTTTCGGAAGCTACAGAATCAGGTGGTTTCTCCTCAACTGACAGTTCACCGCTGTCTCCATCACAGCTGACATCAGCAGGATCCTCAGGTGATACTTTCCTATGCTTTTCTAGAACATTAGTAATGGCAAAAACAGCAGCATCTCTCTTTTCTTGTAGCCTCACCAGTGAAGCATGTTCTTTTTCTACAACAGCAGCTTCACGCTTCTTCAATATTTCTCGAGATTTCCTTGTTTTTGTATCAAACTCCTTTTCTTGGTCTTCCAACTCATGGAACCGTCTCTTCAAGGACTTCTCAAGACCATGGAAATGTTCCTCTAGTTCTTTCCATTTCAGATTAAGTGTCACAGCGCGATGACTTTCAAGTTCAGCAAATGCTTTCTGAAGCTGCTGTATCTTAGAAGTTGTTGAGTCTATGAGTGTTGCAACTGACTGCTTATCTTCCATGGCATAAACCTGTAAGAGAAAAACATCAGTTGGGATCAGATCCCCGCTGCAGAAACAATGTAAAACCAAACAAATTTTCTAGAGTACAAAATCCTTCTGTAATCTCTTTGCAACAAAGGGGGGGAAATGAACAGAAAACATGAGAACTAAATATCATGGACGATAATGTGTTAATAACCAAATAAAGTATAATTTACTTTGGACCATGACTACTTTCAACATCATCAACTTTACCTTTAATCAGAACAAATTTCATCCCTAAACAATAAATGTTACTTCAAACGTGTTCAAGTAAACCTATCACGGTAATAAATACCTTCCATAAACAAATCACAATGATCTAAGCTCCTTTTCGGAAGATAATGAGTTTCAGCAAATTAAAGTGTTTCCAACTTATCTCTATTTCCCAATTCTGAAGTGTCCTAATAGTAAGGACCACTTAGAACAAGCTTATTCCCAATTAATACTAATGAACAGATTAACATACTTCCAAACTTAACTAAAAGTCTAAAACAGTAAGCACTCAAAACTTCAACATCGTTAAGTTCAAAGTGAACATTCCTTTATCCCTCAACTGCTATAAATAAGTGATCAAGGCAATAAAAATAAAATGAAATGAAATGAGAGCTCCACTTTAACCCTAGAAAGCCTAAAAATAACTCGGCAATTGAAGACAAAAACAGTAATGAAGTAGTTGTTCTCAGCAGTGCTTTACAAACCTCAAAATCACAGAAAGACGTCAACAACGGAAAGATCGTAGACGCTAAACAAACACTCCCTAACCCTAAAGATACAGAACACCATCAGAACTCTGAAATTTCCACAGAAAACGCGAGAAAGTACACGAAATTTGATGTTTCGAAACGTAGCTCCCGATATTTAAAAAATTTTGAACAAATTTGTACAAAAATGGAGAGATTTAATCTATTTTCAGTGGTTCAGCAAAACAAAAGTGCAGATCCGGAGAGATGAGTGAAAACGACATGAAAATGAATGAATAGCGATGGAGCGAGAGACTTACCTGATTGATTCCAACGGAAATGGGGTAACAAAGTGACCTAATTCGATGAAGATTCGAATTAATCACTCCTTTTTCTTTCAAAGAGGGTTTGGTGCTTGGGAGAGCGGATACTTGTGGCTGCTGCTTCTCTTTAATCAAGAGAGAGAGACAGGAGAGATGAAAGCTAAAAGCTATGTTTATATTATTTTCCTATTTTATTACACATTTATTTTAATCGATTATTTTGACGTTTCACCTGCATAACATAAGATTAGATATTTTTAACTGAATTTGGATAAGTTTAAATAAATTAATATAGTTACAATATTAAAAAATAATTAAAATTTAATTTAATTTTAAAAAAATTAACGGTTTGTTTATCTCGAAAAAATATTAAACAGATTTATTTTATCGTATTATTTATAATTTTATTTAATAATATTTTTTATGTTATCTCTTAAAGATAATTTTTTATGTTTTTATTACATATAATTAAGGTGTGAATAATTTATTAATATGGTTTGCTTCAAGTGATAAGCAGTTTAATTCAGTTTAAATAAATCTCGAGTTTAAGATATTATATACTCAAAAAGTCTTTATTGGGAGATTCACCCATACAAACTAGATATATGACACAAATCGAACCAAATTAATCAAGATGAAGCCTTAAAAAAATAAAAAATAATAAAAATAATAATTATTTTAAAATTATAAATAAAATAATATCAGATCTATTAAATAATTTTCCCACTATAATTCACCTAAAAATAGAAAGTTGTCAATAAAATTGGCTTTAACTGCTTAAAAAGGTGCAAATCATCTGTCTTTTTTCATGCTTTCATTTGTGTTTTCGTTTTAAATTAGAAGATTTAGAATTTATGTTAGAGGTTAGAGGTTAGGATTTAGGGAATTAGGGGTAGGTGTATTTTTGGGTTTTGGGGTTTAGGATATAGAAAATAAGTTTTTAGGGTTGAAATTCAATTTTTTTAGAAAAAAACTAATAGGAGGTAAGGAAAGAGGTATGATAAAGAGATATATGATTTTTGCTCGCTTAAAATGAGTAGAGATTATCTGCCTCTTTATTGTGTCTCCTTTTATGTCTCCTACTTAAAAATTTGAATTCCAAACACTAATTCTTATTTTCTAAATTCTAAACACTACACCTTACACTTTAAAAAATACAACATATTTTTAATTCTCTAAACCCTAACCACAATCTCTAATCTTAATCTCTAAACCTTAAATTCACTAATTTAAAATAAAAACATCAATAAAAATATAATTAGGAGAAAAACAAGTTACACTCATAAAATTATAACACAAGTAAAAATATATTTCTAAATGGTCAAAAATTTGGTCGGAAACATTTAAATCTGATAATTATAACATATTTTTATATTATAAAACTAATATTATATATTAATTTTATTTTTGGGAATTTAATATTATATATTATAATTTTGTTAAGTTGTTAATTACACGCTGTAAATCCTTTTTTTTAAATAAATAAATAAAGTAAGCATGTGCTTGGTTGTAAAGTGATGGCTACGTAGTGGGGTGTTAGTGAGTCCTTCAGGGAGTGCAGAGTGCTGCTCTTAAAGTTGAGCCAACATTCGAGTTGACTCAGTCTCACACAAAGATCTGAAACAGGTTCGGGTCTAGGATCGGGCAACCAGGTCCAGGACTAATGTATGTCTTGTCCAAATAGATTGAGCCAGATGGGCTTGGACTAGTAAGGGTGTATTTTTGGTTGAGTTTGACGAAGCTTATTTTTTTGGTTTTTATAAAATCTAAGGTTTGGGGTTAAATCATGTTTTTTCATCGTAACCAAAAACAAAGTTTAAGTTTGATTTTGTAAGTATTTTTTTAGCGTTGAGCATGGTTAAACACAAAATCAAAAATCGAATTGAACTGAAATATTATGATTTATAAATTTATGAACAACAGTAAACTGAATTAAACCGAATTTGATTTTTAATTAATTTTTAATTATTTTTATAAGATAAAAATATATATTTTATACTTAAAATACTATAGATATATTTTTATTTTTTAATTTTTGCTTAAAAAATAAATTTTTAATAAATATTTATGAAAAATATCTTAAATTTTTTATCTTTTAATATTTAAAAGCCATAAAATGAAATTATTTTTCAAGATAAATACAAACTTTTAAAAATTAACGTTAATATGAAAAAATCGAAAATTGACGTTAACCAAATCGAAAATCATAGGTTACTAAAATAACTTACCGAATTAAATCGAACCCGGACAGAATGCACCCCTAGTCTTTTCTCTTGAGTCATTCCTGGTTCCCAACAACCCAAAATGTAAAAATATTGTTCTTTTTGCCCCCATTAATGTAACACCCTGTAGCGACCCTAAATTTCTTAAAATAATAATAGGTGTAGTAAAAAGAGGTCACTAGTCGAAATAAAAATTTGGGGGTTAGGTTAAAATTAGAAAATTAAGGATTTAGGGAATTTGAAAATTTAGGGTTTAAAATTGAAATTTTGAATTAAGGGCTTAAAATTGGAAAAAGGGAAATTTTGAAATTAGAAAAGGGATTTTAAAATATTTGTTTAAAAAGGTTGGGAAATAATTGGAAAAAGATTTTAAAATAAAAGGTTGGAGTCGCCACCGGTCACTTTTGGTAGACCGGACACCGAAAAACCAGAGATTCGAAATGGTTTGGGTTCGAGAGTCGGTTACGATTTAAAACGGTATCAACGTTAAAAACCGCCCAAAAATTGGCACCTCTACCAAAATAACCGCTTAATTAATTTTGGATTTTCTGGATTAAAGTGACGTTTAAATTAATGTTTGTTTAAATATTCGAATTAAGTTTTATTTTTACCGTGTCTTTATTCGAAGGCAACGCATACACCGCGACCACTACGTTGGAACACGAGCCCGTTACGATCGAATAAAGACGTATTTAATTAAATTCATTAATTAGCAAGGTGTGGATGCTGAATAAAAAAAACAATGTATACAAAATACATGCATAAATAAAGACAAAACGTAATAGGTACAAAAATATGTACATGAAAGATAATAAGCAACAAGCAAGTATATAAAAAAACATGGAAACGAACCGCAAACTCAATATTCGAAAGGAAATGAATGATCACTACCACCGCGATTGGTACTAGTCAAATTCACTCCTGGATGGTTTCCCTGGATGTGTGGATCAGCTAAAATGGGTCACGGAGTAGAGGGGTTATTTCCCCATGTGCTTTATTTGACTTATCTCATCAAAGATAAGTAGCAGAGTTCCCGTATCAAATAACCTTAGACGCTTCACTCCCTTTCACCATCTTTGTCGTCGTTCCAGTAGTCATTCTGGCGAAGAAAGGTCACCGAGGGAAAGATCTCAGCTTCTCCTCATTCTCTACGGTTTATATTTCATCTGGGATGCCTCAATCGTCGCGAAGTCATTAAGAGTTTCTCGGGCCTTCATCGTCGCCGATTTGAACAACCTGCCGTTGGATTATCTTGGTTTCGAGATATGTTGTTCACCAGGACGTGGTCTCTCTCTCCACCGTTTGGATTCGTCGTCGGAGTCTCCAAACACCGCCGGCCGCCACTTGCCGCGGTCAGAGGTAAAACATTCCCTTTCCTGATTGGTTTTATCTTCCTATTCTAGTTGGTTAGGGATTTCGAATAAAAATACGAAAAACATTCCTTTTTACCCTACCTTCAAATCTAAAAAAGATGAAAATGGAGTCTAAGATTTTTGTGACTATTCGTTGATATTGAGGGTTTTTTTTTAGAACAAACTATGCTTTCTTCTTTTTGTGTCTGTAAATACTGGTAAAAGAAATGAGTATCTGTAGAGGAAGAAAAATATCTGAAGATTCTTTGTTTTGTTCATTTCATTTCTCTGGTGGTGGGAGAAAAAGCCCCCCTTTACAATGATCTTGCTTTTGGTTTTTATAACCAGAATACAATGATAAAAAAAGAAAATTAAAAGGTCTGATTTTTTCTTGTCTTCATTCCCTCTATCCTTTGCTGCCATCTCAGAATTTTTGTATTGGTCTCTGTCATTTCTGATGTTTGTTGTTATTTTGTTTGCATATGGAGCTGGAGAGGGGACCATTCTAGGATGCCAAAGATGGATGGTGTTGCTGGTGGGAAGTTGGACAGACCTTTCTTCATTGGGTTTGGACCATGCATCACTTGATCAAAAGGCTAAGAACCGACTGTGTAGAGAAACGAATATCATTAGGTTTCGATTGAAAAAAATCAGATCAAGGTTGTTGAGTTAATTTAATATTTTTGATTTTTAGTGTAACGGGCCGTAAATTAAAAACTTGGGGATATTTTATTTATCTGATGTTTAATTTCTGATTTATTTAATAAGTTACTTATATAAAAAATAAAAATGAAATGAATATTACTAATAATATAAACGAGAAGGATAATAAAAAAAGTTATTAATACCAAAGAAAAGGAAATAATGACAGAATAGATTTTTTTATTTAGCCAATCAAATTCTATCTATCTATAATAATATAGGTTAAAATATGTATTAAAAACGAATAAAAGAATATACTTTAGTAATAATATTTTTGGATTTTATATAACAGTTAAGCAAAGCGAATGTATTAGTAAATAATATAGTAGATGATATACTAGTAGTAATATTTTGAGTTTTTTTGAATAATATTAATTAAGAAAATAATTACAGCCCATTATTTAGAATAAAGACAAAAATTTAAAATCGGGTTTTTAACTCCGGATAAAATTAGTGATTACAGTTGCCCCTCTTTGCTTATCGTTGTAGAACAATGATGAAGCAAAGATAATAAGCACTAATTTTATCCGACTTCCCTATTTGGAGAGCCTGATCTGAAAGCCCTTTCTTCACAAATCGAATAGCCTTTTTGTCCATTGATCCCCTGATTAACTTGTCGCGGTCAGTATTTTGATTTGACATTACCTGCACACATCAAAAGAGAATTTTCAGAGGCGAATTATGATTCCCTTATTTATCTATTTAAAGATCCTGAGCTGCGGGTCCCCCATCTATGAAACTTTCAGCTTTGAACTCTAAAATGTTAGTCCTCCCTATACAGAACCAATCTTTGGAAATCTTCGAGTCTTTCCTATATAAAGCTCTTCGCAGAAGCCCTCGATCTGAGTCTCTCCTATATGAAACCCTAAATCTAGAATCCTAACAATGTTGATCCCTTCTCTATAGAATCCACATCTTCGAGATGCTCTGATTTCTGATCATTATAGTATCTGACGGTCCCTCTCTTCGAGCGTATACCGTGGTGGGCGACCCCTCTCTTCGAGTGTATGCCGCAAAAAAATGTTGATCCCTTCTCCATAGAATCCACATCTTCGAGATGCCTTGATTTCTGATCATTGCAGCATCTGACGGTCCCTCTCTTCGAGCGTATACCGTGATGGGCGACCCCTCTCTTCGAGTGTATGCCGCAAAAACAATGTTGATCCCTTCTCCATAGAATCCACATCTTCGAGATGCTCTGATTTCTGATCATTGCAGCATCTGACGGTCCCTCTCTTCGAGCGTATACCGTGATGGGCGACCCCTCTCTTCGAGTGTATGTCGCAAAAACAATGTTGATCCTTTCTCCATAGAATCCACATCTTCAAGATGCTCTGATTTCTGATCATTGCAGCATCTGACGGTCCCTCTCTTCGAGCGTATACCTTCCTGGTATTAAAGAAATCCTTTGTTGGTGTCTATATATTCTCAATTAATCAACCTCGACCGTCTCTTGATTTTTCTTCTTTTTTTGTATTCTTTCTCTTTCTCTTTATCTTCTTCAATGTCTGAATATCAATTTCTGATAATCTTTCTTCATATATTTTTTCTCTCTTTCTCTTCTTCTTTCTCTTTTTTTTCGTCTTCCCTTTTTCTTTCTTTCTCTCGCTTTTTACTTTTGTCTTTTTTCCTTTCCTTTTTCTCCTTTTTCTTTTTCTTTCTCTTTCTCTTCTTCTTTTTCCTTTTCCTCTTGCTTTTCGTTCTTCTTCTTCTTCTTTTCTTCTATTTTATTCTTCTTTTCTCTCTCTTTCTCTATCTTCTTTTTTCTATTCTTCTATTTTTCTTCCCTTTTTCCTTTTTCTTCTTCTTTTTCTTCTTCTTCTTTATTCTCTTTCTCTTCCTAAATATCTCATAAAAATATGGTACCTCACTCTAGAGAATACCTAATGCCTCATCTATGACGTCTCGTTATTTGATCGTCTCGACATAGAAAGCTCGTTGCCCCTAAAAGTTGGAAAGCCACGAATTTTAATTCTTCGCTGAGGTTCATCTTTCTTCTCGTGTGACTGTAGATCAAATCTTTGATCAATCTTTAAAATTCCTGTTTAAAAATGAGCAAAATGTACTGATGACATGAATTAGAATGCTCGTAATGGATGTTTAGCCTAGATGATGCATGAGTGTTATTTTCCCTTCTTCCTTTCTTTTCCCTTCTTCTTTTTTTCTTCTTCTTCTTCTTTTCTTTGTTTTTCTCCTCTTCTCCTTCCTTTTTTCTTTTCTCTCTTTCTTTCTCATCTTTTTGTTTGTTTTTCCTTTTCCCTTTCTCTTCTCCTTCTCCTACTTCCCCTTTTCTTTTTATTTTCTTTTCTTGTTGTTTTTCTTCTTCTTCTTTTTTTTTTGAATGAGGTATCTCAACCTCACATCGTCTATCTTCAAACAAATCCAAAGACTCGTGATTCTTTTTGATTTTGTTTATTCTCTAGGGGCTATAGATCAAGCTTCTGCACAAAATGCGATGATGGAATGAAATGAGGATGCAGATGATGCAGGAATATTTGAACTAAATGATGGGTGAACATTTAACCTGCACGATGTATGAATGCATGAATATTTAATCTAAATAATGAATGCATGAATTTTAACCTAAATGATGCATGAATGTTGTTGTTTTTTTTTAGGATAGATTCTCGCCTTCTATCTCCTCGGGCTTTCATCTCTTCCAGATCTTTCTTCTCTATCTTGTCTTGAAAAGGGAACTGCTTTTCCTTGTGTCGGTCTGAACAGGATGTCTCAGTTTGCAATTATCCTCTTTTGGTATAGGTGCAACATTCACCTAGGGACCTTTTTCTTTCTCTTTCTTTTCCCCCTTTTTTTCTTTTTTTTTCTTTTTTTTCTTATTTTCCTCTTTCCTCTTCTTCTTTTCTTTTTTCTTTTCCTTCCTTTTCTCTTTCTAAAGGACCAAGGTGGACACATGCCCCAAACTACCTGGAGTTTAAATTTGGACAAAAGATCATCCTTATCTTTGTTGTTCTTTTTTCAACTCTTCGAAAGGCTAAAACTGACTTGCGTTGATGGGTCAGAACCTTCTATTCAAAAATGCCTCATTTCCTTAAGCTTTGTCCCTACCATAGTTTTTCATTGAGTCCTTGCGACAAGTCTTAGATTGCAATGTTAGGGTAAACACATGCCCCAAATTCTCGGGTTGGTTTCTTCAGTTAAGACTCGATTTGTATTTCTAAAGCATTCAAACATTATCGTAAAAAACTAGCTAGCATCAGAAATCTGACATTTATTCTTCTTATTATTCTCTCAAATGAACGCAACGATTTTCTCGTGTTTGATTCACTACAAAATCTTGAAGTATCGATCTCGGAATACTTTTAATCTTAGCTTGTGGTAGTGGCTTTCAATTCTCAGGCTTAGGTCATTTAAGATTCATCTTCGACATGTTCATCGGGGGTTATTCTCTTGGATTTGACTTCTATCTCTAGGCCTTCGGTTAACTCTCTTTATTGCCCCTAATATACTTTTGCCCCAAAGGCTTGGTATTTTTGCTCAAACCGTAACCCCAATAGGCTTAAGTAAGCTGACCTAAATTCTCAAAATGTATCACCTTAAAATCAGAGTGATCTTTTCCGGCAACACCTAGTATCACACATTGGCCCCTCTTCTCGATTCATATCAAAGATGATCATTTGCATTAATGGTCTTGTTCGTAAACTTTTACACAAAAATAAAACAATTTAATAGTTGTAAATAAAACAAAATTTAAATGGGTTTTGGAAAACACAATAAATAAATAAATAAATAAATAAATAAATAAATAGAAATAGAAATAGAAAAGAGGTTCCTTGGAAATCAAGTGCTTTAGACTCAACCCTCGAAGTTCAATTTTTAACCTTTGGAAGCTGTGGCGATAGTTAAAGATTTTGAGATCCTTTCAGATTGCTTGGTTCATCCTCATGATTATCGTATTTGCTCGATCTATTCAAAAACTACTCCTTCTAGTTCTCCATACTTTTCTCCTCTTATATATCCAAGCTTTTCCTACTTGCCCCTACTAGTATTTTCTCGAGAATTCGATATGGCTTCAGAATGCATCTAAATATTTTTCTCTCTCCTTTTTTCTTTTTCTTTTTCTCTTTTTCTTTTCCTTTTCTCTTTCTTGTTATTTTCCATTTTCCTTATTTTTATTTCGGAGAAATCAACTCATCACAGTCCTTTGTCTCGGAGATCAAGATGGAGCATACAACTGAGCTCCGACTTACTCGGCATTGTCATGAATTTGAAAATATTACCATCACTCATGAAGCAAAAGATTAGGAATGGTGCATTGCTACCTTATTAGGTCTATCACTTCAGCAGAGTGCCCCGAAACTTCCACACTCTTATTCGAAAATACCTATTACCAGGCTTCGAATATTGGAATGCTTTTTTATGTAACATTTGCTCTTTCTATTTTTCTTTCTTTTTCTTTTTTCTCTTCTTTTTTCTTTCTTTTTCTCTAGATGCAATCCTTATGCTTAAAGGAATTCTTGAGATCAACCAGTTTCATCGGAAACTTTTCTAGGAGATTTTCATATCATCGAACATCATCGAATGAGTAGTAATCTTATATCTCTTGCTTTACTGACCAGAGCTGCTGAGAAAGGAATCATACTCCATCGTAATCACAACATTCCAATAATTTTACATTTAACTCAAAGTTGAACAAGCCTGTGACATCCAAGAAACTTTTGGGGTAAAAAGGAATATATACATGTATAATTTATTTCTTCCTTTAAAATAATAACACATGCCCTTTTATAAAATCTCAATTCTACTTTGGAGACAACAATTGCAAGATGAATTCAAGCTTAAAAAATGAAAAAAAAAACAAGAATATTGATGCAAGCTATCATCCAAGAAATGAGAACCGAACTGAGGTCCCTCAAACCTTCCCCCTGAGTTGGGTGTTGATCTTGGACCATCTCAATCATTCCACCTCCTTAGTGAAAAAATTAGATGAAGAGTGGGTTGTTATACCTGATGACCTAAGTTGCAGAATTCTAGAGTTGATCAAGTTTTGGGGTGTCTGAATCTTTTTTCACTTCGAGTTTTATGCCTTTCTCGATATGCTTTGAGGTGGGGGACTCTTGAGGTTCTCAAGAGCTGGGTGGGCACTTTCGTAGTTCATCTGATGTTCTTGCCTTTTTAGACATCTTTCAAAATTTCTATTCGCCGAAGATGATAAAATTTTCAACAGAGAGGCTTCAATCTTATCCAACGTTAATTCAATGGGATAAATAGAGGCATTGTAAGATACTTCGTACTGGCAATTGATAGCTTGGTCTTTATCAGATAGCTCCGTTTTTTGTAGTCTCAACTCTTTCTATATTGCATGAAAGATCCTTTCATCAGGTTTTTTCCTTGATCGCAGCAGCCATCATGCCCCTTAACTCAGTGAATCACTCTGTGATTTTATCTTGAGAAATCTTCATGCCTAATAGTATCTTATTCTGATTCTTGATCACTAGCTCGTGAAGTTCTTCAAGCCTGCTTACTCATGCCACAAGGTCGTCTATGCTCTTGAAGTCATATTGCTCTGAGGTTATCCTCTTGTCCTTCCTAGCTTCGAACATAAATGTCCCTTTTTGGATGACTCCACGTCTAGCAAAATTTTCACCCCTTTGACCAACGTAGTTCTTGAAAGCTACCACATGGTACCCATGATCAATCATCCTGTGTTATTAATTAATGCACATTATATGCTTGAAGATGCATGAGATGAAAATGCATGCAAGTAAAGGTGTCAATTCTATTAGTGATCGCCCTTGAACCAACTTTCATTGAGATTTAAAGGTCTTCGTTACAAAGCCAACGAGAATAACAACTACAAATAAGCTTCAGCCCTAGTTCCTAACTCTTGGATGATCTTGAACAGTTTAGTGAATCTGATAGCTTCCTTCATATTTGATGCCATAAATAGTGCTAAGGATTCGGCCTCTGCGATAAGATTTTTCACGTACTAAGCGTCCCCCTGAACCTGTACCATTAGAGTGATGTTGCAGTTATCCCAATCTTGAATCATGTGGATGGCATCACGAAGACGACACAACTAATAATTGTCTCTCCCTTTCGCAACTTCCTCGAGTAATACAAGTCGTCCCAAATAATCTTGCACTATGGCTTACAATTTCTCAATTCGTGCTCAGAGCAAAACATTTTCTTGACAGCTGGTTTGGTGTTTCAGAAATTCATTTCTAACCGCATACCTTTGCAAAGAATGTTCTAACTCCTCGACCCTTCCTTGTAGCTGAGCATTCTGAAATTGGCTTTGTTTTAATGCTTCGAAAGTAGTGACATACAAGCATTGCATCTCAAACAAACGGTTTTTTGCTTTCTTGTTCCCTTCTTTTTCACGTATTTGTATTTTCTCTTTCCCATGTCACGGTTTGTTTTCCCTTTTCATTTTCTACCCGATATTTTTCTTTCTCATAGTTTATCACATTTTTAACATTCTCCTCTTTCTCAATCTCGACCCTTCGAACCTCTATTTCCTTTTTCATGGCTTGTTTATTCTTCTTTCTCTCATCCTCTAGGATACGGATCTCGTTTATCATTTCTCTCTCAACGGTAAGGAATTTTTCGATTAACAGCTTGTACCTAGGTATAGAGTTTGATGGTGTCTTTCCAATACAGGCATTCTTCTCACTAAAATCATCATTAAGCTTCTTCAACTGTTTAATAGTCCCATCTTTTACATTGATGTCCAACCTTATCTTATAGAATTCTTCCACATACTGGGTTTTCAACTCATCAATCTGTTTCCTAACTTTCTTCTCAAGATATCATCCTCGTAAGGAACTATACGCATATGATCCTCTAATATTAAGGTGGGCTCATGGTCGGATATTGAAATCTTATCATTGATCCTAACGCGCCTCCAAAGGTCATAATCAGGCATGATCATACTCTTTGCACTTTCCACTGCTCGGATGTGGTAACAGTAGTTCCATGCTCTTATTATGGTTTGGATCTTGGCTCTGTAATCATCCTTAAAAGGGAATTTGGTACCACTTAATCCGGTTGTAAAAGGGACAAACTGTCGAGAACTGAACTATCCTGATACTAGCAAAGGTGCACCGACAATTCCTCCGTATAAACGTATCATCATAAACCAATCATAGTCACCTGCCCTATAGAGAAAACAAGACTCATACCCTATCCACGGAACTCTCCACACGATGTCCTCATCTTGTAGATTCCTAAAAATTTCTGACAATTTTTTTATCTAGATCTTCCCGCCATTCTTTAGCTAAGTATTCTCGTATTGGGGAAAAGCTTCTAAGAAAAATACTTGACATAACCTTAACCGGCTCCTTCCAAAAGTGACTCTAAATCCAAACTTGCAGAAATTGAACGCAACCTTTAAAACGCCCTTCCCTGTATTTCCGATAAGCACTCAAGGAGATGAAAGTCTCAGTTAATATGGCCATCACTGGGTTTGCTTTCCTTTTCAAACGGTCGAACAAGTCAAGGGTAGCTACATCTATGTTGTCCAAAACTCGAGGAAAATGATCAACCCGTATATGCCTAAGGCGAATAAGTCCATCTTCATCACCTCATCCGGGTGTGTCAATATAATATCTCGAATGCTCTCCTATGAAAATGCAATACTCTCTCCTTGGACTTGAATCAAACCACAGACCCAAGCAACACTCATTCTGGCTAATGTTCTCAACTTCGTCTGATAATCCTGGGACTTAGGGGACTCCGAATAATTCCAAAACTTATTGACATTTATACTGTTAATCAAAGCAGTGTATTCCTCCAACGTGGTCATTAGGTCATTTCCATTGAAAGTGAAACGGCAAAAAGCAAGGTTCCAAAACCGAAAGGCGGCCCGAAGTAAAGGCTGATTGACCCCTAACACATATTAGCTGGGCTATGTCTCCATAATTATCATAAAATAGACCTTGCATTCGCTGATCCCAACTCTCTCATATCTCCTTTAACTCATACAAATCATTTTGCTGAAGACTGACATAAGTGTAACCTGGTATTATGCGCTTGCTCGGTAAGCTATCTTCGAAGGCCTTCTGATTAACTCCTAACCAATATCGAACCGCCGAGTTAAGATCTCGTGATTGAAGAAGCCTTTTATCCATAATGAAAGCTCTCAATATGGGCAAACCACTAGAATCAACACCTTTATGTAAAAGATGCAAAAAGGTGCGAGGAAAGGAAATAAAAGAAAAAAAAACGGTAGAAAAAAGGAAATGCGTTAGTAAGGATAACATAAATAACAACAACATAAATAAATTACACAAATAAATGACACGAAAGAAGAGAAAGATAAACAAAATCTAGATATCATACCTAATTCACCTAGGTTATCCGCATGGCTCTAACGGGGTGGGTTGACTATGTTCTCTATATGCAATTTTGATACTAGGAGGTACCCGAATTGTCCTTGCTGTCCTCTTCTAAGAGTAGCAAAGCCCCCGATCATCACCCATTACAGGCTCATCTCAATCGAGTTCAATTTGGGAGGACCCTTTCGCTATGCCCATACGAGGAAACAATATTCCCACGAAGACATAGGGTAGTCGAGCCCCGAAGGTACTTTACTAGGCCCATACGAAGGAACAATATCCTTACGAAAGCCTTAGTATTTTCCCCCCACTTAGAGAGACGGGTTGAAATGATATAGCTTCGAATTAATAAACAAACAATAATTTAATTGTCACTTTAATTCAAAACTTTCAAAATTAATTAAGCGGTAATTTGAAAACAAGGCTTGACTCGTTTTGAAAAATTTGTCCCCAGCGGAGTCGCCAACTGTAGCGACCCTAAATTTCTTAAAATAATAATAGGTGTAGTAAAAAGAGGTCACTAGTCGAAATAAAAATTTGGGGGTTAGGTTAAAATTAGAAAATTAAGGATTTAGGGAATTTGAAAATTTAGGGTTTAAAATTGAAATTTTGAATTAAGGGCTTAAAATTGGAAAAAGGGAAATTTTGAAATTAGAAAAGGGATTTTAAAATATTTGTTTAAAAAGGTTGGGAAATAATTGGAAAAAGATTTTAAATAAAAGGGTTGGAGTCGCCACCGGTCACTTTTGGTAGACCGGACACCGAAAAACTAGAGATTCGAAATGGTTTGGGTTCGAGAGTCGGTTACGATTTTAAAACGATATCAACGTTAAAAACCGCCCAAAAATTGGCACCTCTATCAAAATAACCGCTTAATTAATTTTGGATTTTCCGGATTAAAGTGACGTTTAAATTAATGTTTGTTTAAATATTCGAATTAAGTTTTATTTTTACCGTGTCTTTATTCGAAGGCAACACATACACCGCGACCACTACGTTGGAACACGAGCCCGTTACGATCGAATAAAGACGTATTTAATTAAATTCATTAATTAGCAAGGTGTGGATGCTGAATAAAAAAAACAATGTATACAAAATACATGCATAAATAAAGACAAAACATAATAGGTACAAAAATATGTACATGAAAGATAATAAGCAACAAGCAAGTATATAAAAAAACATGGAAACGAACCGCAAACTCAATATTCGAAAGGAAATGAATGATCACTACCACCGCGATTGGTACTAGTCAAATTCACTCCTGGATGGTTCCCCTGGATGTGTGGATCAGCTAAAATGGGTCACGGAGTAGAGGGGTTATTTCCCCATGTGCTTTATTTGACTTATCTCATCAAAGATAAGTAGCAGAGTTCCCGTATCAAATAACCTTAGACGCTTCACTCCCTTTCACCATCTTTGTCGTCGTTCCAGTAGTCATTCTGGCGAAGAAAGGTCACCGAGGGAAAGATCTCATCTTCTCCTCATTCTCTACGGTTTATATTTCATCTGGGATGCCTCAATCGTCGCGAAGTCATCAAGAGTTTCTCGGGCCTTCATCGTCGCCGATTTGAACAACCTACCGTTGGATTATCTTGGTTTCGAGATATGTTGTTCACCAGGATGTGGTCTCTCTCTCCACCGTTTGGATTCGTCGTCGGAGTCTCCAAACACCGCCGGCCGCCACTTGCCGCGGTCAGAGGTAAAACATTCCCTTTCCTGATTGGTTTTATCTTCCTATTCTAGTTGGTTAGGGATTTCGAATAAAAATACGAAAAACATTCCTTTTTACCCTACCTTCAAATCTAAAAAAGATGAAAATGGAGTCTAAGATTTTTGTGACTATTCGTTGATATTGAGGGGTTTTTTTTAGAACAAACTATGCTTTCTTCTTTTTGTGTCTGTAAATACTAGTAAAAGAAATGAGTATCTGTAGAGGAAGAAAAATATCTGGAGATTCTTTGTTTTGTTCATTTTATTTCTCTGGTGGTGGGAGAAAAAGCCCCCCTTTACAATGATCTTGCTTTTGGTTTTTATAACCAGAATACAATGATAAAAAAAGAAAATTAAAAGGTCTGATTTTTTCTTGTCTTCATTCCCTCTATCCTTTGCTGCCATCTCAGAATTTTTGTATTGGTCTCTGTCATTTCTGATGTTTGTTGTTATTTTGTTTGCATATGGAGCTGGAGAGGGGATCATTCTAGGATGCCAAAGATGGATGGTGTTGCTGGTGGGAAGTTGGACAAACCTTTCTTCATTGGGTTTGGACCATGCATCACTTGATCAAAAGGCTAAGAACCGACTGTGTAGAGAAACGAATATCATTAGGTTTCGATTGAAAAAAATCAGATCAAGGTTGTTGGGTTAATTTAATATTTTTGATTTTTAGTGTAACGGGCCGTAAATTAAAAACTTGGGGATATTTTATTTATCTGATGTTTAATTTCTGATTTATTTAATAAGTTACTTATATAAAAAATAAAAATGAAATGAATATTACTAATAATATAAACGAGAAGGATAATAAAAAAAGTTATTAATACCAAAGAAAAGGAAATAATGACAGAATAGATTTCTTTATTTAGCCAATCAAATATCTATCTATCTATAATAATATAGGTTAAAATATGTGTTAAAAACGAATAAAAGAATATACTATAGTAATAATATTTTTGGATTTTATATAACAGTTAAGCAAAGCGAATGTATTAGTAAATAATATAGTAGATGATATACTAGTAGTAATATTTTGAGTTTTTGTGAATAATATTAATTAAGAAAATAATTACAGCCCATTATTTAGAATAAAGACAAAAATTTAAAATCGGGTTTTTAACTCCGGATAAAATTAGTGATTACACACCCGACACGGATGTCACAATGGGCCTCCGGCCCAAAACCCATATTTCAAAATTTCCTTCGGAAGTCCAATAATAAAGTCAATTCAAGTTTAAATATGATCCATAGAAATCCATTTAATTTAAAACAAAAGCCCAAATAGTTTAAAATGATCGGAGCTCCAAATTACTACAACCCATTTAAAACATTTGACTCAATTAAAATAATAGAGTTACAAAATACATATAGGTCTGACAAAGTACTAGCCCACTAAATCTATCACTGTACCCTGACACAAAGTCGATGCTGAAATCCAAACCTTGATGGTGCTCCACGGGACCTGCTTCACTTAACCTACGCACGAAAACAGATTTCGAACGCTGAGCCACACAAGCTCAGTGGATACGCCAAACTCGGCCAACATCATGCATATCAAAAGCAGTAAAGCATGACATATAAATCTCGTGCATGATATGATGATCTAGCATGCTCGCCTATCACATGGCATAATGAAATGTATATTATCGCACACAGCATATACAAATCAATCAAGTCAACACACAAGAGTGAAGCCCGCGTCCACACAGCATCGAGATCCTATACTCAGGATTGAGGCTGTCCTCAAATCCTATACCCAGAATATTACATCGGACATCTTCGAACGAGGCCGCCCAACGTTCGAAAAGGGTGGAGGCCGCCCAACCAACCCTATGCTCGGAATGTTACTTCGAACATCTTCGAGTGAGGCCGCCCAACACTCGGAATAAAAGTCTTCAATCATCACCCGGTATGTTACATCGGATGACCTTCAACGTGTTGCAACACTTCTGGATATCCGGATTTCCAATATACAAAGACTCGACCACACAAACGATCCACCTAGGATCTCATCACAACAAGATATATTAATTTTTATCACACTTAACACTTCCGGGGTTATGATTATTAATCTTAGTTCGATGATTCATTTCATAGCTTTTAGATTAGAGTATTTATTTATTAAGATTGCCAAAGCCTTAAATTCTACCCAACTTAGCCAAAACACACAGAGGTATCGATACCCTTAAATAGGGTATCGGAACACCCTGTATCAATACCCACCCAAAGAGGGTATCGAAACACACAGGTATCGATACCAGTATCGATATCGCTTGACCAAAGTCAAAGTCAACAAAGGAAAGAAGAACTGTTTCGAAACACGTATCGATACCAAAAGTTTCTGGAAACCCTTGGTATCGAAGCATGGTTCGATACCCCTGGGCAACAAGCTAAATTATACTCACGGGTATCGATACCTATAGCCCGAGTATCGATACCCCTGCACTAGGGATGGTTTTACACTCAGAAATTCTAGATTTTCAACCCCAAACTCAACCTAATCGATCCTAAAGTGTTCCTACTCAATATTTATGATGTTTAAAGTGTTTTAACACCAATTTCCAACTCTTAATCACATTAATACGGATTTCACCATTAACACATACCAAGCTCAAACCAAGCAACAGCAAAAATGAACTCTTTCCTCCCACTTAAGCTTTCTCCTCTCCCAAGCTTGAAGATGGTGTTCCAACTTGTTTCTCTACAAGAGGAAGACACTTAACCATTAGCCACCGTTTGAGGAGATTCTTGGAACAAAAAGAACTCAAGAAACTGAGATTTAGACCCTTAAAACCTCATTCCCGTTCTTATCATAAACCCCAACTCAAAAATCCCTTTTCTCACAAGACCAACACATTTTTACCTCTTTAGATAGATCTCTAACAACCCTATAACTTTCCCTTCAGCTCAAAACCGAGATTCTCCCTCAAAGCTCCAAAGATTCAACTTTTATGCCACACTCTCTCATGAGGTTGCAAGGAAGAAGATAAAAGAAAGTTCCCAGCACAATGATTTCATCCTTTCCAGCACACACACTCCAAAACACTCCTTATTCAACCTATTTAGATAATTACCAAATTATCCTCCCCATAAAACTCTCAAGGCCCAAAATCTCTCAAGTCCAACAACTAAACAAGCCCAACAAAACCCAACACAAAACCGAGGCCCAAAACCACTAAACTCAAGACCAAAACTGAAACTCATAACTCTCGGGTTAACCCGACACTCGGATCCGAATCCGGGTCGTTACAACTAAATTTAGGAAAATATCTCATGAACCGACGGTAATTTTTTTATTTATCCAGAAAAAATATTTTTGTAAACTAAGTTTTAAAGGTTAGAGATTGAATTTAAAATTTATATTTTAGAGGTGTAGATTTAGAGAGTATGATTAAAATTTTAAGTTTAAGAATTTAGGGTTTAATTTTTAGAATAATATGTTAGTGATTTAGGTTTTAAATTATAACCCCTAAATTTTGACCGTAATCCCTAAATTCTAAACATAAAAAATCCAAATCTCTAAACTAGATCTCTGACCCCTTAAAACTAATGTGTTTGTGGAAATAAAAATATTTGTTGGGTTCGAATGATCAATTAAATTCGTTAAAAGGAGTGAATTGGTCATTGAGTGATTGTGGTGAAAACAATAAATAATTAAAATTTTATATCATAATTTATAGTGGTTCAACTTTTTAACCAAATCTACTTTTACTACTTCAATGATCCAAATTAAGAGTTTTTAACAAGTTCATTTATTTATTTAAATTTTAAAAAATAAATTTTATAAATTCTCCAAACTTATACTCAAATCTTTTAATACAAAGAAAGAAAACCTCTTGTGAAAAACAATTATGCGAGTTTTAATTCTGGAATTTTTCAGAAATTGCTAAAATATCACTTTAATCCTTCAACTTTGATTTCTTTACAAAAGACCCTAAATTATGAAATCAAAGCTTATTAATATGAATTAAAATGGTTACATGTATGGATTATGATCAAGTAATTATATTAGGACAAGAATTTCTTAAGTACGCTCTCGGTTGTATGAAAATTTTTAAAAATATATATATATTTTGGTCTTTATTTGAGGAGAAATTATATCATGGGTCAGTCCCACCACGTCATCCATGGGACCGACCAATGATAATCATCCATCTCATTATTTTTAATTTTTAAAGTGAAGATTCACCTGGAAAAAATATGACATAGAAAAGTTGATGAAGTGGGTAGTTATCATTGGTCGGTCCCATGGACACGTGGTGGGACTGACCCATGATATAATTTTTCCTATCTGAGGGGGTAAGTTTAATAAATATTGAAAGTTTAGAAATTTTATGATTTAATCTCTGAACATTGAAAGTTTTACAAAAAGGTCCCTAATAGTCTAATTTCAGAAATAATCGATTTAAGATCTCTGACGACCGATAGCTAATGACTTTTTTTGTAATTAAACATTTTTTTAATATGTGTGGTGACCCTTTCGTTAATTAAAAAGGGTCACTAATGGAAACTTCAAAAATTAGGGGATTATTTGGGGATTGGAAAATTACGTCTTCAAAATTAAAAATTTAGGGTTTAAATTGAAAAGGATAAATTAGGTCTAAAAATTAGGGATTTAGGGTTAAAAATTGAAAATTGAATTAAAAAGGAAAAAAATTAAAATTAGGGTTTGAAAACACCTAACATAAAAAGAATTAGAAAATTGGGAAAAATAATTTAAAAAAGGGTTGGAGTCGCTACCAGCCAATTTGGTAGGTCGGACACCGTAAAAACTAGAGATTCGAATAAAGTAAGATTCGAGAGTCGGTTGCGGTTAAAAACGGGTTTAGTGTTTAAAACCGCCAAAAAATTGGCACATTTACAAGTTATCGCTTAATTAATTTTGAAAAATTTTAAGTTTTAAAATGACATTTAAATTGAAGTTTGTTTATTGTTCGAATTTGTTTTATTCTTACCGTGTCTTTTTCGAAGGCAACACATACACCACCGACACTACGTCTGAGGGCGGACCCGTTACGACCGAATAAAGACGTATTTAAATTAGGTTCACTAATTATAGTGGATGTAAGTTGAGCAAAAATAAAACAACAAATATATAAAGTGCATAAATAAAATAAATATGATATAATAAAATATAAACAAGTATAAAATAAAAAGGCATGATCAAACATAATATGTACAACATTAAAATAAAATATAACAAGGTAAAAACATAAATAAAAAACATGACAAATATGTGCAAAGTATAAATGAAATGCATAATGTAATGAAAACATAATATACATGAACAAAGAGTATATAAAATGCATAAATAGGAAAAACATAACAATAACAAATAAGAATAAATATGTGGGCATGAATAAATAACATATGATAAATTAAATAAAAATAAATTAAAAAGACCAAAGCAAAGACATTTAACCATTGGAAAAGGACCAAAATGTCAGAAAAACAAAATTATAAGGCAAAAATCGATATAAAAAGGAAAACAATGACCAAAATGAAAGTGTTTAAAAACATTTAGGCTCGTCGAGGCTTATTTCAAAAAGGGGAAGGATTAAAAAGCTTAATATGGGACACAAAGGGACCAAAAAGAATTAAACCAATTCTTACAAGATGAGTATGACTGAAACTGTGACTAAATAGAAAAGCAAAGAAAAGTTTTGAGGACTTAGGGAAGAAATAAATCAACACTGGGGGATTTATTACGTAGAAAACCCGTTTTTAAAATATGAGGAGAAGTATAAATAATAAACAGATTTTAAATCAAACCCCATTTTATCATTTTTCCATCCGAAAAAACAACAACACCCATATCCTCTCCATTATTCATATCAAAACCAACAAAAACAAAGATCATTCAAGGTGTTCTTTCACTTTTCCAGAAAGTCACCTTGAAAGCCCAGAAACTAGCGGCGGCCGGCGAGGCGAAAACCAACTAAAAAAACTATTCGAAAAATTATTCCAAAAACAGATATTTCCTTCTTTTTCTTATAATCGATTCCCCCTAAAAACAAAAGCTTTTTCGGTTTTTAAAACAAAGCGAAGTGGAACCCTCGTTCGAATCGAATAAGGTGGAGGGAAATGGTTTTCCCTTTTCGTCGGCTCACCACAACAGCCCAGGGGCTTCAAGGTTTCTTGCCGATCGAAGAACGGAGTTTCGACCACCACCATTCGATTCGAGTAAAAAATAGACCCTAAATCTATTTCTATGCTCTTATTCGATGCATGCACAAATGAAAAACTCTCATCTACCTCTAAATGGCTTCGTTGTATTGCTTTTTTGCAATGGGGAACCCCCTTATAATATTTTATTTCGGCTTTTATAACCGAAAATTACAAGATAAAAAAATAAAATATCCTTCTGAAATTTCTGATGGTTTGGCGTTTTGGCTCTGATTTATTGTCGAATGGTCTCCAAAATCTCTGAATCGACCGACATGCTTCTGATATTGCTGAAATTTTGGTCGATTTTGCCTCTAAAATAGTTGAATTTCTTCTGAAATTTTGTTGCAATTTGGTTGTTTTGTATCTGAAATTCTTTGTATTTTACTCGGTTTGTTTTTGAAAATTGAGTACGAATCTGATTTTTTTTTGTCTTTTTGCATGTACGTGGCTGGATGAGGGGGCCACTGGAGATGGACGAACGGTGACCGGAAACGGCGAGGAAGAAGAACGGTTGTTCGAGCAGTGAAGAGGCACGTGTGACACATACGCGCGCGTGGAGCACTTGAAGAGCCAGCGCGTGGGCGCGTGGCGACAGATGAACCGCCTCTCTTCCTTGCATCTGGACAGTCAGATCTGGATTAAATTTGATGGTTGTGTTTGAGCTGCGCCAGAAGAAAGACATGAGATTAGGCTAGAGTTTCATTGTAACCGGATTGGATCATTCATGTAATTAGGTTTTAATTCGGGCTTGTATATTTTAATTATCAATGGGCTGTTAATTTAATAAAACTTTAGGGTTTGTAAGTGAACTCTTAAAAATTAAATAAACTGGGCTATTATTTATTTAAGTTTGGATTTTATAATTATTAGTTTTATTTATTTATAATATAACTTACAATAATAATAATATAATGAAGTGATATAATAAAATAATAATAATAATAATAATAAAGAAAATGTCGAATAAGATAAAATAATAATAATAATAAAGACAAAAAAAAACGAAAGTAGAAAGAAAAAGAAATAATATTTAATGTTATAATATTTTTGAAAAAAATTTAATTCAAAATGTGTAATAGTAATTATAATAGTAATAATAAAATAATAACAATAATACAATAAATAAAAAGTAAAACCGAATTTGATAATAAACATAATAAAATATATAAAGTCTAATCAAAAAGAAAAAAATATTATGTATTTTTTTATTTTTAATTTGATAATAAATAATGAAAACAGAAGTAGTGTATTTACACATTAATATCTCTTTTTTTTTCTTTAATTCAAATAACAAATTAAATGATGTTCTGAATATATTTATTCATATCCATATATTAAGTTAAAGTTTAATGGGTTTTATTATTAGGGTTTAATACTCATTGGAATTAGGGTTTCCATCTTATGCCTATAAATATAGACTTTTGGCCAAAGCTTTGTGCATAACCATATTTTGAGAATATAATAAAAGTCTCTCTCTTTTGTCTCTCATATTTGTTCTTCTATTTTGTTCTTATTCTTTACTTTATTCACAACACGTTATCAGCACGAGACTCTAACCAACGGAGGTGTTTGTCATTCGAATCTTGAAGGAGTTATTGAAAAGAATTTGTTACTAACATAAATCAAAGATAAGTTCTTCTCCCTTAATTATATTTTAATTATTGGTTATTTTTCTCTTTTGATCTTTGATTTGATTTGTAATTTATTAAAAAATTTTGGTAGTTTGGTTTCTATGTAGCGATAAAGTGGCTCAAATATTGTGGTTCTTATTGACAATTCCCAAAAAAGATTTTAACAAGATATTGATAACTAAATCTATCATATAGTGAAAAGTTCGGTATGTTTTACTTATTTAATTTGAGATCTTTGTCTTTATTATAACCAATATTTGTTTATTTTATTATTATGATAAAAGTTTATGTTTTAATCATATTCTAAGTATTACATGATATTAGAATAAATATTAAACCTTTAATTAATATGTTCTTTGTTATGTTGGTTTAATATGAGTATATTGGCTGGACATCCCGTTCTGCGAGGCTACTGGTCTCAAAGGAGGTTCCTCTTAAAGGACCTTGTGGACTGGTTTAACAACGCCGCGTATAAGGATTAAATTTTTGTTCATTGTATGTATTGTATATTAATTGGTTGATCAATTACTATTTAATAGTATGAATATTATAAAGTTTATATTTGCTTGAAAGCAATACTAATTTTATGTCGAAAAAAACTCGACTATAAACTTTTCCCAAGTTCAAGTTATGAAGAATTTTTATTGGAGGCATTCTCTGAAGTGAATGCATGCATGATGCTTATTCCATGCAATTATTGGATTTATGACACTCCTTGAAGTGAATGCAAGCATGATGATTATTCCATGTGATTATCGAATTTATGTCATTCCTTGAAGTGAATGCAAGCATGATGTTTATTTCATGCGATTATGCAAACATGATGTTTATTCCATGCAATTATACAAGCATGATGTTTATTTCATACGATTATTGAATTTATTTCATTCTTTGAAGTAAATACAAACGTAATAATTCACTATATGGTTAGTAAATAAAACTCAATTATGTGCCAGAGTATCACTGATGAGGATATGTTAGAAAAACATACTCCACTTTTCACACATTAATGTTGTCTTACAGACACAATATCATACAAGGGTTTTCAATACCTATCATTCTCCGCTCCATTCCCTGAAGTGAATGTGATATTTTATAGCGGAAAGAATAAATGTCATATTAGTAATTGTGATCATGATTGAGATCATAAAATAGACATGAATAAGGTGATTATTTTGAGAATACTTATATCCACAAGAAGTGGAATTATAAAGATGAGAAGAATGATATAGATCATATTAAAATCTTTATGTTATCAATGTGATGGTACAAACCATTGATCTCGTATTTGTCAAACGCCGAAGTATTATGGACTTTATCCATAATCATGAATGATAAATTAAAGAAAATATAAATAGATTTTCTTTATGGTGAAAATAATAGCGTTATTGATCTAACTCAATTGGATATTGATAATTTTCTTATAATCCTTTAAGAGAATAATCCGCCATTTATTTTATTTTCTTTAGATCTTTTATTTATTTTATTTTATGTTAATTTATTGTTTATTTATGTTAACTTACTTTATATATTATTTATTTATCTTTTATGTTAACTTTTTTTCTTAAAAGAATATGATTACTTCCAGAATAAAATATGCAATAATTTATGGAGATTTATGCTTAGCAGAAGTGCAAGTACTCATACAATACTTAAGCATAAGAAATATTTTTCCATTTAAGTATAAGGTAAATATGAGTACTATATCTCAAAGTACTAAAATATTAGTGCTTCGGAAGAGCTCTTGAGAGCTTATCTTTGATCCGATTTGATATGATATGTTATTTTTTAAATACTTTTCCATTCCCCGAAGTGAATAGTACAAAGTACATATTTTTCATTTTCCGAAGTGAATGAAATAAAGCACGTACTAAAAGGTGCATAATTATGCATATTTTCTCATTTTAAATACAAGAGAATAATATGAGTACTATATCCGGAAGTACTAATATCACAGAAAGTTCCGACTGAGCAAATATGTTATTTGCCAAATGAGACTTTATCTCATATTTACAGTGCATTATGTTCGTTGAGCAAATATGTTATTGCCAAATGGAACTTTATTCCATATTTACAGTGCATTATACTCGTTCAAATCGCAAAGAGATATTGAGTTTTAAAGATATTTATAGAAATATATTAAGAATATCAGTTAAAGGGATGATGACTATCTCAATATTACGAGTATAACTTAAGGCAATAATGAAATATTGGCAAAATTACATGCACTGTCATACATATTGTACTACATAAGAATTAGTACAAATTGAAGCTCATGCTATTGTAAACTAGATGTTTACTGATTATTTTTATTGGACATGACCGGTTAGACCATCCCGATTTAATTATGATGCGAAAAATTGTTGACACTTTCATGTGATCATTTATTGAAGAACTAAGAGTTTCTTCAAGGTAATTTTTCTTGTGATACTTGCTATGAAAGCATTTTGATTATTCAATCATCAACATCTAAGATAAAGTGCTATTAATTTTCTGAAATAGATACAAGGTGATATATATGGGTTCATACATCTTTCTTAAAGACCATCTAGATATTTTATAATTTTTATCGATGCATCGACTAGATGGTTATGTGTATCCTTGTTATTAACCAGCAACTTGGTATTTGCGAGGCTACTTGCTTAGTTGATAAAATTAAGAGCACATATTCTAGATAATTTTCTAAAGACAATCAGTCTTGATAATGTTGATGACATGTAATTTTACATGTAGTATCACAAATTCGTATCAAGCCAATAAATGATCATAATTGCTCTCCATTATAAATGGTTTTTGGTCATGAACCAAATATTTCTCATCTCAATTTTTTGGGTGTGCGATATATATTCTACTTGCTCCACCACAACGCATAAAGATGAGTTTTGTTGGGAATATATATAAGAGCTTCTGATAGGGGATTTATTTACAGTCCGATTTATTGACTATCATTTTAATGAGTCAATTTACCCAATATTAGGGGGAGAAAATAAATAGCTGAGGAAAGAAATAAGTTGGAATAAATTATTATTTTCTCTTTTCGATCCACGTAATACACAATGTGAACTATAAGTTTAATGGATAATTCATTTAGCAAATCAATTGCAAGATGATTTTGTTGACCCTAAAAGAGTGACTAAGTCACGTATACCAGCTATAAATGCTCCAATTAAATTTGATGTCATGAAAGGACAAACTCTAGTTGCAAATGAGTCTAACTTACACTTAAAGTGTAGTAGACAAGTAAGTTCCAAAGATAAGAGATCCTCGAAAAAGAAAATGAGCTATATTTTATGATGGTCTGATTAAAGAATCAATGATTATAAAAATCTCTAGAAGAGATTAAATGGTCTCCAACAGAGACATTGACGTGACTTAGGTACCTGATAATAAAGAGATCTTAATAAATTATATCATGTCTGGTAATAAGTGGAACTGAAATTAAATCGATGTCGTTAATATATTTGCATACAATATAGTACTAGAGATTTTATTTTATAACGTGGATCATGAATCATTATCAATTGGGCAATGTAAACAAGGAAATGATTGGCCAACATGAAAGAGACAATTGAGGCGAAACTAAAAATCTCTTTTAGAAAGAGAAGTATTTGAGCCTATAGCTCGTACATTGAAATGCGTAAAGTTCGTGGATATAAACGAGCCTTTGTGAAAAAGAGAAACCAAAAGGGGAAAACATGAGATATAAGCTCATTTGGTTGCACAAGAATTCTCACAAAGACATGAAATTGATTATGAGGAAAATATATTTCTCGGTGATAGATGCAACTACTTTTAGATTTTGATCAGTCTGGCAATAAATAAAATTACTCGGTTTCTGCCTAATGGATGTTGTTACATCATATTTGAATGGGCCTCTTGACAATAATATTTAACTTCTGGAAAGATTTTGATTTCCATAAGTAGTTCATTCAAGTTCTCGAGAATATTATATTGAATATTTTTTTTATAGCTTGAAACAATTTAGGCGTATTTGATATGATCGCCTCATTGAATACTTATTAGCATAATGTTATATGAATTATTTCTCTGAGCATTTTTATTAAGAGGTTTAGCTCTAAATTTTTATTGTTGTGTATGTCGATGATTTGAATATCGTTGAGACTCGTGAAGAGATCTCCTCAAATCCTTGTGCAACTATCGACATACAGAAAATATTAAAAGAGACTTTACATACATAACGCATATCTATTGATCACCCTTATGGTTGTTGTTAGATCTCTTACTGTAAACAAAGTTTTTTTTTTGCCTCACGAAAAGGGTAATGATATTCTTGGTCTAAAGTATAATATACACATTATTTGATCTGGAAGCATCGTATCTTAGTTGGTCTAGAAATATTATTTAAGTGTTACGAGATCATTACCTTTAAATAATTGTTATGCATGAGACAAAGCCGAAATATGTATTTGGCTAAACATATCTTGAAGATATGTGAATGTTTTTCACAAGATAATATGCAAGCTATCTTGTAATGAGATAATACAAAATTTATATCTCAATGTGGATATTACAAATATGATAAAACGAAACATATTTCTTCAAGTTTCGTCCCTCGTGATTTTCAGATGAATAGTATTCAATGAATTATTTCAAGTAATGATTTGGAAGATTTATCCACTAGTGCATGGTTTACTTCAACATTTGAAGATTGTATTCAATATTGAATTATGAAGATTCAAAGATCTTATGTGATATTTTCATGAGGGGGAGTAAATACGCGTTGCACTCTTTTTCCCTTAACCGAGGTTTTGTCCCAATGGGTTTTCCTAGTAAGGTTTTTAATGAGGCAACATGTTATGCGTATCAAAGATGTGTGTACTCTTTTTCCTTCACTAAGAATTTTTTTCCACAGGGTTTATATCTTAGTAAGGTTTTAACGAGGCACATTATCTCCATGGATATCCAAGGGGGAGTGTTATGAATATATTTATTCATGGTGGATATCTATATATTAAGTTAAAGCTTAATGGGTTTTATTATTAGGGTTTAATACCCATTGGAATTAGGGTTTCCATCTTATGCCTATAAATATAAACTTTTGGCCAAAGTTTTGTACATAACCCTACTTTGAGAATATAATAAAAGTCTCTCTCTTTTGTCTCTCATATTTGTTCTTCTATTTTGTTCTTATTCTTTACTTTATTCACAACAAATGTAGTGATTTAATTACTCATATTTTTTTATTTTATAAAATTAGAGCCAGTTATTCAATGAAAATGAAACCGAATTTTTAATCTCGAATAAAATTAGTGATTATAATTTGTACGACTTTTAATTGAATGTTTGGTTTCTCTGAATTATTTTTTAAACATTATTAATCTATTTTTCTTCTAGACCAACTAGGAGTGTTATATCTTTATGGAAAAAGACTGAAATATATAATATTAATTGGGAGAAAGAAAATGGCATATATCTAGGATGACAATTGTACGGGACAGGTTTTTTGTTCACCCCAATTCGTTAACCCTTAAATTTAAAATCGATTTGAATTATATTATTAATTTATTTGTTCAGTTTCGTTCTGCTATATTATTCTTTAAACCCGATTCCAACCCAAAAATCTAAAAGAATAACTTTTATCGACGGTAAAAGATTCGATCAATCCTCCTCATAATCATAAATTATGATTTTTAGTAACTTTAAATCTATATAAAAAATAAAATAAAATTTAATTCACTCACATATTAAATTACATATTAAAAAACTTAAATAATCGACTGACAAAATCGAGTATATTAAAACTTGAACAACGTCTAATAAATTTTTATCATAAGAACAAACCTCAAAAAATAAAAAATAAGAAACTTAAAACCAATAAAAGTGTTTATATATAATGATATTTTTTATAAATATAATAAAATATATAAAAATAAATAAAAATATACTAAAACGAGATGGAAATTTTTACCAAATACCCAAAACCGACCTGACTTAATAACTTTTAATCCCACCCTAATCTCCAAAAATTAAAATTAAAAGCACAACCGAATCGGATCAGATATTTTTGTTATCCCTACACATATCATGGTATTACGTTAACTTTTTCATAGTTAATGTTATGTGTTATTTATAATAATTCTATTTGACATGATATACTAAATATGAAAAAAAAAAACGTAATAGTAACATGTAGTTTTTTTTCTCTTTAAATCGATCAATTGCTATTTTTCAAATAATAATAAATAAATAAAAATAAACATAATGTTATATATTATTTTATTATAAAATTAAATGAAATACCAAAACAAAAAGATAAGTAAAAGCCTCTCTTAATTAGAAGTCTTTAATAAAGTAATTTTATAATTATTTTTTCAGCCAATGAGCTAACCAAGGATCAAATCTCAAGAAAAAGAACAAGCATTGAACCACAAGATCAAATAGTTGTACTTCATACATTTTTAAAAAATTATATATTTAAGTTATACAATATTCTCACCAAAATTTTTAAAATCTTTCGAAGAATTTAATCCTAATTTTTTTACTAAAATATAAAAAATAGAACCATTATGCTAACAAAAAATTTTCTTATATGCTTATGTCACGGATCGCACCACTGAGCCCGAGACAAGCGCACATTTTTGGGCATCTCAACATCCACTCCGACACTCCAGCGGCCCAATTTCGAGTTTGGCCCAATACTTGGGGATGAAAAGTCTTTTCCATCAGATTTACAATTTTATCACCTTAAACTTTATCTTTATCTTTTAGCCTCGTAAATATGGGATGTGGCTTAGAATCCCTTTGAATCTCAACCATTGATGTACTCTTTTCTTAGACGTTGGATGTAGGGGCTCTAACTATAAATAAAGGTCTTCCTCACCTTATTTGTCATACATCTTCTTTGAGGAATAAACAACATTCACTCGTATTCTCTTTTGCTCTCTTTTTTTTTCCGAAGTTTTTTTGTTTCCGCAGATATCTTAGCACTTAGTTTTAAACTTTTTAGGCTTATTTAGGCGTCGCATTGAGCAAGAGCATCTAAGCCGTATATTTTTAAGTAAAAGAGTTTTACGGACGTGACACTAAGCTCATATTTTTTTCGATAATTTTGATAAGCAAATTTAATACGAAGCGTATCAGTACCTCTTATATTCATAATTTTGATAAAAAAAAATTTTTACTAAATATAATTAGCTAACTCATGTATCAATACTTCTTAAATTCGTAACTTTAGATTTTAATCTTTAAACATTAAACTCTAAACTGAAGTCTTAAATACTAAAATTAACAAATTATGTAAACTAAAGTTTGTCTTAAATACTAAAATTAACAAATTATGTAAACTAAAGTTTACATAAAATATTTTTCTTTTAAAAACAAAAACCGCTAACCCTAAATCAAACTAATATTTCATTTCAGGAATATATTTTAAAACTTTTTACTAAATAAAATTACTAGTAAATTAATAACACAATCATTAAAATGTTACAGAAAAAAAAAGCAAAATTTTGCATATTACAGGAAAATATAAGTCTTTATTTATAATACAAAAAATATCATGTTTAACAACCTATACTTTAAATTAGATATAATTAATAAAAGAAAAATTCAACACTTACACATTCTTTACTCAGTTTACAAGTTACCCTCCACAAATTCAAACAAAACTAATTTTAGTTAACAGTTAAAACATTTAAAATCTAACTTATATTTTAACACCCTTCTCACAGATTCACCTCTAGTTTCAAGTTTTATAATAACAAGAGTCCGTTATAAGTTGTAAAATATACAAATCATTAAACTATTACGAGATAAAATTAAATTTTATTATAAGGATAATATATGTCTATATATCGATTAAAGATAAAAAAAAATAATTGTACTACCTTTTACATAAGAAATTTGATCCTTATAACTAAAATTTTAAATATTTGAAATGTAATTAATTAACTAAATTATTTTAAGCAAAAGTAAAATGAATGTTATTTCACAACCTTTTCAGCACATATTTTATCTGACAACATCTAAAAATAGTAATTTAGCATATTTGTTAAATCACCAACCTTCCCTTATTTTACTGTATAAAGTTGAAAAAATATCTTATTAAGCCAGATGTATCTACATATATAAAGTTACCCTTCATATTTTATTTTTAAAAAATTATAGCAAAAAGCTCTGCAAAAAATAGTTCTGCTCTAATATGCCATTTATGCTATGGAAAACTTAATTTTCACAATTAGTTTTCCATTGTACTATAGTCACCTGAATTGAAAGGAGAAGGATAAAGCACATAATGTATAGAGAGGAAAATAATTATTCTAGATTTGTGGTTACATTCATATATAAATTTTAAATAACTTTTAAATTTTGATAATTGATTATAAGTGAATATTAATATTAATAACAAGAAATTACAATAAGAAACAAATAAAACAGGTCATTCACCTCAAGCCAAGTAGAAACATTAAGAAACCCTCTACACTCTAACAATCATCTGAGACGACAAATGAACTATAGAGCCAACCCTTCAGCCTGCTACTTTAATTACACCAACTTCATCTATTTTTGAGCTTTTATGCTGCAACAAATTAATTATGTGCTTTGATTAGCATTTAGTAGTTAGAAAAAAAAAAGGTATATGGAAACTATTTGGGGAAGAAATGAAAAGTTTACACGTATCACAAGTATAAAAGATAATCCACATAATGCAACAAAAGAGAGTAAAATCCAGAATGATGTACATTACCTTACTTTTTTTGTGTCTGTGAACATCATTAAGATCTTCATCTCCATCGTGCTTCCTTTTCTGAAAATATACGAATTACAAAAAACTTTACATGGAGTTCCATTTAAAATTTAATTTAATTTCAAAATAAAGTTTCTGATAAACTTTCAGAAGACAAAGTAAACAAGTGCACAGACCACAATAGTTTATTCCTGGCATCAACAAAACTTATTTTTACTGATAAATAAGAAAATATCTCATGCATACCTCGAAAGCAATGTTACTCTTGAATAAATAATGGATAAATTAGCGAACTGATTCTTATGTACTTGGGCACTACATCATAGTTTGCTGGAATGACTTCTTGACAAACAATTTTTACACTATCGTAAGGGGAGAAAACAAGTAATCAAGCATTAGTTGCGAAAGGTAACAAACATCAAACCTTTTCATGGTGCTTTTTTGAGTGATCAGCACCAGATTCATGATGTCCACTTTTATCCTTCTTTTTTTCCTTGTCTTTATCTTTACTTCGATCTTTATCTTTATGACGGTGCTTGCGCTTCTTATGCTCTTTATCCTTCTCCTTATCTCGGTCCTTGCGCTTTTTATGCTTCCTCTCGTTATCTTTGTCTTTATCTTTAGTTTCACTCTTTGATTTCCCAACAATAGTAGGAATCCCTTTTTCACTCTGAAATAAACAAAATGGTTAGTAACACCAACTGTGAATATTGAAAGAAAAAATGTCAATGACAAAACAAACACCAGATAACTATTGAAATTTTACTAATATAGTGAATTAGCACAATATCTAGATTCTAGGAACATCATTTAGCTTAACTTAAATAAAGGCAGTTTGAAAGCAGTAAATATCTTACCACCAGCAATTCGATAGGAGTGGTTTCACTCAGCTGGAAAGCCTCCTTAAGCATATCAAGGTCAAAAGGCTGTATACGGGCATTAGTATCTCTGTTATGAGATGTGTTCTGAATAACCTGGTCCAACTGCATCCCTTCTCCTTTTCTGATTTCCGTATCTCCCACCACATTATGAAGATAATGTGTATCTGAGATTGATACAGGAAGAGATCTCTTGCAGAAGAAATTGTGATGAGGCAATAATTTATACTGACTTATAAGATCAATAGCACCGCTAAGTTCCCTTGGTTCTATATTTATTTATATAAACAATTTCTTGTCAGTTGAAAAGAAAATATAATAATAAATACCAAATAACCATACATGAAATTACAGTTGACACTGAAAATTTTAATCTAAAAACTTCAAATGGACAGAACAAATCTGAAAATAAATGCAATGAAAACAAAGAAAATGCAATAAAAAAACTCGCATTCAAAACAATAGTACCTCCTCCATATTTCTTGCCTTCAGGATCCATGTGTTTATGATTTATGCAATACGTACCATCATAAACTGCAATTTTTTAGTCAAAGGTCGGGGAAAACATTCATGAATATTGACTCAAAACATCTATAAAGGGAAACAAAGATTCACAGGCAGCTTTCCATATAGTGTAGAAAGGCTCTAGTATATTAAAACTAAAAATGAGCATGCATACATATGGTATGTACATCTTTTATACACTTCGTTCCCCTTCGGTTGCACACTTGTAAAACTAGCATCTTACAATTTCTAAGTTTCAAAGCTAACTTTCACACCAAATATAGTTCTCCAATACAACAATTAATTTCTTTGCCCTCATCTTTCTTACATTTTTTTTTATATTCCATCAATCATTTGCACATATGAACAAAAGATATGCAAAGTAAAACTGATAAAAACCAACCTGGTAATCAGATTACCATTTGTTTTCAGATCAAAAAGAAAAATGGAGGAAAAGCCAGGATTTATATTCACAGTCAACATATCAAAGCACAAATAGCCTCAAACCTATGGACTCAGTAGAAGGAAATTGATCCACTGACTTTAAAAACTACATTCCCCGTAAAACTTTTGACTATACCTTAGTGTTAATTGCTACTGCAAGACAAATAATAGCATATGAAACTTTCAAAATAAATTCTAAATTCCTAGTTAATGATCACAAGTTAAACAAGTTTTCGAGCAACAGTAGTTTCAGTGCACTGAGAAATTTAAATTAGCCTCATACATGAAACTATAACTCACGGACGGAACTAAACCTATGTGGGAGAGGCAATCGCCCCCCACCCCGAAGAAATTTTTTCCTACTTTTGTCCCCTTATTCAAATTCTTTTAAAAATTATTTTTTAATGAATTTACCCCCTACTTCTAAACATTTATGTTTTGGCCCCTCAACTCCAAATCCTGGCTTAGTCCCAGCTCTAACTCCAAGTGGTTCTAGACTTCTAGTATAGTTTCTTCCAACTTTGGTACTAAACCCGCTTTGACCACTAAGAAAAATTACCTATTATTTCTTCATTCCCACATAACCAGCTAATATTCTACACATAACAGACACCAAAATTACAGGCTTAAATTCTTCTCAATTTCTCATTTCCACCTTTTCCCCTCTCGGAATCTTCGTATTTATATAATAATCTCCTAGAAAAAAGACACGAAGAACAATTTACGAGTTCCGAAACATTATTTTCTCAAAGAACTACGAATTGCGAAATCCCTATCAAAATTCATCATTACAAATTTTCAACAAGAAACGTTAAAAATAAAACAAGAGTAATCATTGATACCTCAAAAGTGAAATCGCAAGCTAGACGTCGTAACCTTTCAGATCACGGTGAAGCAAAGCTCGAAAAAAATCAACAATTTTTTTTATTATCTTCTATTCAGCTCACTGACGCTTCTCTACCAGTAAAAATTTTACAAAAATTTAGTCAAATTCCAATAAATCAAAACCGCGCGAAATTTAAAACAAAAAAGGGGGAAAGAGGAGAAACTGACCAATGAGATGATGAGCGAGAGGAAAGGTAGGAGTGGAGGGGAATTGGGCAGGGATTGAAGAGAGTAGAAGGGTAGAATTGGAAGCTCAGGGAAGGTTCTAGAGAGTTCTAAATCATGCAAAAGAAGAAAGTTGGTAGTTTTCTAGGGTTTGGACGGAGAAGAACGACCAAGGTAGTAAAATTTCCTTTTTTTTGTTCCTTGTCTCAGGTTTTCGGGTCCGTAGCTTCGTTCGCTGGATCTCTGGTACATAAACATGGTCATTTAAAAATATTAGTATAATAAAGTAATTTTAAATTCATAATGTAAATATAATAATTTGAGTATAAATCATTTTATCTCGATAATTAAAAAAATAATTAAAGATTATCGGTTTAAGTATCACTATTTTAAGTATAATAGTTAAAGAGTTAATATCTAATGACTAAAATTATATTTTATAACAGATACTATTTGTAACCATCATAATTGATTCAAAAATATATATAGTAATTTAAATCATAAAAGAAATAATTTGATTATAAAAATAAGTAAAATACGAATATTTTAATACTGATCTTGTTATAAATGATGATCAATATTAAATGACGATTAACCGACAACGATAATTAAAGTATTTATTACTAGAATAAATAAAGGGAATGATGATCGATATTCAATATTAATATCGTTCTGGTTATGAATGATGATCGATATTTTATTTCATTGATTAAGTGAACGATTATTGTTTTTGGAGGTTACGAGTTTAAACACCAATAACGATGATTGATATTGATCTTATTATAAAAATAAGTAAAATACAAATATTTGATTGTTGTAAATGATGATCGGTGTTAAACCATGATTGACCGATAACTATTATTAAAATATTTATTTTTAAAATAAATATTTTAAAATTTAGTGATAAATTTTACCCCATGAATTAGTAGAATAAAAATGCTCTTAATGAGTATTAAATTTAAATCCCACATGTAACATCCAACAAGGATGAATTTAGGAGGTTTTGGAGTGCACAGTCGCACGCCTTAAAATTTTTAAATTTTCTTATATTTTATATATTTTTTATTGACAGTTTAATTTTATATCCTTTAAATTTTTTTAATTTTGTACATCTATATTTGTAATGTAGCTTCATAGTATGCACCTTTTACATAAAATTTTGAATCCGTCATTAACGTCGAATATTCTCCTTGACACTTTGTTGAAAGGTATTATTTAATTAAGAAATACCATGACTAAAATGATTTTTTTTTATTTGGGTGATTAAATTACAAGTGTTCTAAAAGTTTAATAAACATTAATATAGTTTATTTTATATCGAATTAATCTAATTAATTGTACTGATAACATGTATTTTTAAAATAATATTATACTATTAATCGTAAGTAATAATTTATAAAATTCAAATCAAAATTATAATTTTATGTACACATTTGCACATTGAAATTCATGTATTTCATTACACAAATAGTAAAACTTCATTTTCTCCCCCACATTTTAAACTCTAAAATAAGAGAAAATAAAATCAATAAAGCAATAACAACCCCATAACCAGCTTTCCAACCATTCCCATTTTCTCCCAAATGAATCCCATAAAACACATTGGCTATGGCAAATACTACCAGAAGCCTCCCAGCACTGTAATGGCACCAAACTCAGAATTTCCTCAGCTTAGATTCCTTGCTTGGTCTGGAAAATGCTGTCATTACCTATAATCAACATAATATGAAATTAAATAATTATAAAATCCGGGTTTTTATTTTTAGAAATTTATCACGATCGTAAATACGAAAACGATTATAAATCTTAAAGTCCGAATAAAAACGTTAATGTGTAACATTTCATGAAAGGCTGGTCACATGTTCACCTGGAGACATCCCAGCACCAGTATGAAGGTGCCGAGGCCTTTGTGGGTGGAGACATCGGCTTTGAGACGATTTTCTAAAACGAGTCCGGAGATTACACCCGATATCCCGAGCACGAAGGCGCACGACTGAACCGCTACGTGGGAGTAAAACCAGATCGGATCCCATTGTTTGCAGTAACGAGCTCCGATTGCTCCGATTATCATAAGTATCCCCCAGCTCAACATATTTAGTATTCCATGGCTCTTCCTTAATCTTGAATGGGGACTCTTTGAGACACTTGAACCTGTTAAACATTCGGTAAAATACGGATTAAGTATCGTATTTTATTATTTAGATCATCGTTTGAGCTCGATTCAACTCGGTTACATCGCAGTGCTGTATTTCTATGAATTACGTACCTGTAACGTAATTCAAGGTGGTGGAGACTTGGTCACGGTGTTCGGCCAAAGTATAGTCCGGAGAAGACGGAATCACCGCGATCTGTCCGACAGAATATATGAGCCTCGAGAGAGGTTGAGTGGTATTCAATTGGAATGCCATATATAGACGAGACGATCGGGATGTTATCGACCGGGAGTTGGTAATGACAGTGAGATTCCCTTGGTCATGTAACACAAGGTTTGGCCGTTGGCCTCCAAGGAAATATTGTTTCACTGTTCCATTGCCATCAGCCGAGATCCAGCCAACCATGGCACTTGAACCCACCATCATCCCACTGCTCGAAAACCCTATCGCGATAAAAGAATTCGTGTCCGGAGCCGACAGAACATAACTCCATACGTCCGATGATGTCTGAACATACTGCAACATAACATACCAAGTTACCAACATCAAACCTATTCGTATCAAATACATATTCATATCCGACACTCAATTAAAAAAGGTTGATGCTTACTCTGAGGATGAAATCATTTCTGGTCCATACAGAAACGCAGTGGAGAGAAGCTGTATCAAAGGGAACATTAAGGTTTAAATTTGAACTGCAAGAATCTGTCTGTGAAATCACCAGCTGGAATAAAACCTGCAGAAGGGCAAGGAAGAAGGCAATGAACATGGAAAATAACTTCATTTTTCTTCTTTTCTTTTGATTCTCTTCTTTTAGACATGGATTTGGTCTTACATATTGTGTCGTTGTGAGACAAGCTGGAACAGTTGACAATGATTGTCTTAAATTAAATGTTACTGGGAAGAACGTGGCGCCTTAAAAGCATTATCTGATTATAAATTTGTTTACAGGGAAATGATTCGATAAGTTATATAGTCAACTATTTGCAGTTTGCTCACCTCTAGTTGATCACCATTTTGTTTAGGCATAAAAATAGTTTTCATCCTTAACATTTATAAATTTTATTATTTTAGTTATTTTTTTTGGATAAATTTAATCTTTAACCTATATCTTTTTTATAAATACCTTACTACCTGCGTCCCATATTATTTGTCCAGTATTGATTTTTTTGTTCAAATTTTTTAAATTTTGGCTCATTATAACTTCAAATCTATTATTAATAAAAATATTAAAAAATATATTTTAGAAACCTCTAACCAAATAGTTTAAGAATATATATTTTATAAAATTTAATAAATTAAAATATTTAAAATAACTATGGTCAAAGTTTTGAAAATTTGACTTTAAAAAGTCAATAATGGACTTCTTATATGGGACGGAGGGAGTATTTTTTAATTAACTTAATGACTAAACCGTTAAAAATTTGACAATATTGACATGTCATATATATGTGATAATATATTTTAAATAACATGGCATCTAGCCTCATTCTACATATATATGACATGTCATTATTGTTAATTTTTTTACGATAATGACAATTATATACATATAAAATATAATTTTATTCTAACATAAAATATAAAAGAATTAAAATTTAAATAAAACATTAAAAATTAATAAAATCTAAAATAAAAGGCTACTAAGCATTCTCAAATCTTAAATATCATTCTACATATATATATATTACATATCATTATCGTTAATTTTTTAACTATTTAATCATCATGCTGGTTAAAAAATGAGATATTTGTTAAAAAGATATAAGTTAAGGGCTAAGTTTATCCTAAAAATAGAATGAGGACCAAAATGATAAAAATCATAATCTTTATGCCTTTTATTTATTATCATTTCATTTAATATACTGACGTGATTATAAAATAAAAATTGTCTATTTTTATTATATTTTTTAATGTTTTTATCTTAAAATAGTAGGTTTAGGTATAAAATATAAGAGTTTAATGTTAGAGCTTGTGATTAATGTTTAGGAAATTATGAGTAAAATGTATTTTTTATGGTTTAAAATGTAAAAATTATGATTATAATTTAAAATTTAATTTTTAAATATTTTTAGGATGAAACATAGAAAAGACATGATCAGGGATAGAGTATTTTTGTTCGTGATTATATGGTATTCTTGTGGATAGAATTTTTCTATCCGTTTCGGTATTCTATTTACTTCTCACACTCAAAAAGTAGGTTCAGGGTCTAAGATTAAATTTTAAAGTTAAGATTTAGTGTTAACATTTTTAAAAAATAGAGTTATAATATATTTTTTATGGTTTATGGTATAAGATATAGTATTTAGAGTTATAACTTAAAATTTGATTTTTTTAATATTGTGGCATAAAAAGATATGGTGAAAAAGGACGAAAGATATTTGTTTGTAATCTTATAGAGTATTAATTTTTTGAGAAATTATATCATGGGTCATACCCATCACGTCATCCATGAGACTAACCAATCAAATGCATTTATTTTATTTATTTTTTTATCTTATCCTTTTTACCAATTGAATTTACACTAATATTTATTGTAAATTAAGTTTAAAATCAGTTTTTACTAGAGATGGGCACGGGTTGGGTCGGATTTTTGGCCCACTCGCACCCGATCCGAAAAAACATACCTTCCACCCGTCACCCGACCGACCCAAATTTAGGGTGAAAAAATCCGACCCAACCCAACCCGATTTTTAAGCTTTAAAATCCGACCCGAATCATTAAAAAAATTAAATTTTAGAGACTTAATTATAAAAAAAATAAATTTTAGGGATCTAATTGTAAATAAAATAAAATTTCAGTGACCTAATTGTAAAAGAAATTAATTTTAGTGACCTAAATATATAAAATATATTTAAAGAGGATCATAATTGTAAATATCCCTAAAATATATATGAAAAAAATACACTATTAGTCCCGGGTCGGATCGGGTCAAATTTTTTCCATCCTAAATCCGAATCCGAATCCGAACCCGACCCAACCCAACCCAAAATCACCCTTAAAAAACTCTGACCCGACCCAAACCCGAATTTTCTTCAAAAAAATCTAACCCGTTTGGATCGGGTCGGGTCGAAACCCGTCGGGTTTGGGTTCCGTACCCATCCCTAGTTTTTATCAAGTAAAAAATCATTTGATAAAAAAGATGAGATGAAAAAATAATTAAATGAATGTATTAGATTAGTTGGTCTCATAAATGACGTAACGAGAATAACCCATTATATAATTTCTTTAATTTTTTTCTTCACTTTCGATTTTTAATTTTATTTAAATATTTATTTAGATATAAATATAAAGATTTATATTTAATTTCATGCAAAAATCTCATAAATATTATTGTTTGAGTTTATTTTTTCTATAATATTGTACTTGAAAAAAATATTTTTTAAAATATTGTTGATTCTAAAGTAAAAGTAAAGTTGGATCTATTTGAACCTGACTTTAAATAGTAATTTATTTTTTAGATTAAAAAATTAAAATCAAGAGCAAGAGACTCCGACTTTAAATAATATTTTATTTTTTTAATTACATCACTGTTCATAGTTGGATTTTAATGAATCTGACTTTATTGATACCGTTTAAAGTACAATATTTTAAGAAATAATTCTATAGATACAATATTATATAAAAAAATAAAACAATAATATTTATGAGATTTGGCCCGATTTCATGAATCATGATCTTTTAAACTTAATTCCAATGTATTAAGAGAATATTTTACATTGATTATATTGTTAGTTAGCCTATTCTGTATTGACATGCCTTCCATTATCTCGTTGTAACAAGGATTGATTGGATTCAAACTTCTATCAATCCAATAAAAAATTATACTTATTTAATCATCGAAAATACGAATATGATATAAAATAATATATTTTTTATTTTTAAAAATATTTATTAAAATAAATTTAATCTTTAGTATTTTATAAATTTAAATAAATATTTGTTAAATACGAATATGATATAAATATTTGTTAAATACATTGACAATGTTCCATTAAAGTGCAAAGTTTAAGAAAAAGGGAATAAATAAATAAAATCAGATGATTTAAAATCACCGGAAAATATGACTAATTAGCGACAAAAAGAACTTTAAAAGTGTTTGGCCAGCCGGAAAAGAAAGAAAAAGAAGAATCTATGTTTCTCAGGAAACCAAACGAAATCAGCGCATTTGGAGGGATCTTTAATAAAGTTTTTTTTTTTAATTTATAAATAGTGACGTTGAAAAAAATGTTGGTAAATTTTTTTAAAAAATTAATATCATAGGGCTCGACTCGCGCTCGTTATTGTCCTTATATAGGGACGAAACTAGTATCAAACATCAGGAGGGACAAAGGTCTATTAAGCTTTTAAATCTAAAAATTAAGAGGGGAAAACCTTATTTTACAACTATTTAAACTAATAGGGACCTCAAATGCAATTATACCAAAAAAATTGGAAGGGGCAAAGGTCCCTCCCACGATATAAGTAGCTTTGTCCCTACCCTTAGATAAAAATGATTTTGTAAACATAGGTAAAAGTAGCTCGGGCTTGTTATCACCTCAGTCTCTTTTCTAAATTAGCGCATTTAGAGGGCTCATTTTGTTATCAAAAGCTCGACTTGTTATCACCTTTAGGTAAAAATGATTTAAAAATACAAAATAATCAAATTTGGATGTCGCGAAATCATCGTATTTTTAATCAGATTGCTTAACTCATGAATCTATCGTTAAAAAAAGTAATCGCATGATGAGAGAGACTTGACATGCTATGAGTTATGGATATGACAAAGTGTAGGGGATTGAAAATGATTGAAAGATTGAAAAAATTGAACACAAGCAATTTATAGTGGTTCACGCTTCGAACAAGCTCTACATCCACTACCTTAATTCTCATTAAGAATTTTCAACCAATTCACTATTGAATTTGTCTCCAGAGGCAACCGTCACAAACGAATCATTTTTTCTACCCAAAGATTGATTCAACACGATTACAAGTAAAAAAAGTTGGGCAAATGTATGTTTCTCTCATAGAAATATATTGTCCCAATTACAGAAAAACACTCCTAAACTCATAAATAAAGATTACAAAAGAAGCAAACAAGAATTGGGTGTACAAGATATGCAATGAAGTGCTTTGGAGTTGGATTGGATGTTTGAATATTGCTTTGAGGATCAATAGTTGTTGTTGTTGCATTTAATAAGGGTGTATCGAAAAAAAGTGATCCTAAACCCTATATCGAAACATACTAAAATAGAAAGGGATGTTATGTGCATTTAATAAGGGTGTATCAATACGTTTAACCAGCGCATCAAAATAGAACAATCTTTAAAACAGGGGCGTATTAAAATGCTTAAAGGGACATATCGATAGTTTTGAATCTGTCAAACTTCGTATCAAAACGAGTTAATTACCTTTTGAAAATCAATTGACAAGTAACGGTAAAAAATTAAATGCACAAAAATTTGGGAAAAATAACTCAATATATTGAAACACTTATATTGTGTATCGAAACGATTATAATTATAATTTTAAATGCATGCCTATATCGAAACATTTAAAGACTATATCAAAACACATGTATCGTTACCATTTCTAAAATATTTCAAAACCTAAAATCATAGTTTTAGAACATATTGAGACGGTCCAAGACCGTATCGAAACGCCTAATGAACAATCATTGAAAATAAACATATCGTATCGAAACGTCCAAGAGATGTATCGAAACGTTTGGGAAAACTTGATGAACAATCATTAAAAATAAGTATATCGTATTGAAACGTCCAAGAGGTGTATCGAAACGTTTGAGAAAACTTGATGAACATTCATTGAAAATAAGTATATTGTATTGAAACGTCCAAGAGGTGTATCGAAATGTTTGAGAAAACTTGATGAACATTCATTGAAAATAAGCATACCATATCGAAATGCCTGGAAAATTTTTATCTGAAAGTGACTTAAGAAAAAAATGATGGGTTATTATTTTGACTTAAAAAAATATTTGGCTTAAGGGTCTAATAAACCGTTAAACTTTTGCCAAAAAAATCAATTGAGCCCTTAAATTTTTTTATACTCAACTAAGCCCTCAAGCTAAAAAAAAATCAATTCAGCCCTTAAACTTTTTTAACACCCAATTAAACCCTCAAACTCAAGAAAAAAAAATCAATTTGACCATTTTACCAACTTTAACTGTTAACTTTAACCTTTTTTATTTTTTATTTTTAACACATGTTGCAACAAAATAACACTACTTTTTCGTTTCTAGGAATTTTTAAAATTATATAAAAATCATGAAAAAATATTTTTAAAATATAAAAAAATAATTTCAAAATTTAATTTAAAATGACAAATAATATTTTTTTAAAAAAATTAAAAATAAAAAATTAAATATTATTTTACAATTATAAAAAAATATTTTTATATTTTTAAATAATTTAAAATTTTCAAAATTTTTATAAAATTTTTAGATTTTTTTTTATATTTTTAAATTTTTAAAATTTCTTAAAAATGATAAATGGTATTATCTTGTCGCGACAAGTGTTAATTTTTTAAAAAAAGTTAAAATTAACGGTCATAGTTGATCAAAGAGCCAAATTAATTTTTTTTTCTTGAGTTTGAGGGTTTAATTGGATGCAAAAAAAAGTTTAAGGGCTTAATTGATTTTTTACAACAGTTTAAGGGCTAAATTAATTTTTTAGTGAGTTTAAGAGCTTAATTGATTTTTTCACAGGGCTTATTGAACCCTTAAACCAAAATAGTTTGACTTGTCAATTGAGTATGTCGTTAAAAAATTATTTATAAAATAGTCCTTTTATTTATTTGTTATATCAAAATCAAATATAATTTTACAATCATTCTCACATTTGAACCATTATATACAATAACTACTTCAACGTGATTGGAATGTTCAGATTGTGCGTGTGTTCCGCGAGGCAAATAAAATGACAAATAATTTGGTCAAATTGTTGAGTAATATCACGCACGAGACTCATATCTTTTATGAGATTCCTTTATTTACTAGAGATTTGATTTTTTAGATCGTGGGGAGATTTAAGAGATGATTAAGGATGAATCATTTATAAAATTTTGTGTTTGTTAATTTTTCATCGATTAAATCATACTCTTTCATCAAAAATACAAAATAAAACCCGGTTCGAAAATTCACAAACATGAGTGTGAGAAGTCGTGGAGGAGGAAAAGGGGGAAAAGAATCCCTCTTCTCATTTTTTTGTTCAAATAAAAATTATTATTATTATTATTATTATTATTATTATTTTCTATCTTTTTGCTAAAAACTATTTGACAATGGATTTTTCGCTCTCCATTTCTTTTTGTTCCTTACGTTTGCTCAGATCTAAACTTTCTCAGCAACAAGGGGTGAAAGCGGTTCGGTTAATCGGCGACGAAACTAGTGAAGACCGCCGGTGACGAGCGAATCCGAGTTGAAATGGATGATTTTCCAGGCTTATTAGCCAAAGATTTTGGGATCAAGCCCCAAGGGAAGTCGGCCCCGATGGCACCTCCTAAAAACCCTTCTTCAGCTTCCGATTACGGATTCGGATCTGATTTTACCCGATCCTCTTACAGCAATGTCAAACCGTCATCCAATTCAATTTTCGACGACAAGGACCGCGACGGGGTCCTATTTGACGACGTCTACAGTGGACAGCGTAAATACCCCTCCGAGTCTCGAGCCAAAAGCTCGGAAACGTCATCGTTTGATTATGACTCATTCTTCAATGACTCGAAGCCGCCGGTTTTTGACAAGCCTGTTTACGATGACGATCTTTTCTATGGATTGCCTGGGATCAAGAGCTCTTCTGTCAAATCAGCTGCTAAGTATGACGACGTTTTCACGGTCTCGGGGTCTCCGCGTAAGCATAAGTCGATGAATAGCTCACCTTTTGATGATCTGATGGGGAATCTGGGAAGAAAAGAGACTGAGGTGAAGGCGAGTAGCGAGAGAGTGAAAGCAGAAAAGGACGCACCTTTGTTTGACGATTTTCTTGCCGATTTTGGTCAGAGTAGCTCCGCAGCTTCTGTAAGGTATCTTCTGGTTCATAAGGTTTTGAGTTAAATAAATGGATATGATTGAACTTGCTTAGTTCGTACACTTCAATTTAGGTATTCGTGCTGACTTTTGATTTTAAAGAGTATTGGCAATTCATTATATTTTTGCACAAGTGCTTAAATTTTCAATCTAGAGTAAGGTTCTGAGACTTCCCTGTGGTTTTGGCATATAGCAATAGCATGCAGTTGAGGCAAACAATTCAATGAGATGAGCATATTTAAATGCATATCGTTGTAGTCAAGATTAGATCTTGATTGCTGTAGGACTTTAATCAAGGTTATTCCTTTACTGGTTTTCTGTATTAAATAATGAAAGTGTAATTGTTTGTCCAGAAATTTTACATGCGAGGTACTTCTGTTAGTTTTTCTGAAAAATAACTAAAGACGGTCATGGTAGTTTACTTGCTAAAATTGACTAAGATGACTTGTTCTTTTCTAGAATTATTTATCATTAGTTGTTCTTTATTGTTTTTCATCTCGACTATATAGCGTAGCTTCTTCCAAATATATTTAATTTAATTAAAGCTACAATTTACTCTCTTATAAAGGAGGTTCACTTTACTGGAGATAATCAACTATGTCAACGGTGAACTCAAAACAAATATTGTATGAGGATTTTTCAATTACTTTCTCCCAGTAGGGAATATATTCAAATTTGATCCAGTCACATATTTGAGGGTTGTTATCATTTGGAACTGCAACCACTATAGAAACCTATATCTGCGATCCGGATGGGTTGCCTATGATTTTGTTTCGGGATTTTTAATTATAATACACTGCACATGTATACTGAATTGGATGCATCATTGATCACATCTCGCCTTCCCTACCTCAAAACATATTTGAGGAATGCTTGTCATCTTCTGTTTAATTTCTGTTTCCATTAAGGTGGTAAATTCCCTATATTAAATTCATTTGCTAGGTGTCTTTCTGTTGGTTATCCAATATTGTGGAGTTAAGATGGCACTATAGGTACTGCCAGAAAATTTTGACATTTTCTTACGAGTTTGGAAACCATTTGAATTGATTGTTATCATTCAGTGTTTTAGCTGCCGCCATACATGGAAGAGGTGAATAAACAGAAGAAATAACACTTCGTTTTGTTTCAGTCCATCTATGTTTAATTGGAAATTATGCTAGCTTAAATGTGAAGAAATACGTTGTGGTATATTTGGACCCTAAGCTTTTTTAATGAAGCTTGAGATGATGTATCTTTCTTTTCAGTGCAGTATCTGTCCTATGCTGTCTAATTTGTCTCTTCTTCAGTTCTTATAATACTTTGCTATTACCATGTAAATATTAGCTGAATCGTGCTCATCCTATGGGCAGATCAATCTCAGAGGCCGGTCGGTCTCAGAGATCAGCTTCAAATTCAAGCAAGACTGCCTCCAATTTGATGGAGGACCCTTTTGTTGTATTTGAAGCAACCCCAGACACAGCAGATCCATCCACAGGATTGTTTACTGGCCCGTCTGAAGTAATGAGTGAACTTAATGGATTTGGGAAATCAAGAGTGGAGAGTTCATCTGGTAGTGGGGGAATATTTGATGATATTGATCCTCTTGATGGTCTTGGAAAATCTGTTCCTCCTGTATCAACCGAGATCAATAAGAGAGGGAAGGATAGAAGCCCTTTAAGAACTGCTGGTGGACCCCAACCTCGTGCTACTAAAGAGCAAAATGATAGGGATCATGAGAATGGTACAAAGAAGAGGATGCCTTCTATGGACAATTTTCTTGATTCTAATCAACCCGTGTTTGACATGCCCAGTATGTCAACTGATTTTCATAGCTCTGTTGGTCGAACTACTAGTCCTCCTCCATACTCAAATGTTTGTTCTAATGAGACTAGTTCCCAGGTACATACAACTCCAAGATCTGAAGAGAACTTTGATGCTTCTGATGATGTTTGGCTCACTGTATCAGAGGTTCCACTCTTTACACAACCTACCAGCGCTCCACCCCCTTCAAGACCCCCGCCTCCAAGACCACCACGAGTTTCAAAGAAAACTGCAGGTTCATTTTCTTCCACAAATGCAAAAAAGAAGGTAGATGATTTTTCTTCTTTCCAGAATTCAACTCAGTATTCACAGAGCTCTCAGTCAGCTCATGCTGCAGCAAGCAGCTCTAGTACATCTCAAATTGATGAACTTGAAGATTTTTCAATGGGTAAGGCTTGGAATAATGTTGAACAGGCTGAAGTTTTTCCCGGTGATGATTTTGAGACTAATTCTGTTGCTGCTGCATCTGCTGCTGCCATGAAAGAGGCAATGGATAGAGCAGAGGTTAAATTTAGGCATGCCAAAGAAATGAGGGAGAGAGAGAATTTGAAGGCTGCTAGGACTAAAGAAGCTTGGCAAATGAATAAAGATGAGAGAGATGCCCAAGATGCTTTGGATAGAGAAGTTAGACAAAAGAAAGAGAGACTGGAGCATGAGAGGCAACAAAGAGAAAGGGAGGAGGAAGAGAGAGAGAGAATGAGACGTGAAATGGAGAGGGAAAGGGAGGAGAGTGAGAGAGAAGAGAAAAGGCTTGAAAAAGAGAGGGAGCGAGTCAGGGAGATGGAGCGGGAAAGAGAAATAGCCCGACAAGCTGTTGCAAGGGCTACTAGAGAAGCACGTGAAAGAGCAGCTGCTGAGGCTCGTTCCAGAGCTGAAAGGGCTGCTGTTGAAAAGGCAGCTGCTGAAGCTCGAGAGCGTGCGGAAAGAGCTGCAGTGCAGAGAGCGCAAGCTGAAGCTCGTGAAAGAGCAGCTGCCGAGTCAAGAGAAAGAGCAGAAAGAGCTGCTGCTGAAGCAAGAGAAAGGGAAGCAAGAGAGCGGGAGGCACGGGAGAGGACTGCAGCAGCAAAAGCTGAATCTGAAGCGAGGCTTAGAGCACAAAGAGCTGCTGTGGAGAGGGCTGCTGCTGAGGCTCGTGAAAGAGCAGCTGCAGAGGCTCGGGAAAGAGCAGCTGCTTCTGCGAGGGCAAATCAGCAATATAATGATAATGATCTTGAATCCTTTTTTAGTATGGGTTCTCGATCAAGCAGTGCACCTAGGCCAAGAGCTAACGCCTCGGTGAGCACTTGAGGCTGTCATACTGTATGCATGTCCTGTTTTAAGCCGCAGCATCAGCCTGTCTAGTATAATAACCTTAACTGCTGCTCTTGCAGGATCCTGTGTTTGATGGACAAAACAAGGGAGTGCCAGAAGTAGCTAGGAGAACATCGGTTGGATCTTCGTCCAGCATGAAGAAAGCTTCTTCAACTGTAAATATTGTTGATGATCTCAGTTCTATTTTTGGAGGTATTTTGAAATTCATATATAATGATTTTTATAATTTGTAATTTCATGTTTATTCTTCTCCTTAATTGATAACAACTAAACTACTTTGCTTGCTAAAGCTGCTGCATCTCCTTCTGCTGAGTTCCAAGAGGTTGAAGGGGAAACTGAAGAAAGGCGACGAGCACGATTGGAACGCCAACAAAGAACTCAGGAGCGTGCTGTATGTATTGTCACGATTTCATTTATATTCCTCCCATCTCACTATAAATTGCTTGCTAGCATGCTTTACTATTGAGTTCTCCATATCCAGGCAAAAGCACTGGCTGAGAAAAATCAACGCGATCTTCAAGTGCAAAGGGAACAAGCAGAGAGACATGTGAGTGAATGCAGTAAATATATATATATATATATATTATTTTCCTCATCTTTTTATTTTTTAAGTGTTTTTTCTGTAGTTTATTTTTCAATAGGTCCAATCATAATGGACTTTCTACTAGGGTCCCACCACCCTTTATATCTTACACCTTGCTTAATGGCATTACATTTTATGTGTTGCAAGCGTGTGTAGGTCTGTGGTTGCTTTCGTTTTTGTTTTGTCATCACTTTCAGTTGGCATCGAATCTGAATTGTAAAGTTTGATAGTTTACACATTCACTTACATTTTATAGCAACATATAAAGAAACTGGGCGGCTTTGATTTACAGCTAAAACTTGCATGAGAAAAAAATATAAGCAAGTATTTGATCATAGAATATGATTCTGGTAAGGCTTCTAAAAATGGTATTATTGACCAGTTATAACTTGGTCAACATTTTTTGTAGGCCCCCTATCACTGGTGAGATGAGCTAGGAGTGGCAAATTAATTTCTTATATGAAGTCTAAAATTAAATTAACCTTCACATCTGTCCTTACACTTCTATGTGGAGTTAATTTATATACTTAAGTAGTTGAATATATAATTGCTCACTTGCTGAAAGAAATACCGCCATGCTTTCTATATGCTGTGTAATAATATAGGTCTGGAATTTATCAAATGTGTGTGACTGTGTGGATCACTTTAGTTTCTACTTGTGCATGCATACATCTGCAACACGTTTTCTTTTAATTATTCTGTCCAATAATGATTTATGTGCTTATTTCAGAGAATTGCTGAAACACTAGATGTTGAGATCAAGAGATGGTCTGCCGGAAAAGAGGGGAATTTGCGTGCTCTGCTATCAACATTGCAATATGTATGCTGTTTCATTACTTACTACTACTGTTCATTTTTTTGCTCTCTTGCTGTTTTGATGTGGTAACAACTAACAACCATATATCCTTATGTTTTTAATCTCACAGTTGATTCTCTTCATCATTTGTTTATCTGAATATCACTAATTTCTTGACAGTTACTGTTATTCTAATTTGTCTCCTGAACATGTTCTCCGATGATTAGGTTCTTTGGCCTGAATGTGGATGGCAAGCTGTTTCTTTGACGGATTTGATTACAGCTGCGGCAGTTAAAAAGGCATATAGAAAGGCGACACTTTGCGTCCATCCCGATAAAGTCCAACAAAAAGGTGCCAATCTTCAGCAGAAATATATTTCAGAGAAGGTGTTTGACCTGCTCAAGGTACTCTACTCTTAGGCTTTGCTTGGTAGGGTGGAAAAAAATTAGAAGGATGGAAATAAAGGCATAGAAAAGTGGAAAGATGGAAAATTATTTTTGTTTTCTCCCCTTGGCATAGTAAAGGCATAGAAAATTATTTTTGTTAGATGGATAACAATGCTGCATCTATTTCCGTCTTATCGTCTTCCTCACTGTTCTGTTTGTTTCTCCGTTAAATAGGAAGCGTGGAACAAATTCAATTCCGAGGAGCTGTTCTGAGCTTCGATTGTTTTTCCTTTTCTAAAAGTTCCATCTGCCATGGAGTCGAATGCACGGCTGTTCCGGCGGGCTAACTGGTGTTGGCTTCAATCTGGTAATCTGTAAGCTTCAAAGTATTTAAATGGCATGAAGTGTGAAGAACTCTTTTGTTGATATTGCTGTATATTAATTAATCGTCTGGCCTCATACAGAAAGTTGAATTCTTTTGAGTTGTAGATTATCATCTGCCACATATACTCGGAGTTGAGGGATTTTCATTTTTTTGTGATTTATTCTTTTACAATATATATTTCCCCCTTTTTACCCTAAATTTCAAAGTTTATTTTGAATATAAATAACTGAATAAAAGTTATCTCTACATTATGTCTCGTTTTATGTCTCATACTTAAAATTATTAAAAAAATAAATTTTAAACTTTAATTTTGATTTTACATCCTAAATTTTACATCTAGAAATAGATATTACCTTTAATTTTCTAAACTCTAACTATAATTTTAACCTTGAAATATAAACTCACTATTTTTTTAATTACCTAATAGCGATTACAGTAGTATTTGTTTTAAATATAATCTTTCACCATTTGAATTTGTTCGCTCAATCATTCTGTTTACATCACTAGTGCTCGAACTCATGACCTCTATAAACTAATTATTTTATAAAAGAAATACCAATATGTTCTATAAACTAATTATTTTATAAAAGAAATACCAATAAAAACATAATAAAAAAATTAATAGTTTCCCTGAATGACTATATATTATACCTTCCATTCTCATTTAATCTTTAAATAATATTTATTTTCATAATTTAATTAAATTGGGAATAGATTGATTCATATTTTTCATTTAAATGATATTTATTTTCATAATTTAATTAAATTGGGAATAGATTCATTCGTATTTTTCATAAAAATATAATAAACGTTAATATCGATTAATTAAAATTATTTATTTTTTTATTTTTATTTTTTCTTTCAATTTTGAATTCAAGATCTAAAGAGATCATCTTTTTCCTAAAATCTTTCGAACATACGAGTGATTTCGTAAAAACTTGAGTTATAATAAAATTAGACGTCTTATAATATTCTACTCTTATTAAAGTTAAAATGATATTTAATTAAATGATTATTTTAATTTACATTTTAAATTAATTTAATTTTTAATATTTTTTAGTTTAAAATAATATTTTTGTAAATGAAATTGTTAGTCAATCGATGATGTTTAAAATGTCTTGATAAATTTATATGATAATATATATCACAATAATAATATCATATAAAAACATACTAATTTTATAAAATAACTCATTTTAAAATATATAAACCAAAAATTATTTTAAATTATTTACTTTTAATTGTCTAATAATTTTTGTCGCAATTAAATTATTTTATTTTGAAATAAAACATTAAAAATTTACTTATATTAAAAAAAATTATAGTAATTATTTAATCTAACATTAAAAATATTTTTTTACTTTATACCTATTCAAAAAATAAAAGTTTATTTGAGAATAATTTGCAAAAAATAAAAATAAAATAAAACCCGGTTCGGAAATTCACAAACATGAGAGTGGGAAGTCGTTGAGGAGGAAAAAGAATCCCTCTCCCCATTTTTTTGTTCAAATAAAAAAATTAAAATTATTATTATTTTCCATCTTTTTGCTAAAAACTATTTGCCAATTGATTTCTCACTCTCCATTTGCTCAGATCTAAAATTTCTCGGCAACAAGGGGTGAAAGCGGATCGGTTAATCGGCGAGGAAACTAGTGAAAACCGCCGGGGACGAGGGAATCCGAGTTGAAATGGATGATTTTCCAGGTTTATTAGCCAAAGATTTTGGGATCAAGCCCCAAGGGAAGTCGGCTCCGATGGCACCTCCTAAAAACCCTTCTTTAGCTTCCGATTACGGATTCGGATACGATTTTACCCGATCCTCTTACGGCAATGTCAAACCTTCATCCAATTCAACTTTCAACGACAAGGACCGTGAGGGGGTTCTATTTGACGACGTCTACAGTGGACAGCGTAAATACTCTTCCGAGTCTCGAGCCAAAGCGTCGTCGATTGATTATAACTCATTTTTCAATGACACGAAGCCGCCGGTTTTTGACAAGCCTGTTTACGATGACGATCTTTTCGATGGATTGCCTGGGATCAAGAGCTCTTCTGTCAAATCGACTGCTAAGTATGACGACGTTTTCACGGTCTCGGGGTCTCCGCGTAAGCATAAGTCGATGAATAGCTCACCTTTTGATGATCTGTTTGGGAATCTGGGAAGAAAAGAGACTGAGGTGAAGGCGAGTAGCGAGAAAGTAAAAACAGAAAAAGACGCACCTTTGTTTGACGATTTTCTTGCTGGTTTTGGCCAGAGTAGCTCTGCAGCTTCTGCAAGGTATCTTCTGGTTCGTAAGGTTTTGAGTTTGAAATAAATGGATATGATTGAACTTGCTTAGTTCGTACACTTCAATTTAGGTATTCGTGCTGACTTTTGATTTTAAAGAGTATTGGCAATTTATTATATTTTTGCACAAGTGCTTAAATTTTCAATCTAGAGTAAGGTTCTGAGACTTTGCTTTGGTTTTTGCATATAGCAATAACATGCAGGTGAGGCCATACAATTCAATGAGATGGGCATATTTAATTGCAGATCTTTGTAGTTAGGATTAGATCTTGATTGTAATTAGGTTTTGTCCAATAATGAAATTGTAATTGTTTGTCCAGAAATTTTACATGCGAAGTACTTTTGTTAGTTTTTCTGAAAATAACTAAAGACAGCCATAGTAGTTCACTTGCTAAAATTGACTAAGATGACTTTTCTTTTTCTAGAATTATTTATCAATTAGTTCTTTATTGTTTTGCTTCTCAACTATATAGCATAGCTTCTTCCTCATATATTTAATTTAATTTCGGAAACCATTTGAATTGATTGTTATCATTCAGTATTTTAGCTGCTGCCATACATGGCAGAGGTGAATAAACAGAAGAAATAACACTTCTTTTTGTTACAGTCCATCTATGTTTAATTGGAAACTATGCTAGCTTAAATGTGAAGAACATGTCGTGATATATTTGGACCCTAAGCTCTTTTTAATGAAGTTTGGGGTGATGTATCTTTCTTTTCAGTTCAGTATCTGTCCTATGCAGTCTAATTTGTCTGTTTTTCAGTTCTTAAAATACTTTGCTATACCATGTAAATATTAGCTGAATCGTGCTCATCCTATGGGCAGATCAACCTCAGAGGTTGTCCGGTCACAGAGATCAGCTTCAAATTCAAGCAAGACTGCCTCCAATTTGATGGAGGACCCTTTTGTTGTATTTGAAGCAACCCCAGACCCAGCAGATTCATCCACAGGGTTGTTTACTGACCCGTCTGAAGTAATGAGTGAACTTAATGGATTTGGGAAATCAAGAGTGGAGAGTTCATCTGGTAGAGGGGGAATATTTGATGATGTTGATCCTCTTGATGGTCTTGGAGAACCTGTTCCTCCTGTATCAACTGAGATCAATAAGAGAGGGAAGGATAGAAGCCCTTTAAGAAGTGCAGGTGGACCCCAACCTCGTGTTACTAAAGAGCATAATGATGAGGATCATGAGAATGGTACAAAGAAGAGGACACCTTCTATGGACAATTTTTTTGATTCTAATCAACCCGTGTTTGACATGCCCAGTATGTCAACTGATATTGATAGCTCTGTTGGTCGAACTACTAGTCCTCCTCCATACTCAAATGTAGGTTCTAATGAGACTAGTTCCCAGGTACATACAACTTCTAGATCTGAAGAGAACTTTGATGCGCCTGATGACGTGTGGCTCACTGTATCAGAGGTTCCACTCTTTACACAACCTACTAGCGCTCCACCCCCTTCAAGACCCCCGCCTCCAAGACCACCACGAGTTTCAAAGACATCAGCAAGTTCATTTTCTTCCACAAATGCAAAAAAGAAGGTAGATGATTTTTCTTCTTTCCAGAATTCAACTCAGTATCCACAGAGCTCTCAGTCAGCTCATGCTGCAGCAAGCAGCTCTAGTACATCTCAAATTGATGAACTTGAAGATTTTGCAATGGGTAAGACTTGGAATAACGTCGAACAGGCTGAAGTTTTTCCCGGTGATGATTTTGAGACTAATTCTGTTGCTGCTGCATCTGCTGCTGCCATGAAAGAGGCAATGGATAGAGCAGAGGTTAAATTTAGGCATGCCAAAGAAATGAGAGAGAGAGAGAATTTGAAGGCTGCTAGGACTAAAGAAGCTGGGCAAATGAATAAAGACGAGAGAGATACCCAAGATGCTTTGGACAGAGAAGTTAGACAAAGGAAAGAGAGACTGGAGCATGAGAGGCAACAAAGAGAAAGGGAGGAGGAAGAGAGAGAGAGAATGAGACGTGAAATGGAGAGGGAAAGGGAGGAGAGTGAGAGAGAAGAAAAAAGGCTTGAAAAAGAGAGGGAGCGAGTCAGGGAGATGGAGCGGGAAAGAGAAATAGCCCGACAAGCTGTTGCAAGGGCTACTAGAGAAGCACGTGAAAGAGCAGCTGCTGAGGCTCGTTCCAGAGCTGAAAGGGCTGCTGTTGAAAAGGCAGCTGCTGAAGCTCGAGAGCGTGCGGAAAGGGCTGCAGTGCAGAGAGCGCAAGCTGAAGCTCGTGAAAGAGCAGCTGCTGAGTCAAGAGAAAGAGCAGAAAGAGCTGCTGCAGAAGCAAAAGAAAGGGAAGCAAGAGAGCGGGAGGCACGGGAGAGGACTGCAGCAGCAAAAGCTGAATCCGAAGCGAGGCTTAGAGCAGAAAGAGCTGCTGTGGAGAGGGCTGCTGCGGAGGCTCGTGTAAGAGCAGCTGCAGAGGCTCGGGAAAGAGCAGCCACTTCTGCGAGGGCAAGTCAGCAATATAATGATAATGATCTTGAATCCTTTTTTAGCATGGGTTCTCGACCAAGCAGTGCACCTAGGCCAAGAGCTAATGCCTCGGTGAGCACTTGAGGCTGTCATACTGTATGCATGTCCTGTTTTAAGCCGCAGCATCAGCCTGTCTAGTATAATAACCTTAACTGCTGCTCTTGCAGGATCCTGTGTTTGATGGACAAAACAAGGGAGTGCCAGAAGTAGCTAGGAGAACATCGGTTGGATCTTCGTCCAGCATGAAGAAAGCTTCTTCAACTGTAAATATTGTTGACGATCTCAGTTCTATTTTTGGAGGTATTTGCAAATTCAGATATAATGATTTTATAATTTGTAATTTCATGTTTATTCTTGTCCTTAATTTATAACTACTAAACTTCTTTGCTTGCTAAAGCTGCTGCATCTCCTTCTGGTGAGTTCCAAGAGGTTGAAGGGGAAACTGAAGAAAGGCGACGAGCACGGTTGGAACGCCAACAGAGAACTCAGGAGCGAGCTGTATGTATTTTGCCACATGATTTCATTTATATTCCCCCCATCTCACTATAAATTGCTTGCTAGCATGCTTTACTATTGAGTTCTCCATATCTAGGCAAAAGCACTGGCTGAGAAAAATCAACGCGATCTTCAAGTGCAAAGGGAACAAGCAGAGAGACATGTGAGTGAATGCAGTAAATATATATATATATATATATATTATTTTCCTCATCTTTTTATTTTTTAAGTGTTTTTTCTGTTGTTTATTTTTCAATAGGTCCAATCATAATGGACTTTCTACTAGGGTCCCACCACCCTTTATATCTTACACCTTGCTTAATGGCATTACATTTTATGTGTTGCAAGCGTGTGTAGGTCTGTGGTTGCTTTCGTTTTTGTTTTGTCATCACTTTCAGTTGGCATCGAATCTGAATTGTAAAGTTTGATAGTTTACACATTCACTTACATTTTATAGCAACATATAAAGAAACTGGGCGGCTTTGATTTACAGCTAAAACTTGCATGAGAAAAAAATATAAGCAAGTATTTGATCATAGAATATGATTCTGCTAAGACTTCTAAAAATGGTATTATTGACAAGTTAAATCTTGGTCAACAATTTTTTGTAACCCTACTATCACTGGTGAGATGAGTTAGGAGTGGCAAATTAATTTCTTATCTGAATCTAAAAGTAAATTAACCTTCACATCTGGCCTTGCACTTCTATGTGGAGTTAATTTATATACTTAAGTAATTGAATATATAATTGCACATTTTCTGGAAGAAATACCGCCATGCTTCCTATATGCTGTGTAATAATATAGGTCTGGAATTTATCAAATGTGTGTGGATCAATGAGTTTCTACTTGTGCATGCATACATCTGCAACACATTTTCTTTTAATTATTCTGTCCAATAATGATTTATGTGCTTATTTCAGAGAATTGCTGAAACACTAGATGTTGAGATCAAGAGATGGTCTGCTGGAAAAGAGGGGAATTTGCGTGCTCTGCTATCAACATTGCAATATGTATGCTGTTTCATTACTTACTACTACTGTTCATTTTTTTTGTCGCGTGTCATCCACATTTCTCATTTTATTTACTCATTCTGATAATCTCCTATTTAAGTTGCCAAACTTCCTATGCACACTTCGGTGCTGATATGTCCAAATGTATACTTGAACTCGTAATGCTGATTTTAAGTATAACTCAAATTGGGAAGGAAATTGAAGTGAACTCTATCCTCTGCAAAATTATATCTTGTGCTGCTGACCTTTTAGTTAAATTTTTGTATCCTAGAAATTCGTTGAACATCTTGGTCAGCCTTCCTCTAGTCATGCATTTTATTAGCTAATAATGTTGACTGTATAGGCTATAGCAGTAGTGGACTAGTAGTATTTATAAAAGCAATATAGAATAGATCCCAGTGTTCGTCTTTAATTCTTTCTTATCTACTATGTTCTGCTAGCACTTGTTTCATAATTCAGCATTAAAAATGCTAGAATATGCAAATTTTTATTCAAGGGTACTAATTGTGTTTCCAACACCTGATGCTTGAGAGTGAGCATTATTATGTCTGCATGTACTTATTCATGCAGACATTCATCTGAAAGTTCAACTTTTGCTCCCAGCTGTTGGTGTTGTTTATTTTTTGTAACTACTACTGCTGTAATTTTGATCAAATTGGATGCAGATTTTATTTTATATTTAATCTCACAGTTGATTCTCTTCATCATTTGTTTATTTGAATAGCACAAATTTCATGACAATTACTGTTATTCTAATTTGTCTCCTGAACATGTTCTCCGATGATTAGGTTCTTTGGCCTGAATGTGGATGGCAAGCTGTTTCTTTGACGGATTTGATTACAGCTGCGGCAGTTAAAAAGGCATATAGGAAGGCAACACTTTGTGTCCATCCCGATAAAGTCCAGCAAAAAGGTGCCAATCTTCAGCAGAAATATATTTCAGAGAAGGTGTTTGACCTGCTCAAGGTACTCTACTCTTTGGCTTTGCTTTGTAGGGTGCAAAGAAAATTAGAAGGATGGAAGTAAAGGCATAGAAAAGTGGAAAGATGGAATTTTTTTTTGTTTCCCGTGGTGTGCCTATTACTAGACCCACAATTTACTGATTGCCATTTTATTCGTTACGTTTTTGTTAGATGGATAATAGTGCTGCATTTATTTCCGTCTTATGTTCTTCCTCACTGTTCTGTTTGTTTCTCCATTAAATAGGAAGCGTGGAACAAGTTCAATTCCGAGGAGCTGTTCTGAGCTTCGAATTGTTGTTGTTCCGTTTCTAAAAGTTCCATCATTTTGGCAAACTATGCCATGGAGTCGAATGCACGGCTGTTCCACTGTTGTCGGCTTCAGTTTGGTAATTTGTAAGCTTCAAAGTATTTAAACGGCATTGAAGGGTGAAGAACTCTTTTGTTCAGATTGCTGTACATTAATTATTCGTCTAGCCTCATACGGAAAGTTGAATTCTATATATTATCATCTGCCCCATAACTCGGAGATGAGGGATTTTCATTTTTGTGATTAATTCTTTTACAATATATATTTCCCCTTTTTTCTTGTGTGGCAAATTGATTATATTGAGTGATGCCGATATTGTCCTATTCATGGGGTGTAATGTGTCTGATTGTTGAGATCCCAGGGGCTGCCAAGGTACAATCCAAACATCAAACCACTGAGCTGAGCAACATCTTTGGTAATATTTCACCAACACTTTTATTTACCGTATACTCGTTTAGAACCTCAAAATGATATCGAACTACAAATGGAGCGTGTTGTAGGTATACCAATTGGGATTATTGATCTCATTTTGTGGGATTATCAACTTGTGGGATGTGCTGATCAAGTTGTAATGTTCTTCACTTGCCGCCGTATCAGAATCCTTATCTTTCTCTAATTGTATACCTTCTGTTTTAGTTGATTTCCTTATGATTGGGCAATTGGCACCGTGGCGGTGTGTTTGCTGCCTTCGGTTTCATGTCACCTGCTTCACGAGGAATGCTGCTGACAGGGATGATTATTCTTTATCTTCTTTTGGGTACTGTCGCTGGGTATGCTGCTGTACGACTCTGGAGAACTCTCAAGGGCACTTCAGAAGGATGGAGGTCCGTTTCCTGGTGAGTCGCATTCTTCTTTCCTGGAATTGTCTTTGTTATCGTATTAAATTTTATTCTGTGGGGCAGCAAAAGTACTGGTGCAATCCTCATTTCTCTGTATTTCATACTCTTGTCTCTCTGGTTCTGCATTTCTGAGCCTCTCTCACTCTTGGGAGGATTCTTAGGGACCAAAGCTGAACCTATTCAATATCCTGTACGAACCAACCAGATCCCTAGGGAGGTTCCTGCACGTAAATATCCATCTTGGCTTCTCGTTCTGGGTGCCGGGACCCTTCCATTTGGAACCCTGTTCATTGAAGTCTTCTTCATTCTTTCTAGCCTCTGGCTTGGCAGGTTCTATTATGTGTTTGGCTTCTTGCTTATAGTTCTTCTACTACTGGTCATTGTTTGCGCCGAAGTGTCCGTGGTCCTCACCTACATGCATCTCTGTGTCGAGGACTAGCGATGGTGGTGGGAGGCTTTCTTTGCTTCGGGTTCTGTCCATCCAGAAATTTATTTGAGGGTAGACACATAAAATTTTGAAATCTGAGGTGGACACAGCTTAAATATTACAGAAATTTAAGGATTATAAAATTTAAAAATAATTAAGGGTAAATATATGAACTTTGAAAAGTTCAGAGTTCAGAGTGAGTGCCGATTCACCCTTTTCAAAGCACGGGCCCACCCTCGGTCACTCGATGATCATGGCAGTTGCAATCACGTTGTCTACGGGCATCATTGTCTTCTTCACATCATTCTATTTTATCCATCACAGCAGCAATATGAGGCTAAGAACATAGCTGAGAAGCAGACATAACTAATAAATGTTTAAAATTATCTAGGCAACGAGTACTCGTTATTTATTTTTTAAAATTATTTATACCGAAAATGATTAAATTTTATCGTAAAAGCAATCATATTACAGAATCTTGTTAAACTCGTGAACATCCATTGTTTCTTCACCTATAAATAATCTAGAAATAATAAATTTAGGTGTATAAACAAGCTAGTTAATTATATTCGTTTTAATATAAATTCGAATTATAAAATTCAGAACCAAGCTCAGACTAATTAAATTTTATTATAAAAACAATCCTGTTACAACATATAAATCTTCTATTTGTACTTTAATTATAGAATATATGGTCTAAAAGTATCAAATACAAACTACTTTAAAATATAAATCTCTATTTGTATTATAAACGGGCTTTGGGTATTATATATATTGGACATTTGTAAATGGATTTTTTTGATGTATTTATTGTATATTATTAAATGTTGGGTTTATTATTTTATTTATTTATTATTTACATTTAAAAGATATTTGGTATATATACGTGTGTGTATATATATATATATATGTATATATGTATACTCGAGCAAAATGAGCAAAATCAATTCGATTTGGCTCATTAGAAATTTAAATTGAGTTCGAACTCGAGTCTAATTTAATAAAATCGAATTTTGATCAAGTTAAACTCGAATAACTTGTAATCTATTTAATATCTGTCAACACGAAAATATAGTGTATAATAATATAAATAAATATTAATAATAATAATATAAATAATATAATATTATAATATATAAAAAAATTGAAAAAAAAAAAGAAAAAAACAAAGTCGTGAAGAACCTGGTTGCTGGGATGAGGAGTTGTGGCCGGATTCTAAGGGTTTTGAAGGGATTGGGTTGTTAGGTTTGTTTAGATTGAGAGTTTGGTTTAGGAAGGACTTTGATTCAAGTCCTTTAAAAGGACTTGAATCGATTGATGAAGGGGGGGAAATTTGACTGAAATTCTGGGAGTTTAATCGGCAAGGAGAGTGATCGGATTTTGGAGCTTTGGTTGACTGGAGATCGGAGGCTTAAGGATTCGAATCGGAGCTTGGGTTTTGAGAAATCTTTGGCAGTAGCAATCTAGCGGTAAGCCTTGAATCCGTTTTCATTTTGTTTTGTGCTTAAATCTGGAGTTTTAGGTTTGATTCTGGTTGTTTCTGAGGTTTAGGGTTACTTTTGATCGGTTTTAGGGGTAGATCACAGGTTTTAGAGGGTTTTCGGAAGGGTGTTAGGGCGTTTTAGGACGTCCGGTGACCTCACTAGCGTCGAAGGTGGCCGTCGGCAGCTTCGGGGCGACGTTCGGCGTGTTTCGCGGTGGCCGGCGAACACGCCGGAGCGGCGCCGGACGGCGGCGTTCTGGATCAAGTGGCGGACTCCACGGCGAACTGGAACCGTGTTCATCCGTGTTCATCGTGTTCATGATGAACACGGATGAACATTCATCCTAAAGTTGAGTTTTGATCCATTTGGACCATGTTTCTGGGTTTCAAAAGTGTTGGCTGCAGAGGGTTTTGGGGAAACGAGTTAGGGCCGAGTTGGGTCTCGGCTTATCTGGCCGAGCCAACTCGGCAGGCTAGGTTATAAGCATTGGCAAAACGCTGCCGTTTAGCAGCCGGATTTTGAGCGGGTCGGATCCGGGTTCAACCCGGATCCGCGTTCTTTTAAACTTTTAGTCTTAATTACACTTTAGGCCCCCTAGGTTTTAGGAGCTTTACAATTAGGCCCCCTAGAACCTTAATTAAGCCCCTAGGACTTTAGATTTATGCAATTAAGTCCCCAGAAACCCCTAATTAGTCCCCAAACCTCTAAAAATCACTCAATTAGGTCCCTAGATCCTAATTAAACCCCCAAAATAGGCAATTAGGATTAAATTAATTTAGTTTTTAGACTTAATTAGGTTTCAAAAATTAATTTTAGAGACTAAAAATTTTAATTAATTCTTAATTTAAGTTTTAATTAATTTTTAATAAACTTTAAAGTTAATTTAATCTAATTTAACTCTAATATAAATTAATTTAAGTCCTAAAATCTAAAGATTAGACTCTGGTTAGGTTTGATTCAATTCCTGAATTTTAGAAAATAACTTTAATTAAATATTTTAATTAATATTAATTTCTAAAAATTAAGTCTTAAAATTAATCCAACTTAGGCCTAGTTTTGCCCTTGAACTTTAAAAACACACTCCAAATTAGACTTTAATTAGGTTTTTTAAAAATTCTTAAAAATTAGAAAATAATTTTAATTAATTATTTTAATTAATTTTAATTAAATTCTAAGGTTTAAAAATTAAACTAAATTAGGTCTAATTTTGCCTTAAAACTCTAAAACATTCACCCAACTTAGAATTTTAATTAAGTTTTAATTCTTAAAAAATTGGAAAGATAATTTTAATTAATTATTTAATTAATTTTAATTAATTTCTAAAATGTTAAAGATTTAAAACTAATTAAGTCTAATAATTTCACCAAACTTTAATTAAGTTAAAATTAAATTCTTAAAAACTTAGAGATTACTTTAATTAAAATTTTTAATTAATTTAAAATTTCTAAGATAAGATTTAAAAATTAACTTAATAAAGTTTAACCCATCCCCAATTTAACCTTTGAACCTAAAATTCACTAGACTTTAATTAAGATTTAAAATTTGAAGTTAAGAAAAGTTTAATTAATTAACTTAATTAAAAATTTCTAAAAGCTTTAAAGTTTAAATTTCACTTAATTTAAGTCCTATCTTTCGTTCAAGGTTTATCTTCGAATCCCTTGTAATCTTTTTCGTACAAGTCCCTTTTTTGTACTCATGTGAGATGAAATTTTGGATGTAATACGATGTACCCTTGATTATAATAAAAGTGATGAAGTTCCTTTATCTTGCCCTCTTTATTTTATGTTTTGCATGGCATATTTTAGGAAGGTCACCTAATAAACTTAGGTTAATTGATTTAGTGCCTTTTTAGGATTAGTCACTTAAATTAATTAATTTAATTTAATTAGGGAGAAAATCTAGTAACATAACATGTGAATCTTATGTCTCGGATACACTAAAGAGGTTGGTGTTTTGACGCACTAAGATGCTGACCTAGAGAGTGTACCTTGGCATCGAACTCATGTGTTACTAAAAACCTAGAATTTTGATAAAAACTTAGGTTTAGAATTAAAAATGGATAGGTAAATAACTAGTAAACGCTAGTAACTTAGGTTTTAAAAAACTTAAGCAATGAAGCCATTTTTAGGGTTAGAACTTAAAATGAACAAGATAAAAAATAATCATGCATTTTACTTTAGCCTTTTGAGGCGGAAGTTACATTCTTTTAAATTTGAGTGAGGTTTCCTATCTAGAGGACGTCTCGATCAACTCAAGTTTAGAAGCGGTGTGACTTCTAAATCAAAAGGATATCCAAATTCGGATAATGTTCGTTTAACAATGGAAAATTAAATTAATATCTTTCTCCAAAATGTCAAATGCCACGTAATGTTTTTCAAGGTACCAATTTTTTGAGCGTTTGTAAGGGTCGTCCTTACACGTAACCGACTCCCGAACCCAATGTTTTTAAAATGAATCTCTGGTTTATTCTTATGGTGTCTGGCCTACCAAAGTGGCCGATGGCGACTCCAAGTCAACCTTTTTCAAAATTAAATTATGTTTTCTTAAAATTTGGATTTTTCGAGATTAATAAAATTCATATTTTTCGAAATCAATCGTCGAACACATTTTCACCTAAAAATGGCGTTTTTCAAAAGAGGTCGCGACAATATCATTTATATCTTTACATACAAATATATTATATATATATATATAAAGATCCGACTTAAAAAATATTCAAATAAAGTTTAAATTATATTGTATAAATGTCCATCTTACTCGATGGTATCTCATGTTGTTTACACAAAATAAATTCAGGTCGAAGCCCAATAGTATGTATATGCTATATAGTGCGGGCTTTTCTTCTCCATTTCGTTGTGCATGCACCAGTATGTAGTGTAAATTTGTAATATTTGATCGTATTTAAAATATTATATTTTTATATGTATATCTAAAAGGTAATAAGGATTAATATTTTATGCATTAGTAATATATATATATATATATAACATAAATCATCAAACCTCATTAATTGAAGAAACAATTGTTCCTAGAGGTCACGGTTCGAGTATTAGTATTATCAGTATAGTAATTGAACAATCAATGTCTAATGGTTGAGAGTATATATTTTAGAATAAATAATATTATAATCACCGTAGTTAAATAAAAAATATAATTTTTTAAAATATATTTATTTAAGCCCTTAATGAGTTTAAAATATTATACGTAATGGAATAAGGATTAATAATTATGTATTATAACCTTTATTATACGAGTAAAAATTATCTACCTCTTTATCATGCATCCTTTTATGTCTTTTTTGATTTTTTTTTAAATTACATTTTAAACTCCAACCCCTAAACCTCTAATTTAAAATAGATGCACAAATGGAGGCATGAAAAAGAGGTAGACGATTTACACCCCTATTGTACAATCCTTAACGAGAGTAAAAATTCTCTGCCTTTTTATCATGCCTTCATTCATGTCTTCTTTAAAAAATTTCTAAAAAATTAAATTTTAAATTCAGACCCTAATTTTTTGTATCTTAAACCCTAAACCTTAAACCTAAAAAATACACTTTACCCCCTAATTCCCTAAACCCTAACTATAACCCTTAACCTTAAAACCTCTAATTTAAAATAAAGACATAAATGGAGGCATGAGAAAGAGGTAAATGATTTATACTCTTAACGAGTAGTACTAGTATCTTTATTTATAACCCATATTAAATAAATTAAGTTTAAAATTTATGATTAAAATTTAAAAAATTAAGAATAAAATATATTTTTTAAAGTTTATAATTTTAAATTATAATTTAATTTTTTAATATTAGATACGATGGATATATATTTTTCAAAAGTATCATACTTCTCTTCCTGTTTTGAATTTCGGGACATTTCAAAGCTTTGAAATTTTCTAAGAAGGTCCCTGACTCAGTCTGCCTCGAGACGAAGTTAAGATGTACGATTAACAGATAAAATATAAGTATTAAAAAGTAAAAGATAAATTTAAAAATAAATTATTAAATTTATATAAATGAATAAAAATTAAAAAAATCTGTCTTTATCTATGTATTTGTATATAAAAACTCAACCCTACATGGCTGAAACCATGACTCTGAATCCGCAAGACTGAAACTAAACAATGAAGACGACGATGAAGAAGAATAGTAAATCAACTGTGTGTTGCCTGCTGTTTCTGGTCTCTATACTTTCCTCAATGGCGAGTTCAGGGTTTATGTTAGCTGAAGCAACAATTAACAACTTCTCAGATATCCAAGGTTTGCTTTGCTACTTCTCGCAGGGATTTAAAAAGGCATTTTTGTCGCTTTTTCGGTCGCATCGTGTTTACTGCGATTGTGGACATAACGATTATTACGGGAGCCGTAATCGTGAATTTTTTAAAACTCGCACAACATATTATGAGAGTTTTTTAAAATAACGGTATACAATAACAGACCATTATTGTCGTGATCGATCGTTATCTGTTAAATAATGACCATTATTGCCGCTACGAATACTCTTTTCCTCCAATTAGGTTTAGGGAGGTTTTTAACGAGACTCGTAGTTGCATTCCTTTTTTACATCAAAAATAATGACCATTACTGATCATTATTGATATGAATTTAAATATCATCGATATTTTTACGAATAACGATTTTGGATAACAATATTACTGTTAAATAACGGTGGTTATAATAATAACCGATCGTTTTTTAATCCCTGATTTCTTGTTCTCTGTTTGTAATTCCTTCTTATTTTTTCATCTTTAAATACCCAATGACAGAAAATCTAGTCCGTTTAAGCTTCGCACGTCGGAGTCTAGGGAAAGGAGATCCTCCGAGAACCGATAATATCCCGGCACCAGCACCAATCAAGAGGAATAATCCCTAATCTGGAGTCTGATCAAAACCAAACCCTACTCCAGCCATGTTACGCAATTAATTTATTCCATCAATATTATCATGTCAGTGTGATTTTCGGATGTTATAATCATATTTAAAATTGTATCATCTTAATTGATATTAGATCTCGAGTTTGATTTCTCTCTGTAAAAAACAAACTATGCATTTGTAATCCGCAAGCAGAAAGGAACAAATCGTTTTGTTTTAATTCATAGATATTTTAAGGGTAAATTACATGGATAGTCACCATATTATGGGGTTAGTATCGATCTGACCACAATATTAAAAAAAATTAAATACACCGATAAACTATTAATTTGATATTAAAATAACCATCGACCGTTAGAAATTAACAGAGCAGACGTAGCCTCCCTGATATTTAATGTAAAATCTGAACTTTTACATCCAAGAGAAATCAAACATGGGTATTTAGGATGGAAACCCCAAGAGTCAACCACTAGACCAAGAGCAACTTTAGGATATAAAGCATCAATACATGTATATATTTATGGTTCGTTTACCTTTATTTTTCACATATATAATATTTATTTAATTTAATTTAATTTAAAATAACTATTAAATTATTAAATAATAAATCTTAAATTAATAAATTTTTATTTAAAAATTCCTAAATCTTTTCCCCTAAATCCTAAACTCTAATTCTTAAATTTATTTAAGAATTTGAATTATAATAAAAAGTCATTTAGGGTTTAAGGTTTAAAGTTTATGGTTATATTTTAGGGTTAGGGTTTATTTAAATTAAAATAAAAATTCATTTAGGTTTTTATGGTTTAAGGTTTAGGGTTTATGTTAATGTTATGGTTTATTTAAGTAATAATAAAAATTCATTTAGGGTTTAGGATTTAAAATTTGGATTTAGGGTTTAGAGTTTAGGATTAGGGTTTAAAGTTTATTTAAATAATAATAAAAATTATTTAGGGTTTAGGGTTTAGGATTTAAAATTTAGATTTAGGGTTTAAAGTTTATGATTTATGGTTTAAGGTTAGGGTTTATTTAAATTATAATAAAAATTTGTTTAGGGTTTAGTGTTTAGGATTTAAAGTTTGGGTTTGGATTTAGGGTTAAGTTTAGGGTTTAGTGTTTAGGATTTAAAGTTTTGGTTTATTTAAATAATAATAAAAATTAATCTAGGATTTAGGGTTTAAGGTTTATAACTTAAAGTTTGGGTTTAGTATTATGGTTAGGTTTAGGGTCTTTTAATTAAAAATTTATTATTTTTAATTAAATTAAAAATATTACATTATATGTATGAATGTAAAAAATAAAGGTAAACAAACTATAAATATATACATGTACTGGTGCTTTATATTCTAAAGTTATTTTTGGTTTATTGATTGACTCATGGGTTTTTCATCCTGAATATCCAAGTTCAATTCCCCTTGGATGTAAGAGTAGTTTTTATATTTTTTTCTTTAATCAGGTGGTGACACATGTAAAAATTATAAAATGATCATTAATTTTTTTTTGATATATTATAAAATATCATTAAGCTTTTAATTCAAAAATTGATTAAATTAACTAAAATATTTCAATTCGTTTAATTCAGTTATAGCTAATTTAGTTCGATTAACGATTAAAATTTTAAAAAATTTAATTAATTTGATTCGATTACTGATCGAATGAACCAAATGCACACTTAGAATGGTTTTTTAAGTGAAACAAATATATTAGAATTGTTCAAAGAAGGAGATCCTATAGTATGAAAATCAAGCAATTTTGTTGAAAAAAAGATGGTAGGAAAAGAAAGAAGAGTCCATATTTTATGCTGCCTCTATTTCAAGGAAGCAGCAAGGCAAACTTATCGATGTTTCTTTAGAAAAAAATTAATAAAACACAAATCTTTGGATTCATACCACATTTCTTTACAAAATCTAATATTTTATAAAATCCAAAAATTATACTTATTTTTATATCCACTTACATACCCCAAACATTTGGCTGATTTTGAGAAATATAGGGGTTTAGGTTTATTTTTAGTATTAAAAAGATGTTTGAAAAATAATTGGGAAAGTAGGCCGATTGCTACAGTAATAAAACGATCTCGTCATCTTCTTTTGGCGAAGTCTTTTCTCTCTTTTTGAACCACGTCAAGAAGAGATAACGAGGTATTGTTGATCCATTTAATTTATTCGGTTGAATGAGGAAGAGAGAGAATACCTCGCCACGGGGTCCTGTTATTACCGTAACAAGTGGTCTACTTCCCCAATTATTCCTCAAACTCTCTAAATTCTAAAATTAATTTCAAACAACAATATTTTTAAAAACTTTCTCAAACATTTGATACCAGAATAATAATAAAGAAGAAATAAAAATAAAATCAACCAACTTCCATGGTAAACACTGAGAAGAGGAAGAAAATTTAGTCATTGGAGAAAAAAAAGAGAAGAGAAAGAAGAAAACTTAATGGCAACGTGAACTGTTCAATAAATACACCACAAGTTTTAAAATTTAATGAATAAAATAAAAATACCTTTAATGATTATTTATATAGTTTTCTCAAATAATGAATTATATTTTAATTTTTTTTATTAGGATTGTAAATCGTCCACCTCTTAATCATATCTTTATTGGTGTCTCACTTTAAATTAGTAGGTTTATGGTTTAAGGTTAAGAATTGTGGTTAAGGTTTAGAAAATTAGGGGTATGATATATTTTTAAGACATAAGGTTTAAGATTTAGAATATAAAAAATAAGAGTTAAAAGTTAAAAATTGAATTTTTAAAATTTTTAAACGGAAGGTACGATTAAGAGTCAAGAAATTTATACCCTAGTATCAGACAATCCGCTTTCCAAGTCATTTCCTCTAGTTTGTTTGAGTTCTTAACGTGGGAATCTGGCCAAGAAAAAAATGTTATGACTTTGACTCTGTCCAAAGTCAAGTGGTTGGTAGTTTTTGATTGGTAGAAATTTCATAGGAAGAAAAAAGTGGTTGGTACCTCGTGCCAGTCACTTCCCGTTTATTTTTTCTCTTATCGAAAAACAATATAAATGAAGAAGAAAAAGGTTTGAGTTTACCATTTAACGTTTACTATTGAATTTAATTTTAATAATTTTTAATAGTGTAATTATAAATTAATATATGCTTATAGATATTTTTAAAAAAATTTATAATACACATTTATTTTATAGACAAAATGATTGAATTCAAATATTTTAAAATAAATTATATATTTTTATTAATATTACTTATTAATTTTATATATTATATATTAGGGGTGGGTAAAAAATTCGATTATCCGGTCCCGGACCCGGTAAGACCTGGTGGATTTTTATTTGGTATTGGTTCCAGTGGGACCGGGACTGGATCCAAAATTTAGGTCCCGGTCATAACCAGGACCGGGACTGAATCTTGATTTTTTGGACCCGGTAGTACCGGGACCAATACCAACTATTGGGTATTGTTTTTCTTTTGTTTATTTTTTTATCAAACTTTCTCTTTATGTATAAATATTATGAGTATGACTAGTTTTAAAACTTTAATTTTAAGCCTACAATATTCTAATTTTATTATTTAATATTATTATTGGTGATCAATTTTTTTTTTTTGCTCCAATTACTCAATTTTTTTAAAAATAAATTCATTGATCGGGTACCCGGTATTGGATCCGGTACCCACCAGTAACAATAACGGGATCGGTTCTTAAAATTTAAGATCCGGTATGATCGGGACCGGGACCAGTTCCAATTTTTAGAAACCGATAATTACCGAGACCAGAACTAATACTATTTAAATTGACCGGGTAACCAGTCTTACCTACCCCTATTATATATAATACATAATTTTTAATTAACCGACCGTATAATATTCGGTCGAAAAAAAAACTATACATATTTGATGAGAGCTCATCACGGCCCAATTCAGGTTCAGACTGGTCCAATAATGCAATCCCACCCACTTGCAATAATATGCTTCCTTTTGTTAAACGAGTCTGTCCGAGCGGTGTAAATTGTTCGGACTCTAATTGTATTTTAAATCGGCGGATTTAAGGTTTTGTGTATAGCGTTTAAAGTTAAAGATTATGGTTATTGTTTAAGGAATATGATGTATTTTTTAGGACGTAGGATTTAGGGTTTAGGATGTAGAAAATTAAGGTTAGGATTTAGAATTTAATTTTTAAGATTTTTTTAATAAAGAGCATGAAAGGGAGTACGATTAGAAGATAGAGGATTTATACTCTTGTTCGATTATTGTTACAAGTTCACTTTCTATCGAACTAAATACTCAGACAAAAGAAACTTTGTTCAAGTCGTATTTTCATAATCGAATCTTTTGAACTTTTTAATGGGGTATATATGTCTTATCAAATAATTAAAAAAAATCAAACTCCAACTAATAATTTAATAGAAAAGATAATATTTATTTTAAGAGGTTTAAATTCAAGATTTTATATTTACAAACTATATATTCTATCAAATAATTAAAAAATATAAACAAATATCACATTGTTAATATTTTAATTTCCATCGAATCAATTAGATAAGGAATTATAATTTAATACAGAATCCATATAAATAAAAAAATTATACTCGTTATTACCACAGCTCCACTCTAACCTTGGTTTCAAAAAAAATTATATTATTTGGTGGAAATTAATGTCCAAAAGGACTGTCAAATAATCCGTCAAACCACCCATGCAGGCGAGGCTGTCAAATTGTCTCATGCTATGACCTTGACACCCTGCCCTCCTGTCCATACCTTCGTTCTTGCATGTATGGAAGAAAAAAACAAAGTAATCTTAGAATTTTGACACTTAAGTACAGGGGTCTGTTTCCCTTGTAATGAAAACAAAACTCCAAGTGTCTGCCGACCAATTTGTTGTCTCCTCCTCTATACATTCCCTCCCTGTACTCCTTTTCTCTTTCCATAACCAGACTCAGGTTTTAAATCTCACACACAGACATATATATATATACATGCAGTTATGGTTTGATAGGTATAGAGAACAGCGAACATGGTTGATGAGCTTAAATTTCTTCAAAACATGTCTCTACACCAGTTCTGGTGTACTGTCTGTTAGAACTGTAAGTCATTGCTTGTACAGGTTTTTCTTTTCATACACACACAGAATATTCCGACACTCTTTGATCATGTACAGATAATCCTGTCACAATTTTCCGACACTCTTTGATTGCTTGTACAGATTTGATTCCGACAGTAAAGGGAGAAGGAAGGTAAGGTGTTGATCCCGCCTGGCTCCCTGAATGCCAACTATGGATGGAGTTGATAAGTGTTGGCCCTTCCTAGTTGGCATCAGAGGAGTCAGGCAGGTCTATATTACCTACATACTATTTAGTTAAAATGTTCATTATGAAACAGATTGCAGGGAATTGTAGCTTCGATGTACCAGATACCGACGTCCCGTCGTCGTCGGTTCCGGAATTTGGTGAAGTAAAAAGAAAAACAGGCATATTTGCAGATCATAGACACCTCATTTCACTTGATAACTGCTGTGGATCATTGTTACATAGACTATGAAGTTCATACCAGCAAGAAACTTGTAACCGAAGTAACCAGATCGAGACGGTTAGGAAAATTACCTTTCGGTTAAGATACAATGGTGTAATTCCCTTTAAAAAACGGGACAACAATGAACATAGACTAAATATAGCTAATTGGTTTTGAGGAAATTTTCCTCGTCCCCTAGTTTCGGACACCTTCTTGTGCTTACAACCTTTGGATGGAGATTTCCACTCCATGGAGAGACAAAGTTCCCTGTCTGTTCTTTCATTGTCTCTTTCCTAGGAAACAAACCAGCATGCTCACGGATCTCTCTTCTGAAATTTTGTTTCGGTACCACTTGTTATTTTCTATCCCATCTGTCATAAGCTAAGATCTCAGCTCCCTTTGATCCCCTGAGACTTTCCGAATTCCGACACAAGGTAACGTTGTTCGATATGGTTATATGTAACATATATGTACATTCCTTGGAAAGATTTTTATGATAAGATGAGATCAGATGCAGTGGAATTGAATCATTAGAGGCTTTTGCATGAAAAATCAATACAAATTTGCATACACAAATGGCATTTCATTTCCCATTGAGAGCTCAATCAGTTGGAGGCTCATCGTATTATGCAGAAAGAGTAACCGAAGAACTGCACCCTAACCCGAACAATAAAAACGCTCAGACCACCGTCACGTTGGTGTACCAGACGAATTTCGCAGGCTACTGTCGGAATGTTAAGATTCTGTGGTGCAAGAATGTCATGAACCATTCTCTATGCATCATGGTGAACAGCACGGAAGGGAGTTTCCAGTACTCGTGCAAGATCGATCTTAAGCCTTGGCATTTCTGGAGCAAGAAAGGGTATAAAACATTTGAGGTTGAAGGGAGCCAAGTGGACGTTTACTGGGACCTTAGTTCGGCTAAATTCACCTGCGGTCCCGAGCCGGTTTCGGATTATTACGTCGCGCTAGTTGCTGATGAGGAGGTGATTTTGTTATTAGGGGATTACAAGAAAAAAGCATACAAACGAACCAAATCTAGACCGGCTTTGGTTGAACCTCTCCTGATTTACAAGAAAGAAAACGTGTTTGCCAAGAAAAGCTTCGCGACCCGAGCTCGATTCGATGGAAAAAGCAAAGAACACGACATTGTTGTTGAGAGTTCCATAACTGGGATGAAAGACCCTGAAATGTGGATTAGCATGGATGGTGTAGTTTTGATCCACGTCAAGAATTTGCAATGGAAATTCAGAGGGAACCAGACGGTTTTGGTCGATAAGCAACCGGTACAAGTCATGTGGGATGTCCATGACTGGTTGTTTAGCAGCCTCGGAACCGGCCACGGAGTGTTCATATTCAAGCCGGTGACGGTGGAAGCAGAGAGTGACAAAGAAGGAAGTAGCCACGGAGGAGGAGACAGCGACAACGCAAGCAAGTACTATTCGACATTAGGCGTCGATGCCACATCGGAATTCAGCCTGTTTCTTTATGCCTGGAAGATTGAGTGAAAGTATTTTACAGGTAATTTTCATGCATGTATGATGTTGAAGTATTGTAAACTATGTACTTCCTCAAGATGAAAGTTATTGAACCAGATAGCCTTGATGCTTTGATCTATTCAGGAGTAGGCCAAATGATTTAGAAACAATAATATTATATCTTACTTTTGTTCATATAATAACATTTCTCTTATATGCTTCATCTTTGTGAAAAATTAGAGAACTGATTGAGTTTTGAGTAATTCAAAAAGCAGTTCGAGTTTTGATCGGTCAACATTTGATTTGAGTTTGAGTTTAACCCGAGATCTTACAAGTTTAATTGTGTAAAATTTAACTCGATTTAATAAATTTGTGAACAATTCATTGATATATTTTATAATTTTTTATGATTTTTTGGTATTGTCTTAAAATAGTTATGTTCGAGAAATTTGAATGATAGTTGAAACCTTTAAAAAAGTTCAGTGGCTTATTAAGTAATTTACACATAAAATGTTTCGGTTCAAATTTCTAAATCTTTACGTATTTATCGAGCTTAACGAGCAACGAATTGAAATGAACATAAGTCAAATAATTTTTGAATTGCGTCGAACATTGCTCAACTCGCTCGATAAGCAACCTTAGTGAAAATATGCATGTAAAAAAGTCATTTTCCTAACAAAGTTATATTAATTAGGAACAAAGTCAGAATTTAGGATTTAGGGGCAAAACATAAATATTTAAAAACAAAAAAATAAATTCATAAATAAAAAAATTATTTTTTTTTTCAGGTGTCGGGGATGATTGCTCTTCGGTTACCACATTTGGTTTCGTCCTTGATTTTAATAGCTAATAAAGGATATAAGCAAAACTATTTGAAAATTTAAGGATGAAATTGAATAGAAATCAATGTAGCAGGGTAACAAAACAATTTCCTCTTTTTATTGTATTGTATTCTTCTCCAAGAAAATCCTCTTAAAAAGGAATGCCTGTTTATCACCATCGGGCATCGAGTGCCTGTACTGTTTTCATGGATCTAGAGGAAAATCTGGAATCACTCTCACTCAAAAACAGAGAAGAAACCCTAAAGGTAGCTTCGAATGTGTTCTTCATTTACCACGATGAGGATGGGTTCGGAAATGCCATCGCTCGAGCTCTGAACCCTACTCCCCAACCTTATAGTAAAGTGTGAGTCCACTCTCTCTTTCTCGATTTCTCTTTGTCCTGATTCAGAAAGTTGTATTTTCAATGTTTATATGTTTTCAGCTCCGAGGTATTGAATTTGGAATTAGGGGATGTAAATCTGAATGGCGTTGTTACTCAGTTGAGAGATAGAGACAATTTGAAGGTACTGTTTCCTTCCTTTAGCAATTATTATCGAGACCCATTTATTTAAATTGCAGTTTTTGTTATTGGTGAATGTGGTTTTGTGGATTTGCTTGGAAATGAGGAACCTTTAGAGGTACTCCATTTTTTAGTGTGTTTGGTTCCTGGTAAAATAAGAGGACTGCCTGGTTTGATATTGTTATTTGGTAATCTAAAAGGGTAAGAGATCATTAGGAAGGGAGATTGATGGAATCCTCTTTCACTAGTGAACTCATGCCATCTACATTTTCAAATGTAGAAAATGTTTGGATATTCCCTTGTGGCTAATTTAGGAAATGTTTTCCCTCTGGATTGATGAGTTCTTTGTTGCTGGTCAATTTAAATTCCTAAGTTATGAATACTTATGATCTTATGTTATTAGGGAATTTGCTCCGATTGGGTTTTGAACCCACAATGTAGGGGAGAGTATCGACCGATAGTTTTAACCACTTGCTCTAGAGATTGTTAACTAAGGATGAACAGGAGACATAGAGTTGTCGGCGATCTTAGCGGCATCATTTTTTAAGTCTTCTTTGTGTTGGTTTTGTCATTTGTGTATCTGGCCGTATTAGTGGCTAAGCAATCATCTTTTAGAAAAAAACAATCTTGAAATTTGTCTTCAAGTATATGGGTGTATCAATCCACTGCATTACTAACATCTAGGGTTTATGAGCAATAACTATAAGTCTATAATGATGGCTTTAATACTGTGTTTGGTACGAGGGGAGTGAAAGGAAAACTACCTTCTTTGCACCCTTCCATTAGTTTAGGAGGAGAGAAATAAGAGGGAGGGAAATGAGAGCATTTGTATTTGTACTCATTCAACATAAATTAGCAATTTTAATCGGAGCTGTACCAAAAACACTAAAAGAAACTTTTTTTCTTCTCCTACATACATTTTCCTTCCTACCAAACATAGTGTGTGAAGTGCATAGTTATGTATTTTTATCTTTAATTTTTCTTGCTGCCAGGCAACTATGGTAATGATAGATCATTTGGAGCCACCACTACTACCTCAGGCTATATATTCAATTCTGACAAAAATTGAGGATGCCAAGCACATATCATCTACTGTACCCACTATTGTAGCCCCTTTTCTTGTACCGGCATCAAAGCTTAAGTTGGAAGGGAGATTGTTGACAGCAAATAGCGGCAAGCTTCCTCTCTATGGTATCCAAGTAGGCCCTGAGACTGATGTAAGTCGAGCCATTGCTTCCAAAACCCAGAATCCACCTCCATCTTTGCAGATTCATTATGAGCCTCTAGCCTGCTTTCTTCACCTGGTCCGTGCTGCAAACTTGCCGACTTCTATTATAGTTGGCCAAAGAAGCCGAAGCCCATTTAATCAAGCTTTAAATGAGGATCTACAGGTATTCATTCTTTTGCCAATTTAAAGCTAATGTAGTTATCAGACTGGCTTGCTTGAGTAGAATAAGCTAGAAACGATGATCGAAAGCAAGATTCCTATAGGTCCATACTATGCATCGCCTTAATTGGTTTCATTTTTTTCTCCTGCATGCTAGGGAGTGACTACTATTGAATTATATGTAAACTAATTATGGGAAATGGCATTTCAGACCCTCTGTGAGATAGGAGAGCTTGCAGCAAGTGCCACTGGGACATACTTCCAGAGAGAAGAAACTAAAACTAATTGGATTCCAACAGCAAAGGCAGCAAGTGGTGGTGGTGGAGAGCCATGGCGTGCATTCTATGGTTAAATGTTTTAGGTTAGGAAGCAGAAACTGAGGTTTAACATGTGAGTGGGTGCATATTGTAGTAAAAACTAGGGCCCGTGTTTGTCGGATATATCATACAGTCAGCAGGGATTAAAATAGTTGAAAGATGATCTTATATGTTCCATATTTGTTGGATATATCATATTAATATGGGAATTTACTGCCTGAAAGGTGATCTAACATGTTTCTTGAATGATTGTCTGACTGACCCCATCTATTATTTCTTCCAGGTTATTTGAATGTTTCTTACTTAGCCCTTGTACTTTCTAAAATTCAAATTATTTATATTGGACATTTGTTTTGGCAATAAAGCTTCATTAAGAGAAGAGATTACAGCAAGAAAAAAGTACAATGATAAAAAGTAGTGGTCTATAAACCCAAGTTCAGTTCAAAGAGATTCCCTATGCACACAAATGAGACAAGGAGCTGCTGATTGAGTTGCCAAATTTACTGCAAGATAAACCGAGACCGAGTTGTTCTGATACGACTGAATTGGTTAATGATCAACCAAAGAAGAGAATTTGCTGCAAATTTTCTAAGCCATGATATCTAGGTATGTTTAATTAGTTCCAGTTGTTAATATATTAGAAACTATATTTTACTTGACTGAAGCATAACTGGTCTCTTTTTTCATCACTTGTTAGAAGAATAAGACTTGCAGAACAGGAAATGACCATCAGAATGCTGTTGTTACCAACCATGGATTCAGCTATCTCAGGTTCCCATTTATGTTAGAAATTTGCACTGATTTTGACTTCTCTTTGTTGCTTGTTTGAGCATTTTTCTTCATAAATTGTTCTAAAAAAGTGATGACTTGCCGTGACATCTTTAGTAAATGTTAGATTAGATTTCATTTTGTTTTAAAGTTTGTGGTTGTTTAAAGGACTTTGAAGTGAAACACACTCTATAAACACTTAAAAACCTCCCTCTATTAAATGCAGCTTAATGAAGGAATCCTTTCAGCTTTTTAATCTTCATTCTCATCGTTGCCGATTGAAACGCGTCGTTTCGAACAGTTTGGACAGCGTATTTGTTTCCCTGAGAAAAAGAAGAAAAGTTCACTAGTGTGGACAATTTAATCTAGTTGTTGAAGTGTCTTGTTTGTTATTTGTCATTACATTAGGACCAGATGTGCTTCTGGTGTGGACCATTTTAAGCCATTGTTGGATGTTGGATGGGGTTGTGCAGAGAAAATGGAAATGTCTTGTACACTGGTTGCTTGCCAATTTCTGTTTTGTCGGCACGATGCAAAGCATTGGTATTAGAGCAAAAATTTTTAATGCATGGGTTGTTTAATTTTTTTATATTTACGCTATAAAATTTAAAATTTTAATTTTTAATCCTAAATTTTAAGAATTAAATTTTATACTCTGATTTAAAATTTAAAGTCGTTTACTCTAAATTCTAACAAAATTAATTCTCTATAAAAAACTCATCGAATTTAACTTTTTTATGGTGGTCGTATTGACCATCGGTGCCTTTTAACAGTCAAGGATAAAAGAACACGTGTCACTCTTTAAATATATCACGTCATTAAATTATATTTTTAAAAACATATAAAAAGAAGATTTATTTTCTTCAATAGATTACAATCTCATTATATTTCCATAGCCTCCATAAACCGACACTTTTTATGAGATGAGTTATTTTCGTTACGTTATTTACGAGATCAATCAAATAAATATATTTATTTAATTATTTTTATTTTATTTTTTATCAAGTAAATTTTTATTGATATTTATTATAAATTAAATTTTTTAAAAAAATTATCAATAAAAATTTATTTGATAAAAAAGATGAGATAAAAAATTAATTATCTATATATACTTGATTGGTTGATTTATAAAAAAAATGACTCATGATATAATTTTTTATGCTGACAAATAATTTTATCAAAACTCAAATACAAATATTTAAAATAATTACGAACATATATTAATATATTAGAATCCATCTAATGGTCTAAATTAAAAAAATAAATAACAAAATAACAAAATAAAAGAAAAAAATTAAATATAATACAAGAAAAAAAGAAAACATGTAACAATAACAAAATAAAAAATCCATTATTTTTATTTTAACAAAAAAATAAAAAAATTCCCAAACCAACATTTTTTTTAGTAGTTCCTTTCAAACCAACAGTGAAGTGATGATAGGATAATATATTAAAACAAATTAATATTTAAAACCAAAATCTTCACTAAACCTCAACCTCAGCCCTCAACTTAAAGTTCAAGTGGCAGATTAAATAATTTTCTTTTTTTTTTAAAAAAATAATATTAAATTTTGAAATATATAAGATTGGTTGTTGAGCTTAGTATTAAAGTATATCTTTGGCTTCACTGTTTAAGGTTGTTGTCTTGTCTAATTGGATTTGAAGTACTTGTCTAATCCATAAGAAAAAAAAAGAAAAATATTATTTATTTTAAGTTACATATTTTATTAGTGAAATTAATAAAATAATATATGTATAGATATAATTAAAATTTACGGTGAAAATTAAAAAAATTTATAATTATTTTAAGACTTCATACATTTTTAAATTTAAATAATTATATGATAATTTGTTAAATTATTATAAAATATGTAATAATAATAGTTTGATAAAATTTGAAGATCATTTTTAATAGTTTAATAAAATTTAATGATTATTATAGAATAATTCAATAAATTATTGATAATTTATAATTTTTAAAAGTTAGGTGATTAAAACAATCATTTGAACAAGGTTTAGAGGTCTCTGGTGTACTTTACCCTATAAAATATTAATAATTTAATAATATGAAAAGGACAGGGCCCCACTTTGCACTTTTTCTCAGCTGATGTCATCACACTGCATAATATACAACACCCACCAATTTCTATCTCAGTATCTCTCACTTGCAGAAACTGAAAGCACAGAGAAAAATTAAGAAGAAAATTAAAAGAAAATCATATAGAGGATAGACGGATGAGAAATGCTGGAAACCTCGTTGTTTTAGGGTTTCTCGTGATTATTATTTTAGAATCTTTTAATTTTGAATGTTACAGCTGGTAAACGATCCTGTCTTCTTACTGTTGTTTCTTCGATTCTGAAGGTAAATTTCTTATTTTCTTTTATTTTGGTTCTTAATTTGATTTTACGTTCTGGGTATTTTCCTTTTCTTCACTTAATTTAGTTTTGTATCTGGGTTTTTTGATTTGCGCTTGTTTGGGTAAGTATTTCTGGGTTGCTTGGTTTGTTAGTTGATACTCTGTTTTTCTGCTTTAGCTGTTTATTTTGATTATGGAGATAAGATCTTTGGATTAAAGTTCAGTATTTTACTTTGATTTATGTTAAATCTTTTAGCTTTTTTTGGATGTTAAATTGTTTTGTTTTATATGTTTTGAAATTGAATTATTGCTTATAATTCTCTTCTCGGAATGCTTATTCTTCTGCTGCTAGTTCCTTTTTATTTTTATTTTTGTTCTCTATATTTTCTTTTATTATATTTCACTGTTTTAGCCGTCATAGATGGCTCTAAATTTGATGAGTTTATTTAGTAAGACTAGAAATTTAAAGTTTATTTTAGAATTTAGGTTAAAAGCCGGTGAAGTTAGTAAAACGAAATCTACGAATGACTATTTGGGAGGAAAACGCCACTTGTTCTTATTTTTAAAATATTTTTTCAAAATCTCTGGGGATAAGGTCATTTGTATAAATGATAATTTAATTTTAGATTTGATAATCTCCAAAATTTTCCCATTTTCTGTTATATTATACCTACTGTTATGAGTGTGTGTTTTGGAGATTTCCTTATTCTCTTGTTGACATTGATTTTGCGGTGCTTAAAACTGTTTACTTTTTTAGCTGTGTTCATAACATTAGAGAGACTTTTACCCTTGATTAGTGCTGATCACATGAAGTCTTAGTCTTCTATGATTAAAGTGTTTTCTGGAATTTTGACCCTGAGCTGTATCATTATTGTATGAGCAGTAGGAATTAAGCAACCTAACTTATAATTCCAGTTTTCTCATTGATTAGCTTGCTTTTACTTTAGACATGTACTGAGTTCTCTTGTAACATCTAACCTTTTTTTTACCTTTGACGGCTATTGAAGTGTGAGGAGAAATAGTGGAGTCTATGATCATCTCAGAAGCGACTTGATCTGGTTGATATATTGTTTGCACACAGTTTCTAGCTCTTGTTAGGAGCAGTGTGATTGAAATGGGTTACATTTGTGATTTCTGTGGGGAGCAACCATCAGTAGTATATTGCCCGTCTGATGCTGCCTGTTTATGTTTGTCTTGCGATCACAATGTCCATTCTGCTAATGCACTGTCGAAACGCCATTTGAGAACATTGTTGTGTGAAAGATGCAATTCACGACCTGCTTTTGTTAGATGTGCTGAAGAAAGGGTATCCCTCTGTCAGAATTGTGATTTGATGGGTCACGGTACCTCTACCACTAATTTGGCACATAAAAGGCAAACGGTTAATTCTTATTCTGGTTGCCCATCATCAGACGAACTTTCTTCGTTATTGTCGTTTTTCTCACAATCCCCTTCAGTAGTTGAATCTACATGTGAGCAGGAATTAGGGAAAATGAGCATCACTGAGAACATAGAGAGGAGTTCAGGGTGTCTTATTGAAAATACCATCAGTGAAAATGATACTGGTGTTGCTGTAGTTAATCATGATCACAATGTGGATAGAGAAAGTGCTTGGGGTGGATCATCAATTCCTGAATTCGGATCTGCACCACAATTTCTTGATCAGCCAGCTGGAACAACAGATACATTGTTAATGAAGGTAAATGACGGTTTTGCAATATTCGTCTTTAAAGAATTTAGATAAACTGTTTTGAGGTACTAGCCCTTGCTACTTGCTACCTTAGTCCCAAGGGGTAATGCCATGATAATAAAGAACTACGGTGAGCGCTTAGTGAAAATGAGTTTAAATTTGCATATGCATTCTAAAATCTGCATTGTTTTTAATTGAGTAAAAAGGGGAGTGTGAAGGTGATAGAAAACAATAAACTGAAAGCTGGCTGAGGTCGACTCATCGTTGAAAGTTATCAACATTTTATTTTAATCATAAAAGATTATTAGAATAATCATCGTGAAAACGTCATCATTTATTTGACTATTAGTAGACAATATGTTCGTTTTGGGAACTTTGGCTAATTCTTCCCTTGTTAATTTTCAGGCTTCTTTCCCACAAATAAATTATCCTGGAGTTTGTGAAGAAAATTTGTATGATGACCTCAATATGGATGAAATTGATTTGAACCTTGAAAAATATGAAACACTCTTTGGGGAAGCTCTCAATCATTCAGAAGAACTTTTTGAGAATGGAGGAATTGATAGCTTATTTGGGATGAAGGACATGTCTGCTACTGATTCCAACTGTCAGGGTGGAGTGCCTGCTGAGGTTCTCATCCTTTTCGTCTTGCTTTATGGTATCTGTGTCATCTTTTTTCTGATAGTAATATTACCATTTTTCTAAATGTTATGCTTTTGTTTCCTGGTATTCTTAAATATTTTAGCTATTAGTTTTCCCATTCTGTTACTCGGAGTTTATGGCATAGGTATTAATTTCATTAATGAACTTGATTTTCAGACATGCTTTGTCCGAAATGAAGTTTTCTTTCTATTTGTTTATCTTCATTTTGAATAGCCACCAAAAGAACATATGAAATCAATAACGTTGAGTTTCAGATATGACCAATGTACCAAAAGGAAGTTTAATGCCCTTCAATTTTCAGGGGTAGGATTCCTCAAGTTTGCAAGTATATTGAGTACTTTGCCTTTCAACATCGCCTGGAATCTGATTATTACTAAATCAAAATTTTTCTTGTAAATTATGCATGTGTCAAATGTTTGCTTCCAAAATTGCAGCTTTAATCTTCTTGAACATTACATTTTTGTTTTACCTTCCTTAGGAATCTTACTGTTAAGGAATCGTCCCATGATGTGAACCCCTGAGAAATTAAAGTTTCTATTTGGCAAATGTTCTTATGGTTGGATTCAATATTCTTTTCCAGGGCTCATCTCATGGATTGGTGAATGCCATCCAGCCAGTATGCAGCAATGCAGCATCTGCTGATTCTATATTGAGCTGTAAAACCGATTCAATTTTGTATTTTACGGCAAGGCAGGACCATTCAAGCTTCTCCTTTTCTGGTCTTACCGGAGAGAGTACCGGAGGAGATTACCAAGATTGTGGAGCTTCATCAATGCTTCTCATCGGAGAGCCCTCTTGGTGTCCTCCATCTGCTGATGGCCCCCTCCCATCGGCTACTCGAAATGATGCTGTCATGCGCTACAAGGAAAAGAAGACACGGAAGTAAGTATATGCCAATAACTTGTATCTCAGTATTGTAATCTATGCCTCTTAGTAACTAATCCTTCCATTGGAGGAATCTAGTCTTGTTTGTGATCATCATTTATATGTTCAACGCCATTTTTGTCTCATGATAGGTTTGAAAAGCGAGTAAGATATGCCTCTCGCAAAGAAAGGGCTGATGTGAGAAAGCGCGTGAAAGGACGCTTTGTCAAAGCTGGCGATGCCTATGATTATGATCCGCTGAACCCAACTCGAAGCTGCTGAGACTACAACCTTTTAACCATGCTTAGAACATGGCAAGAACCACCGGATGCTAGTTGGATACAGAAAATACCATGAATAAATTCGCTGGCCCTGGTTGTCCATCACCATAAAAGAACCAGGAATTGTGGCGGCAATCGGCATCATTCGCATTGATCGCCTTTGCTGCCATATTACGATCAAGCAAGTTCACCTGCTCAAATTCTTTTGTTTTTCTAGGATGGAAATGAAAATGTTTCCGTATCCTCCAAGCCATATAGACAAGTAGATATACCTTCATCTGTTCTGTTGCTGCTGTTGCTATTGCCATTGCCATTGACACAACATGTCTCATGCTTGCTCGACTAAAGTCTTGGCATGTGACACCATGACATGCTAAGAAGTCCAAATTGGCACTGTCAAGTGTCATGCAAATGAGCCTACAACTGTAATTTTGCCTCTTTTTTTAAATGTTTATTATCCTAATGACGTGTATAGCCAATGCCATAGATTATTGCAGTTGAGAGACAAGAACCATGCAATTGTAATATTTTTGTCGTCTGGTGTGCATCATAGCTTTAATCCTGTGCACTTTGGGATGAAATTGTGTCATTTATACAAATTACTTAAATTTAGTGTACAATATTTAAGTAAAAATTCTATATATCTTAAATTGCAATTTGTAAAATCTAGCTGAAACCTTTCTTAAATTTACTATGGGATGATTGTGGGGTTTAAGGAATACTGAGAAATTTGAGGGTGTTTTGGGAAAGCAAAGTACTTTGTTGGCTAAAGTTTCTAGCTTGGATTAAAGTTTAGAACTTTGAAGAGTTTTGTGGTAAATAGGGTGGAAATCGTCTATTTTTTTTTCTTATGTCTTCTTTTATATCTCGTTTCAAATTAGAGAGTTAAGGAAATAGGGTTGGTTCAAAGTTAGGGGTTATGGTTAGGGTTTAGGAAATTAGGGGTAGGGTGTATTATCTAGAGTGTAGGATTTAGGGTATAGGAAATAGAAAATAAGGGTTAAAGTTTAAAATTTAGTTTTTTTAAAAATTTATAACAGAAGGCATAAATAAAGACATAATAAAGAAACAAGAGATTTTTATCCGTAATAAAAGAAACTGCTACAGACGAGGACGATGAAAGCAGACATTGTGAGAAACAAAATTTAAAGAAAAAAAAAGGCTTTACATAAAACTGAAAAAAAGGACGATTCTTCTTACAAACAATCCTTAAAATGTGAATTTAGATATTTCAAAACCCATGATAGAGTATCAGAAGATAGGGGAGCAAAGTGTAAATAGTCATAAAATAGAGAATAAAGTCTAAATAAAATGAAATTTGGAGGTCTAAATAGAGAAATACCCCTACATATTAATACAAAGAATAGGGGATAGCTATGTAATAACTTCGCATTATATTTTATAACTTATATTTTATTTAAATATTTTATGATTTGAGATAAGTAATAAAATTTAATTTGAGTTAAATTGTATAATTTGAGTTTTTATTTTAAACTAATTATTTTTAATCTAAATAATTTTCTATAATTATATATGATAAATATATATTTATTCACATACCATATACGTATGTCAAATAAAATTAAAAGATTTGAGTCAAACTTAAAAATTAATATATGAATTACTAAAAATTTTAAGTTCTTCGTTAATGATTCAAACTTCATTTTAAAAAAATTCAAACCAAATTTATAAAATTATAATTCAAATCAAATCAAATTATTATTTTTATATAAAATCAAATTTAAATATTTCTAAATTAAATCGAGTTTTATTCCGTCCGAAAATGAATCCAAACATAAATAATAGGAAATTGAATCAAAACATTTGGACACGCACTCCTACAATATTGAGACAGAAAACACCCAAATTCTCGGTCAAACTAACCAACAACAATTACGTGTTTCCTCCAAAACATATTGGCAATTGAGTTTCTGTTCTGTTCATCCGGTTTCTAAAACAGGGAACTCTTCATTTTAATCAACATAGTTAAACATAGTATCTTAAATTTCTGACAGAAAACATATCTCCTAGGTATTATTAAATTTATCCTCAAATTCTGCTCTTGATCTGGTCTTGTTTTGTAGATATGACAGAAGAAAGATGGAAGAGAAGCATTGAACTTGCATGGTTAGCCATGGGGTTTTTTCTATGGAGCTTAAAAGTGGCACAAGGGGTGAGATTCGTGATAGACAGAGAAGAATGTATATCCCATGATGTCAAGTACGAGGGTGACACGGTTCATGTCTCTTTCGTTGTAATTAAGGCTGATGCACCTTGGCATTATAACAACGAAGGCATCGATCTTGTGGTATGGACATAACCCTTCTCTTTTTCTTCGTTTTTACGGATTCGAGTTGATTGGTTACCAGTTTTGTATTGATATTCTGAAAGTTTTGTAAAAGCCTAGTTAAGATGGTTGTTATCATTGTCGAACCGTGTCGGTTAGGTGTCGTGATCGAACATGGAGAGTCACGATTCTTACACGGGACCGGTCAAATGGTGATGAGTTGCAGCAGTTTTCTTTGCTTTTTTCAATATTGTGCAAATGTTAAAACTGTCAAATATGTTGTGATGAGCAGATAAGGGGACCAACAGGGGACCAGATTCATGATTTTCGTAACAAAATAAGCGACAAGTACGAGTTCGTTGTCCACAAGAAAGGGGTTTACAGTTTCTGCTTTACTAACAAATCTCCATACCATGAAACCATCGATTTCGATATTCAAGTCGGACATTTTACGTACAGTCATCAGCATGCAAAAGATGGTGAGTTTAATCCTTTAGTGTTTTTCCTCAAAATAGGGAACTGATTATCTGTTTCAATGATGTTTGCAGAGCATATTGACCCTTTGATGGAGCAGATAACAAGGTTGGAGGAAGCTCTTTACAACATCCAATTCGAACAGCATTGGATCGAGGCTCAGACCGATCGACAGGCAATAGGTATTAGCTTAAGTGTGTGTTTGAATTCTTCTTTCTTCTTTAAAACACTTGTATATGGCTATACAATGTGTGCAGTGAATGATAGCTTGGGACGACGAGCACTTCACAAGGCGATGTTCGAATCGGTTGCACTTATTGCAGCAAGTGTCCTTCAAGTTTTCCTTTTGAAACGGATGTTTGAACGGAAGCTTGGAACATCCAGAGTGTAATGATTCTTATAATGTTTGCTTTCAAATGGGGTATCTCGTTGGATTTCTTGCATCGCAAGCTACAACTGTATCGAATCGTTCTTTAACCGTAACTTGTTTTGTACTTTCTGTTACTACCAGCACCATCTTTTTTCAGTGCTAAATTATTGTATTTAGTCTCAGTGTAAACATCAATAATTCATTCACCATTGAAATTTCAGAAATACTTGTGCCTGTTACATCTTTTATTTATGGAAAACCTTACCAGTGCTGCAGTGCAATGCAGTGCAGGCCAAGGTTTAAGTTTCCTCGATTCGGAAGTGAGTATATGATACGATACGTGTTCGTGTCGACCGGAAACTAGATCGGAAAAAACGAGGGATTCCATTTAATGAAACAGTCACTAGAAAGAACAGAAAATGTGAATCGAGAAAACATTATATCTGTTATATTGATATCATAAGAATGTGCAAACAACAAAGAATCACATCAAACTGAAACCAAGAGTCTGCAATCCAATCCCAGATCACAATAAACTAAGCTCGAACCGGCAATTAAACAAGATAAATGCATTCCGAAATCCGAATATATTGCTCGGGTCTTCTGTTTCATTCGGAAGGGGTCTCGGAAGTCGGAACCTCGTAGCACTGTAACAGCCACCTCATTCATCTTTAGCTTGTACACAGCACAGCCATATTTTCTTCAGCATTTCACACCATCAAACCAAATACCATACGAAATTAACAATAGCTACCTTCTACCCCAAATATTGTCTTTCTTTCCGATTCCGATACATATCCGATACGAGTATGCTTAATTTCCTTTTATCCATCTTAATGCCAAATAAGAAAACATGATAAGGCATAATCAGGATTACTACTTACAGGAGAAGATTTTCCAGGAGTAGGCTCTTGCTTGGGCGTAGCGGCATTCGTCAATCGTCACCTGTAATTCGACCTTGCCGCCTGCTTTTTTCTCGTTCTAGCCTTGTTGAAGATCACTGTAAATCCCTCGGCTGTTGAAGGGTTGTTTACATCCCATTCACCGAACTTCGGCAATGCTCCACCCTTCTCCTGTGTGACATAACAGCTAATTCATACATTCGGGAAAATGATTGCAGAAAAGACATTAGCAAATACAGAAATACAAATCACTACAGAGGATAAATTTCTATCAAATTTCCTTTGAATGTCTGAGATTTGAGAATTTTAATCATCCAAAACGAGAGACAATAACAAAATAACAATAAAACATAGAATTTTAAATATGGAAAACAAGGAATATAATAGGAATGGTAAGAAATTCATTTGAAAAAAATATATATATTAATTAGAAACATTGTGGATCAATTAATACGATCTTAATGAAGAGAAAATGTGAAGGAAAAAGGGAAAGAAAAGTGTTACCGCCATGATCTTGTTATAAGATTAGAATGCAGAGAGAGAGAGAGAGAACGAGAGTGACTCTGGTTTTTTGTCACCTCCTATTCCTTTTCTGTTTGATGAGAGTTTTTTTTAATATAATTATATTTATTTTAAAATTTACGTTCGAAATTTATGATTTTTTAGTAGTATTATTTTTAAAATTTAAGTTGGAGTTTTTTTTTCTCGAAAAAACAATATGTTTTGTAGGCATACAATACTAATGGTGCAATAACTATTTTTTTATTATGTTTTTTATGCCCCACTTTAAAATAATGAGTTTAAAATATAATAAAAATTATTTAATTATAGGTAAAGTTACATTTAGATAACTTAATTATTAAAAGTTATGTTTAGATCAATTAATTATGGGTAAAGTATAATTGGCTACCCAATTAATAAATGTTATATTTAAATCACTCAATTATATATAAGGTTACATTTGAGTCACTCTTCATATTTGAAAAAAAGTTTATCTATTCGTGTATTAGATTAATTAATGATTCCGAATGAAGTACTCTAATGTTAACAAGGGTATACAAATGATTTTAAAAAATATCAAATTGATGTACTTTTTCAAATATGAAGGATAATAGGGTTTAAGGTTTAGAGTAATCCAAATATAATCTTTCTTATAATTGAGTGACCCAAATGTAACTTTTAATAATTGGATAACCCAAATGTAACCTTACAATAAATGAATCACCCAAATATAATTTTCAATAATTAGATGACCCAAATATAACAATACCCATAATTAAGTGACATTTATTGCAATTTATCTTAAAATTATAGTCTAAGGTTAGTAGTTGTGGTTAGAGTTTAGGGAATAAGAGGTAAGGTATATTTTTTAGGGTTTATAATATAAAAATTAAAATTAAGTTTTACGATTTAAATTCTAAATATATTTTAGTGTGAGACATAAAAAAAATATTAAAGAGATAAAAAGTTATTATTAACGCTAATTATTTGATAGATTTTAAGTATATACTAATAATTTTTATTTTTCGGACACAAAAAAAGTTAGGGTCTTGTATATATGAATATGAATCGATTTCGGTGTGGATCGTGACTTTTATAAAAATTTATTCGTAGATTAATTAATTTAAATTTATAAATAAAATTTCTTTATTACTAAATATATCATCACACCGAGCAACATCACGGTGTTACGGTCTCTATCTCTTTCAATATTTAGCTTGGAAAGGAGTAGACATCGGGCGGCAACCGTGGCTTCGCCACCGCAAGCAGCGGTTGAGCCAGAAATGGAACACCCTTCCCTTGCTTAAGATCAATACTTCCCTGATTACCCGGAATTCTCCAATCGAAACCATGTAAAAGCCTCGCAAACATCATGGTAGTCATCGAACTTCCAAGCACCACCCCGGAGCACCCTCTCCTCCCTCTACTGAATGAGAAGAATCGCAACTCTGGCTCTGCAAGCAACAATTCTTTGCCTCCATTACAATCATGGAGGTGACGTTCTGGCTTGAACTCATTCGGCTCATCCCAAACTTTAGGGTTCCGACCAACCCCAAAACGGCTAAGTATCACATGACTACCCTTGGGGATGAAGTAACCGGCGACGGTCGTACCGGTCATAGACACGTGAGGAGGGTTGAACGGCGATATAGGATGAAGTCTGAAGGCTTCTCTAGCGCAGGCCTTCACGTAGTTCAGTCGAGGAAAATCATGTTCTTGAACTAACCTATCTTTCCCAACAACGTTATCTAATTCATCCATGGCCTTTTGAAACGTCTCTGGTTTATTCAACATCTCAGCAAATGCCCATTCCAAGGCATTTGATGGATTATCCACTGCTGCAACATTAATCTCCTGAAAATTAACAAGATTATATCAATATATAATCAAATGATTTGTTATTATAATGTTTTTATTTATATCTTGGCGTACGTTGATTTGAGCTTTGATCTCGTTCATGGACAGTACAGGTGAACCGTTGTCGTCTGTCAATGAAATCAAAACATCAAGCAAGTCTTGGGGTTCATCTTTCTTGCCATCTCTCCATTGTTGAATCCTGTCTTCAATTATGGGGTCTTGGTACTTCTTCATAACCCTAGTTGCATGCTCCACGATTTTCTCATGTCCCTCTAAGTCAAGACCTCTCAGAAACGGAAGGTAATCGGATATACAAAAGGAATAAAGATGGATGACAAAAGCGAAGATGGCTTCGACATATTCTTCTTCCTCAAAACCAGGTCCACCGTCTGGTTTTCCTTCTCCGAAGTATCTCTGATTAAATATCATCTTCCTCGTTACATTGCTGCAATAGTGTTGAGCATTGAGTCTTAAGTTCACAAGGCCACCTTGGTCGGAATCTTTGCATTGGTTATGCACGTAACGAACGAGGTTATCAGCTTCTTCAACTCTTTTCTCATAAAGCCATTGAAGTCTGCTCTTCGAAAGCACCTCGCTAACCATGATTCTCTTCATTTTCTTCCATTGATCTCCAAAGGGTGAAAAGATTGTAGTTAAGTGCCCTTCTGAAAGGACATCAGTGGCCATGGTCAGTGGTCTTGAAGCAAAAACAGCATCCTGTTTTTGCAAGAATTCCCGACAGATTTCAGGACATGTAACGGGAATTACATGAACGTTTCCTAGTCGAATACAAGCAATCTCGGTGTTCATTTCTTTCATGAAACTGTGTATCCAATGAGACACCGACGTTGTCTTCTTGGATATGATAAATTGAGGGAGGTTTCCCAGAATAGGCCAAGGCTTAGGTCCGGGCGGAACCGAAGGTTGCCTAGCCTTATGGACTTTACCATGCCATTGGGATTTGAAGAGGTAACAGAAGCATGCAAAGGTGATGAAAACAAGAAAGGTAAGAAAGCTTGGCATAGCTTGTGATAGATTTCCATGGCAATAGGGAAATGAAGTTGTGCCATCCATAATTGATTGCCATGGCTATTTATAAACATTCATCGTAGTTGAATCTCTTTAAAAGATTGTATATTTAGAGAAATTATTATACGGTCTCAGCTCATCACGTCATTTATGGTCTCATTTAATAAAATCAATTCAGTTAATGAACGTAATAAAAAGGTAAAGATTCACTATGAAAAAAAAGAACGAAAATTCACTTTAAAAAATAAGATAAAAATTATTATTCGATGAACTATAAATAATACGATAAACTAAAACTATCCGATATTTTTTCGTTTATAAGGGTCAAGGTGTGATATTTTAATAAATTAAAAGGTAAAGTAGAAAACCATACTTTAAGTATGAATGAGAAATTTGTTCGAGAAAAAGATAGTATGAATAAGGAAATGGAAAAGAAGTAGCGGTGGTGTCAAGCAAATAAGAAAACCACCGAGTGGTAACGTAGTTGGGGCAGCTTGCATGTTCTTTCTAGGCGTTAATATCCGATTGAGTCGAGTTAAAAAGTATTGAATTAATTAATTTAACAGTTATTATTTTATAAATTAAATTTTATCTAAAACTTTTTCGAGTTAATTAGAGTTTATAAAATTCAATTTGAGTTAAATCTAATTAAATCAAGTTGTTTGAATATCTGTTCAAATTTAATTGTAAATATTTATAATATTATGATACCAATTAGTTCTAATTAAATGATTTTCTCTATATATACAATATATATTCATATATTTTTTTCATATATATGTGTGTGATAAGATCTGTTTACACACCATAAAACCTTTTAAGTTTTATAATTTTTAGGATCATTAGATGGATGAAATGAATGACTAAATTAATAATAGGTTATGTAAAAATTATCACCGTAAAAAAATTACAAGTTAATATCATTTATTCATTCATTCAACGACCTAAAAAATATGCAAGTTTTACTTTGTAAGTGAATTCTAACTCTCTCAGATAGAATTGAGACAATTCAAATTTAAAGATAATATACTATTTATCAAAAATTTTAAATTAATTTATTTTTATTTATATAATTCAAATTTTATTTATTTTTTCTGAAATTCTATACTCCTACTCTTACTCCACTAAAATAAATTTTTTCAATCAATCAATGAATTTCTTTTTTGATTTTATTATGGTTCACTGAAAATGGTCAATTCACTTTTTCACTAACTTTTTTATTTCATGTTACAGAGCAACGTATAAGATTTTAATCTTTGTATTCATAGTTGATTTAACTTAGAAATAGGTGCTTATAGATATATTAACATTAATGTTTAATGTTTTTTGACTGAAATACGTATTTAAAGTTTTATTCTATTAGTATTTTAAGTACCATCATTAAAAAATTGACTTAACTCAGAAATATATGCTCAAATTATATTATTTTCCTAAGATAAATGCTTAATGATTTTTTAGTTAAAATAGGTGTCTAAAGTTTTATTTCGTTAGTGTTTTAAGGTAATACCATTAAAAAAAACTACCACCTCAATCATAATTTATCATGTGTCTCTTTTAATTTTTATAAATAAACTTGAAAAAAGAAAATTAATTTTAAAAAAGTGTAAAAAATCTCAAAATTGACAAAATTTTCATCATCAATAATCTTGTTGGATTTTGTCGTTGCTTGAATCACTCATCGTCGAGAATCGACAAAAGATATTGCAATCGAAAGTTGAATGATTAGAGCCTTTCGCGTTCATTGTTTGACATCTTATTGAAATCTGTAAAGAAACGTATACTGGTTCTTTATTCCAATATGAACAAACTTTGTACATGTGCTTTATTTATACAATGATTGGTTCTCAAGAAAGTTCAAGAAGATTACTAACAACCTATCTAACCAATTCAACAAGAAACGTTTTAAACCAACTTCCATAAAGCTTCTCAACACTCCCCCTCAAGTTGGAAGCTGAAACACATTCTTTACTTCCAACTTTCTCAACAAATACTCATGCTGCTGTATGCCTAAGGGTTTTGTAAGTATGTCTGTCAACTGCTCAGAACTAGAGACGAACTCAGTTTGTATTAATCCCTCTTGTATCTTGTCTCTCACAAAGTGACAATCAACCTCTATATGTTTCGTTCTTTCATGAAAAATCGGGTTAGCGGCTATCTGCAAAGCTGCTTTGCTGTCGCTGAACACCTTGACTGCACCTAGTTCTCTTTTAGGATCAATCTCTTTTAGCAATCCAGTAAGCCAAACAATTTCCGCAGTAATCACGACCATGCTCCTATATTCCGCTTCTGCAGATGACCTAGCAACAGTTTGTTGCTTCTTGGACTTCCAGGAGACTAAGGAATCTCCTAGCTTGACGCAGAAACCCGTCACTGATCTCTTTGATAACGGACACGCTGCCCAGTCAGAATCGCAAAATCCTATGAGCTTATAGTCTCCTGAAGATTTCAACAATATACCTTGTCCAGGGCTCATCTTTATATATCTAACTATACGAACTGCTGCTTCAAGGTGTGACTCCTTTGGATGCTGCATAAACTGGCTCAGATGATGCACAACGAATGTAATGTCAGGCCGAGTGTGTGTGAGGTAGATCAGCCTCCCAATTAGCCTATGAAATAATGTTTCATCTGCCAATAGTGCATCCTCAGTTTCTTTTTTATGTTCCTTGTCAAACTCGACTGAAGTAAGCTTCACATTTAGTTCCAAAGGAGTTGAGGCTGACTTTGCTCCCCCTAGTCCAGTTTCCTCAATAAGTTCCATGGCATACTTCCTTTGGTTTAAAACGATTCCTTCTTTGGATCTTAAGACCTCAAAACCCAAAAAATATTTGCGCTCACCTAGGTCTTTCATTTTAAAGTTTTGATTTAAAATATTTTTCAACTCTTCAATCAGCTTAACACTGCTGCCAGTGATGAGCAGATCGTCCACATAAATCAACATCAGTACCATCGAATTACCTTCCCTCTTAGTGAACAATGAGTAATCAAATTTACTTTGTAAGTAACCAACAGCCAATAATGCCTCAGTTAACTTCAAGTTCCACTGTCTAGAAGCTTGTTTGAGGCCATACAGTGATTTGTGCAGTCGACATGCATGGTTCTCCCCCTCACTATCAAATCCTGGAGGCATAGTCATGTAAACTTCTTCAACAAGATCTCCTTGCAAGAAAGCATTGTAAACATCCATTTGATGTAAAGACCATCCAAACATTGCATCAAGAGCTAAGACAGTCCTGACAGTCACAAGTTTAGCCACAGGAGCAAAAGTTTCTGTGTAATCGACACCCTCCTGCTGGCTATATCTCTTTGCAACCAAGCGTGCTTTGTACCGTTCTACAGCACCAGAAGCATGGTATTTAACCCTATAGACCCATTTACAACCAATGAGAGTCTTGCCAGAGGGCAAAGGAACAACTGACCATGTGTGATTGGTTTCTAAATCCTGAATCTCCTCATTCATGGCTTGCACCCAACGAGGATCATGTTTGGTTTCTTCAAAGGTTTTAGGTTCAAAATGATTGGAAGTGGATGAGAGAAAAGACTGAGTTTTAGGAGGAAGATGAGAGTAGTTAATGAAATCAGAAATAGGATATAAAGTTGAAGAATGACATGAAGGACGTTGAATAGCATAGTCATTCAACCAGCTGGGAGGTTTCGAAACTCTAGTGGTTCTTCTTACTTGAGGTGGCAGTGGAATTGACTCATTAGAAGGAACATTAGGAGGAACAAAATGACTTGGAGAACCAGGAGGTGGACTTGGATTATGAAGGACATGCTCATTAGAACTGGAGGAAGATGGACTTGGTGAAGTATGAGGTGGACTCGGAGAATAGAAGTCAGAAGCATCTTGAACAATCGAAGGAGATGGGTGATCTGTTGAGACTGGCACATGAGGATTGAGAATTAAAAAATCCTCATCAGGGATAACACTGGATTCAAGAAACAATTGTAGATCATCAGAAGGTGGTAGCTTGAAAGGAAAAATTGACTCATAAAATATAACATCACGATTCACAAACAGTGTCTTGGTTTTAAGATTGAGCAAAATATACCCTTTTTGGGTGAGAGAATACCCCAGAAAAACAGAAGGTATAGCTCGTGCAGCAAATTTATCAGAAACACAAGGCTTTGTTGCATAACACAAGCAACCAAAAATGCGCAAATGAGAGATGTCTGGAGGTTTACCAAAGAAGATTTCAAAAGGAGTCAACCAATTCAATATAGATGAAGGCATTCTATTTATAAGATAACAAGCTGTTTGAATGCATTCACCCCAAAATTTAACAGGCACCTTAGAGTGGAAAAAAAGAGAACGAGCAACCTCTAACAAATGTTTATGTTTTCTTTCAGCTACTCCATTTTGTTGTGGAGTAGCAATACAACTGCTTTGGTGAATAATTCCAAGAGAAGAAAAGTAAGTAGAGCACAATTCATTGAAGAACTCAGTCCCATTGTCAGATCGGATGGTTTTAGGATAGGTGGAAAAATGATTGTGGATGTAAGAAAAGAAGGTTTTGAGATGGAGGATTGTATCAGAATTTAGCCTCAACAGAAACACCCAAGTCATTCGAGTAAAGTCATCTACAATAGTAAGGAAAAAACGATGACCTTGATGAGAAACAACCCTGTAAGGGCCCCAAAGATCCATATGTAACAAGTCAATAGGTTTTGTAGCTCGACTAGATCGAATAGGAAAAGGTAATCGATGCTGTTTTGCTAGGGGACAAATATGACAAGTATTTTCAGACGCAATAGCCAATGAAGTAGGAAAAGTAAGTTTTTTCATTTTATTAAATGCCATATGGCCTAAACGAGCATGCCATACTTCAGATGATACAAGAAAAGGCTTACAAACAGTATTAACTAAAGTATTTGAGGTACACAAATTTGGTTCAGAAGTTGACAATACACTTGACAATGAAGTTGACTTAGGAGAGTGAAAAACATACAAGCCACCTTGTTGACTACCAATCCCCTTCATCTTTCCATTGGAGAGATCCTGCAAGATGCAAAAATCAGGATAAAAAACTACTTGACAATGAAGTTCGATGGTCAATTTAGAAATGGAAAGGAGATTGTGTTTGAACTCAGGCACATATAGGACATTGGAAAGAAGACAACCAGGAAAGAGAGACACAGATCCAACATGGGTAATAGGAGCTTGATTACCAGTAGGAAGATAGACACTACGAGGATTCAAAGCACAAGAAGTAGGAGTTATCAAACTTGAAAAATTAGAACACATATGATCAGTTGCACCAGTATCAAGGATCCAACCAGTTTTTGTTGCAGCAGAAAAACACGATATACCTGCGACATTAGCAGAAGCTGGAGGAGCAGGCTTGTGCAACAAATCCAAAAGTTGTTGATACTGAGCCTGAGTGAATACAGGCGCTGGAAGAGCAGATTGAACAACTGGAGAAATCATAGGGGTTGTTTCTGTAACAGATTCTACAGACTGAGTAACCGCAGCAGCATGAGAATCCTTTCGTTTGGTGAACTTGTAATCAGCAGGAAAACCAATAAGCCGATAACATTGATCTTTCCTATGTCCTTTCAGAAGACAATGATCGCAAATACCAGGAAATCGTCGCCGAGATTGACCAGAAACATACATTGCAGTAGACTCAGAAATGGGATCAAGAGAACTAAGATGAGTTCTTTGTGATTCTTCCTGTAAGATCATTGAAAAAGCTTTATTAACCGAAGGCAAAGGCTGCATAAGAAGTATTTAGCTTCGAACAGTAGAATACGTCTCATTGAGCCCCATCAGAAACTGAAAAAGTTGTTGTTGAAGACGCTGTTGTAGATTGGCTTGTGCAAGCGCACATTCACAAGAAGAAAACGGCACAAGTGCATTAAACTCATCCCAAAGTAGCTTCAATCTTGTGTGATAAGAAATAGATGAATCACCTTGTTGTAGCGTGGCAATCTCTCGATGAAGAAAGAAGATCCGAGAGCCATCAATCTTATTAAATCTTTCATGAAGATCTTGCCAAACTGCAGCTGCATTAGACGCAAAAACAATTCCAGCAGAAAGATCTTTTGAAACTGTATTAAGTATCCAAGACAACACCAAAGCATTGCAACGATCCCAAAGAGGCCGGAGAGGGGCATCAAAATCTGTCCGATAGCAGTCTCTATCGACGAATCCTAACTTGTTTTTTGCAAGGAGAGCAATTCGCATGGAACGACTCCATAGATTGTAGGTGTCAATCCCAGTGAGCTGATGGGAGATGAGTAGTGTCCCAGGAGTGTTTGATGGGTGAAGGAACAAGATGTGATTAGAATCAATAACTGATTCCGCCATAAGATAGAATCAAGAGGATAGAAAACAAACGCAGAGAAATGTAGAGAAAGTTGTTACAGAAATCGAAAAAGAACCAACAATGAAAACCTGGAAACTGATACCATGTAAAAAAATGTATACTGGTTCTTTATTCCAGTATGAACAAACTTTTTACATGTGCTTTATTTATACAATGATTGGTTCTCAAGAAAGTTCAAGAAGATTACTAACAACCTATCTAACCAACTCAACAAGAAACGTTTTAAACCAACTTCCATAAAGCTTCTCAACAAAATCCTTCCTGTCAATTATTGACCATGGGTGATTAGAGAAAGTCCACGGTGGCTTAAGATGATGGCGATGGTAAGGTCTGAAAATGCTATCTATGGTAGTAGTGACATCTTTTTAATTTTAAAGTTTGAGATTTTTAAAGATTTTGGGACTATTTTATGATTTTTGAAAATTTTAGAATATTATTTAAATAATTTTATTTTATTTTCTAAACTATTTTTAAAATAAAAAAGCCACATGTCAATCTATTATTGGATGATGAAATTTTTTAATAGTGTACCTTAAAATACTAACATAATAAAATTTTAGGTCTATATTTCAACCAAAAACAATATTAAACACTTATCTCAAAAAAATATATAATTTAAAAAATTATATCATGTGTCATTCCCGTCACGTTATCCATGAGACCAACTAATCAAAAGCACCCATTTAATTGTTTCCACCTTGTCTTTTTATCAAGTGAATCTTCACTAATATTTATTGTAAATTATGTTTAAATATAACTTTTATCAAATAAATATTCACTTAATAAAAAATAATATAAAAATAATTAAATTAATACTTTTAATTAATTAATATTATAAATAATATGATCAAAATAATATAATTTCTCGTATAATTTAAATACATATTTTTAAATTAAACCTTTAAAAATAATTTTTACTATAAACTGAGAATCAAATCTATCTAAATTACAATTTTTAATTAAAAGCTTCAAAGTATGCATTGTCATGTGATAACTTATTAAAATTATATGTTTTACTTTTCAAAAGTTATAATTTGTATTTTTTAAAACATATCAATTTTTTTTATATAATTAGTTTTTTCTATTAAAATTCAATATACAATATCTAACTATTAGAAATTTTCTTTACTCATAAATATTAATAAAATAATATTTAATTATTTAAGCATACTTGATCATACGTCTTGTTATATATTATACTAATTTTTTTAATCAGCTAATTGTAATTGCAGTTGTATCTGTTCTAGAGTAGCACGAGTTCTCTAGCCCAAGTAGTTAAAAAAACGGTTATTGTTTCTAAAGATCACGAATTCGAACACTAATAATACCATCAAAATATTCAATAATTCGATTTAAAAACAACTGGTGTATTCCATTTGGAATAATTAAAAGTAGTGTAAGACCATCATCCTACCCATATGATAATCTCCTTTTATTTCACCACCTTTCTTTGTGCATGTATATAATATAAATATAGTATAATTTTGCCTCAAATTGTGTACAAAGAGCTACTCTTTGTATTCTTTTTATTATTTAACTTATCTCTTCAGCATATATTTATCTTATTCGTATCTTACACACAAATCTAAGCCCATGGAATATGTACGATTGCTCTCTCCTTTTTATCAGTTTTTCAAAAAATTATATCATGATTTATTCATGTCACGTTATTTATGAGATTAACTGATTAAATATATTTATTTTATTTATCTTTTATTTTTATCTTTTTTCATCAAGTGAATCTTTAATAATATGTACTATAAATTAAATCTAAAAATAAATTTTGTTAGCATATATTGTGTCGTTGCACTGTATTTTTTCTCGGCAAATAAAAATTTATTTAATTAAAAAGGTTATAAAAATTTTAGACCTAAATTATGAGTCTTATTAAAAATCTCTCTAATCCTAAACAAATGAAAAAAGTATAACACAATTAAATATGAGTACAACAATAAAATTCAGCAATACATAGTACTTCACTAAACTTATCGTAATGCTACCAAGATGAGAAACACCTATAAATTTATGGTTCTCAAAAATAGCATAAGAAAAGAATAAAGGTGGTAGATTGACTCGATACTCGAATTGATTTTATTCGATTTGAGATTTAATATCAACTTAAATATGATATTCAAATTTTATCTGAAATTCGAAATAAATCAAATCAAATCAAAATCAAGTTGATTTTTAGTTGAACCGATATTGATCCATTTTGATTTTCAATCGAACTAAATAAATCCGAACCGATTTTTAAGTGAATCAAGTGAACTTGAATCAAAATCATCCAAACTGAAAGTAACTCAAATTGAATGCATCTTAAAATAAAAATATATTAAAAATAATAAAAGATATAATGTGAATTTTACAATTAAAAAAATATTAGCTTCAATATATTAATATTTTATTGAGTTGATCTTGATCCAACTCGAAATCAACAACTTAAAAATACTTGATCCCAAACCATCCAAAAAAAAATCATCTGAATCGATGTGACCCAATCCGATCCTCGATTCGAGTCACTTTAGATTCTTAAAATTGAATCATACCATATATTGGATATGAACTTAACCAAAATAGAATATATTCAAAATTGAACCTGATCCAAACTGAAATAACTCGAACCAAATTTAATCCGAATGACCTGTTTACCTAAGGATGATAATTTAACCCGAAACTATTGGGTCCCGACCTGACCCTAACCGACATGGGCAGTTTTTTTAATTAAAAAATTAGGTTTGGTTCGGGTTAAGGTATTGGAAATATTGGGTTGGATCGAATTTTGTGTGAAAATTTTTCGACATAATATATCTATATATTATTATTTTTTTGAATTGGATTGAGTCTAGTGTTTTTTTTATTAAAGTATCAAAATCAAATCAAAATCAAATTATAATTTTTATTATATTCAATCGAAGATAAAATATATTAGGATTAGATCAAATCAAATCAAAATCAAGACAAATATTTTAATTTTTAGTCTGAGATCGACAAAATTATAAATCCACCCTTTCGTCATTCCTACATTTACCACCTCTACATAAAAACATCCCAAAAATAGTTTTCAAAAATAACAAGAAAAAAAAAAAACAGGTCATCAATGGGTCAGTCCCACCACGTCATCCATAGGGTCAACCACTAAAAACCACCCTCATCATTATTTTTTTCCATGTCATATTTTTTAAAGTGAATCTTCACTCATATTTATTATTAATTCTTTTTAAAAATAATTTTTAAGTGAAGATTCACTTGAAAAAAATATGACATGTAAAAATTGGTGATGTAGATAATTTTTAATGATTAATCCCATGACCACCTGATGAGACTGACCCATGATATAATTTTTAATAAGCAATATCTTTCTACTTACAAACATTGACTTAAGATCTTAGCTATTTACAGTAACCTTGACTTGGACTAGATCCCAATTTCTACATAGATCATCGGCATTTCCAGTAATCAATTCAGTATTTACAATTATATGACGGACCATATATTTTTTTATTAAATTAAAAGATAATTATATTTTGAAGCTAAATATTGAGATTCGAAATGATGGATCATGTGAGAGCTAAGTTTAGAAGTCCAGGGTGATATGGATTATGTTTCACCGATGTTAAGGGAAAGATCAAGACGAGGAGAGTGATCATTTTATGGGTGGAAAGAGATGAGTTGAGTTTAGCTCTTAATATATGATTGATAATTAATTTGATTATTATTTTAGATGTTAAGTATTTTATATTAGTTTTTGAAAATAAATAAATAAACATCGTATATCGATATATACCATTAATTATATACTATTATATTTTTTTGATAAATTAAATTTTATTTATTTAAAAAATCGTCGTATAAAAACTATGTAAGATATATACCCTCAATCCACTGTATAAATGTACTCTCTAAGAAAGTTTCTATTTAAAAGTTGTGGAATTGTCTAGATTTTTTAGGTTATTATACTCAATGATCCTAGTACAAATATCATTTTTATACGAATAGAAACATCTTAAACTGTCCTCAATTGTCTCCCAAGGTTCCTGAAATTTCGCTCCTGTCATAAATAATAGTTTAGGTTAAACCAAGCTAATCGAACCAATATAACCTGCAATGTGGGTTCAGATGAACTTTCCGCCTAGTATTATCCTAGTAATTTATTTAGCACAACTAACCATGAGATAAATAAATGTCGAGGCATTGTCAAACTTCTCCACATAATCTTTATCCAGGAAATTTTGTTTCGGTTAGATCTAATAGTATCCCTTATATCTTTTAGTTTTATACTAACCTTGTAAATTTTCCATTGATAACCATTTATTCTTTAACTTCATGAGTTTCTTTCACGCTCAACTATGAGTGACCTTTACTCGCATGATCAAAACGTGTGTCCTTTTAGGGGCGGAACTTAGGGGGAGAAAAAGTGGATCCGGTCCCTTTATATTTAGTAGAGGTAAAAAAAATTAAAATATATAATTTTTAAAAAAAATTATTTTTATCTTCGCCAATCAATTTTTTTTTAAAATATATATTTTGGTCCTCTATAATAAATTTCAAGTTCCGCCCTTATATACCTCTTAAAAAATATTATTAAAATTATGAGATCTACAAAATATAATCATTTTTGAAAAAAAATAAAAAAATACTAAAATAATTAAAAATAAAATATATTTTTATCAATTATTTATCAAATATTTAACCTAGCTTTATTTTCCCCAGTATTGTTAAAGTACTACTTATAACAAAAAAAAAAATTAATTTAAAGATAAAATTGAGAAGTTTTTTAAAAACTACTTACGTTTTTTATAACCAGAAAAAACGTTTTTTTTATGGTTCTTCTTTTTCACGAGTAAAGAGAGATTTACATGCTTCTTTTGATCGAGTCTTATATCATTAAGGACGAATAACAGTGAAGTAAAGAAGGAGGGAAATAACACCGAAACGAAAAATTATTATATGAACCCGTTCCACCACCTAGGATATGGTCCCTAACCAATTAAATTAAGACACATCATTTATTTTTTTCTTATCATATTTACACATAAGTATTGTACAAATCAACCAATTTAATGTATTTGATTTAAAAAGGAAAAAAAATATTACCAAAGATATTTTGTATCATCTTTCTCTTTATTCTTTAAAAATTTTCTCAATTATTTTTTTCTTTTTTATATAGATTTGGGCTTTAGGATTTAGAGTTTAGAGTTTAGGGTTTATGTTTAGTGTTTAGGTTTAGGGTTTAGCTTTATGGTTTATGGTTTAGGGTTTATGGTTAAGGTTAGGGTTTAGGATTTATGATTAGTGTTAGGATTTAGGGTTTAGGGTTTAAGTTTAGGGTTTATGTTTAGGGTTTAGGATTAGTGTTAGGGTTAAGATTTAGGGTTTAGGGTTAGGGTTAGAGTTTAGGTTTAGAATTTAGGATTTAGGGTTAGGTTAGGATTTATGGTTTAGGGTTTAAGTTTAGGGTTTATGTTTAGGGTTTAGGATTAGTGTTAGGGTTAAGATTTAGGGTTTAGGGTTAGGGTTAGAGTTTAGGTTTAGAATTTAGGATTTAGGGTTAGGTTAGGATTTAGGGTTTAGGGTTTAAGTTTAGGGTTTATGTTTAGGGTTTAGGATTAGTGTTAGGGTTTAGATTTAGGGTTAGGGTTAGAGTTTAGGTTTAGAATTTAGGATTTAGGGTTAGGTTAAGATTTAGGGTTTTAATATTAGGGTTAGAGTTTAGGGTTAGGGTTAGGGTTTAGGCTTAGTGTTTAGGTGTTATGTTTTAGGGTTCAATGTTTAGGTTCAGGGCTTAGGAAAAAGTAATTAGAAAAAATTAAACAATAAAGAGGAAGACAACAAAAAAAATATTTAGTAATATTTGTTCCTTTTTTAAATCTTTGAAGTTAAAGTGGATGTTTTGGATGATTCCTATGTGTGAATATGATATGGAAAAAATAAATGATGTGTCTTAATTTAATTGGTTAGAGACCATATCTTAGGTGGTGGAACGGGTTCATGTAATAATCTCTCCCCCGAAACAAACAACAATGGAGAATAGTAAGTTTTTCTTTCTTTTCTTTTTCTAATTTGATTGAATATTGGTTGATGTGATTACTCATAAATCTTTTAACGATCACTAAATGTTTCCGCATTATAGCATATACATGATCATAGAGTTTAATTTCATTAATAATGTAGAGATTCATTTGTTGGTAAAATGGTCAAGCATACTCATATTATCTTATATTGTATAAGTTCGAATCTTAATATTTATTTTAATAAAAATAAAAAAGTATAATAATATATAATATTAATAGTGTTTAATAGTACATGACGTATATACCGTCTTCTACATCCTAGGAAGCCATAATTGACAATACTATTGTTTATGGTACAGAATTTCCGGATAAAAATCATCCGACCTTTGAAAACAAAGTATTTTTTTTCTAAGCGAACGTTAGTTTATAATTTATTCCGTTGGAACATCCATCCTCCACTTAAACTTTCACAAATACCACATTTTATCATTTTATTTAGTTTATAAACTACGAATGAACAATCGATAACAAACCTGCGAATATGAGATTTTAGTTTTCACAAACAAATGAAAGGAGATGGTAATCCTTCCTTTATTCCCTGTACCATTATCATATATTTAACCTGAAAGAGAGTAGACGTTGGGTGGCAACCGTGGTTTTGCCACAGCATGAAGCGGTGTAGCCAGAAAGGGAAGTCCTTTGGCTTGACTTAATTAATGGTTCCCTGATTCACAGGGATGCTCCAATCGAAACCATGCAAAAGCCTCGCAAACATCATAGTAGTCATCGAACTCCCAAGAACCACCCCGGGACACCCTCTCCTTCCTCTACTGAATGTAAAGAACCGCAATTCCGGCTCGGCAAGCACCACTTCTTCGCCTTTATCACAATCCTGAAGGTGACGTTCAGGCTTGAACTCGCATGGCTCGTCCCAAACTTTAGGGTTCCGACCTAGCCCTACTCGGCTAAGGATCACATGGCTACCCTTTGGGATGAAGTAGCCGGCCACGGTTGTATCGGACACAGATACGTGAGGAGGGCTAAATGGTGCGACGGGGTGAAGTCTAAATGCTTCTCTTGCGCATGCCTTGACGTAGTTCAGTTGTGGGAAATCAGATTCTTGTACTAACCTATCTCTTCCAACGACACAATCTAATTCTTCTTGAGCCTTTTGTAACGTCTCCGGTTTATTCAACATCTCCGCAAGTGCCCACTCTAAGTTATTTGATGGATTATCCACTGCTGCAAGATTAATCTCCTGAAAATTAACAAGATTATCGATATATGTATGTATGTACTTGATTATCACTTATCAGTATGATGGTGTGCGTATTTGTATTATGTTTTGTTCTAAACAATGAGAAAGGAAAAGAGGCGAACGCTAATTTGAGCTTTGATCTCATTCTTGGACAGTAGAGGTGCACCGTTGTCGTCAGTCATAGAAATCAAAACATCAAGCAAGTCTTGGGGTTCATCTTTCCTGCCATCTCTCCATTGTCGAATCCTGTCTTCAACTATGGGATCTTGATACTTCTCCATTACCCTAGTTGCCTGGTTCACAATTTTCTCATGCCCCTCAAGGTCCAGACCTCTCAAAAATGGTAAGTAATTAGATATACAAAAGGAATAAACATAAACAAAAAAGGTGAAAAAGGCTTGAACGTATTCTTCTCCCTCAAAACCAGGTCCACCGTCTGGTTTTCCTTCTCCGAAGTATCTCCGATTAAACACCAACTTCCTCGTCACATTGCTGCAATAGTGTCGGGCAACTAGTCTTAAGTTCACAAGGCCACCTTCTCCGGAATCTTTGCATTGGTTATGCACGTAACGCACGAGATTATCAGCTTCCTCAACTCTTTTCTCATAAAGCCATTGATGTCTGCTCTTTGAAAGCAACTCGCTAACCATGATCCTCTTCATTTTCTTCCACTGATCTCCACAGGGTGAAAAAATTGTGGTTAAGTGCCCTTTTGAAAGGACATCAGTGGCCATGGTCAGTGGTCTTGAAGCAAAAACAGCATCCTGTTTTTGCAAGAATTTCCGACTGATTTCAGGACATGTAACGGGAATTACATGAACGTTTCCTAGTCTAATACAAGCAATTTCTGTGTTCATTTCTTTCATGAAACTGTGTATCCAATGAGACACCGACGTTGTCATCTTGGATATGATAAATTGAGGGAGGTTTCCCAGAATAGGCCAAGGTTTAGGTCCCGGCGGAAGCGAAGGTTGCCTAGCCTTATGGACCTTACCTTGCCTTTGGGATTTGAAGAGGTAACAGAAGCATGCAAAAGAGATGAAAACAAGTATGATGAGAAAGTGAGTGATGAACATGGGGTAATAGATTTCCATGGGAATAGGGAAATGAAGAAGTGTCGGTATAATTGATTTCCGTGGCTATTTATACAAATTTTTATTATTTCTTTCTGAAATCTTAATAATTTGTATATAATAATTAAATTTCAATTAATATGATTAATTGTGATTATGATTTAAACGAATCTAGGGTGTGTTAAGGGTAGCTGCAGCACCTAAAATCCTTAACGAACATAAATGAACACGAACAAGCAATAATCTTTAACGAACAAACACGAACAAGAAATATTGTGTTCGTTTATGTTCGTGTTTATTCATTTGTTCGGTTAAAATTAAACGAACGCACATGAACACACCGTCGTTTATGTTCAGTCGATTTATTTACAACCCTAAAATTTTTATACATTTATTTTGTATTTTCTATTAATAATCTATTCTTGCACTACTAAATTCATGTAATTTTATACTTTTACATTATTAATATAATTTCTCGAATTTTAGGTCGTCCTTGATTTAATCGGTGGCAGCTAAATTAAATAAATCAATGGCAAACTTCATTCAAATAGCTGCTATAATGGCGGCCAAATTAAATAAATTAGCCGCAAACTTTATTTGTGTCATCTGAGCAATACATTGGATCAGGTGGGAGAATTTGTGCAAACCAAAAATATTAGGAGATTCACTACTGATAACGATATCCTTAATTTGTTGAAAAGTGATAGTGGCAAAATACGGATATAATTAGGGCCGAAAATGAGTCGAGATAGATCGCAAGTTATTCGAACTCGATTCGATCAAAACAATGATTAGAAACTGTTGAATCATGATGAGCTGGAAAACTGTTACTACAATACTAAAAACAAAAGAAAAAAAGACAACAATAAAGAATGACAAAATACCCTAAGCTGCATGCACCATGTAGCCCTAATTTTTCAATATAAATACACCTATCTTATGTAAAAGCAATCTGAATGAAATAAAAACACCATTGTTAAATGTGTGTTCAAGTTATGCTTAACATGATATCAACAGTTTCAGTAACGATCCTGGATCTTTTCTTTTCTTATTAATCTTATCTTTTTCTCGCTTTTTGGTCTCCTTAATCATGTCTCTTGGTGCAACCTCTCTAGTGGGTCTCGTGGATGATGTTTCAAATTCGGAAGAGATCTCAGAACAATCATTCTTCAACAAAAGAATCAACATCTGTCTCGATGATATCAATTTTTCATGTGAAAGCAACAAATTACTCTCATGATGCGTGGCCATGGTTTGGAGAGATATCTTGATGGCTCTATCACATCTCCTGTCAAACATATGGAGGGTGCTGATGGAGTCAAAGTTTTCAACCCTGCTTAAACTCGATTCTATAAACAAGATAGCTCCTTAGCCTCTTGGCTTCTCTCCACAGCTCAACTGGTGGGAGCTGAGACTACAACTTCTATCTAGAGCACTATTTTAGGTCTTTATTCTCAACTTTTCACCATATGTGTCATGCATCTTTACTATCGACTCCGAGCAATTAAGAAAATTGATCTCTCCATGCGTTCCTATACTATGCAAATTAAAGAGGTTTATGACTTGCTTGCCTCTTGTGGTTATCCTGTTTCAGCAGTTGAAAACATTGCTACTCTTTTAAATGGACTACCACCTGAATATGATCCTTTCGTGGCTGTTATTTCTACTATTTGAGAGCCATATACTATTGAAAGAGATGTTTCTATTCTTATTGACACAGAGTCTTGATTAATTGATCCCATTCGTATGTCTATTGACATCAATGCCCCTTATTACTCAACTTCAGGACCTAATGGCAAGCCATCTCGACAGGAAGCACCTCGATATAATAGAGGTCAGTTCAAAGATCGCCCTCGAGTTCAATGCCAATTCTTTGACAAACTTGATCATCTTGTTGATCGTTGTTGGCACATATTTGATAAAGCCTTCAAAGGTTTTTCTATTTAAGATGACATACAGTCTCCTACACAAGCCAACACTGCTTGCTTTGATTCTCCATAACAAATTGGCTATGATCCTTGTATTGCCTCACCCATCACTATTGATCTTACCTCCAGTGTTCTACCAACTGAAGAGATGCATCTTAATACTCTTCTAGCTATTGTTCCTACCTCGACAGTCACATGGACACCAGATTCGGGAGTCACACATCATATCACCAGCACCTCCAATACACTTTTTTTTCGGTTCTCCATATTATGGTAAGGAACATGTACACATTGATGATGGTTCTTCTTTACCCATTTTACAAGTAGGACATACTTTTTTTACTTACTACTATTAGGGCACTACATATCACACAACTTCTTCATGTGCCATAAATAACTAGGAACCTTCTTTCTATTTCTAAGTTCAACAAAGACAATTCAGTTTTCTTTAAATTTTATGATCAGTTTTGTCATGTGAAGGATAAACAAACAGGACCATTCTCCTTCAAGACACATAAAAAGATGGATTATATCATATTACTGGTGATTTGGCTACTATTCCGGTTTCAATTTTCTCTACTTCAACTCCTGTTATTTCCCCTTTTTGGTTATGAAACAGAAGACTTGGTCACACCTCTGCTGAAATAATACATTTAGTGAATAAATCTATTCCTATAGACAAAGATCTCATATGCACTGCATGTCAAATGGACAAGAGTCACCCTACCTTATAAACTGATAAGCACTCAAAAGTCATCATTTTTCATATCATTTTCTACTCATTTATTGTCAATAAAGACAAAATTAAATGCGATAATAGATATTTCTGGTTATTTTTCATATCTCAGCATCTAATCACTAACTTCATGAATTTATCTATTAATTAACATAAAATAAATACGTTTGATAGTTTTCCTTCTTAGAAAGGAAACAAGATCACAAAAAGAGCCAAATAAGAAATTAAATGCTAAATTACAGATGAAGCATCCGCCACGACAGTGTTCTAAAGACCGTCGTGGCAGTATAAAAGACAACAAGTGGTGCTCAACAGGAAGAGAAAAAGATACCAAAATCAAAGAAAAAAGAGCAAAAGAAAAAAGGCGACTCAGTTAGGAGGTCAAGCCCAAGCCAAAATGCGGGAAGAGATATTTTAGGAAATAAGATTAATTTAATATAGTTTAATTACGAATTAGAATTCTTTCCTATTTAGAACTCTTTCCTTGCATGGAAAGATCAACTTAGGGCTTGACCTATATAATTAACTTATTAGGTTTATATTTAGTGTGGAGTCAAGACGGATTCTCACATTATTATACCTTTAGCCATCGCCTCCATCATGTTCTAAGTCTTTCGGAGGTTTAGATTGTTTGTGGAGTAGTCGGAGATTAAGGTTATGTTATGATTGATATTTATTAATGCAAAACATATTTCATAGTTTATTCTCTCTTCGTAGTTACTCTTCTTGCATATGAGCTCGAAAGATAAGTATGTGAAAAAAACTCATTTTCCTAGCATAGGGAGATGTATGTTCACAAAACGAGAGAATATTATCTTTGTTCATGGGCATTGATTAATCCGTCAAGGATTTCAGCCCTTGATTCACGCCAGAAGGTATCATCAAGACGTGGGTTTCAACAGTTCTCTTCGCTTAGGGATAAGGAAGAAGACAATCAAGGATGCTTTGTCGAACTATGGAATGTTGGATTGTCAACAATGCATAACCCCGCCTAGGCTGTTGCAGTGACCCTTAGTGCGATCTGCCGAGGCGACAGTTCAACCCATTGCATTAATAAATGGATACTTAACATAACTGAATTTTTCTCTACAAAATACTCAATCTAGCCTCGCTTTTATCATATTATTTCGTTATTTAATTTTATGCTTTTATAGTTATCTTAATTATCATTCAACCTCTCAATTTACTTATGTTTTTTAGTTTTCTTAATGCAGTTATAAGTAGTAAAATCGACTCAGTCTTTGTGTGATCGATATCTTAAATATTACAATCTAACAAAGGTGGAATTAACAAGAACTTCATAACCTTTATCATAAACCATCTACCATTAGTTATTGCACCCTTTTTGAACTTGTTGAAATCGACCTATGAGGTTCAGCTTCTTTAAGGTCTAATGGATTTTATATTACATTTCTTTTATTGATATGACTACAAGGCATTGTTGTATTTTCCTTCTCAAAAATAATTTTGAAGCTGTTACTGCTTTTATCTATTTTATAACCTTATGCAGACTCAACATCAACCTTATGCAGTCTTTGATAATGGCAGTATAAATTCGAACTGATGGTGGCAGTGAGTTTCATTTTCTCCATGCTATACTGACACAATTAGAAATCTGACATCGCATCACATGTCCTCACTCCTCTCAACATAATGGAGTTGTTGAAAGAAAGCATCGCCATATAATAGAAACAACCTTATCTCTACTGGCACAAGCCTCTATGCCATTGAAGTTTTGGTCCTATGCTGTTCTTAGTGATGTGGTTCTTATTAATAGGTTACCTTTCAGAAAACTGGGAAACATTTCTCCCTTTCAGCTTTTGTATGAAAAAGTTTCAGATTACAGTTTTCTCAGGGTATTTGGTTGTGAATGCTTCCCTCACACTCGACCCTTCAACACATAAAAGTTTAAATTTCGATCAAAACCCTGCCTTTTTCTTAGGTACTCTCCCAAACATCAAGGCTATCAGTGTGTTAACAACACTGGTAAAATATTTCTCTCTCAGAATGTTGTTTTTAATGAGCATGATTTTTCTTATGTTGCTTCACATGAATTAGTAAAATAGACTCAGTCTTCGTGGGATCGATATCTTAAATATTACCATTTGACAAAGGTGGAATTAACAAGGACTCCATAGCCTCCATCAGATTTGGCGCCGTTGCCAGGGACTGACGCTCAATTTTACAACCAATTATTTTTGTATCTTTTTAATTATTTTAGTTTATTTTATTTAGTTTTAGTTTAACTTTCAAGGGCTGTTTTGTGCATGATCAGGTCCAATCCTACCATTGATCAATACTCTTACGATCCAGAAATCGAGAAAACAACAAGAGATCTGAACGAAGGGCACGCCAAATAATGAACGTAGAACCTGACCAACAAAACAACGCGGTATGAATGCCGCCGTCGCAGACAACTGCGGTGCTTTCGCAGTAGTTGATCCAGTAAATTTCCAAGACAAGAATACGCTCGAATTGTTCGAGATTATTTAGAGGAAGATTTAGATGGGTTAACTCCTACTGTTGTGATGCTTAACATAGAGGCAGAGCACTTCGAACTAAAACCAGTCATGTTCAACATGATCAACACCCTAGGCCAGTTTAAGGGTTCGACCAATGAAGATGCTCGGTATCATCTTAAGTCCTTTTTGAAAATTTTGTAATTCATTTAAGCTGCTGAGAGTCTCAGTCGACATCCTTAAGCCGAAATTGTTCCCCAATTCACTAAGGGATAGGGCAAAATTTTGGTTAAACAACCTTCAGTCGGGATCGTTGAACTCATGGATTGAACTATGCCGAACCTTTTTTGCCAGATTCAGTTACACCAATATGACTGATAAACTCAGAAACGATATAACATCCTTTAGGAAAGATGAAGACGAATCAATGTATGAGGCTTGAGAACGATATAGAGAACTATATAAAAAATGCCCCATGCAAGGTCTGCCTAAGTGGACCCAAGTATCCATCTTCTACAATGCAGTTAACACCCTTATGAGAATGATGCTTGATGCTTGATGCTTGATGCTTCTGCCAATGACACCTTCTTAGACCGCCTACCCATGAGAGTTTAAAAATTTTGGATAGATTAGCAAATAACGACTATCAACACCCAACCACCAGAAGAGGCATAAATAGGCAAGGTATGACAACTTCTAATTCTGCAGATTCTATCCTAGCACAGCTATCAGCCTTAACCAACATGGTCAAAGATCTGCATAAACCAAGCCATGTTCGAGAAGTAAAAGCAGTCACCGTTCTTTGCAAAACATGAGGTGACAACCATGACTTGAACGTATGTCCACACAATCCAGAATCTTCCTGCTATGTCGGGAACTTTAATAGAAACAATATGTCCAATAACTACAACTCATCATAGAGGAAACACCCTAATTTCTCATGGAGCAATCCTAATAATGCACTTAACACGCAACATCAACCAGTGTAATTTACGGGATTCCAACAAAATAATAGATTTGCTCAATAGCAGATACCGCAGCAGGCACCATCTCCGCAACAAACAACAAACGTCCATACTTTGGAGAATGCACTACAAACATTTATGACCCAAACTGGTGCATACATTGCAAATACCAACAAGTTCATCAAAAGAGCCGACATCTTTATGTACAAAACAGAAATGAGAATACAGAATAACGAAGCTGCTCTCAAAGCACTGGAAACCATAGTAGAAGAAATGGCACAACAGATGAAAAACAAACCCATAAGAGGTCTTCCTAGCGATACTAAGTCTCTAGAATTAGTCCTCATGAATAATGTAAAACCATATCGACCAAAAGTGGACTACAACTGAAGGACCCTGAAATACCTGCTCAAACAGTAGGTAAGACCCCTGAAACATTAGTTCCTGAAGAAGCTACTGATGAAACATCTAAGGCAAAGGAACAAGTAGATACTGCGGATAACACTACTGCAACAGATGTGCCGTAGCTGCACCGCAGATAAGATTTCAGTACGACGAAAAGATCGAAGATCTGCGTTCACCACCACCTTTTCCATAAAGTTTAAAACAACAAAAACATGAGTACCAATTTAAGAAATTCCTGAACATACTTAAAAAGGTACACATAAACATACCTTTGGTGGAGACAATAAAGCAAATGCCCAACTATGCAAAGTTCCTTAAAGATATTATATCCAAAAGGACAAAAATTGAGGAATTTAAAACAATTGCCGCAATAGAAGGATGTGTGACAATGCTGCATAATAAAGCCACAACCAAAAGAAAAGATCCTGGTAGTTTCACAATATCATGCGCTATCAGTGATCAATACGTGGACAAGGCACTATGTGACTTAGGCGCCAATATAAATCTCATTCCTAAGTCAGTATTTCAGAAGCTAGACATTGGGCAAGCAAAGCCAACAACAGTGATGCTGCAGCTGGCAGACCGCTCTTACGTATAACCAGAAGGAAAAATTGAAGATATTCTGGTAAGGGTGGATAAATTTATTTTTCCTGCTGACTTCTTAATTCTTGATTGTAAAGCAGATGAACATGCACCAATCATATTAGGAAGGCCATTCTTAGCCACAGGGAGAACATTGATCGACTGCGAGAAAGGATAATTGATCATAAGGGTCAATGATCAATAAGTAAAGATCAATGTGTTTAAAAATTTAAGGCATCATGATAAACTAGATAAATGCAAAAGAATTGAAGTTAAAATTGAGTTTAACTTCAATCTAGAAGCGAATTGCCTGAACAAAGTCTGCCAAGGCAACCTCTACCAAGGCAGCACACCCATTGAACAATGTTACATTCGAAAGAAACCACCTGATGAGGAAACAACAACTGAGACATCAACTTCTCCTCCAGCCAAAAAGGGGAAGATGGTTGCTGCTGAAGATGCAATTTATTGCACCTCTACAGTAACTTAACTACCGAAGTTAATATGATAAGAAAACGTCTCTTCATCATTGACATCAAAGCAGGATATGTGAAGTGCATAAAATCCTCAACAAAAGAAGATTCATGGTTGTGACATTTGAGGTATGGATATCTTGGGTTTTTTGTCTTAAAATTATCATCGAAAGCAAAAATGGTGAACGGATTGTTAGAAATCAATGCTCCAGATCAATTATGTGAGGTTTGTATCAAAGAAAAACAATACAGACAAAACTCTGAAGCTGGCAAATCTTTGAGAACAAGAAAACCACTGAAGATAGTTTACACTGACATAGCCAGTCATTTCGACATACCATCACTTGGAGAAAATATGTACTACCTCTCTTTTATTAAAGATTATAGAAAAAAAATGTTGGATATATGTTCTTAAACAAAAGTTAGAAGCATTAGATAAATTCAAAGCAATGATAAAAAATAAAGCGGTCAATATTTAAAGATACTTAGATCTGATAGAAGAGTTGAGTATATAACGAAGTTATTTGAAGATTTTTATAAAGAGTATGGTATTATTCATCAATTGACAATTAGGTACGCACCTCAACAAAATAGAGTTGTATAAAGAAAGAATCACATCATTCTCGATATGATAAGGAGCATGATAAAAGGAAAGTACTTATCAAATTTTTTTTTGGGCTGAGGCAGTTCGACATGCAGTTTATCTATTGAACCGTTCTCCAACAAAGAGTGTGAGGAACATGACGCCAAATGAAGCATGAAGCGATAAAAATCAGAAATTAATCATCTCAAGATTTTTGGATGCTTCGCATATGTCCATGTACCTGAGCAACTAAGAAAAGAAGCTCAATTATAGAGGAGAAAAATGTATCTTTATCGGTTATGATGAATGAAATAAGACTTACGGATTTTATAATCCTTCAACCAAGAAGTTAATAATCTCAAGAGATATTGAGTTCAACGAAACAGAACATTGGATATGAAATCAAGAAGAAAAAAAGTTGAAGGACTATTTTTTAATGAAGATAAAGACGATGATGACAATCAAGACGAACAAAGTGATGATCAGACTACTCAACAAAATTTGAATGAACCGTCTTCGGCAAGCAGCAACAGAACAAAAAATCTTAAAGAACAATCAACTGAAATTTAGAGATCTACAAGAGAGAGAAGAGTATAAAAAAATATAAAGATTATTAAATTAAAAATATTTTACTTTTTGTTTCTTTGCTGATAGTGAACTATTAAGATTTAAAAAGGTTATGTTATTAAAAAACGAAAAACTTGATACGAAAAAATCAAGTTTGAGGGGAGCGTTAGAAATCAAACTCGATGCTAATTCAAGTCGGCAAGGCGTAAAGCATGTATCAATTTCTTGAAAAAACGTGGCAGCAAATGGATGAAGCTTGGTGGCTCAAATCCTTATTAAGGAATGAATATTAGCAGCACAAATGATCAATAGCAAGGCAAAAAACGTGGCAACAATTGGCATAAACCCTTTCCAATTAAGCAATCTTTTGACTAACTAAGACGGTTAATGAAGATTATATATCGTGACCGTTGTAGCATGTATCTGTAAGTGAGAAGAAGAGAAGTAAGAGAAAGTATAAGAAAAGTTAGCAAAATTTGTGATATTTGTAAAATTAGTCAAAGTTAATATCGTATTTGTATTGTACTCGTATATTGATGTATATTAATAAAATAATACGAGTTATAAAATATATCGAATACCCACCAACTTTTCCAGCACTATGTGCAAAGAAAACCGAGGAAGTGAACCATCTTTTTGTCACTGTTCCGTTGTCTGAAATATTCCGCAAAGTGAATTTCGAATAAAATTTGAGTTATCGTGTTGGGTATAAATCGTCTACGTCTTTCTTATATCTTCATTCGTGCCTACATTTTAAATTAGAGATTTAGGGTATAGGGTTTAGAGTTTAGGTTAGGGGTTTTGGTTAGAGTTTAGGGAATAATTGATATGATGTATTTTTTAGGGTTGTAGGGTTTAAGCTTTAGGATATAGAAATGATTGTTAGGGGTTAAAATTTAATTTTTTAGAAATTTATAACATAAGGCATAGATGGAGCCATGATAAAGCGGTAGAGGATTTTTACTCTTTCGTGTTTGGGTGCAAATTGTTCACCTCTTTCTCATGCCTCCATTTGTGCTTCCGCTTTAAATTAGAGAGTTTAGGTTTTAGAGTTCAAGGTTAGGGGTTGTGGTTAGATTTTAGAGAATTAGGGGCAGATTGTATTTTTAGGGTGTAGGGTTTAAGGTTTAGAATATAAAAAATAAGGGTTATTGTTTAAAATTCAATTTTTTAAAAAAATTTAAAAGAAACATAAAAGTATAAACCATAAAAAGATAGATGATTTTTACTCATCATGTTTGGATGATTTCAAGTCTAGATTAATTTTCATGAACACCGTACAATATCATTTTATTTAGTTTATAAAATAGGGCTGAACAATATTAGATAACAAACTTGTAAAGACGATGAGAATTTATTAAATAGATCTGTTTCATTATATCATACATGATCCATCTAACGATATTGATCCATTTTAACGTAACTTTTTGACTAATTACTCACGCTTTAAAGACGTGTAGACGTTAAGTGGCAACCGTGGTTTTGCCACAGCAAGAAGCGGTTTAGCCAGAAAGGGAAGTCCTTCTGCTTTACTTAGATGAATGGTTCCCTGATTCGCAGGGATGCTCCAATCGAAACCATGCAAAAGCCTCGCAAACATCATAGTAGTCATCGAACTCCCAAGAACCACACCAGGACACCCTCTCCTTCCTCTACCGAATGTAAAGAACCGCAACTCCGGCTCTGCAAGCACCATTTCTTCACCTTTATCACAATCCTGAAGGTGACGTTCTGGCTTGAACTCGCATGGCTCGTCCCAAACTTTAGGGTTCCGACCAAGTCCTACTCGGCTAAGGATCACATGGCTACCCTTTGGGATGAAGTAGCCGGCCACGGTTGTATCGGACACAGATACGTGAGGAGGGCTAAATGGTGCGACGGGGTGAAGTCTAAATGCTTCTCTTGCGCATGCCTTGACGTAGTTCAGTTGTGGGAAATCAGATTCTTGTACTAACCTATCTCTTCCAACGACACAATCTAATTCTGCTTGGGCCTTTTGTAACGTCTCCGGTTTATTCAACATCTCCGCAAGTGCCCATTCTAAGTTATTTGATGGATTATCCACTGCTGCAACATTAATCTCCTGAAAAATTAACCAGATTATCAGTATATATGTACTTTATTATCTGTACGTTGGTGTACGTAGTTATGTTTTGTTCAAAACAATGAGAAAGAAGAATAGGTGTACGCTAATTTGAGCTTTGATCTCGGTCATGGACAGTAGAGGTGCACCATTGTTGTCTGTCAAAGAAATCAAAACATCAAGCAAGTCTTGGGGTTCATCTTTCTTGCCATCTCTCCATTGTCGAATCCTGTCTTCAACTATGGGATATTGATACTTCTCCATAACCCTAGTTGCCTGCTCCACAATTTTCTCATGCCCCTCAAGGTCCAGGCCTCTCAAAAATGGTAAGTAATCAGATATACAAAAGGAATAAAGATAAACAAAAAAGGTGAAAAGGGCTTGAACGTATTCTTCTTCCTCAATACCAGGTCCACCATCTGGCTTTCCTTCTCCAAAGTATCTCCGATTAAACATCAGCTTCCTCGTCACATTGCTACAATAGTGTCGGGCAACCAGTCTTAAGTTCACAAGGCCACCGTCATCGGAATCTTTGCATTGGTTATGCACGTAACGCACGAGGTTATCAGCTTCTTCAACTCTTTTCTCATAAAGCCATTGATGTCTTGTCGGTGAAAGCAACTCGCTAACCATGATTCTCTTCATTTTCTTCCACTGATCTCCAAAGGGTGAAAAGATTGTGGTTAAATGCCCTTTTGAAAGGACATCAGTGGCCATGGTTAGTGGTCTTGAAGCAAAAACAACATCTTGTTTTTTCAAGAACTCCCGGCCGATTTCGGGACAAGTAACGGGAATCACATGAACTTTTCCTAGTCGAATACAAGCAATTTCGGTGTTCATTTCTTTCATGAAACTGTGTATCCAATGAGACACCGACGTTGTCTTCTTGGATATGATAAATTGAGGGAGGTTTCCCAGAATAGGCCAAGCTTTAGGTCCCGGCGGAAGCGAAGGTTGCCTAGCCTTATGGACCTTACCTTGCCTTCTGGATTTGAAGAGGTAACAGAAGCATGCAAAAGAGATGAAAACAAGTACGAGGGGAAAAGGTTTTGTAGGGTTAAAGAGACCGATGAACATGGGGTAATTGATTTCCATGGCAATAGGGAAATGATGAAGTTCAATTATAATTGATTTCGGTGGTTATTTATATGCATTTTGATTTTTATTTAACTTATAATCGATAAATTATATTATGGGTCATTCTCGTGACTCAATCAATCAAATTAATTTATAATTGAAAGAAAAAATCAATTCATCTCTTGGTACAATTAAAGGGGAAGAAACACATTGATATCTTTCAAAAATTAATTTAAATTTAATAATTTATCGTTACGAATGCTTTCAATACTGATACTTTCATTAAGAGGTAAACAATTGATCACTAAATATGATACATTCTTATGGGTAAAGATCAAATTCATTCATGACCATATGATTAAGGTATAAGGTTAATGACCGTCACACATCTCATTGTTTGGTACTCTTGAGTCCGATACGATGTTCTAAATTTTTTTAAATAATTTAAAGGTGATTACAAGATGATATTTGTTTATAATTTTTAACTCTCGGCAAAGCGCACACCTTCACAAAGAGATTTAACTCAGGTTTCCTATAACAAACATCATTGTTTTTTTTAGTAAGACTATTTATTGGATTAATATTTTGAATACTTTTGTTTTGATGTTGGTGTTGGTACGTTGTTGTATATTCCTTGCTTGGTATAAGGATGATCTAATTTTTTTGTTGTGTATCTTAACTATAGGGTGTAAATTGTATGTCACTTCGTCTTGTTTTTATTTATGCTTTCGCTTTAAATTAACGGAATTAAGGTTTAAGGTTAGAGTTTGTGATTAGGATTTAAGAAATTAGGGGTATCGTGTATAGTGTATTTTTTAGGATTTAGAGTTTTGGGTTTAAGATGTAGAAAAATAAAATTATGGTTTATAATTCAAATTTTTAAAATTTTTTAACAAGAGACATGAAAGAATGTACGATTAAGAGGCCAAGAATTTCTACTCTTAACCGTATATTAACTTTATGTTAAATTAACTATATATTTACTTTTGGCTCTATTTATAATATTTGTGTCTTTTTTTCCTATTTTGTTTTTTTGAATTATTTTTAGGTCATCTAATTAGGGGTGAACAAAACTCGATTCGGTTCGAAAAAAATCAAATAACTTGACTCGATTTGAGGCAAAAATACTCGACTCATTTTGACTCGACTCGAAAAAATTCTAAATAAAATTCGAGTTGTAAAATGAAAATTCGAATAACTCGAAATTTTTAGTAATTAAAGAATTTATTTTTAAGTTTAAGATGAGTCTCTCTACTTTTTATGATACATACATTGATATATAAAAATATAAAGAAATATTACTATATATGAAAATATATCTATACATATCTTTTATATTTAGAGAAAGTTGTTTAAATTGGAATCAAGTCTTACTATAACATGATAAATAATTACAATTAAATATTTAAAGGAACTTGAAAACTCGATTCGAATCAACTCGAATTTCTTAAACTTGACTCGAACTATAAAATTTTCAAATAAAGTTTGAGTTGTAAAATATGACTCGTCAACTCGAATAACTCAAAATTTTTTGACTCGACTCAACTCGATCGAATACTCACCCCTAGATCTAGTTACGAATGATATTTTTAATAAAATAGAATGCTTCCTTTAAAAAATATTTTAAAACATAATGTTCATTATTATTTTTCAAATCCATAAATTTTTTAGATGCTTATGGTCAAAATTAACTAAAATATTTAATTGATTTAATTTATTAATTTAAAATTTTAATTAATTAAAATTTTCGAGTACATTAATTTAATTATACTATATAAAAAATAAACTTTTTTTTGAAATGTTAAAAAACTTGGACACCTTACATTATAAAATTTGATAAACAACCGAATAATTTGACATTTATTATTTATTAATCACATAATAGCGTCTGTCTCACACCCTACCCCTAATTGCTTAAACCCTAACCACAACTCCTAACCTTAAACCCTCTAATTTAAAACAGAGGCACAAATGGATGCAATAGACAGAGATAAACGATTTGCACCCAATAATTTGACTCCTTCGTAACATTATTCTTGTTTTGACCTCATCCATAATTTTATTTTAGTTCTGCCCCTAAACTTTTTTTTGAATCAGATACAATGTTACAATAGTATCTATTTTAGAATATACTCTCAATCATTAGACATTGATTGTTCAATCACTGTATTGCTATTATTGGTGCTCGAACCCGTGACCTTTAGGAACAATAAGCATTCCCTTAACCACTGAAACTAAATAACTCGTGTTCTGCTCCTAAACTTTAATCCCATAAATTTGGTCCCTATATCACAAAATATTACAGGTAATTCTTACCGTTAATTTAATCATATGTGTACTTATAATATTAAGAATTTGTATCTGACTTTTTAAAAACGACAACATCAACATGTTTTAGGAGAATTGTTTCTTTCTTTCTTTTTCATTACAAGTAAAATTCAAGCTAAATTAATAGTTATACTGAAGAAAAAGACATAATTATTTGTTGATGTTTTAAAATAATTAATCAATCAATTGTTCTAAAAATATATATGACTAAGGCTACATTTTTTTCGGTTTATCGTAATTTATTGTTTGAATCTGAATTATATAATATTTGAATCTGAACTATTTTAATACTTCTTTGTAATATTTATTATTACATAGTTGTCTATCTTCTGACCAACAAAGTTGATTGTTATAGTTTTGCTAAATGCCTGGAACATGTCAATTTTATTCTTTCATAAACTACAACTTGACAATTTGACATTTATTAAACACTTGTGCTTGTCAATTTATATGTTTCATTCTACTCGTAACAAGAGCTTACTCTACAAGATTTTAATTCAAAACTAATATTTTTTTTAATATATGATATAATTATTTGATAGTATTTAATTATATTTTTTTGATAAATCAAACTTTATTTTATCCAAGTTAATTTTTATAAATCAATATCTGTAATAATCTATCAAATACCCTCTAACACCATTATAAAAAAAATCCTATCCAATACTCCAGTTTAAAGTTATAAAACTTTATTTAATCATATTTTTTTAATCTTTCAATAAAGTAAAAATAATTTTTTAAACTCAACATAAGTAGATATCGGTATAACATGTTAAGGGACCAGTTTAAAAATTTTAAAACTTAAATGAGAAATTTTAAAATATTTAATAAGACTTAATTAAAAAAATTATCGTATATTTTGACAGTTGGATTAAGTGACTATCCTGGGTGTAAACCTTTGGTAAATGTAAATCTTTTTTGATTAATATAATTCGTATTGCTTGAAATTGCTTGAATTATTATATTTAGCAAGAGCGTAATAGTTACATGCATACTAGAAGGATTCGACTTTCTATCGATACTTACTCACAAATCAAGCATGATATTTGAGGACGGTTAGAGGGCAAGTTCATATCCCTTGCTTTGGTTATTAGCTTAATTTCTGAATGAAATTTATAATGATCTATTTATTAGTTAATTGATTGTACAATATTGATATAAATTTGAGGTTCTTGAACAATAAACGTGTCACTTATCCAAAATAAATTATTTAAAGAAATATAAACTTAATGGAAATTATTAAAGGGACCAAATTTAAATTATTCAAAAACTTGAGGGGTAAAATATAAAATTTTCAAAAATTTCGTGGTGGAGCAAGGCTTCCTCCGGTCATCACCACCATTTGCTTTTGGTTAATTATAGATGCATTCTAACGGCTTATTTCTCATAAAATTATTCCTTCAACTTACAATAAAAAAATTGTGTTCCTTTAAATTATATGTCTAAAGAAGTACCTATGTTGGATTTAAAAATCTGTAATCAACTTTATACTTATGATAAGGTAAATCTGACCTATCGTTTTTAAAAGTCGGTAAACAACTCTATATCAAGGAAACATAAATGATCATCCTAATAGTTAACCATAATAAAATTTATATCGAGTTCCATGTTGACCGATGCTATATCAAAGATGATGCAGTTCTTCTACACGACAATTTGGAAGATGGGTTGTATAGTTTCACCTGGAGTAAAAATCGTTTATCTCTTTATCGTGGATCCTTTTATGTCTCTTTTAAAAAAAATAAAAAAATAAATTTTAAACCCTAACCTTTATTTTCTATATCCTAAACCCTAAATCATACACCCTACTCCTAATTCTTTAAACCCTAACTACAACCCCTAACTTTTAACCCTAAACTCTACATCCTAAACCCTCTATTTAAAGCAGAGACACGAATAAAAGCATGAGAAAAAGGTAGACGATTTGCACCCGTCACCTGTGCTCATTCATCACACAAGCATGTTCCTTTCTGCAATACAATTTTTCACATTTTGATTCTGCAAATAACATTGTTGCTCGATCAGTATATTGGTTGTGGTATCAACGTCTGAGTCATCTTGCTGCTAGTATATATTGTTAGTTCAGTCCTAAATAAGAATGTCAGTGTTAACAAACACATTATATTTACTGATTGTCAACTTGAAAAGGTCACATGCTTTCATTTTCTTCGTCAACTACTGTATATTCAAAGCCTTTTTAGCTTGTTAAAGCAGAATATATTTAGGGTCATGCACCCAGTAAGTCTGTAAGATATCAGTATTATGCCTCCTTTGTTGATATGTGTACTAGAAATTGCTGAAGTTGATATCCAAGAAGATGATACACAAGCAACCACTGAACAACAATTTGATAGTGATACACAGTCTGCTACTGAATAACATAATTTCCAACATGAAGCAAAAGATTTTGACCAGAATTAGTTTGATATTTCACAACCATCTCAAGATATGTCTGTTGATGAAAATGTAGTTCCTTTTGCAGCTGTTGAAAATGTTGTACCTACTGCAACCTAATGAGAACACGGTGCCTTGTACTATCCTTGGTGGAGATGGGCTTCTTGGTGTACATATGATGCCTACTATGATTGGTGAGAATACAATGCATATGATGCCTTTTTGTTATTGTGTAAAAGCATTGTATTTTTAATTTTTTTACTCTTAATTATTTAAAGAGATTGGCTTCAAAAAATGCACTCAAGAACATGCAGTATACACAATAAATGAAGGAGAAGGACGAGTGCTTGTTGAAGTATACGTTGATGACCTCATTGTAACAGTAACACCAAAAAAATCAACAAGTTCAAGCAACAAATGATGACGGAATTTGAAACGAGTGATTTGGTTCTACTCTCTTACTACTTAGGGATTGAAGTAGAATAATAGAAGGGTCGAATCTTACTCAAACAATCAACTTATGCCAAAAGAATTTTATCTCAGTTTGGCATGGCACACTGTAATGCCACGAAGTACCCCAGTCAAAGCTACACAAAGACTTGGAAGGAACTCCAATTGACGCTACGGAGTATAGACGCACCATTAGTTGTCTTAGATACATGCTAAACACAAGGCCATATCTTTTATATGTTGTCAGAATGGCGAGCAGGTAAATGGGAAAGCCTACGATCATGCATTACAAGGTGATCGAACAAATACTTAGGTATTTGAGAGGGACAATTCATTTCGGTCTTACCTATGTGAAGAGTTTCCTAGAAGTTAATATATTTAGCTACTCTGACAACGATTTAGTCGGTAACCTCGAAGGGAGAAAAAGAACAAGTGAAATGGTATTCTACCTCAAAAAAAGTTTGGTCTCATGAAATTCACAAAAGTAAAAAAAGATGACACTTTCATCTTGTGAAGCCAAGTTCATGTCAGCCACTATCGTGGCTTGCCAAGCATTATGACTAAGAAGCCTTGTTAGTGAATTAACCAAAAAGGAGCCAAAGCCAGTAACATTGTTAATGAACAACAAATCTGTCATAGTTCTCATGAAGAATTCTATGTTTCATGGCCGCATCAAGCACATAGATACAAGGTTTCACCTTATCAAAGAATATGTTGAGAATGAAAAAATTATGATGGAATTTATTAACACTGGAGAACAACGAACCGATGCACTGACCAAAACATTGACGGGAGTGAAATTAGCCGATATGCGTTACCAACTTGGTGTTCGCGATTTAGAATCAAACCAAGATTAGAGGGAGTAATGTGAGCAAATAATCCTTGTTAATTCACAATTTTTAGAGTTATTAATCCTTGCTGATTCACACTATTTCTAGATTTAATAATACTTGCTTATTCACACTATTTTTAGAGAGTTCAGTTCAAATTTGTTTATTTGACTGTTTTTAAAATTTTATTAGGCTATATATATATATCTTCAATTCTATAAATAAAACACAATTGTAGTAGCATTTTCTCTGCAACATATATCTTGTGTTTATCCTTCAAAGAAGAAACAACAAGTGTGTTCCTTTCTTTCTTTGCAGATTCATGGATCCTTAATCAACATCTACAATCTATTTGTTGGTTTTGTTGGTTTGTTGGCTAAGGATCCAAGAATCTGCAAAGAAAGAAAGAGCACACTTGTTGTTTCTTCTTTGAAGGATAAACACAAGATAAATATTGTAGACAAAATGCTACTACAATTGTATTTTATTCATTGAATTGAAGACATATATAGCCTAATAAAATTTTAAAAATAGTTAAGTAAACAAATTTTAACTGAAACTCTCGATGTGAATCAGCAAGGATTATTAACTATAAAAATAGTGTGAATCAACAATGATTATTAACCCTAAAAATAATGTGAATCAACAATGATTATTTGCTTACATCCAAAACTCAAAGTACTACAATCAAACCAAGGCTGATAAAAAAACCTAATCTAAACAGGAGAAAAAGATCACAAAAATACCTAACCGATCATTAGTTTGCTCTTTCTATTATGAGTCATTAGGAGTCAAACTTCCTTATGACCAAAATTATTTCTTTTGAGGAATAAGACCTTAACCCTGTTTGGAAAAATGAGCGCAAAATTTTGAAAGGTCACACCGTAGCCACAAGATAATAACTATCTATAAGAAGAATGCTTGCGATTTAACAAGGGACTAATGAGACCTCCAAACCTTTTCAAGCTATCGCTGATTGCGGTGAAAACAAGAAAAGATCAAAAGTCAAACACGAGGAGTAGCAGAAATGCGACAGAGTTCTAGAAAAACAGTTTGTTAGAACAAAGACTAAGGTGGTGTAAAGCTGAATTTTTATTCATAAAAGATTGATTTTACAAAGACCCTTAGCTACGTTTTTATTGTTAATCTATGATGCGGTAACTGCTACTAATAGAAGCAACTGAATCAGTTGTAACAACCTGAGCTCCCTTAGCTCAAAGATGAGCTTCCTCAGATCAAATAGGTTTAACATTCACCCAACATTATTAGCTCGGGAAAACATCAAATGCTTCGACCACCATGATTTTTCTTCTGAAGTCATCAAACTTGTTTGCGGCTAGGGGTTTCGTGAGTGTGTCTGCAATCTGACTATTAACTTGCACATGATTAATTTGCAGCTCTTTGGTGGTTACCTTTTTGCTAACAAAGTGTAGGTCAAGTTCAATGTGCTTTATTTTTGCATGAAGAATAGGGTTAGCAGCCATGGCCACTACACTGATATTGTCACACCAGATGGTTGGTGTGTCTTTGATTTTAACTCCCATTTTCATTAACACAACTTTAATCCATGTTACCTCAGTTGTATTGTTAACCATGCTTCGGTATTCAACTTCAGTTGTGGATTGTAATACATCTTGTTGCTTCTTCGAACTCCAGGTAAGTAGATGATTGCCATTAAATACATAATATCCAAAAATCGATCTCCTATCATCGATGTCACCTCCCCAATCTGAATCGAAAAATGCATTAATGTGAACTAATCCATGAATTTGGTTGGCAAACCATAACCCATAGTCCATTGTGCCTCTCAAATATTGAAGAATCATTTTGACAGCAAGCCAATGATTTTGTTTAGGATCTTGGAGAAACTGAATTGTTTTATTCACTGTAAATGATATATCAAGACAAGTATGTGATATGTATTGAAGGGCTCCCACAACACTTCTGTAGAGCTGTACACTTTTGATTGGTTCAGCATCAAACTTATTCAGCTTGCAATTTGTGGCTATAAGTGTATTAGCTGCATTTGAATCCTAGAGCTAGATTTTCTAAAGAATTTTAGTGATGAACTTCTTTTGAGAGAGTAATAGGGCAGCTTCAGATATTTTTCTTCAATGCCCAAGAAGAACTTTAGTTCGCCAAGGTCTTTAAAAGAGAACTTGTAATGCAGCTCCTGAATGAACTTGGTGATGAAAGATGCTGAAGTCTCAGTGATGAAGATGCCATTTATGTGTTACTGCTAAAGAAAGCAGGATGTTCACAGTTGCAAACCGAATCACTGGACTGTATGTGTCAAGAAAATCACACTCAGGCACTTGTGCATATTCCTTGGCAACCCATCTGGCTTTAAAAGCCTTTCTACTGAACTATCAACATTTCTTTTAATTTAAAAAAGCCATTTGCATCCAACAACTTTCCTTTCAAGTGGTAATTCAACTAGCTACCATGTACCATTGCTTATGAGAGCCTCGTATTCAACTAGAACAACCAACCTTTAATCATCGTATTCCATCCTTGCGTCTAGTAACCATAGGATGTATGTTTGTACTTGAGCTTGCTTTCCTTGTTCAAGGACTGGTTCAATTATAGAAGGTTTATTGGAGTTTGAGGAGGTGTGAGCTGGAGTATGTTAAGTAATATGATCATCAAAATGATCTTTCTCAATATTCTATCTTTCAGGAGCACTTTGATCATTAGAGGCATGGGGTATTTCAGGTTCATGCTGACTTTCCTATGGGATTGTTTCTTGCATGAATTCTTTTTCATGTTGTTGATATTCTGGTTCTCTGACATCATCATGAAAATCTCCAATGTGATTGATTTCTCTAGTTTTACCAAATACTGCAGGAATGATATCATTCTAAGACATGGGTTCTTGAGTGTTGGATCTTTGTGGTAATGAAGTGGCTTGTTGTTGAACAGGTACAAATGCTGATTGAAAATATGTATCCTTTTGTGCTTTTGCTTGTACCTGTGCAAAAGAAAAAACACCCTCATTAAATCTAACATTTCTAGATACAAAGATTCTCTCATCTTTATCCATGCAAAGATAACCCTGATTTGTAGTGGAGTAACCAAAAAATGTACAAGCTTTGGATCGAAACTCAAGCTTGTGTTTGTTGAATGGTCTTTTATGAGGAAAGCATTAACATCCAAAGACCTTTAAAGGTTTAAAATATGGAGCTTTGCCAAGAAGCTTTTGTATGGGTGACATATTATCCAGTGATCGTGAGGGAAGTCGATTGATAAGATAGGTGGAACACGATACTACATATGACCAGAATTTCAAGAGAATGAAAGCTTGAGCCAAAAGTTTCAAACTGTCTCGACGATGTGCCTATGTTTCTTCTCTACAACACCATTCTGCTGAGATATGTGAGGGCAAGTCTTTCTGAGTTTGATGCCTAGTTTCGCAACTGTGGTGGTCAAGAAATTGAATTCACACCCATTGTCAGTTTGAAATTCCATGGTTGAGGAACCAAACTATGTTTTTACCATAGCTTCAAAGGTTTGAAACACAAACCTAACCTCATTTTTTTGTTTGAGGAGATACAACCAAGTACTTCGAGAAAACATATCAATAAATATGACAAAATATCAAAATTCATTAGAAAGAATTGGAGTGGCCCATACATCAATTTTTACAAGTTCAAAGGGTTTGGTGTATAATGTTTGGATGCAACAAAAGCTAAGACATGTCTTTTACCTAATTGACATGCTTCACATACTATTGTTTTATCTAAAGGGGGTAATGATTTTATTGCTTTGACTATGTTTGCTGGATTGCCGAGTTTTTTATGCCAGAGCCAGTACTCTTCATTATTCATGGTTGAGATATGATGCATAGCAATAGGCCTTGTAGTAGGACACTTGAAGCTGTATAAGCCTCCATTGAGTTCACCTTGCAGTATGATCTCCTTAGTGTTGGAGTCTTTTATGTAGAAATAATTAGAATGAAACTCAAAGAAAAGACTGATATCATGTGTGAACTTAGCTACTAAGAAAAGATTCTTGTTTATCTGTGGAACACATAAAACTTTTTCTAAGTATAGATTGCTATTGTCAGATGCATGTAAAATGATGTGTGTCAAATATGCGCAATTAGTGCAAGTGAACACGTTACAACTAATAAGTGATAAGTATTATCGAGTTATCGTCTCCTCAGGGATTGGTATACTTAATATGCTTCCTTTGGTCTTCTTGCTCTGTAAAACAAAAGTAAAGACACAAGTAAATTTGGGTGTTGATTAAACTAAATAAAATAATTAAAAGAATGTAAATAAGATGAGATCAAGTTTGAGAAAGAAGGCAAGATCCAATTGTGTTGTATAGTGGATTTGATTGATCTGTTTATGTCCAATGCAATTGCACTGCACTGCCTCGGCAGTACTGCAGATTACTGTCTTCGACAGCGATAATGTTTTCTGCCGCGACAATCCCTTGCTCTTGGGTAGATTTACCAAAGTTCGGCAAAGTGTCATTTGATGATTCCACTTATCCCTAAGTCGAAACATTGTTGATGGTCAGTCCTTGATGATACCTCCCGACGTTAATCAATTATAACCAACAACCAACCCAATACTTCTTTTAGCCGCTGAAACTCTAACCTATCCCTAGGCCGAGTTAGTATCCTCCAATCAAGTTGAATACCTCACTTAATCCTTTTACGAGTCTAACTCTCCTGAGTCTAGATAAATAGATTACTTACAAACTTCCTTCCCGGGCTTGGATGCAAGAACAAAGAATGGCAAAGAGTAAGAAGACTTTTATATTTTATTGCATTGAAACAAGAAACAAGATACAATCTCCTCTCACTAATACTCAACAAATTTCACCTAAACCCTAAGAAAGCTTAGAACATAATGGGAAGAATTATTACTAGGGTAAACTCTCACAAAATTGGCTCTCCTAGTCCCTTGGACGGCTATGCCTTATATAGGCTTGGCCTAGGGTAAACCTTTCCTAAATGGAGTACAACTTGGAGTAGGGAACAAGTTATGTGCATAGGTTATATATTTCCAAGTTTGGTTCTTCTAGAAGGTTTCTTTCCCGCGTGGCCTTGTCCTTGGGCTTTTGATATGTTGTTCAGCTCCGATCCTTGGGCTTCTTGTCCAGCAACATTCTCCTCATTTTTCTTCTTAGTTTGCCTATCATATTTATTTTTAATATGATCATCTCTAATATATCATATTAAATACATGCATTGGTTCAAGTAGGTGTAAAATTGATGATAAGTGCCCATGAAAAACGTAAAAAGTGATAGTGACTTGAGCACTTATCACACACCCAAACTCGTACTATTGCTTTTCCTCAAGCAATGCAAACCATCAATTTGTCAAACTCTATTATCTTTTTGCCTTATGTTTCCATCTATTCTCCCCACCATAACTATGTCTATTCTTTAGACTTAACCTTTCAGTTATCTAACGGTGTACCTAGAAGAAAAACTATAAGGTTAGTGTTTGTGTGCGTTTTTGCGAACAAGTTTGATTAAAGGCCTTTTTAGATAAATTCTAAATTTAAGAAAAATAGACTTGAGTTTAGTGTACTCTTCGTAAAACAACAATTCCTTGAGCCAATTTTGGGCACCTCAAGTATTGTGTTTTCTCCTTCTTATCTCCTTATTTCTTTTGTTGTTCTTTTATGCATACTAGAGCCAATTTTAGGAACCTTTAGCATGAAGAAGAGTATTTCCTAGATTTGGTTATAGGTACCTCTAGTCACCTTTCCAAAGATCTAAGTCTTTATCACCGAAGTTCATTAAAAGAATTCTTATAGACAAACAAGTCCCAAAAGTGTTTTAAAGTTCAACCTTATAGTAAGCTTCTAAGTTTTTCTCCTTAAGTATCCTAGAATTAAGCCTTCAAAATAGAACCTAACTATGGTAAGGAGAAAATTTCTATTGCTTTTAAGAATAAACTAAGACAATATTGGTGATGAGTAGTGCAAGAGTATGGGCCACAATTTCAAGTAAAGTGGTGGACATAAAGCAAAAACTTTTATCACTCAAAACTTCCTTTTCATGGTAGGGCCTTGGTAGAGGATTGATTGCCTTAGCAGTGGCTCTACACTCTCAAACTCAAACCAAGCATTGTCCTCAATGCTTAATTTAGGGGCAGACAGTATGTAACAAAAATATAAATAGTGAAAAACAATAGAAATTATAATGATTCAGAAGAGCTTTCTTCCATAATTTGTTTTCTTGATCTAGATGCTGATTGTTGTGCCGTTGGTGATGGTGATGGCTTTGCTCTTCTTGGTGGTTGAACTCTCGTTGGTGTTGCCTGTTGCATTGTAGCATTAACTTCTTCTCCTCCTTCATCTTCAGTGTCTATTATCTTTGTTCCTCCTTTATTTTCTGGATCGGCCCCAGCATGCTGGATGCTTAGCTTGGCAGTGTCTGAGCTCTGATTTACATAGGCATCTATCTCAGCTGATAGAATGTCCATTTGGATTGGGGATCTTGATGGAGTACTAAAGACTACCCTTCGCTTGGATGGTCTTCTGCTTGCAGATGATGCCGCAGAAGGATCTACTGTCCTAGATGGGCCAGCTGCGTTGAACTATTGTTCCGTTTTAGAGGGGAAGAATGGCCTCGGCCCTGAGGCTGGAGTAGTTTATGTGTAGGGCGTTGTTGTGACGAATATGTTTGCAGGGAATTCTGGGAATTGCGCCCCTTGGTTGGGAAAGTTTTACATCATCATTTGGGCAAGAGTGATGTTGAAGTTTTTCTGATATTCTATATATCTCTGTTGGCGAAGGTCTATAGCTGTCATCCTATGAAGAATCTCTTGGTAGGGGTCTGCTTCGGTAGTGGCTTGGGCAGTGTCATGCATCTCTGTCGTGTACTGGGTGCTGGTAGTGAGTTAGCAGTGAACTGCTGAGGGGTTGCCTGGACAGGTTCTGCCCGTGTGATCTTCATAATTGTAGCAGAATTCTTTTGTCCATCCTTGTCGATTTAGTGTGTATTCATCCGTATCTTCGATTGGTACTCCTGCAGCAATACACAAACCAAAGATTAAATAGGGGAAATATAAAGGTCCACGTTCTTTCTTACTGCAATCGTGAATTTCTCGTAAGATAATCTCTCCAACATTTATGCTCCTCTTGTTGATGGTGGATTAGATGAGCAACAATCTCTTGCGGTCCGCTGTGCTATTGTGGGAGGTGGGGATGAGGCATCTCTTGACAAAGGTACACCATAGCTTAGCCTCAGGCTTTAGGCTCTGCCTTGTTACAGAACCCTTATGGGCAGCGGTTTCCCAAGGGGTGTTGTTGTAACAAAGATCATCTTTGATCAACTCGTAGTCCTGAGTGGTGACTTCTTTGAAGAATTCAGAGTGAATATCGCATTTCGGTGCTAAGCCATAGAACTCGTTGATTGCTTCGGCATCAAGGTGGACAAGTTTGCCTCGGTAGTGGACATAGAGGTTGTCCTTGCTCGACCCATGTACATAAAATTCTCGCACTATGGTAGCATTTGCCAGGTCAAGTTGTAGGCAAGAAATTTGCCATTTTTGATATCGAATCCTTTCGAACAAGTAATGTTCGATACCGAAGTTTTCCTCCTAGATTGTTGAAATCCTTGCTCCTCCCACAACTGCCGAGCGATGAACAATCTGTTGAATCGGTCTGTAATAGTGGCGGGAGAAAATCGATTGTATGTTGTCATTTATGAAGATTGAGAGTCTTAAGGAAATTCTTGAATAGATTCTGAAATTTTCAAGAATGCTTGTGAGTAGGCAGAGAGTATTGTGAGAGCAAGATTTAGTAGAATTCTAAAAAAAAATCAAGAATGCAAGAGTGAATAGTTCAAGATAAGGATGTTGCTTATATAGGCCTCGCCCTTGTAGCCGTTTTGTATCAATTTTGAATTTACTGCCTGTTAGCATTTACTATCGTGGCGTAAGACTCGGCAGATAGTCGTTACACTGTTTCTACCCGTTGGGACTGCTGCAGCTTTTGACACTGTTTACTACCTCGACAAAATTCTTATTGTGAATTATTTCTCCCTTATTCTTTCTTTTATTATCCTAAAAAATTTAAAATAAAAACATCAATTAAAATTAAAAACATAAATCCTAAACTGAAACTAATCCTAATATAATAAATAGAGTGGAAGGGAAAAGATTATGTTACTGATGGAATGCATGTAAATGCATCTTCCAATTTGCTTATCTCTTGTTGACCTGAATTTTTCTTCAAGTGTTGGCTTTTCTCTTCTGTTTTGTGTCCATCCTTATTTTCTGCTTCCACCTTGGGCTTAATTTTCTTACCAAATAATCTGCCGAGCGTATTGCCTAGGCAGGATACCTTGGTGTCTGCATCTGTTGGGTGGAGGACTTTGCACTCTTCTGGATCATCAAATTTTTTCAAATTGTGGAATGCATTGATTTTGACTTATTGGTCATTGATCCTCATAGTCAACTCTTCATTCTCCATATTAATTAAGGTTCGTCCAGTAGCAAGGAAAGGTTTTCCCAAAATGATCGGTGCATTATAATCTATTTCACAGTCAAGGACAAGGAAGTCGGTAAGAAAAATAAACTTGTCTACCCTTACCAATATGTCCTCTATTTTTCCTTCAGGATGCACATAGGATCTATCTGCAAGTTAGAGCGGTATTGTTGTAGGCTTTGCCCTTCCTATTCCAAGCTTTTGAAAGACTGATTTGGGCATGAGATTAATGCTTTCTCCTAGGTCACATAATGCCTTTCCTTCATAATTATTACCAATCACACAAGGTATGATAAAGCATCCAGGATCTTTCAGTTTGGGTGGCATGCGATTATGCAGTATTGCTATGCATCCTTCAGTTGCTGCCACTATTTCAAACTCACCTAGCTTCTTTCTTTTAGACACAATGTCTTTCAAGAATTTAGCATAGTTGGGCATTTATTCATTTGCCTCAACAAATGACAAGTTCATGTGGACTTGCTTTAAAATATCCATGAACTTTTTAAATTGGTGGTCCTACTTTTGCTTTTTCAACCTTTGTGGGAAAGGTGGTGATGGCCTCATCTCTTCGAGGGTCTTATTGGTTTAGAATTTAATACCTGGAACCATTGTGTTTCTCACTATCTCGGTAGCTTGTTCAGGTGCTGTCGAGCTCTCTGTTGGAGTGTTGTCATGGTCAACTTGTTCAGCCTTCAAGTCCTCCCTGTCTAATTCCTCATGTGTTGCTATTGGAACTTTGGTTGCTGGCTTGCCCATTGTTTCTTTAAGTTGTAGGCCACTTCTTGTGGTGATTGCTTTGCATTGTTCATGGCACATTCCCTTAGCAACTTCAATATTGCTAGGTAGTCCCCCTTGTGGTCTAGTATTTTGTCTTTGAGCAAATTGATCAACTTGGGTTTCCAGTGATTTAATAGCAGCTTCCTGGTTTTACAGCCTTACCTCTGTTCTATTCATGAAGTCATCAGTTCTCTTCATGAAACTGTTGTTCTCAACCATATATGATTCTATTTTCATTATGAAGGCCTTGAGAGTATTCTCCAATGAATTCAGGGGTTGCTGCTGATACATCTACTGTTGCGACATTGACTGTTGTATCTGCTGCTACGGCAGTGTATGCTGATATCCCGAGGCTTGGTTAGTGGGGTTCAAGGCATTATTAAGATTACTCCATGAAAAATTTGGATGCCTTTTCCATGCCGGATTGTATGTGTTTGACATCATATTATTGTTCCGATTGTAGTTTCCCACATAGAAACCAGATTCCTTATCTTGCATATACTTAGAAGAATTGATCGCTTTTACCTCTTGAGTATTTTTCTATACTTGCATGTTCTGAACCATCTTGGTTAAAGATGTCAATTGTGTCGCCACTGAATTGGTAGTTTCTAGTTCATTCACTGTGGCTTGGCGTCTTATTCCTCCTCGCCTAGAAGTAGGGAATTGAAAATCGTTCATTGCGAGTTTGTTCAGAATCTCAATAACTTCTTCCGGAGCTTTTTCAAGGAGTGTGCCTTTTGCCGAGGCATCCAACATCATCCTTTTCGGGGCATTGGTAGCATTATAGAACATGGTTACTTGTGTCCATAGTAGAAATCCATGCAGTGGAGATTTGTTCAGTAACTCTCTGTAGCGTTCCCAAGCTTCGTACATGGGTTCATCATCAGCCTATCTAAAAGAAGTAATCTCATTATAGATTCGATCATATAAATTGGTAGGGTTAAATCGCGTAATAAATTCTCGGTAGAGTTCACTCCAAGATCTAATAGATCCTTTCAAAATGCTATTTAATCAGGTCTTGGCCCTATCCCTCAGTGAATAGGGTAAAAGTTTTAATCTCAAAATGTCTTCATGGACTCCTTGAATTTTGAATGAGTTGTATACTTCCATGAAGGATTTGAGATGTTGTCTGGCATCTTCAGTTGCAGACCCACCTAAATTGTCCAATAGTATTAAGCATATTTAACATCATTGGTTTAAGTTCAAAGTGAGTTGCTTCTATCTCTGGTGTAACAACTCTAGGGTTCAATCCATTCAGATCTTCCACCAGAAAATCTCTAACAGTTAGCTACCTCGGCAGTGGTTACGGCAGTGGTTGCTGTAGAAGGCCTCCATTTCTAGTAGGTAAGTTCTGGTTTCCTTGATTTACTTCCATGTCTCCTTGGATCTGTCTTTTCAACACTTGGTAGGTTCTCTCGATTTCTGGGTCAATCTCTTACAGTGGATTGCTAGGGTTGGCCCTGGTCATACACCAAAAATAACTCAAATAAAAATAAGAAAAATTAAAATAACTAAAGTAAAAGCAAGAAAATAAAGAAAACAAAATTTAGTTGTAAATCCCCGAAAACGACGCCAAAAACTTGATGCGTGTCAAATATGCACAATTAGTGCAAATGAACATGTCGCAAGTAATAAGTGATAAGTATTATCAAGTTACCGTCTCCTCAGGTATTGGTATACTTAATATGCTTCCTTTGATCTTCTTGCTCTGTAAAACAAAAGTAAAAACACAAGTAAATTTGGGTGTTGATTAAACTAAATAAAATAATTAAAGGAATGTAAATAAGATGAGATCAAGTTTGAGAAAGAGGACAGGATCCAGTTGTGTTGTATAGTGGATTTAATTGATCTGTTCATGTCTAATGCAATTACACTGCACTGCCTCGGCAGTACTGCAGATTACTGTCTTTGGCAGCGACAGTATTTTCTACTGCGGCAATCCCTTACTCTTGGGTAGATTTACCAAAGTTCAGTGTCCTTTGATGATACCTCCCGGCGTGAATCAATTATAATTATCAACCAATCTCACACTTCTTTTAGCCGCTGAAACTTCAACATATCCCTAGGCCGAGTTAGTATCCTCCAATAAAGTTGAATATCGCACTTACTCCTTTCGTGAGTCGAACTCTCTCGAGTCTAGACAAATAGATTACTTACAAACTTCCCTCCCGGGCTTGGATGCAAGAACAAAGAATGGCAAAGAGTAAGCAAACTTTTATATTTTATTGCATTGAAACAAGAAACAAGATACAATCTCTTCTCGCTAATACTCAACAACTTTCAACTAAACCCTAAGAAAGCTTAGAACATGATGGGAAGAATTGTTCCTAGGGTAAACTCTCTCAAAATTGACTCTCCTAGTCCCTTGGACGGCTATGCCTTATATAGGCTTGGCCTAGGCAAACATTTCCTAAATAGAGTACAACTTGTAGTAGGAAACAAGTTATGTGCATAGGTTACATATTTCCAAGTTTGGTTCTTCTAGAAGGTTTCTTTCCCGCGTGGCTTTGTCTTTGGGCTTTTGATGTGTTGTTCAACTCTGATCCTTGAGCTTCTTGTCCAGCAACATTCTCCTCATTTTTCTCTTTAGTTTGCCTACCATATTGCTTTTTTATCTTCTACTGCCTCTACATCAGGTCCTGCCTCGGCAATACTTGTTCCTGCACAGATATGAAAATACAGTAAACTACGCCTTTTCTACAATGTTTATCTTTAATAGCATCATCCCTAAATATATCACATTAAGTACATGTATTGGTTCAAGTAGGTGTAGAATTGATGATAAGTGCCCATGAAAAGTATAAAAAGTGATAGTGAGTTGAGCACTTATCATAAAACTGAACTGCTAACTTGACTTATATGTAAAGTTGATCCATCATCCAGATAAACTTTATTCTTACCAGTGTATGGAGCCTGGTTCTTTAGCTTCCTAGCATTGTTGGTCACATGGTGAGTCGCATCAAAATCAGAAAACCATTTATAGTAGGCAAATGGTACTTCCATGGACAATGAATTGACTTGAACCTCTTCTGTTTTATCTTCTTGCATGAATTCTTGAGAAATTTGTTGTGCCCTTGGACTGAATTAACAAGAAGGCTCATTATTTATATTTGAGCAACAGGAGCAAGCATTTACCTGAGCCGAAGGGAGTTGCCTGGTTTGTTGAGCCACACCATTGATGTTTTGATCGAACCTGTGTCAACAACGATCAACAAGGTGCCCTAAATTTCCACAAAACTGACACTATGTTCTTGGACGACCTTTGAACCTTCTAGAGTTGTTATACACATAGTTGGGTAGCTTTGATTATGATGAATGCTCATTTCCAGTTCTAGGAACGGAGGCATGAATGTAGTTAATACTTACAAGAAATCGTGTAGAGTCCTTCATTCTTGTTTCAACATCGACAAGAATGGAGACTATATTGTCAACAGTGTAAAATTCCTTGTTCGTTGTGACTGTAGCAATAGAGGGTTCATATTCAATGGGGAGTCCATTGAGTATCGTGGCGATGTGTTCAATTTCTGAGATGGGACTGCCACAAGAAGCCAAAAGATCACATGTTTGTTTAGTTTCCATAGTAATTTCATTGATCGTTTGAGTCCTTTTCTTGAGACTCTAACCTGCAATGTAAGTTCATGATTTTTGTAGTTGATAGACTAGAGTACTTGGTTATGATGGTCTTATATAAAGCAAATGTAGTATCAGCTCCCACTAAATGAGGTAGAATGTGATTGTTAACAGTAGAAAGTGACCAAGAAGCAAGGGAGCTACCATGTTTAATAAATTGAGAGTAAAATGGACTCAAGACTTCTTAACCTGTGCGATTGCAAATAGTTTTTGGTGGTGCCGAGATTGAACCATAAAAATATTCTGGAAGTCCTAGACCTTGGATGGTGAATATCACTTGTTGTTTCCACGGCAAATAGTTGGTCTCATTGAGTCATACATTAACCTTTTTGTTGGAGAAGGTTGATAGCTCGAGAACTAGTTCGTCATCCTCGGGGAGTGGAACTTCTAGAGTCGTAATGGATGATTACAAGCAGATCGGAGACTAGTGGTAGAGGATTTTTTATGCGGTGACTAATACCATGTTAGAACAAAAACTAATGTGGTGTAAAGGTGAACTTTTAATCATGAAAGGCTGATTTTACAAAGACATTTAGCTACGAATTTATAGCTAAGCTAGGATGCAGTAACTGCTGTTAACAGAAGCAAATGAATCAGTTGCAATAATTTTCTCAGCTCAAAGATGAGCATCCTTAGCTCAAATAGGTTCAACACCGTTCTTGACAATAATACCATGTTAGAATTCTTTCATTGGAGAGGGATTTCGACAGAATGAGAGAAAGAGAGTCAGTGCTCTCCGAAAACTTTTATTAATCAAGTGGTAATATTCTCACTAAAAGAACCAACTATATATACAAAAGGTCGATTGTCATCTTATTTAGTTTATAAAATACAACTGAATAATAAGAAACAAACTTGCCTAGACGATGAGAAATAACTAGATGGGTACGGTTTATAACATCATACATTATACATTCAATGATATTCATCTATTTTAACTTAACTTTTAAGTAATTATTCACGCTTTAACAAGGTGTAGACATTGGGTCGCAACTGTGGTTTTGCCACAGCAAGAAGCGGTGTAGCCAGGAAGAGAAGTCCTTTGGCTTGTCTTAGATGAATAGTTCCCTGATTCCCAGGGATGCTCCAATCGAAACCATGCAAAAGCCTAGCAAACATCATAGTAGTCATCGAGCTCCCAAGAACAACCCCGGGTCACCCTCTTCTTCCTCTACCGAATGTAAAGAGCCGCAACTCCGTCTCTACAATCACCACTTCACCTTTATCACAATCTTGAAGGTGACGTTCTGGCTTGAATTCGTATAGCTCGTCCTAAACTTTAAGGTTTCAGCCTAACCCTACTCGACTAAGGATCACATGGCTACCCTTTCGGATGAAGTAGCCGGCCACGGTTGTATCAGACACAGATACGTGAGGAGGGTTAAATGGTGCGACGGGGTGAAGTCTAAATGCTTCTCTTGCGCATGCCTTCACGTAGTTCAGTTGTGGGAAATCAGATTCTTGTACTAACCTTTCTCTTCCAACGACACAATCTAATTCCTCTTGGGCCTTTTGTATATACGTAGTTATGTTGGTGTATATACGTAGTTATGTTTTGTTCAAAACAATGAGAAAGAAGAGTAGGTGTACGCTAATTTGAGCTTTGATCTCGGTCATGGACAGTAGAGGTGCGTGTTGAATAAAATTAAATGGAATTTTAGTGAGTCTTAAAAATTAGGATTTAATGGGGAGTTATGAATTTGAAATATCAAAAGTTAATAGGAGGTTACTAGTTGTTATGAAGTTTAATATAGGAGTTATGAGAGTTACATGAATTATAGTTTTTATTAGGTTTTATTATGTAATAATGCCTAGTGGCTATATAAGACATTGTCTATTTCTTTGTAAAGTGTGAGTGAGTGAGAATGTGAGTGAGTGAGTAGTGAATGAGAGAGTGGTTGTGTGTGGCTGTGGTGAGTGTGAGAGAAAATATAAGAGATTAAAAGAAATAAAAGAAAAATATTTCAAAATAGTATTGCATTTGTCAATTGCCCGAGCAATTTTCATTATGAGGCATTTTGCTGCCAATATTTATTCTTGGGTAATTTTATTCGAACTCTATTTGATTTAGAATCTACAAATTGGCATCAGAGCTTATGGCGAATATGACGGGTCAAATGTCGTTACCACGGCTAACAAAGGCGAATTACGAAAATTGGAGTATTCAAATGAAAGCTCATCTTGGATCTCAAGATGCATGAGAGGTTGTCAAAGAAGGATTCGAAGAACCAACAACTACCACGAGATATACGATGGTTCAAACTAAGGCGTTGAAAGAGGCGCGATCGAAGGATAACGCAACACTGTACATGATGTTCAGAGCCGTTGACGAATCAAGCTTTGAGAAGATTGTCGGGGCAACTACTTCAAAAGAAGCGCGTGACACTTTAAAAAAGGTGTTCAAAGGAGCCGACCGAGTTAAGCAAGTGCGTCTCCAAACTCTTCGTAACGAGTTGGAGAGCATGAAAATGAAGGAATCGAAAAGTGTATCAGATTTCATTGCCCGTGTACAAGCCGTGGCAAACCAACTCATTCATAATGGTGAAACATTAACAGATGCGAGAACTATCGACAAGATCTTGAGATCATTAACCAATAATTTTGAGAATGTTGTGTGTGCGATAGAAAAGTCAAAGGACCTTGAAACTCTCACAGTTGATGAACTCACTGGTTCTCTTGAAGCACATGAACAACGTAAGAAGAAAAAGAAAAAGGAGACACTCGAGCAAGCACTTCAAACTAAGGCGTCAATCAGAGATGAGAAGGTATTCTATTCACAAAATTTTCAAGGTAGAGGACATGGCTGTGGAGGTCGTGGAAATGGTCGTGGTGGTCAAAAAGATAGTCATGAAGGATATTATAAAGAGAAGGGACAGACGAGCCAACCAAATTGGCATGGAAGAGGACGCAATCGAGGAAGAGGCGGCAAATCAGATTACTCCAACATCGAGTGTTACAAGTGTTACAAGTATGGTCATTACGCGAAGGATTGCAACTCTGAAAAATGTTATAATTGTGGAAAAGTGGGGCATTATACAAAAGATTGTTGAGCTGATAAAAAGGTGGAAGAGACAACCAACATAGCAGTGGAAGATGAAGAGAATGATGGCGTTCTCTTGATGGCTAAAAGTGAAGTTAACATGGATAATGATGTGTGGTACCTAGACTCGGGCGCAAGAAACCATATGTGCGGTCACGAATACTTATTCAAAGAGATACAAAAGATTGAAGGTGGTCATGTGTCATTTGGTGATGCATCAAAAGTTGAGGTTAAAGGTCGAGGTACAATTTGCTTTTTACAAACGGATGACATGATAGGGGGTCAATCCAAGATATGTATTACGTTCAAGAACTTAAGACAAATATTTTGAGTATGGGGCAACTCACGGAGAAAGGACACTCGGTATTTTTGAAAGATCGAGTATTACGTTTGAAGGATAAGTAAGGGCGTCTGATTGCCAAAGTTAAAATGGGAAAAAATCGGATTTATAAATTGAATTTGAGAAGTGTGCGAGAAAAATGTTTGTGAGTCGATGTAGAAGACAAGGCATCGCTATGTCATCTTCATTTTGGTCACCTACATCATGGTGGTCTAAAGGAGTTAGCAAAGAAGAACATGGTGCACGGATTGCCGAATATAGATTATGATGGCAAATTTTGTGAAGAATGTGTGATTGGCAAGCAAGCAAGAACATCGTTTCAAAAGAATGCAGAATATTGAGCTAAACACCCACTCGAGTTGATTCATACCGATATATGTGGACCAATCACTCCTGAATTTTTTAGCGGTAAAAGATATTTCATTTCGTTTATTAATGATTTCTCACGAAAAACTTGAGTGTATTTTTTGAAAGAAAAATCCGATGCATTTGAGGTGTTCAAAAAGTTAAAAGTAATGGTGGAGAAGGTAACTGGTAGACATATCAAAGCCGTACGATCAGATAGAGGTGGTGAGTATACTTCGAAGGCTTTCATGGAGTATTGCGAGGAGCAAGGGATAAGGAGATTTCTAACCACACCATACTCTCCTCAACAAAATGGTGTGGCTGAGAGGAAGAATCGAACCATTCTTGACATGGTTCGATCAATGCTTAAGAGCAAGAAATTGCCGAGACAATTCTGGGCAGAAGCTATTCAATATGATGTCTATATACAAAATCGATGTCCACATGTAAAGTTAAATGATCAAACACCAAAAGAGACATGGAGCGGAAAAAAGCCGACAGTTTCTCATCTTAAAGTGTTTGGTAGTGTGGCGTATGCACATGTACCGGATCAAAAAAGAACGAAGCTCGAAGATAAAAGTAAAAAGTTTATTTTTATTAGGTATGATGAGAAGACAAAAGGGTACAAGCTACTCGATCCGATAAGCAAGAAGGTGATTGTGATTCGTAATGTGCGAGTAAATGAAGCGAGCGAGTGGGATTGGAATAATTCGATAGAGATTGTCATGAAAATTGGAGAATCATCAATTGCTGCACCAACAGGCATACCAGCAAGTTCTGAAACTACCGATGATGGAGATGAACCATGAAAACCCAAAATGCAAAGTTTACAAGATTTGTATGATTCGACAAGTGAGGTACATCTTGTATGTCTTAGGACAGATGCTGAAAATATTAGCTTTGATGAAGAGTCACGAGACAAGAAGTGGCGAATTGTCATGGACGATGAGATTAAGGCAATTGATGAGAAGTCAGCCTATTGCCAGAAGAAATTGCCGAAAGAAAGTCACCCTATTGGTGTAAAGTGGGTGTTCAAGAAAAAGAAGAAAGTTCAAGGCGAGAAAGAACGGTTCAAGAAGCTACATGTTATGAAAGGATACAAGCAAGTCAGAATCAAGTTGGGAAAAAAAACAAGAAGATGATTGGCATGATGGATGGAAGAAGCATTTAAGTTTACGGGGGAGTTTTGTTGAATAAACTTAAATGGAATTTTAGTGAGTCTTAAAAATTAGGATTTAATGGAGAGTTATGAATTTGAAATGTCAAAAGTTAATAGGGGGTTACTAGTTGTTATGGAGTTTAATATAGGAGTTATGGGAATTATATGAATTATAGCTTTTATTAGGTTTTATTATGTAATAATGCCTAGTGGCTATATAAGACATTGTCTATTGCTTTGTAAAGTGTGAGTGAGTGAAAATGTGAGTGAGTGAGTAGTGAATGAGAGATTGGTTATGTGTGGCTGTGGTGAGTGTGAGAGAAAATAGAAGAGATTTATAGGAATAAAAGAAAAATATTTTAAAATAATATTGCATTTGTCAATTGTCTGAGCAATTTTTATTTTGCGGCATTTTACTGACAATATTTATTTTTGGGTAATTTTATTCGAACTCTATTTGATTTAGAATTTACAGTGCGCGGTTGTTGTCGGTCAAAGAAATCAAAACATCAAGCAAGTCTTGGGTTCATCTTTCTTGCCATCTCTCCATTGTCGAATCCTGTCTTCAACTATGGGATCTTGATACTTCTCTATTACCCTAATTGCCTCCACAATTTTCTCATGCCCGTCCAGGTCCAGACCTCTCAAAAATGGTAAGTAATCGGATATACAAAAGGAATAAAGATAAACAAAAAAGGTGAAAAGGGCTTGCATGTATTCTTCCTCCTCGAAACCAGGTCCACCGTCTGGTTTTCCTTCTCCAAAGTATCTCCGATTAAACATCAGCTTCCTCGTCACATTGCTACAATAGAGTCGGGCAGCCAGTCTTAAGTTCACAAGGCCACCTTCATCGGAATCTTTGCATTGGTTATGAACGTAACGCACGAGGTTATCAGCTTCTTCAATTCTCTTCTCATAAAGCCATTGATGTCTTGTCGGTGAAAGCACCTCGCTAACCATGATTCTCTTCATTTTCTTCCATTGGTCTCCAAAGGGTGAAAAGATTGTGGTTAAGTGCCCTTTTGAAAGGACATCAGTGGCCATGGTAAGTGGCCTTGAAGCAAAAACAGCGTCCTGTTTTTTCAAGAATTCCCGGCCGATTTCAGGACAAGTTACTGGAATCACATGAATGTTTCCTAGTCTAATACAAGCAATTTCAGTTTTCATTTCTTTCATGAAACTGTGTATCCAATGAGACACTGGCGTTGTCTTCTTGGATATGATAAATTGAGGGAGGTTTCCCAGAATAGGCCAAGGTTTAGGTCCCGGCGGAAGAGAAGGTTGTCTAGCCTTACTGACTTTGCCATGACATTGGGATTTGAAGAGGTAACAGAAGCATGCAAAAGAGATGAAAACAAGTATGATGGGAAAGTGAGTGATGAACATGGGGTAATAGATTTCAATGCCAATAGGGAAATGAAGTGCCAGTATAATTAATTTCCGTGGCTGTTTATACACATTTTGATTTTCCTTTTGGTACATTTAAAAGGGAAAAAAATACAGAAATTATATCATGGATCTAGCTTATCACATCAGTTATTATCCCATCAAATCATAATCACCATTTCATAATTATCTACTACGTCATTTTTTCCAACCAATGATTCTCTACTCATTTTTTTATGTCATTTAAAAAATATATTTTTTAAAAGTTAAATTAATGACATAAATGATCAGTAGTAGAATGGGTGATTTTCATTGGTTAGAAACTACGGATAACGTGGCGAACCTGGCTAATGATATAATCTATCAAAAAAGACGTTTAAATCTTTCAAAAATTAATTTGAAGGGAATAATCCACCAATGACAACATTGGCTAATCTTTCCACGGCAAATGCTGTCACTAACGGGTAAACGGTTGATCACTAAATAATTTGCATTCTAATGGGTAAAGTAGGATTGTAAACGAGTCGAATCGAGCTCGAGTAGTGCTAAGCTCAGCTCAACTCGTTAAAATTTTGAGTCGAATTTGAATTTGAGTAATTTTAAATAAGCTTGAAAAATCTAAGCTCGACTCGACTCATTAAAAACTCGGGTCAAGTTCGAGCTTTTTTCGAGCCAAATCGAGCCAAGTATTGACTAATCTTTTATCATGTTAGACTCGAGTAACTCTTATCTCAAGTCTCATTTAAAGTCTAATGCAGAAAAAACTTTGATACATGTGTTTTGTAAACTCAAGCTTGTTAATTTTAGATTTTAGTATGTTAATTTAGGGTTTAAAACTTATGTTTAGGTTTTAAGTTTAAAAAATTAGATTTTAAATCATAAAAAATAGTATATTTATATTTTTGAGTAGCTCGTGAGCTTTTTGAGTCGGGTATCATGTAGTTCGGCTTAGCTCGTCAAAACTAAAATTTTAACCGAATCGAACTCGAGTAACTCGAAATATATGTTTATGGGATAAAATTAGCTACCATCGCAGTAACTCGCAATATATGTTTATGGGATAAAATTAGCTACCATCGCAATATATCTGATTACTATTGAAAATTTTTATATGATATCATGATTCCTTTAAAAATATTTTAAAACATAATATTCATTACTATTTTTCAAATCTAAAAATTTACTTGATGGTTATGGTCAAAAGTAATCAAAATATTTAATTGATTAAAATTTTCAAGTACTATATAAAAAATAGTAATCAAACGTTAAAAAACTTAGGACACCTTACGCCATAAAATTTGATAAACAACCGAACAATTTGACATTTATTAAGCACATAATAGCTTGAAACAAGTCAATAAAATTTTGTTAACCACCAAACAACTTGACAATTTGACATATATTAAAAATTAAACATTAAAAGTACATGTGGAGGAAAAATTAAATATTAAAATTAAACAATTTGATTGAAGATGGAAAAAGCACCGATCACGTGCCTCGTTAAAAAATCTCCCTAAATTTAATGGAGGAAAAAGAGTACATGTGAAAGGGTTGAAAAAGATACAACATTAAAAAATATTATTCGAGAGCCGAACAAAATAAAATTTCTTTTTCTTTGTTTTGTTGTTACTGCTTTATGGGGTATTTTATTTTGTTCGGCTCGCGAATAATGTTTTTTAATGTTGTATCTTTTTTAGCCCTTCCATATGTATTTTTTTTACTCCATTAGGTTTAGAGAAATTTTTTAATGAGGCATGTGGTCGGTGATTTTTCTATCTTCAATAAAAAAAATTAAACTTACCATATAAAAATAACTATAAATTAATTAAAAACGAAATATCATTTGTGTCTAACGAAATTTGTCTTATTTTATATTTTTTTACTGATTAACTATATTTTTAACCTTTAAAAGTTCTGAAACTCTTAAAATTTAGTCTTGGTTTCTCTAAAAAAAATTGGGTATTATTTTTTCAACGTTAATAGACTTAAGTTTTATCTAATTTTCTAGTCTAACTATTTGTTAAAATATGTCTATTTTAAAATTAGTGAGATTAAATATTAGTCTCGTATTTTAAAATCATTTTTTTAAAATCATTAATTTTAAAGATAAATAACTTGATTACTCTCGTATCTTCATTACAAATTTGAACCCTTTTAATCTCATAAATTTGTTCCTTATATCAATTAAAAATTATATCATAAACTTTTTTCATCACGTCATCTGTGATCTCCTCCAACCACATTCATCTATCTCATATTTTTTTCAAAGTGAATCAATCTCTTTCTTAAATGTAATAAGTGAGTGGGTAGTTATAAGACGGTTTTTAAAAATAAATGAATTTAATTATATGGACCACAGATAACGTGGTAAAAAAAGATTTACGATATAATTTCTTTTATATCAATAAATATTACAAATAAATCGTTAAAGTATCAATAATATACATTAATCAAGTAGCTTAAAAGAAGTCTATAAATAACACCAAACAACTTGACATATATTAAACACTTATACTTACCATACAAAAATAACAATAATTTAATTATGGGTGAAATATCATGTTTATCTAACGAAATCTGTCGTATTTTAATTTTTTATCAATTAAATTTTTAATTTTAAAATTTCTAAAATTTTTAAAATTAAGTCCTGATTTCTCTAAAAAGATTATAAATTTTTTTCGGATCCTATCATTTTTAAAGTTAATAGACTTAAGTTTTATCAAATTTTCTAGTTTAATTATCTGTTAAAATATGTCAATTTTAAAATCAGTGAGATTAAATATAATCTTTTATTTTAAAATTATATTTTAGAATATCATTAATTTCAAAGATAATTTGATCTGGCATGTTCAAGCAAAAAATCACTATGTTTGAGTATGAAAAAAGATTTTAAAGATGTAAAGGTTGTGACTGTAGTTGAATGTGATGGTGCAAGGGGCGATTTAGAGTTAGGATTTTATGGGAAAGTCTTAGGAGTAAGCGGTTCGACGTTTTTTTTAAAAAAAACTAAAATAACAGAATCGTCATCAATCTGTTTAAAAGTGTGATTGAATCATCTAAAAACGGGTTATTTTAATAAAATTATTTTGTTTTATTAAAACAATAATTTTGGTCTGCGAAAAACATAAAAACGAGTTCGGGGGTCGGTTACGTGTAGGGAAGGGTTAGCACCCCACAACGCCCAAAAATTGGTACCTAGCCAGCCGATTACAAAACGTTTTAATGTTGGAATTTATAAGTTCGTATAAAATTTAAGTTATTGTCCATTTATGAATATTGATTCCATTTTAACGGTCTTACCTCTAGGATAATAAACTTTAATCACCGCCAACATTTCTAGCGTTAACCCGTTACCTGCCTTTGGTAAGACACCATATTAATTAGATTCCACTTTTTAATCAAGCTGACAAGCGTCGAATTGTCAAATAAATAATTCTTATTTCTCAAATTAAATAAAAGAATAGTATAGAGAAAGTAGGGTCGATCCACAGGGACTAAGGAATTTCTAACGTTAAATTGTATTGATCCTGATCCAAAAAAAGAAATAATAATTTAGAAAATGGGGGTTGATATTATAAAACTAAAAATAAACTTAATCTAATAATAACTGAAATTAAATAAAAATAAATATTTGAAAGTAATAAATTTAAGGGATATAGCCTCAAGCTTCGCCTCAAATCTCAATTGATCATTGAAATAGATTTTACTTCAAGATCCATACAGTTACAGTCTACAAGGCCCAACCCTTGTAACTTGCTTCTCTCTTTGGTAAACTAATACTCCCAATTCTATCTCCGGAATTTGGTCTTTACTAGACTAACCACGCCTATCGTCGTTAGCGCCAATATAACTTTAAGTACTGGAAAAGCCTGACTCGAGTTATAGCGTTTCATAGAGAATCAAACCCATCTTGATTTCCCTTAATGGACCGCCATTGAGTTTGTTCACAAGAAACCGAATTTGCTACCAGCCGATTCTTCTTCCAAACAATAGATCTAAACAATCTTCAAGTCAACGTGTACTTTTTGAAATAAAGGCATCGAGATCATTAAAGGAAAAGTCGATTGTCAATCCTTGATTTCAGAAAATCAAGAATGTTATCTGAACGTATTAAGTACTCTACGATTCTCACAATAGGGATTGAGTCGTCACTAGCTTTCGGCTAAATGAAAGTTTAGCTAAGTATGAATGAGATCATACTTAGCATTTTTCTAAAAGAATAAGAATAAAAAAAAATCAAAGCAAATAAAAAGAACTAGAGAACTTTTATAACCCAAAGAAAAAGTGAAAATGAAGTACAGCTTTACCTACATGGGGTATTTATACTATTCTAAAACCCTAAAAATAAAAGAAATAAATAAAAGATAAATCCTAAAGATAATCTAAAATATAAATAATTCAAATTTCAAAATTAAATTTCTAGGATAATTCCTAAGATAATTTCGTACATCCTTCTAGAAAATACTGACTAGATTGTCTTCTAGAAGTTGTTGTTGATTGAACAATCTAAATCTATTAGGTCGAAAAGCATTGTGCCCCATGCGATGCCCATGACCCCAGTCACGATAGATAAAAAATGCAGAATTCACTCTTTTCTGTTGGTTCTGAAAAATATGTTCCTACACAGAAAATGATCAAAACAAACCAAATTGGTAATATCAAATCGACAACGGAAAATAATTAATAATATATATATATAAATTCGAACACTCATCACAAGCAAGCAAAGAAATTTAGGTGTGTTGAATGCTTTTATTATTCTAAATTGGTGATTATTAACCTAAAGGAATGTCTAAGTAAATTTTATCTATTATGGTTAAAGTATGACTAAGTGTGTTTTGTAAATTTAGTCTGATTTTTTTTATTAAACTTTAGAGCTCTAAATTAACTAGGTTGTAGTGCTAGAGAACTTAAACTTAAGGATTTTACCTAAACTAGTACTTTAAAATAAATAAACAGTTAAATATTTTAAATTAAGGAATTTGATAAAATGTTAAAACACAATATACCTCTTAAAATATGGATTAAATAAAATTAAAAAGGCTCACTTTATTTTGAAATGGTCATAAAGCCCAAAAACACTGTTATTCAACTTCTATTTTAAAAGAAAGATCAAAACAACACATTTTAAAAATTCATCAAGTGTTCATGTAAAAAGATTGAAAATGAAGAACAAATATCTTTAAAATCTTTAAAAAAAATAGATATTCTCTAATTATAATTAAATTTGAAATAAAAAATAAATAAAGAACAAAAGAATAAAAGCAATATACCTAAAACCAAGCTTTTCCTCTTGTATTCAACTTGAAAATGACAATACAAACTAGAGAGATTTCTACAATTTTCAGATGTTTGTGGTATAGGAATTGTGAGTGGTGGAGTTGTGGTGGAAAGGAGTTGTGAGTGTGTTGTGGTGTAAAGGAATTATGAGTGTGTTACAAGTGATGGGGAATGGAGTTTATATACTGGTTTTCAACCCACAAATACATGGAAAACAATCAAAATTAAAATACAAAATCCCTGATTTTTGGATAAAAAATCGCCAAAATAATCTTGATTTGATTCATGTACAAATTTGATAGAATATGCCTAAATTTGAATGATCTTCTTTCCTTTTTAATCTTTGACAGATTTTAATTAATCTAGAAATGATTTTTTTCTTGATTTTTTCATATCCAATTTGTCAAATATCCTCTTTTATTTGATTCTGATTTGAAGTTGATTTTGTGGTAATTCCTTCCATATTTTTCGTTGAATTTGATTTGGGATGAAAAATCAGTGACAACAGTTGCCCCTTCTTTGCTTACTCTAGTGAAATAGGGATAGAGCAAAGAAAAAAGACATCGATTTTCACTGGTCGCAGAATCGTTGGACGATTCCATTCTCCTTATGGCTGAACGGATAAATGTGTTCTATTCTCCTCATGCTCGAATAGATAAGCAAGTTCAAAAAATGGTTTCATTCTCCTCATGCACGAATGGATATGAAGGTTATATTCTCCTTATGCTCGAATAGATAAGCATGTTCTACTCTCCTCATGCTTGAGTAGATAAGAAAAAAGAGGTTCAATTCTCATCATGCACAAATGGATATGCAGGTTCCATTCTCCTCATGCTCGAATAGATAAGAAGGTTGTAGGCTCTTCATACTCGAGTAGATAAGCAAGTTTCTGAAAAAATGATTCAATCCTCCTCATGCTCGGATGGATAAGTTGATTATATTCTCTTCATGCTCGAATAAATAAGCAGGTTTAAAAAAGGGGTTTCGGTCTCCTCATGCTCGGATGGATAAGCTGGTTCTATTCTCCTTATGCTCGAATAGATAAACATCTTCAAAAAAAGGGTTACATTCTCCTCATGCACGAATTTAAGCATGTTCTACTCTCCTCATGCTCTAGAAGATAAACAAGTTTCTGAAAAAAGTTTTCATCCTCCTCATGCTTGGATGGATAAGCGGGTTCTATTCTCCTTATGCTCAAATAGATAAGCATCTTCAAAAAAGGGTTTCATTCTCCTCATGTACGAATGGATATATAAGTTCTTTTTGCTGAGAGTATTTCACAAACCTGTAAAAAATCAAAAAAAATGATGCAATTATGATGAACATGCCTCTAAGGATGCCTAATATGCATTTTTATTCTTTTCTTTGTGTTGTTTTTTCTTTTCTCTTAGAGATTTCTTCTTCACTTTAATTCACATTTGCTTGCTCAACCCAGATAGACATACATATTTTGTTGTTTATCTTTTTTGATTTTCTCATGTTGTTCACCCAATATAGCCGACGGGAAGGACCAACTTTTATCATTATGGTCATTTTGCATTTTTCTTTTTTGAGGTAAGAAAACTTCGCATAATCGGATGAAAAATCTTCACGCACATGATATTTTTATCTTAATGCATATTGGTACCAAACATCTTCTAAGCTTCTCGTGAGTTCTCAGATTCTTGCCTTCTGTTGAGTAATTTGATGCGTTTGCCTACAGATATTCTTATTTTGACATTTTTTTCCTTTCCAATATTTTTAAGGACTTTAAGTCGATATAGAATCAAAACATTAAGAAAATGTCTTGAATGTTGCTTTTGTTGTGTAGATTTAGAAACCGACGAAGATGTATAAAGAAACAAAATTCCTTTCAAGCTATCAAGCCTTTGAGAGAATTATTTTATGTATGTCTAATCCATGAACTATCTGAGCCGCCCTTTACGAGTTTTCAACTCAGATCCTCCCTTGATTTCAAGATGCCCTTTTCAGATTTTCATCTTGAATCCTCCTTGTTTTTATTCTTTTATTCTTTTTTTTTCTTTTTTTTTCTTTTTTTTCTTTTCTCTTTTTTCTTTTTTCCATCTAGGATGCCCTTTACGGGTTTTCACCTGTAGATATTTTTTATTTTTTTTTTAGGTATTTTATCTCTTGACTGAGCCTGAATTCGATAGACTCTAAGCTTCTAGCAATCCATCAAAGCTTCTTCGATAAAACCTTCAAAAAACATAAGGTCATTCTCAATTGAGCATCAAATTTTCTCAGGTATCTTTTGGATTTACAACAATTTCTTTAGCACCAAGTCTCATTCTAAAAATTCTCTAAGGTGAAACTTATTATTATAGGCTTGTATTATCCTCTTTTAATACATCTGATCGTGTCAAATGACGTTCAACCTTTTTTAATGAGGTTCAATAAGTCATACCTTGCTTGGACCTATTTTTCTTCTTCTAACTCTTCTTTTATCAGAACGCGAGGGAGCGAGATTTTAACTCAGATTGACACTTCAACTTCTATCTCGTAAACTGATGAAAATGTTGTTGCCCCTATTCCACTTGAAGCAATTATTATTTGCTGAACAATTGCTCTTAAACTCAAAATCAATATCAAGAAAAATTTTTTCAAGAATCTATGTCACTTTACTCGTAGAATGCAAAAAAGGAAGATATAAGGATTAAAAGAAAATAGAGGCTAGAAATGAGGATTTAAACTCGAAAGTCGTGGCAAACAAGAAAAGAACACAGTCAGAGGCCTCAAAATTCATAGTATGAATAATTCACGAATCTATCAACCGGAAAGTAATACCATTTTAGTGGCTCTCTTTAACTCACTAACTCATTAAGTTTCAATGTTCCCTCTTCTCTGATCTCAATCAGACATTAGAAGTTTAATGGTTCTTGAAGAAAGGTTAAGTCAATTAGGTGGAATGTATTCTGAAGACAAACTCCTTTTTTCTCAAATATTTATGTATGATCCAAATGATCTTTTAAGGCTTGTAATATAAGGTATGCTTTGGTTGTAAAAGAAATGATACATAGGCTCAAATGCTTATTCAAGGAAGGATTAAACCAAGGATCAATCTTTCTTGATGAAACTTTCACTCTTTTGTTCTCAAGATAACTCTGACTGTCTATTTTAGGTTTTCACCATAGAGTTCATTTTCATTTTCACCTCCACAATGCCCAAAAATTGGCACCTAGCCAATTATAAAACGTTTTATTGTTAGAATTTATAAGTTCATATAAAATTTAAGTTATTGTCCATTTATGAATATTGATTCTATTTTAACGGTCTTACCGCCAAGATAATCAACTTTCATCACCGCCAATATTTCTAGCACTAACCCGTTACCTCCCTTTGGTATGACACCGCATTAATTAGATTCCACTTTTTAATCAAGCAAGCAAAGAAATTTAGGTGTGTTGAAAGCTTTTATTATTCTAAGTTGGTGATTATTAACCTAAAGGAATGTCTAAGTAAATTTTATCTATTATGGTTCAAGTATGACTAAGTGTGTTTTGTGAATTTAGTGTGAATTTTTTTTTATTAAACTTTAGAGCTCTAAATTAACTAAGGTTGTAGTGCTAGAGAACTTAAACTTAAGGATTTTACCTAAACTAGTACTTTAAAATAGATAAACAGTTAAATATTTTAAATTAAGGAATTTGATAAAATGTTAAAATATAATATACCTCTTAAAATATGGATTAAATAAAATTAAAAAGGTCCACTTTATTTTGAAATGGTCATAAAGCCCCAAAACACTATTATTCAACTTCTATTTTAAAAAGAAAGATCAAAACAATAAATTTTAAAAATTCATCAAGTGTTCATGTAAAAAGATTGAAAATGAAGAACAAATATCTTTAAAATCTTTAAAAAATATAAATCTGCTCTAATTATAATTAAATTTGAAATAAAAAATAAATAAAGAACAAAAGAATAAAAGCAATATACCTAAAATCAAGCTTTTTCTCTTGTATTCAACTTGAAAATGTCAATAAAAACTGGAGAGTTTTCTACAATTTTTAGATGTTTGTGGTATAGGAATTGTGAGTGGTGGAGTTGTGAGTGTGTTGTGGTGTAAAGAAACTATGAGTGTGTTACAAGTGATGGGGAATGAAGTTTATATACTGGTTTTCAACCCACAAATACATGGAAAACAATCAAAATTAAAACACAAAATCCCTGATTTTTGGGTAAAAAATCGCCAAAATAATCTTGATTTGATTCATGTCCAAATTTCATAGAATCTGCCCAAATTTGAATGATCTTCTTTTCTTTTTCATCTTTGCCAGATTTTAAATAATCTGGAAATGTTTTTTTTCTTGATTTTTTTCATATCCAATTTGACACATATCCTCTTTTATTTGATTCTGATTTGAAACTGATTTTGTGGTAATTCCTTCTATATTTTCCATCGAATTTGACTTTGGGATGAAAAATCAACGACAACAGCATCGTCAAGGGAAGGTGTCATGGGTCAAGGTTGTGTGGGGTTCACCTTGTATTTCTAGGTACTCCTTTATTATATAGCTGATTATTTTAGATCGATTCCCTAATCATTGCAAGTTGTTAGTTCGAGGCTATGATGTTGATACTAGATGTTTGTTTTACGGTGATGGACTAGAAACAAAAGATCATGTATTTGCTGATTGTGGATACGTGCCACAATCAAAACAACTTCTTGTTTTGATTAGGAGGGAATGCGACATTTAACATATTGATTTCTGGGTTAAGCTTCAGGACTAACTGTAGGAAAAGGGAAAGGGGAAAACGTTGATGGTTGTGATTATGTGAATCGCTTTGAACTAGTGCAATTATTTGACTTGGTAGGAAAGAAACTTTCAATTGCATGAAAATCCCTACAACAAATTGAAGAATTATTTTCTCGAATTAAAAAATAATAAATATGAGACTGAATAGTTATCTCAAAATTATTTTTTCTTCTTTCTTGATTGCTAGCTAGCATTTGTTATGTAATTAAACATGCTTATATAGTACTGCTATAATTGTAATTACCGGTTATAGTTGTGTTGATTGGTTTTTAAATAATAAAAAAAAAATTTATCGAAAAAAATTACTTGATTACATTTATAATACTTATAATATTAACGATTTGTATCCCGACTTTTTTTATATAAAAACAACAATAACAACCTCAACACGTTTTAGAAGAATTGTTTGTTGATGTCTTAAAAATTAATAGCTACAATGACGAAAAAGACCTAATTATTTATTGATTTCTTAAAAATCAATTAATTATTCTAAAAATATGTGTCACTAAGACTACATTTCCTTTTCTAAAAGTTTATTACAATTTGTTCTTTAATATATTTTTTTTATTAAGAATGAAGATGCCACCTCACGCTTCGTTAAAAAACATCCCTAACCTAGATGGAGGAAAAAGAGTACGTTTGGCAGCAAGATATACATAAGACTAAAGCAACTCGGTATGAGAAGAACGACAAAAGCGATGATAAGGATGGTCGACCCTATCACGTCGAAGCAAAGGTTGAATCTGATCAGGAGCATCATCCATGATTGTAAGATTGAAATGACTATTGTCTGATAATTTAGCCATACAGTCAGCGACTATATTTACTTCCCGCGGAATCCACTGAAAATCTAACGACCAATCATTAGAACGAAAAGAAACAATGGAACAAACAAGTTGCAAGCTACTTGTCATAGCATTAGGGTCACGAATTAGCCGTATTGCTGAGGAGCAATCTGATTGAACAATCAAACGATTAATGCTAAGAAAAGAAGCGATTTGAAAGCCAATAAGGATACTCCATAACTCTGAATGTAAAGGGAAAACAATACCCACAGCTTTGTAATACCCTTTAACCCAAAAATCATAAGAATCTCTAAAAACACCTCCAATCGATCTCATGTTATTACTAGGTAGAACAGTCGCATCTGAGTTAAGGCAAAGTCCAGTATGATTAGGCGGCTTCCATTGTTGGACCACTCTAACACGAGGAGTAAGCGGTAGCTTGGCAGGAACCATGCTTGTAAAGTGGTGAGCCTAAGAAATCGCAATCCTGTAAATATCATATAAGGAAAGACAAGAGCCATTAAAAATGAAATCATTACATCTTTTTCAAACCTGCCATATAAGCGAAGCGAAGAAACAACACCATGGAACACCGTAAGAAGCCATAAGCAAGTTGCTTCGAATATTCATAATAATCCATTGATCCAAACATGATTAAAAGAATACAGACTGATTGTCCGCAGGAAGGATAGAGTGCCATAAATTCCAAATTGGTGGGCAATCATGAAGAATATGAATAATAGATTCACAAGCACATCCACAAATCAGACAAGATGGGTTTGATGTGAACCCCCGACGAGAACATTCTTCAATAGTCATGAGACGGTGTTTAAGCACAAGCCAAAGAAAGGATCTAATACGTTGGGTGACCAGCAAAGACCATATAAAAGACCACTTAGGATCTTTGACATTCCAAGAGGAAATCAATAAGTGTTCATAAGCCGAGGCAATAGTGAAATCATCATTTATGGAAGAATTCCAAGCAACACGATCCTGGGAATCATCAAGAGTCGGAGGAAGTACACCAAGAACATGAGGAACCACCATATGGAGAAGCAAACTTGATAATTTGTCTAAATCCCAATTACCATCATTCTGAATAAGATCATCGAAAGTAATAGATGCTAAATCTATAAGAGATGAATGGACCTAATGAGGAAGATGACCCAGAGATGGAACTCAAGTATCATCCAAAATACGTAAAGAATTACCATTACCTACCACCCAATAAATATTGTCATGATAGATTCCCAGACATTTGAAATTGCACGCCAAAGAGGTGAACAAGCCGGTTGAGAAATAGAGATAGGACAAAGCTCACTCATTTTATACTTTTGCCTCAACACTTGTACCCAAAATTCATTAGGGGAGTGGAACAAAGTAAAAGCAATTTTTTGCATAAAAGTTAAATTTCGCTCATTAGATCTTGGAATATTGAAATCACCAGTCTTTAGGTTGAGAGATCTCAAACCAATTAACAAGGCTCATTTTATGAGCATTAGGAGTAGAACCCCAGATAAAAGTCCTAATAATTTTATCAATCTCAGAACAAATACTCACAGGCATCCTTGTTGTTTGCATAAAAAAAAAGGAATAGCTGCTAAAACAGAAGAAGCAAAAGTAATGCGACCAGCAAACGAAAGAGAGCTCGTAGTCCAACCATTTAGCTTTGAATGAAGTCGATCAATAAGAAAGTCAAAATCAAACTTCCTCTGACGGTGATGAAGAACCGGTACACCCAAATAAGTACCAATAGAGAACGTTCCAGAGAAGCCAAGGGTCGAACTAATAGTGGAAGCAATAACTGGATCCGTATTAGGACTAAAATAAATTTGAGATTTACAAGCATTAACACGGTGACCAAAATGAACTCCAAAAGTAGCAAGAATGTTAAAGATGATACTAGCTTAGTGCAAATCAACTTTAGCATAGAGAATGAGATCATCAACAAAAAAAAGGTGGGATAGAGGAAGACCATGACGAGCCATACGAAAAGGGATCCACGAACCATTGCCAACAACATTTTGAATTGTTTAACCCAGCCTTTTCATTATCAAAACAAATAAATAAGGTGATAGAGGGTCACCTTGGAGAACTCCTCTTTAGGCCTAAAAGGTGGAGATAAAACTCCATTCCATTGTACCTGAACAATTGATGATGTTACACAGTGCATTATGAGACTAATTAGGGGTGTAGTTAAACCAACATCAACAAGAGTATCTCGTAAAAAATCCCAACGGACATGGTCAAAGGCCTTTTCAAGATCTACCTTAATCGTCATCCAACCCTGTTTTGTTTTTTTTCTTTTCCACAGAATGCACAATCTCTTGGTTAAAATGTTCTCCGACATAGACCGACCAGAAATAAAACTAGTCTGAGTAGGATGAACAATGAGAGGTATAATATGCTTCAGGCAACGAACAATGATCTTAGTTAATAACTTATAAATAAGATAACAAAGATTTATTGGTCTAAAGTCTGCGAAAGTCTGAGGAGCATCAACCTTTGGGATTAGTATAACAGATGTACGATGAAACGTTTGATCGAGAGATCCTGTTCTGAAAGCCGAAGCAATGGTCCTATAAACATCTTGTCCTACGATAGACCAGTTGGACTGGAAGAACTCGGCATGAAGACCATCTGGACCCGGAGCCTTAAGAGGTCCATAGAACATGGGGCCTCGAACACTTCATCCATAGATGGCACAAGACCAAGAGAGTTCATAAGATCATTTAAAACAGAAGGAAAAGCACCTGATGAAGGATAAGTACCAGTAGCTGAACACTCGAATCAGAAAAAAGATCATGAAAATACCAAGATGCTTCGAGACGCAATAAATGATCATCAGAACACCAAGAACCATCGGGGAACTTAAGAGAGCTAATGTGATTACGAATACGTCTTTGTTTGGCCTTGCGATGAAAGAAGGTAGTGTTACGATCACCCAAAGTAACCCAATTTGAACATGATTTTTGATTCCAAAGAAGTTCTTCTTGATCAAGAACATTCTCTAGTTCAATTAAAAGATCATGCTCAAGGTGCACCAGGAAACTCGAGTGACGACATTCAAGCGCCTTTTGAACTTGAATAACATATTTAATAACGTATATATTATACATATAATGTTTGAACTTAAATTATTTAAATAAAATATATCATCACTTATAATTAAAATCGTACCACGAATTTAATTTATCACATTTCGTAAATATTATTTTACTAAAATTTAATTGAGTTAAATGAAGTTACTTCTTTGTAATATTTATTATTACATAGTTTTCTATGTTCTGCCCGACAAAGTTTCTTGTCATAGTTTTGTTAAAAGCTTGGAACATGTCATTTTTTTTATAAACTACAACCTGACAATTTGACATTTGTTAAACACTTGTTGCCAATTTATTTGTCTCATTCTACTGGTAACAAGAGCTTACCCTACACGATTTTAATTCAAAACTAATTTTTTTAACACATGAAATAATTATTCGATAGTATTTAATCGTATTTTTTGAATAAATTAAATTTCATTTTATCTAAGTTAACCTTTATATAAGAATCTATCAAATACTCTTTAATTCCACTATACAAAAGAATCTATCATATACCTCAATTTAAAGCTATAGAACTTTATTTAATGTATTTTTTAATCTTTGAATAAAGCACAAATATTTTTTTTGAAATCAACATAAGTAGATATTGGTATAACATGTTAAGGGGTCAGTTTAAAAAATTTGAGACTTAAATGAGAAATTTTTAAATATTTAATAAGAGATTTAATTAAAAAAGCTACAGAACTGCTTGAATTAATACACACCGACATTTGTGGCTCATTTGATGTTGCATCCTGGAATGGTGAAAGATATTTCATCACTTTTATTAATGACTATTCTAGGTATTGTTACTTATATCTATTATTTGAAAAGTCTCAAGCAGTGAATGTTTTGAAAACTTTTGTCACTGAAGTTGAAAGATAAATAGATCGAAAGATTAAGGTAGTCAGATCTAATAGAGGTGGTGAATATTATGGCAGAACTACTAAAAATGGACAATGTCCTGGTCCTTTTGCGAGATTCCTTGAAAGTAAAGGCATATGCGCACAATACACAATGCCTGGAACACCACAACAAAATGTTGTAGCTGAAAGGAGGAACCGTACTCTCATGGATATGGTTAGAAGTATGTTGTGTAACAGCTCAGTACCTATCTCTTTGTGGATGTATGCATTACAGACAGCTGCATATTTACTCAATAGGGTTCCTAGTAAGTCAGTTCTTAAAACTCCTTATGAATTGTGGACGGGAAAAAAATCCAGTTTGAGGCACTTACACATTTGGGGATGCCTAGCAGAAGTGAGAGTGTATAATCCACATGAAAGAAAACTAGATTCTAGAACCGTTAGTGGATTCTTCTTAGGATATCCAGAAAAATCAAAGAGGTACAAATTCTATTGTCCTAACCATAGCATGAGAGTTATTGAGTCTGGAAATGCTCGTTTCATTGAGAATAGAGAAGTCAGTGGGAGCGATGAAATACGAAAAGTGAATATTAAAGAGATTGTGGTAGAACAAACAATACCAAAGTCTACGACTACTGTTGTAATTCCTACTGTTATATTACAACGTAAAAATAGACGAAAACGACAACAAGAAATAAGAGAACGAGTAACCTGGAGGTTATAGGCTATTCAGACTCAGATTATGCCGGATATGTTGATACGAGAAAATCTACTTTCGGTTTTGTGTTCCTATTGGCTGGAGGAGGAGTATCATGGAAGAGTAGTAAGCAATCTGTTATTGCTACTTCTACCATGGAGGCTGAATTTGTGCATGCTTTGTGGCCATGATTCAAGGATTGTGGTTGCGGAATTATATCTCAAGGTTAAGAAGTATCGACAGTATATCTAAACCGCTGAGAATTTACTGTGACAACTCACAACAGTGTTCTTCTCGGAAAATGACAGATATAGCAAAGGAGCCAAACATATGGATTTAAAGTATTTGTCAGTAAAGGAGGAGGTGCAGAAACAGACGGTGTCGATTGAGCATATACGGACCGATGAAATGATAGCAGATCCATTAACGAAAGCTCTACCAACACAAGTTTTTAAAGGACATGTATACAGTATAGGTTTGGTAGAGGACACCTTGTAGTATAGTCTTATCGTAAGGTATATACATTATAGTTTTTATGCTCATTACTATCATGACACCATTGGATATCAGTTATATTTGTTTCTTGTACATTTATTGTAGTTATCTATTTAAGCATGCATGATTATTTATTTGATAACAAGGTGAAATCCTGAAATAAGATTTCATATATTAAGAATTAAAGTATTTCTTAATAATTAAAGAATAACTTAAAGAACTAATAGATTAAATTAATTGTGATACATGGAAGGAATCGGATTGACTTATTTGTCTGTGACCGCCGTGATTCAATTAGCTTGATTCATGTATGGATGATGTGTTACGTAGAAAATGAATTAAAATGTACAATTAAAAGTTTCATTACACTACAACCGTCACATAAACCAAGTGGAAGAATGATAGAATTTTAATAATAAATTTTATGGTTTATGTAACTTTAAGTCAACAATTTTGATGTATATTCCCGTAGTAATGATTAGCGGTGATTAAATATCGAAATTAAAGGTGAAATTCCTTTTCTCTCCGCTCCTTATTTAAATATAGAAAATTAAAGGGTCAATTTAAAGTTTGTGAGAAAATAAAAGGGTCAAACTAATCATTTGACCATTACCTAATTTAGTTTATTTATTTAATTAATTAATTCATTTAAATTAATTAATTAATTATTTAATTAATTAAAGATAAAGATAAACAGTTTTTTTAGATAAGTTTTGACGCTGGTTTTAAAAAGATAATCAGAGAAAAACTTTCTCTAGTGTTTTGTTCATCTTCTTCTCATGACAGAAAGAATTGATCAAGTCTGGGATCATCAAGGACAAAGGAAATCGGTAAGGAGAAGGAGAGAAATCATATTTAAAATGAACTACAATGGAAAACAGTAAGTATATCTTCCTTATTTTTTTCAGTTTAATATTAAATTTGATTAACGTGATTACCCATAAATCTATTAACGATAAATTGTTCTTTCCGCATTATAGTTCTTAATTCAAAGAAAATTCTAACAATTGGTATCGAGCCAGGTTTATGGGTTTCACGTTATTGACTAAAAGTTGCAATTTTTTTATGAAGATTGTTAGTCACCAAAGTAGACAAATTCATAGAATTAAATCGCAATTACAGTAGATTAATTATTCTTGAATAAAGACGATCAAGACTGTAAATTTACGATTATACAGGAATTGAAATAAATTTACGGCAAAGTTACGATTTAAAAGTTTACGTATGGCAACCTTCAGTAAAAAAAATTGACTTTTCCTCGTTTTTTTTTTGACTTAGCCATTGCAATGTGGCAGTACTGACCATTCAAGTTTGCAATGATACAAGAGAAATGAATTTTTTATATGACTAGTTTTAAGGACAGAGAATAGTAGAGTTTCGTTTTCATTTTTTTGCATTTTACAGTAGAATATATTGGTACACTACATGTTTATGTTTATTTGTTTCTATTTTAGTACCCCTTATATCTAATAAAAGTAAAGTTTTAGAATAAATACTTAGGGTCATGAATAGTCAGTTCTATGAGGTATCCCAAAGGTAGATCGTACTGCTATTTATAAAAATCATAGAGACAAACGAACTAGTTTAGTTAATGTATAAGAATATTCAAAGATATCTCGTATACTTGTTTTTAAACTAGTTTAGTAGTCTGAAGTATTGCATTATTATTTATTTATTTTTATACAATGTATATGGTTGTTTATATTTAGGAGTCATCCAAAGATGAACTTAAATATAATGTTAAAGTTTAACGTCTTAGTGTATTATCTTTACTCAAAGTATTTAATAAGTGACTAATTAAATTTGCAACAGAAGTGAAAATTGCAAGTGGTGTTGAGGCAATCAGGTTTAATGGACTCAACTATGCTGAATGGTATGAATACGTCAATTTTCATGCTGGTATTTATGGACTTCGAGAAGCATTGGTTAATGACAAACCATCAGAGTTGACAGAGGGCAGCTCTCAAGCTGATAAGGATTATTATACAGCTTGGGATGATGCGAACAGTACCCTATTGAGCTTTATGAAGATGACTATGGATTCTACTATATGGCCTTCAATGCCCACCACCAATGTGGCGAAAGAGTTCATGCAACAACTTAAGGAATATGCTAGCACTGAAGGCGCAAGTAAGGCTATGGCTAGCACATTGATGGCAGAGCTGACAACCAAGAAATTTGATTGGAGTAAGTCGATGCATGACCATATCACTAACATGGTCAATTTATCAGCAAAATTAAAGAATCTGAAAGTGGAGGTTAGTGAGAAATGGATGGTAGAAATGATCATCAACTCGCTTCCGACTAATTTCTGGTCTTTTGTGGTTAGTTACAACAACCTCGAAAAGAAATGGACCTTTCCTGAATTAAAAGCTAAAGTTATTCAGGAAGAAGCGAGATTAAAGAAAAATGGAAAAGCCAACATTGCTCATGTTACGGTTCATTCCTCTCAAGCTACAAGCAGTAAGGTCAATCCAAACAAGAAGAAGAAAGGTCCTCTGAAAGCGATACAAGGATCAATCCAAAAGGTGCAGAAGTGTTTCTTCTGCAATAAAGTTGGACATTTAAAGAAAGACTGTCTCAAGAGAAAGGCCTGGTTCGAAAAGAGAGGTACGTATTATATTTCTATATATTTCGAATCAAATTTACTTGAGGTATTTAAAAATACTTGGTGGCTTGATAGTGGTGCTACGACTCATGTTTTATGTATTTCTCAGGGATTCAGTACGATCCAGCCCATAACAAGAAATGAAAATTTTCTTTATATGGGAAATAAATCAAAGGCTCATATTGAGGGTATTAGCAATTACAGATTAGTCCTAGATAACGGAAATTACCTGGATTTAGAAGGTTGCCTATATGTTCCTGAGTGTTCGAGGAATTTAATTTCTGTTTCTAAGTTGGATTGTTTAGGATTTGAATTTAAGATCGAACATAACAACTTTTCTTTGTTTAAACATAATTACTTTTATGGTAGTGGTACTTTGTGTGATAATTTATATCGTTTCAATCTTGATGAAAAGTTCTCCGATTCCCTGTTTTACATTGAATGCAATCATGGTATTAAACGTAGTACTATAAGTGAACATTCTGCATCTCTATGACATAATAGGTTAGGTCATATATCCAAAGAAAGGATAATGAGGCTAGTAAAGAATGGAATTTTGCCTTAATTGGATTTTACTGACTGGAATGATGTATGTATAGATTGCATTAAAGGTAAACAAACTAAATATATAGTCAAGAAACCTGCTACTAGAGCTACAGAACTGCTTGAATTAATACACATCGACATTTGTGGCTCATTTGATGTTGCATCCTGGAATGGTGAAAGATATTTCATCACTTTTATTAATGACTATTCTAGGTATTGTTACTTATATCTATTATTTGAAAAGTCTCAAGCAGTAAATGTTTTGAAAACTTTTGTCACTGAAGTTGAAAGATAAATAGATCGAAAGATTAAGGTAGTCAGATCTGATAGAGGTGGTGAATATTATGGAAGAACTACTAAAAATGGACAATGTCCTGGTCCTTTTGCGAGATTCCTTGAAAGTAAAGGCATATGCGCACAATACACAATGCCTGGAACACCACAACAAAATGTTGTAGCTGAAAGGAGGAATCGTACTCTCATGGATATGGTTAGAAGTATGTTGTGTAACAGCTCAGTACCTATCTCTTTGTGGATGTATGTATTACAGACAGCTGCATATTTACTCAATAGGGTTCCTAGTAAGTCAGTTCTTAAAACTCCTTATGAATTGTGGACGGGAAAAAAATCCAGTTTGAGGCACTTACACATTTGGGGATGCCTAGCAGAAGTGAGAGTGTATAATCCACATGAAAGAAAACTGGATTCTAGAACCGTTAGTGGATTCTTCTTAGGATATCCAGAAAAATCAAAGGGGTACAAATTCTATTGTCCTAACCATAGCATGAGAGTTATTGAGTCTGGAAATGCTCGTTTCATTGAGAATGAAGAAGTCAGTGGGAGCGATGAAATACGAAAAGTGAATATTAAAGAGATTGTGGTAGAACAAACAATACCAAAGTCTACGACTACTGTTGTAATTCCTACTGTTATATTACAACGTAAAAATAGACGAAAACGACAACAAGAAATAAGAGATTCACCTCAACAAGAAGAAATAGGAAATCCACTTTCACTTGATAATGACGCTAACAATGAAATAACGACTGATGAAAAAACTCAAGATGTTCAAGTGAATTCAGATCAAGCTACATTGAAAAGATCTATAAGGGAACGTAGATCTGCAATTTCTAATGATTATATGATTTATTCACTTGAACATGAATGTAACTTGAGTATTTATAAAGATCCAGACTCTTTTCAGGAAGCCATGGAAAGTAACAATTTAAATGAATGGTTCAATGCCATGAAAGATGAATTAGAATCGATGGATAAAAATCAAGTCTGGGAACTTGTAGATTTACCTGCAGGGTGTAAAAAGGTCAGCTGTAAATGGATCTTCAAGACCAAGTGTGACTCAAAAGGTAATATCGAAAGGTATAAGGCCAAACTTGTAGCCAAAGTTTTTACTCAAAAGGATGGCATTGATTATAAAGAGATATTCTCTCCAGTATCGAAGAAGGACTCTTTGAGAATTGTTATGGTTTTGGTGGCTCATTATGATTTGGAGCTTCATCAAATGGATGTAAAAACCGCTTTTCTAAATAGGCAACTCGAAGAGGATGTATATATGGCTCAACCTAAGGGTTTTGAGGTCATAGGAAAGAAAAACATGGTGTGTAAATTGAGGAAGTCGATTTATGGATTAAAACAAGCTTCTAGACAGTGGTACTTAAAGTTCAATGATACTATTCTATCGTATGGATTTATAGAGAACACTGTTGATAAGTGTATCTACATGAAGGTTAGTGGGAGCAAGTTTGCGATTTTAGTTCTTTATGTTGATGTTATCTTGCTAGCCACAAATGATCTTGGTTTGTTACACGATATAAAGAGTTTTCTTTCTAAGAACTTTGAAATGAAATATATGGGGGAAGCATCCTATATGATAGGAATAGAAATATCCCTTGATAGATCATAAGGAGTTTTGGGACTTTCTCAGAAAAATTATATCAAAAAAGTTCTAGAAAGATTCAGAATGGAAAACAGCCATCCTAGTCCAGTTCCAATTCATAGAGGAGAAAAATTTAGCAACTCACAGTGTCCTAAAAAAGAATTGGAACGTAAGGAGATGGACAACATTCTTTATGCTTCAGTGGTTGGAAGCTTAATGTATGCCATGACATGTAATCGACCAAATATCAGTTATGTTGTTGGTATGCTTGGTCGATATCAGTTGAATCCTGGTATAAATCATTGGAAAGCAGCAAAGAAGGTATTAAGGTATTTACAAGGAACCCGAAACCTTATGCTCACATTCAAGAGAACGAGTAACTTGGAGGTTATAGGCTATTCAGACTCAGATTATGCCGGATATGTTGATACGAGAAAATCTACTTTCGGTTTTGTGTTCCTATTGGCTGGAGGAGGAGTATCATGGAAGAGTAGTAAGCAATCTGTTATTGCTACTTCTACCATAGAGGCTGAATTTGTGGCATGCTTTGAGGCCATGATTCAAGGATTGTGGTTGTGGAATTATATCTCATGGTTAAGAAGTGTCGACAGTATATCTAAACCGCTGAGAATTTACTGTGACAACTCACAACAGTGTTCTTCTCGGAAAATGACAGATATAGCAAAGGAGCCAAACATATGGATTTAAAGTATTTGTCAGTAAAGGAGGAGGTGCAGAAACAGACGGTGTCGATTGAGCATATACGGACCGATGAAATGATAGCAGATCCATTAACGAAAGCTCTACCAACACAAGTTTTTAAAGGACATGTATACAGTATAGGTTTGGTAGAGGACACCTTGTAGTATAGTCTTATCGTAAGGTATATACATTATAGTTTTTATGCTCATTACTATCATGACACCATTGGATATCAGTTATATTTGTTTCTTGTACATTTATTGTAGTTATCTATTTAAGCATGCATGATTATTTATTTGATAACAAGGTGAAATCCTGAAATAAGATTTCATATATTAAGAATTAAAGTATTTCTTAATAATTAAAGAATAACTTAAAGAACTAATAGATTAAATTAATTGTGATACATGGAAGGAATCGGATTGACTTATTTGTCTGTGACCGCCGTGATTCAATTAGCTTGATTCATGTATGGATGATGTGTTACGTAGAAAATGAATTAAAATGTACAATTAAAAGTTTCATTACACTACAACCGTCACATAAACCAAGTGGAAGAATGATAGAATTTTAATAATAAATTTTATGGTTTATGTAACTTTAAGTCAACAATTTCGATGTATATTCTCGTAGTGATGATTAGCGGTGATTAAAGATCGAAATTAAAGGTGAAATTCCTTTTCTCTCCGCTCCTTATTTAAATATAGAAAATTAAAGGGTCAATTTAAAGTTTGTGAGAAAATAAAAGGGTCAAACTAATCATTTGACCATTACCTAATTTAGTTTATTTATTTAATTAATTAATTCATTTAAATTAATTAATTAATTATTTAATTAATTAAAGATAAAGATAAACAGTTTTTTTAGATAAGTTTTGACGCTGGTTTTAAAAAGATAACCAGAGAAGAACTTTCTCCAGTGTTCTGTTCATCTTCTTCTCATGATAGAAAGAATTGATCAAGTCTGGGATCATCAAGGACAAAGGAAATCGATAAGGAGAAGGAGAGAAATCATATTCAAAATAAACTAGAATGGAAAATAGTAAGTATATCTTCCTTATTTTTTCAGTTTAATATTAAATTTGATTAACGTGATTACCCATAAATCTATTAACGACAAATTGTTTTTTTCGCATTATAGTTCTTAATTCAAAGAAAATTCTAACAACAAATACCTTCAAATCTTGGCCAATTGTTTTCCCAATGTCATTGCCTTCTTAGCATTTTTAATATAGTTATCCCAACAAGTTTTCATGTCCGAATTTGACAAAGACGTGCCTTCTCCACTCCCTTATTTTTTTTCTTGAATCTCCTTGAGGCTCTGTCCTTTTTCTTTCACTGTGCTTCAGTTAAGGATTTGTCTGTAACTGTAATAATATAAACGAAGGAAGTTAATAAAAATGTTAAGAATAATTTTTGTAAATAAAATTAAAATAAAATATATAAAATAAAAATTGAAAGATAATAGAAATCAAAGAAAATCACTAAACGATCAAAAAATTTGGACCGAGACCTATGTTATCACAGTTTCCTTAAAACAGATTCATCCCCTCTCGGAATTAAAGTTTTTATAGAATTTCTGTCTCTCAAGATACTGTTGAAATGGTGAAATAGCAAGATAGTATGAGGAGAATATAAGAGAAAGGGATACTTCATTAGATGTCATAGAAGGTCATTATATACAGTAAGGATGAGTTGATTTAAGCTAACCGACTTCTTAATCACATTGCCAGCTAGGCTTAACAACCATCCAGCTGGACTAACAGATTATGAGTTTTATAACGTATCAGCACATATCTAATGACTTAACATTTGCCCTACTTTTTAGACTTTTTCTTCCTTTTTACACAAACTAATAGAATTTGTAACATTGATTCGTCGTTGAAACTCGGCAAAATAGGCACTCGACAGGGCTTTAGTAAAACTATCTGCAACTTGATGTATTGCAGGAACATAATTGACTTGTAGCATCTTCTCGGTCACTTTCTCTCGAACGAAATGAACATTCAGGTCTATATGCTTAGACTTTGCATGATATACAGGATTCATGCTCATTGATACGATGCTTGTGCTATCACTCCACACTACTGGCATGTCTTCCAGCACACCCCTATGTCTTCCAGCAATGATTTTAACCACACAAATTCTATCACAGTATCGGCAATGCTTTTGTACTCGGCTTCCATGGTAGACCTAGATATGCTCTTTTGCTTCTTTGAGCTCCAAATGACTAGGTTATTTCCTAGGTAAACACAACCACCTGAATTCGATATCCTGTCATCTAAATTGTTGCCCCAGTCTACATCAGCAAACGCGGTCAAGCTAAGTTTCTGATCAGTAGCTCTGAACACAAGACCATGGTGTAATGTTCCACTGAGATAACGTAAAATTCTTTTGACTGCATCTACATGCCCTTCACATGGAGTATGCATGAATTGAGCTGCTTTATGCACACTAAAGGTGATATCAAGCCTAGTGTGACAAAGGTACAAAAGCGCCCCAACTATACTTCGATAGCCTTGCGCATCATCAATCAAACTTCCAGCATCTTTTCTTAATTTGACAGAAGGTAGCATAGGTGTGGCAGCTGCTTTAGCTTTGTCCACCTTTGTTTTACTGAGAAGCTCCAGTATGTACTTTGTTTGAGACAAACAAATTTTTCCTTGGCTTCTTCTAACTTCTATGCCAAGGAAGTAACTTAGCTCACCCATGTCTTTTAAACTAAACTTATTGTTTAGTTTGCACACTATGTTATTGATAAGCATCTCTAAACCCCCTGTCAATATAATATCATCCACATATACTAATATGTATATGTAGATACTGTCAACACACTTGATAAACAAGGATGAGTTTGCCCTTGAATTTCGAAAGCCAATCTCTAACATGTATTTCTTGAGTTTAGCATACCAATTACGTGGTGCTTGTCTTAACCCATAAAGGGCCTTTTGTAGCTTGCACACCAACTTCTTCCCATCATGTGTTTGTCTTTCAAAACCACTAGGCTGGTCCATAAAAACATCTTCTTCTAGATCGCCATTAAGGAAGGCGTTATTAACATCAACTTGTCTGAGACACCATCCATGTTGAACTGCTAAAGCTAATATCACATTTACTGTTGGTGCCTTGACCACTGGGCTAAACGTGTCACTAAAATCTATTCCCGAAACCCGTGAGAAGCCCCTGGCGAACAACCTTGCCTTGTATTTCGAAACACTTCCATCAGCATTCCTTTTCACCTTGAAAAGCCATTTGCAACCTACTGTACTTCTCCATTTTGGTAGCTCAACAAGGGTCCATGTACCATTTTTCCTCAGTGCTTCATACTCATCTACAATAGTTGCCTTCCATTTAGGGCAAGCAAGTGCCTTATAGACCGATAGAGGTAAGTCTCTATCTGGTGTAATGCTTGCATAATATATTTTTAGTTTGAATATACCCATCTTACTCCTGGTTGCCATTGGATGCCTGTTTTGACCTCGTGGCTGAGTAATACTTGTGTTCTCTCAATCTCCAGTCTCTTGTGGTTGTACATTGACAGACTCTTGTTGTCCAGATTCGACTCTTTGAGATGTATCATCTGCAGCTTCTTGTGATGCATCGATTCCAGATGGCTCAGCCTCAACTTCTTGTGATATTTCGACAATTGGCTCAACTTCTGCTTCCTGCGGTGGTTTAGTCCAACGTCATGAGGCTCGAGGTTGTCCATGTCTACCGGTGATAGACTCTCACCATGTGCTGCTGGGGAAGCTTGTGAAGCTTGTGCAGTACTCCCTTGATCCTGGACACGTTCATTTGCATTTTGACTTTCCTGTATATTGTCTGAGACATGAGATGCTTGTACAAGTGACTGAGGAGGCATACGAGTAGCATCAGGATGACTGGTTTCAATGTCAGACACCACTGGAACTGGAGGAAAACTTGAGGACACAGGTGCTACCTATGTTGTTGTCTCGCCTACAAAAGGGAAAACAGTCTCATCAAAAACCACATGACGAGAGGTATATATTTTGCAATTGGATGCCAGACATTGATATCCTTTGTGTGCTGGACAGTAGCCTAGAAATGTTGAAGGCAGTGATCTGTATTGAAGCTTGTGACTATTAAATGGTCTCAGATGAGGGTAACAATGACAACCGAAGATTCGCAAGAAATTGTAATCCGGTTTCTTTCCAAATAGCTTCTCATAAGGTGAAATCCCCTCCAAAACTCTTGTTGGTAGCCGATTTATAAGATGCACGGCTGTTGTTACAGCATAGGACTAGTAATGCATAGGAACCGAGGCTTGAGCAATTAGTGTGAGAGCCATTTCGATCAGGTGTTTGTGCTTGCATTCCACAACATCATTTTGCTGCGAAGTGTGAGGGTAGGTAACACGATGTATGATGCCTTATTTTTGAAGTAAAGTAGATAGGGTTCGATATTCCCCTCCCCAATCACTTTGCACCTCTTTGATTACTTCATTAAATTGAGTATGTATAAGATTTTGAAAGGATTGGAAGGCAAACATGGCTTGAGATTTATGTTTCAACAGGTACACCCATGTGTGTCTAATGAATGCATCAACAAATAAGATATAGTAGTGATATCCACTTGAAGAGATGTTGGCAGGCCCCCACAAATCTGTAAACACAAGTCGAAAGGTTCTTGTGTACACTGTGGTAGATGAAAAAAATGGCAATTTATGACTCTTCCCCATTTGACAAGCCATACAAACATTGACATTTTTTATTTTTAAAGGCATTAGCCTGAACATTACAATTTTTGCAAACTTGTAAAAGTGTTTCATGTGATGGATGACCAAGTCTACAGTGCCATACATCATATACTCCTAAAGGACTATGTATCATATGCAACTCAGGAAAGACATCTTTGTGTGACTTCCCTTCCTTAGGCAAAGCAGCAAAGCTGTAAAGGCCACCTTCTTCAACCCCTTCAAGAAATATTGAGCCAGTTTCCTCATCACGAACTAGGCACGAGTGTGCATGAAATTATAAGAATACCTTGTTATCTCTAGCAAGCTTAAACACCGAGAGAAGATTTTTTGTCACGTTAGGAACATGAAGTAAGTTATTTAGCATCATCATTCGTTATGCTGAAATTAATCTAGACTGACCACTAACAGTTATATCAAGAGTCATACTATTGCCTACAAGAAGCTTACCTGGCCCAGAATAATCAGAAGCATTATTCAGAAGAGAGCTATCAGGTGTAACATGGTGAGTTGCACCAGAATCAACAAACCATTGCTTATTGGGAGGATGAACGGTATAGATTTGTCCTCCTTGTACCGAGGTAGTTGGCACAGCACCTTGGTATCCTTGAGATGAAAAATTAGTATTGGGCACAGCACTAACATCCAAAGCACAAACATTAACAGTGGCTGCAGAGTCCTCTTCGGCTTGTTGGTGATTAGTGTTTTGATTATGGACGCCTGGAAAATTCTCATTAAATTTATGCCAGTAGCGATCAACCAAATGACCAAGTTTTCCGCATAATTGACATTGTAATCAAGGATGATTGAATCGACCTCGACCTCGTTGAGAATTAGGTGGACGATAAGGCCTGTGAGATATATTGTCATTCACCTGAGCAACATGAAGACTAGGAGAAAGGTTTGTGTAGTGATTGATGCTATTGATTTGTGTTTCGGCATCGATTAACAGAGACATCGCAGCCTCTATAGTATAAGGCTCAGGACTTGCAGTTATGAGCACAACAAAAGGTCGATAGTCGACAGAAAGTCCCTTGAGGATCATTGCAATTTTCTCCAGATTCGAGACTTGACTACCATAAGATGTCAAAGCATCACATACCTCTTTTACTTGAGCTATGTATGTTCGCATGGGTAGGTCACCTTTTTCCAGCGATCGTAGCCGATAATGCAGGCTCATAGCCGTTGTTGTTGATCGACTAGCAAAAAACTGTAAAACCAGTGCCCAAATTTCTGCAGTTGTCTCAGCGCCAACGAACTGAGGAAGAAGATGGACACTTATTGTCGAAAGTAACCATTGAGCTAGGGGACTGTCCTAAGATATGAACTCTTCATAATCCTTATTCTCAACTCTAACTCCATCAGCATCAAGAACCGTTATCGGTGGCGGCTTGAGCGAGCCAGTGAGCAACTTCTTGAGTCTGTGGCTACGAACGAAAAGCAAAATTTGTTGCTTCCATAGGGGAAAATTAGACTCATCAAGGACAAGATTTACCTTCTTATTGGTGACGGATTTACTGGCCTTCAAAGGAAGATTGGTTGAGTCGTCCTCTTCCGGTAATGGTTGTTCAGAACTACTGCGAGTTACCATTGAAGTAGCGAAAGAAACACCAAGAACTTGAAAGACACCAGAGTTTTAACAGCAGAAGACTCTCCCGGCGAATGATACCATGTTGAAATGGTGAAATAGCAAGATAGTATGAGGAGAATATAAGAGAAAGGGATACTTCATTAGATGTCATAGAAGGTTATTATATACGGTAAGGATGAGTTGGTTTAAGATAATCGACTCTCTTAACCACATTGTCAGCTAGGCTTAAAAACCATCCAGTTGGACTAACCGATTATGAGTTTTACAACGTATCGTCACATATCTAATGACTTAACATTTGCCCTACTTTTTAGACTTGTTCTTCCTCTTTACACAAACTAACAGAATTTGTAATAGATACAACGGTGGAATGCAAGAAAAAGAGCAACACAACTTTGACTGAAACAACGAACTTTACAGAAACAAAAACTATCAAGAATCTGGCTAGAGGATGTTTATGACTTCAGTTAGGGATGAGTGTTCGATCGAGTCGAGTCAAGTTTTCAAGTTTTTATTTGAAATTTTTTTACAACTCAAACTTTATTTGAAATTTTTTGATTCGAGTCGAGTTTAAGAAATTCGAGTTGAGCCGAATCGAGTCGAGTTTTCGAGTTTCTATAAATACTTATTATAATTATTTATCATGTTATAGTATAATTTAATTATAATTTAAACGAATTTATCTAATCAAATAAGATATACATATATATTTTTCATATGTAGCAATATTTTTTATATTTTTATATATCAATGTATATAATAAAAAATTGAGAGATTTGTCTTAAACTTAAAAAATAATTATTTATGTTATAGATGATTACAGCTCATTCATCCACCTCAGCAAATTACAGCTCAACAATCATCAACAAACTTCCTAACGACTTGCCATAGCGCCCAACATCTTTTGGAGGGAAATATTGTTAGGTTTCTGTTGTTTCTAGGGGTTTTATCATTTCTATGTTGTATATATATTCATCATCATCAATGAATGAAAGCAATCTTCTTCCTCTATATTTTCACGATAAGTTTTACATGGTATTATTAGACCATCTTTCTTTCTGATTCAGTATGGCTTCCACTGATCCTTCCGGCAAGAATGAAGATTCCTAGCAGTCCTTTTTCAACAAACGTATCAACATTCAGTTGGATGACACCAACTTTCTCCTCTGGAAATAGCAAGTCATGTTGATGATGAGAGGTCATGGACTCGAAGATTACCTTAATGGTTCCATTGTTCCTCCACCCAAATATATCATTGATGTTATTGGCGTTGTTGTTCGTAACCCAACTTATACTCGGTTTCTTAAGTAAGACATCTCGCTTGCTTCCTGGCTGCTATCTACGGTGAGCACAGATATTCTCCCTCATTTAGTTAGGGATGAGTCCACGGCGGTCATCTGAATTCAAGTTGATGCTATATACTCTGAGCTCTCCACAACTAAACTCATGCACCTTCATTGTTGTCTGCGTGCCATCAAGAAAATAGATCTCTCCATGCGAGAATATATTATGCAAATCAAGGAGGTGTGTGATCTTCTGGCCACCTGTGGTAGCCCAGTCTCTTCAGTCGAACACATTGCCACCATCCTCAACGGCTTGTCATCCGAATACGATCCTTTTGCTGCGGTCATCTCTGTCAGTAGAGAACTGTATATTGTGGCTGGAGTTGTCTCCCTCTTGATTGATACCGAAACTCGTCTGGGGATCTACTTTGAATACCTATTGGCATCAACAACACTTCCTTCAATCCAGATCTGAGACGACGTGTAGATCCACAATACTCTGGTGGTCGATATAAGGGTCGTCCTCGTTACCAATGTCAAATTTATGGTAAGCTCGGTCATCTAGCTGAACGATGTTGGCATCGTTTTGATCGAAACTATAAAAATAATTCTTCTGTGTCACCTGGTGCTCGTCCTCCTACTCAGGCGAATGCGTGTTTTGTTCTTGAATCTGATGCTCTTCACTATGAGCCCTTTGTTGCTACAGTTGCTCCTGATCTTGCCATGCCTGCTTTTGAAATTGATAATGCTCAGGTTAATAATCATGTGGTTGTTCTACCTGGAATTTTGATCACTTGGTTTCCAGATTCTTATGCTACGCACCATGTGATAAATACCAATCCAGCTGGCTCCTCAGCTCATCCATATTTTGGTAAGGGGAAGGTTTTTATAGGCGATGGTTATTCCTTATCTATTTCCCATATAAGTCATACTATCTTTGCTACACCTACTCGACATATGCACCTTTCTAATGTTTTACATGTGCCTAAAATTACTCACAATCTTTTATCAGTCTCTAAGTTCACAGCTGATAATAATGTATTCTTGGAATTTCATACCAATACTTGTTGTGTGAAGGATGAAGCTACAGGTGATACAATTCTCCATAGTGCTCAGGCAAATGGTCTCTACTTTTTTATTGGTTCAACCAACTTCCCTCTAGCAGCTGCGTGTGTAGCCACTACAACTTCTTCCTCTACTTTTTGGTTATGACATCAATGGCTTGATCATCCTTCTAGTGATGTGCTTCGGTTTGTGTTAAATAAACAAGTTCCTATAGATAGATCCATTATATGTATAACGTATCCACTAGGAAAAAGTCGTGTTCTCCCTTTTACTTCTTTTGATACTATATACACTTCACCTTTTGATTTTGTTGAAGCTGATGTGGGGACCTGCCCTATTATCTCTAATGGATACAAATATTATATCTCATTTGTCGACTTGTGTTCTCATTATTGTTAGGTTTATTTACTCAAAAACAAGTCTGATGCATCAGTTGCCTTCTACTTGTTCTACACTTTAGTGCAAAATCAATTTGGTAAAACCATAAAAGCCATTCAAACTAATAACGGAGGGGAGTTTCAAACTCTTGTCAATTTTCTTGCTCAGCATGACATTCAAATATGTGTCACCTTTTCACACACCTCCCAACAAAATGGAGTGGTGGAACGAAAGCACATACATCTTGTTGAAACAACCCTTACACTTCTAACACAGGCCAGCATGCCAATGAAATTCTGGGCATTTGCAGTTTCTTAGTAATGTATCTCCTTTTCAGAAGCTTACCAATCGAGCACCCGATTATAAGTTTCTCAAGGTGTTTGGTTGTGAATGCTATCCTCACCTACGCTCTTACAATACACACAAACTTGCATTCAGGTCTAAACCTTGCCTTTTTCTTGGGTACTCATCGACACATCATGGATATCAATGTCTAGATGAAAAAGGTCGATTATACACCTCTCGAAGTGTTATCTTCAATAAACAGGTCTTCCCTTTGCCTCATCAGGTGTCTCGGTTGCTAGGCCATCACAATCCTCAACATCCATACCTATCATTCCTCCTACTGATCATCACACTTCGAGTACTGCTACTCCTCAACAGGCCCTTAACATTGATAATCCAAAGCAAGATCTAGGCAATGCCGATCCAGATGACATTTCCCACACGAGTGAGCAAGATCCACCATCAGCACAAAGTCCTCCAGCTGTCTCACCATCCACATCTAGCATTGATGATCACTCTAAAAATTGTGAACATGTTTCTCATGCTCCTTCTAAGGTTTCTACATCTGAAGATTGTGATCACATGCAATCATCATTGCACCCTCCAGAACCACCTCCATCTGGGCCTTCTATTACTACTAATCGATATTTCATGGTTACACGAAGCAAAGTTGGGACTTTCAAACTTAAACTATATCATGTGCAATATAGTTCAAGACCAACATCCATTCATGAAGCACTGCAGCATCTAGATTGGGCTGCAGTTATTATGAAGGAATACAATGTTTTACTGGAAAATTCTACTTGGGATCTAGAGGCCTTACCAACAGGGAAAAGAGCCATTGGTTGTAAATGGCTATTTCGAGTTAAGCATAACACTTATGGCTTTGTCAACAAGTTCAAAGTTCGACTAGTGGCTAAAGGCTTCAGTCAAATTCCAGGTTTTGATTTTCTTAAAACCTTTAGCCTAGTGGTTCGATTTATAACAATTAATTTGCTTCTTTCATTAGCTGTTACTCAAGCATGGCTAATACATCAGGTTGATGTCGATAATGCGTTTCTGAAGGGTGACTTAACAGAAGTGGTGTACATGCTATAATCTCCTGGCTTTATTTGAACTAATACAGCAGGAGCACCCTTGGTTTGTAAATTAAAGAAAGCTTTGTTGGCTTGCGTCAAGCTCCACGCAATTGGTTTTTCAAGCTAACACATTGCTTAACTTCTGTTGGATTTCATGCCTCTAATACTGATACATTATTGTTCATTTGGCTCACTAATAACAGTTTCACTTATGTTGTGGTCTACGTTGATGATATACTCATCACTGGCAGTTCCTCCAATCACATTCAGCAAGTTGTTGACACTTTACATACTCAATTCTCAATTAAGGACTTGGGCCATCTACATTACCCAGTTCTTTAATACATCCCTAACTAAAACCCCTAACCTAAAACCCTAAATCTTAAACCCTAAACCCTCTAATTTGAAGTGGAGGCATAAATGGAGGCACGGAAAAAGGGTAAACAATTTGCACCCATTTAATTAGCGAAACAAGCAGGGATTGGCCGAAGCAATTGAAGAGAAGAATAGAGAATTGACGTGGATGATTGGATTAATCCATTAATTTGAGATAACTACAAAAAATTAGGATAAATCTTAGAATAAAATTAAAATTCAGATTTGTGAGAAGGTTTTAATGAAAAAGATAAATAAGATTTATTATTTCTTTTATTCAATGTAAAGAGAGGGAATTTGTGTTATGGAGGGAAATATGAATTCGATCGATTTAGGGATTTGGAAGAGAGGAATTAGGGATTTGAAGGAATTTGAAGGAATTTAGGAAAAAAGGGGAGACTAATCTGAAGCTGGCTCGTGAGGAAGGACAAGTTAAGTTAATGAAGAGTGAAACGGCAGCGTTTAATGAGTATCCTTGGGATGGGCATGAAACAAGCAGACAAGGCGGGCTCGAGATAATGGGCTGAATAAACTGTGACCCAAGTTAGAAATAATTAAATTGAGCCTCAGGATTCATAGCAGAAAACAGCTAGTTGGTTAGGACAGCTGTAGAACCAACAGAATTGTACTGATCTTCTATATTTTGCTGTACTGAATCATTAGAGAATTATCTATGAATTTGAATGAAAAATTTCTCCTCTGAAATCCCTTTTCTTTTTTCTGAAATCCCCTCATTCTTCTTAAGATCGTTACAATTGGTATCGGAGAGCCGGTTCTTTTGATCCATCAAGCTGGGAAGACCAAAGAAAACACAGCAAATGGCGGATAGTGTGGAGCTTACAAACATACAGAAACAGTTGGATGAATTAAAATCGGATAAAGGAGTGCTGGAAAGCAGGATGAACCAGATAGAGCAGAAGATCGATGACACCCAAGCAGATTTGAGGAAGATTATAGGCCTACTCACGAAGGAAGCTGAAAACATTGAGGTCGAAACACCTGACAGAGGAAAGCAACAGGCTACAGAAACTCAAGCCAAGAATGAAGGAAAAAAGCCAGTTCAGGTAACTATTTTAGATGATAAAGAACGATACTCAATGAAGATGAATGAACCAGGGTTGTTAACTTCAAAACCACAACTTAATCTAATGCATAATGATAAATGAAAAATGGGAAGCCAATGGTTTAAAAAAGGAGAAACTTCATGGCTACAGGAAGCCCCAAAAATAGAAAGGATAACTCATGATAACTTTTGGAGTTCCTTGAACCTTAAGCCCAAGATCGAACTGCAGATGTTTGAAGGGGAAAATCCCAGAAGTTGGGTAAGAAGGTGTGAAAAGTATTTTTCCATCTTTAGTATTCCAGTTGAACAGAGGATGGAAATATCTACTATGTACCTAGGAGGGAAGGTTGAAACTTGGTTTGACGGATACGTTATGCAAAAGAATAGGATACAGTGGCATGAGTTTGTGGCAGACATTTTCCATAGATTCTGTGATAAGAATTTCAGTGATGTGGTGGAAGAATTTAATAAGTTACATCAACGAGCATCTGTAGAGGAATATCAAGACAAATTTGAGGAACTGAAGCCCTATATGCTGCAGATGAATGCGTCCTTGGGAGAAGATTATTTTGTATCAAGCTTTATTAGTGGACTTAAAGAGGAACTCAGGCACAAGATCAAGGTCCATCCACCAAAAGACTTACCAGAAGCCTTCAGACAAGCCAAATTACTAGAGCTGGCCCAGGAATTTGACAACAGAAAGCATAAACAATTTACCAAGGGACACACTACTACACAGACAGGAACTTTCAGACCCTAAGGAGTACCAATACTAGCTAAGACAAGGAATGCTATACATAACAACAAACAAACACTTCTGGAATACAGGAGAACCCATAATTTATGCTTCAGGTGTGGTGATAAGTACAGCCCAGGCCATCAATGTAAGAATAAAAAATTACATTTGATGGAAGAGGAGAAGGAAGACTTGGAAGAAGAAGAAGCCACTGAGGAAAAGGAAGAAGATGAGGAGAATCACAAAGAAGAAGAACTTGAGATTTCCATAAATGCCTTGACAGGGAATGTGGGATTTAATACACTAAGGATCCCAGGGTCGATTAAAGACAGGATGCTCAGCATCTTGGTGGACAGTGGAAGTACGCACAGTTTCATTACTTCTAGATGGGCCAAAGAGGGCATGGAGATGGTACACACACAGCCTTTGGCAATCACTGTGGCTAATAGGGAAAAGCTCTACAGTTCTGCCAAAAGCAACAGTTTAAAATGGAGGATGCAAGGTAATGACTTTGAACATGATTTTAGGGTACTTGATTTTGGTGGGAGTGACATGGTGCTTGGGGTGGATTGGATGAGCAGATATAGCCCCATCATCATGGACTTTAATGAACTGGCCTTAAAGTTTATGAAGGAAGGGAAGGAGGTTATTCTACAGGAAGGGAAGAGGAATTCCACACTCAAGATGATATCTGGGAAGAAAATGCAAAGATTGGCAGAAAGACAACCTGAATGTTTTGGGGAAATTTATATGCTGAGTTTAGAGGAGCAAGAATCAGAGGTTCCAGAAAGTTTGTTGCCTATCTTAAAGGAATATGTTGATGTGTTTCAGGAACCAAAAGGACTGCCACCAGTGAGGATACAAGACCATGCCATTATCTTGAAGCCAGGGACAAATCCTATCAATTTGAGACCCTATAGGTTTCCTTATCACCAGAAAGCAGAAATAGAAAAGCAAGTTGCTGAAATGCTTGCAAATTCAGTAATTCAGGCTAGCAAGAGCCCATTTGCAGCACCACGTTTGATGGTTAAAAAAAAAGATGGAAGCTGGAGATTTTGTGTGGACTACAGACAACTTAATGCAGCCACTGAAAAAAATAAATTTCTCATCCCAGTGGTAGATGATCTCTTGGATGAACTAAAGGGGGCTGAATTTTTCTCTAAGGTTGATTTAAGATCAGGGTACTGGCAGATTAGAGTGAGACCAGAGGACATTTCAAAGACAGCTTTTAGGACTCACCAAGGGCATTATGAATTCAGAGTGATGCCATTTGGATTGACTAATGCACCAGCAACCTTCCAAGCTCTTATGAATGAAGTCTTTGGACCTTACCTAAGGAAGTTTGTACTTGTGTTTTTTGATGACATACTGATCTACAGTGTTAATCTGGAAGAACATGGAAGGCATTTGAGGGCAGTTATGGAGATGTTGAGAAAAAATCAACTCTTTGCCAAAAGAAAAAAATGTTTCTTTGGACAAAGATATGTGGAGTATTTGGGGCATGTAATTTCTGCAAAAGGGGTAGCTACCGATCCAGCCAAGATTGAAGCTATGGTGAATTGGCCTATACCTAAATCACTTAAATCATTAAGAGGATTCTTAGGTTTGACAGGGTATTATAGGAAGTTTGTGAAGGGTTATGGAGATATCAGAAAACCTCTCACCAACATGCTGAAGAGAGATGGTTTTGTTTGGACAGATGAGGCTAAGGAAGCTTGGGAGAAACTGAAGAAAGCAATGTGCCAAGATCCAGTGTTGGCACTTCCTGATTTCAGTAAGACTTTCTGCCTAGAAACAGATGCAAGTGACAAGGGTATAGGGGCAGTGTTGACTCAGGAAGGAAGGCCCCTAGCATATTTAAGTAAAGCCCTTAATACTAAGGAAGTAGACCTCTCAATTTTTGAAAAAGAATACATTGTTATTCTGATGGCAGTTAACAAATGGAGGCATTATTTAGAAGGGAATGCCTTTGTGATAAAGACTGACCATGAGGCCCTTAAACACCTTCTGGAGCAGAAGTTGACAACTACAATTCAAAAGAAAGGGTTGACCAAACTTCTGAGGTTGGATTACACAATACTCTACAAGAAGGGAAAAACCAATGTGGTTGCTGATGCATTATCAAGGCAGAATGAAGAAGAACCTGGACTGATAAATTTAACTGTCACCACCCTCATTCCTAAATGAGTGCAGGAAGTTGAAAACAGTTATGAATCTGATGAATTGGCACAAGAAATCATTACTGCTCTAGCAATAGATAAGACGGCTAAGGAAGGTTGGACTCTTTTCAAAGGGGTACTGAGGTTTGAGTAGAGAGTTTATAAGGAGAATTGAGGAAGCAACTACTGCTGGAGTTGCATGATTCTCCCAGTGGTGGTCACTCAGGGATTCAAGCAACCTACTAGAGGCTTAAGGCTTCTTTTTATTGGCCCAAGATGAAAGAGATGGTAAAGGAGCATGTTCAGTTCTGTGAAGTCTGCCAAAGGACAAAAGGGGAGCACCTGGCAAAACCAGGACTGCTACAACCCATATCAGTCCCTAACCAAGCTTGGGAGGTGGTTACCATGGACTTCATTGAAGGGTTACCCACTTCAATGAAGAGTAACTGTGTTCTGGTGGTCATAGACAAGTACACCAAATATGGGCACTTCCTGAGTCTATCCCATCCTTACACAGCATTGGAGGTAGCTAGAGTCTATTTGGATCAGGTGTATAAACTACATGGACCACCTAAGATTGCTATTTCGGACAGAGACAAGGTTTTCACTAGTCTCTTTTGGAAGGAACTAATGAAACAGGTAGGGACTACTACCTATTTCAGCACTGCGTATCACCCCGAGACAGATGGACAATCAGAAAGATTGAACCAATGCCTGGAGTAATACTTGAGGAGCATGTGTTTTCTTAAACCTAAGGATTGGGCAAAATTTTTGCCCCAGGCAGAGTGGTGGTATAATACCACTTATCACATTGCCATTGGGATTACTCCCTTTGAAGCATTGTACGGGTATAAACCCCGAGTCCTAGCCTGGAATCTACAATCTACAGTTAATAGTATACAGGAAGAGCAAGCAAAAAGGGTGCAATTGAACAAAATATTGAAGGAACAACTGGAAAAGGCACAGCAGCGCATAAAGTATTATGCGGACAAGAGAAGATCAGAAAGAACATTCGAAGAAGGAGACGAGGTTTACCTTAAACTTCAACCCTACAGACAGACATCCTTGGCCCTAAGGAAGAATCTGAAATTGGCTGCGAAATTTTACGGTCCCTATAAAATCAAAAAAAAAGGTGGGGTTAGTCGCTTATGAACTCGAGTTGCCACCACAGTCTAAGCTACACCCAGTTTTTCATGTCAGTTTATTGAAGAAAAAGTTAGGACAGAAACAGGTTACCTCATTGAATCCCCCTGAAACGACAGAGGATGGGCAAATGGAAGTTTATCCGGCCCTGGTTTTGGATAAGCGGATGGTGAAACGACAGAATCGTGCAGTGACCCAGCTACTGATCCAATGGTCGAATCTTGGAAAGGAGGATGCCACTTGGGAGGATTACAATGTTTTGAAATCCCAGTTCCCAGATTTTGATCCTTGGGGACAAGGATCGATTGAAGAAAGGAGAGATGTTATGGAGGGAAATATGAATTCGATCGATTTAGGGATTTGGAAGAGAGGAATTAGCGATTTGAAGGAATTTGAAGGAATTTGGGAAAAAAGGGGAGACTAATCTGAAGCTGGCTCATGAGGAAGGACAAGTTAAGTTAATGAAGAGTGAAACGGTAGTGTTTAATGAGTATCCTTGGGATGGGCAGGAAACAAGCAGACAAGGCGGGCTCGAGATAATGGGCTGAATGAACTGTGACCCAAGTTAGAAATAATTAAATTGAGCCTCAGGATCCATAGCAGAAAACAGCTAGTTGGTTAGGACAGCTGTAGAACCAACAGAATTGTACTGATCTTCTATATTTTGCTGTACTGAATCATTAGAGAATTATCTATGAATTTGAATGAAAAATTTCTCCTCTGAAATCCCTTTTCTTCTTTCTGAAATCCCCTCATTCTTTTTAAGATCGTTACAATTTGATTAGGGCTACTCGAAAACTTCTTCTTTCTTTTGTTTCGGTTAGATTCATGTTAGAATTTATATTTTTGTTTTTATTTTGCACTCATCCATGAACTAAATTTAATTGGCTTGTGTTATTATGTTTTGTGATTGTGAGAACGATCGATTTTCTTTAGGTTTTTGACTTTCAATTGAATTTCAAGGTTTGTTTACTTTTTATTCTCAATTTTGATTGGGAGTGAAGCTTATGAATTCATTCATTTATCTAATATCGAGAGAGTTAGATTCAAAAAACGAATGAGAATGGTTTTCATACGATCAATCTATGGTGAAGACTAATTTATGTTAAGAATAAGTTGTGAATTTTAACGGCTAAAAGAAGCGCATTGATTATTTTTCACCCTTGATTCATACAGGGATGTATTATTCAGACACATAATTAACAATGTTTCAAGTTAAGGATAACAAGAAATCATTGAAAAACATATTGAAGAACTTTGAAGGTTATAACCCAATTGCACAAGCAATCGCTCCATTCCTAATCATCAAGCAATCGTAGAATTGCGCAGGCAATCTGATTGGATTCAATTGATAAAACAATTGAGCTATTTTAACACTCAATTATCACGATAATTCATTCAATTATCACTCTATGACTCACGATAACTCAACCTACTCTCTCTTATTCAATTACAACTCCCTTTTATTTATTGGCTCTCTATTTTATTCGTTCATTCAAAATCCTATTATTACAACTTTTGTTTTTCTTCTTTTCGGTGTGAGGAATTAAAATCTAAAAGCGTGGAGATGATAACTAAACTATATTATTACTTGCGACGTGTATACTCACATCATTTGCGAAGCACTCTAAACACATAAGTTTTTGGCGTCGTTGTTGGGAATTAGCAATTGGTGTTAGTTGTTTTTGTTATTGCACTATTATTATTATTACTAGTTTTCTTTTGTTTTGTAAAAAAGCACAAAATTCTTTTAGGTGTACTTCAAATTGAAAGAACTTTAAGATGCGAGATCCATTCGAGAGTAGATGCATGAAGATATGAATCAACAAAGTTTAAAGTTTCTTGATGATTTCCTATATCAACACAGTACAATTTTTTAAGGTAGAAGAGTGGATGATTCTTATAAAGAGGATGTTTCCACATCAATATCAACACAATTTATGGAATTGACCAATGCAATTACACCACGTAATCCAACCGCATAGAGGATCGTAGTTGGAACCATCAACAAAATCTTTTATAGTATGATCAAAATGTTCAATTTTTTTTACTATAATAGTTTTGAGGATCGTAATTGGAACCATCAACAAAATCTTTTATAGTATGATCAAAATGTTCAATTTTTTTTACTATAATAGTTTTGAGGATCGTATAGCTTTTAAGGAGAAATAATTTATGTTTCAGACAAACATTAGTTTATAGTTTATGCACTTAAATCATCGATCCTTCACTTCAAATTTCACAAATACCACATTTTATCATTTTATTTAGTTTATAAAATACGATTGAACAAGAGGTAATAACTAACAAACCTGCGAATATGAGATTTTAGTTTACACAAACAAATGAAAGGTGATAGTAATCCTTCCTTTATTCCCTGCACCATGATCATAGATTTATCCTGAAAGAGAATAGACGTTGGGTGGCAAACGTGGTTTTGCCACAGCATGAAGTGGTTCAGCCAGAAAGGGAAGTCCTTTGGCTTGACTTAGATGAACGGTTCCCTGATTCGCGATGTTCCAATCGAAACCATGCAAAAGCCTCGCAAACATCATAGTAGTCATCGAACTCCCAAGAACCACCCCAGGACACCCTCTCCTTCCTCTACCGAATGTAAAGAACCGCAACTCCGGCTCTGCAAGCACCACTTCTTCACAATCCTGAAGGTGACGTTCTGGCTTGAACTCATTCGGCTCATCCCAAACTTTAGGATTCCGACCCAGCCCTACTCGGCTAAGGATCACATGGCTACCCTTTGGGATGAAGTAGCCGGCCACGGTTGTATCGGACACAGATACGTGAGGAGGGCTAAATGGTGCGATGGGGTGAAGTCTAAAGGCTTCTCTTGAGCATGCCTTCACGTAGTTCAGTTGTGGGAAATCAGATTCTTGTACTAACCTATCTCTTCCAACGACGAAATCTAATTCTTCTTGGGCCTTTTGTAACATCTCCGGTTTATTCAACATCTCCGCAAGTGCCCATTCTAAGTTATTTGATGGATTATCCACTGCTGCAACATTAATCTCCTGAAAATTAACAAGATTATCAATATATGTATGTATATACTTGATTATCACTTATCAGTATGATGGTGTACGTATTTGTATTATGTTTTGTTCTAAACAATGAGAAAGAAAAAGAGGCGAACGCTAATTTGAGCTTTGATCTCATTCTTGGACAGTAGAGGTGCACCGTTGTCGTCAGTCATAGAAATCAAAACATCAAGCAAGTCTTGGGGTTCATCTTTCCTGCCATCTCTCCATTGTCGAATCCTGTCTTCAACTATGGGATCTTGATACTTCTCCATTACCCTAGTTGCCTGGTCCACAATTTTCTCATGCCCCTCAAGGTCCAGACCTCTCAAAAATGGTAAGTAATCAGATATACAAAAGGAATAAACATAAACAAAAAAGGTGAAAAAGGCTTGAACGTATTCTTCTTCCTCAAAACCAGGTCCACCGTCTGGTTTTCCTTCGCCGAAGTATCTCCGATTAAACACCAACTTCCTCGTCACATTGCTGCAATAGTGTCGGGCAACTAGTCTTAAGTTCACAAGGCCACCTTCTCCGGAATCTTTGCATTGGTTATGCACGTAACGTACGAGGTTATCAGCTTCCTCAACTCTTTTCTCATAAAGCCATTGATGTCTTCTCTTTGAAAGCAACTCGCTAACCATGATTTTCTTCATTTTCTTCCACTGATCTCCAAAGGGTGAAAAAATTGTGGTTAAGTGCCCTTTTGAAAGGACATCAGTGGCCATGGTCAGTGGTCTTGAAGCAAAAACAGCATCCTGTTTTTGCAAGAATTTCCGACTGATTTCAGGACATGTAACGGGAATTACATGAACGTTTCCTAGTCTAATACAAGCAATTTCTGTGTTCATTTCTTTCATGAAACTGTGTATCCAATGAGACACCGACGTTGTCATCTTGGATATGATAAATTGAGGGAGGTTTCCCAGAATAGGCCAAGGTTTAGGTCCCGGCGGAAGCGAAGGTTGCCTAGCCTTATGGACCTTACCTTGCCTTTGGGATTTGAAGAGGTAACAGAAGCATGCAAAAGAGATGAAAACGAGTATGATGGGAAAGTGAGTGATGAACATGGGGTAATAGATTTCCATGGGAATAGGGAAATGAAGAAGTGTCGGTATAATTGATTTCCGTGGCTACTTATACAAATTTTTATTATTTCTTTCTGAAATCTTAATAATTTGTATATAATAATTAAATTTCAATTAATGTGATTAATTGTGATTATGATTTAAAGGAATTTAGGGTGTGTTAAGGGTAGCTTCAGCACTTAAAATTCTTAACGAACATAAATGAACACGAACAAGCAATAATCTTTAACGAATAAACACGAACAAAAAATATTGTGTTCGTTTATGTTCGTGTTTGTTCATTTGTTCGGTTAAAGTTAAATGAACGCACATGAACACACCCTCGTTCATGTTCAGTGGATTCATTTACAACCCTAAAATTTTTATACATTTATTTTGTATTTTCTATTAATAATCTAATCCTGCACTACTAAATTCATGTAATTTTATACTTTAATATTTTTAATATAATTTCTCGATTGTTTACACCTCTCATAAAATTTTAGATCGTCCCTGATTTAATCGGTGGCAGCTAAATTAAATAAATTAATGGCAAACTTCATTCAAATAGCTGCTATAATGGCGGCCAAATTAAATAAATCAGCCGCAAACTTTATTTGTGTCATCTTCGAATAGAGCAATACATTGGATCAGGTGGGAGAATTTGTGCAAACCAAAAATATTAGGAGATTCACAACTGATAACAGTATCCTTAATTTGTTGAAAAGTGATAGTGGCAAAATACGGATATAATTAAGGCTGAAAATGAATCGAGATAAATCGTAAGTTATTCAAACTCGATTTAATCAAAACAATGATTAGGAGCTGTTTAATTATAATGAGCTATTCATGGTAAGTTGGAAAACTGTTACTACAATAATGAAAACAAAGAAAAAAAGACAACAATGAAGAATGACAAAATACCCTAGCTGCATGCACCATGTAGCCCTAATTTTTCAATATAAATATGTACACTTATCTTATGTAAAAGCAATCTGAATGAAATAAAAACACCATTTTAAAGTTCAAGTTATGCTTAACATGGTATCAATAGTTTCAGTAACGATCCTGGACCTTTTCTTTTCTCATTAATCTTATCTTTTTCTCGCTTTCTGGTCTCTATCATGTCTCTTGGTGCAACCTCTCTAGTGGGTCTCGTGGATGATGTTTCAAATTCAAAAGAAATCTCAGAACAATCCTTCTTCAATAAAAGAATCAACATCTACCTCGATAATACCAATTTTCTCATGTGGAAGCAACAAGTTACTCTCATGATGCGTGGTCATGGTTTGGAGAGATATCTTAATGGCTCTATCACATCTCCTGTCAAACACCTGGAGGGTGCTGATTAAGTCAAAGTTTTCAACCCTGCTTAAACTCGATTTTATAAGCAGGATAGCTCCTTGGCCTCTTGGCTTTTTTTCCACAGCGAGTCTTGATATACTTCCTCAACTGGAGGGAATTGAAACTACAACTTCTATCTGGAGCACTATTTTAGGTCTTTATTCTCAATTTTTCACCACACGTGTCATGCATCTTCACTATCAACCTCGAGCAATTAAAAAAATTGATCTCTCTATGCGTTCCTATACTATGCAAATTAAAGAGGTTTATGACTTGCTACTCTTTTAAATGAACTTTCACCTGAATATGATCCTTTTGTGGCTATTATTTCTACTAGTTGAAAAGCATATACTATTAAAGGAGATGTTTCTATTCTTATTGACGCAGAGTCTTGATTAATTGATCCCATTCGTTTGCCTGTTGGCATCAATGCCCCTTATTACTCAACTTCAGGACCTAATGGCAGGCCACCTCGACAGGAAACACCTTGATATAATGGAGGTCAGTTCAAAGATCACCTCGAGTTCAATGCCAACTCTTAAAGAACTTAAATCGAAGTTTGTGCTATCATAATATCTTTAAAATAGATTCATCCTTTCACGGAACTGAAATAAAATATTTATTTCTCAGGATATAACGGTAAAGTACAACAAAAAAAATAACGTAACTTTAACTACAACAACGAACTTTGCAAAAATACACACTATCAAGAACCTGAACAAATTAAAGAGTATTTATAACTTTAATGTATTATTTTTTATGACTTTAATGTATTAAGATAAGAACAAAAGGACCTCTTTTTACGGTGTTTAGACATGAGACATTGGTACTCTGAATTCAAAAGCGCAGTCTCAAATTCTACCTCTTTAGGTAATTCTGCATTAACTACCTGGCCAATGAATTCCTCACAGCTAGGCCCAATTACAGAAGGTATCGGCTCACCTTTGTTTGACTGATCCAGCGTGTTCTTTACGACAGCCTGAGAATTATCGGGAACCTGATTAGAAGCTATTCTACACTCCTCGAGCCCTTCGCCCAATATCTCATATTCCACAACATATCTTGCTTCCTCTCTAGAAAAACTTGAATATAATTGTGGGTGTGCTTTCCAACATAAATTGCTTCAATTGCTTCATCTTCTCCAAGATCAACTTTCTCTGACCTGCTTCTTGAGCTTTCCTTCTCCGAGTATGAAGATGATTCCGACGAGTTTACTTTTACTTCTGATCTAGCTTGTTTCTCTGATGACATTTTTTTGCCGTCACCACCCTTATGACCCTCGCAATGGACAGTTTTCAACATTAAAATTTCTGACACTCGAACTTTGTATACAGCCGATCCGACTTTGATTTCTATTACCTCTTCAATCTTGTTAATTTGGTTCGAGGATACTAATATGGACGTTCAACCTCCGAGAAGATCTCCTTCAGCAATGACCAATCTTGTTTTTCCAACATATTCAGTAGTTCTTCATCCTCAAAATATATCAGGAATTTACAACCTCCTAGATGTTTAACTTCAGCATCTCCAAGACCCCATTGATTCAATCTAACACGTTGGACAGGCTGCACACTGAACCCATAGTGCCGATCAATCTATTGCTTAGCTTCCACAAAGATTCCTCTTCAACATGCCCTTGAATCTTCTTAGTCCGTTCTTCTCTGGCATTCGACTCCTTTTGCTTGCTGCACTCTCCTGGTTTCATATTACAACCAAAGGTATTTCCTAACTTAAAACCCTCATTCGATACTTACTTTTAGGGATGTAAAAAACTGATCTAACCTGAAAACCCGTCTGAAACATGTTCGAGTCAGAACTTAGTGAACGGGAATGTAATAATCCGAATTTGATCTATATCTGAATGTTGTTGATTCGAACTCGAGTTGGACCTGTTACTGTAGTAATCGAACCCGAACTGTATCCGACCGAGAATGACTCAAACTCGATTTCAACTTGTTACTGTGGACTTGAAACCCGACCTGTATCTGATTGAAACGAATCCGAACCCGAGTCTGACATGTCAGATAACTGATATTACCTGACTGAATTGACCCGACTTGTATTAAACTCGACCTATTTTAAACTCGACCTGATAAATGACCCGACATGTTATTAATTTGAACTAATATTAACATAATATTTAAATTAATAATTTATATAACATATTTATATTATATTTTTAATACAAATATTTATATTATACATATTCATATTTATATAAATAATTTATATAACATATATTATATTTTTAATATCAACATAATATCTATATAATTTGTGCTTATTAAATTTTAATTTTTAATTTATAGTTAAATATATTAAAAATATTTATATTATACATATAATATACTTATATTATATTTATACTTTTTACAAACATATTTATACTTATATTTATTACTTATTATCAATATTTAATAATCTTATATTAAAAATACTTGTTAATTTTAAAGTATATAATAGAAAATTTTATATTACACTAATTAATATCTATAATGAGATATAAATTGCCATTATAAGTTAAGGTTATAATTTTTTAAAACAACAAAAATAATAAATTTAATATTTAATAAAAATTTATATATTTTAAGTCCAAATTATAATCTTAAGTGAGATACTTTAATTTTTGGTATACTTATAAATTATAATTTTAAATATCACATGTCCATAAATAAATTGTTTTAATTTAGCATTATATATTTAATTAAATTAATTTATTTAATATTTTTTTTGTTTTAATATATTTAATTATAATTATAATTTTAAATTAATATTTCATTAAAAATTATAACTTTAAATTAATATTTAATTAAGTTAAATTAACTTATTAAACTTATGATTAATTAAACTAAATTAAAATATAAAAACATAAATGACAAACATAATTAAAAGAATTCTAAAAACAAATGTAGATTTTTATTAAATTAATCTAAATTATAAATCAATTAAATTAAATTAAAATAATTGATAGAAAAAATTTAATTGATAAAAAAGTGAAAAGATAATTTTGGAGGGAAATAAGTCACTCATTTTTTAAATTTGAGATTAATTTACATTTAGTTTAAAAAGTTTGGAGGGATATAAGTTACCCAAAATTTTAGAGAGAATTAGAAATAAGTTTCGATTATTATATATAAAAAATGGAGAGAATTAACATATATAGTAAATTTTAGAGGATTATTATTATTATTATTATTATTATTATTATTATCGAATAATAAACTTTGATTAAATATAATCAATTAAAAATATAAAAAAAAGGAAGATTAAATTAGATATTCATTTGATATTATTCTAAGTTGGGTGATTGAAAGAGACCAAATTTAAGTTTGAACCGATAAATTAACTCAAGATAGTCATTTGATATTTTAATTGATATCATTTGTCAAATGAAATTGTATCACATAATTAGTAGAAGGTGTACCAAGTGGTGTTTTAACGGATAAATTAACTCAAGATTTAACATATGATCAAATTGATCTGATTTAAGACTTTATATTATTTTAAATATGATCATTTGCATTTACTAAAAAATTTATACATAGAATATAAAAATTTGATTTAAAAATTCGATTGAAACCAACTAATTTAAAATTATCTAAATTAAAAATTTATTAATATTCTATTGATTTGATATTAATATGAATCAAAATTTATGACTTAATATTAATCGATATAAATTAACCAATATGATATAACTAAAATTATTATATATTCAAACTAAAATTAAATATAATTAAACTCAAAATATTCTGAATTGAACCCAACTTGCACGAACTTGTCCTCTAAAGTTTTGTTCTTTAATACTTTTGAAAAATATTTTCGGGATCAAAAATAATTTGGAATCAAAAACAATATAAAACTTATATATTTTCAGGTAAAAGTGATTTTTAAATTGATTTTAAAAATCTAAAATTTTAACTTTTTTTTTTCTAAAATATTTTTAAGTAAAATTATTAATTTATTCACGTTTATATCATTATTTATTTTATATTATAAAAAATATCTAAAATAAATATTTTATCTCCTAAAATTATTTTTAACAATAATATTAAAAATTATATTCATATTAAATAATTTACTATTTCCTAGAGCCGAAAGGAAATGCTTCAAAAGTCGAACTTGGTGATATGTGTAGGGACATCAGACCGACTTGACATCCCCATCAATGAAGAAAATAGTGTCAAGTTAGGGACCCTAAAATCAACCCACCTCTCTCGCTTCTGCTAGACTGCTACAAGTCAAAGAACCTAGGGAAGGTCAATGTCACACTTCGAGACCAGTACACACAAATTGTTCGTTTTACGTAAAATTATTAAATTGTTTACGTAAATTCAATAACTCAAAAACTCAACAAGCGGTCTTAACAAAAAACAATGATGTTAACCATATTCACATGTCTTATCAAATACTTAATAAAAATATAAACAACGATATATTATAGTTTAATATTGTTTTTAAAAAATACGGTGATAAGAAATGTAGGGTTTTGGTTCACACGACCCGCTGCGACAAACGCTTGTATTTTAAGACAAAGCACATGTCTTATCAAATACTTAAAACATTTTTTAAAATATTGTAAAAAATATTTTTGTGTTGTTTAGTTTAATATTACGCTTTTTGATGTTATTTAGTATAATATATATTAATGTACTATTGCTAATCTACTATGTATATATTTAGTTATTATAGTATATATGATTGTACTATGTATATATTATATATATATGATATCATTAATATATATACGATACATCTAATTACTAATATATAATTATATATACATATAATATATTAATGTATACATTAAATTACCAATATATATTATATACATACTTATATTAAATTATTAATGTATTATATATATAATATTATATATTTTATAGTATAAGTTTAGTTTCCATATATAGTAATAAATCTATTTATAATATTATTCTATTTTAAAAATAGTATTATTCCATATATATTATTAATTTATATATTATTGTTTTATTTTAAAAATAGTATTATTTATATATAGTATTAATCCATATATTATTACTTTATTTTTAAAAATAGTATTAGTCCATATATAATATTATTCTATATATAATATAATTTTGGCATAAAGATAGTTTTTACCCTTAATGTTTATAATTTTTGTCATTTTGGCCCTTATTCTTTTTTTTTGGATAAATTTAGCCCTTAACCTATGTCTTTTTAACAAATAACTCATTTTTTAACTATCATGATAACTGAACCGTTAAAAATTTAATAATGATAACTTGTCATATATATGCGATACTAATATATTTTAAATGACATAGAATCTAACCTATTAAACATATAAATATATATAGAAAATAATTTTATTTTAATCTAAAAATAAAAAACAATTCAAATTTAAATTCAAATGAAATATTAAAAATATGATGCCTTTTGATAAGTGCGTAAAAGTATATTATATTTTTACTTCTTTACTCTTAATTATTCTTAGACTTAGGTTCATTTTAATTGCAGTATTTGACATTCTTGTATAATTTCATAGTTTCTTTTGTATTTAAGCTAGATTACTCAATTTGGTCATTTTATGAAAAAAAGGTGTTGTCGATTTGTTTATATTTTGTGGGTAGGATTTAATTAGCGAAATAATCAGGGATTGACCGAAACAATTGAAGAGAAGAATAGAGAATTAATGTGGATGATGATTGGATTAATCCATTAATTTGAGATAATTAAAAAAATTAGGATAAATCTTGGAATAAAATTAAAATTCAGATTTGTGAGAAGGTTTTAATGAAAAAGATAAGTAAGATTTATTATTTCTTTTATTCAATGTAAAGAGAGGGAATTTAATTAGGGCTGCTCGAAAACTTCTTTCTTTTGTTTCGATTAGATTCATGTTAGAATTTATATTTTGTTTTTATTTTGCACTCATCCATGAATTAAATTTAATTGGCTTGTGCTTGTGCTATTATGTTTTGTGATTGTGAGAACGATTTTATTTAGGTTTTTGACTTTGCAATTGAATTTTAAAGTTTGTTTACTTTTTATTCTCAATTTTGATTGGGAGTGAATCTCATGAATTCATTCATTTATCTAATATCGGGAGAGTTAGATTTAAGAAACGAATGAGAATGGTTTCCATACGATCAATCTATGGTGAAGACTAATTTATATTAGGGATAAATTGTGAATTTTAACGGCTAAAAGAAGCGCATTGATTCAAGAAACGAATGAGAATGGTTTCCATACGATCAATCTATGGTGAAGACTAATTTATATTAGGCATAAGTTGTGAATTTTAACGGCTAAAAGAAGCGCATTGATTCAAGAAACGAATGAGAATGGTTTCCATACGATCAATCTATGGTGAAGACTAATTTATATTAGGGATAAGTTGTGATTATTTTTCACCCTTGATTCATACAGGGATGTATTTTATTCTCAATTTTGATTGGGAGTGAATCTCATGAATTCATTCATTTATCTAATATCGGGAGAGTTAGATTCAAGAAACAAATGAGAATGGTTTCTATACGATCAATCTATGGTGAAGACTAATTTATATTAGGGATAAATTGTGAATTTTAACGGCTAAAAGAAGCACATTGATTCAAGAAACGAATGAGAATGGTTTCCATATGATCAATCTATGGTGAAGACTAATTTATATTAGGCATAAGTTGTGAATTTTAACGGCTAAAAGAAGCGCATTGATTCAAGAAACGAATGAGAATGGTTTCCATACGATCAATCTATGGTGAAGACTAATTTATATTAGGGATAAGTTGTGATTATTTTTCACCCTTGATTCATACAGGGATGTATTTTATTCTCAATTTTGATTGGGAGTGAATCTCATGAATTCATTCATTTATCTAATATCGGGAGAGTTAGATTCAAGAAACGAATGAGAATGGTTTCCATACGATCAATCTATGGTGAAGACTAATTTATATTAGGGATAAATTGTGAATTTTAACGGCTAAAAGAAGCGCATTGATTCAAGAAACGAATGAGAATGGTTTCCATACGATCAATCTATGGTGAAGACTAATTTATATTAGGGATAAGTTGTGAATTTTAACGGCTAAAAGAAGCGCATTGATTCAAGAAACGAATGAGAATGGTTTCCATACGATCAATCTATGGTGAAGACTAATTTATATTAGGGATAAGTTGTGATTATTTTTCACCCTTGATTCATACAGGGATGTATTTTATTCTCAATTTTGATTGGGAGTGAATCTCATGAATTCATTCATTTATCTAATATCGGGAGAGTTAGATTCAAGAAACGAATGAGAATGGTTTCCATACGATCAATCTATGGTGAAGACTAATTTATATTAGGGATAAATTGTGAATTTTAACGGCTAAAAGAAGCGCATTGATTCAAGAAACGAATGAGAATGGTTTTCATACGATCAATCTATGGTGAAGACTAATTTATATTGGGCATAAATTGTGAATTTTAACGGCTAAAAGAAGCGCATTGATTCAAGAAACGAATGAGAATGATTTCCATACGATCAATCTATGGTGAAGACTAATTTATATTAGGGATAAGTTGTGATTATTTTTCACCCTTGATTCATACAGGGATGTATTTTATTCTCAATTTAGATTGGGAGTGAATCTCATGAATTCATTCATTTATCTAATATCGGGAGAGTTAGATTCAAGAAACGAATGAGAATGGTTTCCATACGATCAATCTATGGTGAAGACTAATTTATATTAGGGATAAGTTGTGATTATTTTTCACCCTTGATTCATACAGGGATGTATTATCCAGATACACAATTAACAATGATTCAAGTTAAGGATAACGAGAAATCATTGAAAAACATATTGAAGAACTTTGATGGTTATAACCCAATTGCACAGGCAATCGCTCCATTCCTAATCATCAATTAATAAAACAATTGAGCTATTTTAACACTGAATTATCACGACAATTCATTCAATTATCAGTCTATGACTCACGATAACTCAACCTACTCTCTCGTATTCAATTATAACTCTTTTTTATTTATTTACTTTCTATTTTACTTGTTCATTCAAAATCCTATTATTATAACTTGTGTTTTTCTTTTCGGTGCGAGGAATTAAAATCTAAAAGCGTGGAGATGGTATCTAAACTATATTATTATTTGCGACGCGTATACTCACATCATTTAGAAACACTCTAAACACATAAGTTTTTGAGGTCGTTGTCGGGAATTAGCAATTGGTGTTAATTGTTTTTGTTATTGCACTATTATTATTATTATTATTATTATTATTATTATTATTATTATTATTATTATTACTATTACTACTACTACTAGTAGTTTTCTTTTGTTTTGTAAAAAAACACAAAATTCTTTTAGGTGTACTTCAAATTGAAAGAACTTTAAGATGCGAGATCCATTTGAGAATAGATGTGGGAAGATATGAATCAATAAAGTTTAAAGTTTCTTGATGATTACCTATATCAACACAGTATAATTTTTTAAGGCAGAAGAGTGGATGATTCTTATAAAGAGGATGTTTCCACATCAATATCAACACAATTTATGGAATTGGATAAATTATATCATGGGTCAGTCCCACCATGTCATTCATGGGACCAACCAATGAAAACTGTCTACCTCATTATTTTTTAATTTTTTAAGTGAAAATTCACTTGAAAAAAAATATAATATGAAAAAATTGATGAAATGGGTAGTTTTCATTGGTTGGTCCCATGAATGACATGGTGGGACTGACCCATGATATAATTTTTCATGGAATTGACCAATGCAAATACATCCTTGCAAAGATCTAGAACAGCGCAACGGGTTTATGACATGGGAATTTCGTGTGTTTATTGTGAAGATCATCATTCACTTGAAAATTGCCCACGTAATCCTAATGTATATAACCGCAAAGAGAATCGTAGTTGGAACCATCAACAAAATCTTTATAGTATGATCAAAATATTTAATTTTTTTTTTTTACTATAATAGTTTTGAGGATCGTCTAGCTTTTAAGGACAAATAATTTATGTTTCAGACACATTAGTTTATAGTTTATGCACTTAAATCATCGATCCTTCACTTCAAATTTCACAAATACCACATTTTATCATTTTATTTAGTTTATAAAATACGACTGAACAATAGGTAACAACTAACAAACCCGCGAATATGAGATTTTAGTTTACACAAACAAATGAAAGGTGATAGTAATCCTTCCTTTATTCCCTGCACCATGATCATAGATTTATCCTGAAAGAGAATAGACGTTGGGTGGCAAACGTGGTTTTGCCACAGCATGAAGTGGTTCAGCCAGAAAGGGAAGTCCTTTGGCTTGACTTAGATGAATGGTTCCCTGATTCGCGATGTTCCAATCGAAACCATGCAAAAGCCTCGCAAACATCATAGTAGTCATCGAACTCCCAAGAACCACCCCGGGACACCCTCTCCTTCCTCTACCGAATGTAAAGAACCGCAACTCCGGCTCTGCAAGCACCACTTCTTCACAATCCTGAAGGTGACGTTCTGGCTTGAACTCATTCGGCTCATCCCAAACTTTAGGATTCCGACCTAGCCCTACTCGGCTAAGGATCACATGGCTACCCTTTGGGATGAAGTAGCCGGCCACGGTTGTATCGGACACAGATACGTGAGGAGGGCTAAATGGTGCGATGGGGTGAAGTCTAAAGGCTTCTCTTGAGCATGCCTTCACGTAGTTCAGTTGTGGGAAATCAGATTCTTGTACTAACCTATCTCTTCCAACGACGAAATCTAATTCTTCTTGGGCCTTTTGTAACATCTCCGGTTTATTCAACATCTCCGCAAGTGCCCATTCTAAGTTATTTGATGGATTATCCACTGCTGCAACATTAATCTCCTGAAAATTAACAAGATTATCAGTATAAATGTACTTTATTATCAGTATGTTGGTGTATATACGTAGTTATGTTTTGTTCAAAACAATGAGAAAGAAGAGTAGGTGTACGCTAATTTGAGCTTTGATCTCGGTCATGGACAGTAGAGGTGCGCCGTTGTTGTCTGTCAAAGAAATCAAAACATCAAGCAAGTCTTGGGGTTCATCTTTCTTGCCATCTCTCCATTGTCGAATCCTGTCTTCAACTATGGGATCTTGATACTTCTCTATTACCCTAATTGCCTCCTCCACAATTTTCTCATGCCCGTCCAGGTCCAGACCTCTCAAAAATGGTAAGTAATCGGATATACAAAAGGAATAAATATGAACAACATAGGTGAAAAGGGCATGAATGTATTCTTCTTCCTCAAAACCAGGTCCACCGTCTGGTTTTCCTTCTCCAAAGTATCTCCGATTAAACATCATCTTCCTCGTCACATTGCTGCAATAGTGTTGGGCAACTAGTCTTAAGTTCACAAGGCCACCTTTATCGGAATCTTTGCATTGGTTATGCACGTAACGTACGAGATTATCAGCTTCTTCAAGTCTTTTCTCATAAAGCCATTGATGTCTTGCCTGTGAAAGCACCTCGCTAACCATGATTCTCTTCATTTTCTTCCATTGATCTCCAAAGGGTGAAAAGATTGTGGTTAAATGCCCTTTTGAAAGGACATCAGTGGCCATGGTAAGTGGTCTTGAAGCAAAAACAGCATCCTGTCTTTTAAAGAATTCCCGACCGATTTCAGGACATGTAACGGGAATCACATGAACGTTTCCTAGTCTAATACAAGCAATCTCGGTGTTCATTTCTTTCATGAAACTGTGTATCCAATGAGACACCGACGTTGTCTTCTTGGATATGATAAATTGAGGGAGGTTTCCCAGAATAGGCCAAGGTTTAGGTCCTGGCGGAAGTGAAGGTTGCCTAGCCTTACGGACTTTACCATGCCATTGGGATTTGAAGAGGTAACAGAAGCATGCAAAAGAGATGAAAACAAGTATGAGGGGAAAGGGTTTTGTAGGGGTAAAGGGAGCGATGAACATGGGGTTATGGTTTTCCATAGCAATAGGGAAATTAATGAAGTGCCATTGTAATTGATTTCCATGGCTATTTATACACATTTTGATTTTTTTGAACTTTCAATGGTTTTTAAAGAATAATTAAATTTCAATTACTGTGATTAGGATTCAATCTATGGCGATGTTAAAAAAATTCCAATTGTTGATTTGTAATTGGAAGAGAAAATTCAATCTTTTGGTACAATTAAAAGTCCAAATCATATAAAAAATTATACCGTGGGTTATTCTCATTACATTATCTATAAGACCAATCAATTAAATGTATTTATTTTATTATTATTTAAACTTTTTTATCTAATGAATCTTCGCTTGATAAAAACTATTTTTAAATTTAATTTATAGTAAAGATTAGTAAAGATTCACTTAATAAAAAAGATAAGATAAAAAATAATAAAATAGATGCATTTATTGATTGGTTCAATGGATGACGTGACGAAAATAACCCTTGATATAATTTATCCAGAAACACATTCAAATCTTTTAAAATTTAATTTGAATTGAAAAATATATTTTATTTGAATCAAATATTTATCACCAACAACAGTAACTAATACTTTTTTCATGGATGCTCTCGCTAAAAGGTAAATGTTTGATCATTAAATATATTGCATTCCCATGAATAAAGATTGAACCCCAAGACCCTATAGTTAAGGGATAAGGTGAGCAATCATCATATTATACCTCATTGTTTTGGTATCCTGAGTCTGTTGCAATGTTCTAAATATTTTTAAAATAGTTTAATGGTGATTATAAGATGATATTTGTTCATACATATTTTTTAATTATTTGATAAAGCACACACCTTGTGGACAAAGGGATTTACCCGGATCTTTTAAGATAAATATCGTTAGTTTTCTCATTAAAACCGTTTGATGGGTTAATGTTTATATTACGGGTAGGCAAAAGTCTAATTACCCGGCTTAATCTTGGACCCAATAGATTTTTATCCAGTATTAGTTTCGGTGGGACTGGATTGGATCTAAAATTTGTGTCCCGATCATAATCGGGACCGGGACTAGATCTTAATTTTCTGGACCCGACACTCGTTGAGTACCCAATAGAACCGAGACCAATACCAAGTACCCAATACTAGTTTTTTTTTTTGTAATAAATAATATTCTTTTGTTTATTTTTTTATTAAACTTTTTATTTATGTATGAATATTATAAGTATAACTCGTTTTAAAACTTTAATTTTCAAGCCTACAATATTCTAATTTTATTATTTAATAATATATTTATCGGTGGTTAAAATTTTTCTCTACTATTGCTCATACTTTCTTAATAATAAACTAATTGATCGGGTACCCGGTATTAATATTAGTTTCCACTAGTAACAGGACTGGATTCTAAAATTTAGGACCCATTGTGATCGGAATTGAGACTGATTTCAATTTTTAAAAACCAATGATTATCAGGACCGACACCAATTCGAATTAAATTGGTCAGCTACCTGATTTAACCGCCCCTAGTTTATACTAGTTTCGTTTTGATGTTGGCGGTTGTATATTCCTTGGTATAGACAGGATGGTCTAATTCTGCAGCTATGTATCTTAAGTCTTAACTATGTATTAACCATGTTAAAAAACTAATGAATTTGATTTTAAAAAATTGAAATTTTATTTTAAAAAATTTAGGGGAAGATTATTCGGTGAACCCTGTTCACCACGTTATCTATGGTTTAAGTAATCAGGACCGTTGATCTTTAAATAACCACCTAATAACTACCCAGCCACTAAGTCCATGTAAGAAAGAGGTGATTCACTTGGAAAAAATTAAGATCAACAGTCCTGATTAGTTAAGATCATAGATGACGTGGTAAACAGGGTTCACCTAATAATTTTTCAAACTTAAGACACCTTACACCATAAAATTTGACATTTATTAAGCACATAATAGCTTAAAAAAGTACATAAAATTTTGTTAATCACCGAACAAATTGGCAATTTGACATTAATATAACACATATACTTATCATATAAAAATAACAATATTTAATCATAGGTGAAATATCAGGTGAGTTTAAGAAAATTTATCTCTTTTTAATTTTTTATTGGTTAATTATATTTTTAACCCTTAAAGTTCTAAAACTATTAAAATTAAGCTTTTATCTTTCTTAAATTTTTTTTGGACCCTATTAGTTTTGATGTTAATAAAATTAAGTTTTGTCAAATTTTCAGATCTAATTATTTGTTTTCCATATTGCAACTTTAAAAGGGTAAAGTATAATGGAGGTCAATCAATTATGGGTAGGATTATATTTGGGTCAGTCAATTATTAAAAGTTATGTTTGAGTCACTCAATTATGAGTAAGGTTATACTTGGATCACTTGATTAATAAAGATTACATTTAGATCACTCAATTATAGGTAAGGTTACATTTGAACCATCCTTCATATTTAAAAAAATTATCAATTTGTGTATTAAATGATTTTAAATGAAGTAATCTATTATTAATTATGGTATACAAGTGATTTGGAAGAAAAAACGACTAAATTGATGTATTTTTTTAAAATAGGAAGATGACCCAATCATAAACTTACATATAATTGAGTAACCTAAATGTAATCTTTAATAATTGGATGATTCAATAAATAAGTGACTCAAATATAATTTTTAATAATTAGGTGACCTAAATGTAATTATACCTATAATTAAATGACATCTGTTATAGTTTATCCATTTTAAAATTTTGAGATTAAATCCCAACCCTCTTTTAGGGTATCGTTAATTTTAAAGATAAATAATTTAACTCCTCTCATAACTTTATTCTCGTATCAATCCCTCTCATAATTTTATTCTAATTCTACCCCTAATTTTAATCCCTATATCACAAATAAATTATTAAAATATCAATTAAATTCTTCCGTTAGCTTTATTACGTGGTCTTGTAATAAAATGTTTTTGTCATTCTAGACGTTAATTTAAACATCTGTATACTTACAATATATATTAACAAATTGTATCCGACTTTGTAAAAAAAGACAAACTCAACACGTTCTAGGAGAATTGTTTCTTTCTTTTTCATTACACGTAAAATTCAAGAGAAATTGATAGTTACACCGACCAAAAAACCTAATTATTATAATTGTTGATGTTTTGAAAATCAATTAATTATTTTAAAAATATACGATTAAATGATATTTTTTTAATAGATTGGTATGATTACAACATAATATCTATTTTTTTAAATTTTTTAATATTATATATATTAAATATATAACGTTCAAACCTGTGTCATTTAGATAAAATATACCATCTTTTATTAATAAAATTACTTTATGAATTTAATTTATCGCAATTTATAAATATTATTTTAATAGTCTTCTAGAAATTAATCGAATGAAATGATGTTACTTCTTTACAATATTTATTATTACATGGTTTTCTACTTTTCTATCTTATGACAATCAAAGTTGATTGCTAGAGTTTTGTTAAAGACTTGGAACATGTCAATTTTATTTTTTTATAAACTACAAGCTGACAATTTGACATTTATTAAACACTTATGTTTGCCGATTTATTTGCCTCGTTCTACTCGTAACAATAATTTAAAGTAAAAGTCTCATTCTCCTAATTATGTCTTTTTTATGTTCTATCTTAAAAAAAATCGTTAAAATTAAATTTTAAACCTTAATTTTAAGTTTTATATTTTAATTTTTAAACTTTTAAAAGTATAACCTACTTCTAATATCCTAAATCTTAAATTTCCTATTTTAAATTGAACGTGCCAAAAAAAATATAATAAAAAATAGACGATTTCCACCCGCCTAGAGTATTAAAAATATTTAATATCAAATTTCTTTCCTTTTGTTTTTTTTGTTAATGTAAATGCATTCTAAGTTCTAACCACTTATTTCTCATCAAATTATTCCTTCAACTTACCCTATCTAAGTCTAACCTATATACACATGCGTCCACATATACATATATAACATGTTCAGCATATGTTATTGAAGGATATAACTTACTCCCTTAAGCTGATATGGAAATTACTGACCTCATAATTGATAAATTAATTAGTTTGGATGATAAAATTATTGAATCCGATATGATACAAGGCACCCGACTCGATTCGATCGAGTTTTTTTTTTTTAGTTTCGAGAGTTAGGAGTGGTGGGACGGGACGAAACTTAAAATCATTAAGTCAGTAAGAAATGAGTTAGGGTATATGTTTGAAATTTTTTTGCTTCCTTTTGGTATATTTTTATTTATTTTATATATTTTATTATATTTATAAAAATATCACCGTATAAATACTTTTATGGGTTTTAAATTGATTTTTATTTTTTAGGGTTTGTTCTTGTCATAAAATTTTATTAGATATTGTTCGAGTTTTAATATATTCAATTTTTTTAGTCGATGATTCAGCTTATTCTTTCAAATATATAATTTAATATGTGGATAATTTAAAATTTATTTCATTTTATTTTTATATAGATTCAAAATCACTTCAAACCATAATTTGTTATTGTGGTGGAGATTGATCGAATATAATATCTATCATAGATGAAGATTAACTTATTAGAATCGGATTTAAATAACGGAACAAATAAATTAATATTTTAATTTAGGACGGGACATGATCAAATTTAAGGGCTAGTAAATTGGGGCGAGTTCCAGATGGCTAAAATCTCATCCCATTTTGCCCCGTTGTGATCCTATTTATTAATTCTTGATTAAATTGAAGTAAGGATGGGTATTAGTTTAATGGGTAGTGGACGGGTGTGGATGTAAAATCTTATACTCATCGTGTGCAGTGAATAGATAATGGGTTTAAGACCTTATCCGTATCGTACCCACCTGTATCATATCTATCTGCTCTACATCTGTCGTCATATAAATTTTGAATCATTTGTATTTGTAGACTTTAATTATGTCTTTTATTATAGTGTTTAATGTACTAAGCGTAGCGAACTTTTCGCTAATTAAAAATTCTTAAGTGTAAAAAAATGGTAGTGTAATGTAAAAAGGGAGGGTCACTAGTGGAAAATTAAAAATTAGGTTTTAAAAAATTAGGGAAAATTGAAAATTGGATTTTTTGGTTTAAATTGAAAAGGGAAATTTAGACCTAAAAATTAGGAATCTTGAAATTTGGGAATTAGGATTTTGAATTGAAAAATGAGAATTTTAGGGATTAAAAAAGGGTTTAAAAAAAGTTTGAAAAAGATTAAAAAAGTGTTGGAGTCGCCACCAGTCACTTTTGGTAGTCCGGACACCGTAAAAACTAGAGATTCGAAAAAGACGGGTTCGAGAGTCAGTTACGATTTTAAAACGGAGTTAGCGTTAAGAAAAACGCCCCAAAATTGGTACATTTACCAAAATAACCGCTTAATTAATTTTAGATTTTCTATTTTAAAGTGACATTTAAAATTAGGATTTGTTTAAGGATTCGAATTCAATTTTATTTTTACCGTGTCTTTATTCGAAGGCAACGCATACATCGCCGACACTACGTTTGAGGACGGGCCCGTTACGATCGAATAAAGATGTAGTTATTAGATTGATTAATTAACGAGGTGCAATGAGTTGCAAAAACATGGACAATATACAAAATATTTACAACAATATAAAAAGCATAAGATAAAAACATATATGGCATGAAAAACTAAAGACATAATAAAAGACAAGGCATAAATAAAATAAAACATGTATGACAAAGATAAAATGCAAGGTATGATAAATATGTACAAAAATATGCATAAATATAAAAAAAGGCATAACATAATTAAGTACATGCACATCATAAATAAAATACATAAATAAATAAAAAAACATAATATAATATAAACAATCATAAAATAAAAATGCAAGGTAAAATGGATAAAAATATATTATGAGACCAAAATAACGATAAAGATATTAAAATGGACTAAATTGAAAAAAATTAAAAACATTCAAACCCTCAAACTGCTATTTTGAAGCGAGGGAGGACCTGAAAGTAACTATACATACACGGAGGAGCTTAAAAATAATAAAACCAAATTTAAAATGAAGGTTATAACTGAAACGGTGGTGAAATCGCAAAGCAAAACAAAGTTCTGGGGACCGAGGGGGTAAATTCCGTGACACGGAGTGGCTTAAAAATGTAATAAACCCGTTTTTATTTTAAATCCCACTATAAAACATAACTAAAAATTTAAGCCTCCCTCTTTCTCAGTTTTTTAACCGAGAACGAAGCCAAAAGAGAGAATTTCTCTCTGTTTTCTTAAACCTTGCCCAGAAAAACAAGAACACCTTTGGTATTCTTCATAAAACCCAGAAACAACCATGGAAAACCAGACTCCGGCTACCGCTATCAATGATCGGCGAAGCCAAAACACCTTAAAACTCCTCTTTTTCTTTGTTTTGAAAACCAAAACACAAAAATAACTATCCTTTCTTTTTTAAACCCCCGAAATCAATGAAAAAAAAGTTGTTTTTGAGGATCTAAAACCTAAATAAACCCCCTTTTTGTTCGAAACAACAACCCGAAAGCTCGATCTTCTCTCCTTTGTGGGTTCACCCTTGGCGCAAAGGTCGTGGTTTATTATCGAGGGGATTCAGATCGGCGAACAAGGGCTGAGATTCGAAAGGTAAAACTCAAAAACTTTTGATCTATTTTTTTTGTTATTGCATGCGATAAGAACAGAGGATTTACCTCTAGAAAGTGGTCTCTTTTTTGTATTGATTTTGAATCAGATGAGGGAACCCCTTACCATGTTTGTTCTCGGTTCTTTTATAACCGAATATTACATCTTAATAGAAAAAGAAATTTGGTTGAATTTTCTCATTAGTTGGCTTCCTGATATTCTGAAATTATTGTCGAGATTTCCCCTAAATTTCATTGTAATTCTCTAACAATTCTGTATTTTTTGGCTTAATCCCTGGTACGTTTCTGATGATTTTGTTGGTTTGCATGTAATGATAATCGTACGAGCGGTGGGGGATCATTACCGGCGATGTGATCGGACGGCGACCAGACGACGGGGCAATCGAATGGCCCTCTGGAATGCGAAGCGTCTTGCGCGTGCGTTGCACGCGCGCGTAGGAGACTCGAACGGACGACGCGTGTGGAGCATGAAGAATTCTAGAAGCTTTCTTCCTTCAATCTCGGCCGTTGGATCGAGCCTCAGATCCAACGGCTCACGATAGGTTGCGCAAGATGAAGATGGGATTAGATTAGGTTAGGTTTTCAATGTTGTAATTACATCCGGTTGGGCTAGGGTGTTGGGCTAACACAGGTTAATGAAATAAATGTATATTGGGCTTGTAACATTATTATCTTGGGTTATTATTTATATATTGGACTGAAAATTAATTGGGTTTAATATTCAATATATGTTTTGGTTTATTTAACCTATAATAATATAATAATATATTATAATAATAATAATAAATATAAAACGGCATAAAAAAGAAAAAAAAAATATGTGTATATACATAACGAAAATGAAAATAATATATTTTTATGATATTTTGGATATATATTTTTCTAATTTAATTAAATAACATAATATATATTCACAAAGTCAAGAAAAAAATAAAAAAGAAAAAGAACCGCAAGTTAAAAAATAGAAATAGATTCGTTATGATATACTCTTTTATAAAATAATAAACATGGTTGTAAAAATAGCATTATATATATTTACAAAATTAAAGAAAAATAATACATATAGTATTTTTGCATTTTTGATTAATAAATACAAGCCCAATATTTAAGTGAAAAATAAAACCCGAATTTGATACTCCGGATAAAATTTGTGATTACATTAAGATATTAATTTGTTTTAAATCTATATTAATTTTTAAATTTATAAACTTTAAACTGATATATATATATATATATATGATATTTCACTATCCGAATATATTATTTCATTATAATTTATGAATGTTTAGATTTATCATATATATATTTTTATCAAAACTGGTTGAAAATTATTAAAAGAAGAAGGAAAAACTAAATACAAAAGCCCCCAAATAAGAAGAAAGCAAAAGTCGAAAAAACCCAAATAAAAGTAAACTGAACAAGGACATGGGATAAGAACCGACAGATACTGAAACAAACCTACTTCACTTTGAACCAACAAACCATCAACTGAGATCAACACTATGTGACTAGAGTAGGAATAACCAGTGACATGCAGATGATGAGAACATTATTTGGAGTTGAGAGATCAAAGGATTCTCTAAAAGAATTCAAGTAAAAACAAAAGTCTTTAATCAATGGCTCCCAACGTTTTGGCGTATTGGATCACCAATGCTATGCATAGGAAAACATATATCTTTATGGTATAAGCGCGTACCTTTATCAAATTATAGTATTTATGTCATAGAAAATGAATATCTACATAGTTTATCGTTCTTGCACTAAGAAAAAGTAAAAATATAAATAATTGATTTGAACTATGATTAGTAGATAACTAACTAGAATTCAAGATACAATGAGAAATTTAGGTTAAATTGTTTCTCAGTGTGGAATTCAATTGCAAAATATTCTCGTCTTATTAATGTAAATGGTTGAAGTGTTGCCTCGGCAGGCCACTGAAGAATCGCCTTAGATGCCTCGGCGGGTTATGTTTTGTCGGCAAATCAACCACTCATAGTTCGACAGAGCATCCTTTATTGACTCCTCCTTATCTATAATTCGAAATGCTATTGAGGGTCACGTCTTGGTAATACCTCCAACTTGAATTAAGGATGAACGACAACCGATGATATGCTCCTTTTAGTCGCTGAAATTCAAACGTATTCCTAAGCCGGATTAGTCAATGCCCAAAAGCAAAGATCGTATTCACTCGTTTCGTGAGCCTAATTATGTTTATTCTATACAAATATGTTTTTCCTGACAAACTTATCTTTCGAGTACGTATGCAACAAGAAAGAGTAAATAAATACCCAAAGTGAATAAACTATGAATTATGAAATTGCATTAATATAACTCAAATATAATCTTTTTTCACAACTACTCCACAAAATAACCAAAGCATGTGAAAGAATTAGAACATAGTGATGATGATGATGGCAGCTAGGAAGAAAACCTAGAATTCTAATCGGTGATAAGCTGTAGTTTTTCCTATACCTAGGGTCGGTATATAGAGGTCAAGCCTAGATAAAAACTTCTCATAAGTTGGAGTACTAATTAGAATAAATACAACTTTAATATTAAATACATGATCTTTATTTTATTTCCTAATTTTACTCCTCTTGAACTCTTTTAATCTCGTAGATTTGACCATGGCTTGTCTTGTTTTTCTTTCCTTTGTTTCTTCTCTAACTTGGCTCAATAGATTTGGCTCTTTATTCTCTTTTTATCGCATAATATATATCTTCGTTGCTTTTCTGCCATGGCAGCCTAGTTGCTATCATGGCAAGTGTTGAACTGTATTTTGATGATTACTCAAAAATCCTTATTTTTTATATCATTTTCCCACTCGTTTATTGCTAATAAAGACAGATTTAAAGGTAATAATAGATATTTTCGGTTATTTTCTATACTTCAGCATCCGAACACTAATTTTATGAATTTATCTATTATTTGGAATAAAACATATCCGTTTGATAGTTTTCTTTCTTAAAAATAAAACTATATCACAGAGATGGCCAAAGGAGAAAATAGATGTTGAATTGTAGATAAAGCACCCTCCACGACAAAACTTTGGAGGCCGCCGCCGCAGAGTAAAAGATAACAACTGTTGTTCGATAGAGAGAAAAAAGATACCGATCTTAACGGACAAATAGCAAGAGAAAGACGAAGTCCAGTTAGGAGGTCAAGCCCTTGTCAAAGTCAACCGCAGGGAAAAAGAGATATTTTAGGAAATAAGAATAAATTAATACAATTTAATTAGGAATTATATTTCTTTCCCTATATAAAGCACTTATTAGGTTTAGGTTTAGTGTGAAGTCGAGACAGATTCTCTCTTTTATATACCTTTAGCCGCCGACTACATCATGTTTTAAACCCTTCGGAGGTTTAAGTTGTTTGTGGAGTAGTTGGGGAAGAAGGTTATGTTATGTTTGATGCTTATTAATGCAAAACTTATTTCATAGTTTATTCTCTCTTGATATTGACTCTTCTTGCATATGAGCTCGAAAGATAAGTATATGAGAAAAACACATTTGCGTAGCATCGTGAGATGTAGGTTCACAAAACGAGAGAATACGGTCTTTGCTTATGGGCATTGACTAATCCGGTTGAGAGATCTACCGCCTAAGATTTTAGCGACTAACAAGACACATGTGTTTGGTTGTTGTCCTCCCTTGATTCACTCTAGAAGGTATTATCAAGACGTGGGCTTCAACAGTTCTATTCGCTGGATAAGGAAGAAGACATACAAGGATGCTCTGTCAAACTATGGAATGTTGAATTATCGACAAGGCATAACCCCGCCTAGGCAGCTGCGACAACCCTTTGTGCGATTCGTCGAGGAGGCAATTCAACCCATTGCATTAATAAGTGGATGTTTGACACAACTGGATTTTTCTCTACAAAGCATTCAGTTTAGCCTCGTTTTTATTATCTTTATTATTTCCTTATTTAATTTTATGTTTCATAGTTTTCTTAGTTATAATTCAAACTCTTCAATTTACTTGTGTAGTCATAAGAATTAGTAAAGTCAACTCAGTCCCTATGGGTTCGACAACCTAAAGTATTATAATCTAACAAAAGGGGAATTAACAGGACTCCATAGCATCCATCAGATTCGGCATCGTTGTCGGGGACTGATGCTCAATTTTACTACTAATTATTCCTGCACATTTTCAATTATTTTACTTTCTTTTATTTTATTTAGTTTTAGTTTTTATCTTAACTTACAAGGTTTGTTTTGTGTATGATCAGGTCCAATCCGACTATTGATCAATACCCTTACACAGAAATAAAAAAACAACACGAGATCTGAAACGTAGGGCACGCCAAAGTATGAACGCAGAACTTGGCTAACAAAACAACACGGGTATGAATGCAGCCGCAGAAGACAACCACGGTGCTTTCGCAGTTGTTGACCCAGTAAACATTCCAAGATAGGAACGCGCACGAATCGTTCGAGATTGTTTAGAGGAAGATTTAGATGGGTTAACTCCTGCTGTTGTGATGCCTAACATAGAGGCAGATCACTTCGAAGTAAAACTAGTCAAGTTCAACATGATCAACACCCTAGGCCAGTTTAAGGGCTCTGCCAATGAAGATGCTCGGCATCATCTTAAATCCTTTCTAGAAATTTGTAACTCATTTAAGCTGACGGGAGTCTCAACCGATATCCTTAAGCTGAAATTGTTCCCCTATTCACTGAGGGATAGGGCAAAATCTTGTTTAAACAACCTTCAGTCAGGATCATTGAACTCATGGACAGAACTATGTCGAAACTTCCTTGAATATTCAGTTACACCAATATGATTGATAAACTAAGAAACAATATAACATCCTTTAGGAAAGACGAAGACGAATCAATGTATGAGGCTTGGGAAAGATACAGAGAATTATACAGAAAATACCCCATGCATGGTTTGCCTGAGTGGACCCAAGTATCTATCTTCTACAATGCAGTTAACACCCCTACGAGGATGATGCTTGATGCTTCCTCCAATGGAAACCTCTTGGACCGCCCACCCTATGAGAGTTTAAAAATTTTGGATAGGTTGGCTAAGAATGACTATCAACACCCAACCACCTGAAGAGGCATAAATAGACGAGGTATGACAACTTCTGATTCTGTAGATTCTATCCTAGCACAACTATCAGCCCTAACCAACATGGTCAAAGATCTACATAAACTAAGCCACGTTCGGGAAGTAAAAGCAGTCATCGTTTTTTGCAAAACATGTGGTGACAACCATGACTCGAACGCATTCCCTTACGATCTAAAATCTTCCTTCAATGTTGGAACTTTAATAGAAACAATATGTCCAATAATTACAACCCATCATGAAGGAAGCACCCTAATTTCTCATGGAACAATCCTAATAATGCGCTTAATACGCAACATTAACGAGTGCAATCTACGGGATTCCAACAAAACAATAGATTTTCTTAGCAGTAGATGTCGCAGCAGGCCTCACCGCCGCCGCAAACAACAGATGTCCAGGCTCTAGAGAACACACTACAAACCTTTATAGATCAAACCGGTGCATACATTGCAAACACCAACAAGTTCATTCAAAGAGCCGACACCTTCATGAACATAACAAAAATGAGAATGCAGAATAACGAAGTTGCTTTCAACACGTTGGAAATTGTAGTAGGAAAAACGGCACAACAGATGAAAAGCAAACCCATAAGAGGTCTCTCTAGCGATACTAAATTCGCTAGAATCGGTCCTCATGAAAAATGTAAAGCCATATCTACCAGAAGTGGATTACAACTAAAGGACCTCGAAATACCTGCTCAAATAGTAGGTAAGACCCCTGAAACAGTAGCTCAAAAAGCAGCTACTGAAGAAAAAATTATGGAAAAAGAACAACCAGACACTGTCGATGATACTGTCGCAGCAGATGATGCCATAGTCGTACCGTAGATAAGGTTCCAGTGCGATGAAAAGATTGAGGATCTACGTTTACCACCACCTTTTCCATAAAGGTTGAAACAGCAAAAACAAGAGTACCAGTTTAGGAAATTCCTGGATATACTTAAATAGTTACATATAAACATACCTTTAGTGGAGGCAATAAAACAAATGCCCAACTATGTCAAGTTCCTTAAGGATATTATATCCAAAAAGACAAAATTGGTGAATTTGAAACAGTTGCCGCAACAGAAGGATGTGTGACAATGCTTCACAATAAGTCCACGACCAAAAGAAAGGATCTTGGTAGTCTCATAATATCATTTGCTATCGATGATCAATATATGGGCAAAGCACTATGTGACTTAGGCGCCATCATAAATCTCATGCCTAAGTTAGTATTTCAGAAGCTAGGCATTGGACAAGCAAAACCAAAAATAGTGATGTTGCAGCTGGCAGACCGCTCTTACGTACAACCAAAAGGAAAAATTGAAGATATTTTGGTAAGAGTGGATAAATTTATTTTTCCTGCTGACTTCTTAATTCTTGATTGTTAAGCAGATGAACATGCACCAATCATATTAGGAAGGTCATTTCTAGTCACAGGAAGAACGTTGATCGATTGAAAGAAAGGAAAATTGATCATAAGGGTAAATGATCAACAAGTAAAGATCAATGTGTTTAAAACTCTAAGTATCAGGATGAACCAAATGAATGCCAAAGAATTAAAGCTAAAATTGAGTTTAACTTCAAAACAGAAACAGACTACCTGAACAAACCCTACCAAGGCAACCTCTACCGAGGCAGCACGCCCCTTGAACAATAATACATTCGAAAGAAATCACCTGATGAAGAGACAACAACTAAGACATCAGCTTCTCCTCCATTTAAAAAGGGGAAGATGATTGCTGCCGAAGATGCATTTTATTTCACTTTTGCAGTAACCTAAATTTCTATCTCTTTGTCCTTAATTTATTTTTATATTTTAGGAATTAGAGTATTATTTTTAGTTTTAGTTTTAGGATTTAGATTTTAATTTTTGCAATTTAGTTTCAGACTTTTAAATTTTTCCCATAGTTTTAATATTATTTTAATTTCAACTTTTAGGCCCAATAAAGAAGATAGAATGGAGTTGACGAAGCCCAAAAATGCAGCCTAACCCAAGAAGAGAATATCATGGCAGAAAACTTACCGCCCAAGACGGAATCTATATCGTATCTGTCGCCAGTGCAGGCCAGTTGGATCTGCGTAGCGTGCACGCCAAGGATAATAATGACATTGCTACCACTTACAACGGTTGGCCGCCTTCGCCTATAAATAGATAAGCAAGGCTTCATCTTCTCCAGACTTCTTTTCTACTACAGTCACTCTGCTAAAACAATTCTCCTTGTTTCATAAAATGACAACCCAAAGACAATCCTCTGTCGGAGCAGCAAAGTTCAGACGCTTCTCTTCATTGGCAGTCAAACATGAATATGAAAGAAATTTCAAGAATCGTCAGATATGGGAAGAGCAAGGATTTCAGTACACAGATGAGGAGGATCTGGGCTTGGAAGCATTCATACTGTCAAAAATAACCTTTCAGTGATGATAGCATTTTGCAAGGAAACCAGATCCGGCGAACATTGAATGGGTACGAGAATTCTATGCCAATAGACTAGTGGCGAAAAACCCATATGCCTACCTCCGAGGAAGAGCAATCCCGATTGTCGACGTCATCGTTAATGGCCACTTTGGACTCCATATTAAAAGCAATAAACATTTTGAGTTTGTAGCCGCCTTGACGGCCGGAGACTACGAGCAAATGAAGGCAGAATTATACCTGTCAGGCACCGAATGGAATACGAGTAAAAATGTGGATCTGTTAGCCTCCGAGACCTCCGAATAGAGGCAAAAATCTAGGACATGTTCATAAAAAGAAATCTACTATCAACTTCTCATAACCAGAAAGTAGATAGACCACGTTTGGCGTTCATCTACTCCATCATCCACAACCGAAGGATCGACGTTGGCAGCATCAGTAGAGAACAAATATTCAAATGCGCCACCAAGGAAAAAAGTATCCTAATCTTACCTTGTTTAATTACCGCTTTGGGGAATTTAGAAAGGGTTCCAAACATACCCTCAGACACCTACACACCGAGACATATGGGCTGGACACGGGAGATTTATATGAGGAGGATGCAAGTGGAAGAAACAATTTCACAAGTCTTCTTTCTTTCCATCACCGAAGCAACGGCCGTCGAGGCCGGTCAACAAGCAGACCAAGTTGAAAATGCACCAGCAAGAATCTTGGAAATCCTGTAGAAGATAGAGAGAAGGCAGTTGGTCTTCATGAAATACATCAGGGATTTCAACAAAGCCATCATCGCAACCATCCGAGAAGAACTCCCCACATGCACGATTGTCTTCCCAGAATTCACAGTCGACCTCTTCACTTCCCAACCTCCCCCTACTACACCAATGGCTTCGGCAACGGTTCCAGTATCCCCTGTTCCTAAAGCCACCACAACAGACACCAAACCACTATCAACAGACTCAGTAACTAGCTTCCTCCGAATGGAATCCACTAACAGAGGAGCTACACCGGAATAGTCAACAATATTCACATGGAGCGACTCAGAAGAAGATCTGACTAGTCAACTTCGAGCTGTCGACCAAGTCATTGCTGCAACACAAGAAGGGCAAAAGCGAAAGGCAACCTCCCCCTCTCCAATCATCCTTGAACGGAAGAGGAGTAGCTAAGAGACCTAACGCCTACTCGTATCCAGCCCCACCGATCGGCCCCAAAGCCAATAGTGAGCCTACCGAAACCGACTGCCAAGCATCCACCCAAAATCCACCGTATGCTCCTCATCGATAGTGACTCCGAAGATTCCTTCGGGTCTACAGAATTTTAAAGATAATGCATCTCTCAAGTCTGGGGAAACATTTGTCTAATTTTGTAATATATAATGGTCTACCAAATGTATGAAAGTAATCAGAATATCTTATTATTTCCTTAAAAATTCTACTCAATATTTTGCCTTATAAAAATGTAATTAATTCTAAATTTTTTTAGACTATGAATTTTATAAAATTACCTCGACAGTAATATATTTTCCAACCGCCGCAGCAGTTCATAGCATTCACCAGACTTGTGTTCAGAAAGGTCTACTAGGCTTAGTACTTAGGATTAGACCTGAGCCTAAAATGATATAAACATTGCTAGTCTTAGTTGATTTTAAAAGTTCTTTTCTTTGAAAAGCAATAACGACTTAGGCATAGATTTTAAACTAAAGGTGCCTATCACCAGCTCTAGTTAGTCTATAGAGGTGCCTGCCAAGTTGCGGGTTGATAACAAGGGTACGTTTAACCAACTAGTCGATGCATCAATTAAAACCATAAAATATCTAAATGGTCCACAAGAAGGGTGTATGGGCCCATATATATCATCTTGTATCCGTTCTAAAAAGTTAATAGATTCATAATATATTTTAGCTGGTGATGGTCGAGTAATTAATTTGCCTTGAGAGCAAGCATCACATAAAAAGGCATTACTTTGAAGAATCTTCTGGTTCTTCGCATCATAATCGAACCGGGATGGCTTAACCGGTCGTGACAAATAATAAAGTTATCAGTAAACTTATAGTTTACAATAACATGTGTTTCAATTGTACTAATTCTTGTGTAGTACAACCCGGATGACAGTGCATGTAATTTTTCTAGCAATTTCTTATTGTCTTGAGTTATACTCGTAATATAGAGATATTCAGCATCTCCTTGACTAATACTCTCAATATGATATCTATTTTTGTGAATATCTTTAAAACTTAATAAGTTTCTTTTAGACTTTGGAGAGTATAGCGTATCTTGAATATGGAATAAAGTTCCATTTGACAATAATATATGCACTCTTCCGGAGCCTTTTATGATATTGACACTTTCGGATATAGTACTCATATTATTCTCTTATATTGTTATGAGTACTTGCACTATCCGTTAAGCATAAGCCGTCACCATGTTTTGCAGATTGTATTTGTGACATAATCATATTCTTTAAAAAATAAATAAATATTACAACAATATTTAAAATAAATAAATAAATAATACCAATGATTTTAATAAAATAGACATGATATTTATTCTTAAAAAAATCTCATGATAAAATAATAATAACATAAAGTAAATATGAAATTAATTAAAAGACATTAAATATTTTTCTCAGGGGATATGATAAAATCATCAACTTCTATGTTTGTAATGCCATAATTATCTTGGCTACTGCCGGAAATGCCATAATCATCTTTTTCATTGATATAAACAAAATTTGTTTCAACCCTTTTTCTTTTACCGCTTATTGATTGTTGATAAAGGTCCATAAGATGTTTTAGCGTACGGCAAGCACGGACCCAATGATTTGTTCTGTCACATCGATGACATATAGATTCCTCTTTCTTGGATTGATCTTTTGCACCATTGTCATCCTTATTGTTCCACTTGCGGTGGGTATAAGTTACTTTTAAAATGAACACCTCGCCTATATCCTCGACTGTGGCTATGACCACGCCCACGCCCATAGCTATGACAACGATTATTGGTGTAACCTTTATTTTTTCCGCTATAGAATGTCGCATTCGCTTCAGGGAATGGAACGAAGCTAGTTGGACGATATTCATGATTTTTTATATGTAACTCATTACTTTGCTCGGTCACAGGAAGGCAAGAAATTAACTCAGAATATTTCTTAAAGCCTTTTTCACGATATTGTATCTGAAGGACAACATTGTTGGCATGAAAAGTAGAGTATGTTTTTTTTCTAACATATCATCATTAGTAATATTTTGACCCCATTACTTCAATTGTGAAGTAATTCGAAACATAGCAATGTTATACTCGCTTACTGATTTAAAATCTTGCAATCTCAAATGCAACCAATCATATCGAGCTTTAAGTAGAATAATAGTTTTATGGTGGTCATATCGTTCTTTTAGATTATTCCAAAGAATAAGAGAATCTTTCATCGTTAAATATTCAGATTTCAACCCCTCATGGAGGTGACAGTGAAGGAGTATCATGGCTCTAGCCTTATTTTGAGCAGATTCTACATTCCCCTCTTTAATAGTATTTCCCAGGCCATTTGCATCTAAATGTATTTCGGCATCTAGGATCCAGGATAAATAATTCTTTCCGAAAATATCAAGAGCCGTAAACTCAATTTTTGCAATATTTATCATTGATATACTATAAAAGACAAATAAAAATTAGATCAATTATATCTTAAAATATATATATTTATAAATAGACAAAGATTTAATCCTCATACGCGGCGTTATTAAACCAGTCTACAAGTTCCATTAAAAAAAGAACCTCCTTTGAGACCAGTAGCCTCGCAGAACGGGATATCCAGCCAATATACTCAAATTAAATTATCAAAATAAATAACATATTAATTAACAAATATATATAGAAAGAAATATTCATGGCATGAAATAAACACAAAGTAACATTAGACAAAATAAGAATATACACATAAAAAAATTGAACAAACTTATTTTTTTTGTTTATAATCATCATCGTATATATATTATTTTATAAATTAAAATATATAAGATGAAAAAAAATATACTTGATAAATCTTTGAAGAAACTTAAAATAAAAATCTTCTGAGCAAACTCGTGCTGATAACGTATTGTGAATAAAATAAAGAAGAAGAATAGATGAATAAAGATGAGAGAAAAGAGAGATTTTATTGTATTCTCAAATGAGAGTTGTGTACAATGTTTTCTCCAAAAGTCAATATTTATAGGCTAAGATGGAAACTCTAATTCCAATGTGTATTAAACCCTAATAATAAAACTCATTAAACCTTCTTCTAATACATGGATATTCACCATGAATAAAATATTCTTAACATATATCACGTAAAATTCATCTAATTTTATATTTTTTAAATTATTAGATAAATTTTTGAATTAATGACTGACATTAATGATAAAAATAAATAAAATTTTATAAAAAGATAAAAAAAATAATTTTATCAATTTATTTAACTATATCGGTCCAATAAAATTGTAAAAGTAGATAAATTTACAGCTCAAGTTCAAACAAGATGCATTCTATTCTATTCTATGCATACTACTAATGAAAAAACAAGACACAATAAAGAAGAATGAATCAAAGAAAATGACCCATGCAAGTGGGACTCATCACTTAGTGCTCCTCAGCTCACAAACCACCAAACAAATGAAAAGGGAAAACAAAAGATATAATGAGCCCCATTTACGAACAAAAGTCTTCTATCTAAAGGGAAAAATGATTTTTACTCTGTTTATCGGACGACTAAAAAGTCTTATCTTCAATGCAATTTCTATATTCACGTCAATAATACCCCAATGCACAAGCTTAGCAACAACATCGCCAATCTCACACCGTCCAATCCCACAACCCCGTTTTCATTATCTGCCGTCTGATCATCAGCCGGATCACTCTCGGCTGGTGCATCGGATTCCGGCGCATCGGCCACGACCTTGTGCTTGGATTTCGATTTCGATGGCTTTGGTGACTCTGCTGGCGCCATATCTTCCACTGGTTTGAATAACTCTCTAGGCATCAATACCTTATTAATTTTGTACACAATCAATGGCTCCTCATCCTTCAAAGTCCCTGTAATCTTTGCGGTCACAACTTTAGTCTCCAACGTCACCTCCTCGCCGTCGTTTTGAATAGTGAAATCGTACTTGTTCGCTCCATCCGTCGCCAGTGTGTTCATAATCCCATTGTTGGATTTCAGCATCTGCATGGACTGATACACAGGAATGCCATGGTACAACAGCAGGGAAAGTTTCTTGGAGGCTGTCAAGTTCTTGTATTTAGGCATGAAATCCTTGAGAACAGGGTCGGTCGGGCAAAACACGGTTAAACCACCATCGACGTTTTGGTTGAACGTCGCATCAGCTCCAGAAGATATCAGTAAATCTGCAAAGGCTTTGCATCCTTGCTTTGACAGTATCGCCGTCAGATTAAGCTGGCTGGGCTCGGCAGTGGGTGCTTCAGCTTCGGCTGAATTCAAAGCCTGAATCAAAAATAAAAGAATGAGCTAATCATTGAGCAGCAAACAATGGAGGAAACTATATTATTTATTACCTGACTGATCTGTAAGACAGAGATGTTGTAAGGAATCTCTGCTAAGGATTTAACGTAAACGGCATCGAGTTTTCCGTCATTGTTTTCGGCGCCGAAGCCGACTTTTCCTCCTTTAAGATCTGTGACGTTGATGTACCCCGAGGTACCTGGAGCAACACCGGTAGCCTGGAACATGGTTGAGATCAAAGCTGTTCCATCGGTAATCTGGTGAAGCTTCTTGGAACCGAAGTAGTCGACGAGGACATGGAGAGAGAGGACATTCTTTAGGGTGTATAGAGAGAGTTGTTTAGACAAGAGAGATGACATGGCGGCATTGTTGAGTGCCAAAACAGTTATGGTTTCGCGTCGGTTGATCTCGGCGGCCAAGTGAGTGACGGTGAGGTAGTGGTTGAAGGTGGAGAATTCGGGGTGTTTGGCGAGGATGCGCGTGATGTTGTGAGCATTGGAGGTGGAGAAGAGGAGGAGGAAGAAGAAGGCAAGAGAGGGGAAGAGAGCGGTGGTTGCCGGCGGCATGGTGGCTTTGAAATGGAGCAGAACTGGCGGCGGATAAGGACTTGGATTTGGTGAAGATGTGGTCGTGTCTGTGTTTATTTTTTTTTGAAAGATTCGTGTCTGTGTTTAAGTAGAGTGAAGTGGGGAGATTTTTGGAGTATACGTTGTATATTGATCACTGACAACTAAGTAACGGCTGGGATTGGACCCACGTGTAAAAGTGGGTCCCTTATACTTACTTGAACGGCTCTCATTCTATTCCATTCTTTTCAATAATCCCATCGGTTATTATTAGTAAAACCCAAGTCGCGCGGAAATTTATTTAATTTTGGGTAAATTACTAGAATGATCATTTTTATTTAGTATGTATATATTTTTACCATTGATTTTAAAATTTGATTATTATAGTATTTTTATTTTTTAAATATTTAGTTATTTGAATAGTAATTGTCGTTAGATACTAACAGCGTATTGACTTAAAATATTAAAATAATAAATAAATTATTTAGATATTCTCTAAATATTACTTCACTTATATTTTGATCATAAAATAAAATAATTTATATAGTTATATATTTAGTTTTTCATATTTAGATTTTTTTTCCTCTATAATTTTTTTATATTCTTCTACATCTAACTAAATTGCTAATTTTCTGCTGTATTAATTAAAAAAGAATATAGAAGATGATGAATGGAAGAAAAATAAAAATATATAAAATTAAATAAATTATTTTTTATTTTGATAATTAAAATATAAATAAAATGATTAGGGACTGACTAAATTTTTTTTTATTGTACCAAATTAATACATCATCAATATTTAATGACAATTAACATCATAATGGCTAAATGTTTAAAAAAACAAAAATATAAATAATTATAATGTTCAAATTTCAAATGTGATGATCAAAATGATATATTTATTAAATACAAGTGATCATTCCAATAATTTATCATTTTAATTATTTTTTTATATTTGATTTTTTTTCATACACGTAAAGACGTAACCGATAGAACCCCACCGACGTCGTTTTATAATGCATGCCAATCGTGCATAGGCCTCAGGTCACTTTTCAACATTCTTTTCTCCTTTAATTTTGATTAGTCAGAAAAAAAACATTTTTTAAAAATTTTATTTAAAATTAATATCTTGAAATAATAAGGTTTATTAATTTTGTTCATCAATTTCTGATTTTTTATTCAGTTATTATTTTATCTGATACATTATAGTTATATTATATGATATTTACATAATTTTTTAAAAATTATTTTTTTTAAAATTTATAAATTTTTTAAAAAAATTTAACTTTATATTTTTAATAAAATAAAAATAATTCTAAAAGTATCAATTGATGATAATATAATACGTTATGTTGTATTAATTAATTCAAAAATTATTAATATTAGTTAAGAGATAAAACCAGATGAAATTTTTAAAAAATATGAGGACTTAATTGAGTTAAGAAAAGATAAAGGCCTTTCTTTTAAGATATTTTATTATGTATATATTGGGAATGGTTGGAGATAGATATGAGTGGTTAAGGTGTGGGATCCACACGTGTCGGCAGGAACTTGCCAGCCTGTTTGGCCACGTGAGCAAGCACACGCCGACAGCAGAACTCCACCGACACTTCTCCAGAGTGCTATTCCCTGTTTAGTTATTGCAATTAACACCGTAAATAAAACGAGATAGATCGAAAGTTATTCGAGTTTGATTCGATCAAAACTCAATTAAAATTTAATAAGATTAGATTTAGTTTAAACTCGAGTTCGATTTGAGTTTTTAACGAGTCAAACCGAATTACATTTTATCTTACTCAAAAATCTCACGAGCTACTTAAAAATTATAAATATATTATTTTTTATTTTTTATAATTTAAAATATAAATTTCTAAAGTTAAAACTCTAATCATAAGTTTTAATTTTAAATACTAAATTAACACACTAAACCTAAAATTAATAAGTTTTAGTTTACACAATTTGTATAGCATAGTTTTTTCTTCATTAGACTTTAAATAAGGTGTGACAAATAAGAGTTACTCGAGTCTAACACAGTCAGAGATCCGTTAACACCTGACTCGATTAAGCTCGAATAAAGCTCTAACTTGACTCGAGTTCTTAATGAATCGAGACGAACTTAAATTTTTTAAGCTCGTTTAAAAATTACTCAAGCTTAAACTCAACTCAAAATCTTAACGAGTTAAACAGAGTTTAATACTACTCGAACTCGACTCGGCTCATTTACGCTCATAATTGCAATTAGCTTAATCGCAGTGTTCACTTGTGTGCCTATTTATTTCCGTAATTTAATCAAGTAAGTTCCTTGATTGCGGGGAAAGTCTAAAAAACTTTCTTAAAATGCGATTAAAATGTGATTAACATAAATTTTATTAAAAGTAATCAAAAAATTTATATAAATAAGATATTAATTTTTTAGATTTAATTTTTTTAATTAGATAAAATTATATAAAATTTTATCATCTAAATAAAAAATTATATAAATTTAATTTTAAATAAAAATACATTTTTAACATCTGAATAAAAAATTATATAGGACCGTCTTATTTAACCACAGCATAAAGGTATCTCACCTTAGAACTATCTTTGATTGCTGGTTTACTTCTTTGGAAAATCGATAGCAATTAAGAATAATAATTTTTTGTTTATTTTTCGGTATCTTTTTTATACCCTAAACTAAAAAAAATATTTTTTTTGAGTTTTAATTTTATATTTTAAACTTAAATCCCAAAAACACACCCAACCATAAACTCTAATATTACTAAATCTTAATTTTAACCTTTAATTTTTAATCTTAAATTTATTTTTTAATATAAAATATAAATAAAGATACTACATAAAAAAAAATAATTAGAGTCTATAATTAATGAGAGTTTATTGTTATTATTAATATTATAATTATTGATCAGAGACGAAGTTGTATAGAGGGTTTTATCTTTTCTAAATTTTGATACAATTATACTTTTAATTTTTTTAATTTAAATATTAATTAAATAAAAATTTATCTCTTTTAATTTTTAAATTTAAAATTTTAATAAAATTTTACCCCTATCTATATTGAATCATAGTTTCATCCCGTTATCAATTATAATCTCTGATCAGAGAAATTATATCATGGGTAAGTTTTCATTTACCCCTCTAAAATTGAGACTATCCTAAATTAAACCCGGTACCCAAAATTAAAATTATTATAAACTCAAACTAAAATTGAGTCATAACCAAATTAAACTTAAACTAAATATAATCAAATTCAAAATAACCTAAATTAAACCAGAGCAAATTACCCATTTACCCCTCTAAATAAGAGGCATGTTCACACGGAAATGGATCCAATTATCCTACCCGACCCATAAACAAACCAAATCAAAGGATTCAATGACTTGGGTTTCCTATAAAAAGATTGGTCAGTTGGATTGAGTGTTTTTCAAACCCAATCAATTTATTCAATTCAATAATTGTACTCAAAATCTAAATTTAGGTTTAGATTTCAAAATGCTATGCTCCTATTATATTGACTTCAATATTATAATTTATGTAAAAAAATTTTAATCAATTACAATGATTACATACACTAATATTTGTTTTAAGGTATACTCTTAACCATTATATATTAATCACTTAAACACTGAATCATATTACTGATATTCGAACCCATAACTTTAAAAACAACATGTGTCCAAAATTTAGAATGTTATTATTAGAACATAGAGCGGCAGAGATGCACATTTGGAAATAGAAATGTAAAATATTATCGTCTTAATTTAAGCTTCAATCTAAAACCTTGAACACTTGATAGATCCCATGGATATGTCAATCTCTATCAGGTTGTCCTCTTCATTCATGTCGTTCAACTCTGATAGAAGCTCCATCAAACTCCGGCGCTGGAAAATGGTTTCCGGCATAAAGTCTGGCAACTTCTGCTGCAGAATACTGTACTGATTAGTCGGCTGATCTTCCTTGTGCTTAACGTAATGTCCCCCAGGAAGTGAGATTTCAATGAGACTATCCTCGTCCGACCAATCCAATTCCTGTTCTGAGTTTTGCTTATTAACTTCAGTTTCAGGATCCTGTCTTGATGATGCCGAAACATCTTCCATTTGAGGCGAGTTTTTCTCCACAGGTTCATGAATATGATCCCTTTCGACTGGTTCCACCGCCGACTTCAGTTTCCTCTCGGATACTAGGAAGAGAAGAGTTGAGAAGATCAAGACCGTAGATGTAACGAAGATGGATAAGAACCCTAGGATTAAAAATGTAGCAAATGTTACCACTGGACCAGCAACAACAACAATCCATGACAGTGGGGTTTTGAGGAGAAACAAACAAGTTCCCATTTGATTATTTTCCAACTCCGTGGACTAGAAGAAAAGGGCATATATGCTGATATGCAGAAGCAAGAAGAGAGCTGGGTCGGTTTATGAATAATAATACGAAGAAAAAAACATATGTCCGAAAGAGGGAAGGGGTTTCATAGATCACAAACAAACATACCCAGAAAAAAAGGTTTTTTTGTAGGACATAATGTGTGTATGAGTATGATTCAACTGTTCATTTACTACAGCAAATGATTCTCTTGAAAACCAGAAATCCCTTGTTTTCCATGTACTTTACAGTCTCGAAGCTTGGAAATGAGAGAAGCCATGTGCGGACACCTGAGCTCCCCACATGGCAGAGGTAGAGGGAAGAGGAGAGATGGAAAAGAAGAGCAAAAGTCTTAGGCCTCCTTTAAAAATTTACTACAAAATTAAATTTTAAATCATAATTCTTATTTTTATATCTTAAATTCTATACAAAAAAATACCTTATCCCTAATTCTCAGAACCCTAAATTAAAACCCTAAACCCTCTAATTTAAAGTAAAGACATAAATAGAGAAATGGGGAAGGGGTAAACGATTTGCACCCGTTAAAGGATGCTCCTATTGAGTCTTAAATCCAGGATCTAAGGGATAAGATGAAAACAAGTGAGTAATTCTGATCAACTGACCATTAATGTTTGCTCCTTTTCATTTTTTTGACAAATACTGTTGTATTTTTTTAAAATCTTTAAAAAAAATTTAATTACATCGTATTCAAAAAGCAAAATTATTAGATTAAGAAATCCAAAAATTCTTACAACAAAAAACAAAGAAAAATACTTTTTATAGAGATAAGCATATCAATAAAATTAGAAGCTTCTTGAATCTCCTTGTCTTTGTCCAAACAAGACGCATAAAGAAGGAAGGAGTTGTAGGCGATCCAAACTATCATGCAAAAAGTACCGCTACCCAAGACTAATTTCATCGACAAACAACCATCAATCGAGTGGGGATATAACTTTTCAAGTGACCAACGACAAAAACATAAATAAGAAACTAATACCAATTGAATCTTTGTGTGAACAATGTTGCGCGTAGGAAGACCTATAACTTTATGGTGCAAGCACACACCTTTTTCAAGTTATAGTATTTAAGATATTAATCTCACAGGGACTGAATACCTACGCAGCTTATTGCTCTTGTACTAAGAAAAAGTAAAAACACAAATAATTGATTTGAATTATGATTAACTAGATAACTAACACAATTAACTAATTAGGATTCAAGATATGATGAAAAAGGCTAAGTTAGATTGCTTCGTAGTGTGGAAACCAGTTGCACATTATTATCATTTTATTAATGCAATGGGCTGAAGTGTCGCCTCGGCGGGTTGCTAAAAGGTCACCTTAGTTGTCTCGGTGGGTTATGCTTCGTCGGCAAATCAAGAACTCATAGTTCGACAGAGCATCTTTTATTGACTCCTTATCCCTAATTTAGAGTGCTATTGAGGGTCATGTCTTGATAATACCTTTTGGCGTGAATCAAGAATGAACGACAACTGATGATATGTTCCTCTTAGTCGTTAAAATCCAAACTTTTCCCTAAGTCGGATTAGTCAATGCCCAAGATCAAAGAACGTTTCACTCGTTTCGTGAGCCTAACTATCCCTAGTCTAGACAAATATGTTTTTCTCGCAAACTTATCTTTCAAGCTCGTATGCAAGAAAGAGTAAATACCATAATGAATAAATTATGAATTATGAAATTGTGTTAATAAAACTCAAATAAAAGTACAATCTTCTTCCACAACTACTCTACAAATTAACCTAAGCCTATGGAAGAATTAAACATACTGATGATGGTGGTGGCTAGGGTAAAAGAAGAAAGCCTAGAATTCTAGTCGATGATAAGTAGTGCTTTCTCCTTTGCTTAAGGGTCCGTATATATAGGTCAAGCCTAAATCAAAACCTCCCAAAATTAGGAGTAATAATTGGAATAAAATACAACTTTTAATATTAAATACAAGACCTTTATTTTATTTCCTAATTCTACTCTTCTTGGACTCTTTAATCTCGTAGCTTTGACCATGTTTTGTCTTGCTTTCATTTTCTCTGTTTCTTCTCTAACTTGTCTCAACAGATTTAGCTCTTTATTCTCTTTCTATCGCACATCATATATCTTCGTTGTTTCTCTACCGTGACGAACGAGTTGTTGTTCTAATGGGTGTTTTACTGCATCTGATCTGATTTGCATCTTTCTTTACCCAACATCTATTGATGATATCTAGTGTCATTGAGTGATTTATTCCCTATCTAAGAAAGAAAATCATAAACGTACTCATTTTCTACCAAATATTGTATGAAAATAGTATTTAAGTGCTTGAACGTTAAAATGTAGAAAATATATAGAATTACCTATTATTTTCATCAAAGTCTATTAAATATCAATAATAATAAAGTGGGAAGTGATATAAAATATAGGAATTTTACGCACTTATCAAACAATAATTGATCGCTAAGGTATGTCGAAACATGTCATAAAGACAGATAAATCAAACCATAAAACAAAAATAAAAACATATCACAAAGATAGGGGAAAAATGTATCACAAGGACAAAAAAATGTGCTATAAAAACCAAGATTCTTATTAAAATTAAAAAAATAATAAATTTATAGATTCGATGATCGACAATCAATATTAAAATCAATTGTCGATCATCAATTAAAAAGATTGATCAAAACGAAGGAATTTTGTATAGAGAGAAGCTCCCTTAATTTTAGATGTATTATATTTGTATTGTGAAAATGATTTAAAATATTAATAAAAATAAATATATTTATTATTGAAATAATTTTTTTTACTGTTTGTATATAAAATATACTCAAATAATAATTAGATTCGAACTTTAAAATTTATTGTATATAAGATCCGACCTGATCGGCCCATTTTTAAGTTTATTGTATATTATATTATTTTGTAACATTCAAACCCTACATGAGACCTACCCCAGTACACTATCTAAGAATCCTTTTATGTTAGATTTTTTTTGTATTAAATGAACAACATGTGTGAATATAAAATAAAATAACTGAATCCAATTATTATAGAGAAAATAAATTAAACAAAAAAAAGCACTAAAAAGTAGCAAGTGCCATTTGTCGGCTAGCTGTGCAAGTAAAGCAGTGCCGCATGAAACCCTAACCACAAGACCATTTGCTCAACATTTTTAGTACAACACATTTGGTTTGGCAATTGATTAATGGGAATGGGAACGTTTTGAAGAGGCATTTGTCTTGAGAAATGGGTCGACACCAAGAAATCCGACAGCCGTCGGGGACTCCAACCTTATGGCATGTTTTGCCCTAACCAGTAACCACACTGGGGGACCATACCTTGATTCTTCATTATCTGCCTTCATCCTTTTTGTCTTTCAATACTGTGCTCAAATTTTCAGTTTATGAGCTCGGAATTCTCTGTAAACGAACTGGATAAATACGAATAAGGATGTATTTATATTTATTTGTTTAATATTAAATCTAACAAATGAATGAACATAAAAGTTTTTGTTCGTGTTTGTTATTAAAGAATATAGTTTGTTCGTATTCGTTCATGTTCGTTCGTTAACATGATAAACGAACACAAATAAACATAAACAAACACAAATGAACATATATAATATGTTAAATATTTAATATTTGGTGTTAATTTGATTAATTCAATTAATTAACCAATTTTAAACTAAATTAATTGATAATTATGATTAAAAAACTAATTATTAGTCGAAACCTAAAATTATCTAATAAAATTTTTCTATATATTGTATATCAAAAATCTATTTTCACCTTATAAATTTTATAAGTCCATCCTTTAAAAATTTATAAATTCTTCTTTAATATAAAATTTTGCGTTTGTCCTGTATACATATATAAATACATATACATACACTAAGACAATGTGTTTTCCCTATAGCATAGATCATAGACAATGAGTTTATATTTAATGTATTTTAAATATCAATAATATATTCATATTAAAAAATATCAATAATATATTGGCTATACATGATATATCTCATCAATGAATCATTTGATATAATTTTATTAAGAAGTAAAAATAAAATCTTAAACATACTTTAAAATAAATACAAAAATTTATGATGGTGGTAGAAAATTTATTTTAGTTTTCAAGGTTTATAATTAACATTTAAAGTTTAAAATTTTGATATTGATAGTTAAATTTTAAGGTTTAAAAATAGATTTTATAATTTTAAATTTTAAATTTTAAATTTAAGGACTAGTTTAATGCATCTAAAAGAAATACATGACAGTTATAAAAATTTACTTATAGAAAAAGAAAATGAATTCACTAATAGTTAATATATACGCGCTAGTATATCAATCGTCATCTATTTTCAAAGATTTTTTTGTCCCCTATTTAATTTTTTTTTTAAAAAAATTGGTTTATTTATGAATTTATCTCGCACTTTCAAACATTTATATTTTGTCACAATCTCAATTTTTGACTCTATTCCTGGGTTCAAGTTTATTTTTTGGGTCAATTAAAATTCGGGTCAAGTTCAATTCGATTATTTTGGGTTTCGGGTCGGACTCAAGTCATCTTGTCTGAGTTGCTTTTAGATCTTGAATTGATTCGCAAATCTCAAATCAAATTTATCAGGCCTATCTAAGGGGGCAACCACCCCCTTTAACCACTCGATCTATCCTTGCTTATACCTACCCTAAGGTGGTGTTTGGTTCACGGGATGTAAGATTACCTCTAAGAATAAAATTATTGGAATTTAACATTACTAGATATATTATCAGAAATGTTATACTATTTTGTTTAGTTTATTTAGGAGGAATATAATATTATAGTGTTTAGTTGGAGGTATATAAAATTAAATGGAAGCAAAATTTATCAACTTATCCTTATTTAACGAGTTAAATTTTCAATTATTAAGTTAAAAATATTTACATAAAATTTTATATAATTATTTTATAAACTTTGTAAAAGTTTTATATTTATAATATAATTAATATATTAAACCATTTTTTTAAAAAAAATATTTATATACTTTTATTCATTTTAAACTTTTTTGAAGAACAAAATATTAAACGTTTATTTATTTTTTTTAATTTTTTTTTATATTTAATTATTTATCAAATAAATTAAATAAAAAAATTTAAAAAAAATAACTTACTAAAAATGTGAAACATCGTGAATACAATATTAATAAAAATATATTAATAAATATTATAATATTATTTAAATATATTCAACACTATTTATATATTAAAATCAGATTAAATAAAATTATTTATTTATTTTGTATAATAAATAATTCAACACCTAATTAAAAATGTAATAAAGGATGAACATAAACATAAATTATTATTATTATTATAAGGACAAAATTGTTCAAAAGGAAAAAAAATTGTATAATACCTAAAAAATTGAGGGGAATAATATTCTCATCATTTGAAGAGAAAATAATTACTCCTGAAAAAATAGTCCACTACCTTAGCTTTCCACTAAAGATTTCTCAAATTCACTAAAAATTTCGTCCTTTTGAGGCTAAAGAGTTAACCTTACAACCTTAATTAAATTCTCGAATCAAGTATTTAAAGTTCACAACCCAAACTTTAGAAACTCTCTTAAACAAGAGAACAACTTAAGCAAATTTTTAATCCTTCTACAAAGGCTAATGTTTGCAATATAATCTCTTACCCCAATCCTAAGACACTTGAGCATATACAGACATTTAAACTCATAAGTTTTTATCTACCCAAACAATAAGAATTTAAGCAGTAAGACAATTCTTTAATCATAAGCTGTTGATAATGGAAGCATTAGTCTCTACATGGTATTTGAGACTTTCTTTTGTCATCCCAAATCAGTTATGGTATCAAAACACGTGCTAGCCATTTCAATACTGTTATTTTAAGAAATAGTCGTTGAACCTACATTTAAGAACCGGTATCAAAACGCCTTGTAATGGTATCGATACCGTTAGCTCAACATATCGAAACATCTAAAGCCTATTTCGATACAGCTCCTAGCCGTTGGGGGTTTTATAAAGCCTTTGGGGTTTTGTAAATCCGTTAGAGGTGTATCAAAACACCTAAAACAAGTTTCGATACTAGTATATATATATCAAAACGGGTGCTTACTGTATCGAAACCAAAAATCACAGTGGCAAAAGGTATCGAAACGGTCCAAGACCTTATCGAAACGAGTATGTAATTTTGCCTTTGAAAAATATAGCGGTATCAAAACACCTAGAATGTGTATCGAAACGCTTGGGTTAAAAATACTTCTTTGGTTTCTTAAAATCATTTTAAACACCTTCAAAGTTTCTCAAATACTTAAGTATATTTTTAAGTTGTTTGGACATAAGAACCATTTTTAAAATTATTTTAAATTAATCTTAAATTATTTTTTAATTATTATATCAAAACATATAATTCTACAACAATGTTACTTTCTATACATATTGATTTTTGGGTAGTTACAATGATGAATGATTCTTCTTTTATTGCAACAAAACAAAATAACAAACAATCTTTAAAGACAAATTCCTTACATTCTGTGATTCCACATATCTTAAATGTCCGAATATTTCTCAAACCAAAATTCACGTGAAATAATTCATAATTGGTTTGTGTAGGCAACAACTTCATTTTCCAACTACAATATGGACTCCCCTGTGCGTGTTGGTATCCCATAGGTTGGTTCATGAAAACCGACCAAGCCCACAAGTAGTAGGTACAAATTGTTAATCTTTTTATTGTTATGGATAATATTCTTTTAGAATGAGTATTTATTAAGATATCCATCTATTCCCCTTTTAAGTAACAGAGAACAAGGGAGTTCTTCGCGCACCGCCGCCCTGTCCATCTTGGCTCCCTTGTCATTTTATTGTGTCTTCTTTAATGTTTCACTTTAAATTAGTGGGTTGAGAATTTATGGTTCAAAATTATAGGTTATGATTATGGTTTAAGGAATTAGGGACGTATAAGGTTTAAAATTTAATTTTAAAGGATTTTTAAGGTGAGACATAAAAAGAGACATAATTAGAAGGTATACTCTCTTATATTAAGAACAAAACCCTCTTCTTTGTATCGTCTCTTTTTATGCCTCAGCCTAAAAGTACTTAAAAATAAATTTTAAACCCTAACACTAATTTTTATATCTTAAACCCTAAACATTACACTTCAAAAATATATCTTACCCTAATTTCTTAAATCATATGCATATATTATCGATAATTTTACGATACAATAATCTAATTTAAAAATTTAAAACTATGCAATCAAAATATTATCAAAAATATAATAATTTTTTAATTGATACGAAAAACAACTAAACTTTCATCTAAAATATTAGATAATACAGAACTTAAAATATTATTCACACAATCAAAATATTATATTTTTATAATATCTTCGATTATAATTTATATATTATTTTAAAACGTAACCGAAATATATTTCACATAAAATTAAAAATATTATACTTCTTAATAATATTTTAAATTAGTTGTCATAACTTAGATTCAATTAAGAAGACAAAACATGATGAAACATTGAGGAACTAAGAGGAGTTTGAACAAGCATACCATGAAAGAAGAATGGTCTGAATCCTTGCAATTCCTTCCTCTCTTTACTTAATTCATCAAAGAGAGATACATTGCTACACACAAAACAAAGTTGATTAAGAGATATAGGTTATGTTTGTAATTGAAGTTTATAACTTCAGGTTTAAGGATAAACGTCCATTTATAAAAGTCAGAGTATTTAACCTGTACGAACCATCTAGTCTTATTGGTTGAAAGAACAGTTGTTGTTCATGGAAGTAACGAGTTTGAACACCAGTATAATCGAACGATTAATGTCCAATGGTTGAGAGTATATACTCCAGAACAGATTATATGATTTGTAATCACTGTAGCAAAATAAAAAAAAAAACTATTATCTTTTTTAAATTAAAAGTGTTTTTCCCTTTGGTTTGAAAGCACGTTATGATAACAATATCAAACACTCTTATTTTAAACCAGATAATTTAAAAATAGTTTCTAAAATCACTTTTAGTTAATTTTTAATTTTTTAATTTTTCTAAAAAATCAATCGATTAACATACTTATCGTCAGTTATTATGGATAGATAATCGAAAGAAATGGGTGGGACGATTGGTGACGACGATGACATAGTTTGACGAAGTTACCAATGTCAATGTAATGTCTCTTATCGGCTACTGGTGATAAATTTTGAGAATTTAAGAATTTAAGACTATTTTATGATTTTTAAAATTTTAAAAAATAAATTTTTAATTTATTTTTTAATTTATTTTTAAAAATAAAAATCATGTGTTAAACTATAAATGTATGATTGATTTTTTAATAAAATAATTTTAAAAGAATAAAATAAACCCTAGATACAGATTTTAATCAAAATATACTTTAAATAATAAAAATCAAGCCGTTTTTTCGAATTTCTAATTCTGTTGAATCCTGGACTTGGATGTTCACTTTAAATACACAGCTACGCTCCGATAAAGTTTTCTAACGGAAAAAAAAACCCTAAAGAAAATCTCCAAGAAACTATGGGTTTACGAGAGCGACGGAATTATTGATTTCGAAATCAAATACCTTCCGGGGCTTCACAAGATCTTCGACGAGATCTTATTAAATGCCGCCGACAACAAGCCGAGAGATTCTTCTAAGGATTGTGTTAAAGTGGTGATCGACGCGGAGAAGAACTTGATATCCGTTTGCAATAATGGAGGTGGAGTTCCGATCAAGATTCATCAGGAGGAACAAGTTTATGTCCCGGAGTTGATCTTTGGCCATTTGTTGATATGGGTACGGCGCAAAACTTACGAATATATTTTCAACAGAGTTTGTTATAGGCTACTGATGGAAAGCGCCAAAAGAAGTATAAGCAGGTACTGTTTTCATCCTTTTCGATTTTTTACTGGGTTTCTAGTTCGGGAAGAAAAAGACGGAGGAAAAAGACAGAAACTTCAATCTTCTTTTCTTTTTTTTTTTTATCTTTTTTTTTTCTTGTCCAATATTTTGAAATATAAGTTTCGTTTTAAGGTTCCTGCATTGTTAATAAAAAATGACAGATGTGTGTACTGATGTGGGTCTTTTTAATTGATTTTTGAATCGAAATTCTGCACTTGTGAAACAAAAATTAGATAAAGCTGATGTGGGTTTATCATAGGTTTATCATAGGGTTTAGGGTTAAAGATTTTCCGAACTTATGTGCAGTTTTTTAGGATTTTATCCAACTAGATTATAGAATTGAAGGTTTTTTGTCGTCTTTTTATTGCTATGGTTGAAGATAGTACGACTTTGTTCTAATGCGAAGGTTTGCAATTGGATTTTAACACTTAGCATTTCAAACGTCTGAAATAATGTTTTTCAAGGCTACCTGTCTTTTTGAAAAAAAAAATTACAACCTAAAACTGTTTATTTCTTAATCATATGTAATTAATTTATTTTCTAACTGTTGTCTCGATTTGTAGGTATTTACAAACAACATGGGTAATCAAACTGAGCCTGTTATAATTCAATGCAAGAAGGGTGAGAATTGGACAAAGGTTATTTTAAGCCTGACTTGTCCAAGTATTATGACTCACTTGGAGGATCATATGGATGCATTGATGAGGAAGAGGGTGTTTGATTTAGCTGGTTGTCTTGGTAAGATTGTGAAGGTTGAGTTGAATGGGAAACACATTCCAGTGAAATCAACTTGCTTTTCTCACATGATCATGATGGTTCCCATATTAAGGATTTTGCTGATCAATTCTTTTCATTCCTTTTGGCCATTACTGTTAAAAGTATATTTATTCATGGTTATAACTTTTATTGTGAAGGTAATACTGTCTAGTTTTCATGTTGAATATCTTGCAGCCCTTCTTATTTATGCTTTTATTTTTACCAATCTTCATGCATGATAAAGATGATCAAGAAGCAGAAGAACAAAATCAAATTAGTTTCAGAAAATTTTTTGAAGAAAGGTCAGTTAACACATCTCACTTATTTAGGTTTCAGTGAGTTGTACTAAAGTGCTAACTAATTTGATTCTTGGTTGGTGAAAAGCATTGCAGTTTCAAAGTCTCGAATTGTGGATAGTTTGCTCCAGTGGACAGAATTCAAGCATAGCGGGGTTCAACAAAATCTCTTGCGGTATGTTCTGGTTTTTAACTTTTCCAATTCCATTTCATACTTTGATGCGCTGTAACTATGTGAGTTGGGCTCTCTGTTCTAGGTAGAAACCACTATGTTGTTTACCTTTTGTGAGGCAAACTTCTCATTATGAGGGAAACCAACCATAAGCAGTTAATGGAAAATGTTGATGTTCAAAATCTTATGTGAATTCTTGAACTCCAATAGAACAAGGAGTATATGGATGTAAAATCCTTGAGATATGAGCATTTGATGATAATGACCGATCAGGTTTAGTGTCGCGGAAGAACTGTTCTCATGGAATTTGCTTTTTACTTAATTTCCTTGTTGGTCTTCATGTGATTGACTGATCAACTTGCTTTTTACTTAATTTGCATTTCTCGTAGGAGAATCTTATTCATTCCTTTTGGCCATCGCTGTTAGGAGTAAAATCATTCTTGGTTGGTTTTAGAACTCTTATTGTGAAGGTAATACTGGCTAGTTTTTTCATGTTGAATATCTTGCAGCCTTCTTGCTATTTAGGTTTTTATTTTTATCATAGGCTTTACGCATGATAAAGCTGATCAAGAAGCGGAAGAACATGGTAATGACAAAGTGAAGAATGGAGTTGGCAAGAAGGCTGTGAGACAAGTTTCTAAAAACCAAAGGACGCCAACTAAGAAAGACCAAGTTGTTTCGGAAGCTTCAAAAGCTTCACCCAATTCAATGAAACCTGTTAGCTTGTGATTCTAATCTATATTCCTTTTTCATTATGAACATTTAGCTGTTGTAACATTATTTGACATTCATGTCTGATGTTGGTATGAGAAATAGTGTAGGTTACACTGACATGAAATTTGATAATGTTTTTCTTCCCCTTGTTGTAACCAGAAAATGTTCCTGCTGTTGTTGTGAAACCTAAAAGCCAAGGTGGTGCGAACAAGGCCAAGGTCTGGATCTTGTTTTCGTATTGTTTTGTATACACAAATGTAATGTATTTGTATATACTGTCTTTCTCAAGCCTGGTTTCTCAACTGATTAGTTTTTGTTACCTCCATTTTTATTCGAAGTATTACAATGATGACGACGACTTTGATATGCCCGATCTATGGGAGCATATAGACAAGCACAATGTTGATTTCTCTCTAGATCATTTGTTGGTATTTTTTTATCCTAAATTTAGTTGATTTGTTCATTGGTTGGATTGGATAATGCTATGAAATTTTGTGTTGTTTACCTCAAATCGGAAATTCTTTTTATAATGCAATGGATGTATCATCATATTTTTCAGATAAGGAAGCTGAAGTGGCCAATGCACATGCTATTAAAAAAGAACCAAGCAAAAGAACTTTGTTCTCTTGTCAGTTATTGCTATGATTGAAGATAGTAATGAGTAATGACTTTTTTCTAATGCGAAGGTTTGCTATTGGAAATAATGTTTTTTATGGCTCTTTTATCTTTTTGAAAAAAAATTACCGCCTAGAATTGTCAACTTCTTAATTATGTGAAATTAATTTCTTTTTTATCTGCTGTCTCTTTTTGTAGGTATATACAAACAACATGCGGAATAAAACTGATCCTGTCATAACTAAATGCAAGGAAGGTGAGAATTGCACAAAGGTTACTTTTAATCCTAACTTTGCCAAATTTAATGACTCACTTGGAGGATCATGTGCAACAGTTGCATTGACGTGGAAGAGGGTGTTTGATTGAAATCTATTCCTGAGTATGTCAACCTTTACCTTAGTGCTGTCTCTAAAACCAGAACCGAACCTCTCCCAATTTCTCTATTATTAATTTCAGTAGTTGTTTATTGCATGTGTTAATTGAAGGGGTTTCTCATTTGAAGTGTTATTTTTCCAGGATTTCTTAGAAGGTTAATGCTAGATGGGAAGTCTGTGTAAGTATCAGTGAAGGACAATTGCAACAATTATTTTTTCTTTCATTTAACCTTCTTTTAGGTTTGATTTTAAGTGTTGTTTATGTTATAATAATGTTAATTATTTTCGCTGTAATTTCTTGGTTAGCTTTGTTAATTGGATAGCTACAATCAAGGGCGTAACTCTGGTTGACTATGTTACCAATCATATGTCTAATTATGTGATGAATGCTGTAAATACGAAGAACAAGAATGTTAATATTGAAGTACATAATGTGAAGAATCGTCGGTCTTTTTTGTCACTGCTCTTATTGACAACCCTGCTTTCGATTCTCAAACTAAGGAAACTTTGGCACATTGTCAGAGCTCTTTCGGCTCTAAACGTGAACTTTCAGAAGAACTTTTTTATCAAAGGTTAGTTAACATAACTCATTTATTTAGGTTTCGGTAAGTTGTACTAAAGTGCTAACTAATTTGATTTGTGGTTGGTGAATTGCATTGCAATTTCAAAGTCTGGAGTTGTGGATAGTTTGCTCCAGTGGGCAGAATTCAAGCATAACAAAGATCTTTAGAAGACCGATGGAACCAATTCAAGAAGCGTTAGTAGGATCCCCAAGCTTGATGATGCTAATGAAGTTGGAGTAAAGAATTTTGAAAAATGCACATTGATTTTGATTGAAAGGGGTTTAGTTCAACAAAATATCTGCGGTATGTTCTGGTTTTTAACTTCTCCAATTCCAATTTGTTCTTTGATGTGTTGTAACTATGTGGGCTGGGCTCTCTGTTGTAAGCTGAAACCATTATGGTGTTCAACTTTTGAGAGGTAAACCTCTCAATATGTGGGAAGCCAACCATAAGCAACTAATAGAAAATGTTGACATTCAAAATCTTTAGCGAATTCTTGGACTCCTATAGAACAAGAAGTATATGGATGTAAAATCCTATAGAAAATGTTAATTGCTGAAGGATATTTCTCATGGTGTTTTCCTTTTAATTGATTTCCTCGTTGGTCCTTGTGTTATTGACTGATCAACTCGCTTTTCTCGCAGGATCGTGATGGTTCCCATATTAGGTGTTTTTCTGATAAATTGTATACATTTGTTTTGGCTTTCACTGTTAAAAGTAAAATCATTCAACGGTTTAGTTTATTACTCTTATTGTGAAGGTAATACTGGTTAGTATTTGCATGTTGAATATCTTGCAACCTTCTTGTTATTTATGCTCTGTTTTTAGCATAGGCTTCACGCATGATAAAGCTGGTGGAAGAACAACATGGCAACAACAGAGAGAAGAATAGAGTTGGCAAGAAGGCTGTGAGACAAGCATCTAAAATCCCAAGGATGCCAAATAAGAAAGACCAAGATGTTTCGGAAGGTTGAAATGCTTCACCCAGTTCAATCTATACATGTTAGGTTGTGATTCTAATTTCTTTTCCTTTTTCATTCTGATTATTTAGCAGTTGTAACAATGCTTGACATTCATGTCTGATGTTGGTATGAGGAACAATTGTTACACTGACATGAAATTTGTTAATGTTTTTCTTCCCCTTGTTGTAACCAGAAAATATTCCTGCTGTTGTTGTGAAACCCAAAAGCCAAGGTGGTGCAACAAGGCCAAGGCCTGGTTCTTGTTTTCGTATTGTTTTGTATACACAAATGTAATGTATTTGTATATACGGTCTTTCTCAAGCCTGGTTTCTCAACTGATTAGTTTTTGTTACCTCTATTTTTTTTTGCAGGATGACAATGATGATGACCACGATGACTTTTATATGCCCGTTCTAAGGGAGCATATAGAAAAGCACAATATTGATTTTTCTCTTGATCAATTGCTGGTATTTTTTATCCTAAATTTAGTTGATTTGTTCATTGTCTGGATTGGATAATGCTATATAGTTCTATATTGTTTACCTTGAAACGAAAATGCTTTTGATAATGCAATGGTTGTATCATCCTATTTTTCATATATTCAAACTGAAGTTCCCAATGCACCTGCTGGAAAAAATAACCCAACAAATGGACTTTGTTCTGTTGTCGGTTATTGCTATGGTTGAAGATAGTAATGACTTTGTTTAATTGCGAAGGTTTGCTAGTGGATTAATATGTAACATTTCAAACTACTGAAATAATGTTTTTCATGGCTCTCTATCTTTTTTTTAAAAAAAAACACACACCTAGAATTGTCTACTTTAATTTCATTTCTAATTGCTGTCTTGTTTTGTAGGTATTTACAAACAACATAGGAAATTAAATTGAGCCTGTCATAATTAAATTCAAGGAGGTGAGAATTGGACAAAGGTAACTTTTAGTCCTGATTTGGCCAATATTAATAAGACTCACTTGGAGGACGATGTGGTTGCATTGATGAGGGAGTGGTTTTTTGATTTAGCCGGCTGTCTTGGTAAGACTGTGAAGGTTGTGTTGAATGGGAAACGCAATCCAGTGAAATCATGTCTTAAGTATGTCAACCTTTACCTTAGTCCTGCCTCTAAAATCAGAACTGAACCTCTCCGAAAGTATGTATTCTTTATTTCATTAGTTGTTTATTGCATGTGTCAATTGAAAGGGTTTCTCATTTAAAGAGTTATTTTTTCAGGATTCCTGAGAAGGCTGTTGCTAGATGGGAAGCCCTTGTAAGTATCAGTGAAGCAATTTCAGCAGGTACATTTTCTTTTGTTTAACCTTCTTTTAGATTAGATTTTATGTGTTGTTTATGTTTTATTAAAGTTAATTATTTTCACTGTACTTTCCAGGATAGCTTTGTGAATGGGATAGCTACAAACAAGGGCGGAACACTTGGTGATTATGTTACCAATCAGATCTCTAATTATGTGATGATTGTTGTAAATAAGAAGAACTAAAATGCTAATATTGAAGAATATAATGTGAAGAATAATCGGTGGGTTTTGTCAATGCTCTTTTTGACAACCCTGCTTTTGATTCTCAAATGAAAGAAGCTTTGACACTTCTGTAAAACATTAACGAGCATAAACTGATAGAACCAAGTAAGGATGCATTGTGGGATTCCCAAGCTGGATGATGCTAATGATGTTGGGGTAAGGAATTTTGAAAAATACACATTGATTTAGATTGAAGGGGGGTCAACAAAATTTCTTTCGGTATGTTCTGGTTTTTAACTTCTCCAATTTCAATTTTTTACTTTGATGAGATGGGCTCTCTGTTCTAGGCAGAAACCACTATGGTGTTTACCTTTTGTGAGGCAAACTTCTCATTATGAGGGAAACTAACCATAAGCAGCTAATGCCTGAGGTTCAAAATCTTATCCGAATTCTTGGACTCCAATAGAACAAGGAGTATATGGATGTAGAATCCTTGAGATTGAGCATTTGGTGACGATGACTGATCAGGTTTAGTGTTGTTGAAACATTTTTCTTATGGACTTTGTTTTTTTACTTAATATCCTTGTTGAGATTCATCCTATTGACTGATCAACTTGGTTTTTTCACAGGATCACGATGTTTCCCTTATTCAGTATTTTGCTGATCAATTTTTATCCATTCCTTTTGGCCATCACTGTTAAAAATAAATTCACTCATGGTTATAACTCTTATTGTGAAGGTAAAATTGTCTAGTATTTTAATGTTGAGCATCTTACAACCTTCTTATTTATGTTTTTATTTTTATTAGTCTTCACGCATGATAAAGCTGATCAAGAAGCGGAAGAACAAAATCAGATTAGTGTCAGAAGAATTTTTGAAGAAAGGTTAGTTAACATAGCTCACTTATTTAGGTTTTGGTAAGTTGTAGTAATGTGCTAACTAATTTGATTCATGGTTGGTAAAATGCATTACAGTTTCAAAGTTTAGAATTGTGGATAGTTTGCTTCAGTGGGCAGAATTTAAGCATAGCAAAGATCTGAAGAAGACCTATGGAACCTAGTCAGGATACATTCGTGGGATCCCCATGCTTGATGATGCTAATGAGTTGGAGGAAGGAATATTGAAAAATGCACATTGATATTGACAGAAGGGGGTTCAATTCAATAAAATCTCTTGTGGTAAGTTCTGTTTTTTAACTTCTCCGTTTTCATTTTTTACTTTGATGCGCTGTAACTATGTTGGTTGGGCTCTCTGTAACACCCCAAATACTTTTTCCCCAATTAGAGTCAAATCCCTAGCTTTTGTGCCCTAATTGTTTTGGGAATTTTAAATCTGATTTGAGGACCTCTTCGTAATTTTTGAAATCTGAAGGCCCCTTTTTAAAAACCCAAAAAGTCTAGGCCCTTTAAAGGTAATTTTACCTTTTTCTGATTTGGAAACTTTCCTTCCCTGTTCTTCGGCCGATACTTTGAGAATCTCTTTCCTTTTCTTCTGATTCTTTTTAAACAATCCGTTCCCTTTTCTTTGTTTCGTTTGGTGTTTCCTTGTTTTCCTGTCGTGGTGTCCGTGTCCCCTTTCCTTCAGAGAGTGTGTTGGTAAGCTCTCCTTCTTTTTCCCCTTCGGTTTTTCAGATTTGTTTTGGTTGTGGGTTTTGGGTGTTTAAACTCTGTTGAATCGAACCTGGTTTGGGGGCTGTGTCTTGTTGGTTTTAATCGAATCAAATAAGGGGTTTAAGACTTGCTTTTTTTTTTTCCGAATCGAAACCTGGGGAGATCTGGAATTTTTCCAGATTTTCCCGAAAAATTTGGAAATTTCTGGAAAATTCGGCCCGACCCAGAACCCGACCCGAAATCCGACCCGACCCGTGACCCGCTGACGTCATCAGGTGACGTCATGCTGACGTCAGCATTGATGATGACGCTGTCCGTTTTCCGAAATTCGAACCCGAAGTGTCGTTTTTGGGGCTTTTATGTTCGAATGTTTTTGGAAATTATCTCTAGTGGTTTCTGAATCAGTTTCTGTTCACTACAGGTGACGTGGATTCCGAGCCCGAGCATCTGCCTCCTCCTCCTCTTGGACGACCTCCTGTCCAACAGCATCCGGGACCCGCACGTGAGTGTTAGTTATTTCCGGTTTAGTGTACTTATCGGTGAAATGGCATAGTAGGGTGTCTAACGATATTTGTACTCGTAGGTTCTACTCCTGTGCATTCTAGTGGTAGAGCTGAGTCCAGCCGACGTCAGTATCGTCGTTGAGCTATCTGTTCAGGTGTGTTCTCTTCTGTTCACTCTGTTTTACAGTACGTTCCGTTTTTTGTTAAAATTCGTGTGTTCATGCATCATTCTGACATCATATTTCTGTTACTGTTACATGGTATGTTGGTCTTCTGTTTCACTGTAATACATGCACTCTGATTCTGCTTATGCATATTCATTACATCTGGTAGACTATGTGTACGGGGAAGTTTTAGTGACTTATCACTTCTGTTCAGTGGCTCCACCTGCGGGTCGAGATACCACTTCTGTTCAGTGGCTCCACCTTCGGGTCGAGTTTCCACTTTTGCTGGTGTGATGGAGTTAGAGGGGTTCAGGGGAACCTACTCTTCTGTTGGTGTTCGGAGATGGGTGTATTTCATGCATACACTACATCATCTGCATATACTGTTTTAAATCTTGCTTTATCTGTACTTTAGAGACACACTAGGCTCCCTAGCTTACACCCCCTCAGCTTCCTGTTTCAGGTCCTTGACCTAGGCTACTTCGGTAGTTGGAGGTTTCTATTTTAGATTATTACGTATGTTTTTATAGTTTCAGACTATTTTATTATTTTCAGATTTTATTATCTGTATTGGACTTCGGGTTCAGGACTTTACTTCGGACTTTCTGGACTTTTTACGATTTATTGTTGGGTTGGACTTTATTATATTTGGATATTATTTTAGTATGTTTGGTAATAATTATTTTAAGCGATTTATTCTAGTCTTTTGTTTTTAATAAAACCTACCTTGCGAATCAAGTTTTATATTGTGAACCCTAACGTTTATTCTAAGAAATTAGATAAATTTTGGGGGTTACACTCTCTATTGTAGGCTGAAACCACTATGGTGTTTACCTTTTGAGAGGCAAACTTCTCTCTATGAAGGAAGCCAACCATAAGCCAGCTAATGGAAAATGTTGAGATTCAAAATCTTAAAGTGAATTCTTGGACTCCAATAGAACCAGGAGTATATGGATGTACAATCCTTTAGACACAAGCATTTGATGATAATGACTGATCAGATTTAGTTTCGCAGAAGAAATTTTCTCAAGGAATTTGCTTTTTACTTAATTTCCTTGTTGGTCTTCATGCGATTGACTGATCAACTTGCTTTTCTCACAGGATCATGGTAGTTCCCATATTCAGGTTTTTGCTAATCAATTTTATTCATTCCTTTTGGCCTTTGCTGTTAAAAGTAAAATCTTTCTTGGTTGAGTTTGTAACTTTGATTGTGAAGGTAATACTGGTTAGTATTTTCATGTTGAATATCTTGCAGCCTTTTTGTTATTTTGTTGAAATCAGAGGGAATTAATCTCTGTATTTCGTGATTTATTCATTCATAATGAAGTCTCTATTGAGAGTTTGACTTAAACTAAGAAACCTAATTCAGATAGGTTTCTAATCTCTTAATGAGATGAGAGATATTTTAGGCTAATAAACTAAAAACTCTCTCCTAAATAGAACTCTCTATTGAATAGGTTGTGTAGGATGTAATCTTATTCGACCTAATACTCTTATAACTAACATATTTAAGTTTTTATTTTTATCATAGGCTTCACGCATGATAAAGCTGATCAAGAAGCGGAAGAACAACATGGTAATGACAGAGCAAAGAATTGAGATTGCAAGAAGGCTGTGAGACAAGCATCTAAAAACCCAAGGATGCTAACTAAGAAAGACCACGTTGTTTCGAAAGGTTCAAATGCTTCTCCCAGTTCAATTGAAACATGTAAGCTTGTGATTCTAATTTTGTTCCCTTTTCATTCTGAACATTTAGCAGTTGTAATAGTGTATGACATTCATGTCTGTTGTATAGACAATGCAATGGCTGATCATCTGTTGGTATTTTTTATTCTAAATTTTGTTGATTGTTCGTTCGCCGGATTGAAAAATGCTATATAATTATGTGTTGTTTACCTCAAAACAGAAATTCTTTTGATAATGCAATAGTTGTATCATCATATTTTTCAGATATGAAAGCTGAAGTGGCCATTGCACCTGCTATTAAAAAAGAACCAAACAAAAGAACTTTGTTCTGTTGTCAGTTATTGCTATGGTTGAAGATAGTAATGACTTTGTTCTAATGCAAAGGTTTGCTATTGGATTTACATGTACATTTCAAACCACTGAAATAATGTTTTTCATGGCTCTTTCTTCTTTTTGTAATAAATTACCGTCTAGAATTGTCAACTTATTAATTATGTGAAATTAATTTCTTTTTTATCTGCTGTCTCGTTTTGTAGGTATATACAAACATGTGGAATAAAACTAATCCTGTCATAACTAAATGCAAGGAGGGTAAGAATTGCACAAAGGTTACTTTTAGTCCCAACTTTGCCAAATTTAATGACTCACTTGGAGTATCAAGTGCAACAGTTGCATTGACGTGGAAAAGGGTGTTTTATTTAGCTGGTTGTCTTGGCAAGATTGTGAAGGTTGAGTTGAATGTGAAATGCATTCCAGTGAAATCTATTCCTGAGTATGTCAACCTTTACCTTAGTGCTGGCTCTAAAACCAGAACCGAAACACTCCCAAAGTTTGTATTATTAATTTCATTAGTTGTTTATTATTGCATGTGTCCATTGAAGGGATTTCTCATTTAAAAGTTTATTTTCCCAGGATTCCCTAGAAGGTTAATGCTAGATGGGAAGTCTCTGTAAGTATCAATGACATGCAATTTCAGCAGGTACATTTTCTTTCATTTAACCTTCATTTAGATAGATTTTAAGTGTTTCTTATGTTATAATAATGTTAATTATTTTCGCTGGAATTTCCCGGTTACCTCTGTTAATGGGATAGCTACAATCAAGGGGGAAAGTCATGTTGACTATGTTACCAATCATATGTCTAATTATGCGATGAATGCTGTAAATAAGAAGTTCAAGAAAGCTAATACTGAAGACATGCAATTTCAGCAGGTACATTTTCTTTCATTTAACCTTCATTTAGATTAGATTTTAAGTGTTTCTTATGTTATAATAATGTTAATTATTTTCGCTGGAATTTCCCGGTTACCTCTGTTAATGGGATAGCTACAATCAAGGGGGAAAGTCATGTTGACTATGTTACCAATCATATGTCTAATTATGCGATGAATGCTGTAAATAAGAAGTTCAAGAAAGCTAATACTGAAGACATAATGTGAAAAATCATCGGTCGTTTTTGTCGATGCTCTTATTGAAAACCCTGCTTTCGATTCTTAAACTAAGGAAACTTAGACGCTTCGTCAGAGCAGTTTCGACTCTAAATGTGAACTTTCAGAAGAATTTTAACTAAGGTTAGTTAATATAACTCACTTATTTAGGTTTTGTTATGTTGTACTAAAGTGCTAACTAATTTGATTCTTGGTTGGTGAATTGCATTGAAGTTTAAAAGACTTGAATTACAGATAGTTTGTTCCAGTAGGCAAAATTCAAGCATAGCAAAGATCTTAAGAAGACTGATGGGACCAATTCAGTACCATTCGTGGGATCCCCAAGCTTGATGATGCTAATGATTTTGGAGGAAGGAATATTGAAAAATGCACATTGATATTGACTGAAGGGGGTTCAATTCAACAAAATCTCTTATGGTAAGTTTTGTTTTTTAACTTCTCCATTTCCATGTTTTTACTTTGATGCGCTCTAACTATATGGGCTAGGCTCTCTGTTGTAGGCTGAAACCACTGGTCTTTACCTTTTGAGAGGCAAATTTCTCATTATGAAGGAAGCCAACCATAAGCCAGCTAATGGAAAATGTTGAGATTCAAAATCTTAAATGAATTCTTGGCCTCCAATAGAACCAGGAGTATATGGATGTACAATCCTTGAGATAAAAGCATTTGATTATAATGACTGATCAGGTTTAGTGTTGCAGAAGAATTTCTCATGCAGTTTGCTTTTTACTTAATTTCCTTGATGGTCTTCATGCAATTGGCTGATCAACTTGCTTTTCTCACAGGATCATGATGGTTTCCATATTCATGTTTTTGCTGATGAATTTTATTCGTTCCTTTTGGCCTTCACTGTTAAAAGTAAAATCATTCTTGGTTGAGTTTGTAACTCTTATTGTGAAGGTAATATTGGCTAGAATTTTCATATTGAATATCTTGCAGCCATCTTGTTATTTATGTTTTTATTTTTATCTTAGGCTTCATGCATGATAAAGCTGATCAAGAAGCGGAAGAACAACACGGTAGCGACAGAGTGAAGATTGGAGTTGGCAAGAAGGCTGTAAGACAATCATCTAAAAACCCAAGGATGCCAACTAAGAAACACCAAGTTGTTTTGAAAGGCTCAAATGCTTCACCCAGTTCAATGGAAAGGAATTTTCTGGTTCACATTTAGACAAGCACAATAGTGATTTCTCTGCTGATCATTTGCTGGTATTTTTTATCCTAAATTTGGTTGATATGTTCATTGGCAGGACTGGATATTGCTATATAATTCTGTATTGTTTACCTCAAAACGAAAATGCTTTTGATAATGCAATAGCTGTATCCTCGTAATTTTCCGATATGGAAACTGAAATGGCCATGCACCTGCTGTAAAGAAAGAAACCAGCAAAAGAACTTTGTTCTGTTGTCAGTTATTGCTATGGTTGAGGATAATACCGACTTTGTTCTGATGCAAAGGTTTGCTATTGGATTAACATGTAACATTTCAAACTGTTGAAATAATGTTTTTCATGGCTCTCTATCTTTTTAAAAATTTACCACCTAGAATTTTCTACATCTTAATTATCTGAAATTAATTTCTTTTCTAACTGTTGTCTCGATTTGTAGGTATTTTCAAACAACTTGGGAAATAAAACGGTTCCTTTCATAACTAAGTGCAAGGAGGGTGAGAATTGGACAAAGGTTACTTTTAATCCTGATTTGGCCAAATTTAATATGACTAACCTGGAGGACGATGTGGTTGCATTGGTGAGGAAGAGGTTTTTTGATTCAGCAGGTACTTTTTCTTTCATTTAACCTTATTTTAGATTTTATTTTAAGTGTTGTTTATGTTATAATAACGTTAATTTTTTATTGCTGTACTTTCCATGTTAGCTTTGTTAATAGGATAAATAGAATCAAGGGTGGAACTCTTAGTGACTATGTTACCAATCAGAGCTAATTGTTAATAATTGAGACTTTTTTGTAGAGAAAGAATGAATTCTCAAATATTATATTCAATAATGCATTGGTACAATGCCTTTAAATAGGTTGGAAATAAAGAGTTGTGTTATACTCAAATAACCCTAATTTAAATTTGAATCTAACTATGAGATAAGATTTTTATCCTTAAAAGATAAGAATCCTAGGATAATACTAAGAAATAAAAGCTTTATCCCTTTAGAATTAATTTAAATCGTTACTAGATAATTAACAAATATTCTTCACTCCCTTTTAAGCTAGCAAATACACATTGCAGAGACCAAGCTTTGGTGAATGTTGAACACAACTTCTAAATGTTCATCAAATATTCTCACTTTTGGTGAAAATTAACTCATAGCCTGGCGTCATCTTCAAGTATCTTAGAATCCTGAATACAACTTCTAAATGCTCTTCTCTAGGATCATTCATAAATTGGCTAACAATACCAACTGAAAAAGAAATACCAGGCCGTGTAAGTGATAAATAAATAAACTTACCAACTAACCTCTGATATTGTTTCTTATTAGTAGGAACTCCATTGTTGTTAGTTCTGAACTTCAGGTTATGCTCCATTGGTGTTTCGGCAGGCTTACAACCAAGCATCCTTGTCTCTGAAAGGAGATCTAGAACATACTTTCTCTGATTTATCACAATCCCCACATTTGATCTCGCCACTTCCATTCCTAAGAAGTATCTTAACTGATCCAAATCTTTTACTTCAAACTTAGTAGCCAAGAACTCTTTCAATTTTCTGATTTCCAGAATATCATCACCCATGATGATTATATCATCAACATAGACTATTAAAATAGCATTTTTGTTTTCAGAAGATATCTTGATGAACATGGTATGATCAGCTTGACATTAAGGTAGCCAGCTTTTAGAACAGCCTTGGTAAATCTGCCAAACCAAGCTCTAGGTGATTGTTTAAGGCCATAAAGCGATTTTAACAGTTTACATACCTTAGTTGGATTTGAGTTTTCATCCAAACCAGGTGTCTTTTGCATGTACACCTCTTCTTCGAGATCCCCATTTAGGAAGACATTCTTTATATCTAGTTGATGAAGAGGCCAATCCAAATTTACAGCAAGTGACAGTAAAATTCTGATTGTGTTGAGTTTCGCCACTAGTGCAAATGTCTCCTGATAATCAATCCCACAGGACTGAGTAAACCCCTTTGCAACTAATCTTGCTTTAAACCTTTCAATGCTCCCATCTGAATTATATTTAACTGTAAATACCCATTTACAACCTACAACCTTTTTTCCTGGAGGTAAAGAAGTCATCACCCAAGTTTTATTTTTCTATAATGCTTGAATCTCGTCTTTTACAGCTTTTTTTCATCTTGGATCCTTCAAGGCCTCAGGTACAGTTTGAGGGATCTGAATATTATCAATCTTGGTTGTGAAAGCCTTAAACAATGGCATTAGCTTTCCATAGGCCACATATCGTTGTATCGGATGACTTGTACATTTCCTGGCACCTTTTCATTTAGCAATAGGTAGATTAGATGTATCAATTTGTTCAATATCATTATTCAAAATTTTCATACCTTCATCTTCTAAGGAGAATGAGATCGGTTCCGGTTCTTGAGCAGTCCTAAGCTGTGTAGTGTCCTAAATAGGCCTCCTTTTCTTCCTAGTATAGACACTGAGTTTTTTGGTTTCAAATTGGGTCTCTGAAGGAAAATTTAGTTGAGATTTTGGTACGGATTCAACTATAGGAGATAAAGGTTTAAGAACAAAATCTAGTATCATAGTAGATTCATGGATAGAATTAGGATCTTGTGTTGGAACAAGAGTAGGTATAACAATAGGTTCATTTAGAGGTAGAGTAATGAATTCTTTTAGAGGCAACTAAATTTGTTGAGGCTGAAATTCATCCCATCCCTCCCTTTGAATTTGAGAATCTGAGAAAAAAGGTTGAGATTCATGAAATGAAACATCCATAGAAACATAAAATTTTCTAGTGATAAGGGAATAACATTTAAAGCCCTTCTTTTGAGAAGAATATCCTAAGAAGATACATTTGATGGCTCTAGGATCTAACTCACCCCGAAATTGTTTAGAGATGTGAACAAAAGCAGACGAACCAAAAACTTTGATGGGTAATGTACATGACATTAGTTTGAAGAAAGAAAAAGTTTGAAGAAATACCACCCTTGGTGTTTTGAATCCCAAAATTCTACTAGGTAACCTGTTAATTAGAAAAGTAGCATGAAGTAATGTCTCTCCCCAAAAATGCTTACGAACATTAGAAGAAAATAAGAGGGCCCTAGTAACCTCTAATAAATGTCGATTCTTTCTGTAGAATTAATGTTTTGAAATAATAATTGAAAAATAGTTTTGAACTAATTTGAAAAGATTTCAAAAATGGTTTTTATATCCAAACTACTTGAAAATATATTTAAGATGTTTTTGAGAGTTTATAAATATGTTTTGAATGATTTAAAGAAATCAAAGAACTGATTTTTATCCAGGTGTTTCGATACATCCTCAAGGTGTTTCGATATCGGTTTTTCATTGACTTGATTTTAAGGGCAAAACCATAGTGGTATTTTTCGCGACCTCTTAAAAAACACGAATTTAGGTGAAAAAAATAGTTTGACGATTAGTTTTGAAAAATTCGAATTTTATCGTTTTTAATCTTGAAAAACCCAAATTTTAGGAAAAATATATAATTATATCTTTAAAATGATTTGGAGTCACCATCGGCCACTTTGGTAGGCCAAACACCATAAAATAAATCAGAGATTCATTTAAAAACTTTTGGGTTCGGGAGTCAGTTACGTGTAAGGACGGCTCTTACAAACGCCCAAAAAATTAGAACCTTATTAATTTCACGTGGCATTTTGATATTTTGAAGATAGATATTAATTTAATTCTCCATTGTTAATCAAACACCATAAAATAAACCAGAGATTCATTTAAAAACTTTTGGGTTCGGGAGTCGGTTACGTGTAAGGACGGCTCTTACAAACGCCCAAAAAATTAGAACCTTATTAATTTCACGTGGCATTTTGATATTTTGAAGATAGATATTAATTTAATTCTCCATTGTTAATCAAACATTATTTGAATTGGGGATATCCTTTTGATTTAGAAATTACATCACCTTTAAACTTGGGTTGAACGAGACGTCCTCTAAGATAGGAAACCTCACCCAAATTCAAAGGAATGTAACTTCCACCTCAAAAGATTAAAATAAAATGCATGACCGTTTTTATCTTGTTCATTTTAAGTTTTAATCCTACAAAGGTTCCATTGATTAAGTGTTAAAACCTAAGTTACTAATGTCGTTAGTTGTTTACCTATCAATTTTATTTAATACTAAGCCTAAGTTATTTTATCAAAATTCTAGATTTTAATAACACATGAATTCGATACAAAGGTACACTCTTTAGGCCAACATCATTGTACGTCAAAACATCAGCCTCTTTAGTGTATTCGAGATATAAGATTCAAATACCATTATTTACTAATTATCTCCCTATTTAATTAATTAATTAATTAAAACGACTAATCCTAGAGGGCTCTAAATTAATTAACTAAATGTTTATTAAGTGATCTTCCTAAAAATGTGTCATGCAATACTTAAAATAAAACATAAATAAGTAAAACATAGTAAAGGAACTTGATATTTTTATTTAGAACATGGGAGTACAAAATACATCAAAATTGTCATCATAAGTACAAAGGGACTTGCATTGGTAAAGATAAAAGGGAGAGTAAAAGCCTCGAAAGATGAATTAGATATAATTAAATGTAATTAATTTTAAAGTTTAGGATTTTTAATTAAATTAATTATTTAATTAGGTTTTCCTAATCTTCAAATTTTAATTAAAACCTAATTAAAGTCTAATTTGATGGATTTTAGTTTTTTTTTAAAGTTCGATTAGGATTGAATTAGATTCAATTAGATTAATTTTTAAATCTTATTTTAGAAAATTTAAATTAATTAAGAGACTTAATTAAAATAATTTCTAAATTTTAAGAATTTAATTAAACCTAATTAAAGTCTAATTTGGTGAATCTAAGTTTTAAAGTTCAAAGGCTAAACTAGACCTAATTAAATTGGATTAATTTTAAAACTTATCTTAGAAACTAATTAAAATTAATTAAATTAATTAATTAAAATTATTTTCTAAATTTTAAAAATTAAATTAAACCTAATTAAAGTCTATTTTTTTAGGTTTTACGGGTCAAATTAATCTTATATTAGATCTAACTAGGTTAAATTAATTTTAAATTTCTTAAAAATTAAATTAAATTCTAATTAGAATCTAATTAGGGAAATTTTTATGATTTAAAATTAATTTTTATCCTAATTAAAGTTTAAAATTAACTAATTTTAATCCCAAGGGCCAAATTACGGACTAAAAGGGACCTAATTGAGTGAATTCTAAGGTTTAGGGACCTAATTGAAGGTTCTGGTGGCTGAATTGTAAAATTGTTTAAACCTAGGAGGATTAAAGGGCAAATTTCCCATTTACATGGATAGGCGCGGATCCGGGTTGACCCGGATCAAACGCGCGGGTCACCCAGTGTCAAAACGCGGTCGTTTTGCACTAGGGTGACCTCCCCCAACGCCGAGTTTACTCGGCCATTTGAACCCTCTCCAACTCGGTTCAACTCAGAATTCTTTGAGATTAACAACCCCAAGCCCAGAAAACTCCACCAAAACGGATCAAACACCTAGCCTTGGATGGTGTTCTTCTTTGTTCATCAAGAACAATGAAGAACACCAAGAACATGGCTTCAAACCATCGTGACAAACGCCCTCTGATCCAACTCGCCACCGTCCGGCGTTGCTACGGCGAGTTCGTCGGCCGTCGCAACAGAGGTGTTGGCCGCTCCTTCGATAGCGTTTTTGACGTCGGGGGTCAATTCCGTTGCCATCGAGACTGCCGGAAACCGAACCCCCCCCTTAAAACGTCTAAAAACACTCAAAAAACACCCTAAAAACCAACTGTCGATCATCCAAGCCAACTAAACAACATCTAAGAGCCTAAAAACACCGAAAGAACTCTAGACTTCAACCGAAAAAGATTCAAAAAAAAAAGACAAGCTTACCTCTATGCACCGATTCCTCCTTGTCCTCACTGTCGATCTTGATTCAGCTCTCAATCTCCTCTTCTTTTTCTTGATTCAAACGATTGAATCCCTTTTAAAGGGATTCAAATCCAAGAACCCCACTCAAACACAATCCCTAAAAACTCTCAACCTTATCCCAATCCTAACAAGCTAATCGCTTCAACAACCGAAACACTCCCTCTCATCTCAAACTTCATCAACCGAATCAAAAATCCCTCAACTCAACAAACCGAAAATCCCCTATCCCCACGTTCTTGTTTCTGTTTTTCAATTTTTTTAAATATTTTATTATTTATATATCACTAAAAATTCATGTTAACAGCTGCCCCTCTTTGCTCAATGCTGTGGAGTAGGAGATGGGCAAAGACTGAAAAAACACAAATTTTGTTAAAGCCCTGAAAGCATAAAGTTGTTCTTCTCATTACGAAATTCTTCAAGCGAAACCTGTGACGCAACTCGAGGTTGTTCTTTCTGAAACTCTTCGTCTTTGGAATAACTAAAGCTGTTCTTATTATGAAATTCTCCAGACAAAATTCCTCGCATCTTGTGGAATTTGGAGTTATTCTTCTTATTACGAAATTCTCCAAACTCATCAAGTTGTGGAAATTGAGATTGTTCTTATTATGAAATTCCTCATTTTCGGAAGATCTGAAGTTGTTCTTCTTATTACGAAATTCTCCATATGTAAGCGGTGAAACTTGAGGTTGTTCTTCTTATTACGAAATTTCTCAGGATACATCACTTCTTTCGGCACTCACGCCAAGAAGGCTGCCAATAGTGTTTTAATCTAGACTCATGTCGAGAAAGCTGTCAATTTCTGTTTGTATTGGAACTCAAGCCGAGAAGGCTGCAAATGATGTTCGTTGTTGATTTCTTTGAATCCTGTTTAACGGAAGTATTGAGCATTGTTAGCATGCTTCTAATGCAAATTTTACTATTATGATGCATGAGTACTGCCTTGAAAGGCGTGTATTATCAGTCAGTTCGCCACTTTGAAGGGACTGATTGACTCTTCTCTCTCTTTTTCGTATTCGAGGTTTTCATCTCACATAGCGAGGGCAACTTTTAATGATCGTCCTCTTTATAAAGTTGTTTAGAGGTGCTCTTTCGAGCTAGATTTCGTCCGACTGTCCGAATATGTCCATTAGTATTCCGTTATCTTGATCTGGAAAAACAAATCTTACCTGTAACTTAAAACATAGTGATGCCAAAAGATTTTCTGTATTCATTAATTCATATTAATTCACTAGCATGATGTTTTGGATAGAATTGAAGGCTCGAAAGAAAAAATGAGTATCTTTATTGAAGTTTTTCGTAAATTTATGACAAACGTGTAAAACAAACATGGCAAAACAATTTGAAGAAGGAAAAAGGAAAGGAACAAAATGCAAGTTTCCAAGCGCTTATCACAAGCGATCATCCAAGCCTTTTCCCGAGATATAGATTTAAAAATGATCTACTTGTCTAGTCATTCTTTAAATGAGGATCCAACTTTGCAAACGTGAAGATCATTCCATATTGCTTGGTAACCGAGAGGCACGAATCACCGGATGCCTATTTCATTCATTTGAGTCGTCATTCCTGGTTTTTGACCCAAATCCTCCGTTGGTATCAAGACGTCCTTTTCGGGTTTTCATCTTAACCCCTCCTTTTTCTTTTAATCACTTTTTTTATGAAGCGCCCTTTCGGGTTTTCGCTTTATTTTCTTTTTTTCTTTTTCTCTTTTTTTATCTCTTTTTCTTTTTTCCTTCTTTTTCTTCAAGCGTAATATCTCTTAACTGAATCAGAATTTATTGGTTTACTTAATTCTTGTTCGTCCATTTCAGTCAAGATCAATGCGCTTCCGGAGAAGGCCTTTTTGACAACATAAGGCCCTTCACAATTCGGCATCCATTTTCCTCGGAAATCTCGGTGTATAGGCAAGATCTTTTTAAGCACTAGATCTCCTCTCGGAATTCTCGTGGTCGAACTTTCTTATCATAAGCTTGAATCATCCGTTTCTGATACATTTGGTTGTGACAGATAGCTTTCAACCGCTTTTCTTCGATTAGATTCAACTGATCCAAACGAATTTGTATCCACTCTGCATCATTCAGCTTCACCTCTGATAATACCCGAAGAGATGGGATTTCAATTTCCAGAGGTAACACTACTTCAGTACCATATATTAAGGAATACGGCGTTGCCCTGGTAGAAGTTCTTATCGAAGTTCGGTATGTAAACAAGGTAAAAGGAAGCCTTTCATGTCAGTCTCTGTAGGTTTCAGTCATCTTTGATATGATCTTCTTAATGTTCTTATTTGCTGCCTCAACGGCTCCGTTCATCTTTGGTCGGTATGCCACGTAGTTTTGATGAATTAATTTGAACTGTTCACAGGTTTCTGCTATCAATCTGTTATTGAAATTGGTAGCATTATCCGTGATAATTCGCTCTGGTAGACCATACCGACAAATAATCTCTTTCTTTAAGAACTTGCAAACTGTTGTTCTTGTAATGTTAGCACAAGAGACAGTTTTTATCCACTTAGTGAAATAATCGATAGCCACTAGGATAAAGCGATGCCCATTTGAAGCCTTGGGGTGAATCTGTCCGATTACATCTAGTCCCCAAACAGCAAAAGGCCATGGCGAATTCATCGTATGTAACGGTACTGGCGGAGAGTTGATTTTATCTGCATAGATCTGACATTTGTGATACTTTTTGGCATATTCTATGCAATCCCCTTCCATAGTAAATCAGTAGTATCCATATCTCATTATTTTCCGTGCCATTGAGAAATCATTGGCGTGCGTACCACAAATTGCATTATGCACCTTTTCAAAAATACTTTTAGCCTCACTGGCATTGACACATCTTAGCAACACTTGATCTCTGCTCTTTCTGTTCAAGAAGTCGCCGTCTAACACATATGCAGTAATCATTCTTCTGATTGTTCTTTTTTCAATGTCATTAGCTCCAAATGGGTAAACTTGGAACTTGATGTATTATAGAATATCAAAATAACAAGGATTACCGTCCTTTTCTTCCAAGTTGCAGCAATGAGCATATGTTTCATAGCTCTGCATCCGGATTAGCATCATATCCTCCGGTCTGTTTGCTTGGAATACCGAGGCTAGTGTAGCTAAGGCATCTGCCATTTGGTTGTCCTCTCTAGGAAGGTATACAAATGTTATCTCTTCAAATTGTTCAATTAGTTCTAATATCAACCTTCGATATTCTATCAACTTCGTGTATTTGGTTTCTCATTCTCCACGTAGCTGATAAATAACTAAGGCTGAATCTCCGTATACCTTCAAGGCCTTTATCTTCCTTTCTATTGCAGCTTTCAAACCCGTGACACATGCTCCGTATTCTGTCATATTGTTAGTGCACAAGAATTTCAACTTGCTCGTGAGAGGGTAATGTATGCCATCTGGAGATATCAATACAGCTTCGATTCTCCGTCCGAGGGCGTTGACTACCCCATCGAAATACAATTTCCATTTCTTTATTTTCTTCAATAGAAATGGTCATTACATCCTCGTTAGGGAAATCAAAGTTCAGAGGCTCATAATCATCCGAAGCTCTGCTTGTAAGAAAGTCAGCTATGACACTCCCTTTTTTATTGCCTTTTGGCTGACGTATACTATGTCAAATTCGGACAACAACATTTGCCATCGTGCTAATCTTCCGGACAAATATTGTTTGATCTTGTCCAATGTTTCCTGACATTCATCATTCCACTCACTTGGGTTGTTCTTTCGTAGTAGTTTAAAAATGGGATTACATCTATCGGTTAGCTGAAAAATGAACCGAGACACGTAATTCAATCTCCCAAGGAAGCCCCAAACCTCTTTCTGTGTTTTTGGAGACGACAAATTTTGAATCGCCTTGACTTTGTCTGGATCGATTTCGATACCCCTTTGGCTGACCACGAAACCAAGTAGCTTGCCGGATGTAACCCCAAACGTACATTTATTAGGGTTAAGCTTCAATTGATACTTTCGTAGCCTTTGGAACAACTTTTTCAGATCCTGCACATGTTCATCTTCTGTTTGGGACTTAGCTATCATATCGTCCACATACACTTCGATTTCTTTGTGCATCATGTCGTGATACAGTGTCACGATAAGCTCTCTGATACGTGGCCCCGGTATTCTTCAACCCAAAAGGCATGATTTTATAGCAGAACGTACCCCACAGTGTCAACCCGAGAACCCATCCATGAAAGAAAACCATGAAAGAAAATCATGAATGCCCCGAAGTATTGTCCACCAGAACATCTATATGGGGTAAAGGGAAATTGTCCTTCGAGCTCACCCTTTTTAGATCCCTATAATTCACACACATCCGAACTTTCTCATCTTTCTTTGGCACCGGGACTATGTTTGTTACCCATTCTGGGTATGCTGCCACCTATAGGAAGCCTGCATCGATATGCTTCTGTACTTCTTCCTTGATTTTCAACAATATTTTCGGCCTCAGCCTTCTGAGCTTCTGTTGTATGGGCTTGCAATCTGGTCTAATGGCAACTTATGGACCACAATGTCGGTATTCAAACCTGGCATATCTTGATAAGACCATACAAAGACATCCTTGAATTCTCGCAATAAGTCTATCAAATTTTGCTTTGCCCTTAGCAATTCTTCAGGAACCTCGTAGTCCGCATTATTTTCACACTCATTGATTTTTGTTAGACAAGAGATCCTTTTCACATCTATTTCGGGTTTAGACCCAGCATCACTCATGCAATCATTGTTTGGGAACCTACGAAGAAAATTTTTATAGTTGGATAAGAATAATAGATGATTAAAGAAATGGATGAAGCAAATAAAAAAAAAGAAAAATGTTTGCAATTGAAGAAAAGGGAAAGAACATCTTTATTTGCTAGTAAAAATTATGAAAAAGTCCTTTACAGAAAAATCTCATATACTTGCGGGCAAAAGTACAGGGTGGTTTATGGCATTACTCTGTCTTGAAAACTACAGGTAAATCCTCTACAGTCCAATTATTCACAGTCTCGCTAGGGAGGCACGGACGAATTCTCTCTAGTAGATTCATCCTCGGACCTTCAGAAATTCCTCCCACCACCAGACCTTCAAAAGCTTCCCCGAAAATCTCTTCCTCCTGTAACCTAATAGCCTCCAAGCGATTCTTCTCCGTTTGTTCTGTGACATTCACAAACCCGTGAGAGATGAAGTCGATTTTTGCACTCAATGAGGCTGGCTTCTTAACTGCAGTTCTTCCATACTTATTCCAATATGCCTCAATTGAAAAGCCTAACCCGGCTCGCCCTTTCTTCATAACCACGGGCTTCGGGCGTAAGCTCCCCTGTAACCTCCTTCCTAATCCTCTTCCAGCTTTGGCTCCCTTACCAAGGGTCTGCTTAACGGTCATCTCTGTGCAGTCCGACAACCTTGGACATGGGAACTTTGTGCCTTCGGCAACGAATACAGCATTGATGAACTCCAAAGCCTTAAAAGAGCATTCTAACGCTTCCTCATTCGCTTGAACATATGGTGTATCTGTGGAGACGGATGCAATGATGTTCTCTTCTGCCCCGACACATACGAGCTTCCCATCTACTACAAACTTCAGCTTCTGGTGAAGTGATGACGGCACTGCCCCGGCGGAATGGATCTAAGGTCTGCCGAGTAGACAATTGTAGGTGAGCTTAATATCCATTACAACAAAATCTATATTGTACAGGGATGGCTCAATCAGCAATGGTACCTCAATTCTTCCCAATACATCCCTTGTGGTCACATCGAATGCTCTGGCCACATTCTGGTAGCTTTTCATGTGTGTAACATCTATAGGTAACCTTTGCAAAGTTGCTATAGGTAACACGTTCAAAGCTGAACCATTGTCGATTAGAACTCCCGACACAATATGACCCTTGCAGTGGGTCGTGATGTTTAAAGCTTTGATAGGCCTCATTCCACCGTCCGGGATCTCGTCATCGGTGAACGTTATGTAATTGTCTGCGGTTATGTGATTAACAATCCGGTCTAACTTATTCACTGATATGTCTTTCGGGACAAATGTCTGGTTTAAGACTTTTAATAGGGCATCACGGTGCCCTTCGGAACTCAACAACAAATCGAGAATTGAGATTTTGGCGGGTTATTTTTTTAACTGCTCCACTATATTGTATTCGTTGTGCTTCAAAAACCGCAGAAACTCATGCGCTTGCTCCTCGGTGACGGGCTTATTCACCTTTGGAGTCGGATCTGCGAAAATTTTCTTCTTCTCCATATGTTTAGCTTGGTCCTCTTCTTTTTCTTGAGCCGGTGAGTAACATCTCTCGCTCCTTGTGAAATGTCCTACCTCATTCACTGGCTCTTGTGTTTCCACTTTCTTAACAGTTTCAGGTTTTCCTGGTTGTACCTCCTCGATGGGCTTAGAACTATTTGGCCCAGCCACACTCGCGGCATTGTATTTCGGCCCGGTTTTTTCAGACGTGCATACGTCCATCATTTTTCGGCCACCCTCCTTCGCAAAGAACTCCACCTCCTTATTGTCCATCATCCCTTGTAGTAAATTCATGAACTCACTACAATGTTGAATTGAATGCCGTTGCTCTTGATGGAACTCGCAGTACAAGCCTACCTCGGTAGATTCTTTCACCCTCATCCCTTGGCATACAAGCACGTTATTGAATAACTGTTGAAAGACCCACTTTAACGGTGATCGAATCTCCGACACACTCATTTTAATTTGCCTTATTTGATCCTCTTCGATCGTATTTACGCCTCGACCACCATGGTTCGAAAATGGGTTTGTTGATACACTGGGTTCATCAAATTTCAAAACCCCGGCGTTCATCATGTTTTGAACAATCCTCTTAAAGACTGTGCAGTTCTCGATGCTATGTCCCTGAACGTTAGCATGGTATACGCACTGGGCCTTCGGGTCATACCAATGCGGATAAGGGGGTTTGAGTGGTATGATGAAGTACGGGCGTATCATATCTGCATCGTGTAGCTGAGTGTACAACTCAGCATATGTGACTGGGATAGGTGAGAAGTTCGGCCTTTCCCATTTTGAGTCCTTATTCGAACCCTGCAAGCCGCCTGCTCCTGTTCCTGGTTTGGAAATCGTCACATTTCTCGAGGCTTCATACACGATAGCATTATTCACCTCGTTGTCCTTCTTCTGGAAGTTCTTTTTAGAGCTGTCAGATCCTTCAATTCTCCCGCTTTTGATAGCCGCCTCCACCAACTCTCCGGTAGCAACTATTTGAGAGAAACTTTGCATTGATGTACTAGTGAACAGACGATCGTACATCGGGCCCTTCAACGTTTCTACAAACATGTGGGTCATTTCTCTCTCAATCAACGGAGGCTGCACCTGAGAGGCCAGATCTCTTCATCTGTGAGCATACTGTCAAAATGTTTCGTTAGACCTTTGCCCCATCTGTTGCAACATAACTCTAGTGGGTCCCATCTCCGACACATGCTTATAATTTTCCATGAAAGCATGATATAGGTCCTTCCATGACTTTATATTTTCCCGACTTAATTGGGTGTACCATCGGATAGCAGAACCTATCAAGCTATCCTAAAAGCAATGGATCAGCAGCTTCTCATCCTTGTTAAAAGCGGTCATCTTCCGACAATACATTGTCATATGGGTGCTAGGACATGACGTTCCGTCGTACTTTTCAAAATCAGGCATCTTGAACTTCGGTGGCAGGACCAAATCAGAAACTAAGCTGAGATGAAACGCATCGGCGCTTTTATCAACCGACCCTTGGACTTGGATTTCTTGAATCTTCGCTTCGAGCGCCTTGAAATGGTCGACATATTTCTTCTCTATGTCTTGGCGCATTTTTTCCACCTCACTCATGAAGTTAAGATCTGGGACCTCATCGATATTCGGAGTGAAGTCACCGACTTCCACGGGGTGACTTGTAGATGCCCCTACCACATTGAGTTGCACTCTCCCTGGAACTGAATGCATTTTCGGTTGTCCCCTTATGTGAGTTACGGTGTCTGCCTGTCCTTCTGTCTCATTTGCCCCTCCTATCGACGCCTTGCCTTTCTAATCCTGCTTTGGGCCCAACAGAGCAGTTATCTGACTGATGATATCTGTCTAAATTTTGGCGAAACCATCTTTTACGCCATTTTCTATCGCATCCAAGCGATTTGCAAATTCAACATGATGATCCTCTAGTTTCTGTAGTCTTTCCTCCATTGCTAGCTTCTTAGTGCGCGAGCGCGTCGAGTATGTGTATAGTATGTTTGCAATTTTTAAAGTTAACTGCCATAAAACCTTTATTATTAAACCCTTTTTTTAAGTAATAATGCAAATGATGTATGAATGCATAAATGCATGAATGCAAGAGGGTATTAAATTCGAAAAACAATCTCTTAAAAATATTCGTTTGTAGATTATCTTTAATTTGTACTTATGATGACAATTTTGATATAATTTATACTCCCATGTTCTAAGTAAAAATATCAAGTTCCTTTACTTTGTTTTATTTAATTATGTTTTATTTTGAGTATTGCATGACATATTTTTAGGGAGATCACTTAATAAACATTAGGTTAATTAATTTAGAACCCTCTAGGACTAGTCGCCTTAATTAATTAATTAAATAGGGAGATAATTATTAAATAATGGCATTTGAATCTTATATCTCGGATACACTAAAGAGGCTGATGTTTTGACGTACCATGATGTTGGCCTAAAGAGTGTACCTTGATATCGAATTCATGTGCTATTAAAACCTAGAATTTTGATAAATAACTTAGGTTAAGTATTGAATAAAATTGATAGGTAAATAACTAGCGATATTAGTAATTTAAATAGGATTTAACACTTAATTAATGAAGCCCTTGTAGGATTAGAATTTAAAATGAATAAGATAAAAACGGTCATGCATTTTTTGACCTTTTGAGGCGGAAGTTACATTCCTTCGAATTTGGGTGAGGTTTCCTATCTAGAGAACGTCTCATTCAACCCAAGTTTAAAGGTGATGTAATTTCTAAATCAAAAGGATAGCCTCAATTCAAATAATGTTTGATTAACAATGGAGAATTAAATTAATATCCATCTTCAAAGTATCAAAATGCCACGTGAAATTAATAAGGTACCAATTTTTTGGGCATTTGTAAGGATCGTCCTTATACGTAACCGACTCCCGAACCTGAAGTTTTTAACGAATCTCTGGTTTGTTTTATGGTGTCTGTCCTACCAAAGTGCCGGTGGCGACTCCAAATCATTTTAAATTAAATTTTCCTAAAATTTAGGTTTTTCAAGATTAAAAGCGATAAAATTCGGATTTTTCAAAACTATTCGTCAAGCTACTTTTCACCTAAACTCGTGTTTTTTAAGAGGTCACGACAAAAATCATTGAGATCTGAGCATTTGATGTTAATGGTTGATCATGTTAGTGTCGTTGAAGCATATTTCTCATGGTGTTTGCTTTTTACTTAATTTCCTCATTGGTTCTCATGCTATTGATTGATCAATTTGCTTTTCTCGCGGTATCATTATGATTCCCATTTTAAGGGTTTTGCTGATCAAATTTATTCATTCCTTTCGGTCGGTCACTGTTAAAAGTAAAATCATTCAAGGTTTAGTTTCAGAAGAATTTTTGAACAAAGATTAGTTAACGTTGCTAGCTTATTTAGGTTTTGGTAAGTCTGGAATCATTCATGGGATCCCCAAGCTTGATGATGCTAATGATGTTGGAGGAAGGAAAAATGCACATTGATTTTGCCTGAAGGGGGTTCCACCTTAGTTCTAAAAAGTGCGCCTGAGGCGATGCGGGGTGTTGAGGCTAACGCATCTGAGGGCTGAGGCGAGACGCTATACAAGAAGTGCGCGCCTCAGAGCACTTTTGCCTGAGGCGTGAGGCGCTCGAGGCGACGCCTCTTGTCCCTGAGGCGTTTTTTTTCACATATTGTTCACTATTTTCTTTCTTTATATTGGTTTTTTTATTATTAATATTATTTTAAATATTATTATCATAATTATTATTTTTAATATATTATTATATATATTATTATTAAATATTATTATATAATTATATTTACTGTTAAATACTACTATTAAAATAATTGTTATTATTTTTTTATATATCATTTTTGTTGCTTCTTATTATTAATACTATTGTTATTAATATTATATATTATTATTTTTTTAATATTTATTATTTTTATATATTATTATTATTTTTAATATTACTATTATTGTTGACTATTCTCTTTTTAAATCAAAATAAAACTATATTCGTAAAAACACGTCAATCTCCTCTATGGTAAGATTGTTATTACAATTTGATTTTCAAGTTATTTAAAATTTAAATAATGAATTTAAGATCAAGTTCAATGTCCCGAACATGTTAGAAAATGTAAAATATATATACTTAGGTGTTTTCTTATATCAACTTATCTAATTTAAGAAGAAAATATTTTTATTTATTTAAAATCAATAATATAATTATCATGTTTTTAAGCACAAAATATGTCATATGGTTAATTTATAAATTAAAAGAAAAGTCTCGCCTACGAGAGGCGAACGCCTTCGCCTCTTGCATCAGCTTTAGGGACCTTTTGCGCCTTGGAGGGCCTCGTGCCTTTTAAAACCAAGGGTTCCACAAAATCTCGTGTTAAGTTTTGTTTTTAACTTCTCCAATTCCAATTCCACAAAATCCTTGAGATACGAGCATTTGATTATAAAAACTGATCAGGTTTAGTATCGCTGAAGCATTATTCTCATGGAGTTTGCTCTTTACATAATTTCCTTGTTTGTCTTCATGCTATTGACTGATCAACTTGCTTTTCTTACTGGATCATGATGGTTTTTCTGATAAATTATATTCATCCTTTTGGCCATCACTGTTAAAAGTAAAACCATTCTTGGTTAAGTTTATAACTCTTATTGTGAAGGTAATACTGGCTAGTATTTGCACGTTGAATATCTTGCAGCCTTTATGCTTTTGATTTAGCATAGGCTTCACGCATGATAAAGCTGATCTAGAAGCAGAAGAACAACATGGTAATGACAGAGCGAAGAATGGAGTTGGCAAGAAGGCTGTGAGACAAGTATCTAATAACCCAAGGAAGCCAACGAAGAAAACCAAGTTGTTTTGGAAGCTTCAGATGTTTCACCAGTTCAATGGATACATGTTAGCTTGTGATTCTAATTTCTATTCCCTTTTCATTCTGAATATTTAGCCGTTGTAACAGTGTTTGATATTCATGTCTGATGTTGGTGTGAGAAATAGTGTAGGTTACACTGACATGGAAATTGATAATGTTTTTCTTCCCCTTGGTGAAACCATAAAATGTTCCTGCTGTTGTGAAACCCAAAGGTCGAGATGGTGCAAAAATGGCCAAGGTCTAGTTCTCGTTGTCGTATTATTTTCTATACGCAAACGTAATGTATTTTTATATATCGTCTTTCTCAAGCCTGGTTTAGCAACTGATTAGTTTTTTATGTCCATTTTTATTCGCAGGATGACAACGATGACGACTTTGATATGCCCGATCTAAGGGGGTATATAGACAAGCCTAATATTGATTTCTATCTTGATCATTTGCTGGTATTTTTATCCTAAATTTAGTTAATATGATTATTGATCGGATTGGATAATGCTATTTAATTATGTGATGAATGCTGTAAATAGGAAGAACTAGAATGCTAATATCGAAGCCCATAATGTGAAGAATCATCTGTGGGTTTTAGTCAATGCTCATATTGACAACCCTGCTTTTGGTTCTCAAACTAAAGAAACTTTGATACTTTGTTAGAGCAGTTTCACCTCTAAATGTGAACTTTTAATAGACTAATTACATAGAGTTTGATTCTCAATAGTCCCTCTAGTGTTAATCCTTATCTAAACTAAGTAAAGATAGAGTTTCTATACATTTAAACTACTTGATAAGATAGTATTTAAAATAGTTTACACATCTCTAACCAACAATTTTGTCTAGTTAATAATTTTAGGTTTTTTTAGATCGTAGATCGATAATTTGATGCAGACTTGGCTACTAAATTTATGTAATTTTTCCTAGATTAGGTACTTTTATATATTATAAATATATTCTATTCTTATCAATAAAAATTAGGAAATAGAGAATAATTTTTTTTACCTCAAAATCTCTATTGTTCTACATTGTATTAGAGCTAAGAAAATTTGAAAAATCTCAACAAGATGTCTGGTAGTGTTCATGTTTAATGGTTGTATCTCAGCAAGAATTAGAAGATGCTGTAATCCTCGCCCTTAAGTGAGGCAATTCTTCAAATTGCTCGTGCTAAATTGGGCACCAGTGTTACTAATGGCATATCATGAAATTCTTGGCATTAAAACCTTAATAATATTTAGCCTACTTCACAATTTATGTATAGTTCAATTGGGAAAACATCAGCTTGAAGATCTGAAAGTCATGTGTTTAATTAACGTTCACTGCATAATTACTGTCTTGTAATAGCCCTTGACCTTGTTTTCTCCAAAGCCGTGAATACACCTAAGGAGAATTAATTCTTGTTATTTCATTGCATTTTCTAACAAGTAACCTCACTGCTCTTGTATGTAACCTTTGGGTCTGTGTTTGATTTAGTGAATTGTTGGATGTATTCTGAATACTGTAATATTTTATTGGATGAGATTATGGCAAATAAAGTGAGTAAGATATTATATTATGGCTTATCACATTAATTATGGTCTCATTTAGTGAAAATCATTCATGTCACTATTTTTTCTCTCTATATTTTTTACAATCAATGAATCTTCACTAATTTTTATGACATTTAAAAAAAGTATTTTTGAAGTTACTATATTATTGGATTTTTAACATAAAAAATAGTAGTGAAATGTGTGATCAATGACATAAAAATAATGGTGAAGTGGATGATTTTGATTGGATAAAACCATGACTAATGTTATGAGTCGAACCCATAATATAATTTCTATTTATGAGAGATATTGAAGAAATAAATGGGATTAGGTGGCTTGAGGTAGTTCATCATGATTGAGTAGGGTGGACAATTGGTGTTCACGATAGTTAGAATATATCAAATGATTCTGATGAGGTGGTAGTTAGTGTCACGGGCCGCAAACCCGCGACCGAGACAAACCCGATTATGGTAACCCAACACTATCTTTGTCACTTTTGGGCCTTCCAGATGACCCAAGAAAGCAAGTCTATTAACCATGGATAGCATGATAAGTCATTGTAATTATCATTTATTATTTGTAGATAATTCTCACATTATCTCTTGTTTAAAATTCAAACAAAGATTTAGATTAGATAGCTCAAATCTTGATCGTTGATGTAATTTAAATAAAACCGTTGGATGTAAAGGGCTTCAGTTATCAAAGGAAGCTTACTCCACCTTATTTTCACACTTCACTTTCACTTTAGATTGAATACAAATAAACATTCACTCTAAGCCTCTCTTTTTACTTTCATTTGCCATTGTCTTAAAGTTGCAATTGATCTATTCATGTCCAAGAAAGTTGCAAAAAAACTTGATCTTAAAGTTGAAGAGTCAACCGGTAAGATCAAGACTGCAAATTCTGAGGAAGTTTCCATTGTTGGAGAGGCACAAAACGTAGAGTTGCAGATTGGTGAATCGGCAAGGAAAGTTTTGATTTTGTTCTCGAATTGAGTTTCCTTGATCGTATAGATGTTCTTATTCTTTCTTGTGCCGACGTTGTCTGTATTTTAGATTCCAAACAACAATGTGTTGTTCTCGTGCATTGAGACAAAGGGAAGGGAACCAAGACGCTGACAGCTATTCAGCTTGCCGAGGATGCTCCAAGTCAAACGGATATCGCTTTGGAAGCTATTGTTGGGGAATTTGCCTTGGAGAGGCAAGAGTTGCCAAAACCACTTGAGGATGTGAAGCCCGTTAGAGAGTCACCTTTGGTCGAGGTGAAGAACACATTAGACTTCTTGAGAAAAGAAGGGTCAATGCGTAGTGCATCAAACATCATGGAGAAAGATGAGTTGATGCAATTTAGAGTGAATGTTGTGGTGTCCAAACCTTTCAGGGTTCTACAAGATCATCGAGTGTTCAATGTTGTGGTATCCAAACCTTTGATCGAGGATCAAGAGGGTCTAAGACGAGGTAAATCGCAACTAGTAAGAGAGGGCTCTTACGATCGAGATGTACACGATGATGGTGAGCAAGATGTTACAAGACAGTATGAACCAATGCGAGCAGTCCTTGTGGGAAGACATCACTACCTGATTTCGAGTTGGGAACTTGGCAAAGACTTATGACAATTTCGAGGTCAGATTGTTCAGCTCTATTTTAGCCGCACAACGAGAGCGTTGATAGAACGGACCGCAAACCTACGACCGAGACAAACCCGATTATGGCAGCCCAACATTATCTTTGTCACTTTTGGGCCTTCCAGATGACCCAAGAAAGCAAGTCTATTAACCATGGATAGCATGATAAGTCATTGTAATTATCATTTATTATTTGTAGATAATTCTCACATTATCTCTTGTTTAAAATTCAAACAAAAATTTAGATTAGATAGCTCAAATATTGACCGTTGATGTAATTTAAATAAAACCGTTGGATGTAAAGGGCTTCAGTTATCAAAGGAAGCTTACTCCACCTTATTTTCACACTTCATTTTCACTTTAGATTAAATACAAATAAACATTCACTCTAAGCCTTTTTTTTTACTTTCATTTGCCATTGTCTTTCCTTCGATTCCGCTTATTTCTAAATTCTTTTAATTAGAGTGTTCAGGTTACTTAGTCAAGTTTCGACTGAGAAATTGACTAAGGCCGCACGGTTCGACTAGCAGTAGTCTAGCCCCGTGACATTAGCAATTGCATGACGATCTATCAATGGTATTGTCTTAGGTATGCGTAATATCCCTAAAATATTTCTAATTTTAAAATTTTAAGTGTAATCACTCATTTTTTATTAAATTTTAGTATTTGTAGTATTATTGTAGTAGTAATATTATTAATAAAAATAGAAGAAAAAATGAAAAGAGAAAGGAGAAGAAGAAAGAAAGAAAGAAAGAAAAGGAAAAATGATGTGGGATTGGAATCCCACATTGGTGGGAAACATGACCTTCCCCTCTCCAAATGCCTATAAAAGGAGGTGAAAGGGGAGCCTTTTGAAAAAAGAGAACCAATTGGGTGAGGGTAGTACCCTATGATCTTAATTTGAGAGCTTAGCTCTTCTCATATTTTGGGTGGTTCGATCGGGTCTTATTTTTAAAATTCGATTTAGTTAAAATTTTGGAGGGGTCGTGGTAGATCTTGGTGGGGAGTTCATCGGGGTTAGCCGTTCGTATTTTTAGGTATAATTTTTATTTTTGTATTTTGAATATTTTTAATGAAAATAGTTGTTTTTAATTTGTGTTGTATATTAATATTAATTTATGTTTATGTTTTAGATTAATATTTATGTATGTTTTAATTTATATTTTAGATTAGTATTAAATTTGTTAGATTAATATCTATGTTTTATGTATTTATTTTTATGTGATATATTTAATTTATTTGCTTAAGTTGCATGAATTAATATTTAGTTTTTATTCAATGCGTGCCCTTAAATCCGGTCGTAAGCGAGGCCAACTCCAGTGTAGTGGAGGTGGTTCGGACGCTTACCTTCGGGTTTAGGTGCTTTAAAATAAATGCGTCCGTTTAATTAAAAATTAATTTGATCGTCAAATTAGCCCGAAAAATTTAATATTAGTAAAGCGGTAATTAAACAAAGTACCAATTTTTAGGCAGTGTGGGGGTGCTAATCCTTCCTCATCCTTAACCGACTCCCGAACCCCAACTTTTAAAATCTCTGGTTTTATGGTGTCCGGTCTACCAAAACGGCCGGTGGCGACTCCAATTTTACAAAAATTATTTTGAAACAGAAACCCCCACGTGGAAGACGTTAATTTTTAAAACGACACATCAAAAATGTTTTCCAACTCGAAAAAGAATATTTTTAGCGATGACATATTTCGTTTTTTAAGATCGTTACACTAAAATTCCTAATTAAAAACTCTATATTCTTAATTTTTAGGAACCCTAATTTTTAAGATTTTTAAATTTTGTTTCTAAATTTAAGAAGAAATGGGATAAGATTATAATTTCTAAAGTTTTAGAAGTTGAATTGTGACTTTAAAGTTTAAAAGTTAAGGTGATGTTTTAAAAATGTTAAAAAAATCAATAGCTAAATACATAATTTACTCATATTTCTTTTAAATTTCTTTGTTGTTGTGTGATTTGTTTTTTATTATTTTTTAAATAAATAAATAAATTATATTATTTATTATTATAATACATTTTTTAAAGTTTGACGAATTCTTAGATAACATGATTTGTTTTTAAATTAAATTTTAATTCTTATAGAAATCATTTACTTTTCTATTAAAAATATTCCTTTCAATTCTATTATTATTTCATTAAAAATACTATTTTGTTTTAGTTATTTCTTAATTAAAACTCTTTATTATTATTATAGTCAATGTATTGTGTATATGTATGTATAAAATTACGTCTTAAGAAGAAAAATTCCTATAAAATTCTAAAACCATTTTTATTATAATATTTATCATTATTATTTTATAAAAATTTTAATCTATCTATATATATAATGGTTTAAGGAAAAAACTTAGTTTATAATCTCCAATTATAAGAAGTCATTCACGTTGTTATCCTTGTACCAAATTTTAAAAAAAAAACTTCATTGGAATACTTTTATTCAGATTGATTTGATTGGTCTTTTCAGCAATTCATAAGAAATTATATGGGTGTGTTTTTTTCGGTGTTTTAAATAAATAGTTTTTTTTTGTGTTTTTTTCTTAAATTATATATAATTTTGTGAAAAAAATGTTTTATGATTTGCATGATTATTTTTTGTGTTATAAATTTTTAAGATTTAAGATGCAAATTTATTGTGTTAAATTATGTTATCAGAATTTAAGAACCATAATTCTCGTATTTTGTATGATAAATTAAAATAGTATTTTTTTTTTTTTGTATTTTATAATTATTATCATATTTTATGCATAGAATGGGATTATACGGAGAAAGTTTAGTGATTTTATATCAATTGTATTGATGATTATGTTGTGAGAGGCTATGAGAATTATTTTTGGGTGACTATGTAATATGGATGCATTGCATGAGGTGGGATTATACGAAGAAAATTTAGTGATTTTATATCACTTATGTTGGTGATTACGTAGTGAGGGGTTTTGAGATCCTACTCTTTTTAGCGACTATACAATATGGGTGTATTGCAATGCAATTTTATAAAAAAAAATGTGTTTATACAAAATTTGTTCTATAAAAATAATTTTGTGAAAAAGTACTGTGAAACTGAGTTTGTGATTGCTTGTATTTTAGATTACAGAGTGAGCCTTATAACTTATTTATCATAATTTTCTTTTATAAATATTTTAAATTTTAGACGATATGATACTTGGATGATCTTACTTTTTATCTTATTTTATTATTTAGTATGAAATATTTTTAGTTATTTACATTATTATTTATTTGTCCTAAGTACATCACGATTCTGCCGTTTGTGTTTACCAATTAGAATAAGCATTTTCAAGCAAATTTTACTAATGTTTTACATCAAGGAGAGAAAACATGTTTTTTCTCTAGAAATGTTAAATAAACTTCATTGTTTGGGGAGCCTGTATGGTTTGGGTAGGGCTTTAGAAATTGAGACAATGCTAGATTACTGGTCTGGGAAATTATGTTTACGGTTCTATGTATATGTTCTAAGGTTTCTTCCGATTTTTGTTGTGGACTAGAAATTTTTGTTTCAGGAATCTCAATGGACATTTCAGGTGCTTCCATTTGTTTGATCTGTCAGTCTTGCTTGACATTTTTCTTACCATTCTACCAAATAAATAATGATTTGATACATGACAATGTATTTATGAAACAACTCCAGGTGATAATGAGCTTGATCAGTTTGTGAGCTACTCGGGCTCGGTTCGATTAAAGTTCGGTTCGAGTGAGCTTCATTCGGGCTTGGGTTCGGCTCGAGACCTTAATGAGCCGAGCCAAGCCGATTCAAGCTTGGCTCAAAAAACTCGTGAACAGAGTCGGAATAATTATATTATATTATATTATATTATATATATGTCGCATATACACTAAAAGTAATCTCTTTAGTAAAAGAAAAATAATAAAATAAAATAAAATAAGAGAAACCTACTAAAGTCTAAATTCAAAAGTAACAATTTATAAATACAACAAACTATCGTATTAAAATTAAAATAATAATTCATACATTAATAATTATTATTTAGATTTATTTTTTGAATGAAATTATTTTAAAGTAATTACTAAAAAATATTTTAAAAAGTTAACGAGCTATTCACGAACTTATCGAGTCGAGTTAGACTTTGCTCGATTCAACTCATTAAGGTATCGAGTCGAATTTGAGTTTAAATCGAACTAATCCGAGTCGAATATTTATAGAATTTTGACTGAATCGAGTTCGAATTACTCACGAGCTGCTCAACTCATTAAGCACCCAAGTATAACCACCAAATTTCTGTCCAACAACGCAAACATATGCTATTAGTCCTATATTTTTTTTTTTATTTTACAAGGATGAATATTTTGAAGTAAGCTAATGCTCCTACCTTCGATTGAAATTGCCCCTTTCCCCTATTTTCACATTAAAAGTTATATATTTTTATTTTTAATCAAAATTTCTAACATTTTAATACGGTCCCTTTATTTTTTTTAAGTGTAACAAAAATTTAAGTCCCTCTACATTTAAATATAAGATAAATTTGGCATTGCAATTCAATTTTAAATTTAAATATTTAATAATATTTTATACTTTTTAAAATTTAATATCCTTTTACTTTAATCTTGACTTCGTCCTTGTAGCAATAACAGTGTTATTTTCTTACTAAATCATCTCTTAGTCTTCTTTTCGTGTGACGTCAGGCCTTAAACCCAATCTATAAAATAAAAATTTTTAAGTAGATTTAGCCCAAATCATAATCTTTTCTAAAAATCCAATAATATTTTGGAAAAAAAACAATGAAAACGGGTTGAATTGTTCACGTGAGAGCTTTAATTAAAACGAGATAGTTTAAAATATTTCGATATGATCACATAGATTCAAAATAGAGTTACAAGTATAAAGTAATGGCCTAGAATATATTGCCTAACAAGTCTAAGTATGTATTCTTGATAATCAATAAGGTGAAGTCTTATTTCGATGGACTCTTAACCTAGCCATCTAAAAATTTATGAATGAAAACAACGATTTCAAAAGCTTAACTCATAAAGTTTAGTGGTTACAATTCCATTCTACTATGTTTCTTGTAAATCATAAGTATAAGCATGTTGCAAGTAAGATGATACGACATTGTAAACAAATATGATATTATCACAATTTATACTTACATATCATCACATCAAACATCTCATAATAATCGTATCCACAAGTTTAGAGTAAAACTTGAAGCCACACAACATTGTGAATGTATGTTTTATACTTAGAATCTTGCACCTGTACTATAAAATTTTACAGTGCATGTTCACATAACGTCTTTAATTTTTTTAATATTTTTTAAGGATATCATGCCTTTAAACAATTCATGGTAAAATAAATATTAAATAAATTAAACATGCCAATCTTGCACTTGTACTATAAAATTTATCATAAATTTTTAAATATATTTTAATATTCTTTATTTTTCTCAAATTTAATTCTTTAGTGCATTATTCACCTAATTTCCTGGAACCAGCACTTTCCCATAAAAAAAGACATCAATCAGTCCATCAAATGCATACAAATAACTAATAAAAAGAAATTACATAAATATAAAGTTGCAGAAATTATGGTCCTCTAGTTTGACTTGTTTCTTTGCTTCCTTTCATGTGATTGTGCAGTCCAGTTACACTCATGGCATGGGTGAGTAAAATTACTTATCCCTCTTCTAAACCATCATCTTTACTCCATCAGCTTTGCTTTTCTTTTTTTCCTAGCTCTTTTCTCTTTCTTTATTTTTATCTTGCAATATGGTTCAATATGAAATGATGGGTTTTTTATTTTATTAGTTATTGTTGAGATTATTTAACTAAATTCCATTTTTGTGTTCTAAAGTAATGGGAAATGTTGGTGGTAGTCTGGTAGAGAGGATGGTGAAGGAACTTCAGGAACAAAGGAAAATGGATATGAAGTGGATAATGAACAATTTAATTCAGACCCAATGCTTCATTCCCCTTCCTATAGTCCTAACGAGGCTTATCAGCTTCCTTTCCTATTCCCTCCACAGGTTGGTTTTTGGTGGAAGAACTCAAGAACATGGTAAGAGAAACCTGATTTTAATGACTTTTACATGTATGATATTGATATATGATTGTTCCAGTAAAGTTAATTGGTTCCCTCTGGTGTTTGTTGTTTAGTCAGAAAATCTTCACCTTTGTTCATCTTTTCCTTAACAGTGTTTCATTTTGCTAATTGTTTTACATGTTCTGTACCGTAGATTTTGCATGTGAGTTTTGGAGTTGGAGTTTTGTTCAAAATATGGAATGTATACATTACATACAGCATGTATTAGCTGAAAGAAATCCAATAACATCTGATTTGGATTTGTATATTTAGATCCCTATGTTTCCCTGACCTTCTGCTGAAATGATCCAAGCTCAAAATGACATGCTACTGCAAAACAGTATGAGTTATGAGGATATCCATGGTGAAAATAACTTGTCATGGGAATACAATGATTCAAGCAGACCTTTGGATGTACAGGTATTCTGAAGCTTTTTTATTAACTTTTTGCCCAGTTTTTAATGATTGGTTCTCTTTTTTTTTCTAGCTTCATTTTCCATTGTTTTTACTCGGACTGAGTCTTTAACTTTTCTTACAAAGCAAGTGATGTTGGAATCATGATAAAGTTTCATGATCCTCTTTTGAGTCAACTTGAGTTGAAACCATAGGCATATAAAAAATATAAACATGGTTTGAATTAGTACTCCACTTAATGAGTGAATTTTTTCTCATATATATATATATATATATATATATATGAGATAGGATCCTTTTACACCCTGTCAAATGGTGTATAAGTAATTGGTTTTGCACGATGTAAGTAAATCCTAATTCCTAACCCTCTATATCTATACATGATTTTTAGGATTTCTTAAAAGCATAGACACCATGATGCTTCCGGGTCATCTGAACCATATATGATGGAAGCATACATGAACCATAGTTGGAATCAGGGGATTATGACTTATGAGAATAACCTAAGTTTTCTGGTGATCTTTCATATTTTTAGCACAATCTAGCTTCTGAGACATTTGACCTTTTTTCTGAAGCAATTAGTTGTTACCTAAGGTGCTGCTGAATAATGGAAACTATGAAATAGCTAGCGTGAAGCATCTAAATGGTGCATGGAAATGCATGTTACATGGAAACGGATGATGCCCATAATGCTAATATGAGATTTATTCAAGTATGGTGGCTGGAATGTCTGAAGTTTTTAAGTCAAGAAGAAGAAGATTCCGGGATGAATTAGTAGCTCTCTAAAGAACCATTTCAGCCATTACTGCACTTTTCATTATGTATGCTATGATTATGCATCTTCTATTATCAAAATGATGTTCTGAAGGAGACAGGTTTCTGCATATCTACAACATACACATGGAGATACATGCAATGGAAAATCCAATTGTGTTGCATTTCATTCTCCAGATCTCTGAGGCTCCCTTTCCCATACCTGCTCAAATGATGCAAATCCGAAATGATCCACCTGTACAAAAGTCAACACACTACAAGGATTTCCACAAAGAGGAGACGAGAGCAGTTATGATAACATGGTGTTTTGGTGGCAAGCAAGTAGCTATTACCAGATCATGGGACGACTGGAAGACCATGTACCGGAATCTCTGCTATGGTGTCTATGTTTGAAGTTTCATTCTTTAGTTTGAGCAGTTTTCTTTAATCTAAATTGCTGTAACCTTCATTTCTTATCCTTTCAGACAACCCTTGCACTTTTTGGGTAAAGACTTCATTATCATGATGATGCTCCCTTGTGGTGTTTACCACTTCCACTTCATAGTTGATGAGCTAAGGAGATATGCTCTGGACTTACCGTGTGAATTCGATGAGTCCAGGAATGCTTATAACATTTTGGATATGAAGGTATTTTCAAGCTATGGAATCTAATGATGCTGTACTTCATCCACTACATGAATACCAACATTAAAATGAGAATCTTTTGATGTGCTGTAGCAGGAGTTTGTTCCAGAAGCCCCCGAAAACCTCTCAGAGTTCGAACCTCCTCCTTCCCCGATATCAAGCTACGACAATCAACCACTAAACAATGGAGATCTCAGCAAGTTTCCACCTGAACTGCCTCCACAGTTACAGATAAAGATATTAGACGAACAATCATTTGTTAGTAGGAAACCAAGGTCCTCACAATGGCCTTCACGTACATTGCTGAATCATCTTTACAAGCTAGTTGGTGATGGTAATACTATACAAATCTGTGCACCGGTAAATGAGACCTTTAATATCTGTCATGGTTTCACTCCTGCTTATCTCTGTTTGATATTGTTGACATAAGGAAAAGGAAAAGATTTAGCCTAGGAAAAAGTTGTGTTCTTTTCCATTCGAATTAAACAGGTTTGAAGTTCGAATCTCAACGAGTAACAACCATATGTAAGCCAAGCCAGGTCTCTAAACCTGATAACAAAACCTTTATTACTCAGAAAAGATCTGGTTTTGCAGCTCTTAAGCTTGACAAATTTATAACATGGATACTCAGAAGAAGATTGTGCTAACATGAACAAATGCTTACATTAGAAAGCCGATAAGACCGAATTAAAGATGCATTTCGACATCGAAGATGATCATCGAACAGGTACCTTAATCCATCCATTAGCAAAAGCAATGGCTAAGATTACAAAAGGTGTTGACATTCCAAATATGATAATGTAAGGAAGAGGGGTCATCATGGGGTTCTCTCCTTCCCTTTCTCCTGCAGTTTGCCAATACCTGCACTCATTTTCCAACCCCCTCTGTTACTCAATCACATGGAACTTGAATTACCAAATTATGTAAAACCAGTTCAGAAAATGGGTGAAGAATATTTGAATACTACTAGTACTCACTGCTGTGGTTCTTCTTCTCTTGTTATAAATTTCTTCTTTCCTTTAGGCTTGAGTTCTCCTTCTCCTTCCCCTTCCCCTAACAAATCAAACCCAAACTCTAAAATCTTTGGATCATATCAAAAAGAAAATTGACTGGAAACTATAAATCACCTGAGTTTGCATGAATTTTGAACCGATGGAGCCTGGTGGCATGGGAAGTGAGAGCACAAGGGAAAGCTGATGCAGATGATGAAGGCTTGTGTAAGAGAGGAATCTGAGTGGTAAGGGAAGAAGAGACTGCAACTTTGGCTGCCATTTTCGGTATCTGCATGGCCATTGCTTGAGTTTCACATATATATGTCAATGGTTTTGAATATGGATGTGGTGGCACTGGCAGCTGATATCTGGAAGTGCTAAGCTCAGATACTAACCTTATCTTTGCCAACCCCATAACTCGTGCAAACGTGGCACGATGTTATATAAAATTTCGAATAAATTTCCGTCCTAAACTTAAATTATAAAAAATTATACTTAAAAATATCAAAATAATAGCCTAATATGTTTGTCAAAGTAAGGTAAAATGGTTGAGATACATTTATTAGTTTAGTGATTAAAGATACTCATTTTATTTTATTTTATATGAATTTGAATCCGGATATAAAAAATATAATTTTTTATTTAATAAAAAAATTAAAAATATAATTTATTTAAAAAAAAATAAAATGATTATTTAGCTAAGTTGGCATATGGAGTCTAAGCCATCTTACCCATAGGGGTGTGCATTCGGTTCGGTTAATTCGGTTAACCGATCGAATCGAAATTATTTCGGTTAATTCAATCGGTTAATTTTTGATAAATTCAGTTAACGATTAATTTTTTGATAATTCGGTTATCAGTTAATTCGGTTCGAAATCGATTAATTAATCGAATTAACCAAAATTTTATATATTAAATTTTATATATATTATATATTTATTTTTAGTCATTTAACTTTTAAAATATTATAAAATGTTCATTAAATTTTTTATATTATAAAATGGTCACTAAATTGTGTATTAAATTAGTATAAAATAAAAGTTTAGTGACTAAAAAATTATTTTAGTTTAATTTAGTGACCTATTATGTAATTTAACTTAAATTTATAATAAATTTCGGTTAATTTAGTTAATTCGGCTAATAACCGAAATAATTTCGATTTGGTTAATTCGGTTAAAAAAATTTAGTTAGGTTAACGGTTAAGATTTTAAAAATTTCGATTAATTCGGTTTTGGTTAATTCGATTCGGTCACCAATCGAATTAACCGAATGATCACCCCTACCTGCCCATTCATTAATTTCTCACAAAATTTTATTAAAAAAGGTTTTAAGGCAATTTTTAGAATTAATAAAGTATTCTTTTTATTGTTTATTAGATAGTAAAAAACACTTCATTATTTAAGGGTAAATATTATGTTTCAACTTAATTTGTATCTCAAACTATGATGATTTTAAATTAAATATGAAACTAATTTAAACAAATATTAACATAGTGAATTATATGGTTGAAAATCATCTGTTCCTTTATTGTTTTTTTATTGTATTTTTATTTTAAAATAATGGGTTTGAGATTTAGAGTTTATGGTTTAAGATTGAGAATTATAAATAGGGTTTAAAAAATTAGGCGCATGATGTATTTTTTATAATTAGGGTATAGAGTTTAAAATTCATAAATTAAGATTAAAATTTAAAGTTTAATTTTAAATATTTTTAAGGTGAGACATAGAAAAAGATATAATTAAAATTAAAATTTAATTTTAAATATTTTTTAGGGTGAGACATAAAAAAGATATAATTAATAATAAATAATTTTTGTTCGAACCGTTTCGCTTCCCACAAAATATTATGTAGCTACCAAAAACATACAAACTACCTAACTTAATCAAAATAATTGAATGTTTCAAATGATTAGACTTGAAGCTAAATCAATTAGGTTGGTGATCAATTGGTTTTCTAGAAAGACTTCAACCAACATTTTAAAAAATAGAAATTTACTTTTATTAGTTAAATAAAGTTTTAATTTTTTTAATCATAAGAAAATGTTTTGCAGCACAAATTTCGACTTCTCTGGATAATTTTAATTTATAAATTTAAAAAATAAAAAATTTAGAACAAATAAACTCAACAATCTTAATTAAAAAAATATAATTTTTAGGATAAATTACTCCAGTGACCACCCAACTAATTGGGGATACCTATTTTGACCACCCAACTAACGAACTCGTCAATCAGGTCACCTAACTTTAAACCCTACCTGATTGACGAGTTCATTAGTTGGGTGGTCAAAATAGGTATCCCCAATTAATTGGGTGGTCACTGGGTAGTTTACCCTAATTTTTATTTCAAAAGACTAATGTTCAAACAATTTTATTTGTAAGGTGTATAAATCGGTTATTAATTTTTATAATACACATAATATACCGTCGTGTAATATTTTTATAAATTTTAAAAATAAAGACATCACTTGTGAGTGACGTTTTTTTTTAAATTATAATTTAAGGTAATGTTTTATCACCCGTAACTCTTAACTTAAATTTAAAATAATTTTTAAAAATATTATTTTTTTAAAATAATTTTTTTAAACACCTTATGTACTAACGGAACCCTAAATTGAAGTACAAAATTTAAACTCTAACATAGAAGGGACCAAAAGCATCACTTGACCATAAAACCTCAAATTGAGCTTCTTTCAATGACTGCCCTTCCTAACCAAGTCAATTTATCTCTTCTACAGATATTTAATCTTCTATTGTTTTATATTTATAGATCTCTTCACTTCCCTCATATCCATATTTTGGATCTCCATTTTTCATGGTTTTTGTCGTTTCTTTTTAACCACTACAACCATTGATTCCAGTAGCGGCAAGGGAGAGCTCAACGTTAAAGAATTGTTCTTTGAGGTTTTTGAAGCTTGCCCTTTTACAGTTTTACTTGTTTCAGCTTCTTCTAAAATGGGTTGCTCTTACTCTTTGATGGTTGATTGTCTATGAATGCGAATTTTTACTTTTATTTTCCCATTTCTGATACTTGTCTCTAAAAGAGCAAACTTTGACTTGTAAGTTGGTTGATGTTGGCCGTGCTTTGTTCTATGGCTAATTACAAGAATCCCCGTCTCAAAAATGCAGCTTTCAAACGTTTCCTGTATGTAGCTTTAGTTACTTTATCAGTTGTTTCAGTTTTGATAGTTTCTCTTAGGACCAACACAATGCCTGGTTTAAGTGAAAATGCAGTGATTCAGAGTGTTATGGAAAAACTCAACCTTCCTAAACAGAATGAATTTTCAATTCAATTGGAGGAAAGAAACCGGTTGCCCCCTAGGAATATAGATCTATATCCAAAGTTAGCCAAAGATCATATAACCATTGTTCTATATGTTCATAATCGGCCTCAATATCTTCAAGTAGTTGTTAAGAGTTTGTCTAATGTTGTGGGGATAAGTGAAACTTTATTAATAGTGAGTCATGATGGATACTTTGATGAAATGAATAAGATTGTGGAAGGGATCGAATTTTGCCAAGTGAAGCAGATCTTTGCTCCTTATTCTCCCCATGTATTTACCGGGAGTTTTCCTGGTGTATCACCGAATGACTGCGAAGAAAAAGATGATGCAGGGAAAAAACATTGTATTGGGAACCCAGATCAGTATGGAAACCACCGGTCTCCGAAGATAGTTTCGTTGAAGCATCACTGGTGGTGGATGATGAACACCGTGTGGGATGGATTGAAGGAGACCAGAGGGAGTGATGGACATATTCTTTTCATAGAGGAGGACCACTTTATTTTCCCCAATGCATATCGTAACTTGCAGCTTCTTGTATCATTGAAGCCTGGCAAATGTGCTGATTGCTATGCTGCTAATCTGGCACCTTGTGATGTGAATTTAAGAGGAGAAGGATGGGATAGTTTGATTGCAGAGAGAATGGGAAATGTGGGTTATGCCTTCAACCGGACTGTTTGGAGAAAAATCCATAGGAAAGCTAAAGAGTTTTGCTTCTTTGATGATTACAATTGGGACATAACAATGTGGGCAACTGTTTATCCTTCATTCGGCAGTCCGGTGTACACCTTACGAGGTCCAAGGACTAGTGCAGTTCACTTTGGGAAGTGTGGTTTGCATCAGGGCCAGGGGAAGAGTAATGATTGCATTGATAATGGATCAGTGAACATTCAAGTAGAAGACATTGATAAGGTTGCAAATATCAGATCTGAATGGAATGTAGAAGTATATGAGAACCAACAGGGGTACAAAGCTGGGTTTAAAGGTTGGGGCGGCTGGGGGGATAATAGAGATCATCAATTGTGCTTGAATTTTGCTCAAATGTACCATTAGTATAACACTCATTCAACTGTCACGAATTGAGACTTCAGCATCCCACTTTTCGGACTGTTGTAACAGGTGAGACCTGGATTATTTTTTCTTACAATAGTTCGGGGAAATACATGTATAAGAAGCTGTTATAACCTTGTACAATTGACAACATTTTTTTATTGTTACCCCTAATTTTTGCTGCTAAGAAACCATACTTTTATGCTGGGAGTTTGTAGATATCTGGTTACTTTGAGCAATAATTTATGTTGACAGTAATGGATCCCTTTTGAGCTTAAGCTTGCTTTGTAAGTTGCCATGCAGAATTTTCTTTCATGTTAATAAAAGGAAATAAGTGCCTGCTTTCATGCATGCTCAAAGAAAAAAATGCCTTATGATGCAGTCATACAGACCTGTAGAAACCAAATACTTAATCAAACATAATGATGTTTAACATATGTTTTCCATTAGCCGGTGATCTTACTCAATATTAGTTGGTCGACCTGTGAAACTTGAGTGTATGTTCAACTTGAGTATATGTTTTCCATGTAGATATGATATAGAATGATAAAATGAGGTAAGTGGAATTGATTCAATCTAATGTGGTAAATGGAATTGACTGGAAAAATTACTCGCTTCAAAGAACTTCAGATGATATCATAAAGAGGACATTCTGAAAATTTACGGCTTTTGTCAACCCCCAAAACCTAGATAATGTTGATGATTGCCTCTATTTTAATGTTCAAGCTGTTTTAGTTTCTGTGCCATGCACCTTTTTTGCATCTCCTCTGAAATAGGCTATTATTGTTGAGTGGAGGAAAAAGATATGATTTGCTAGAATGAATAATGATTATCCACTTGCTATGGACTATTTAGTTAGGAGATGAAATGGTTGGAGACTGAGAATATTGTATTTGATGAGAGGATTGAAGAAAACCTGTTACAATATGTTTGTTTCATTCATTCATGTTCCAACATTATAAGGAACTAATGAGACAGATGTGTAAGTTGAATTTGCAGCTAACGGAAAGAGGAGGGTTGAAAGTATACATCAAGTTCTAAACTATGCTCTTTCACCATCTAAAAGGATTAATAGAAATTGTTATGGTACATGGTAATTTCAACTTCCTATTCTAAGCTTGGTTTTATATCAAATTTCATTGAACTGAAATTTTGCTGGGGGAAATGTGGCCATGAGCTGTTTGCTTGAAAGTTTCTCTAAAACTGATCAACTGGAAGGGGTTTCACTTTCAAAGGTTGGGTAAAAATGGAAGACAAGAACAGTGTCTTTACTCTTTCCGCGTATCTGCACCTTGTGTTTTCATTTTCTACAAGGCATACATGCTCCACAGCTCCAGTATGAACAATGAGTTGTTTCATCATGTCTGAGCTCGTGATCTGTCATGTGTGTTCTATGGCTGTGCTCATGTATTCGTGTGACATTTTCTATTCTCGATACTTGTTGATATCTATTTGTGTATTCTATGAACATTCTGTTCAAGGTCCAGTATGCACAGCAAAACTCTCAACAAAGTTGTTTTGCTGCAAGTTATTTTATCGAAAGTTGCTTCACTGGAACTACACACACATTAAGTTCTCATTCAATTAACAACTCCACAAAATAGTACCTTAATTGAAAAGCAGTGGAAATGACTTGGAAGTATAGCAATATTTTTGGGTTAATTTCACTATATTATGATATTTCAAAGAACCAGGTTTGGTGTTGTTGGGTGACTGTACTCTGTTTTGCAAATCATATATATTTGAAAATAATGTCAAAGACCCACTGCCATGGTCTTCTAATTGATTGATATTTTGTTTTCCTTACTGTTCCAGAAAGGTTATTGTGTATTCACCTCCAATGGTGCATGAGAGAGTTGGTGCAGCAACAACAACATTTCATGCCAAAGTGTTTCATGTATCGAAGCTCTAAAGTATGTGCATCCGACACATATTCAGACACAAGTATAGGAGGAGTATGATCCTTTCGAATATGCCGGTGCCAGAGACATACGTTTATCCGATGTGCACTTCGGCTCAGGGTAACATAAGTCAAGATTGGACTTGTCTGAAGTGAGTAGACAATGGATCATTTGATTTCACTCCGTCTACATTTAGTAACCATAGATGACCAAATCTAGCAGTGGGGTCTTAAGATTGGAGCAGATCAAGCACGGCAATGCTCCTGTCTGCCACTCTCATTGGAATTGTTGGAGTTCAAGGGAACCTAAGTCAACCAAGAGTCGGTATTGGTTTCATTGTTCATTTGTTTTTATAATTATTGTGTCTGCATGTGCAAAATAAAGAAAAAAGGTTGCCTTTTTGTTTCTTGACAAACCCTGCATCTCCCAATGGGACCCTTGGAAACCACATATAGGTATCAAGGAGAGAAGAAGCTGTTTGTGAGATAGGGGAAACAGTTGGTTTTAGTTTCTTTTCTTTTAGTTCCATTTTCAGATACAACAATGCAGGGCAGCTGTGAAATAAAGCATTGATCCTCTATGGGATATGAGGATCTTCAAGTTTGGTAGAGCAGGTTGTCCCTTTATGCCTTCAAATAATTTCTCAAGGTATTTTGAATCTTGTAATCTACTTGGACCTTGTCCTTATTTGTGGAATATTCTCTTGGAAAGTGATTAGATCGTTTTGAAATCAAATTATTGTCGTTTTCTTTTTCCCAGATTAGAACAGAAAGAACTCAAACTCATGGGAGTGATTGCTGACAAAACTTTGGTCATTGGTTTATAGTTTATAACTTTGTATTCTCCTCTTTTGGATGACTGGAAGTCAATGGAGCAATTGCTTGGTAGCTTCCATTGATTTTATAGTTGACCGGTAAAAACGAAACTCAGACCCCAATACACGCGTAAGTAGGATCATAGACGAGTACAATTTTACGGATTCTACATCTGCTTTAATTGAGGTGGATATATGTACGCGTTTATTGGGAAATGGACGAGTGTGATCGTAAAAAGTTAAAACCATTGTGAGTATTAGATAGGTGATGAATTTAAACCCGACCCATTTACCAAGCTAAGTTTAATTAATTAGCTTGACTAGGAACAAGTACTTAGAAACCAAACTGGTCATCAAAACTGCAACAGCTTAATTATATCTTCAAATAGCAAAGTTCAATTATTATTTGTAACAGCAAACACTTCAGAACATGAACTAATTTACAGAAGCCACATTTCTGAGGGGGAAAAAAAAACAGGGGAACTGAATTACTGTCCAAGTTAGGTGTTTTCAAGAAGAAGAAAGATGAACAAGTTACAGACATCTATAACTATAACCAGAACACATGCCTATGTCTTTATGTTGTGTCAAGTTTCTACTTTTGAACCATATTCAGTTTCCAGCTTCAAATTGAATCCCTTCTTTCATTCTCCTGATGAAATCTTCACATTTCTGGTTCAACTCTTCATTACTCATCAACCCAAGCTCTTCATCTTCCTCGACCGAAACAAGCTCATTCGATCTTTCTTCTTCGTCTTCATCTTCTACAACCAAGGACAGATCCTTTCTATGATCAACTTCTGCCTTCAAAATGGACCCTTTTAGCTCTAATGATTCAACCTCTACTTCTCTTTCACCACCTCCCTTGTTGTTCCTCGGAGCCTTGTCGGGTTTAATATCGGACTCCACCCCGAAACAACCGATCAAACCGGAGCTAGTGGCAATGAAAACAAGAAGTCCATTGCAAAGCAGAAACATGTAGTTCTTGCCGACACTGAAACTAAAGAGCTGTAAACTGTATGCCAGAGTTTGGAAGTCAAATAACAAAGGGTATGATAATATGGCAGAAAGAAGTGAAAATGGGAGCAGAATTCTGGTGACAAGCTTCAGGCTGATGGGTTGAATTCTCTGGGTTTTGTTTATGATCTCCATTGTAGCTTCTTCTTAATTCAGCTAAAGGGAGATGAGGCAACAGCTTTATATAAAAAAAGAAGGAAAATTTAAAAAATAAATTAATAAGAAAATAGTATGGGAACCTAATTCCTGGAAATTACTGAGTTCTCAATGAAATTATGTCTGGCTGGTCGGATGGTTAGACAACTACTTCTTTCAGCTATTGTCTTTATTTGTATAGTTTTGTATTCAATCAAGCCTATGATTACTAACAAGAAAAAAACATATACAAAAAATATGTCTTTAAAATTTTAATCGTTAACCGAATCGAATTTTCTTTAACCGAATTAACCGAATCAAAATTATTTCAGTTAATTAACTGAATTAACCAAAATTTATTATAAATTTTAATTAAATTACATAATAGATCATTAAATTACATTAAAATAATTTTTTAGTCACTGAACTTTTATTTTATACTAATTTAATACAAAATTTAGTTATTATTTTATAATATAAAAACAATGAACATTATATAATTTTTTAAAAGTTAAATGACTAAAAGTAAATATATATAATTTTGGTTAACTAACCGGTAATCAAATTATAAAAAAAATAACCTCTAACCGAATTTATAAAAAATTAACCGATTAAATTAACAGAAATAATTTTGGATTTACTTAATTCGGTTAAAACCGAATATTATACTCCCCTAATTTTGCTTAGACAAAGTTTTATGAAATTATATAAAGTATATTTTTTTATGAAAAGAAATTATATAAAATATATTTATCTTACAAAATAATATTTTAACAAAAAAAAACTTTTAACTACCATTGTTTTGTTTTCCACGTTGCATTTATAATGATACAGTAAAAAATAAGCAAAGTTTTTAATACTGATATTGATGGCTATAAATAGATTCTATAGGCTATTGACTTTTTCTATAAGATTAAAATTTTATATTATTTAATAATAATCAATTTTTTAAATATTTACGAACGAGTTTAATGATTAACTTATCGCGTTCTATTAACATAGATATTTTTAATTAGTATTGTTTTAATTTAAGTGCAAATTACAGGTAAAGGACCTATTTGAACACAAATTAAACTCCAAAGTTTAAAATACTAATTAATCCATACTTGGTATTTAATGTGAAAATTAATGATGTTGAGTTGCATACAAGTTATGATCAAAGATTGTATTAATGACATAAAGAGTAGTAGTTTTTTGTTAATAGAGTTCATTTAATTGCCATTTTTATAGTTAAAAGGACATTTTCTATGGAAGATAGGTCTTTAAATTGGGTGGAAATTATTTTTTTTCATGCCTCTTTACGTGATTCTATTTTAAATTAAACGTTTAGGGTTTAAGGTTAAGGATTACTGTGAAGATTTAGAGAATTAGTGGTAGGGTGTATTTTTTAGAGTGTAGGGTTATGCTTTAAGATATAAAAAATAAGTGTTATGGTTTAAAATTCAATTCTTAGAAAATTTTCAAAGGAGGCATGAAAGGATGCACCATAAAGAGGTAGATGATTTTTATCCTTTTAAATTGGGTAAAAATCTTTTACCTCTTTATCATGCCTCCTGTTGAAAATTTTTAAAAAATTAAATTTTAAACCTTAATCCTTATTTTTTTATCCTAAACCCTACACCCTAAAAAACATATCCTATCCCTAATTCCCTAAACCCTAACCACAAACCCTAACCTTAAACTCTAAACCCTAAATCCTAACCCTCTAATTTGAAGTAGGGACATAGATAGAGGTATGGGAAAGAGGTAGACGATTTTCACCCTTTAAATTTGGCATGGTTGGAGTAGGTCACTATTTTTTTATTGTTCTTCTAGTATTTAGCAGAGGTGGGCAAGACTGAGTATCCAGTCAATTTGAATGATATTGGTCCCGGTCCCGGTAACCAACGGTTCCTAAAAATTGGAACCAATCTCGGTCCCGGTTATACCGGATCTTAAATTTTAAGAACCGATCTCGTTACTGGTGGGTATCGGTTCTAATACTGGGTACCCGGTCAACTAATTTATTCTTAAAAAAATTGAGTAATTTGAGAAAAAAAAATTTAACCACCAATAATAATATTAAATAATAAAATTAGAATATTGTAGACTTAAAATTAAAGTTTTAAAACTAGTCATACTCATAATATTCATACATAAAGAGAGTTTAATAAGAAAAATAAACAAAAGAAAACCTATACCCGAAATTTGGTATTGGTCCCGGTACTATTGGGTACCGGGTCCAAAAAATCAAGATTCAATCCCGGTTATGACTGAGACCTAAAATTTGGATCCAGTCCCGGTCCCACCGGAACCAATACCAGATAAAAATCCACTGGCTCCTACCGGGACCGGGTAATCAGGTATTTTGCTCACCCCTAGTATTTAGGGCTTCGTACTGATTAATCCGGACTGACTCACATCACACACCTGGTTTTAATAGATGAGTCTTCCAACTACAATTTCCTGATTAATCCGGACTGAACTAAAAATAACCTTTGTCGTTAGAGTAGGTCTCTATTAATATATGTAATATAAAATTATTGATAAAATACGTAAAAGGACTACAAATTTTGTTCGTATTAAGAATAGGAGTTGCATAAATGATTTTTTAAATGCTATCGAGAAAAATATAATTTATTTGTTTTTTTTTATTTCTTTATATGTTTCATTAATGATTTAATATTATTTGTATTATTAATAAAATAAAAATAATTAATAAAATAGTAAAAAATATTAATATATAATATAAAATTATTGATAAAATACCTAAAAGGACTACATATTTTTTCGTATCAAAAATAAGACGTACATAAATGAATTTTCTTTTTGTTTCTAATCATAATAATGATGAAATTGAAGGCAAACGTTCACACCTCACGGCTTATGCGGATCGGTGCCTGCGCCACTAAAAAAAATAAAGGGTAAATTACTGAGTTAGTCACTTTCGTTTACCCTCAGTATATTTTTAGTCACTGATTTTAAAAAACGATCAGTAAGATCACTATCGTTTTCGGAGTGTAAAGTTTTAGTCATTCTAACGTTAAATGCTGTTAAATATTGATAAAAAGATGATCTGGTACAATAAAAGAAAATAATAAATTACTTAAATAGTCCTTAAACTATTATTATATTTTTTATCTTTAATTTAACCCTAAAATTTTTAAAATTTTATATTTTTACCATCTTTCTAAAAAAAATCTAACCATTATTCTAAATCCCGAAATCTCATTAGATAAAGAGTTAATTAAAGTTAATACTTTTGAATTGCACCATGTTCCTTCGGTTCCAGAATCAGAAACCTTTTTTCAGATTATGTATACAGACATATTATATTGTTTATATTTACACTTAGTAAGAATCGTCAATTCAGCGGCTGTGGTACTTCGGTGCTCATAGAATTAGAGTAAGGGTTCGTGCAACTCCCTCTGTTTCGATTAACAAAAAATTGTTTTCAACTAATTTGTTGGTCTGAACAGTGGAAAAATAATAAATCTTGTCAATGTGGATACCTACAGATTTTATTTACAACAACACACGGATCATGAATTATCGGACAAGATTTTGTTTTAATGTTATTTGGGCAAGGATTTTAAGGTTTGGATAAGGGTTAGAGTTAGGTTTTTTTTTTTGAGAAAATAGTAAAAATATAAAGTTTTAAATTTTTTAGGGTCAAATTAAAGATAAAATAAAAGTATAATAATAGTTTAAGGACTATTTAAGTAATTTATCATTTTTTGTTGTATTAGATCATCTTTTCGTCAATATTTAACAACACTTAACGTTGGAGTGACAGAAACTTTACACCCCAAAAACGATAATTACCTTACTGGTCGTTTTTCAAAATCGATGACTAAAAGTGTACTGAGGGTAAACGAAAATGACTAACGCAGTAGTTTACCCAAAAATAAAAAAAAGGTAAATTATATATAGGGGTGAGCAAAACTCGTCGAAAAAATCGAATAACTCGACTCGATTCGAGGAGAAAATATATGATTCATTTTAATTTGACTCGAAATTTTATAGACTCGACTTAAAAAAATTCAAATAAAGTAAAATGAAAACTCGAATAACTCAAAATTTTTAGTAATTAAAGAATTTATTTTTAAGTTTGAGACAAATCTCTTTACTTTTTATGATATATATATATACGTTGATATATAAAAATATAAAGAAATATTACTATATGATTATAAAAAATTTTAGTAATTAAAAAAATATTACTATAACATGATAAATAATTATAATTAAATATTTATAAAAATTTGAAAACTCGATTCAATTGGACTTGACTCGAATTTCTTAAACTTGACTCGAATCAAAAAAATTCAAATAAAGTTGGATTTTTAAAATGTGACTCATCAACTCGAATATTTCAAAATTTTTTAAATCGGTTCGATCGAATACTCACCCTAATTATACATGAGAGGAGCAAATTATTTGAGAATATTTATTTACTTTTTATATTAAGTATCAAGAGTCAAGGGGTGTATATAAAGCGAGACGATAGCAAGTTGGATAGTGTTCGACTCGTGTTTATTAAAAAATTTATTGTTTGATTCGACTCGTTGCTTGTTAAACTCGTTAAATTTGTGTTCTACTCGTGTTTGTTAAAATAATTCGACTCATTACTCGTTAAACTTGTTAAAAAATTTACCTTATTTTAACTAAAAGTAAAACTTAATAATATTATATGAAACTTAATATTAACGTAAATTTATAAATTTAGCTAAAAATATTTTAAAATAATGTATAAAACACTTTTAAAGATCAAATTTCAAACTAATAATATATAGAGATACAAATTAACATGTTAAAATTAAATAATAATTTAAAAATTAATAATTATTATTTAGATTTATTTTTAAATAAAATAATTTTAAAACAATTACTAAAAAAATATTTTAAAAAATTAACAAGTTGTTCGCGAACTAATTGAGTCGAGTTAGACTTTACTCGATTCAACTCGTTAACGTCGAACTTAGTCAACTTAAATCGAGCGTTTATCGAATTTTGACTGAATCGAGTTCAAATAACTCACAAGTTGCTCAACTCGTTAAATTGAGTTGAGTAAACTCGAATTGAGCGTTTATCAAAATTTGACTGAGTCGAGTTCAAACAACTCACGAGTTGCTTAACTCGTTAAGCGCTCCTAATTGGGACACATAAATTATTTTAGTTTTTAATTTATTTTATTTAATATTTAATACTAAATATTAAGTAAAGTAAATTAAAAAATAAAATAAATCCATTCAATCGAGTGGTAAATAAACAGAACAAAATATATAAATTTTTACATTTCAACTATTTATCATATTATTTATCTGTTAATTTTTTAACGATAATTGCTAAATTAGATAAATTTAATGGTTTGATTGATAAGTTATCTTGTTAGATAATCAAAATAAACATCCTCAAATAATTTAGTGACCACCTATATATATATAAGGGTGATAATGAGCCGAGCTCGGTGAGTTCGAAATTTTAGGCTCGGCTCGAAAATAATATTATTGGGCGCAGATCGATTAGGGCCCGAAGCTCGTCGGGCTAGGCTAGGCTCGACTCAAAATGAAAAAAGAAAGTGCCTAATTTATTTTAGTAGAATTCTCATATTTTATTTTATTAATTTTCTTTTGCTAAAGAGATTACTTTTAGTGTATACGTAGCATATACATAATATAATTATTCTGAACCTGTTCACGAGCTTTTTGAGTCGAGCTTGAATCGACTCGGCTCATTAAGGTCTCAAACCGAACTCGAGCCTGAGTCGAGTTCACTCGAGATAAAATTTGACCGAACCGAACCCAAGTAACTCGCGAGTCGATCGGTCTCATTGTCACCCCTGCTTATACCGTTTACCCTTTACAAAACTAGTTGAAAATATTAAATTACTTTTACCATGGTTTTTTAATATGTATGGCCATCAAAAATAAATTTTTCGGTTGTCGATCGCTATAAAGATATGAAATCTATATAATTTCAAATGTTTTTATTTTTATATAAAAATTAAATTTTAAAACAAATCAATATACATTTTTACGGGTGGGAAAAAAACCCGGAAACTCGATTATCCGGTTTTGGTTTCATATTTGCTTAGATTCGATAAATTTTTATTCAGTATTGGTTACGATGGGACTGAGACTAGATATAAAATTTAGGTCTCGATCATAACCGAGACTAGAACTGAATCTTAATTTTCTGGACCTAATATCTGATGGGTAACCAATAGGATCGTGACCAATACCAAGTATCCAATACTAATTTTCTTGCTCGTAACCGATGACGTCTATCAAACTTTTTCTTTATATATGAATATTATGAGTATAACTCGTTTTAAAACTTTAATTTTCAAGCCTACAATATCCTAATTTTATTATTTAATAATATTATTGGTGGTTATTTTTTTTCTTCTATTATTCATATTTTCTTAATAATAAATCAATTGACCAGATACTCGGTATTGGTACCGATTTTCATTAATAACTAGATTGGATCTTAAAATTTAGGATCCGATATAACTGAGACCGGGACTGATTCTAATTTTTAAGAATCGATAATTATCGAGACCAATTCTAATTAAATTAACCGGATACAGATACTCAATCTTACTCACCCCTATATATTTTTATGTAAATACATTTCTATTTGAACATATGTCTATATACAATAATGTAAAAAAATATATATTTTAAGGAACACCAATAAAATTATAACATGGTACCATAAGTCAACCATGGTTAGAGGAAAATTTTGGTGATAAAGTTCGAGAAAATAAATTTAATTTTTAAAAGTTTTAAAGTTTTAACTAAAATTATTAATATTTTTAAGATATTTAATGAAATTTTATAAAAATTATAAGATGAATTAATTAAAAATAAAAATTTAAAATTTAACATTATTTTTTAAAAAAATAAGGATGACTAATTACAATTTTTAAAGGTCAAAATAAAAATTTCCAGACCTTGTGGGCTATGGCCCACAAGCTTTGCCATTGACCATGGTGCTTGGCAGTGTCCTTTGAACCTTTGTTACCGTATGAGTTCAATCAATGGCAGAGATAACAATATATAATCTAATATTAAATGTAAAAAAATTAATACATATTATTCTAAAAATAATATTATAATGTTAATATTTTAATTGAGGTGTACATAATTAATCGTAATTATTAATAGATATAATTGTTATATTTTATAGGTTAATTAATCGAATCGTTAAAAATTAAACGATTTTGGTTAATTAAACCGTTGAAAATAATAATTAATGATTACAGTTATATTTATGAATTTTGATAATGGTTAACCTAGATTAACTATTATTAAATTATGTATATTTGAAATACAAAATAATTAAAAGAAATCAACTCATAGATACAAATACACATGTCTTTTTTAATATTTATCAAAAATATAATTACATTATTCTTCAAAAATATAATCAAACCATCGATTAATTATATCTTAACAAAATTCAATAATCACTGTAATGGTTAACTGATTATTTAGATTAAATAGTATGATTAATCTACCATGAACATCCTAATTTTAATTTTATTTTATATAAAATATACATAATTTTATAAAATAAGGTATATTTTTAATTGAACTCCAACTTTGTTGACTTCACCAATTTAATTATTTAAGTTTTTTAACTCTTTAATTAATTTCTCTAATTGGTGTCCTTAAATTTTGGAAAATAAAATTACATAAATAAGTTAAGTTGAGTTTAGATAGTGTTAAGCTTGATTCGACTCATTAAAAATTCGAATAAAATTAAATATTTATTGGATTTTGACTTAATTAGATTTGAGTATTTCACGATCTGTTTTATCTCATTTATATTTATATGGTTACATCCATAAAATTAATAATAATTCGTGAGTGGATTTTTCAACAACACAACAACAATAATATCCAACAATATGCATTTTAATTCGCTTTAATTTAAAAAATAAATAAATTAATATATTATTTTTTTAAGTAGCTCACGAATATTTCGAGTATAATATTAAATAGCTCCGTTCAAGTATCTAATTTATATTTTTTAGTTTTGTACTTAACATTTTCTCAAGTCAAATTAGATCCTAAAGTTTAAATTATTCAAATCAGTTTTTTTTGTTACGATCATTTCAATCAAAACATGATATGTGGTCTATTTTTATTAATTTATATTTTTTAAAAATAAAAAAAATCTTTAACTTTATCTAAAAAACCAGAAAACGGTAAAAAAATTAACCCAAACCCTAAATTCATCTCCCTCGACCACCTATTCAATCATCATCTTTCATCATTGTCTTCATTGGGTCACACGCTTGAAAATTTTATCATATCGTCTACAAAACTAATGAATGATTTGTTGATTGTACAATTAGCAAACATCCAATAATAATAATAATAATAATAATAATAATAATAATAATAATAATAATAATAAATCAATTGGGTCTTATCGACAACTAGAGGGTGAGAGATGCCGAACGAAATGTACATGACGTTTGGATAATGAACAGTGAACCACTGACATGTCGGAATGTCAGATGGTGAGAAGATATGAGTAGAAAGTTTAATAGAAATAAATTAAAATTTTGATATTAAAAAAATTAAAAATAATTCAAAAAATAAAAAATAGAAAAGTAAACAGATCATGATCATGTTTTGATTGGATGACAAAAAAATTTAGCATCCATTAACGAAAAATTAATTCAAATAACGAAATAAAACGTTAAACTCAATTTAATTAAAAAAATAAAAAAATGTGGATATCATTAAAAACCTTTTTTTTCTAATCCTATCAAGAGAAGAAAAGAGTACCTACAAAAATTTATTAGAGTTAAAAAATGAAATTCCTTACAATGTTTTTTCGTTGAAAAAAAATGTATGCGATAGTCACTTATTTAACATCTAAGCCTTTAATAAAAAACATAGATAAGTTTGTTCATTGAATTTAGTACACTCATTTTTGTTAAAGCATCATTTGGTCGTACAAAAATAGATTAGGATGAGTCTATAAAGGGTGTTGAATATCGTTCAATATCATTAACATTGAATACTGTTGAATATTATTAAATTAATTAATAAAGATTAAAAATATTAATGACTCAACATATAATTAATTGTATGTTGAGTCTATCACTCTTTTATCAATTGCATACCGAGTTCTTGAGATTTTTAATTTTTAATAATTAATTTAATGGTGTTAAACGGTATTCGATGTCCATTGTAGAATTTTCCGATACAATAAAGAAATAACGAGACACCACCAACAAGAAGCACAATGCTACACAATTTACACACCCCAAACCAGATCCATACAGAATCATGAGAACGGAAAAAACTACACAGGCCACAGCATCCTTGGATCAACATGCCCTCTTCTCTCAGTTCATCAAACCCGTTAACAAAGTCACAGACCAAGAGGCAAAAAGAAACCAGATCAAAAGATTTAAAAGTATTTTTTAAGTAATGACTATTGAGCATATGGTATTGAACATATGAACAAGATTATGACACAGAATATTTCAAAACCTCTTATTTGGGTGATTGATAAAGATTGAGACCATAGATTATAGTGTTTGACACGGTATGGATTGTGTAAGAATCTGGCCAGCATGTCAAACCAAACTGTCGCGACCTCTTTTAAAAAACACGGTTTTTTTATGAAAAAATGTTCGACGATTGATTTTTAAAAATATGAATTTTATTAATCTCGAAAAACCCAAATTTTAGGAAAACATAATTTAATTAAAAAAAGGTTGACTTGGAGTCGCCACCGGCCACTTAGGTAGGCCAGACACCATAAAAAAATAAACCAAAGATTCGTTTTAAAAACATTGAGTTCGGGAGTCGGTTACGTGTAAGGACGACCCTTACAAACGCCCAAAAATTTGGTACCTTGAAAAACATTACGTGGCATTGACATTTTGAGGATAGATATTAATTTAATTTCCCATTGTTAAATGAACATTATTTGAATTTGGATATCCTTTTGATTTAGAAATTACATTACCTTTAAACTTGAGTTGAACGAGACGTCCTCTAGATAGGAAACCTCACCCAAATTTAAAAGAATGTAACTCCTGCCTCAAAAGGCTAAAGTAAAAATGCATGATTATTTTTTTTATCTTGTTTATTTTAAGTTCTAATCCTAGAAAATGCCCCATTACTTAAGTTTTTAAAACCTAAGTTACTAGCGTTTACTAGTTATTTACCTATCCATTTTTAAATTCTAAACCTAAGTTTTCATCAAAATTCTAAGTTTTTAATAACACGTAAATTCGATGCCAAGGTACACTCTCTAGGTCAGCATCATAGTGCGTCAAAACACCAACCTCTTTAGTGTATCCGAGACATAAGATTTACATGCTATGTTACTAAATTTTCTCCCTAATTAAATTAATTAATTAATTCAAGTGATTAATCCTAAAAAAGGCACTAAATTAATTAACCTAAGTTATTAGGTGATCCTCCTAAAATATGTCATGCAAAACATAAAATAAAGTGGACAAAAGATAAAGGAACTTCAATTTTTATTAAAATCATGGTACATCATATTACATCAAAAATTTCTCTTCACATGAGTACAAAGGGACTTGAATGAAAAAGATTACAAAGGATTCGAAGACAAACCTTGAACAAAAGACAAGACTTAATTAAGTGCGAAATTAATCCTTAAAGTTTTAGAAATTTTTAATTAAATTAATTAATTAAATTTTCTTGACTTCAAATTTCAATTAAATCTTAATTAAAGTCTAACTTAGTGAATTTTAGGTTCAAAGGTTTAATTAATGTTGGTTTAAACCTAATTAAGTTAATTTTTAAAAACTTATTTTAGAAATTTTAAATTAATTAAGAGTCTTAATTAAAATAATTTCTAAATTTTTAAGAATTTAATTTTCACTTAATTAAAGTTTATCTTGGTGAAATTAGGATTAATTAGACCTAAAGTTTCAAATCTTATCTTTTAGAAAATTAATTAAAATTAATTAATTAATTAAAATTATTTTCTAAATTTTTAAGAATTAAAGTAAGCCTAATTAAAGTCTAATTTTTAAGTGTTTTAAGGTTTAGGGCTAAACTAGACTTAACTTAGGTGAGTTAACTTTAAAGCTTATTTTCTAGAAATTAATTAAAATTAATTTAAAGTAATTAATTAAAATAATTTCCAAAAATATTAAGAACTAAATTACACCTAATTCAAGTCTAATTTTTAGGTTCAAAAGGGTTAAATTAATTAAACTTAACTAGGTTAAATTAATTTTAAATTTTTCTTAAAAACTAAATTAAATTCTAATTTAGAACCTAATTAATTTTTTTAAAATCTTTAAAATTAATTTTAAATCCTAATTAAAGTCTAAAACAACTAATTTCAAATCTAGGAGTCTAATCCATAAAAAAGCCAAAACTAATGAGGAAAAGAACTTACCGCCGGCGAACTTCTTTGCTTCCTCACTGATTGAAATCCTTCCCCTTACTCAAGCTTGTAGTTTTACTCCTCTGAATTCTGATCTCAACTCCCCTTCTCTTCGTTTTGTTCTCTGCCCCTTTAACCTTGAAATCCTCCTCCTTTTATAAGCTTCAAATTCAGAATTTTGATTGAAGTAAAAAACTCCAAACAAAATTCAAATCCCTAAAAACACTCCACCAAACAAAAAAATCCTCAACTCCATTATCTCTTATTTTTTTGAATTTTATTCTATTTTTATTCATTTTTTACTATTTTTGGTTTTCTGTTATTTATTATTTTTTTGATTTTTAATATTTTAATATTATATTATATTATTATTATTAATTAATATTTATTTATATATATTATTATTATATACAATTATTTTCGTGTTGACACAAACCTTAATTTCGCCTGGGTGCAGACCAAGCTGAAAGAAAAGCTTTGTTCTTAATCGACCAGCTTCTTCTTTTTCTAAGGGTGGATTCATGGAAGCTTGAGGGATGGAGTGGTGAGGATTGCTGATCTTGCCTCTTGGGATGGCGTTGAGTGTGATGACAGCACGGATATGGGGCTCTAAATTTAAGTGGAAACTTCCTTACAGCTTTTCACTTTTCACCAACCAGCTGTTGTCCCTCCATGGACCAATCTGAGAAAACTGGACCTTGGTTCTAAGTTCTAACAAGCTACAAGGGTCCCCCTTCCAATCCCACCCGCTTTCTTTTACCATTACTCTGTCTCAAACAACTTATTGACTGGAGAAATCTCATCCATGATCTGTAATCTGCCTTCTATAAGTGTACTTGACATATCTAATAACTTCAGTGGCAGGCTTCCTCCATGTTTGAGCAAGCTGAGCAAGTCACTTTCATGGCCCTATTCCTCCAATTGAGGGAGATTGACCTTAGCAAAATCAATTGACTGGATATGTCCAGAGATCACTACTTAACTGCAACATGCTAGAGCTTCTTAATTTGGGAGAACCAAATAGAGGATATGTTTCCTTCTTGGTTGGGAAGGCTTCAACAGGTGAAAGCTGTCATCCTAAGACAACAGATTTCATGGTGCAATTGGAAAACCAGAATCCAATGAATACTTTCCCAAGTTGTGATCTCCCATTCAATAGATTCGTAGGGAGTTTGCCATCCCATCATTTCCAAAGATGGGAGGCCATGAAAGATGTTGATCTTAGCAGGTTAAGGCACTTTGGAGTAGAGACCAGTTTTGAAGCACCAGGAACTTAGTTTCCTACAGTTTTCTCTGTTCAATCCTGCCACAATATCCATGATTCAAAACTGGGGCCTGGGAAATTAGCTAAATTACAAAACATAGAGCTGTCAATAACACTTAAAAACCAAAACAAATGTCATAAATCTCGGAAATTGGCCGGCTTAATTTTAAGCAAAATAATAAACTTTTTCTTGTATACCAAATATGTCATGTCCTTTCTCCCTGCTATTCAAGTTTATCAGCAACATGATGTTGGACAAAATTCTAGTGTTAAATCTGTTTGAAAATGTGGACTTGCAGACAAAATAATCCCATTGATCTTCAGAAATTTCCTCAAAACCCATTCCTTTCCACCTAGATTCTGGTCTAAATCAAAGAAATATTGCTTCTCATTTTCTTGAAGCCCAAACACTATATGTTATCACATTAGTACCCCAACCAACCAAGCATGATGAAGACTACTCATATGATTCATTATTTTTTTCCTTATTCACCTAAGCATCTTGTCTTTAAGCTTAATTTCCCAGCAAACTCATCAAATTTTGGTAGGAAAAATTAGCTTGAAACAAAGGGTGTCACATGTCTGAATTTCATCAAACAGTAAAACTTTGTCAGTATGTTCATATCAGTTTGTAAGTTGGATTAGAAGTTTCCAACCAAAACTCTTAAACCCTGGGGAAGAACAAAAACCCACCAAGAAAATGTACAAGCAGAACATGTTTGTAGCCAAAATCTTTGAAAAAAAATGAGGGTTTGAGATTCCATGATGGATCACTTGGAGCTAAGAGAGTAGTTAAGGGAATATGTCATGTTGTATAAGGCCATTTTTTGAGTTAGAACCCTAGCTGGATGTAACTTCATTGTTTGTTTTTTCCAGGTCCTCTTCTGTTTACCTTCCATTTTCCAACTCCTTGTTTGTTCTCTTCTGCATTGTTTCCCATTGTCTTAAACTTTCCTCCATGGATTCAATGCAATAAAATCCAAGCTAACTGATACTAATACTTAATATTTATGTCTGTTGACCTTGCTTATTACTTTGAACAACTGCATATTTGATGCCAGTAATGCAAAGGGGTGGCCCTTTCCTGCAGAAACTACAGAAAGAACCTGGTCATGTATATACCTTCAAACAGATAAATTTGGTTTGAGTTTTTTTTTTAACTCTTGTCCTAAATCTTGTAAATTGGCACAATTACCTAGATCCCTCACACAAGAAGCAAATGAACAAAAACTAAGAGTCCAAAAATATTAAACTTTAACCAGGTTTGTAACAATGAGTATCGAATATGAATACGTGTTCGATATAAATTTAACAAGTACTTCATGTACAACCAAGAATTATCCATCAAAGTCGAGTGAATGGTCAATTGAATGGTCCATGTTCTGTAATGAAAGTTGTACAATTTGCAGAAAGCAGATGGATGGATGACTTGAGAGAAAGGGTGAAAACTCTAATGTAGAGAAATGTTTGAACATTTAGCCAATGTTTTTTTCTCCTTTTAAGGACTCAAAAGTACAAAATGATACTAGTAGTCGTTAGGAGAGTGAGTGAAACTGTGAATTCTTTTAAAATTTTTCTAAAAAGTGTTTCTCCTTGTAATCTTGCAATTATCAAATTCCTCCCAGAAAGAATGGGGAACAGTGCCTCCTCATATCAGTCCAACAATGCAAAAACACTTGCAAAGATATTGGTTGGTTTAGGACTAGAGGTCACCATGGTCGAACCGGACCGTTTATAAACCCGACCCGGACGTGCCGGGTGCAATAACATAGGAAAAAGAAAAGGGTATTTGTAAATCTAATGTCCATTTCAAACCCTTTTTATCTTAATGATTTTTTTCTTTTAACTGTATGGTTTGTGTCTTGGGGTTTTCCTTCTGTAGGCCAAAAGACAACCACAAAAATAGTAGCCTACCTCACCCTTGATCTCAATCAGTGCTTTTTTCTCCTTTTACTTTGGTTGTTACCCAAAGAGATTCATCATTATTAGTCCAAGATGGAACATAAGATGCTCTGATATGACCCTTTTTGTTCTCCAGTGAAAACAAACTATTCTCATACATGGAAAGTTGGATGCAGCTTCTATATATAACTGACCGGTTAATTCCAATCGAGTACTGTAAATGTTATTTATAACACAACTCTTCATATCTAATCCGTTACTTTCATAACGTTGAAATTCAAACTTCTAATCGGATACGAAAGACAATATCACCAAAAGACAATGGAAGAAGCAGACAATGCATATCTCACCATATACTACTCTTACCTATCCTTTAGATTGTAGCCCTCCAGAACCAATAATTCTGAAATTGAAGGGACTGGCTAAAGCTAAAGTGACTTTGCAAAAAGGATAAAGTGAATGGAGATTAAGATACCCCCAATAGGCCAATAGCAACAAGAAAGTAAAATATCACCACAGGCACAGGCACAGGCACAGCAACTAATTACTACTATAATTCTTTTGTTCTGCACAGTCTTAATGCCTAGAAAATCTTATTTTCTGGTTTCCAGCCGTGTTGAAATGACACATTTGGTTCACATTTCTCTTCATTTCTTTCGAATCCAAAGTCTTCAATCAAAGTTTTTGGCCTTTACACCCCCACACCACAAACAGCTGTGCCTCACATTTCAAGCTAGGCTTTTTACTGTCGTTTTGTACGTTCAGTTCCTTTCGTCGGCAATACTATTTATAAACCAGTAACCTAGTTACTTAGACTAAGCTCGATCATTTAAGGATATGTCTGGCAGTGACTGGTCACAAGTGCACCAGTGCTTTTATTTTTGCAACGGCCTTGAACCAATTGAAGCTGAAACAGAACAGGAATGTAAAAGAAACAACAAAAACAACAAAGTTGAAAACAATATACAAATTACAAAAGTAATTAAAGAAAAAGGGACAGCATTGGTTCCAGTTCTTTGGTTTGGCTGTTTTCTCTTGGCATCTTCTCCCACTGCTCCTGATACCCCTGTCTCTCTCTCATTAGCCCAAGATTTAGACTCCCTCCATTTCATGTTTTCTCGTCGCTAATACTAATGATAATGCAGTAAAGGGTAGTCATTTACTGACAGAAAATTCTATATTACAGCAATGGGCGTCTGTTTTTTTAATGTGTATAAATTGTTCAAAAACCCAGAAAGAAAAATAAAATCTTTGTTGTTTGTCTTTAAGTTTGGCTCTGTGTCTCTTTCCCTAATACAAACACAATCTTTTTCTTTTCCCTCTGAAGTCAAATCCCTTATACTTTACGTTACACCTATAGGATATAGCAGTACTCCTCCTATATATCAACCCACCATTATTTTTCCCTTTGCCTCATCAACTTCCCAACACTATCTTCTTCTTCTTCTTCTTCACTAACAATGGTGCAAAACCACCACCTCGGCTGCCACCGTCTGGACCACCACGAGACGGTAGGGGAGAACAAGGGAAAAAGACCCAAGTTCTTCATCAACGACCATGTGGACATCCTCATAGAAATCCTCAAACGCCTCGACTGCCGCTCCCTCTGTGTTGCCGCCAGTGTCTGCCGTCTCTGGTGCACCATTGCTCGCAACGACTCCCTCTGGGAAAACCTATGCTTCCGAAACGTGTCCCCTCCGCCTTCCAGCATGCGGTCCGTGGTTCTTGCCCTGGGCGGATACAAACGGCTCTACATGGGTTGCGTGAGACCCGTACGTAGCCGACTCGGAGGCGTCAGGCGAGCTTCTTGGGCTCGCGACGAGGTCCAGCTCTCCTTGTCTTTGTTTTGCGTAGATTACTACGAAAGGCTTGGTGGAAGTAATACTAACGGGAGACTCGTCGGTGAATCCTCACCATCGTCGCTAATGTTCCTATGCAAGCCCGTGAATGTTTGATTTTTCGTCGTCTTTAATCTTATTTATTATATTTTCCATATATTATACCTTGAAAATGAAAATGATCATAATATTCTTTATAGCTTTTGTAGTTCTTTTGTTACAAATTTCTATGAACTATTTACTAGGTTTGTCACTAATAAGAAATAAATAAGTTATGCCATTAAGCATTTTCTCTCTTATTCTCTAATATATATTATATAAATTTATTTATAATAAAACTTAAAATAACTTGTTTCTATCTATAATAAAATGAACATTAAAATTATCATATTTTATTTTTATCTAAAAGTAATCAAAATTACATAAAGTTATCAGATAATAAAATTCAAACATGATAGAAATGATTGATTAAGTAGAAAGATTATAACTTTTTTATATTAGGATTCGAAGTTATATAAAATGGGATAATATAAGCATCTTTGATCCACCTAGAGTGAATCTCAAATGAAACTAAATTATTAATAGAACCATTAAAAGAATATGAACACTTTAAGTAAAAAGGTAAATGGAAATTAGATTTACAATTCTACTGTGATTGCTTGAATGGATCAACGGGAGAGATTATATTATAAGCTCGGTTTATTATATTATTTGTGATCCTTAACCAATTAAAATTACTTATTTTATCATCATCTATATCATTAATCTAACTTTCAGAAAATATATATTTTAAACGATATAAAAAAATGAGTCATTGATTGAAAAAAATGACTTAGAAAAAAATAGAGTGGGTGGTCATGATTGGATGAGACTATGGCTTAGTTTGCTATTGTGTTTGAAAAGCTTGGTTTAGAATTGAGCTTTTGAAAAGCTTCGGTTTGAAAAGCTTGGTTTGAAAAGCTAAAATTAAGGTTAAAAAAAACAAAGTGTGGTGGAAAAGCTTTTACCACTTTTAAATGTTTTTGATTGCTTTTTAGTAGAAGCACTTTTTTAAGTGCTTTTGGGTTGCAAAAAGCAACAAAAAACACACCCTATGTCTATGATTGATCTGATAAGTCAGACTCATAATATAATTTATCAATTCGAAGAGCGGTCACCTTCTAATATTTTAAAATTTTAATATAATTCAAAAATTTGTAAAAAAAAATTATATATTTTTCATAAAAATTTATAGATTCATCCTTAATATAAAAATTTATACCCGTTCTTACAACCATCTATAATCTTACTTCATTCAATGCTATTTCTTTTTATAGGTAAAATATTTTTTATTGCTTTTTTGGTTTACAAAATTTCGCCTGACTAATATGAACGATCAACATTGCACATCTAGTTTTAATAGATAAGTCTCTTAATATAAATTTTTTACATGCAAAATTCTTTAAATTTTATACTTTAAACATAATCAAATTATTTCTTATTTATACCAATCCCTATTAGTATTATACGTAAAATATTTTATGCTTTGTAAAATTTGATTCTTTTGGACATCCAAGCACAGTCCATTTAACCTCAGTAGAAAGTAGGGGTGAGCAAAACTCAATTCGACTCAAAAAAATTAAATAATTTGATTCAATTTAAGGTAAAAATACTTGATTCATTTTGACTCGACTCAAAATTTTATAGACTCGATTCGAAAATTTTTTAAATAAAGTTTGATTGTAAAATGAAAATTCGAATAACTCAAAATTTTTAGTAATCAAAGGATTTATTTTTTAAGTTTGAGATGAGTCTCTCAACTTTTTATGAAATATATATATTAATATATAAAAATATAAAGAAATATTACTATATATGAAAAAATATATACGTATAGTCGTATCTTATATGATTAGATAAATTCGCTTAAATTAGAATTAAGTCGTACTATAACATGATAAATAATTACAATTAAATATTTATAAGAACTCAAAAATTCGACTCGAACTGAAAAAAATTTCAAATAAAGTTTGAGTTGTAAAATATGACTCATCAACTCGAATAACTCAAAGTTTTTTAATTCGACTCGATCGAATACTCACCCTTAATAGAAAGAGTCGATCTAGTCTTTGAACCGTATTTCCATCTTGTAAATTCCCATTTTGTCTCAAAATCCTACATGGGCTCAAAATTAAACCCAAAGGGAGTCTATGACTGGACTTACTGTGATCCACAGTTAGGGGAGATCATATCATAAATCTTGTTCATTATATTATTCGTGACTTATATAATTATGTTCGTTTATTTTTAAGTAATTATCTAATAACTATTCACTCTCTAATTATATGCTGGAAAGAGGTGATGATTCACCTTGAAAAATACGAGATAAATGAATTTGATTGGTTGGAATCACGGATGATGTGGTGAACAAAATTCATGATATAATTTCTCTAGTATCGGTACGATGAATCTAAATATGTTAGATATATGTCTACAATACGAATATATTTAATTTTTCAAAATTTCTAAATATTTAAAAAATTATATTTTTATACTATAGTATAGAAAACAGAAATATTTCATAGGATGAATACTCTAAACTATGGATAACACAACAGTTGGTGGGAAAGTGTGTAGGCCAAACCTGTTTTTTCCTACCAAAATCAATGAAGCACTGTGAAACTTGTCAAGTTTAAAAGCAATGTAAAATAAATAGTATTTTAAGTTAAAATTTTATAATTTTTTAAGTATATTCGAACAAATTTATTAGTTTATGTGGGTTAATCTCATTATTTCTTATATATTTTTAAAAATAATATCTAAAATAAACATTTTACAAACTTAAAAATACCTTTTCAAAATAATCCCAATCACTCCTTTAAACTATAATCGATCTATTACCGGTACTAATAGATTTCATTAAACTAGACTCGTATCGATATATATATATATATATATAAAAAAGTATTGATACTCTAATGATACTATATCCAAAATTATGTTTTTGGAGTTTGAGAGCTTATAATTTGAAGGTATGTCTTAATGTATTTCTAATATGGTAAATAAATAGTAAAATTGAAGAACCGAGACTTAATCCCCATATACGAGCATATGTAAAATAACTTGGTAAACTTTGAGTGTTTTTTTTTTATAATAGTAACAATAGGATTCTTTGTTGATCGTCTGTTACTGTGAGCCAAGTAAGGGTATTTGTGTGAAGAGACACTCAACACTATGAAATAAGTCATCAAATGTACATTCTTAATATTGCACGACATCATACCCCGTTTGATGGTACTTTATGAAAGGGTATGAGTACGAGAGTATATTCTTAAGGTTACGTGATATCGGACTTCACTCTATGTTTGTTGGTATGATATTGATAAATATGTACTTTATGAGATCAATGCATCTATTGTTATTTTCTATGTTTCAAGATTAAATTAAAAATTACAATAATCATTTAACCTCATAGGTTAAAAAGAACTATTGTTGTTCTTAGAGGTCACAAGTTCGAGTATCAGTAATACCAGCACAATGGTTGAACGATTAATGTCTATTGGTTAAAAGTATACTCTATAACATATATTACTGTAAGCACTATAGCTGAACAAAATAAATAAATTAAAAATTAATTTTTATTAAAATGTCATGTCATAAGGTAATAGGAGTTAGTGATACAATGATCAAAATAAAACAAACCAAAAATACAAATGGTAAGAATATTCTTTTAAATAAATGATTAAAATAAAATACAACCTAAATATAAGGGACATTTGATGAAGTTTACCCTTACTATAATGATAACAATTAATATATTGGAGAAATCAGATTATTCAAATAAAATAAGAGAAAATAAATCTAAAAGTTCAATATAATACCGGGATTAAACCATAATTAGATCTAATTAAAGGAGGACAATTAACGTTAGTTGTATTTGACGTGGCAAGAGGATGGAAGGGTAGTATTAACGATCGAACGGTTAAAATCAAATCCATAATCAGAATACAATGAAGCGGACCTCATGCGGTTACCCCTCCTCTTCTGATCTATTGCCGAAAGCAATTCAAAATTCTCACTCGTTTTTAAGTTGAAAACCTCATAAACCCTAAATCCAAAATTTTCCATAAAAAATGAACTAAATCAGTGGAAGAAAAACTGAGAAAATGTTCTCTCCGGGATTGAAACGGAGCAGATTAAGCTCTCAGAAGGGGAGAAATGTAGGGGGAAATCTAGTGGCACCAGATTCTCCAGCAACTCCACTGACAGAGAATCATAAATCAGCTGACCAGAGTTCGGTTCCAGATCGCCCAAACACCGGAACTCCCGCTCCTTGGGCTCCTCGCTTGTCTGTCCTTGCTAGGTACTCTTTCCACATTCCATTTGGAGGTCTTATGATCCATTGAATAAGAATATTATGATTTTGAGATAATTAGTATTGAATTTGAATTCTAGAATCATGAATTTGTCTTTACATTTCGCTTCGTAAAGGATTTTTAATTCAAATTACAAGAGTTTATAGTTCACTTTCCTTACTGTCTGTTTGTGGCTATAACTAATTAACTATTATTTACTTTAATAGTAATATGTTTCACAATTTACGTTCTATTACACTCAGAATTCCACCAGAGAACAAGAATGAAAAAGGGGATGGAATAGATCCAATTAAGCCAGTTTTTGTTGGAGAGTTTCCACAAGTAGTTCATGATGAACAGACCAGCTTTTTGCAGAAGCGTGTTCCTGGCAAGTATTGCTGGGTTCCTATCATTAATTATGTCTATATCTGTGCGATTCTTTTAAAATGACTAACTTGTTGCTTCCATGTGATTTATGGCAGCTGATGTTTGTATATCAGGCGGAATGGATAAGGGAGCATGCTTATCTTGGATTATATATGGGAACAAAGTTTTTATCTGGAATTATTTTTCATTCGCAGCTTCCAAGAAATGTGTTACTCTTGAACTTCCTTCTGATGTTTTAGGAAATGCAGATGGTGGCAGAAATTCCTATCCCCGCAATAATTGGTTGCTTTCTGTTGTCAATTGGGATAACATCTCGAAAGTAACAAATAGAGTTGCAAATCATCGCTATTCTGCTGGTATTGTTATGTGTAACCAGAAAACACGAGCTGTTTTATATTGGTATGACATCTTTGCGGATGTGGTACCTACTCCTGTTACCACTCGTGTATCTTCTGATGAATCATGGGTAACTTCACGTAATGACAGTAATGCCACCCCAAACAAACATGCAATGAGTTTTGCCGGTTCAAATTCTTTCAACTCTTTGATCGCTTCTGCAATTCCTGGTACCCAAAATGCATGTGTTGCCCTTGCATGTTGTTCCAGTGGCGAGTTTTGGCAATTTCACTGCAGCCCAAGTGGTATTCAACTAAATAATATACACCAAAACATACAGAGTGTATCATCTGAAGGCACTGGAATTGTTCAACCTGTTGGGAGCAAGGGATATCCAAGGTCAATGATATGGCGCCTTCCTAACATTTCCATTTCCGACTCCAACCGCCAATTTTTACTACTGACAGAAAATGAAATTCAGTGTTTCAACATCAAGCTTTTTCCTGATTTAGAAGTGTCAAAGCTTTGGTCTCAAGAAATTGTTGGTAATGATGGTGATTTGGGTATTAAGAAGGATCTCGCTGGACAGAAACGAATTTGGCCTTTGGACCTGCAGGTAGATGATCGTGGTAAAGTTATTACTGTTCTTGTTGCCACCTTCTGCAAGGATCGGGTTAGCAGCTCAAGTTACACTCAATATTCGCTTTTGACCATGCAATACATGTCTGGGGTGAATACCTTCTCAGATTTTCATGAAAGGGTTTTAGAGAAAAAGGCTCCAATCCAAGTGATAATTCCTAAGGCCAGGGTAGAAGATGAGGACTTCTTATTCTCCATGAGACTTCGAGTAGGAGGCAAGCCGTCAGGATCAACAATCATACTTTCTGGCGAAGGGACTGCAACAGTCACCCATTATCACAGGAATTCTACTCGACTCTATCAATTTGACTTACCTCATGATGCTGGGAAAGTTCTTGATGCTTCGGTTCTTCCACCTACTGATGATGGGGAAGATGGTGCTTGGGTTGTGCTTACTGAGAAAGCAGGGATATGGGCAATACCCGAAAAGGCTGTTTTACTTGGAGGGGTTGAACCCCCTGAGCGAAGCTTGTCTCGCAAAGGGAGCTCAAATGAAGGATCTGCACTAGAAGAGAGAAGGAACCTTGTGTTTGCGAGCAATATTGTTCCTAGAAGGGCTAGTTCTGATGCATGGGATGCTGGTGGTAGACAATCAACCGGTATGACTGAGATTACACGCCGAACTGCCCAAGATGAAGAATCAGAAGCTTTGCTAGGTCAATTTTTCCATGAGTTTCTGACATCTGGGAAGGTTGATGGATCACTAGAAAAACTCAAGAGTTCTGGGGCATTTGAAAGGGGTGGTGAAACTAATGTCTTTGTACGGACGAGCAAATCAATTGTTGACACCTTAGCTAAACACTGGACAACTACCAGAGGTGCTGAAATTGTTGCTATAGGTATTATATCAGCTCAACTCATGGATAAGCAGCAGAAGCATACCAAATATCTCCAGTTTCTTGCTTTATCCAAGTGCCATGAGGAGTTATGTTCTGGACAGAGTATGTGATCTGGCACTGTTGCCGTAGCTTTTGCTGCTGCATTTCATTATCTTCCTTTTCCCATTTTGTTAGTTTGATTTCATAAAACAGTATGTAGTATCCATCATGGTACATTTAGTATAAACTCTGACTAGTAACCTACCCTTTTGGTTGGTTTTGAACTGTTATTTAGCACATATGTTGACATATATCATATTATCATTGAGGACTTAGCTGGGCATTTCATGTTGCAATATGTTGTCAAGTTGCAGAGGTGACTTTATGTTTTGTTGTTATTAGTGTGTGTGTGTGGGGTGGGGTGGGGGGGTTACATTGATTTTTGACTGCAGTTTAGATTCTTAGCATTTCCTGGTGGTCAGATTTGATATATGAGTTGCATCTTAGATCTTTCTATGGCTGCGGTCAAATATTGTTTCCATTGCCAGACATTCCCAGGAATGAACCTTGTGGGAAGGTTCTTATTCTTACTGGTAGAGGGGAATAATTTATTTCATGTCTATCTTGCCTTCTGATAAAAGAACAGGCATAAGAAAATCATGCCTAATTTATAACTTGTTTGGCAGGACATGCTTTGCAAATCATCTTAGAACATGGTGAAAAGCTCTCTGCAATTATTCAACTGAGGGAACTACAGAATATGATCAGCCAAAACCGTTCAACTGGAGTTGGCTCAACTCATTCAAGTTTTGAAAATCAAGTTTCGGGCGCTCTTTGGGATCTAATTCAATTAGTAGGGGAGAGGGCCAGGCGAAATACTGTCCTTCTGATGGACAGAGATAATGCTGAAGTGTTCTATAGTAAGGTCTCTGATCTTGAACAGGTATTTTATTGCTTAGAAAGGCATCTGGAACATATAATCAGCGTGGAGCAACCAGTTGGATTTCAGATCTATAGGATTTGTGAACTCTCTAATGCTTGTGTTACTCTATTTCGAGCTGCCATGGACTATAAGAATGAGAACCACCTATGGTATCCACCACCAGAGGGTTTAACACCTTGGTATTGTCAACCAGTGGTACGTAATGGGCTGTGGAGCATCGTGTCTTTCATGCTTCAGCTGTTAAAAGAAACTTCTGAACTTGATATTTCGGCAAAATCTGAATTATATTCTCATCTGGAAGCACTGGCTGAAGTTCTTCTTGAGGCATCTAGTGGTGCCATAAATGCTAAAGTTGAGCGAGGAGAAGAACACAAAGGTCTTCTAAATGAGTACTGGAGTAGAAGGGATGCAATTCTTGATTCCCTTTATCAACAAGTTAAAGGTTTTGTAGAGGCTGGTTATCAGGTTAATCCTTTTTTCTGTCTAGTATTGTCTTCTTTTGTTCCTGGTTGACCAGTTGCATGCATCCTGAATTGTTTATTCTTTGCAGGACTTAGCTGACAACCCAGAAGAGAGCAAAGAAGAAATCCTTAGAAAACTATCTTCAAGCTTGCTGTCAATAGCAAAACGACATGAAGGCTACCAGACCATGTGGAACATATGTTATGATCTCAATGATTCAGGATTGCTAAAAAATCTTATGGTATGGATTAGAGTGTTTGCTTTGACACATTTTTCTTGTTTAGCTTCATGGATTTTCTTGAATATCTGCTATGCTGTTACCCCTCTTAGGTGTGAAATAGCATGCTCTCTCACTGTCCTTGTACTATTTGCAACTTTTGGACAAATTTCTCTTCGCTTTCCTAACCTGTGCTTTCTTCAAGTTGCAATAACATATGGAACAAAGAAATGTTTTGATTTTTTCTTGGCAAGAATTTGTAAGCATGTTCACTATTACATGAATATTTCAAACTGCTGCACGTTCAAGTGTTATTTTTGGTATTTATGGGATTATTAGGGTATTTGGTGTATTGATTATTTCAAATTTAGATGCTGGTTTAGGCTATGGCCTATCAGTACCTATAAAATTCAATAAATTCTTCTTATCCTTGCCTCTTTTCTGCCTGAATTTTCTTTTTATTCTCTTTCTCCCTCCTATTGTTTCAATGCTTTCTACAATAACTTACGTTTATGGGTTATGCAGCATGAGAGCATGGGACCTAGATGTGGATTCAGTTACTTTGCGTTTAAACAGCTGTATGAAAAAAAGCAATTCTCTAAGCTGCTAAGGCTTGGGGAGGAGTTCCAGGAAGAGCTATCTATTTTCTTAAATCATTACCAAGATCTCCTATGGCTTCATGAATTATTCCTTCATCGGTTTTCAGCAGCTTCAGAAACTCTTCATGTTTTGTCTCTTTCTCAAGACGAGGGTTCTATTTCAATCACTGAAGAGGAGATTGATTCTGACCATGCAAATCCGGTCCCAACATTGACTGACAGGAGAAGACTTTTGAACCTCTCCAAGATAGCTGCCTTTGCAGGTAATCTGTTTTCACATTTGTCATTTATTTCTTGATTGCGCTCTGCTTCATATTTCCCATTGATTTTATTCTCTGTTTCATGGGAAAATTTTAATCTTTCTTCCATCATAAAATACCGCTTAGCACTTGGTAGAGGATAAATCTTGAAAAAAGAGTTGAAATAGAAAATAAGGAAACTTGATGGTGGTATCATGTGAACTGCTATCATTGGTAAAAAAATTTGTTTCCTCCATCTTTGCTTCTTTTATCATATTCCAGTTTTTAAAATTGAAAACCTAATTTAAGAACCACTTACTATTAGGCCTATAAAACCTCTTTTTCAGTTGCCTATTTATCCTTTTTCCTTCTCTATCTCTTAATGAACAGGTAAAGATGCTGACTCCCAAGTAAAAGTGAAACGAATAGAAGCTGATTTGAAGATTTTGAGATTGCAGGTTTGTTGCATTCAACACTATATATGTGTGTTTTTATCTTTCAAGTGCCATTGTTTCTCATTAATGCATGCTTATGTCATAACCTATAGTGATTCATATTAGTTGTTATAGACCTTCTGCTCATGCGTGTAATCAAGCTGAGCTAAATACATTATAAAAATATTATATAAATTGGATCCTATCTCACCAGGGTTTTTCTAACGTGAGACGCCTAAAATAAGGTTATACTGAAATTCTGACAAAAATAGTAAGAACTTCGGTATCGACTTTTCTGTACATATCGAAATGCTTACCAATTTTGTAATCATTCCATTCGGTCTGTACAGAAAAGTCGATATCAAATTTTTTTACCATTTTTGTAAGAACTTCGGTTTAGTTTTATTTTAGCCTCATTTTAAACTGCCTCACCCTAGAACATCCCCTCTCACAAGCTATTCAAGCTAAGTATTAAAAGCCAATATTATTGACTACTTTCTGAAGTATTTTAGGTACTCTATTATAATGTATGGCAGTGTTTGAATTTCGCCAGGAAATATATTAGTAATCCGTATCCTTTTGTTGTTTTCTGCAGGAAGAAATTATGGAAGTTCTACCGGCTGATGATACAAAGCAACGTGTTGAGAAGCAGCTCCTTCGTCCGGAGGAGCTCGTAGAGCTTTGTCTCAAAAGTGGAAGCAAAGAGCTAGCTTTGCAGGTTTTTGACATATTTGCATGGACGAGCTCATCATTTCGCAAGACCCACAGGAACCTTTTGGAAGATTGCTGGAAAAACGCCGCCGATCAAGATCCTTGGAGCCAACTCTACGAAGCATCCATATCTGAAGGTTGGAGTGACGAGGAAACCTTGCAACAACTCAGCGAAACTATCCTTTTCAAGGCTTCAAATAGGTGTTATGGTCCGAAGGCAGAAACCATCGAACACGGATTCAATGAAGTGCTGCCATTGAGACAAGAAAACACAGAAGTCTCCGGTTTTAAAGATACCCGATCGTCGGTGGAGGCAATATTGATGCAACACAGAGATTTCCCGTATGCAGGTAAGCTCATGCTGACTGGTATCATGCTAGGAAGTGTACAAGGGGATGGTGCTAAATTAGAAGAAGGCCTTTCCCCAATGGTATGACAGATTGGTAGGGCTAAATACTGATTACAGTTTTTTGTCTATGTGAATGCTTTTGGGTTTAATGAAATTACTAGCCTTTTGCAATGCATTTTTTTTTTATATAAATGAAATAAGTTAATTCGTAGAGTATTTTTAAAACAATAATATTTATTAAATTATAATTTTTGTCACCTTACTGTGGATGAAAAATATTTTACCGATATGTATTAGTTAACTAATGGGGTAAAGATTCACTTTGTAAAATAATAACATAAAAATTAATAAAATAAATAATTTTTATTAATTTAAATCATAAATAACGTAATAAGAGTTTATGATAATTTTTTTACTAATACATTCTCTAAACATGGTTATAGTAAAGATGTTACAGGTTGGTATCGTTGCTTTCACATCTTTATTACTTCAACATATATATGCTCTTTAAAAAAAATGAATGATACATTTTGTGCATGTTTATCGGGAGACTAATAGGTGAAGGGGCGATGGATGTTGGATAATTTTGGATGTTTTGAGTAGGGACAAGCATTTTATCTAACTTGATAGGGTTTTGACCCGATCAAACCGTTGGTTTTTTAATGAAAAAACAGGTTAAGGTCGGGTCGCGTTTTTATTAAGAAAAAGGTTGAATCGTGTTCGAGTTTATGATAAAAATATCTAATTCGACCTGATTCAAGACTATTTATGTAAAAAAATAAAATTTTTAAAAGTATTTATAATAACATTTTTTTATCTTTATATTTTTATAATTGGTCCTTAAAATTAAATTTTTATTTATAATTTAATCATTAAAATTATCTTTTGTATAATTAAGTCCTTTAGAATTATTTTTTTATAATTAAATCCCTAAAATTATTATTTTTCTATAGGTCTTAGGGTTAGGTTTAGAGTATTTATTTTCGGGTTGAGTCAGGTCTGATTTTTTAAAAAAATATTCAAGTCAGGTTGAAGTCGATTTTGAGATATTTATGTTTGGATCATGTTTCAAGTTGACCAACAATCAAACCCGACCCGTGTGTAGCTTTAGTTTTTAGTTTTTTGTCTTATTTTCTTAATTATATAGTTATTTTTTTTGTGATAATCTTTATGAATATTCTTTTTCTCTACTTACAATTAAATTTTTTTTAACAAAACCTTTAAATATTTTTATATGATTCTCTGTCTAATGAAATCATATGCTTTGATAAAAAAAATATTCTCTAAGAGTTGGAAAGAAGAAGCAATGGATCCAGAGATTCCAGCCCAATATTATTGGTGGCTCATGGCTATCCAATCCATTCCTCCAGTCTTCACGCTGAAAAACATCTCCGGACAAGATCTCGTAAATCTCACGTGGCATAGAACTAACCTCAGCCTCTGTCCGAAGAAAATCAAGATGGGAATCCACATCCACTGCAACAGCCAATAGATTGCTGCTGACATGTACATTTCCTGATCCACATCAATCTTCTCATCTCCCAATTCTCCATTATAATCCTCCAAACCCAGAGTACACTTGCCAACACAACAGAAACAAACCTACCACCAAGTCTAAACCAATGGCAACCTCGGTTGTACAACAATCCGCTTTCGCCGGAAAAACTGCTTTGAAGCCGGAAAATGAGCTCATCCGCAAGGTTGGTGTTGTAGGTGGTGGCCGTGTCTCCATGCGCAGAACTGTCAAAAGTGCCCCCACTAGCATCTGGTATGTTAAACACATTGGAATACCGAATATCTAATTTATGAGAGGGAAAACAAGCTTGACTGAATAAGTTTATGTTCGTGATTACTTGAAAACAGGTATGGCCCTGACCGTCCAAAGTACTTGGGTCCATTCTCCGACCAAATCCCATCATACCTGACCGGTGAATTTCCTGGTGACTACGGGTGGGACACTGCTGGATTATCGGCTGACCCTGAGACTTTTGCTAAGAACCGTGAGCTTGAGGTGATCCACTGCAGGTGGGCTATGCTTGGTGCTCTCGGCTGTGTTTTCCCCGAAATTCTTTCTAAGAATGGAGTCAAGTTCGGCGAGGCGGTCTGGTTCAAGGCTGGTTCCCAAATCTTCTCCGAGGGTGGACTTGACTATCTCGGCAACCCGAACCTGATCCACGCTCAGAGCATCCTTGCTATCTGGGCTTGCCAAGTTGTGCTCATGGGATTTGTTGAAGGATACAGAGTTGGAGGTGGACCACTCGGTGAAGGACTCGACCCGATTTACCCTGGTGGTGCTTTTGACCCACTTGGATTGGCGGATGACCCTGATGCATTCGCGGAATTGAAGGTTAAGGAGATCAAGAATGGCCGCCTGGCTATGTTCTCCATGTTTGGATTCTTCGTCCAGGCCATCGTGACCGGAAAGGGTCCCATCGAGAACCTTTCCGACCACCTTGCTGATCCAGTGACCAACAATGCATGGGCTTATGCCACCAACTTTGTCCCCGGAAAATGAACAAAGCTGTAATATTAGTCATCACACTACGAACGTGCTATCTGTTGTAGTAAAACTAGATTACTGATGTAATTTCACTGCTTATCTTTGGAGCTTTTGTATCGTTAATGCCCGATCTTTCGATTCAGTTTGTTCGATTCATAACATCTGGATTTAGATTCATATCCTTGTTTAAGTGACCTAATCTTGAACGTGCCGGTGAATGCACCAACCAGGCAACCAAGCATCATCTTCTCCACTGGCTTTTGCCTACCTAAACTACCCTCCACACTCTTCCTCTTGGATTTTGCTGCAAAGCATACGGTTCTCTTTCAGACGGCAACAAAATAGTATACATTATGCAGCGATTTAAATGCTATCGTTAATCCGTTTTCGATTGCATCTTATTCGTTATGATTACAGACATAAATGTAGAGTATCGTGATCGACTGTTGCCTATAAATACATCTATAAACTCCTTCAAGCACCAACAAATTTCACAAACCAATCATTCAATCAATCAAACTGTGCCAATGGGTGGGCAAGGTGGTGATCCTACTATGGTTACCTCCTCGAATGCATTTCTACAAGAAAGGTTTAGACAACTGCAGAAGGTTAGAGCAAAGAGAGAAGAGAAAGAGCTTCTGAAACTATTCTTTGAACCCGACCGTGCCGAGTCGATCAAACACCATACCTTTGAACCCGAGGTGGATTTACCTTCCAGGCAACCCCAGCAGGATTCACTCGCTCATGGCCTGAACTCACTGAGCATGGGAATCCCAGCATCAACGAGCTTATGGCCCAACACTGCAGCAACTTCAAGCACTACAAAATATTATGACAACTCTGATGTTGATACTTCTCTTCATTTGTAGATGGAACTTTTAGCATGTTTCAGAATCTCTTTATTAACCGACCTACTCTCTCATTCCTCTTGTTGTTGTTGTTTTTGTTCTGTAAGATTGGAAAAGTAATATAACTATAAATTTACTGATAATACACATTTCCAGTTCCATCTGATTCTCAGAAATCTACGAACATCTACAAGCAGGGAGTTCCAAATTCAAGAAAATGGAATTGAAACGACAGTTCTGTTTTCCGTAGGAGAGATGTTGTGCAGCTTGCTTGCTTGTCTTGTAGGGGCATTGTTTTGTGTGTGGCTTAAAACACAGGGTTTTTGTTGTTGTTTTCAACTTGACAGAGTTGCTTGATGCGGTTTGTTCTGTCTTCAAAGGACATGCATGCATACATACATACATGGAAAGAAGAATTGACATTTAATCTCCTCTTTTGTAATTGTATCCGGTCCAACCAATGGTTTCTTGGCTGCTTGCTTCACCATAATTACCAAGTTTTTTTTTTAATTCACTTTCTAATCATTGGATCTTAAGTCTATTATATTTAGGGGTGTAAATGAATCGAGCTTGAACGGACAAGGGTATGTCTGTGTTCGTTTATTTATTTTTGAAGGTGTTCAAGCTCGGTTCGTGTTCGTTTAAATTTTTAATGATATGTTCGAGCTTGGTTCGTTTATTTTTTGTTGTGTGCAGGTTCGGTTCGTTTAACGTTCACGAACGTGTTCGTTTATATGTTCGATAATTTGTTCATTTAACGTTCATGAACATGTTCGTTAAGCGTTCACGAACGAGTTCGTTTGTATATATTCATCAACTTGTCTATTTAGCGTTCACAAACATGTTCGTTTCGTGTTCATAAACATGTTTGTTTAGCGTTCACGAACATATCAGTTTAACGTTCGTGAACATACTCGTTTATATACTTTGAATTTAGGGTTATTAAAAAACATAAACGAGCTAATAAACGAACATAAACGAGCTTATAAAAGAGTATAAAAATGAGCTTATAAACAAGCCTATAGACGAGCTTATAAAAGAGTTTGTTCGTGAACATAAACGAGCCGAACGCACTTATATTCGTGTTCGTTCGTTTATTAATCGAACATAAAATATCTGTTCATACTCATTTATTTAACTTAATAAACGAACATAAACGAACATTTTACGAACGATTCACGAGCAGCTCGTCGAACACCTTGTTCATTTACAAACCTAATTATATTTGCTTAGTTTGTTTGAAGTCATTTTGTGTATCGTAAGTTAACGATTTAAGAGCAAAAGTCCTCTACTTCTTTATTAGGGGTAGGCAAGATCAGATACCCGACCAATTTGAATAGAATTGGTCTCGATTTAGGTAATCATCGGTTCTTGAAAATTAGAATAAGTCTCGGTCCCAGTCACATCGGGTCTTAAATTTTAAGAATCGATCCTGTTACTAGTGGGTACTGGTTCAAATACCGGGTACCCGGTCAATTATTTATTCTTAAAAAATTTTGAGTAATTAGAAAAAATTCAACCACCAATAATAATATTAAATAATAAAATTAGAATATTGTAGACTTGAAAATTAAAGTTTTAAAACTAATCGTACTCATAATATTGATACATAAAGATAAAGTTTGATAAAAAACAAAAGAAAATCAATACCTGATATTTGGTATTGGTTTCGGGATCTAAATTTTGGATCCAGTCTTGGTCCCACCAGAACCAATACCAGATAAAAATCTACCGGGTCTTACCGGATCTGGGACCAGGACTAGCTAATCGGGTTTTTTGCCCACCCCTACTCTTTATCATGCCTTCATTCATATATCTTGTTGAAAATTTTTAAAAAATTAAATTTTAAACCTTAATCCTTATTTTTTATATCCTAAACCCTAAATTCTTTAATCAAAACGAAAACATAAACAGAGACAAAAAAAAGAAGTAAACGATTTGCGCTCGTAATTTATCTGCCAGAATGAATAGTAACTCACCACTCAGTCCAAACCAACCATTCGAAAGGATTGAATGTGCTATTATTATTATTGTCTTAGATTGTTTTTAGTAAAAAAAAAAATAGATTACGTTTATCTTCCCTAGAGATTGTAAAATGATTTTTATGTTTCCAATCAAATTAGATGTTTTAAGTAACAATATGAGAGAGATAACCAACAAAATTAATTTTACAGATTATTTTATTAATAATTTAAAAACATTGATCAATAATTGAATTTGTCATTTTTTAGAAACGTATATCATAATGTTCATTACACAAAACTATCATAAAGATATAAGAGTATTGGGTGATAAATTATAAAAAATATATCATAAATATAAAATATATAACGATGTGAACTTTAAAAATTTGAAAGTCAAGTTTAATCCGAAATTTTTAACCAAAAAAATATTAAGCACTTATATCATAAAAATATATAGTTTAAACACCTATTTATAAGTTAAACAATTTTTTAACGATGCTACTTAAAACACTAACAAAATAAAATTTTAGACACCTAAACAAAAAAAAATATTAGACATCTATTTCAAAAAAAATTATATAGTTGATGCACTTATTTTCACAAAAAAATATTAAGCACTTATTTCGTAAAAAATACATAGTTTAAACATTTATTTTTGAGTTAAATTTTCTCTAAAATTCCTCTCGATAACAATATTAAATATTTATGATTTAAATCAAATAATCCATTTTTCAGCGACAAACACAACTAAAAAGTAAACAAATAAATAAACTTTAGATTAATAATTAAATATATTAAATAATTATTCAATTTGTAAAATATATGGTCTAGGTCAGAAAGCCCAATAAGGCTTCTCTTAAAAGTTTAAACCCTACTCAAAACCCTGCGCCTGCGTTTCTTACAAAGTTTAAACCCTAATTCAAACCCTGTGCCGGAGCTCCGAACGCAGCTCACCGTCAAATGAATTACCGATTCCAAAACCTCCTAGGCGCCCCTTACCGCGGCGGTAACGCCGTTATAGCTCAAAACACAAACCTAATCTCCCCCGTGGGTAACCGCATCTCCGTCACCGACCTTGTTAAATCCCAAACCATAACTCTACCCGTTCAAGCATCCAGCAACATCCGCCGCATCGCCGCTTCACCCGATGGCGTTTTCCTCCTCACTGTAGATGATAACAACCGTTGCCTCTTCATCAACATTCCTCGGAGAGTGGTGTTGCACCGAATGACGTTTAAGCATACTGTAAACGCCGTCAAATTTAGTCCAAATGGGAAATATATAGCTGTGGGGGCAGGTAAACTGTTGCAAATATGGAAATCTCCTGGGTATAAGAGGGAAGTTTTTGGGTTTGAATTGCTTAGAACTTTCGCTGATTGTAATGATAAGATATTGTCAGTTGATTGGGATAACGAATCAAAGTATTTGATTGTTGGATCTAAAGATTTGACTGGGAGGTTGTTTTTTGTGGATAAAATAAAGGGTAGTTATAAGAAACCATTTTTATTTCTTGGTCATAGAGATTCTGTAGTAGGTTGTTTCTTTGGTGTTGATAAAAAGACTAATAAGGTTGATAAAGCATATACTATTGCTCGTGATGGTTTTATTTTCAGTTGGGGTTATAGTGGCAATGCTAGTAATCATGGCATCGGAGATGAAACTCTGGATGAGGAGGTGCCTCAGTCTCCTGGAACTCCGGAGAGGGATGGAGAAGGTGGGGAAGGTAGTGTGAAGAAAAGGAAGGATTTTGATGGTAAAGAAAGTTTTTTTGGTGAAGGCGAGGGGTATTTGAGTGGAGGCAAATGGGAATTGTTAAGGAAAGATTGTTTTATGCAGGCTCCTGCAAAATTGACTGCTTGTGATTATCATAGGGGTCTTGATCTTGTTGTGGTAGGATTCTCAAATGGAGTTTTTGGATTATATCAAATGCCGGATTTCGTGTGCATACATTTGCTATCGATATCAAGAGAGAAGCTTACAACAGCTGTGTTCAATGACCTTGGAAATTGGTTGACATTTGGTTGCGCAAAGTTGGGACAGTTGTTGGTGTGGGAGTGGCGGTCGGAGAGTTATATATTGAAGCAACAGGGACACTACTTTGATGTGAATACTCTTGCGTATTCACCAGATTCACAACTCTTGGCTACTGGAGCTGATGATAATAAAGTGAAGGCAAGTGAATATTTGGGAGATGTTTTGAGTATTTAGATCATAGCTGGTTGATATTAATTTTGACCTTGTATTTTCACGTTTATTGTTCTGGTTTCCAACTTTAAGAATCTTGTGCTAACATTCTATGTTCTTGTGAGCTCCATATTTTCTCAATGCTGCTTTTCCTCTCTTGTTTTGCTTCACCTGAACTTTTAGACTTTTCTTGTTATAGGTGTGGACTGTTTCATCAGGCTTTTGCTTTGTAACATTCACTGAACATACTAATGCGGTTACTGCACTCCACTTTATGGCTAATAACCATTGCCTCTTAAGTGCATCTCTGGATGGGACTGTTCGTGCATGGGACCTGCTGCGTTATCGAAATTTTAGAACATTTACTACCCCTTCTTCTAGGCAGTTTGTTTCTTTGGCAGCTGATCAAAGTGGAGAAGTGATTTGTGCAGGGACTCTAGATTCGTTTGAGGTAAATTGGTTATGCTCTTTGATTTTTATAATTCCCGTATTGATCACATTTCATGAATTTATTTTCTTCATCATTGGGTGTTACAGATTTTCGTTTGGTCAATGAAGACAGCTCGTTTATTGGATGTTCTTAGTGGTCATGAAGGTCCGGTCCATGGGTTGATGTTTTCTCCAACAAATGTGAGATAACTTATCTTCACCTGTTTTCTGTGGGTTCAATTTGTTTAAGTTTCCATTTATCTTCATTTATTATCGTCATTGATTATCTTCTTTATTCCAAAGTTGTTTAACATTGTCTGTCGGTAATTTTAAATCTACCTTTATCTGGCTTAATGTATGTGGTGCATCTATGATAGGCAATATTAGCTTCATCATCATGGGACAAAACTGTTCGGTTATGGGATGTATTTGAAGGAAAAGGTGCCGTTGAAACATTTCCTCACACACATGATGTTCTGACCATTACATACCGACCAGACGGAAAACAACTGGCTTGCAGCACATTGGATGGACAAATTCACTTTTGGGACCCTATTGATGGGCAGTTAATGTGCACCATTGAGGGCCGTAGGGATATAGCTGGAGGATGACTCACGACTGATAGACAGTCTGCAGCTAACTCAAGTTCAGGAAAGTGCTTCACGACCTTATGTTACTCTGCTGATGGGAGTTACATCTTAGCCGGAGGAAATAGCAGATACATCTGTATGTATGATGTTGCAGATCAGGTAAAAGTTTAAATACATCTTAGTTTTCTGGATAGATAGTTAATGATGTACTTTAATTTGAAATTTGAACCATATTTTCACATAGTTTTGGATTGACCAGAAAGAGTCATTTCTGGATTATTTTGGGTGCCATTTAATCCATTGATTGCTTTAACATTGTTCATTTGACAGCCATAACTTTCCCTTTGTTATTTTCCTTCCATCAAACCCCTGAAAAAGAAAGCGATCATGAGATGCCCCTCTTTTTTTTTTCAACCATTGCCTTGTCAGGATCAGTAGGAAGAGTTTGCTTGACATGATTTTAAATGGAACCATAGATTTGATTATCCTAATATTGGACTTGAGTAGTTTCCAAGCTTAATTGAGCTTTTTAATCTAAAATATATTTTTATTTAGTATCAGAAAGTCTCAGTTCGAACTCGACCTTTAAGCATAAATGATCATCTTTGAAATTGATTATGATAATCAACCATGAGTGTTTACCAGCTTGGCTTAATTACATCCCACTTCTACCATGTTCCTGTTTTACGTACTTTTTCAACTAGTTCAAGCCTTACTATATGCTTTCCCCTCGTATTTTTCCATATGAAACCAGGTTCTACTTCGACGATTTCAAATATCTCATAACCTCTCTTTGGATGGAGTTCTTGACTTCTTGAACTCGAAAAATATGACAGAAGCTGGTCCATTGGATTTAATTGATGATGATAACAGTGATACAGAAGAAGGTATTGACAAACAGACCCGGGGAAATATGGGATATAATCTACCTGGATCCATGCCTAATCGTGGAAGGCCTGTGATCCGAACAACATCCCTTAAAATTGCACCGACAGGACGAAGTTTTTCAGCGGCAACGACAGAGGGTGTACTTGTTTTTTCAATTGATGATTCGTTTATCTTCGATCCCACGGATCTTGACATTGATGTTACACCTGAGGTACTTTCATATTCTTGCTCTTCCATTTCTACAAAATTTACCAATATTAATTGGTTTGTTGTTATGTAGGCCATAGATGCATCACTCAATGAAGATCAACCAAGCCGAGCTTTAATTCTTAGCTTGCGCTTAAATGAAGATACACTAATTAAAAGGTGTATTTTCTCTGTCAGTCCTGTAGATGTTCCATCTGTTGCTTCATCTATCCCTTACCGATACTTGCAAAGATTAGTAGAGGCATTAACCGACCTTCTTGAAAGGTGCCCGCACTTAGAGTTTGTGCTCCGATGGTGTCAGGTAGCCTTCAGTTGTTTTGTCAGATAATTTGATGTTTTTGTTCGTGTTTTTCTTTTGACCCGATTCTGATTGTTTTACCACAGGAGTTCTGCAAACTTCACGGTAACTCCATTCAGCAGAATTCCAGAAACCTTCAACCAGTTTTAAAATCATTACAGAAGGCAATCACCAGAATTCATCAGGATTTGGCTGATACATGTTCTTTGAACGAATACATGCTTCGGTATTTGTGCTCTGTTAGCGACAAGAGATGAACCAAGTGTACTTTGATCGGCCGGGACTTTGGAAATCTTTGGAGGAAAGGTATTTACCGCTCGTCGGGTCCGAACATGGACCCTGATTACATTAATTAGCTGAGGAACATGCATGCTGTGGTTGGTTCCCATGAAACTGGATGTGCTATATTTCTTGTTGTTTAGAAACGTTGGAAACAAATTCACTTATTGTTCAAATGATGTTGTCAACTGTGTACTGATTTCTAATTTCATTCCATTGCTGCATGTATCTCTATTGTTTCAATCTTTTGTACAACGTTGGTGAATTGGTCTTATGATTGCAGATAATGGGGGAAACGTGAAAAAATGGAACAAATTGATAAAATGTGAACTCTAAGGGTCCATTTTGTTGATATTCTAATTATATAACAGCTGTGTCCGTTTGATGACCTAAATGTAATTTAATAAAGGTCTGGTGACTGTAACTATATTTTACCATTTTGAGTATCAGTATTCAGTACAGTACCTTCGAGTACCGGTTTGGAAATATTTTCTAGTGTGCTATTTTAGTATTGATATGTACCATATCATATGCCTTGTACGAGTATCGGTATTAGGGGTGATAATGAGTCGAGTCAAGCTCGATTTGAAAATATGTATATTTATCGAAAATAATATTATTGAGCTTAGCTTGGGCTCAAAGTTTATCAGGCTTGACTCAATTTGGTTCGTAATGGATAATTTTTTTATATTATTTATTTATTTATAGTTTATAATTTATTATTTGTAGTTTTGTAAATTTGTTTTAGTTGATAATATTCAAATTATTTTTTAATTTATTTTGAGTGGATTTACTCTCAATTATTTTATTATTTTTTTTATTAAACAAATTATTTTTAATGTATATATAAATATATGGATTAATTATTGCTGATGTCACGTTTATTTGCCCTTAATACAAATTCAATTACCGATTTTAAAAATCAATCAATACAGTCACATACGTTTTTAGGTTGTAAACTTATGGTCACTCCGACATTAAAAACTGTTAGGGGTTAACGGAAAGACGATTTGACATAATATAAAAAATATAAATTATCTTTAATTTAACCCTTAAAATTTTAAAATTTTATATTTTCGTCATTTTTCTAAAAAAAACACCAAATCCATAAATTTCAATAGCAGAGTTCCACCTCATTATATTGCTGCATGTACCCTCTGCCAAAAGGGAGCAAAATAATTGTTTAAACAACTAAGAAGAAGAATCTTTAATCCTTTTCTTTATTATTTTTCATTTGTCTAATAATTCTTCACATCATTATCATAAACATCTACCCAAAGTTCAAAACGATATCAAAATTCCGACAAGAAAATCAAGTAAAGCCCAAACTCATCAATTGAATCCAAAGTGAAGGAATCTTGACGAAGAAGAAGGGTTTTTGAGTCTTGGAGACTTGGATACGATTCTTGTTGTTGGAGGGTGATGAATCCACTGCCTCGGTTGTAATTCAGGAATTTATTACTTTTATGGCCTTGCTAGGTGCAACTCGAATCACATTAACAAGATTACCTCTAAATAAACTTTTCCAGCCTTCAGTTTGCAATATATTATGGAACACCTCGGTTGTAGAATTTCCACTGCTCCCAACCATCAAATATGTCATTGTTTCTAGTGGTACAATGCAAGTCCTTGAAACCCACCCAGCAATGCCACCGGAAGGATTAGAAATTTTGATTTTCAGTTTTAGTCCTAATTTCTTTTTCTTCTTTGACGTTGTTTCACTTTTCAGCAATCTTACAACCCAAATTGATAAATGCTTTGCAAAGGAATTAGAAAATGGAGGTTTGATCCCACCATTGTCACAAGAACTCAGTGTGTTCGCCGAAATGCCGAATCCCATTCTCATTTGGCCAAGGCTTTTTAAATAAGCCAGCTTTTTAAATAAGCCACCTGGATAAGAGTTTTTTTTACAAAGATGGCGAAAATATAAAATTTTAAAATTTTAAAGGTTAAATTAAAGATAAAATAAAATAAAAATAATTATTTAATGACTAGCTAGGTAATTTATCCTTTTTATATTGCGTCAAATCATCTTTCCGTTAACCCTTAACGACTTTTAACGTCAGAGTGACCATAATTTACAGCCCGAAAACGTATGTGGCTGTATTGATTGATTTTCAAAATCGGTGACTAAATTTGTACTGAGGGCAAACAAACATAACCTCCACAGTAATTAACTCTAAATATATATGTATATTTATATATAATTATTTCGAGCTTGTTCACGAGCTTTTCGAGCTGAGCTTGGGTAAGTTTATCTCAACTCATTTAGATTCCGAGCCGAATCCGAGTTGAACTCACTCGAGCTAAGCTTTGATCGAGCTGAGCCCGAGTAGCTTGCGAGCCGGACAAGCTCATTATCATCCGTAATCAACATGCAGAACTTTGAGTATTGATATCGACATTTGTCAAACTGTATTTAATGCGAGAAAAATCTTTTTTAATGATTATAATCGGTCTTTAACAATTAAACGGTTAGAATTTATTGAGAGAGTATAAATGAAATCTCTAAAGCTTTTTTAATAACAAAACAACTATCCAAAAGCATTAAAGTATATTCAAAGTCTTTTAGAGCTTAAATTTATGGCTTAATATCCAAATAGGTGCCTAAACTATGGTTATAAATATTTTTTACATATTTTTTTGTGACTAAACTATTTTTAGCTCTAAATAAATGCATAAAGTTTCAATTTAGGTCATTTTAAGTGTCTAACCATTAATAAAAAACTGTTTGTTAATAAAAATGTGACAAGTGTAAGTTTTAATTTTAATTTTTTAATTAATTTTTAAATAAAATTATTTTTTAAAATTGACAATTTTAAATTCTTACAAAATAGTCTCAAATCGCTAACCCAAAACCTAAAATCTCCAAATTATCATCGTTGTTGCTATTTATTACCTTACCAAAGACCACCATGATCGTTTCTCTCAACCAACCATTGCATATAACCGACGATAGGCATGCCGACGGCTTTATTATCACGATTTTGTTTTTTTTCGATATTAGGAAGTCGATCGATACACCTACTACAGATTATCAAGGATGGGTGATTAGGGAAAACGATTGTGGTAGTCCGTTGAGGATAATGGTGGTCTCCGATGATATATTAAACAATGATAATGATGATAATTTAGAGGTTTAAGGTTTGGAGTTGAAGGTTTGAGGTTTGGAGTTAGAAATTTGAGACTATTTTGTAAAAATTTAAACTTTTAATTAAAAAATTAAGTTAAACATAAAATAAATAAAAAAATAAAAAAATAAATAAAAATAATGATAGTTGATAATTAGGACTTAAAATAACCAAAATTAAAACTTTAGACACCTATTTAGAGTTAAAAATAATTTAAACATAAAAATGTCCCACAAATATAATTTAAATGGTTATTTGGGTATTAAGCCTAAATTTATACACTTCTTGTACCAACACTTGAGTAATTTTTTTATATTCATTTATTTTAAGTGTTTGAAGTTTAAAAGAATGCTTAGATTGTTATAAACATCTACCTATTGAGGTTTCTAAAATTTTCTTATATTATATACATATATATTAAAGTAGATTATATAATTTATATTATATATATATATATTAAAATATATTATATAAATATATTATATATATATATTAAAGTATATTATATATATTAAAGTATATTTTATGTTCTAAAGTATAATATACAAAAGTACATTAATAATGAATGTCACGACGAAACAAGCAAGAAACCCTAGTCGTTCTCTCTTTTCTTTAAAATTTTTTTGTTCTTAATCGTTTTTCACTTTGTTTTTCCTTTTAATCGGTGGTCGACAATCAATCCTAGTATTGATTGTCGACCACCGGATCTATAAATCTATTATTTTTATTTTTAATTTTAGTAAAAATCTCTGTTTTTATAGCACGTTTTCTTCTGTCTTTGTGACATGTTTTCGTTTTGTGGTTTGATTCATCTGCTCCTGTGGCACGTTGCAGCATACCCTAGCGATCGATTGTTGTTTGCTGGTGGTTTGATTTATCTGTTCTTGTGGTTTGATTCAATCGGCTAGTTTCTGATTTATATTTCTGTCGGTGGTCTTTCGAAAAGTTATATCCCCACTCCGGTTGATAGTTGTTTGCCGATGAAATTAGTCTTGGTAGCGATGCTTTTACATGATAGTTTGGATCGTCTACAACTCCTTCTTCCTTCTTTATGCATCTCGTTTGGACAGAGATAAGGAGATTCAAGAAACTTCTGAATTTTATTGGTATGCTTAATTTCATAAGAATTTTAATTTCTCTGTTTTTGGGTTGTAAAATGGTTGAATTTTTTAATTCAATTTTTTCACTTCTTAAAAACGATGTAATTATATTTTTTTATGAATTTAATAAAATTCAGTGGCATTTATAAAAAAAAGTACATTAATACATATATATATATACTTACATATATAATAAAATTTAATTATATTTTATTTATATTAGACTTTAAAAGTTTAGATTTTTACCGAAATTTATTATTATTAGTTATTAATTTTTATAATTTAATTCAATATTTTAGATATGACCTATTTGATGATCTTTTTATTCATTTTAGTTCTTAAAACTTTATTTTTATTCAAAACTGACCATTATTTATTTTTATAATTTAATTCGATATTTTTAATATGATGATATTTTATTTTTATTCATATTTTTTAATTTTAAACATAAATTTCCTTGTTATTAATTTCTAATTTTTGTAATTTAGTCGATGTTTATTTTTTCTAGTTCCTAAAACTTTCGTTTTAGTTGAAATTGAACCTATTCATTTTTTTTTGTAATTTAGTCCAATGTTTGTCATTTTAATTTTTTATTTTTGTTCCTTATAGCCCATAAAACTTTGCTCTTATTTCAAATTAACCCTTATTCATTTTTTGTAATTTAGTCTAGTATTTTTAATATAATGATATTTTTATTTTAACTCCGAAATTTGCCTTTATTAATTTCTAATTTTAGTAATTTAGTTCAATTTTTTAGATATGAATCATTTGATGATATTTTTTTTTTATTTTTAGTGCGTAATATTTATTTTTAATGTGATTAATGCTCATGAAAGATGTTAAATAATTCATTCGAAATAAATGATCAACCCAATATTTGTACCAAACTCAAACTTAATATGAATTCAAAACCCGACTTCAAATGAAATCAACTTGAAATGAACCCGACCTAAAATTTATCCGGCTTGAAATGGACCTACAAATTATCTGATTTTGACCCAAATCATTTGAAACCAACCTGAAATATACCCGACCTAACTTGACTTGAAATAGATCCAACCTAAAATTGACTCGTACTCAACCTGAATCGAATCAAAACATCTAATAAACCTAAAAATCTATATTCGATTTTACCCGATTAACTTGACACCCAAAACCCATCTGATTACTTGTTTTTATATCCCTAAAAGTTAGTAGCAAAATCTTTTTTATTCGTAAGCTCAATAATATATTAAAAGAGACGAGCAACATTTATGCAAGACGAGATAGATATTGGAAGACCATATAGAAATACTGGTAGTAGCCACCATCACTTCCTCACCGATCCTCCATAACCATTTGCAACCGTAAAATCAGATACCTTCACTCATTCACTGTCCCGTCAGGAAATTGATACTTCCGGCGGATTTAACGTTGTCTCCAGAAATAGAATGAGGCTGTATCTTCCCGTTACTCACCGGACCTTCCTGCCAAACCTGGCTGGTAGATAACAAGTTGTGGGGGATTTTCAAAACACCAAATACCGTCATTTCGTTATTCTCAAACGTCGCCGAAAGATCTGTAACCGGGAAGCTTAAATCTGTCTTCTGCATGGAAGGGTTCATGCTATCAATCGAGGTTGTGAATGCCTGAGCCACGCCACGGGAGTTGACCAAGGCAACTAAAGCCTGGGTGCCGACCATGTGTGGTCCACGAGGATTGATACCCCACGCAGACCACTGTGACGACGTGCTTTTGGTGCGTCGGAAAGCAATAGCAACTGTCCCGTCCGATGGATTATATGTCCAATGGAGAGAACTTTCCAGAACTGGAAGATTAGTGCATTTGGCATATTGCTTGTTGTTGGGAAATTTTTGGGACTGACAGGTTTGGGCAGAAGATGATGAAGCCAAGAATGAAACCACCAGCCATGAAACCAGGACAAAGTTCCCAGCTTTGATCTCCATGTTCAAACTGAATTGCCTTACTTACCTTGGAGACAAAAACAAGATTCACAAAATTTGTTTTCTTTAAGGTAATTTGTTGTTTTAAGTCCTGTAGGAACACAACAAGGAATTTATTGTCAAAGAAAAATAGAAACAGAAAACTAATTATGTAACAGTAAAAATGATGAATTTCAGTACAAAATTTATCCAGCTGAAACTGTAATTAAATACATGAAAGAAATAACTAAAATAAGTAAAAGTAGGACAATAATCTTATTATCAGTAAAACTTCTGCTAAAAATATACCATTTACTAACTACCTAAAAGACTAGAATCCTTTTATTGACCAACTAAAAGATACTTACCAGGCCGAATCATTTTGTCTTAGTGGTTAAAGGAGCGATTGTTTTTCTTAAAGGTCATGGGTTTTAACACTAGTAATGCCGGTAAGCACAGTGATTGAGTGATCAATGTCTAATGATAATGCAGAAGTAGGACTCTAGGCATTCCGGTTTCGGATGTCTGGGCGGAGTATGTTGACCAACAGATGATTGTATTTGGTGTGCTGGGGCCACTGGGGAACATTCCTCAGGTCAGGTTCATCTGTTGTCGGGGAAGATTGTTGAGTCACAGGGACTTATAACTTCATGTCATCTTAGGGAACAAACGAGATAAGATGTAAGATTTTCACCCTTCAAATTGAATTAGAATCCAAAAATTAGTGACATCTTCCATTACGAAATCAAAAATTGATTGAAAATGATGGAGGAAAAAGGAGTTTTCCACTTGCAAATGATGACTGTTCCTTGCAAATCAACCAGAGTGGGACACAGACACTGAAGTTGCAATTCATTACCCTTTTTCTCCTAACAAAAACATGTTTTACAATCTACTAACTGTAATAATTAAGGAATGGCTATCTGAAATGATGAAAAGATGCTTCATTCCAAGAATTTTTTAGTATAACATATATAAGCTGATCTAACTGAATGAGTCGTTAAGTTCTTTAAATAACTTAGAAGTTTAAATTTTAACGTTATAAATGGATAAACCTGAATTAGGAGGTTGACCCTGATTAGATATCTGTAAGATCCGATATTAGATTAATCGAAGAATAAATTAGGTACGTTATTAAAAATATCTCAACACCTTAACTTTTTTAAGTCTTAACTTCAAAGCAAAGCACTCCCACAACATTCTCATAATTGGTTGGATAAGAATCATGAGAGGCTACTTCTACTGCCCCAACAAAACCTCGCTATCAGTCTCATCTCTTACATGTTAAAACAAAAGCTTCATTCCGACATTCATTCCTCATCCAATTCCGCAACCATGATCTTTCTCTTCTTTCTTTTACTTTCCATTTCCCATCTAAACACTGCATTTTCAGCTCGTTGCAGCACCGTCACCGCCACGAAAACTTTCCAAAAATGCATGACACTCCCGACACAACAATCCTCGATTGCTTGGACATTCCATCCCCACAATGCTACGTTAGACCTATGTTTCTTCGGCACTTTTATTTCACCTTCCGGTTGGGTTGGGTGGGGAATCAATCCCACGTCCCCTGAAATGACCGGTACGCGTGCCCTCGTTGCGTTTCCGGACCCTAATTCCGGACAGTTGGTGCTACTGCCTTACATTCTAGACACATCTGTCAAGCTCCAAAGATCACCCCTCCTCTCTCGACCACTCGACATCCACTTGATCTCTTCATCGGCTACCTTGTATGGTGGCAAGATGGCTACTATACACAATGGTGCAACGGTTCAAATTTATGCCACGGTGAAACTTGTAGCGAACAAGACCAAGATCCACCATGTTTGGAACAGAGGATTGTATGTCCAAGGCTACTCTCCAACCATCCATCCCACAACGTCTAATGATCTTTCCTCGATAACCACATTCGATGTCTTTTCTGGCTCAGCCGCTACACAGCACAACAACATGGATATGCTCAAGCTCGTTCACGGTATCCTTAACGCCATCTCATGGGGGATATTACTACCGATGGGAGCCGTCACGGCCCGATACTTGCGCCACATAGAAGTGCTAGGACCTACTTGGTTTTACGTCCATTCGGGGATCCAATTAACCGCATTTTTCATCGGAACTGTGGGGTTTGCAATTGGGATCTGGATGGGTGGAATGTCAGCAGGAGTGACTTATGGACTCCATAGGAAGCTCGGATTCTCAGCATTTTGCTTGGGAGCTCTGCAAACACTTGCTCTGCTGTTTAGGCCTAAGACTACACATAAATTCAGGAAGTACTGGAAATCTTACCACCATTTAGTTGGCTATTCCTGTGTAGTGCTTGGGGTTGTGAATGTTTTCCAAGGCTTCGAAGTGATGGAGGAAGGCAGGTCGTATGCGAAGCTGGCGTATTGTTTGTGCTTGTCGACACTGGTAGGCATCTGCATAGCTTTGGAAGTGAATTCTTGGGTTATATTTTGTAGGAAATCTAAAGAAGAGAAGATGAGGAGAGGAGAACTGATTTCAGGGTCGGCAAAAGGGAGTGGAATCCTTACCTAAACAAAAGAAAGAAAATCAAATGTCAGATATTAAATGGTTCTATGAACATCAGATTTGGGGTTTAATCTTTTTATGACAGCAACTGTCAAAGTCCAAAGTTTAACTTGCAATCTATTGATTAAAAAGACACATTTGAAAGGGTGTTGGGGGAATGGCAGCTTGAGGAAGAATATGAGATATTTGCCTCTTTTGACAAAGCTGCAAGCCAAAATGGTCACCCCTTAAGGTGTCATTATCATAATATAAAATGCAGGAGGGAATATTTAAGCAATTTGCAGATATTTAAAAGCAATCCTTTTCTTTCCCATATTGACATTCCAGTGGGAAAATATCAAACAACAGCTCACAAATAGCATACACATGACTAATTACCAGCAAGGCTTCCATATTTAGTGTGAAAAAATCATTTCAGACCATTCATTTCAGTATTTCAGAAAGAGTTTCAACACTGTTAACAGAAGTTTCAACGGCAAACGAATCTGTAACTTATTCGGAGGGACCCTGATGGGTATCCCTTTCAAATGTCTCACACTAATAAATGAAAAAGAATCTCTCAGGTACATTCTGGCTGAAAGACAATGCCAAATAATGGAAGAAAAGGACACAAAAAGCAAAGCAAAGCATAGCTGACAAGAACTCACAACTTTGCCAGAGCCATTAAAGAACATAAAATCAGAGGGGGAAATAGTCTATAATAATCTATATAGTTATGCATCACCTCCTAAAATGAGATGCATGATACATTTTTTGACTATATCCGGAATCCGATTTTACATCTCACTCGAATACCAAAAACCGAACCCTAAAAATGTAACTCGGAACTCAAGCCTCAACACAAAAGCTCTTATGATCCCTAACTCCAAAAATGAATTTCTCCAAAAACAGGGACTTCATTTAGCTCTATATCTCTATATAACCAACTTTCTTAAAACTGAAATATAGTGATAAACGACGGAAACGAGCAGAACTCAGTGATCACTTGTGTCACAAGTTATATCCACCCACAGTATAGTGATAACCAAATTAATCTTCTAGGTAGCAATTCCAGAACCAAGAGAAAATCAAAATCTGTAAGTACAAAGAGAATGTTTTGGGGAGTGCACTAAGAAGCATGTTTTCTATTATAGGTATCATGGTACAAAGTACACTCAATGATGAAAATTAACCGTATGAATCCCTGCAGGCTGCAACTACAACATCAGATTCATAAACTCGATAAGGAGTTGAATTTCCCCCTCGTACTTCAGTAAGCTAATAGCACTGATGAAAAGTACACTGGACAACATTCATATAAAGAGGTTTGCTTAAACTTAAAGATCAACTACTTACCATCCTGCCATCAATTCTGTGTTTCTCCTTGATGACTTTCTCAGCAACGGCTGGGTCGGGGAAAACTATGAAACTGAAACCTCGAGCACGCCCTGTGCTCCGATCCTTCATGATCACTGCCTCTACCACTTCACCAAAACTGCTGAAATACTCCTTGAGGCACTCTCCATTGGTGTCCCAATATATTCCACCAATAAATAGCTTACCATTATCAGACATCTTCCTCTACATCATAGAAAAACTAGTTAGATCAATACAAAGTCCAAATCATCCACAAATCCAAACCAAATACAAACTTTAACGATCAAATTCATTACTGGATCAAATGCAACATATGAAAATTTCATTGCAACAACAAACCAATACCAAAATGTTCCTTGTTCATGAATCAAATTAACAATATCAAATCAAAATCATGCCTTTTGTTAACTATAGCAATCTAATCACAATAATGCAGATAGAATTCAATACCTTTTATCTAACAAAAAGTGTAATCCGGTACGCAATGAAAAATTCTCTCTGATTCAAAGCTAAAAACAAGCAGATCCTTCAACAGTCAATAAATTGACCAACCCAGAATTTAGCTTTACCTGGAATGCAGAAATGAAAGAGGAAAAACCAAAACCCAGATAGATGATCAATCAGAAACCTGATATTAGCTGTAAAAGTTCATTGTAAATTTAAGCAAAAGGTTTAACACAAATGACATATAGTCTAACCTATTAAATATATACATATATATAAAATATAATTTTATTCTAGTATATAATATAAAACAATTAAAATTTAAATAAAATATTAAAAATTAATTAAATCCAAAACAAAAATTTACTAAATATTCTCAACCCTAACTAAAATATCTTTATAAAACCCTAAAACTCCAATTTAGATTAAAACTAAAATACTTAAATTCTAAACTAAAATAATAAAAATCTAATTAATTATTATCAAAATCCTTTATCTATGATTCACCGGTAACAAACTATACAAAAACTTTTCTTTTCAGATTATGTTCATACCTTTTAGATAAAATTTTGATTTTACTATAATTAAAGTTGAGAATTTGTTTTAGATTTAATTAATTTTTAATAAATAAAAATAATAATTTTTAATATTTTATTTGAATTTAATTGTTTTATATTTTTAGATTGGAATAAAACTATATTCCGCGTGTATGTATTTGATAGATTAAATGTTAATTCATTTAAAATATATTATTATTATATATATATATGACATGTCATCATTATTAAATTTTTAACGGTTCAATTATCATGGTAGTTAAGAAATGAATTATTTGTTAAAAAGATATAGGTCAAGGGCTAAATTTATCCCAAAAAGAATAGGGGCCAAAATGACAAAAATTACAAATGTTAAGGTGAAAAATATCTTTATGCCTTTCTTTTACATGTTTATTTTTTATAGTTAACGTATTTGATTTAAAAAAAATGTTTTTAATATCATAATTTAAACCTTATTTAAAAATAAAATAAATAAATATCATCTTATAGTTAATATTAAAAAATTAAAAAAATATATAATTTAAAATTAAATGAATATTTTCAATGGTAAAAGAATAATGTTTACCATGATAGATTTGAATTTGAACAATTTTATTTATAAAATATATTTCATATCTAAGGATGAGCATTTTACTCGTCCCAATCAGGTTTTGATCCGATTGAGTATGATCAAGTCATTTTTTGATAAAAAATTGGATTTAGGTTAGGTTGGGTCAGATAGTTTTTTAGAGTGAGGTCGAGTTTGGGTTTAGGGTAAAAAATATCCGATCCAACCCAAGACTAAATATATAACTTTTTTTTATTTTTTTAGGGATATCTATAATAATAATACTTTATCTATATTTTTTTTATAATTAAGTCCTTAAAAATATTTTTCTTATTTATAATTTCATTAATATATATTTTTATAATTAAGTCTCTAAAATTATTTTTTACAATTTAGTCCTTAAAATTATTTTTTTTATTGGTTAAGTTGAGTCGGATTTAGTATATTTATTTTTAGGTCAAGTCAGGTCAGTTTTTTTTTTTAAATTAGGTCGGATCTAAATCGAATTTAGGTTGTTTGTATTACGGTCCAATTCGAATGGATTGAAAATTCAACCGAACTCTATTCATATCAAATATTTGAAAATATAAACGGATCCTACCTAAAACAATTATTAATAAAACTTTTTTGTATATAATCGTATCCTTTAATGACGGTTACAGTTTGGAAAGAAAAGTTGTTACCAAGATCTAAAGTTGACCAGTCAAGAGTCTTTCATTTGCAGGGTGTCTACGGCTTATTTGTCAAACTGAAGAACAAAGAATGATGAACGGAACAATAACAGTAACTGAAAGTTTCATTCTTCAATACGAAAAATTATATCATGGGTTAGTCTCACCACGTGTCTATGGGACCGACCAATGATAACTACTCACTTCATCAATTTTTTCATGTCATATTTTTTTTCAGGTGAATCTTCACTTTAAAAATTAAAAAAATAATGAGGTAGATGTTTATCATTGATCGGTCTCATGAATAACGTAGTGGGACTGACCCATGATATAATTTCTCAAATTTAAGGGTGATTTACAAGATTGAGAGACATTCGTTTTATAGCTTAAGATTACATTGTTAACTAACTATCTAACCATCTAATAAACTAACTAATTCATTTAAAGTTCACAAGTCTTTCTTGAATTTCTAACATTATTCAGGCTATTTTTTTATAAATGCTATTGAATTTTTATTAAATTCATAAAAATTATAATTATAACATAATTAAAATATAAAATAATTAGATTAAAAAACCTAAAATTTTTACAACTAAAAAACAAAGAAAAATAAAATTCCTATGAAAATAAGCAAACCAATAAAATTCATCAGCTTCCTGAATCTCATTGCCTCTGTCCAAACGAGACGCATAATGAAGGAAGAAGTTATAGGCGATTCAAACTGTCATGCAAAAAATACAGTTACCCAAGATTGATTTTATCGACAAACATTCATCAACCGAGTGGGGATAAATCTTTCCAAGTGACCACCGACAAAACAATAAATCAGAAAACTAACATCGATTGAATCTCTGTGCGAACAACAACCGGTCGTTAGGGTATGCTGTAACATACCATAAAGACAGACGAATCAAACCCCAAAACAAAAATAAAAACATATCACAAGGACAGAGAAAAGCATGTCACGAAGACAGAAAAATTGAGATCCTTATTAAAATAAAACGAGAAAAAGAAATATATCCGATGATCGACAACCAATACTAAAATTGATTATCGATCATCAATCAAAGGGAACGATGAAAATAAGAAATAAAAAAAATAGAATTTGGAAAAAAAAGGACGGCTAAATTTTTTTTAGATAAATTAAGTTTTAGTCAACAATATACTCAGGCTATTCTTTTTAACCTGCAGACTTTTTTTCTGTCAAAGAAAATAATAAAAAAATTAGATTATTTGTAGAATGCTTTTTTTTAGAAAAAAAGGAAATCATCAATGCTAAAAGAGATACGATAAGTTGAGATTTTCTAAATCATCAAAAAAAAAATTAAGGGTCAATCCCAATTATAAGTTACTTAAAACTCGATTGTAATTGAACATGAAAAATATCTTTAAATTATAAATTAGATTAAGACACACGTTAGTTCTTTGTAAGAAAGATACAATTAAAGGATACAATTATAAAATAGATTATATGATACAACGGGATTGTGACGTGGACACCATAGGTATACTATGTGGAGATGATGAAAAAACCAGAGATCATATGCTTGACAACTGTAATTTTTTTAAATTTTTGAAGGTTAATACTCTTAAAATGGGATTGATTAGCTCTGATTATCGCTGATTGGATATATTTGACTGGGTTATACAGGTTAGCAAAACTAAATCATTGATGGCATCTATCATTAGACTGGTTTGAAGAGACTTCAATTATTATTATATATGGCAAGAATGGAATAAGAGATTGTTGAGATTTACGGAAAGAACCTGAGTTTAGAGACAATTATTCTTGTTACCATAAAGTAAGATGCGAAATAAGAGATTAATGATAGAACACATTATACTTGATTTGTACAATTAATTTGTAGTTTTTATTTTTATTTTATCTATATAGATTACTGAAGTTCGTAGCTTCCTAGAGGTTTCTGGATGAAATGAAATTCATTTATCCAAAAAAATAGAATTATATATTTAATAATATAAATTTTATAAATTATATAAAAATCATCATATAATTTATTAGTTTAAATAATAATGCAGCAATAATACATATAAATTATTATTTTTATTTACACTAGATAATTTTTTACGAAAAACGAATAAATTCTTATTGTTAAAAATGTTAAATAATTCCATATAAATTTTAATTTTTATGTATTGTCAAATTAATTTATTAACCAATTTATTTTAGATAATTTTTAAGAATTTAATTTGATGTGGCCAAATAAATTAATTGTCAGAGAATAATACAAAGAAAAGGTAAAAATTCTAATTAAAATGTTTAAAATAAAATAGATAAATATCACTAAAACTCGACAATGAACGATAAAAATTTAAAAACAAACTATATTAGAAAAAGTATATTACAATAATAAGGCACGTTAATAACACTGCTATTCTTATAACTCAAACATGAATAAAAGCGATGACTATAAACTTGTATTCAAATCCAATTTGACGGTCTAAAAGAGGAAGATTAATAGAGCGCACTATATTAAAAAATGTATATTACAATAATAAGGCACGTTAATAATATTGTTATTTTCACAACTCAAACACGAATAAAAGCGATTGTTATTTTCACAACTCAAACACGAATAAAAGCGATGACTATAAGTTTGTATTCAAATCCAGTTTGATGGTCTGAAAGAAGAAAGATCAATAGAGCGTCAACTCGATCGAATAAATTAGAAAAATGATTCATTTTAATGATGGGGGGATAGCATATACATAACAAATGTGAAAAAAAAAACAATTAAAATCATTCATTTCAGTATTTTCAGAAAGAAAGTTCCAACACTGTCCATGCTTATTCAGAGGAACCCTAGATGGGTAATCCTGTTTCACACTAACAAATGAAAAATAAAAGTCTCTCTCAGGTACATTCTGTCTGAAAGACAATCCCAAATAATGGAAGAAAAGGACCAAAATTAAAACAAAACAAAACAAAACAAAGCATAGCTGACAAGAACCCCACAACTTTGCCAGAGCCATTACAGAACAGAAGATCTAAGGTGAAAAATAGTCTATAATCTATATAGTTATGCATCACTGCCCTTACATGAGATGCATGATACATTTTCTGACTATATCCGGAATCTGATTTTACATCTCACTCGAATACCAAAAACTGAACCCTAAAAACGTAACTCGGAATTCAAGCCTCGATACAAAAGCACTTATGATCCCCAACTCTAAAAATGTATTTCTCCAAAAACAGGCACTTCATTTAGCTCTAGATAACCAACGTTCTTAAAACCGAAATATAGTGATAAACGCGACGGAAATAGCAGAACTCAGTGATCACTTGTGTCACAAGTTATCTCCACCTACAGTATAGTGATAACCAAATTAATCTTCTAGGTAGCAATTCCTGAACCAAGAGAAAATCAAAATCTGTCAGTACAATGAGAATGTTTTTGAGAGTGCACTAAGAAGCATGTTTTCTTTTACAGGTATCATGGTATAAGAGCTGGATACAAACTATTGCCTTTTGACAATGAAATACAGTGCACTTGGCTCGTTTAGTAGTAACGATCGTGTTTTCATGAATTTAAATTAAAGAAAAAGCAAGGAGTGACAGAATACACCTATAAGAAAATTATCGGGTCTCAATTCTACGGAAAGAAAAGTCTAGAAAATAACGACAAGTCGAGGAAACAGGATGATGCTCATCTGTCAATAACAAGAATTCTTATTTATAGCTTACTAAACATAAAGTTAAAAGTGCTACTAATTCTAAAATACATTTACTCAAAACCTTTCAATAGGGATTGATGTGGGAAGCACTCTCTCATTAGTGACCAAAACAAATTCAGCTTTTGAAACGACAAACATTTTAAAATAGAACATCGAAACAATAAGATTGGTGAGAAGTATCAGAGTTTATTTGTGCTATTGTTACTCTACGATAAGTAGATTTGCATTACAAAACAATTATTTTCGTATGACAGTTTCAACATTAAAATCATATTTATAAACTTTTAGTGGTAGTAATTAGTCAATCAAAACTTCACTCTCTTTTTTTCATGTCCCGTTGGAGATTCAAAACTTTATTAAAAGCTAACAAATTATATTACTGATTTCAGAGATGATACAAAACTCTCAAATGCAAAGTTATACACGTTACATATAAACAACCACACACAATTATTAAATGCATCATACGATCTTTAAGTTCAAAAGATGTCTATCACTCTTGACCGACATTCTGGCTAAAACTAGCAAGCAGTCGTGTTGATATTAACAAAAGGCGATTTATATTACTAAGAGGAATGCAGAAAATTTAAGCCTAGAAAAAAGAAGTAAAACCTAGTGGAGCCTCATATGGAAGGTTTTAAAGGTGTTTTAGTAATGCTTGTACAAGATAATGCTACTAAACTCCCATGAATATAAATAACACTATGACGATGACAAGTGCGAAATCTTACCTCTATTTGGTTGTCCCTTATTAACACCATAATCACCAACATAACCAGGAGAACCTTTACCCGGAACATCAGAAGTGGTACTACCAAGTCCATAACCAAAGGAACCGGAAACATCTCGCTCGGATGTTGATGATGGCCAATTGGTATCCCCATAAAATGAAGCACTACCATAAATGTCTGCAAAGGCTCCATCATACCCACCATTTGATGCTGCATACGATGATGTTGGCACCACATTGGTCCCAGTGTTTCTCTCATATCCTGCAGTCCCCAACCCAACGCTGTTATCACCACTTCCATAAACAAAATTCACACTATTGGTAGAGACATTATTCCTTCCACCTTGACTGGAAATTGGAGAACTCCAATTAATTCCATTATTTCCAAAGGCATTTGATCCTATACTCCCACTTCCGGATCCTGCATTGGCACTGGAACTAGCAGTATTTGGATTATAATTGATCCCTCCATTTCCCCAAAGATTCCGGGTCACGGAGCTGAAAAAGGAACTATTACCGCCACCCCCATTGCTTCCATCATAGCCAATAGGACTACCATACCTATTTGTATTACCAATATAATAAGGGCTCATTCCTCGTCCATAGTTACTAAAATTTGCACCGTTTCCAAAATTTGGGTTCAACCCTGGCTCAAAGTTCATGCCAATTCCAAAACCAGGACCAAAAGGAGGAAACCCACTTCGAACACTAGCAACAGGGCTGAATCTACCTTCCATTCTAAGTCCATAGGCTCCAAGGCTATTAGGATTATATCCCTGAGTGTAGCCATTGAGAAAGGTGTTGGCCCTATTCAAACCATAGTTATAAACACTAAGGGGGATACGAGTAGGGCCAGGCGATAACTCTTTGGGAATTGCTCGTTTAACCTCAACCGTTTTACCATTCAGTTCATGAAAAGTTTTTAGCAACACTTTATCCACTGCCTCTTCTGAATCGTAAGTGATGAATCCAAAACCCCTAGGCCTTTGAGTGTTGTGATCATACATCACTACAACATCTGTGATATTCCCAAACTGATCAAAATACTTCTTGAAATCACTCTCTGTGATTGTAGATGCTAAACCTCCTACAAAAATCTTTCTTGTGCGGCCTGGACCAGGAGAACCCTGGATGCTACTAGGGCTTCTACTCGTAATGCTCTGGTCATCCCTAGGAACTGCCTTTTTTGCCTCAACCTGTGCATGAGTAACTCAATGATGAAAAATAACCCTTCAGAGAACAAAATGTTTTAACTCAATATAGATAATTATACTAAATTTTAAGAATTACAAGCATAACCACTATCTTTGCGAACGAAAAGATAAATAAGAGAAAGCATGAAACAGTTGCACTTGGCTTAGTTTTGAAATTTAGTTGGACACAGAACCAGAACTATATGAATCCCTGAAACTACAATATCAGATTCATAAACTCAATAAGCAGTTGAATTTCACCCTCTTACTTCAGTAAGCTAATAGAAAAGATGAAAAGTATATTGTACAACATTCATATAAAGAGGTTTGCTTAAACTTAAAAGATCAACTACTTACCATCCTGCCATCAATACTGTGTTTCTCCTTGATGACTTTCTCAGCAACAGCTGGGTCGGAGAAAACTATGAAACCGAAACCTCGAGCACGCCCTGTGCTCCGATCCTTCATGATCACTGCCTCTACCACCTCACCAAAACTGCTGAAATACTCCTTGAGGCGCTCTTCATTGGTGTCCCAAGATATTCCACCAATAAATAGCTTACCATTATCAGACATCTTTCTCTACATCATAGAAAAACTACTTCAATCAATACAAAGTTCAAACCATACACAAATCCAAACCAAATACAAACTTTAACGGTCAAATTCATTACAGGATGAAATGCAATATATGAAAATTTCATTGCAACAACAAACCAATACCAAAATGCTCCTTGTTCATGAATCAAATTAACAATATCAAATCAAAATCATGTCTTTCGTTGACTATAGCAATCTAATCACAATAATGCAGATAGAATTCAATACCTTTTATCTAACAAAAAGTGTAATCCGATGCGCAATGAAAAATTCTCTCCGATTCAAAGCTACAATCAAACAGATCCTTCAACGGTCAATAAATTGACCAACCCAGAACTTAGCTTTACCTGAAATTCAGAAATGAAAGAGGCAAAAAACCAAAACCCAGATAGATGATCAATCAGAAACCTGATATTAGCTGTAAAAGTTCATTGCAAATTTAAGCAAAAGGTTTAAAACACAAATCCAGATTCATCGAGAAAAACCCACCAATGAAAGCAAATCCAAGTGCCAAATCTTGCAAACAAACTAAGATCCGAAAGGAAGCACAATAAGAACAAGAATAGAGGAGGTTAATTTCATCCTCTTTGTTCTCTTCTATTTGCCTTTCCCCCTTCAAATAATATTACCTGCATCTCAATTGTATTATGCCCTTTCTTATAGTAAAAAAAATCTATTTTTTTTAACACCCAAAATGCAAATTCAATTAAAAAATATTTATAAATTTGTATTATATAAATGCAACAAGGAAAACATAGGGAACAAGTTGGCTTAATGGATGAGTATTATTTTCTATTTTTTATTTAAAAAAAATATTTAAATTTTATTTTAAAGAATCTCTTTTTATATATGTAGTTGTAATTATTAATTCTTATAATATATAATATGAATTATTAATTCGCATCTTGTAGAACATAAAGTTTGTCTGACGTAAATTATATGTTATCCGTTATTTTTAATTTTTAATGTAATTCATATCCTGCAGGATGCGAATTTAGGCAGTTAATATTATGAAATGTTTCAATTTATAGTAGTTAATTCGAACAGTTAAAAATTTACTGACCGTAGTTAAATTTAAAGAACTTCGCATCCCGTAGGATGCGAAGTACCTTTTTACTCACATCGAAACCGATACGAATTTTCCTATAAATAGGCTCACCCTCTCCTTTTTACCCACACCAACAATATCTATCTTCTTCCTCCTTATTAAATTTTTCGGTTAAAATTTTAATTTTTGCAGTGATGATAGGTTTAATCAGATTAAATCACAAACATGTTTTTAACTATTAACGTCTCAATGTAATTTTTTATTTTAAATTTTTATATTTATTTTATTTATTTTTTAAAATTTAATTTTTTAATATTAATATCTTGACTAATATATATTTTTTGTTTTAAATTTGTTTTAGGACGAGGACTGAACGTCCTTTGGATGTTTCTTATAATCGTTTGACTCAAGGTTCAGACTTTCGTTTAGAGGACTATATTTCTAAAGCTGGCTTTGCGAACGTGTCCAAAATTATTGTTAGTGTCAAATTGGACGTAGATCTAATTAATGCCGAAGACAAACACATTTCATCTTCTGTGCGGTGAGGCAACAATAACTTTAAAAGATGTGTCACACATTCTCGATCTTTCGATTGATGGAGACGTTATTACTGGTCATAGTAGTGGAGACTAGTTTGACCTTTCTATATGATTTTTTGGTGTTTCGTCAAACAAACTGGATGATGGGTTGGTGTTACTACGATGACTTAACGAGTAATTTAGTGTTTTACCCAACGACGACGATGAAACGATGGTGGTAAACTTTTTAAAAGAAATATTATTTAAATATATTTTAAATTTTATGTACTACTCCCTTCATCCCACAAATAATGTCTCTTATTGATTTTTTTGAAGTCAATTTTTTAAAACTTTGACTATAATTAAATTTTATAAAAATATATTTGAAATCTACTTAATTAGAGGTTTTTAAAATATATTTTTTCATATTTCTATCAATAATAAATTTTAAATAATCAATAGTCAAACTTCAAAAATTTTGACCCCAAAAAACTCAATAAGGGACATTATTTTTGGGACAGAGGGAGTAATATTTTTTTTGTTCTAGGCATATGCTCGCGCTTATATTTTAATGATAATCGGTAGGATTGATATAAAATAAAACTCGCAATAAAGTTTATCTTATGCATTTATGACACTTACGAGATTTTGATGAAGCTGATAAATTAAGTTGAGGATCGAATCTCTTAGCATCTCTTTAAGGAGTTGTGCAAGACCATCGATCTCGAGAGACACAACATTGGAGGTTATCTTCTTTTGTTACAGTCTTGCGCATGGTTTTAAATAGCCTTTTTATGCCCTCAACTGGTCGTTCCTAGCCTATATGTTTTCCCACTATGCTTGAGGTAAGTATTGATTCATTATCTTTTTAGTTTTATTTTTTAATTATTTTTTTATTTTTGTAGGTGAATTTCTAATTTAACTTATATTGGGTTGTCTAAAGGTCTAAAAGTTATCAGACTTATTATTGAGAATAAATCTAAAAATAATATAAGTATTTATAGTTTTAAATTAAATTTCAACTTTTATATTTATTTTTATTGATTTAAATTTTAATTGTATATTTTATAATTCTTGTGGAAACCTTACGTAGATTCAGATATCCATGGGTGTCTTCCTGAGTTTTTAGTGAATATTAAGAATGCTTGAAAAGCTATGATACCACTCATATTTTATAATATAGTTAAGTGACAAACAAGTGATAGAGTATTACTATAATTTAGTTGTTTTCAACATATTCCTCCAGATCCTCTAATATTATATGCATTACATACTATCACTCGACAAGAAAAACCCGAGATAAACATATTTGTATTTGTTCAATCTTTTATATATTTGAACATATTTTATTTTACTACATGTAAATAAAATTTATTACCTTATGTGACAAGTTGATTAGGCAAAGTGTCACATGGAATAAATTTTTATATAGATAAAGAGAAATAATCTAGCATGATAACCCTATTGAAATTATGTATTTTTTGAGTTGAATGTTAGTCTTGATTATTTAACGCGGTTTCATTTCAATGGGAAGTCACATATGTTGACTAAGGGTGAGCGAACCGTAGTGCTTGTCCAAATACAACACAATCATCCTCGTACAAAACGTACTAGGAGATCTCGTTCAACGATAGATGATGCTTCGTTGTATCACCAAAGAAATACTTCCTCCTCATCTACCCATGGCCCTAAACCATCTAAGAAAACATATGGACCTTTGTATCTTGTCCGTGCAATGATCATTTAATCGGTATACTCTCTCAATAGAAAGTTTTTCACTCATACTTTTGAGAATCCATTCGATCTATTCTTTAGTATGATGAGTGGAACATCAAATTTTTCAACAAAAATAGTCTCTTTGTATTAGTTTCAAACTTTTCCACCGCATTATGTCTCTGATTTGGTTTAACAAACACCATCACAATCTTTATTCTACCAAAATGGACTAATTGGAACAATGAGTACTGTTGATGAAGGAAGAGATGATGATGATGATGGTGATGATACTATGCAACTCCTAATAGAGCCTATACGTCGCCGACATAATCCTAATTGATCTCGTCATCTCCCAAGTTGTAGTATCGGAAGACATAGACATAATTAATTTTTTTACTAAATTTTATAAATAATTGTTTAATATTCTAATAAAATAAATTATTTTGTATTCTTTTTATCAATTTATATACATGTTAAATGTATCAAATACAAAATCAAATATTTTGTATCTACCTAAATTTATTTATTTAAAATCATTGATAATTTACATATTTTAATAATTTTAATTTTTTAAAGTAAATTCGCATTCTGTAATATGCAAATAACTTGTCCTGACACGTCATAGAGGACAACTTAGTAGGGATGACAAACGGGCGGGGTGGGTGCGGATACCCTCTCTCATACCCATCTAAAATTTTCATATCCACCACCTACCCATCACTCGCGATGGGTATAATTTTCAAATCCATACTCGTCTACGCAGGTATATTCTCAAATCCATCCCACACCCACCACTCAAACCGTATCCTCTTGTACTTGCTTACAAACAACCACTAATATCAAATTATGTAAAATTAATCTTAGACTTTTGTAAAACAAGTAAAATTTTACGTACTTTATTGATTGATCAAGTATATATATATATATATATATATAATATTTTCACCAATATAAATTTATCGATATCTAACTAACTAACTAACTAATGATACCTAACTTAACTAAAACATATTTTTATCGGTATAAATTTTACTTAACTACAATTAACTAATTATATATAACTGACTTAGCTAAAGCATATTTTTACTTTTATAAATTCTATTTATCCATATATTACAAATTTATAACTTGATTAATTCAAACTCGATCACAAACTATCATTTTTTCAAACTAAATTCATTGAGTTCAAAGTCTACAAGCTTAAGTACTAACATAGATTTTAAAACAAAGTAATATCTTAGTATATAAAATCCCATAACAAAAAGCATAATCAAAGTCTACAAATACAAATGATTCAAAATTCATATGATGGGCGGATGTAGGGCGGGCAGATGTGAGGCGGGTGGATACGGTGCGAGTAAGGTCTTAAACCCATCACCTACCCACTACCCACGATGGATATGACTTTTTACATCCACAGTCGCCCACTACCCACCAAACTCATACCTATCCCCACTCCAACTAGGACGAGTGTGGTGCAAAATCTGTAAAGCTAAACCTGTTTACCATCCCTACAAGTCAACAATGCCAAAATAGTGAATAATTCGCATCTTACAGGTGCAAATTTTATACTATATATTCCACCGCCACCTTCTTGGTGTCAAGCATCCATTCGCTTATGACATCTTCCATTATTCGAATATATATTATATGTATTCTATTGTCTTCTGTATACTAATATTAACAAATCACGTACTTAAAATTTTTTTGTCAATGATTTTTGATTTGTTGAGATTGGTAGTTGCATTTGCTATATGGTAACAAATCACAATATACAGAGTCGTTAGATCTTTTCTCGAGATCAAGAATACAAAATACATAGGTTGAGTTCAAAATTTCCCGATGTATTCTTTTTTCTAGGATCAAGGTTGAGATATATATTAAAGTACACGAGCACATGATTAAAATTATTAATAAATTTATTAACTATTGTAATCATGTGTTCATGTACTTTAATAAGAAATTGAATTGGACAAGTTTAAGCTAGGATGATTTTTCGACCATAGTGTCTGATGCACATTCAAGTGGTATCACCATTGATGCAGCACAGTGTGGCAATAATGGACAATTCATAAACCATAATTGTTCACCTAATCTGAATGCACAAAATCCCTTTATGACCATTCCCATGATATCATTTCTATATATGGTTTTAAACAAGATTTCTTCATCATTTAGGATGCCTTAGACGCACAATTTTAGTAACCATTATAATCATATGTTCATTTACTTCAACTTCCAAGTAAATTTGCAAGGAAAAAATAATTAAACTAGCACAATATCACATCAAACATGTGTAAGTATTAAACGAGCATAAACGCAGCGGAAAAAGATCGAAATAAATACCTCCATCCATTGTCAAAACCTTATGCCAAAATGAGATATGGTTGCACCAATGTCGAGACCTCGAACCACCATGATAACACCTCGGACCATCGTGAAATTAAAGAATTTGGCTACTAAATAATTAGAACCTCCAAGATCTTCTAAGCACTCAAAACTCACTAGATGGAATATGTGATGCTTGTGTTTGATGCTTAGGGACCTTAGGCTCAAATGGTATTTATAGGGGTTCATCCATCATGAACCACCAACCAAATGGACAAAAATGCCCCTAAAACTACCCGACACTATCCCTTAATCGGCCACAACCACCCACACGTTCTCCTCCTCAACCATGCAAAAGGATTGTGGATTGAAGAAACGTGAATTATGGATATGGAAAAGTGAGACAACTATAATGGAACCGAATCAATTCCTACATTCTCCCACTTGGTTCATATTGTCCATAAGAACTTAAAGTCAAAACATAATGTATGAATCATGACGATATTTCCTCTCATGATTGAGTTGTATCTTCCATGTATCACAATACATCAAGTCTTAACGCTTTAGCCCATATACTTAATGAATAAACTCAATGTTTATTCTAGGTCCAAACTTTAGTGATATTTCTCGAAACAATAAACTTAATGTGTACACAACATAAATGAGAAATATCAAACTTTATTAGAGTTTCAACTGAATTGTTCATACAATGAAAAATTACAAATTAGGAACAAGTCCCATAGTGACAACATGATCCTTAAATTTATGTGGTGGCATGCCCTTAGTCAAAGGATCAGCTAACATTTGCTCAGTGTTAATGTGCTCAATGACCACTTTCTTTTCCTTAACATGTTCCCTTATGGCTAGATACTTAATGTCGATACGTTTACTTCGACTTCCACTTCTGTTGTTCTTAGCCATAAAGACAACAACTAAATTGTCACAATATATCCTTAATGGCCTAGAGATTGAATCCACAAGTCTAAGCCCAAAAATGAAACTCTTTAACCATATTCCATGTGAGGTAGCCTCAAAACATGAAACGAACTCGGCCTCCATAGCGGAAGTAGCAGTTAAGGTCTGCTTAACGCTTATCCAAGATATAGCTCCACCGGTAAGCATAAATATGTAACCTGATGTTGATTTACGTGAATCAACACAACTAGCAAAGTCTGAATAAGAGTAGTCAATCACCTCCAGATGGTCGGATCGTCTATATGTAAGCATGTATTCTTTTATTCCTTTGAGGTATCTCAAAACCTTCTTTGCAGCTTTCCAATGGTCTATACGCGGATTACTCTGATATCTTCCCAATATCCCAACGGCAAATGCAATGTCAGGTCTTGTACAGACTTGAGCATACATCAGGCTTCCAACAGCAGAAGCATATGGAATGTTTCGCATTTTCTCCTTCTCAAATTCGTTCTTCGGGCATTGATTCAAATTGAACTTATCATCCTTCACGATAGGAGCAACACTAGGTGAACAATCTTTCATCCGAAATCTTTCTAAAAATTTGTTGATATAAGTTTCTTAAGATAGACCTAAGACAACTTTATGTCTATCACGATGAATCTTAATGCCAATGACATAAGAAGCATCACCCATATCTTTCATATCAAAGTTTTTAGAAAGAAATTGTTTCATCTCATGTAGCATACCCCTGTCATTCGTTGCAAGTAAAATGTCATCCACATATAGGATAAGGAAACAAATTTTACTCTCACTGACCTTCTGGTATATACATTGATCCATGATATTCTCAATAAAACCAAATGAAGAGATAACTTCATGGAACTTTAAATAACATTGTCGGGAGGCTTGTTTCAATCCATATATGGATTTCTTTAATCTGCAAACTAAGTGATCACCATCACTAGAGGAAAATCCTTCAGGTTGTTTCATGTATACCTCTTCCTCTAGATCACCATTAAGAAAGGCAGTTTTCACATCCATCTTTTGTAACTCAAGATCAAATTGAGCTACTAATGCTAACAAAATGCGTAAAGAATCTTTCTTAGATACTGGACTAAAAGTCTTAGTGTAATCGATTCCTTCTCGCTGAGTGAATCCTTTACCAAAGAGTCTTACTTTATATCTTTCTATGTTGCCTTTTGAGTCTCTTTTGGTTTTAAAGACCCATTTATATCCAATGGCTTTTACACCATCAGGCAAAGGTACGAGATCCCAAACTCCGTTGCTCTTCATAGGATTCATCTCATCCTTCATAGCATCATACCATAATTGTGACTCATTGTAGCTCACGGCACTTGAAAATGACTCAGGGTTATTTTCAACTCCAACATTATAGTCAGATTTTTGTAAATACACAAAATAGTCACTAGAAATTGCTGATTTTCTTTCTCTAATAGATCTTCTTAATGTTGAATCAATATTCTCTTGTGGATCATGTTGTTCAACTGGTTGTTCAATAATTTCTGGAATTTCTTGAACAACTTGATCTATTGGAGTGTTTTCAACAATTTGTGGAACTTTATTGATTGGTTGTTCAATACTCGATTGAGCTTGAGGGGTGTTATATATGATAACCAATCTCTCACTTGAAGTGGATGGTTGATCTACGGGTATTGAATTCCGAGACAGATCGTTCCCATTGATTGATTCATTCTTAAGAAATTTTGCATTTCTTGATTCCACAATTCTAGTGCAATTAGATGGACAATAGAATCTGTAACCTTTATACTTTTTGGTATATCCAATGAAATACCCACTAATAGTCCTTGGGTCTAGTTTCTTTTCTTGTGGGTTATAAATTCTCACTTCAGACGGGCATCCTCATATGCGTATATGTCGCAAACTTGATTTCCAACCTTTGAATAACTCAAAAGGTGTCTTTGAGACAGCCTTGGTTGGAACCCGGTTTAATATATACACAGCCGTCTTAAGAGCATCAACCCATAAAAACTTAGGTAGCTTAGAGCTATTAAGCATACTTCGCACTATGTCCATTAAAGTTCGGTTTCTTCTTTCCGCAACACCATTCTGATCAGACGAGCCTGACATGGTGTATTGGGCAACTATACCATTTGTCTTGAAGAAACTTCGCAAATGGACCATGTGCTTGTCCATCTTCTGTGTATCTACCATAATACTCACCACCTCTATCTGTTCTCACAATCTTTATTTCCTTACCGCATTGTTTCTCTACTTCAGCCTTGAAAACCTTAAAGGCTTCTAACGTTTCACTTTTATGATGAAGCATGTAGAGATACATGTATCGTGAGTAATCATCTATAAAGGTGATGAAGTATTTCTGACCTTGCACATCCATATCTGGGCAATAGATATCAGAATGAATGATTTCCAATATGGTCGAACTCCTCTTGGCACCTTTCTTTGACTTGTTAGTCTGCTTACCCTTAATGCAGTCTACACAAGTATCAAAATCAGTAAAATCTAAGGTATTGAGTACCTTATCATTTACTAATTTTTTAATCCTTTCAATGGAGATATGTCCTAATCTCCGATGCCATAAAGTAGAGGAATCTTCATTTATAACACAACGCTTAGTACCAGTTTGAATGTGCATAACATTATGAGTGGCATTATTTTGTAAATCAATAGGGTAAAGACCATCGCATAAAATTCCATTTCCAATAATTTCAGATTTATAAAATAAATTGAAACCAACATTCGAGAAATTAAAACAATACCCTAAGGGTACGAGTCTTGAAACAGAAATCAAATTTCTTGAAAAACTAGGAATATAAAAGGTCTTTTCTAAAATTAAAATAAAGCCACTACTAAGCACTAATTCACAGGTCCTAATAGCTTCCACATGCGATTGCATCTTGTTTCCTGAATAGATGTATCGCTCAGCTCTCACTGGTTCCCTCAGATTTTTTAATCCCAGTAAGGAATTTGAGACATGGATTGTAGAACCAGAATCAATCTACCATGTGTTATAATTAACATCAACCATATTTGAATCAAAGCAAACAAGTGAGATTGATTTACCTTTCTTTCCAAGTCAGCCCTTATACTTGACACAGTTTCTCTTCATGTGTCCTTTCTTTTTACAGAAGAAACACGTGAACTCTTTCTTGATGTCAGCTTGGGGTTGCATTTTAGTTTTCCCCTTTTGCTTGGCTTGGACTGAATTCTTTCCTTGAGTAACCGTCAGTGCACTCTCTCCCATCTCTAGTACGAGCCTACGTACTCTTCTTGATCACACATGGTCAAAAGATCATCAATAGACCATTTATCTTTATGTGTGTTATAAGAGATCTTAAATGGCCCGTATTGAGGATGAAGAGTGCTCAATACATAGTGCACTAGGAAAGATTCAGATATTTCAACCTCAAGTGCTTTAAGTCGAGCTGCCAAATCACGCATCTTATTGATGTGATCACGCACACCTCTCACCGTAGTGAGCCTTAGAGATGTGAACTTCATAATTAAAGTGCTGGCTAAAGACTTTTGAGAAGTCTGAAACTGTTTCTCTATAGCCTTTAATAGCTCTTGGACATTCTCATAATGCTCAATCGAGACACGAACATCAGCATGAACCTTGCTCTTAATGAACATAATACTTAAGCGATTTGATCGCTCCCACTTTTCATATAGAGCAAGATCAACCTGACTACTGGTGTCACTGATATGTGGCTCAGATTTCCTTATAGCATAGTCAATATCCATACACCATAATTGAAGAAGAATGCCTTCCTTCCAGAACTTAAAGTTCTCACTAGTTAATTCAGGGATATCTACTCTATTATCAGAGATATTCACAGGTAATAATGTTGCAAAATAAATTGACATACATGCTTAATATAAATTTGAGGCATAACTTAAGCTATAATTTACCAATGCAAATTATAGTAATAATGAATCTAGTGACATAAAAATTGTTTGTGGGCTAAATTTTTAATTCGATTAGATTCATTTTGATAGAATATTTTCTATCCTTTATGTAAAAATTATTAAATTCATTTTTATAATTCCTATGGGTATTTATAAAAATTCATCTAATAATTTTTACCTTCATGTTAAGGGATCTAATATCTAAGCTTTCTTTATGTGATTTTTAATCTTAGTAATTTTATTTAACTAAAGATGTTGTGGCTAGTTTTTAACTAAATAAAATTATTAAAATCACTTAGCTAGATATTAACCCTAAACTTTATTTTAAGTGTTGCTTGTTCATTATGCAACATTTTATGTCTAGTCCTTATGAGATCCTTATTATAAATTTATTTAATTAAAGTTGTTGTGGCTAATTCTCTAATTAAATAAATTATATAGATCTCTAGACATAATATATAGTTTTATTGCTAAAGTTTTATGCAAAAAGTACTAAAGTTTTATGTACCTAATTTTATATATATAACTAAGTTATAACATATCTTAATTTAGGCACATACTATATATTAATTTCTAAAATTTATTTAAGTAAAATAAATTAATAAATTTTAGAAATTAATCTTATAAAAATAAAATTTCTGCAACATATTTTTTCTCAAAATTTCAAAATTTAAAGATCAAAATGATATTTTAATTTTGAGAAAAATTAAACATGACAAGACAAAGATTTAACATGGCTCGCATACCAAATGTAAGTATTAAACGAGCATAAACGCAACGGAAAAGGATCGAAATAAATACCTTCATCCATTGTCAAAACCTTATGCCAAAATGAGATATGGTTGCACCACCGTCGAGACCTTGAACCACTATGGTAACACCTCAGACCACCGTGAAATTAAAGAATTTGGCTATTAAATAATTAGAACCGCCAAGATCTTCTAAGCACCCAAAACTCACTAGATGAAATATGTGATGCTTGTGTTTGATGCTTAGGGACCTTAGGCTCAAATGGTATTTATAGGGGTTCATCCATCATGAACCACCAACCAAATGAACAAAAATGCCCCTAAAACTACCCGAAACTCCCTTAACCAGCCACAACCACCCACACGTTCTCCTCCTCAACCATGCAAAAGGATTGTGGATTGAAGAAACGTGAATTATGGATATGGAAAAGTGGGACAACTATAATGGAACCGAATCAGTTCCTACAACATGAGTATCTATCCATCCCATACAACTCAAATATGTAAAGTAAATACTTCCATAAATATTAACATATCATCAAAATCCAGAAGCCTCCCTGAATTTTTTGTCTATATTCAAATGAATCGTTTTACGACATAAAAAAATAATGAGCGAACCAAACTATCAGACAGATTGTTTCTCTACCCAGGTTGATTACATCGAGAAACTATCATTAATCGAGTGTGGATCTATCTTTCTATGATTCCCAATAGATTCAAAAACTAGCATCGTAAATATTTGTATACGAATATCAAATGATTGCTCAAATATGCTGAAATCATATCAAAACGATACATGAAACAAACCACACAAAAGAAGAAAAATTACGTACTAAAAAAAAGTTCTTATTAAAAATATAAAAAACAATAAATCTCAATAGTTAACAATTAATACTAAAATTAGATGTCTATCATCAACCAAATCAAAAATATATAAAAAAGTAGAGTATATCTTGCTCTCATCATTGTTAGGTTGATATATTTGCATGGATTAAAGTGACGGGAAAGTGAAGATCAAAGAAAGCATATACTCTTTATCTCGTATGGAGGGGTTTTAATTACTACCTTTGACGAGAGCGTAATGGAAGATTACATGGTAACTGCCCAAGATCGGAGGAAATTATTTTTATCATAATTAGACAAGATGTAAGATGAAAACTTTTGATAGCCTATGTTTATTGTTTACTTTTTATTGTTAGTCTGATGTTGGTTTGTAGAGGGATTTATTTTTAGATTTTACATGTATTTCTTTTGTGTGTGTGGTCTTTGGATTAAATGAAGTTTCATTTATATAAAAGAAATTATAATACAAATATTAAATATGATTCATATAAAATATGACATGATGCAAATAATATTACATGTTATATTATATAATATGTATGACAATGTTTTAATATAATTAAAGAACTAAAAGTTTGCATTATCGATATATTAAATATGAATAAAAATATAGTATGCAATAAATATGAACTAAATATTTTTTTGATATAAAAGGAATGCAACTATGAGCCTCATTAAAAACCTTCCTAAACCTAATTATAAGAAAAGAGTACTCATAGCAGCATTTACAAACTTAATCAAATATTTAAAACCCACAAACATCACGCCAAACTTGCGAACTTGTCCCGATCAAGTAAAATCCAAATTGTATTAGGTGGTTTCAAGAACACCCGCACCAAATCCTCGGTATTTCGCATGATCTTAGCCAACATGTCTGCTACACCATTAACCTCTCTTCCCGAATGCACAATCCTAATGTTACAAGAACGTACAAACAACCCATTAATCAATTGAAAAAGATTGTGTTGGACAACATCAACCAACAAACCCTATATCAAATCTTATTGGCTCCCCTATACGTCGCTCTATCAAACGACTCGTTCATAATCCATCGAATTTCACCCTTCTTAGCTATGTCTAAATCCCGCAACATAATGGACGGATCCAAACTTGTTTGCTTTGTAGATAGTTCATTTGAGACTGTATTTATCCATTGCGTAACTTTCACCGCTTGGTGTTTCTCATCAATCTTTTTCGCCTTCCTGTTCTTGCGAGACAAAGGGCTTGGAGTAGCGCCACTAAGAGCACTTGTCTTATGTTGCGAATCAAACACAACGTTGGCTTTCCATTATTATCTTTAAGAAATTGTTTCTGGTTTTCATCCACAATACGAATAACCGTATGTTTGTTCGTAGATAACTTAGAGGGAGCAACCTGAACCATGTTTTGTGACCCATTACCAATACTGACTACATGCAAACATTTAACCCATTCATGCTCATTATATGCCTTAGGAACGTCAATCACCGCTTCTATGATCATTTCATCCTTATTCGTTTGCGATATAGAAGCTTCCATAAGAGGAACAACATTAGATGACCCTGCTATATCTGTGATGATTTGAACCTGCTGTGCACCCTTATCCACCGATGGCTCATGAACCACCACAATCTCTTTACCTTTCACTACCCGCTTTGAACTAGGACCATGATCGACCCTAGGAATTGGTTCCTGGTCGATCCCTTGCGTTAGAGCTTGCTCTTCCGCCGTCGTATTTTCATTATCTATTCCAACATTCAACAGCAAACCGTGAAACCGTCGACTTAGCAGGCTTCGAATCAGAAGAGTTTTTTCCTTAGCAATCCGTTGGGTTCCTCTAAGTTGTTTTTTCTCCTGCATCCACGGCCCATACATCTCAATAACTTTTAGTGTTGGTTCCACAATTTTGGGTTGTACCGCCTGCTTCTGGACTTCCGCACATGGTTCTTTAGTATGTCCATACTTCCCACACTAAAAAAATATCAACGACAAACCTTCATATTCTATCCATTGAAACCTACCATCAATTATCAACCCAGGTAGTAGCGACTGGTCTAGCCTCACCACAACCGCAAGCCGTGCAAACCTCCTTCGACGATCCTCCACTGTGTTACAATCAACCTGAATAACCTCTCTAACTAGTCTTGCAATTGCATTAACAAATGTTTCGAGTAATAGCGTTAAGGTAAGCCAAGAAGTCTTACCCATGCCAAAATATGTTTAGGATGATCCTCAACTGCGAAAACTCCCTCGACTAGGGTTGGACAATCAAGTAGCTTTCGTAAATCATCCATGGACCACCAGAAATTACCTTGTCATAGTCCGTATCAAGACTAAACTTGATCAAGTAATATCCATTGTCCAGATCAATGATCGAGAAATCTCCCATCGGATTCTATAGTGCCTGCACTCTATTCTTCAAAGCACTGAGTCCAATCGAGCGCCCCAGGAGTATTACTATCATCGCCTTTACCAACTTTGCATCAATCTGCTTATGAACCCTATCGGAAAACCGAATCTCAAGAACCGGATCATCTCTGTTGATAACAATATCGTCATTGGCTACTTTCACTTCCAACGACTTCAGAAAATTATCCTCCTTATTACTTTCAACGGAAAGCATCACAGTATCCAGAAAAGAAACTCCCTTCCCACGGTCGACAGGTTCCTGCCTGCTTTCCAGCCCAGACGCCACCACTAACGATAACGTGACATCACCATCCATAGATACTTATGTAATCTAGATGTCGAAGATTCTCCAGGTCTGAGTGTTTGACAACGGTAGAGCAACTCAAAGAAAACCTTAATATGAACCAAATATTAAGTTTGGATTTCTACATCAAAATGGAACTTAAATCGAAATATTGGAAATTAAAAATAAATAAACAAACAACAATAATAAGGAAACGAGGGATTGAATTTTGGAAACTTTTATTTAAACACATTATTCCAGAAATTAATTTAAAATATAAAATATTATTGAAAATATAGGGTTGTAAACGAACCGAATGTTTAACGAATCATTCGTAAATCATTTAACGGGAAGTTCGTTTATGTTCGTTTATTTATTAAACGAACGAACATAAATAAGATTTTTTGCTCGTTTAATTAAATGAGTGAACACGAACAAAGATCTCGTTCGTTCATTTATATTCGTGAATGTTCATTCATTTATGCTCATGAACATCCATAAATCTATTTATTTATGTTCGTTTAAATTTATTCACATATGTCTAGGGATGAGCATTAGATCAAGTCAAGTCGAGTAAAAAATTTTAACTTACTCGAGTTGAGAAGTCTTATTTTATGACTTGTTAAAAACATCCTTCTTTTACGCTAGGGTGTTCATTGTTATGTTAAACCGAACTAATTGATCTAACTAAAATAAAATTAGTTAAACAATTAAATTTTAAGTTTCATCTGGTGATTAATTTTTTTAAATTTTAATTATCGATTAATTCATTTTAAAATCAGTTAAATAGTTGAATTAATCAAATTAATTCAAAATATTAAATATTTAACATATTATATATGTTACTTATGTTCGTTCATTTACGTTCATTTACGTTCATTTACTTTTATTTATTTATCATTTAAACGAACGAACACGAATAAGTTACAGTTCTTAACGAACGAACACGAATAAAACTTTTATGTTCGTTTATATTTGTATTTGTTTATTTATTCGATTAAACAAACTAATATAAATATACCAGTTGTTTTACAGGATATCACTAATGTTTTGCATTTTGCTTGAAAATATCTTTCTCCAGCTCTGTCTAGGAGACTAGGACGTATAGGATGAGACTCGTTAGGTATAAAAACATAATGGTTATAACCAAGAACTAAATGTAAATTTTTATATTTTAAAAAGTATTATTTGTTATATTTCATAAATGATTTTAAAATTTTATGTTACTTATATTTATTTTAAAAAATAATCAATAAAGCATACCTTGTATTACGATTTTTTTAACTTTGATTATAAAATAGAAATGTATTGGATGAGTTTACAAAATGAAATCGTATACTGTTAAATATTACTAATGTAATATATTATAATATAATTAAATTAATAAATAATTTTATTTTTATCTTTTAATTTGTGGGTTAAATTTCTTTTAGTATATTGTTATTTTAATGATTTTATTTATGAATAAATAAAGTATGATTAAGAATATGATAATTTTTAAATTTTAATTAATAAAAAATATTATGTAAAAAATAAAGATGGTATGGATTTGTTTAATTAAATTTCATGGATGAGATTATGAGAATGAATCATGAAATTTTTTTTTGTAATTTTATTTTAAAATATGGCTAATTGTATATCGAGCATTTAGAGTTTTTAATAATTATTTAACAATCATTAAAAAATTAATAATATTTAACGATTTATTGTATTAATAATATCCAGCGGTGTTGTTGCACATTTTAAAATTTTCTAATATATTAAATAATTATCATTTTAAAATATAAAGGCATAAAGATAATTTTAACCCTTAACGTTTATAATTTTTATCATTTTGACCCTTATTCTTTTTTTGGATAAATTTAGTCCTTAACTTATATGTTTTTGACAAATATCTTGTTTATTAATTAGTATGATGATTGGACCATTAAAATTTAATGATGATGACATGTCATATGCATGTGATAATATATTTTAAATGACATGGCATCTAACCTATCAAATATATATTTATATAATATAATTTTATTCTAATATAAAATATAAAACAATTAAAATTTAAATAAAATAATAAAAATAATTAATTCTAAAATAAAAGACTACTAAGCATTCTCAACCCTAACTACGATAGAATAAAAACCTATCTTAAAAAAATATTAAGAAAATTCATTAGGCATGTGTTAAACACCTAAAATGATGTTAATAAATTAAAAATGCAATTGATGATGGTTTTGATTTAATAAATTATTATATGTTAAATAAAGAATCAATAAACCTATTAATTTTGTGAAGAAAAGGTAATGAAAAAATTGCAGCTTGTTATCCCATCTTTTCTTCAAAATATGGTATTAGTTTAATTATCTTTTTTTAAAATAATATTTTCTACAACAAAAATAAAGAGAGTATAATTTTTTAGTCTTTAAATAATATTTTATTTTTCTTTAATTAAAAAATTAAAATCTAAAGCTGTAGATATAATTTTGAATAATTACACCGACATAAAAATATATTTTTATCGTCTTTAATTAAAAAATAAGATGAACAATAGATAAACATTATAATTGAAATATATTTTTTACCGAATTAATTTTTATCGTGATAAATAATATAAATATAAAAATAAAGACAGTAAACATTTAAATAATTACATAAATTCTCATAAAAATAATAAAAAATTATATAAATTCATTTCAATTTAATCTTATTTTAACTCGTGTCATTTAAAATTTCGTAGAACTTTCGATTATAATGGGATAAGAATTGGTGGGAAAAGTAGATAAGATAAAAGCATTTAAATATCAATAAATTTAGAAACAATTTCTATAAAATAAAATAAAAAATATTTTTATAAAATATTTTCAAATAAAAAATATTTTTCATAAAAATAAAACAATGTCTTATAAAATATTTAAAAACATTTCTCTCAAATAAGATTGAAAGCTATATTTAATGAATTTAACAAGAAGTTTTATGAAGAGAGAATGTTGTTCATTTTAAAAGATATTGGTTCGAATGTTTATAAAATATTTGTATTAAAAACTTTAAAATATATAAATAAATAATATTTTATAATTATCTTTAAGATTATTCAAAAAATATATTTAACTTAAAATTAATATTTTATACATTAACTACATATAATTTTATGCACAGTTAATGAGACCGAATAATGCTATCCATAAAAGATGATATATTTCTCTTTAATTATCTGAGTTTGATTAGAGATGTAAATGAATCGAGCTTGAACGGATAAGGGTATGTCCGTATTCGTTTATTTATTTTTGAAGGTGTTCAAACTTTGTTCATGTTCGTTTAAATTTTTAATGGTATTTTCAAGCTTGGTTCGTTTATTTTTTGTCGTGTTCAGGCTCAGTTCGTTTAATGTTCACGAACGTGTTCGTTTATATTTTCGATAATTTGTTCGTTTAACGTTCGTGAACATGTTTGTTAAGCGTTCACGAACGAGTTCGTTTGTATATATTCATCAACTTGTCTATTTAGCGTTCATGAACATGTTCGTTTAGTGTTCATGAACATGTTTGTGTAGCGTTTGTGTATAAAAGAACATAAACAAGCCTATAAACGAGCTTATAAATGAGTATATAGACGAGCTTATAAACGAACATAAACAAGTTTGTTCGTGAACATAAACGAGCCAAACGCATTCATGTTTGTGTTCGTTCGTTTATTAATCGAATATAAAATATCTGTTCATACTCTTTTATTTAACTTAATAAACAAACATAAACGAACATTATACGAACGGTTCATGAGCAGCTCGTCGAACACCCTATTCATTTACACCCCTAAGTTTGAATAATATTTTACGTGAGATGTGCATAAATTTATCTCATACTAAAAACAAATTAAATAATAATACATTATTATAAAATTTTAAAATTTAAATTTATTTAATAATATTTTTTATGATGTGTAACAATATATAAAACTATAAACCGGTTCATCAAATATTAATCAATTAATTTATCATTTGATAAAATTAATCCTTGGAAATTAGGAATAAAAAATTCACCTTAAATTCAATTTTATTTCCTTAAAAATATTCACCTTAAATATACACTTTTAGTAGGGGTATACATTTGGTTCGGTTAACCGAATTAATCGATCGAATCGAAATGATTTTTGTTAATTCAGTTGATTAATTTTTGGTAAATTCGACTAACGGATTTTTTTTAATAATTCGATTATCGGTTAATTCAGTTCGAAATTGATTAATTAACCGAAATTATATATATTATATATTATATATTATATATACTTATTTTTAGTCATTTAACATTTTAAAAATTATAAAATTTCATTATTTTTTATATTATAAAATATCACTAAATATTGTATTAAATTATTATAGAATAAAAGTTTAGTGATTAAAAAATTATTTTAGTTTAATTTAGTGACTTATTATGTAATTTAACTAAAATTTATAATAAATTTTGGTTAATTTGACTAATTAACCGAAATAATTTCGGTTCGGTTATTTCGATTAAAAGAAATTGGTTCTATTAACGGTTAAGATTTTAAAAATTTTGGTTAATTCAGTTTTGGTTAATTCGGTTCGGCCACCGACCGAATTAACCAAATGCAAACCCCTAACTTTTGGTACATATATTAGGTTTTAATTTTCAATCAAGTACTCAAACTTGGTACCATTGCTCAAATTGGTACATATATTTAACTTCCTTATTCAACCAAAAAAAATATTTAGGTATCAAATTAAACCTTAAAGCCCAATTTAAACACTAATATTTAATATATAATATATGTCCATTTTGCTCCTTATCCTAATAATATCATTTCTGAAATTTAATTAAAAAATCAACCAAATGGGCTTTGATTTAGGCCCAAAGTCTGTAATATGGGAATCTTGATCACACATGTAATTAGCCCATGGGCCTATTTTTCAGAATTCACATAACAAATCAACCATTAAATTTAGAATATAGCATACTTATTATGACGTTCTTTTAAATTGATTAAACGTATAAGGACTATTTTGTATATCAAATAAAATTTATATTTTCTTTTTCGTAAAATTCAAGAAAGTGATGACAAACGGGTAGTTCGGTTCAAGTTGAATTTTAATTTAGGTTATAGTTCAAGTTTGATTTGGGTTGGGTCAGGTTTGATTCATATTTAGAACGGGTTTAAATAATTTAGGGTCAGGTGTCAGGTCAGATCATTATAGGATCGATTGAATTTTGGGTTTAGTCAATATCGGGTTTGTTGATTTTTTGGGTTGTGTCAATTTCGATTCGGTTGATTTTTTTTTGTTGGTCAATATCAGATGATTGATTTTTTGGGTCAAGCAATATTAAAATGGGTCAGTTTTCAGTTTGGGTCAATATCAAATATATAAATTTTTTATTTTAATCCATCTATATATATTTAGGTCAGCTCGAGTTGAATTGGGTATGTATCCAATGGAGTATATATAGATATATTCTCATAAAAATATACATTTCAACAATCATCATTTAAACTCAATTTCAACTCTTAATTATTTAATATTTTAAATTAAACTATTTTTAAAGATATGATAATCCGACACAAACTCAACTTATAAAGCTTGTTAAATTTTTAAACTCGAACTCCATAATCAATTGACCTACGAGAGTAATATGTTAAATCTTTTAAATAATATAAGATATTTGTACTTATTATTATAAATAAAATAAATTAAGTTCGAAAGGCGATTATCATAAAGCAAGTCAAATTTCTTTATATTATTACAAATTTGACATTAATGGAGAAAAAGAAGGTTGGCAGAGTCATGGCATGTCTAGGCATGAGATAAGCCTCATCCCCAGCCACATGAATCTTGTCCTCATCTCCAAGTTTTCCATGGCCAGAGTCATGTTACACCATTTCTTTACAGGCAAGTTGTAGGTTAAGACACACCATGGTCAAAAAAACATTACATAAAAAACAGTAGTTAGGACTTTGGATTTTTTTAAGATTTATGTCAGTGAGGTTTAGGGAAGGTAAAGTTGATAGCTAAGATGTTCACAGCAGTGGCTTTGCTCCCAGAATTCAAGGATTAATGCTGGAGGGTCACTGTCAGTAGGAGCCATCTTTATATCCACATGGACTTGGAATTGATTCATAATTGGACGGTGGAGATCGTCTCCATCTAACTCATCTTCCTCTTTTTCATCTCCAAAACTTGTAGCCTCAGCCCTCATGTGTCCTCTGAATCTGTCTGCCATGGATTTGGACCATGAAAACCATGCTAAAAGAAGGAAAACCGTGACACCACATGAACAACAACAACAGCAGCAGCAGCAGCAGGAGCCAACAGACATGGAGAAGCTTCCGAAAGAGATCATCGTTTACATACTTTCGAGGCTACCGATCACATCTCTGGTCCAATTCAAGTTCGTGTGCAAACGGTGGCGTGCCTTGGTTCAAGACCCTGTGCTTGCCGATATGCATCTTTCTTTGAAAGTCAATGGAAACGACCCGTGCCTCATCCTTCACTGTGATTTTCCCATACGGAACCAGCTTTATTTCCTGGATTTATCAGCACACAACCAGGACAAAGACAAGGTAAAGAGATTACATGTACCTTTCCAAGCTACCATGCCTGAATTTGATGTTGTAGGATCCTGCAATGGCTTGCTATGCTTATCTGATTCATTATACAATGATGCACTTTATGTCCACAATCCTTTCACCATGGATTACATAGAGCTACCGGAATCTAGACAATACCCGGATTCGGAACTCGTGTTCGGATTCGGGTTCCATCCAAAAACAAAGGAATACAAGGTAGTTAAGATAGTTTACTATAGGAACACTAGTAATTATAGTTACAATCGTGCCCGGAGAACCGTTTATCCGCAATCGGATGTTCAAATTTTCACACTAGGAACCTCTTCATGGAGGAGTCTAGGGAAAATATCATATCAGTTCATAAGGAGGCCTTCAGAGGCTTTGGTCAATGGAAGACTTCACTTTGTGAGTAGGCCTAGACGACACCATCCGTCTCGCCGCATTATATCATTCGACTTATCCGATGAACAATTCCGGGAAGTCCCGAATCCGGATTGTGGCAGTCTTAATAGGTGTAACTTCCATCTGTCTGTTTTACAAGGCTGTCTCTCCGTTGCTGTATATGGGAATTATGGTAAGTTAGAGATATGGGTTATGAAGTGTTATAACAAGAAAGAATCTTGGGTTAAAGAGTTCATCATTGGTGCTTACATACACAAGTGTTTGAAGCCGAATTCGGATCGAAACAGACCTACAAAGATCTGGAAGACTAATGGTAAAGTTGTTCGAGTCCTTTGCTTGCTCGAAAACGGTGAGTTGTTGCTGGAGTATAAGAACATGTTTGTGGTGTCTTATGATCCAAAGAAAGGGAAATTTAGAGATCTTGTGTTCCAAGGGATACCTACATGGTTCCAAACAGTTGTTCATACAGGCAGTTTGAATTGGGTTTAACAGTTCATCTCTTTTGTCTGTAATTTCTCAGTTTAGCTTTTGTTTCTTACCTTTATACATCTCATTGTCATTTCATTTGATGAACACTTCCAAATCTGGGGATTTTAGATCTAATTTTCTATGAAAGTTTGATCTGTGGGCTGCGTAGAGGCTACTGTGGCCAAATGTAGGTCAAAGACGGGTAAGAAAATGAACACAACGACCCTGTAGTACAGATCATTAATAAAACTGTGATTTTGGTAATAAACCAGTAGGCATTAAATGATATGAAAAGCTTTGGTTTAGTGGCTGAGCAGCAGCGGCTGGACTATCATGTGGTGCATTTGGCAGTTAATATACTTTCAGAACCACTGCGTCTGGTCGGCAGCTGTTGAAAAATTGAAACCTAACCTCACCGAAATGAAACCCGACGTCCCATCGCCTATGGTCTGTTGACTGTTGGCAGACTACTGGGGCAATGCATGGCCCCCAGTTGGTTTAGCTCGTAGCCGTAGGCACTGCCATTCCCGGGTAAGGGTGATAATAAGCCTAACCTCTCGTGAGTTATTCGAGTTCGGTTCGAGACCTTAACGAATTAAGCTTATACAAATTCGACTCGAAAAACTCGTGAATATGTTCAAAATAATTATATTATATATATGCTACATATGTATTAAAACTAATCTTTTTAGCAAAAGAAAAATAATAAAATAAAATAAAAAAAATTCACTAAAAATAAATAAATTAAAATAAATTGGACACTTTTTTTTTCTTTCTCAATATTGAATTTTGTTTTTAAAAAATTCTACGACGGTCGTCGAACACCGCTGAACACCATTAATAATGAACATTGTTGAACACTATTAAACTGATTTATAAATATTCAAAAATTTTAAGTACTCAAAATATAATTATAGATTATTTAAATTAAATTTTTATTAAAGTATTTTCTATGTATATTTTATTTTATTAATTAATTAAATAAAAATATTAAGCCCTAAAAATTAATTTAAAAATAAAAAAATTAAACTCTAAACTCTAAACCCTAAAATCAAAATAAAAATCTAAATCACTAAAAATTAAATTACAAACCCTAAAATATAATATTAAAATCCTAGATCCAAAACCTTAAACCAAATTCTAAAAATACTAAATCATAAAATCCTAAAATAACCAAAACCCTAAACCTAAAATCTTAAACTAATTTTGGGTTTTAAGTTTTGGGTTTATGTATTTAGAGTTTCACATTTTCTATTTTAGGGTTGGGTTATATTTTTAGATTTTAGGATTTAAGGTTTTATTGTTTTAAGGTTTAAAGTTTATGATTTAGTATTTTGAATTTTATGGTTTAAGGTTTAATATTTTAGGCCTTTGACTTTAGGGTTTTAATTTTTTGATTTAATATTTTTATTTTTAAATTAAAAATAATTTAAATATATATTTTAAAATTTTTATTTTAAATAATTTAAAATTATATGTTTAGTCCTTAAAATTTTAATTTTTATTAATTAATTTAATAGTGTTCAGCAGTATCCATCGTTAGTGGTATTTAATAATATTCGATACACGTGATAAACTCATCCTTTATTTTTAGGCGTCGGTTATGAAAAGTGTTTGTAACGACCATATTTTTTACCAACTTTAAGAGCAGAAACCATGTGGTAAGTGAAAAGGGATGATATTTGAGAATATTGGAGCAATGGTAAGAAATTGGACAGAGAAGAAACGTTAAGCAAAAAGACTCAGATTTATTATAACCAAAGAGATGGAAGACAACCTGCAGACTTGACACACTGCCACTGCCTGTTGTAATAAAAACATACCAAGAAAAACAATAAACTTAAAGCCAAACTGGTTTGGGACCCAACCCTGGACAGATAAACAGACGACCCCATCAAAATCACACCTAATGGAACTCGAAACTATGTCCCTTTTCTGACACAAAATGCATGTTGATTTGTGGGCATCGACCGTCCATCCAGATTACTACATCCTTATTGAACTAGAAAAAACTACTTGACTCGACCATGCAACATCAGCAAACTGTTGCCATTACTCGGTCTTCTCTGCTGGTTCACCTTCTGTTTCAACTTTCTCCTCGGTTTCACCTGGTTTTGCTTCTTCTTCCTTCTCGGCAACTTCCTCTTTGGGTGCTTCAGTGGCAGCCTCTGGTTCGGGTTCTGGATCAGCCGGTGTGGTTTCTTTGGTTTCAACGGTGGGCTCGGGGGCTTCCTTGTTCTCCTCCTCGGCAACCGGTTCAGGCTCAGGCACTGTTTCCTTAGGAGTCTCCTCTACTGTCTCCTCGGTGACAACTTTGGGTTCTTCGACCACCTCCTTGGTTTCAACTTCAACTGAGGCTTCAGCTTCAGGTTCCTCGGTTGCCACCGCTTCCTCTACAGCTGATGCATGCTCGGCTTCCTTCGTCTCTTCAGCAACAGGCTCCGCCGCAGGAGCTTCGGCAACCACCTCTTCGGGTGCTGTTCCTTGAACCTGGACTGTTTCTTCAGTTTTCTCCTCATGAAGGACTGCAGTTTGAGCCGACACAACCTATAACACATATCAGACAAGATCATATCTCGTACATGTAAGATTACTAAATAATCAGACCATGAAAACAGTATTCAGAAACCAAAACTTTAAAACCAAGTTTCTGAACATGATCATGATCTCTTTCTTTAAACAAGATGAGCTGATGAATACCTCAGCTGTAGCCATGGAAATCCCAACAAGATGTAATTAGAACAAGGGGGAAATACTTGTCTGGAAGACGTGAAAGATTGCTGTAATTTCTGTGTTTTAGTACATGGATGAGTGAAAAGAGTGTTCGTTATATAGAGGTACTAGAGGCATGAAACTTGAGGAGAGGTGGTGGGTGCCATGGAAGAATCTTTGATTTGACAGCTCATCTCACAGAATACAACCTAACTTACTCCTTAGCTGATCTGGCAAAAGATGTAAAGTTTTATCCTGTCTTAGAAATTAGGTATTGCAGGAAATGATAAATGAAAAATACTGAAATGGAAAATGTAATTAATGTATTAATTTTATGAAATGCAAAAATATCGAGTAAAAATCTTTTGTCTCTTAATTATGTTTTTTTTTATGTTTTTTGTTAAAAAAATAAAAAATTATATTTGAATCATAACCTTAATTTTTTACGTCTGAAACCCTAAATCTTATTACTTAAAAATTAAATTCTACCCCTAATTTTCTAAACCATAACCACAATTCCTAATTCTGAACCCTAAACCCTAAACTCTAAACCTACTAATTTAAAATAGAGACGTCAATAAATACACATAAGATAGAAACTATTTGTACCTAAGAAATGTTAGGGTGTAGTTTTGCCCCTAAAAAATTTATTTTTTAATATTTTATATATTTCTTTTATATTTTTATTAATAATTTAATTTTATATCCCTTAAATATTTATAATTTTTTTATCTTCTATATTATATATATATTATTATTTATACTTCATATAAAATTTTGACTTCGTTCATGAAAATATGATTAATCTTATGAATCAAAAAAGGGCATTTGAAACTTGTCCCGCAAGCAGGTTTTGTAAATAAATGCCCTTACTATTTACTAAACCATAATTAAGTTTAAAATGGATGGAGAAGATGAGGAAAAAGTTGAGCCGACCATGACACAGAAAGGGGAAAACAATGGCTGGAAGGTTACTAGGACTTGACAAATCTTTTGGGGGTAACTTTTACGTGGTAAATTATTAAACAGATTAAACTCATCAAATCATATGCGATTTTTGTTAAGAAAATTCTATAACGGACGTCAAACACCGTTAATGATGAATATTACAGAATATTATTAAATTAATTAATAAAGACTAAAAATTTTAGGGACTCAACGTATAATTATAAAATATTTAAAATAATTTTTTTTATTAAATTACTTTCTATATATTTTTATTTTATTTTTAAAATAATTGAATAAAATATTAATCTAAATTAATTTTAAAATAAAAAATCTTAAACTCTAAACCCTAAAATCAAAATTCAAAACCTAAATCACTAAACACTAAATCTGAACCCTAAAATAATCAAAACCCCTAAACCTAAAACTCTAGAATCATAAATCTCAAACAAATTTTGGGTTTCAAGTTTAGGGTTTATACTTTTTAGAGTTTCAATTTTTTATTTTAGGGTTTAGGGTATGATTATATTTTTAAATTTTAGGGTTTAGAGTTTATGATTTAGTGTTTTGGATTTTAAGATTTAATGTTTAATATTTTTTAGCCTTTGAGTTTAGGGTTTTAGGTTTTTGATTTAATATTTTTTAAATTAAAAATAATTTAAATAAATTATTTTAGAAAATTAAAATATAATATATATGATTTGTTTAAAATTTTATTTTAAATTATATGTTTAGTCATTAAAATTTTTAATTTTTATTAATTAATTTAATAGTATTCATCGTTAGTGGTGTTTAACAATGTTCGACGCACGTGATAAACTCATCCTTTTTGTTAATAAAATGTATATATCTTAAAATATTTATTTTTTAATATTAGTAAAGATTTATTTTAAAATTTAAATTAATATTTTTATTATCAAAATTATAGATGATGTAATAAATTAAATTGGGTTGATATTTTTTTCTATTATTTGATAAGATGCTCCTGGGACCCCTTCTAGACATGTCTCCTTATCAACTCACGTTACCCCACTGGTAACCCTTTTTGCTGTGCTTTGTTGTTTTCTCGATACAATAGGTTCTTTTTATAGATCTATCATCAGACGAACTTAAAATTTAAAGTTAAAAAATATAAAAATAAGAAAATATATTCATAAATAACTTACGAATCAATTAAATTTTAATTGATTTAACTCGATTTACTAAAATATTAAACCGAATTTTTATTGAACTGAGTTTGAATAATTTGCGAAACAGTTAAGTTTATTATCATCCTTAAACACGTGCTTCTTCCAAATATGTAACGTATACGGCTGTTAGCTTGTTAAAAAAAAGAGTTTAAGATTTAAATTTAGCTCTAAATTTAATTAATGTAATATAATTTATTATTTATTATTTTAAATTTAATATTATATATTAAAGTTCTTTTTACTAAATTTATTTTTCTTTCCCACAGTCGTATAATGATCGTTCTTTCCATTTGAAACCGAAATCCGACCAGACGAATGGCAACAAAGGGACTTTGTCCTTGTTTTTGCGGTTGTGTCGTTTTTCTGGTTGTGGGCAGCCGTGGGAATGGAAAGGTGGGCCAAGGGGGGATTTTGCTAGTTTATGCGAGGGCGGTGGGGGGGCCCACAGAGATGGAGCCCACGTGGGGACATGCTGGCGTGGAAGCACACACCACGTGAGATCAGGGGCTTCATTCTCATCTCATCAGTATTGATTGGGTGGTTGGGACCCACGCACATTAAGGCATGAATTGGATGAACTTATGTTAGGGAAGTTATAGAGCGAGATAATAAAAATATATTAAAATAATATTATACTAATTTTCTATAAAATTAATAAAAGTTGTAATATTACTTTGTATCTATATTAAAATATTTATAAAATTTATAAATATTATATGTATATAAATTAATATTATTTTATAAAAAATTCAATATAAAATTTTAGATAATTCATGTTAGGATCCCACAATAGAAAGACTATTTTCTCTGTCTTTTTTAGTAATGCATGCCTTACTCACGTTTGATTGCATTTATCATCATTTTATAACTATCGTAGAAAATTATTATTTTATTATTTTTTCTGTAAATGTCTAAATAATGTTTTAAACAAGGGTTTGGATTATATTTTGGATTTAAATATATATAATATTTCTAATATTATTATTTTAAATACTTTTTTAATATTTATTAATATTTATTGTTATTTAATATATATTTTTAAATTTTAAAATTATATTTAAAAATAAATAAAATAATCCCAAATTTCTCAATTTCCCTTCATTATCCACCAAGTTTCCCTCATCTCTAGCATTTTTTCTGCACAAAACAGCAGGAACGAAAACAAGATTTTGAATTTAGGGGATAAAACATAAATATTTAAAAGTAATAGGGACAAATTCATAAAAAAATAATTTTAAAAGAATTTAAACAGAAAAACAAAAATAAAAAAATCTTCGCGGAGGGGTTCTTTAGTTCCGTCCCTACGGAACAGGTTCTGAACTAGTTTTACAATGTCTTTAAGGTAAATTCTCTCTGCCTCAATCTTAGACTTTCAGTCCCACAACGGTTTTAAATATTTATTACTCGCTCAAAACCACGAAAAAATTATTAGATAGATTATGTTTACCATATTATTTATGGTCTATCAAATAAGATTTGTCAATCTTAAGGTAACTTTCAAATAAATATCGATCATATAGAAAAGAGATGAAATTCACCTTAAAAATAAAATAAAAAGTTTTCATTGAATGAACTATAGATAATATGATAAATAAGATTCATCTAATATTTTTTTTTAAATCTCACCTATTTTTGTATTTCTGTTTTGGTCATATAATTATATTTGTGCTAAATATTTTGTGTACTATGTTTGCATGTTACTGAGACCATGATACGTATATATTGACATGCTATATGGTACTTTGAATATTGTGTTACTTTGAGAAATTGTGATCTGAGTTACTGAATTGTGTGATTCGTGTTCTATACGGATATCTGTGATGAGACATTTGAGAATTATTGACATTGATTACATAGCTTGTGCATGGGGTGGATTTGTATGGAGGAAGGTGGTTTTACCACACAACGTTTTGGTGAAATAAGGGGTGAAGAGTTATGGGGAACTACCTCCACATGATCGGTTGGTTTAGCCACCACTATATTGGAGTTCGGAGTGTGAGATTGCATCCTCTGTGACATTGCATTGCACTCATCCTTCATTGCATTTATTTATTGCGAACACATGTTTTATTACTGAGTTTGTAAACCGAATGACATTGTGTTTATTTTTGCAATTTAAAGACACACTGGGCTTTCTAGCTTATTCTTTTTTAAAATTTTTCAGATACCTGGACATAGGAGTTGGTACTCGGACTCTCAGTCGGATATTAATTTTACTATTATTTTCAGTACGTTAGTTATCAGAGATTTTATTTCAGTTATTTTGGGAACAGTTAGGAATGAGATGTTTTTAATTTCATTCATGAACAATTTGTTTAATCTATTTTATTTTTTAAAAATCAGAATGTAACTATATTTTATATTATCTTTTATTTCCGTGTTATAAACTTTATTTAAAACTTTCCTCTTCGTTTACTTAATTCTAAAGATTTATGAATTATAATTTTAAATCTATCGTATACCACAAGCAAAGAATAAGGGATTATAATGGAAAATTAGTACGCTGTTCTAAATTGGTGATTTTGGACTAAATTGAAAATATATTAGGATAAAATCATGAGAATAAAATCATTAGAACATGAAGTAGATGCAAATTCATTCCATTTGTGGGGTGTCAGGAGTAGGGGTGAGTATTCGATCGAGTTGAGTCGAATTGAGTCAAAATTTCGAGTTATTTGAGTTGACGAATCATATTTTACAACTCAAACTTTATTTGAATTTTTTAGATTTGAGTCGAATTTAAAAAATTCGAGTAGAGTAGTGTTTTCAAGTTTCTATAAAATTTAATTATAATTATTTATTATATTACTGCATGATTTAATTCTAATTTTAACGACTTTCTCTAATTATATAAGATATGTATTTTTTAATATTTTTCAAATATGACAATTTTTCTTAAATCCTTCGATTACTAAAAATTTTGAGTTATTCGAATTTTCATTTTAAAATTTAAACTTTATTTTAAAAAATTCCGAATTTGATTTATGAAATTTTGAGCCGAATCAAAATGAGTCAAGTATTTTTACCTCGAATTAAATTATTAATTTTTTTAAAATCAAATCGAGTTTTACTCGCCCCTAATTATATTTTTTTTTCCTGAAAGATACAATCCAATCTATCAAAAGAACCAAAAGCTCCCAAACTCATCTAAATGTTGGTCCAACCTCTTGACTTTCAAAATCTCAGCAAAAGAACCAATCTTTCTCACATCAAATCCAATACTTTCACACATCAAATAAAAAAACATGGAATGGGGCCAAAAATAAACTTACAAGTACTAAACTTTAAAATATGTGAGTTACATTTTCAAGAATCGTGCATGAATCTCTTGAATGGGTTCAAACAAAGGTGACCAAAATAAGGGCTATTGATAAATGGAAACGGATGAATAAGTAGATTCTTGATTTTTTTTCAGCTGAATCATTTATTAATATTACATTTCAGATTCATATTCGATGTATAAAAATTAAAAAAAAATTACAGACGTATTAGTTTTAGAGTTTAGAGGTTTAGTTATAAAGTTTAGAATTTAAAGATAATTAAAATTTAAGACTGATGAGTTAAAATTTAGAGTTTATATGCTAAAGCTTAGCTTTTAGGGTAATATAGTGAGAATTTAGGTTTTAACTTATAAATCTTAAATTATAACCCTAAAATATAAATTATAACCTCTAAACGTAAACCTCAAAATCATACACCCTAAAATAAATCTCTAAATCTCAAAACTATGATGATGGTGTATGAAATAATTGCTTATACATTTTAACATGATTTAACCTATACACTTTTTATACATCATATCACATATAAGAATGAAAAATATTAATTTCATTTTGGTGTTTTTATTTATTTTTTTATACTAGAAATATAAGATTAAGGACTAGGATTAGAGTTTAATATTAGAGGATAGAGAACTGAAATAAGACGTACTTTTTAGAGTTTAAAATTTAAAATTTAAGATTAAAACTTAAAATTTAATGTTTTAATGTTAAGCATGAAAAAGATGAACAAAAATACTTTGTCCATATTTGTTGCCCTTTTTATTCCTCAAACAATAATAAATCAAATTTTAAACATTAACCCTAAATTATAAATCCGAAATTATAAAAATATATCATACCTTAGATTTTTTAACGTCTATTCCTAAAATTATAACCTTAACTCTAAACTTAAATTATTAGTGTAAAACATAAATAAAAACACCAAAAAAATATTTAAAAAAACGAAAAGAAACGAAATTTTGCTCTAAATATAAACCCAAAATGAATATTGAATAAATAATCTTATATAAAATAAAAAACATTTATCATTTTTAATGTATTTTTTTACATTTTATATTAAAAATTAGATTTAAAGTTTAAAGCTTAATGTTATAAGATTTATGGTTAATATTTAAAATATTAGTAGATATATTTTTTAGAATTTAATGATTTATAATTTAAAATTTAAAATTAATACATTATTTAATTTTTAGTATTTAAATATCGAAAAGATGATTTTTATTTGTATTATATATGGTCTCTCGAGGTTCGGGTCACCACCTGACCATATATTTCTTTGAAGTTTTACCCTTTCAAGATTCAACAGATTCGCGTGAACCAAAGCAAAAACCCAACCCCCGCCCGACTCTCCCTGCGGCTTTCCCTCCACTCCATTTTGAGTTTTTCAACATCCAGCTACCAGACAAAGGACCATTACCACACACTTTCCTTGTCTCTCCCCCTTTTCTTTCTGTCTTTTGCTTTGTCCGAAGACAATTCCTACCTTTCTTCCCTAGACTATCTATCTACTACCACTGTCACCTCCAGTTCTTCAGTCTTGTCTGTTTGCACCGAGGAAAATCAAAGAAAGGGTCGGTACTTCTTGTTCTTCACTGTTGATGAGTTGATTTGTTACTAAGCTAAATGACTACTCTGCTAATGTCTTCTACTTTATTTTGTTTAGATCAACATGTTATTTTGTACACTGATATGTCAGTGTTTGATGGTTGATTTGGCTGAAAATCTTTTGTGTGCAAGTCACTTATGTAGCAGGTTAATAGAAATGATTTGTAGTAGGTGTGTTTGGTAGAAACTTGTTGGATTATAATGTAAAAGTTTCTGCTGTAATGAAATATACTGATTTCCTGCATAGGAAAACCTTCTTTAGTCTTTCTTTTATTTTCTCTCGTTTTAGTCTCAAGTTTATGAACTTTGAGAGCTAGAAATCCAACAATTGGCATCAGAGCTGTAATCTTTGGGGGCCTGAAATATTTGTTGTTGTTCTTGAGAGTTTACCGACATAGGTTTCTGGTTTGAAATATTTATTGTTGTTTTTTAGAGTTTACCAACACAGGTTTCTAGTTTCGTTGGTGTTGTTCTCATGTCGTCAGCCAGCTTTTCTCCTCCACCACCTCCTGTCTTTGCTGGAGAAAATTATCATATTTGGACAGTGAAGATGAAGACTTACTTGCAAGCTTATGATCTGTGGAAAGTTGTTGAGACGGATAGGGATCCACCAGCTTTGAGAGCTAATCCCACGCTTGCTCAAATGAGGCAACACAGTGAAGAGTGTGCCAAGAAACACAAAGCCATGTCTTGCCTTCAGAATGGAGTTTCTGACATGATTTTCACCAGGATTATGGCTTGTGAGACTCCAAAGCAAGCCTGGGACAAGCTGAAAGAGGAGTTTATGGGGTCTGAGAAGACAAGGCAGCAGCAACTTATAAACCTAAGAAGGGATTTCGAGAATTTAAAGATGAGAGAAAGTGAGAATGTCAAGTAGTATTCGGACAGAATAATGGCTATTGTTAATAGCATTAGGCTGCTTGGAGATGAATTTAGTGACAAAAGAATTGTGGAGAAGGTGATTACAACCCTTCCAGAAAAATATGAGTCCAAGATCTCTTCTCTTGAAGACTCGAGAGATCTTTCCAGCATCTCTTTGACTGAGTTGATAAATGCACTCTATGCTCAAGAGCAAAGGAGAGCAAGCAGGCAAGAGGAACACTCAGAGGCTGCATTTCAGATGAAGAGTAATCAGAGAGCAAGCTCTTCAAACAACAAAGGAAGGAAGAACTGGAATGACAGAAGAGAGAAGTAAAGAAGAGACAAAGACAATGCCAAGGATGGTGAAAAAAAGAAATATCCACCTTGTGCACATTGTAAAAAACTACTCACTTGGAGAAGTATTGCTGGTTCAGACCAGACATACAATGTAGATCCTGCAAGCAACTTGGTCGCATGGAAAAAGTTTGCAAGAACAAAGGCTAACAGTAACAAAATGCACAAGCTCAAGCTGTTGATGGAAATAAATCCGAGGAGGAGCAAATGTTCACTGCATTGTGTTATGCAACCAGCAGCAAAACCAAAGAAAATTGGTTAATAGACAGTGGTTGTACAAACCACATGGCCTCAGATGAGAGTATGTTCAAGAACATTGATAGAACCAGCATTTCACGGGTCAAAATAGGCAATGGACAGTTTATTGAAGCAAAAGGAAAAGGAGATGTATTTGTCAACACTCCAACAGGTACTAAAATAGTTTCCGATGTCTTGTTTGTTCCTGATATTGATCAGAATCTACTTAATGTTGGTCAACTGTTAGAAAGGAACTATTCAATTGTCTTCAAGAACAAAAATTTCTTGATTATTGATCTGTTTGGCTGGGAACTCGTGACTGTTGCTATGAATGAAAGAAGTTTTGTTTTAGATTAGAATAATATAGCTTCAAATGCTTATGCTGGTATAGTTGATGAAACCAACTTGTGGCACAAAAGATTGGGGCATGTGAATTATAATACACTTTGTCATTTGTACAAAGGTGACTTTGTTTTAAACTTGCCGAAAGTTGTTAAGCATAATGAAACGTGTGAAGTGTGTCAATTGGGGAAGCAAAGCAGGCTGCCATTTTCAGTGAATAAAGCTTGGAGAGCAACGGATAAATTGCATCTTGTTCATACCGATGTGTGTGCGCCTATGAAGACATTGTCACTTAATGGAAGCAAATATTTTATTCTGTTCATTGATGATTGTACCAGATTCTGCTGGGTTTACTTTTTGAAGCAAAAGTCAGAGGTTGCACAAGTCTTCTAGAAGTTCAAAGTGTTCGTGGCAAATCAGTCCAGTTGTAAGCTGAAGATTGTTAGATCCGACAATGGGACAGAATACACATCTGACAAGTTTGAAAAGTTTTGTGAAGTTGCTGGAATTGAACACCAATTGACAAACACTTACACCCCTCAGCAAAATGGGGTTAGTGAAAGAAAAAATAGAACCGTGATGAAGATGGCAAGATGTCTTCTGTTTGAAAGAAATTTGCCAAAAAAATTCTGGGCAGAAGCCGTAAACACATCAGTGTATCTGCTGAATAGGCTACCGACTAAAGCTGTGAAAGAAAAAACACCATTTCAAGCTTGGTTCGAATTCAAACCTTCAATGCTTCATTTAAGGGTATTTGGATGCATATGTTATGCTCACATTTCAGAAACTAAAAAAGACAAGCTGGAGAAGAAGTCCCAACTTGGAATCTTTGTTGGTTACAGCAGTAAAAAGAAAGGGTATAGGATTTTTGATCCTTATACTGACAAGATGCTTGTAAGCAGAGATGTTAAGTTCTCCGAGTATGCTTTTTGGAACTGGAGCAAATATGAAGTTGAGCTTTCTAAAGAAATTCAGATTGAAGCTGACATATCTCGAGAACAAGTTGAAGATGAAAATAGCTTTGAAGAATCTGATGATGATCATCCTGTTCGAGGTACTCGACCACTTTCTGATGTTTATGAAAGATGCAATATAGCGGTCTTTGAACCTGTTGATTTTGAGGAGGCGATCAACTCAGAAGATTGGAAGAAGGCCATGCAAAATGAGATGTCCATGATTCAAAAAAATCAGACTTGGGTGTTGGTTGATAGGCCAATTCAAAAGAAGGTAATATGTGTGAAATGAGTGTTTAGAACGAAACTAAATGTTGATGGTTCTGTCAACCGACTTAAAGCAAGACTTGTGGTGAAGGGATATGTTCAGCAATTTGGAGTGGATTATTCTGAAACCTTTGCACCAGTAGCAAGGTTATACACCGTTAGATTGTTGCTAGGTTTAGCAACACAATTGGGATGGAAAATTCACTAGCTTGATGTTAAATCTGCATTCTTGAATGGTTTCCTAAAGGAAGAAATCTACATTGAGCAACCACTTGGTTTTATTATCGAGGGGAATGAAGCAAAAGTCTACCGCCTCAAGAAGGCTCTTTATGGTCTAAAGCAAGCACCAAGGACCTAGTATGAGAGGATTAACACTCACCTATTGAAGCTCGGTTTTAAAAAAAGTGTGAGTGAGCCTACTCTATATGTGAAGAAGTCAAAAGAAAAAACTTCATTGATAGTATCCTTGTATGTTGATGATCTCTTGGTGACTGGAAGTAGTGAAAATATATTGGTGGAGTTTAAAAAACAAATGAAAAGCGAGTTTGAAATGTCGGATCTTGGTGAAATGACCTACTTTCTTGGGATGGAAGTTCAACAATCCCAATAAGGCACTTTCATAAGTCAACAAAGCTTTTCATTGAAGATTTTGAAGAAGTTTTGCATGGAGAATTGCAAGCATGTTACTACTCCTATTGCTCAAGGTGAAAAACTTAGCAGCAAAGAAGACTTTGAAAGAGTTGATGAGAAAAGTTATAAAAGTCTCATTGGATGCTTGTTGTATCTAACAGCAACCAGACCGGATATCATGTTTTTTGTAAGTTTACTATCAAGATTTATGTATTGTTGCAATGTCTCTCACTTCAAGGCAGCAAAACGAGTGTTGAGATATATAAAAGGCACTTCCGATTTTGGTGTATGGTTCAAAAAGGTTGAAAAATTGAGTTTTGTTGGGTATACAGTCAGTGATTGGGCTGGATCAATTGATGATATGAAAAGCACTTCTGGGTACTTTTTTACACTTGGTTCTGGTGTTTTTTCATGGAGTTCCAGGAAGCAAGAAACAATTGCTCAATCAACAGCAGAAGCAGAATATATTGCTGTCGCTGCTGCTGTTAACCAAGCCATTTGGCTAAGGAAGTTGTTGTCTGATTTGAATCTGATGCAAGAGGAAGCAACAGAGATATTTTGTGACAATCAATCTGCTGTTGCAATTGCAAAGAACCCCGTCTTTCATGGCAAAACAAAGCATTTCAAGATAAAGTTTTATTTTGTGCGAGAAATGGAGCAGAACAATGAAGTTACACTGGTCCATTGCAGTTCTGAAAATCAGTTGGCGGACATTTTAACTAAGCCTCTTAGCAAGATCAGATTTGAAGATTTAAGGATGCAAATCGGCGTTCACAGCAAAGTAGCCAAGGAGGAGTGTTAAGCTAAGTGACTACTCTGGTGATGTCTTTTACTTTATTTTGTTTAGATCAACATGTTATTTTGTACACTGATATGTCAGTGTTTGATGGTTGATTTGGCTGAAAATCTTTTGTGTGCAAGTCACTTATGTAGCAGGTTAATAGAAATGATTTGTAGTAGGTGTGTTTGGTAGAAACTTGTTGGATTATAATGTAAAAGTTTCCGCTGCAATGAAATGTACTGATTTCCTGCACAGGAAAACCTTCTTTAGTCTTTCTTTCATTTTCTCTCGTTTTAGTCTCAAGTTTATGAACTTTGAGAGCTAGAAATCCAACAGATTTGTTGTTTTCCTTTAGGAGCTTTTTCACCAACTCTGCCTGTAACATGGGGTTAGTAGACGACAACAAGAAAAAGGAGAAGGATCCACCTCAAGAAAGCGACGGTGAAGGAGGAGCTGCCAAGGTCGCCACCATAACCACGAGCGATGATTCCTCATTCTACACCACTGACCAGGACGATGATAACGATGATGATGAGAACACACTTCATTTAGGGACTTGGTGCACTCTCAAAGAACAGCTTGAAAAAGACAAGGTTTGTACATTGATTTTATCAACTTCGTAGTTTATTCCACGTGTTCTGTGTAGATTCTGTCCTTTATTATTACCGTTGTCTGTTATATGTTGGTTGTCATTGGATGAGTTGCAGGATGATGAGAGCTTGAGGAAATGGAAAGAACAACTTCTTGGAACTGTGGATATTAACAACATTGGAGGTACAAATTTTTCGATTTTCTTGTTTCCGACACATATTCGAACATAAGTATCGAATATTATCCTATGTATAAACACATAACATTTTGTTACAGAAAGACAATTTCCTTCCATTAGTTAATTTTGTATGTTGCAGAATTTGATAGGACTAAAATGGATAGAATTGGACATGTTTTTCACCCTTTTATCTGCAGAAACACTTGATCCTGAAGTGAAGTTCCTTATCGTGTCGATCGTGTCACCGGAAAGGCCGGACATGGTTCTTTCAATCCCCGAAGATGGGAAGCCCCAAGGCTTATGGTTTACATTGAAAGAAGGTAGCCATTACCGACTGAAATTCTCCTTCCAAGTTAGCAACAACATTGTATCTGGTCTTAGGTACACCAATACCGTATGGAAATCGGGTCTTCGGGGTAAGCCTCTCGGTTCTTACAGAACAAATTGAAGTTACACAACACTTCAAATTCGAAAATCTGTCTGAAATGAATCTGTTCTTCAGTTTTCAGCACAAAAGATATGATTGGAACTTTTAGTCCTCAGCTAGAGCCTTACACACATGAAATGCCAGAAGAAACTGCCCCTTCTGGTTATATGGCTAGAGGATCATATACTGCAAAATCAAAGGTTTGTTCAACTAAGTTTCATTACATACATGCATATGTGGTGTTTTTTATTACATAGTTTTATGGAATTGTTTTTACCAGTTCATTGATGATGATAACAAGTGCCACTTGGAGATCAACTATACGTTCGATATCCGAAAAGACTGGTGTTCGAAGGATTAATTAAAGACAACCTGGTGATGAGGTTGATCAATCAATGTTCCTATGCTGTTATATTTTCAGCTATTGATTTGAAACATGTCTCCCTTGCAGACAATTTTTGTTTTAACTACTAAGTTTTCCTAGTTATCTTAACCATCTTCTGTATTCTTGTTTGAGATGTTTGACAATGGTAAAGTCTAGATATTTTTTTTATTCGAATTCAAAAATATAAATATGTTAAAATTTATACGAGTAATGGTTAAACATGATTATGACAAAATAATAACATAAACATAAAACTTAAAGTTGACTAATCTGAGACAAAACTAGTATTTTTCTGTTGGTGGTTAAGATTGGAACATAAAATTTTGAGGCAACTGAAGTCCCATTTAACTAATTGATGTCGATTAACGTTATCAACAATCAACCAAAATAAAATTGGTTAATCAATTAAATTTTAAGGTTTATCTAATAATTAAGAGATTTTTTATTTTAATTATCGATTAATTCGATTTAAAATCATTTTATTAGTTGAATTAATTGAATTAATCCAAAATCTTAAATATTTAGCGTATTATATATGTTATTTATGTTTTGTTCATTTATGTTCGTTTATTTATGACGTTCATTTATGTTCGTTAATTTACGTTTGGTTATCATTTAAACGAACAAACATAAACGAATATGAACAAGCTACAATCCTTAACAAACAAACATGAACAAAAAAAATTGTGTCCATTTATATATGTGTTTGTTAGTTTATTCGGTTAAAGTTAAACGAGCGAACATGAACACACCCTCGTTTATTTTCGTTAATTTCATTAACAGACCTACCTGCTACTACACTTGCTGGTGGCCAATTCACTTTGGATTTCACCGATAATTCCGTTACCGTGCACTTCGAATCCGGATGGAGAAGAACGAAAGTCACCAGTGCCGTGCATTCCACTGGTCGTGTCAGTATATATCAGGTGGATAAGGTATCTATAATCATTAATTTTATTCAGAATTTTAAACCCGAATTTTTAATTTTTATTTTAATTCGAATAACGGGTAAACTTTAAATTTAATTTTTAATGTTTACTTTTGTTTAATATTTTTTCAAAAACTCAAATATATATATTATACATATCTAATAAAATCTAAAAATATTATATTATATATTCACTTTTGTTTTTTAAATTATTAATATTAATATTATTATTATTATTATTAAGTTTTGTTATTTTTCCCGTAAACTATAAATTAAAAAATATTATAATATATCTAATTTTAACTTCCGGTTACTTTACTTTTGTTTAAAACTTTTATTTTTCCTTTTCCGTTTATTTTTAATATTATTATACCATTGTTATTTTATTTTTATTATTATATTCGATAATTATTATACATATCAGTTTTATATTAAATAAATAAAACCAGATTTAAATAAATCCAAATATTTTATTAATAGTCCATATATATTACAACCCATAATAAAATACAAGTCCAATAATAAAATAATCATCAGCCCGAATTAAATATTACATGGCTCAAATTTGTATAAGCCCGTTTTTAATTATTACAAGCCCAAACCGGATTAAAAAACCTTAAACCTAACTCTATCTTTTGTCTTTCGCGCAGTCGACTGTGAGTCGTTGGATCAGATCTGATCCAACGGTCGAGATTGAAGGAAGAAAGCTTCCAGAATTCTTCAAGCTTCTGCACGCGCCAGCTGTTCGACTCCCCACGCGCGCCTCTTTATCTCCAGATCGCCTCTTCGTCTCTCGCTCGTTCTCCGGTGGCTGCAACATCACCGATGGTCCCCCATTGCATTTCCAACGACCACATACACAAAAAAGGGAAAACGTCAGAATCGTACACTGAAAATCACAGAGTAAAAACGCTAATAACACTCAGAATTTCCAAAGCACATTCGACCCAAAAATCAGAAATTTCAAATGGTACAAAGCAAAATATCAGAGGCATTACAACCAAATAAGAGGAACAAGAGTTGTTGGTGTGCTTGCAGCGCTGAGATGATTAAAATATGTGATTGATTTGCGTGCAAGAATGTGCAAGTATACACATCGAACAAGTAATAAAGTGTGTGAGTGAGATCGTTCCCACGAGGATTAGGTAGGTTAATTCAAAAATAGTTAACATACACAAAAGATAAAGTAATCCTTTGTATGACATATGCTAAAGCAATTCTGCAAGTGTCATCAAAAATGTTTTAGCATAATAAAAATGTCACCAATGATGCTGGAGCAATACAAAGATTGTCACGAAAATGCAGTAGCAAATAAATAGATATTGAAGAAATAAATAAAGCTGCACAAACACAAAGATATTCAAACTTAAGACAGGCTAGGCTTTCTATGGTATGACTTCACTACTCTCCTGGATACTATTGTTCCACTAGTTTACTAGTGCTCAATAGAGTTTACTGAAAATGCCTTCACTATCCCTAGTCATAAGGTCTAAAACTCGAAAATGCTAAGGCATTACCTCCCGGTCTCAACCCTAACACTCCTAATGTTGATAAAGTGCTATCCCTTTTAGTCGTTGAAACTCTACCTTATCCCTAAGGTAAGTTAGGATTCTGCTCCCACAGCAACCCCATTGTTCAAGTTGGTTTACCTTTGCCTATCTCTAGATCTAAGCTTCCCAAAATCCTTGAGCTATGACTACCTCCCGGTACTCTTACAAACCAAAGCTTAGAGTAAAAATGTGTTAGCATTCTTGAACAAAGCATAAAGTAAACACTAGAAACAATAAACATCTATTAAAACAAAATAAAGATCATCCAAAACAAGCCTTAGCCATACTAGTTTAGCTCATGGCTAGGTATGAAAAACTATTCAACTTTCGTCCTTTGAAATACATATTCAACAACTTAGAAAAGAGGTAAACAAAATAAAGAGGAAGGAAGTCTCAAACGTTTGTGTCGTGACATTTTTCCTAGTTTGCCACTCCTCCCGAAGTCGCGCAAATCCTTGCTTGAAGCGCTCCAACAATGGTGGCTTGGCTAGAGGTTGAAGATGACCGAAAGTGATCTTCTTTCTTCTTTCTTCTCCCTCATGCTTCCTTAAAGCTCGCTCTTCTTTTGTGGCTCTTTAGCTACTGATTTTTCTCTTTCCTTTTCTTCGCCTCATTGTTGAAGGAGGCTTGGCCTTGTATTTATAGGAGGCTTCTAGGGTTTGGTGCCCTAAAGATGCTAAAGGAATATCCCCTGACATTTGCTGCAGTAGATGACAGAAATGTAGGGTCTACAGGGTACTGTTGCAGGTCTGCATAGGTGGTGCAATATCTGCAGAAAATTATGGCAGGGTGCAGAGGAGATACGACGTCTGCAGAATTTGTAGAGAAGGTGCAGCTGGCCTGCAAAATGCGTGAAGACAGTGGGTTGTAGGTGTGTCCTTTCTTCCATTCTGTTTTGTCTGCCCACAATGCTGTAGTATCCTTGAAGTTCGATCTAATACTTGAGAAATATGCTATAGCATCTCTTCCGTTCTTTCGACTTTGCTCCATTATCTGCACAGAATCACCAACAAAATATCCTTCAAAGCAGCATATTTTAAAAAAATAAAATAAAATAAAAACCTAAACTAAATGCAAATGTACATGAAATGCAGCTAAATGTAATGAAATGCAATACAAATGAACTTGAAACCAAACAAAACCTTAAGTAAAAGGGTATAAAATATACGATTTTTAGAGCGTTAACACCCCCCAAACTTAAGATATTTCTTATCCTCAAGCAATGACATATAAAGATGCTATGACATTACTTTGAATCTTTGACAGCAGTTCAGGCAAAACATCAATCCTTAGAATATAAATGCTATAACAATCTACACGATATTGAGAATTCCAAGAACTTGAACTAAGACAAGATACTTTGCTTGTGTGTGCTGGATTGTATCTAACATATGCTTAAGTGTTAGAAAAATTATAGTTTTTCTTATTCACTATACCCTAGTTCCTAAAAATCCACTCCCTTGCTTAGTTTTTTTAACTGCTTTGAAGGGTGTTAGCTCATCACACCTATCATCCTTAACTCTAGTTGAGTATGGAGCAAACATCTCATCCTTAAGCCAGTAGATAGGGTCATCCCGTGACAACTTTCATTCGCTCATATGTTATAGCATTATTTATGTTTAGAGCATAAGCTAACTTTTGTATAGAGGAGCGTCCTTCTACAGTTTTATGCTAAAGCATTTATTCATCTTTTTTTTCTTTTTCTTTTTAAGTTTTATTTATATACTCTAGAAAAAAAAAGTCTTTCTTTCTAAACTAACTAAGGCATAGATTATAAGTTTTCTAAAAAGTTCCTACCACTCAAGCATAAAAAACATACAATCGTGTCAAATAAAATTCCAAAGTATCAAGTCCTAATTTAGTTCAATTTATTCTCAATATATTCACTAATTCAGTTTAAAAGCATCAAAATTCTCATCATCGGATATCATCTATTCTAACCTAAAAGCTATCTGGAATTAAATCTAATGCTATAGCAAATTCATATGTATGCGGAATGAAATGAAAATGCTAAGGCGAAGACTTTGCTGCCCCCAAACTTGAGGTTAGCATTATCCTCAATGCTATGAAAAATAAATCTATAAAAAAAGAAAAACAAAGATGCTTACTTTGTAGCGGGTCTGGTTTTGTGGCTGGCCATCTTGATGCGCTTCCATGGCCTGTCAAGTGGTGATGGTTGCTCTTGGTCTATGTCTTGCTCTGTTTCTGCTACTACAATGGGAATTAGGTCCTCCTCCAGCCGAAAGGAAGCGTGTCTACCAGTAGTACGCTTTAACTTACGGCATGGGACGGGGGTGTCTAGTTGATCTATAGGAGGTATCTCCACGTTTGGTAAGTTGAGCTCGAAGTCCTCACTGCTTATTTCAATTGTGCGTTGCCCAGAGGTTTGTGATTCAATGGTGGGTTCCTTGCTCTTGTCTTGTGGTGGTTCTGATGCATCGACAGGGACCTTGTGCGATGTTGTAGCAGAAGCGGCGGGGGATGGTTTAGATGCTGGTATAGTTGTTATTGCTGTTGGCTTATGTTGTTGGTAGGCAGTGGCGTACGCATGCCTTGGCGGAGTAGTCTGGCTGTGTTGTTGTTGTGTTGGGTTCTGTTCTTGTGGGACTTGCTCGGGCTCAACTGGGCCGAAGATATGGGTTGGGAAGTTGGGAAAAGTGTAGTCGCCATCTGGCAGCAAATCTCGGAGGTTCAGTTGGAGGATCAAGTCCCTTTTTTGGACATAGCTCATGTATGACATGAACTTGTTGTGGAGGTCTGCCAGCTGCAATTGCATTCCTTGAACAATAGCAGATAATGTATTGAAATTTATTGTAGCATTTCGTGGCTTGGCTGAAGGCTCAACAGATGCTGTAGCATTTTCCTCTAATCCATCAACTCAAGAATCTTCTTCAAAGCTATTCCTTGACATCCTTTTACCTTGAAGTCCTCATCGTTTTCGAACACTCTGTTTTCTACAGAGGGCAGTAATGAGGTAAGGAAATGGAAGAGGGCTTTGTTTCCTCTTGAGTGCGGCATAAGCTTCTTTGAGAATAATCTTCCCCATATTAATCTTTCTATTCCTCACTATTGAGTGCAGCATTTGTAGTCGGCTCAAGTTTACCGTGGCTGTGTGGGTTGTTGGCATCAGGTTTTGGTTGATGAAATACATCCAGATTTTGCCCTCCGGCTTTAGGGAAGTACGGTCCACAGTGGTGTTTGCCTCGTCCCATGTGGTTCCTTCAACGCAGAGTTCTTGGAGTAAAAAGTCCTGGTCTTGTCCTAACATAGATGCAACAAAGAAGGAGCGTTGGTCGTCTTCATCCAGTCCATAGAACTGGTTTATATCTTGGGTAGTGAATGGCACAGAATCTCCTCGAACGTATATTGTTGGTTACCTGGCTGGTGTAGTAGGCGTAGAAATCCTTGACCAATGAGATTTTAAGGGGTTTTGCATCTTTCTTTGCTACGAAGTGTTGAGCAAAGTCTTCCCACTTTTGGCGTTTTATGGTTAAGGCAACTTGCTCTAGAAACTTTTGGAAGGTTGTTGTATTGTAGAGAAAACCTTTTTCTTGGTGAATTGTTCTCCCTTTTAGCTTTTGGAAGCGATCCTTCGCAGTAGCATCCTTAAATTTTTTGATCTTAATCGGCCGAGCTTGAGCGACATCCCTTGAGGACTCCTCCGTATTCTTACAGCGAACCATTGTGATAGAGAAATTTGGGTTATGTGCTTTCGATTACTTACTTGGGAAAGGGAGAGGAAAGAGAAAAATAATTATGATTGTGTAAGGTTTGGACGACTAGGATTCTTGGGAAGTAAAAAGGTGTGATGGGGTTTTAAATGGATGGTAAGTTGGAGAGAGAAAGAGTTTTGTAATTAATGAAAAAGTAAATATGGGTTAAAAGGGGTTGAATTTGAACCAAACTCTTTCTTTTCCCCTTGAAAACCAACCGATTTCACCTTTATGGGCTCCTCAACTTCCTCCCTTGGTGGCCTAAATCAAATAACTCCAAAACTTTTCCCTCCAAGAATGATAGCCGTATAATCCTTCCTAGCTCGCAGGCCTCCCTTGCACAGACTGTGCGTTGCGCACGGTCCTGCCTTGGTATGCCACGCCTCTGGTCTTATGCAGACTGTTGCAAGGATACACAGTGGTCTAAGCTTGTACCTTCAAAAATTAAAGGCTAAATATGGACAAAAAGAAAATAAAAATATCTTAAAAGAAACCCTAAATAAAAACTTCTATTTTTTATTCGGAATGAAATTTAAATGCTAAAGCAAAATAAAATAGAGGGATAGAAATGCTCAGACATTTTGTAGATTGGGGTCGTCCTTGTCACGCACAATGGGAGCTCCATTATAAATCTTTAGCCTTTGACTATTGACCTTGAATATTCGATCTCCATTAATTGTTTTGATCTCCACAACTCCATAAGGATAAACCCTATGTATCAGGAATGGTCCTGACCATCGAGACTTCAACTTTCCAGAAAAAATTTGAGTCTTGAGTTATAAAGTAACACTTGTTGGCCCTCTGAAAAATGTCGTGGAAAGAGATGTTTGTCATGCCACATCTTTGTTTTTTCTTTGTAAATCCTAGCATTATCATAGATATGGGATCGAAATTCGTCCATTTCATTTAGCTCAAAAAGCATGTTCTCTCCAGCTGCCTTGAAATCTATATTGAGCTTTTTGATGACCCAATAAGCTTTGTGTTCGAGCTCCACGGGCAAATGACATGTTTTTCCATAAACCAACTTGAATGGGGACATACCTAAATGAGTCTTGTAAGCTGTCCTATATGCCCACAAAGCTTCATCTAGTTTCGAAGACCAGTCTTTCTCTTTGTGTTGACTGTCTTCTCTAGGATTTGCTTGATTTCTCTATTGGAGATTAAAGCTTGGCCATTTTTCTGTGGGTGATATGTTGTAGTAATTTTGTGTATGACTCCATAGCGTTATAATGCCTTAGCAATGAGCTTGTTGTCGAAGTGGGTTCCTTCATCACTGATTATGGCTCTAAGGACTCCAAGCCTTGTGAAAATATTCTTGTCCAGGAACTTCAGGACTGTCTTGGAATCATTGCGAGGTATTGCCACCACTTCTACCCGTTTGCTCACTTAGTCCACTGCTAGTAAGATATATAAATCACCATAGGAGGATGGAAATGATCCCATAAAATCAATTCCCCAAATATCGAAAAGCTCGATTTCCAGAAAATTTGTAACGACAATTCATTCCTCCTCGAGATGTTACCAATTCTTTAACCTCTATCGCATCCCTTGTAAAATGCTTGAGCATCCTTGAAGAGTAAGGGCCAGTAGAATCTAGATTGAAGGACCTTTGCAACAGTCCTTGATCCACCAAAGTGCCCACCACACGATGCTTCATGGCAATTGAATATGATATCTTTTTGTTCTTCTTCCGGTACACATCTTCGAAGCAATTGATCAGCATATTTCTTAAACAAATATGGCTCATCCCAATAGAAAAATTTCGCATCATGTTTGAACTTCTTGTGACCCTAGCTGGATAAATTAGGAGGCAAAATACCACTAACAAGAAAATTAACAATGTCGGCATACCAAGGTAATGCTGTAGCATATAAAATTTTCTCATCAGGGAAATTTTCCTTGATCTCAAAATCTCCTCCTAAATTATCAGGAGTTTCTAGCCGAGATAGGTGATCGACAACTTGATTTTCAGTGCCTTTTCTATCCCTTACTTCAATATCAAATTCCTGAAGCAAAAGTATCCACCTTATAAGTCTCGGCTTAGCATCTTTCTTAGTCACTAGGTATTTGATGACAGAATGACCAGTGTGTACTATCACCTTAGTTCCTATAAGATACGCCCTAAACTTATCGAAGGCAAATACTACAGCAAGTAACTCTTTCTCAGTAGTGGTATAGTTAATTTGAGAGTCATTAAGAGTTCTACTTGCATAGTAAATAACATGGAAGAGTTTACCTCGCCTTTGACCTAGTGTTGCGTCAACTGCGTATTCACTTGCGTCGCACATCAACTCGAATGACTCAGTCCAATCGGATGATATTACTATTGGAGTTGAAGTAAGCTTCTTCTTCATTTTATTAAAAGCGCTGTGGCATTTTTCATCGAAGGCAAAGGTTTGATTTTGCTGTAGCAAATTGCAGAGTGGCTTAGAGATTTTTGAGAAGTCCTTGATGAACCTCCTATAGAAGCCAGCATGTCCTAGGAAGATTCTAATTCCCTTCACAGTGGTGGGAGGTGGTAGCTTCTCTATCAACTCTACTTTTGCTTTGTCAACTCCAATTCCTTTGCTTGAAATTTTGTGCCCCCAAACCGTACCTTCGGTCACCATGAAATTGCATTTCTCCCAATTGAGTACAAGGCCAGCTTCTTCACAGCGTTTCAGTACCTTGTCCAGGTTGCTTAGTTATTTTTCAAAAGTTTCTCTGGAAACAGAAAAATCGTCCATAAATACCTCCAAAAATTCTTCAACCATGTCTGAGAATATTATCAACATGCAAAGTTGAAAAGTTGCTAGAGCATTACATAACCTAAATGGCATTCTTCGAAAAGCATAAGTCCCATAAGGGCAGGTGAAGGTTGTCTTCTCTTGGTCTTCTGGTGCTATAACAATTTGGTTGTACCCAGAATAGCCATCAAGGAAGCAATAGTAAGCCTTTCCCGCCAATTGGTCCAGCATTTGATCGATAAAAGGAAGAGGGAAATGGTCCTTCTTAGTTGCCTTGTTCAGCTTCCTATAGTCTATACAAATGCGCCAGCCTGTGACTGTCCTTTTCGGGAGCAACTTGTTGTCCTTATTTGTGATCACTATCGTGCCTCCCTTCTTAGGAACATAATGCACAGGGCTAACCCATGAGCTTTCAGAAATTGGGTATATGATCCCTGCATCCAACCACTTGATAATCTCTATCATCACTACCTTTTTCATTGATGGGTTTAGTCTTCTTTGGGCTCAACAAAATTGTTGTGGCATTCTTTCAGCAGGATCTTGTGCATGCAAATCGTAGGACTGATGCCCTTCAAATCGGCCATAGTCCACCCTAGAGCTTTCTTATATTGCGACAACAAATTCACAAGACTAAGATCTTGGTTAGGATCTAAGCTGGAAGAAACAATCACTGACATAGTATTGTGAGATCTCAAATAAATATACTTTAAATGCGGCGGCAATAGTTTTAAATCTAGAGATGGTGCATGTAAAAGTGATGGTTTAGGAGGAATAAATTCAGAAAAATTAATTGATTCGAATTTTGTATCTTCATCCTGATCATGCTCCTTCAGCATTTTTGCAAAGTCCTTCATTTGCGGAGAACTATCACAGCAAAAATTTGCATCTTCTTCAATTGCTGCAGCATTTATCCCGGCTATACAGTGACATTCTTCATTATCATTCATGTACTTGAGAGTGTTGAAGACATTGATGGTCATGGATTGATCTGCTACTCACATTGTAAAGTTTGCCTTCTCACAATCGATAAGAATCCGTCCGGTTGCAAGGAATGATCTCCCCGAGATGATGGGTGCTTTGTAGTCCACTTCACAATCCAAAATCAAAAAGTCTATAGGAAACACAAATTTGCCCACTTTTACTATCACATCTTCTACTTTGCCTTCTGGTCGGACATGAGAATGGTCCTCCAATTGCAAGATGACAATGGTAGGTCGTGTACTCCCTATACCAAGCTTTTTGAATATTGCCTTGGGCATCAGATTTACACTCTACCCTAGGTCGCATAATACTCTGCCCACAAAATTGTCTCCTATCGAGCATGGAATGATGAATCTGCCAGGATCTTGCCTTTTCATGGGAAGCTCAGTCCTCCCAAAATAGAACTCAGATGCTATAGTAATTATTTTAAAATTCTCAGCTTTTCTTTTCTTTGTAACAATGTCTTTCAAAAACTTTACATATGAGGGCATTTGATAAATAACATTTAAAAATGATATATTTATATGAAATTGGTCCAGCATACTTACAAATTTTTGAAATTGGAGATCTTCTTTATGTTGTTTCAATCGCTGAGGGAATGGCGGTGGTGGTCTTGCGTCCTCTAATGGTTGCGATGGTGTTTCTTCTTTTGCTACAGCATTTACAATCATCGATGCCTCAGTATTTAAGTTTTCTTCAATTTCTTCTTGAGCAAATTTTTCTTCTTGTTGTTCAACTTTTTTTTGCTCCTGAATGAGGGTTTCTTCTTTCTCCTTTCGTTTGAGTTGTTCTCCCGTGTTGATTTGTCTTCCGCTCCTCAAGGTAAGTGCGCTGTATTGCTCTTTGCCATGACTTTTAGTAACTTCAGTATCACTAGGCAAGTTGCCTCTTGGTCTTACTTGTAATACTTGAGCAATTTGACCCATTTGAGTCTTCATCGATCTAAGTCAAGCGTTGTGGTTTTGCAGCAAATTGCCTTGGGTATGCAACAGATTGCCTTGATTAAAGATGGTGGTTGAATGCTTATGCAATAATGTTTTTGTTGATGTCATAAACTCCCTAGTCGAAGCCATGAATTATTGTAGCGAAGCTTCCAAAGAATTATTGTGACTTTGATGATGAACTGTTCCCTTGTGTTCATTTTGCCATGACATATTTCCTTGAAAACCTTGGAATTCTTGATTTGTTGCCATGAGTTGCTGCCTATTTGAGCTACTAGCTTGATTTGATCCTTGATTACTCTAAGAAAAATTTGGATGTTGTCTTCACCCTGGATTGTACGTGTTGGAGTATGGGTTGTTGGAATTTTTGTTGAAGTTTCCAACGTAATGAACAGACTCTAGATGAGTTGGGTAGTCTTTATCGAAATGGTTTTCACTATAGTGCACACAAATTAATGCCTTAGCATCTCGTACTTCACTGGGCTGTTGAAGATTCTTCAACATATTTGTGATAGTAGAAAGTTTTGCTGAGATAAAATCATTAGCATCGAGCTCTAGCTTTCCTTGAGTTCGTCGTCCTGTCCCAAGCCTAGTAGTTGGAAACTGATAATCATTGTTGGTAATTTTGTCCAAAATATCAAATGCTTCTTCTGGCGACTTGTCCAGCAGTGTCCCATTTGCTGAAGCATCTAACATCGTCCTTGTGGGTGCATTGACTCTATTGTAGAACATCACGATTTGAGTCCAATCTTGAAAATCGTGGTTGATACACCTTCTTAGCAAGCTTTTGCACCAATCCCAACACTCATACATCGACTTATCATCCCCTTGTCTGAAGGATGTTATCTCATTTCGCAATTGAGTATTCATGTTGGGTGAGTTGTATCTCGCCAAAAAGCTTTTGCACAAAGTTGTCCATGACTTCATCGAACCGGCTAGAATTCCATTCAACAATTCTCTTCCTTGGTATCTCAAAGAGTATGGAAATAGCTTGAGCTTCAACACATCCTCGTGCACTCCTTGTTGGCGGAACGAATCGCAAACCTCCAAGAAAGCATAGATGTACTGTCGAGCGTCCTCGTGAGGTGATCCTCCAAACTGTCCGATCGAGTTGAGTATATTAAACATCACAGGCTTGAGCTCAAAGTTTGCTTGAGCGTCCTCATGGTTTTAGTGTTTGAATCGGGATTAAGCCTCGAAAAGTAAGGTTTTGATTTTGGTGGTTTTGTGGTTGTCGTTTTTCTAGAAAATATGGTTTTCTGGGTTTAAATGATAAGGTGTTCATCTTGTTTCGGAGAATTTAGAGAGAATGGGGTTTTCGGTTTGAGGAAAGTGAAAGGGAGGTTAGTTTTTAATTTTGTGTTTGTATTTTATACCGTGAGGACCAAAATGAAATGGGTTATTAAATTAATAAATCCTCTCGTGTTTTTAAAAACTCTCCCTCGGTCCCAAAACTTTGTTTCGACTTTTACTTTAGTCATCAATTTGGTGATAATGTTACCTTTCAAAATGGTTTAATTTTAAAGGTCCTTCCGTGTCTCAGGTTGATATTTTTAGCCATTTCTTGCTTTAAATGTCCTCCTCAGTCCCTGTATATTTTCAAACGCTTCGATTTCAACCACTGTTTTTTAAATTATCTTTTTTTATTTTATTTTGAGTCTATAATTTTGTTTTCCTTCCATTCTGGTCCATTTTCAGTGATCTTTTTGGTCTTTAAATTTCTATTCTTATTTATTTAACTCATATTTATTTATTTAGTTACAATTTAATCTTTTTATTTATATTGTTGCTTTTTTTATTTATATTTTTGTCATGTTTTGTACATATTCATACACTTCATTTATGTTTTCATTTTATTTATTTTTGCTCATGCACATATTTATCATTTACATTTTGTATTTATATTTTTTATATATTTATATTATTTTTGTATTTATTTTGTTTGCATGTTTATTTATGTTGTATATATTTGTTATACATTATTTATCTATGTGTTTTAATTATTTATATGATTTTGTACATGCCATGTCATTTTATTTGCTTTTCATATGTTTATATTGTACTTTTTTATTTCACATTATGCCTTGTATTTATTTATTTATGTCTTGCATTTCTATTTATATTCTTATTTATGTACATTTATTTATATATCTTGCTTTACTTTAATTTTGCAACTCACATCTCACAACTTTAATTAATGAATTTAATTAATCATATCTTTATTAGGTTGTAACGGAGTCGTCTTCCTAGCGTATCGGTGGCGGTGTATACGTTTCCTTCGAATAAAGACATGGTAAAAATAAAATTGAATTCGAATCTTTAAACAAACCTCAATTTAATGTCACTTTAAAACAAAATTTCCAAAATTAATTAAGCGGTAATTTGTAAATGTGCCAATTTTGGGCGGTTTTAAACGCTAAACCCATTTTTAACCGTAATCGACTCTCGAACTCGTCTTTTTTGAATCTTTAGTTTTTACGATGTCCGGTCTACTAAAAGTGACCGATGGCAACTCCAACCGTTTTTAAATTCTTTTCCCCAAATTCCATTTTTACCCTAATTTATAAATTTCCCTTTTTCAATTCAATTTTCAATTTAGGTTTGCAAGCCTAATTCCAAAAATTTATCCCCAATTTCAACCATAATTTTAAAATCTCCAATTTTCAAATCGAAACCCTAATTTCAATGATTCCAATTAATTTTCCTTTTCCAATTAAACCCTAATTTTCACTATTTCAAAATAGTGACCCCTTTTTTATTTCCCCTTTTTTACTACACTTTTCGTACACTTAAAATTTTTTTAAAGGGTCTCTACAGTTGGCGACTCCGCTGGGGACGTTTTTTAAAACAAACGAGTCAAGCCTTATTTTCAAAAATACCGCTTAACTAATTCTGAAGTTATGAATTAAAGTGGCCATTAAATCATTATTTGTTTATTAATTCGAGGTTGCTTTCAACATATTCCAATCCGTGTCTCTAAGTAGGGGGAAAACGCTAATATTTTCGTAAGGATATTGTTCCTCCGTATGGGCCTAGCAAAATACCTTCGGGGCTTGACTATCCTATGCTTTCGTGTGGATATTGCTCCTTTGTAGGGGCATAGCGAAAGGGTCCCCTTAAATTGAACTCGATCGAGATGAGCTTATAATGAGTGAAGATCGGGGGCCTTGCTACTCTTAGAAGAGGACAGTAAGGACAATTTAGGTACCTTGTAGAACCAAAACTGCATTTAGAGAATTAGAGAACCTACCCGATTAGAGCCATGTGGTTAACCTAGGTTCTATTAGAAAAGATAAATAGCGTTGCTTTGTCTCTTTTCTTGCTTGCTTCATCATTTTTGCACTGACATTTCATGAAGGTGTTGATCTAAGTGATTTTTTCAATTTGAGGCTTTCACCATAGCTAGAGGAAGGGAAAATAAGAGAAATAAAAGAAAAAAAAGAGAAGAAAAAAATAAAAAATAAAAATCAAGATAGAAAAAAGAAAGAAAAAAAGAGAAAAAATAAAAAAGAGAAGGAGAAAATGAAATAAAAGAGGAAAAAATGTTAATCGATGAAGGTTGCTCAAGGGGCGATCACTAGTGTGATCAACACCTTCACTTGCATTTATTTTTGCATTGCATGCATTTTCATAGCATGCATACATTTTGGCATTCATCAATAAGGCAAAGAGATTAACTTTAGATACCTCGTGGCAGTTCTTCAAGCCGCAACCATTCCGCATTCTTACAATACTCGTTCACAGTCAAGAGTCATGGACGATAAAATAGCCAATTTAGAGAAATCAAAGGAAATTGAGGACCGTTTAACCAATATGTGAATATATCATAACACAAAAACCACTTTGGCCCAGTGGTTCTTCGTTGGTTGTGTGATGACACGTGTCATCAATTGATTGAGTGATTAATTTTATTTATTAATTTAAATTTAGGATTAAATTAAAATAATAAATAAATTTCAGGGATTAAATGTAAAATTATACAAATTTTCTTTAACTACCACGTCATTGTCGTTACTTTTTCTATTAAAATTTTAACTGCGATGACTCAACTAGGTAGGGTTTCAAAGTTTGGTGACCTAATTGACGAATTCTTTAGTTGGGTGGCCAAAATAGGTATCTCCAATTAGTTCGGTGGTCACTGGGGTAGTTTACCCTTTATATTTTATCGTATTAGTTTAAGTTTTAAGATTTTGGTATTCTACTAAGAGTGTCATCTCAAATATTCGGGTGTTATCTTTTTTTTTTAATATCGTAAATTATGAGAATTTATATTTTTTAATAATATGGCCATGCATGCATGATTTTTAAGGATTAATAGTTAAGTCAATTTTTCATTTTCCTTGATAAATATGATACAAATCTTTCTTTATATATAACCGATTCTTAAACACAAATCGTTTTCTATCTTTTTTTGTTTAATAAATTTAGATTTTAACTTATAAATCCTAAATTTTAATCCTAAACCTTAAATTATATTCATAATTATTTTAAATTCTAAAGTACTAAATCTAAACCCCTAAACTCTATACCTTGAATTAAATCCTTAAACTCTAAAATAATGAATCAATATCGATATATAAAATAATTCTAAAGAAACTGCCCCTTCTGGTTTTCACCATCAATATATAAAATAATTATCTAATAAAAATATAAATAATCATATTTTTTTAGTCATGCTTATTATTTTCATAAATAATATACATTCTAAGGTTAGTTAACATTCATATTATTTTCATAATAATAGTGTTGTACTAAATATAAGAATAATTTATTTTTTTTTAAAGAGGAACATTTTTTTATTTTTTAAATAAAGATGTCATTCTATTAAAAATACAAATGATGAACATAAAAATGTAGTCATTAAGTATTCTTTATTGCATTTAATAAAAGAATTAACTTATTTTTAATGAATAAAGTTTAGATTCTTTAAGCAAAATAAAAATATTTTATCTTTTTAATTTGTTTTTATATTAAAAATATAGTTTTAAAATTTTAATTATAAATTTTAAAAAAATATTAATTTTTTTAATTTCTACTCTTAAACTTAATTTATTTAGTGTGTCTATATAAATAGGACATCAAAAAATATAAAATTTATATTTTTTTGAGCAAGTTTAGAAATTTAAATATTAAGGTTGTGAATAAAGAAGGGTCATCTTCGTATTAGACCTTATAAAACTCAACCTGAATTAATCAATTAATGAATCAATATCGATAGTTAAATTAAAAATATATATTTATAAAAAAATTATAACAAACGTCGAAAATCGTTGAATACTATTTATACCAAATATTGTAAAACATCACTAACATTAAATACCGTTAAACACTATTAAATTAATTAATAAAGATTAAAAATCTTAATAACTCAATATACACAATATTGTTATGAATATATTTATTCATGGTGGATATCCATTGAAATTAGGGTTTCTATCTTATGCCTATAAATATAGACTTTTGACCAAAGCTTTGTACATAACTCTACCTTGAGAATATAATAAAAGTCTCTCTCTTTTGTCTTCCATCTCTGTTTTCTTATTTTATTCTTGTTATTTACTTTATTCACAACAAATATATAATTATAAATTTTATGTTAATTTTTTTAATTTTTTTAATTTTTATTAATTAGTTTAATAATATTTAACGATAATCAATTATATACGTCCGGACTCATTCCATAAGAAAAAAACTCATTTATTTATTAATTTAATTAAAACGGTTTTCTCGTTCTCTCTCCCACTCTGTCTTAATCACATTTGCTATCGGCAGTGTTCGCGGGTTATCTGAGGACTACGATGCTTCACGCTTTTCTCTCATCTTCATTTCCCTTCATTCAATTCACCATTGCCAACCATACAAACACACCTCTCTCTCTCTCTCTCTCTCTCTTACAACTCCCATTGCCACGACAAACGAACCAACAAAAACAAATTGAACAAACTCAAAAAAAAAATGGAGGAAACCACCCTTCAATCTTAGTTTCTCAGTTTCTCTTAAGGTACGGTTTCCTTCCTTCTTCCTCTGCTTCTGGATTCATTTCCTAACATGAGTTCTTTTCTGTTTCGATAAATATCATGTCTTTTTTCATATAGAAAGGTTGATCCTTTAATTTTCGTATTCAATTATATGTATGCAACTATGCATGCTCGTCGGTTTTTTCCCATTCTTATCTGTGTGGCTTATTTTGATTTCTGCATTTCTGGGATCTTGTTTTGTTGAATTTCCATTGGCTAGTATGCAATCTGAAGTCTGAACGTAAATAATCTTTGTGTCGGTGTGTGAGTAGGGGTTGGAATTTGGTGTAAAACACAAGGCAAACCATGTCAAGTTATCAAGGTGTTCATGTTTCTGATCAATGGCTTCAAAGCCAGTTCACTCAAGTCGAGCTGCGAACACTCAAATCCAAGGTAACCTTTTTTTTTTTTTTTTGACATGTAAGGTCATTTCTTTGTATAACTGGTTTGTATGAAAGTGAAACCATGCATCTTGTTCTAAAAAATTACAATTTTGATTCTTAATTCTTCAACCTACCATTTTTTTGTTTGCCAATAGACATTTTCAACTTGCAAAAATGACAAATTGTAGGTTACCTCATTTTACAAGATTATATGGTGGATTGGAAACCTTTGTTTGACATGGAATTTGGATTGCTTTTCTGTTCCTTTTAGTTTTTTTCTGCGAGGACTCAACAAGGTCATGTTACTCTAAGTGAGCTGCCACCAGTTTTTAACGGTTTGAAGGCTTTCAGTGAAATGTTCACTGAAGATGAGATTAAGACAATCTTGGAAGAGGCACACAGTGATATGGGTGAGGAAATTGATTTTGAGGCGTTTCTTCGAGTAAGTCTTTCCGATATAACATCTGATCTGCTTTTCCTGTATGCCATTGCTAATTATTCAATGTATGAAATGCTGTGAATTAATGTTTCCTGATGAGTGATGTCTGTGATATGATACCCCTCTTCTTTTTGCACATAGTTTCCTCCCTATATCTTGCTTAGAGGCAACATTTGGATTTGGTGAATTTTCAGGCTTATTTAACTCTGCAAACTCATGCAATCGAAAAATCAGGCGGTACTAGATCTTCGTTTCTCAAGACGGCCACGACCACTGTTCACCATGCTATTAATGAATCTGAGAAAGCGTCTTATGTGAAACATATCAATAACTACCTGGCAGAAGATAAGTTCCTGAAAGATTTTCTTCCAATTGATCCAGCCACAGACGCTTTATTTGAGCTTGCAAAAGATGGAGTTCTTCTTTGGTTGGTTCACTGGACTTACTTGACTTTGTTTTAGTTCTTATTGAATCATCATTTGATGTTTGTTGATGGTTTTAGATGCTTTCATGCAGCAAGCTTATCAATGTAGCTGTTCCTGGGACTATAGATGAGCGAACTATCAACACAAAAAAGGTTCTTAATCCCTGGGAGAGGAATGAGAATCATACTCTTTGCCTTAATTCTGCAAAAGCTATTGGGTGCACTGTGGTTAATATTGGCACACAAGATCTTGTAGAAGGAAGAGTAAGTGATTCTCTTTTTCTAATACCAATTTAGTGTTATACTTGCCTTTTAATATAGCTTGTACAATATTTTAACTTTTCCAATCTTCTTCTTTTTTCCCCTTTTAGCCGCATCTGATACTAGGATTGGTTTCTCAAATTATTAAGGTATTCAGCTGAAACTTCTTTCAAACACATTTAATTTTTGTGTTTGTAATTGTCAAATCACAAAAGCCATACTAGTTGTATCAGTTTCCTTCAACCATCAATGTTCCCAGGGATACATTTTTTGTTATGTTGTTAGTAATGGTTACTTGTTGTGACATCAGATTCAACTACTAGCTGATCTCAATCTGAAGAAAACTCCTGAACTGGTGGAACTGGTGGATAGCAGCAAGGTTGGAGAATGTTAATTGGTTTTTCCGTCTTTGTGATGATATCAGATTCTGGATAATATCAGTTTTGTAGGTTGGAAACAAATTCTGTTAACCTTTTGTATAAATTTTGTAGGATGTGGAGGAGCTTATGAGTTTAGGACCTGAAAAGGTTTTACTGAAATGGATGAATTTTCATTTGAAGAAAGCAGGATATCAGAAGCAAGTTACCAACTTCTCTACAGATTTGAAGGTGAGAAAACTCATCGATTTTGATTAATTCTACTCGAGGAATGTCAATTCTATATACAAAATATGTGTATTGTCATATAGTCAAATAACCAATAGTATATATATATATATATATAGTCAAATAACCAATAGTATATATATTGCCTCCTGTCTATACCATTTTCAGTTTTCTAGTGTGAATGATTGTATCATAATCCCTATTTATTCGTAGGATGGCGAGGCATATGCACATCTGCTTAATGCTCTTGCCCCCGAACATAGTACACATGAAACTTTGGAAACAAGTGATCCGACAGAAAGAGCAAACAAAGTTCTTGAGATGGCTGAAAAATTGGATTGCAAAAGATATCTCACTCCCAAGGATATTGTTGAGGGCTCAGCAAATCTCAATCTTACATTTGTTGCACAAATATTCCAGCACAGGTGAGGAACAATGTTTTCTTTGCCTTATGTCTGAACTACTAAGTTTCCACAAATATACAAGTTGGGAACATTTGATTTCTCCTGCAGGAATGGCTTATCAACAGACACCAAAACATCAACCTTTGCTGAGATGATGACCGATGATGCAGAAACATCTCGCGAAGAGAGATGCTTTCGCTTTTGGATTAACAGTCTCGGTATTGATTCACATGTCAACAATATTTTTGAAGATGTTAGAAATGGGTAAGGACCTATTTTCTCTTCTAAAATTTGGGCTCTCTCAGTAGTATCAAGTGGTCATCTAATCTTCTTTTGGTATTCATCCTTTTGTGGCTGCAGATGGGTTCTGTTGGAGGTTTTAGAGAAAATTTCTCCTGGATCAGTCAACTGGAAGCATGCGAATAAGCCTCCTATAAAGATGCCATTTAAACAAGTTGAGAATTGCAATCAAATAGTACAGATTGGCAAGGAGTTGAACTTATCACTTGTCAATGTAGCTGGCAATGATATTGTGGCCGGAAACAAGAAACTTATAATATGTAATATCTTTTGGTTTCCATTGTTCTCTTTCTTTGGTAAAGTTGAGGCTGTTATCTTCTTCTGTAAGTCATCTTTTTAATCTTATTTTCTTGCTTTGTTTACCTCACTTTCAGCATTTTTGTGGCAACTGATGAGGTTTAATATGCTACAACTCCTTAAAAACTTGAGATCTCACTCCCATGTTAAAGAAATTACGGATGCCGATATTCTGAACTGGGCTAACAGAAAAGTAAAGAAGGCAGGTAGAAAGTCTCAAATGGAGAGCTTCAAGGTACATAAGCAACAAACTGAAAACCTGTCCTAATATTTTGATTGTAACACAGAGCCTAACACTCTAATTTTTACTGGATTATTGATCTTAGGATAAAAGCCTTTCAAACGGTAAATTCTTCCTCGAGCTACTTAGTGCAGTGGAACCAAGGGTTGTTAACTGGGGTCTTGTTACCAAGGGAGAAACTGGTATGATGTTATTTCATTATTATAGTAATGTGTCTTTTTCCTTGCAACGTAGTTGACCTTTGTTATATGGCACTTCTGCAATACTAATAATCTGCCATGGTTGTGCTTTTTGCTGGGGAAAGTTGAGGAACTTTACGTCGAAAACTATGTCCATGTTTCACCCTGAATATTAACAGAAGAGATGTATTGTTTTATTCTCGTCGACTTTGCAGATGAAGATAAGAAGATGAATGCAACTTATATAATCAGCGTTGCGCGGAAGCTTGGATGCTCTATTTTCTTGTTACCTGAGGATGTCATGCAGGTATATATTGCTGTATCATGTCTGTTTTTTGCTTGTGGGGTGATGAACATGATGTCTCTTTTCATATCTCATGATGTTAGAAACATCATGCATTATAAGAGGCACAAAATATTTAGAATGCCGGTAACCTAGACAACCTCTTGAGATGAATGTTACTGAGCTAAATTGACTACTTCATGCCTGAACCTGGTGTAATCCGACATTACTTTGTTTAATGTAACTTTTAACCTTAATGTTCATCATTAACAGGTAAACCAGAAAATGATGCTTACTTTGACTGCCAGCATCATGTACTGGAGCCTACTGAAGCATGAAGCAGCTGGAGATGGTGATATTTTGGATGAGTTATTCGAGCCAATGGAAGGGGAGGCGATTGCACCCTCCGGAGAAATGTCCGAGGAGACGACACCCTCTGGTGAAACGTCCGATTTGGCTGTTGATGAATCGGTTTCAGAATCTCCAAAGGCTGAAGAATAGGATGGTAATGAAAAATAACCATAGGGACCTTTCTAATTCCCCCCACCCCCCTTTTCTTTTGCTCAAAAGAACTGGATCCAGTTCCAACTTGCTTATTTTTGTAGATCACAGGAGAAGCAGAAATGGGATATAAACTTAATATTGTTTGCATTGTGTTGATTATGTTTCAATAATGCATGATATAGCATTAGCTTTCTTTCAATTCTTTGCAAGTGTCTCCATGGTTAATACCTATTGTATAAATAATACTAAGCCGGTCTAATTTGAGCAAATGACATAATAAAACACTCTAAACATCTGTTTGTATTTGGAAATAGATCATATTTCACAGAAGACATTGGAAAACAACTTGCAATTTCTCTTCCTATGGACAGACTAGGGATGGGTACTGAACCCAAAATCAATAAGTTTTGATCTGATTCGGTTGAATTGGATTTTTCAGTAGAAAATTCAGGTTTGGGTGGAATTTTTTTAAAAAGGAGATCTCGGGCGGGTTCAGGTTTAGAGTAGAAAAAACTGACCCGACCCAAGATTAATAATGTAATTTTCTATATATTTTTAAGGATATTTACAATAATGATCCCTCTTTATATATATTTTATACAATTAAGTTATTAAAATTTATTTTTTATTATTAAATCCCTAAAATTTTTTAAATATTTTAATAACTCGGGTCAGGTCAGATCAAATTTTAAAGTTTAAATATCGAGATGGGTCAAAAATCTGACCCGATTCGACCCGTGTGTGCCCATCTCTAGGACAAACTTATTGCAAAAGAAACATACACTCCTTTAGGAGAAATTATTACATGAACACTTTCCACCACCTAAGATATGGTCCTAACCAATTAAAATAAGACAAATAATATATTTTTTCCATTTCATATTTACACATAATCATCATCCAAATCATTCACTTTAATGCATTTGATTTAAAAATGGAAAAAATATTATCAAAGATTTTTTATGTTGTCTTCATTTTTATTGTTCAATTTTTTTAAATTATTTTTTTTTCTAATCCCTAACCCTAAACCCTAACCCTAAACCAAAACACTAGCCCTAAACCCTAAACCCTAACTCTAAACCCTAACCCTAAAACCTAAACATAAACCCTAAAACCTAAACCTAAACCAAAACACTAACCCTAAACCCTAACTCTAAATCCTAATCCCTAAACCCTAACCCTAAACCCTAAACATAAATCATAAACTCTAAACCCTAACCCTAACCTAAACAATAACACATAAACCTAAACCCTAACTCTAACACTAAACCCTAAACCCTAAACCTAAACCACATAAACCCTAAACCACAAATCCCTAACCCTAAACCCTAAACTCTAAATTTTAAACCTCAAATCTATATAAAAAATAATTAGAAAAATTTTAAAAAATAAAGAGAAAGATGACACAAGAAATTTTTGATAATATTGTTTTTCTTTTTTAAATCAAAAACATTAAATTAGATGATTTGGCCAATGCTTATGTGTAAATTTGATATGGAAAAAATATATTATGTGTCTTAATTTAATTGGTTGGGACCATATCCTAGGTGATGAAAAGGAAAAATTATATCATGGGTCAGTCCCACCACCTGTCCATGAGACCAACCAATAAAAACCACCCACTTCATTAATTTTTCCATGTCATAATTTTTTCCCAAGTGAATCTTCACTTGGAAAATTAAAAAATAATGAGATGGATAGTTTCTATTGGTTGATCTCATGAATGACGTGGTGAGATTGACCCATGATATAATTTCTCGATGAAAAGGGTTCATGTAATAATTTTTCCTCCTTCAGGGGCTTAAGTTTTGGTTTAACGTTGAACTTTACAACCATTTTTTCCCCTTCTTTTGAACCATCAAAACATGTTTAAACTTGGATTTAATATTATGTTCAGTAATTTTAATCATCTTATGCAGCTTAGAAATGCTCAATATGACCTTTCATTTTTAGCACATGGGTGTTGAAACAGGCACCTTCAGGCATTATGCAAGAATGTAATGTCTTGGTAGTCTCATACCTTTCTAGTCCTTCTTGCTGTTGCCTTTTGGATCAGTTTCTTAAGTCATAAGCTTCCATATTTTCTAGATCCTTCTCAAGTTTAGAATTCATGGTAGCTAGCATAAGGCATGCCACATCAAGAGAATCACTTGTATACTTCTCATAAGTCTTTGTCTCAGTTTTCTTTGACTTTGTGGCATAAAATGGAATTGTCGAAAAACGAATTATGTGGATAATTATTATTATCCAATATTACTAATAAATAAACCTCTATCGACAAGATAAAAAGTGAATTTTTTTCATGTAAAATAAAATTTGAATTTGGCGAGACAAATAAAACGAATTTTATTTTCCTCCATTGCTTGCATATGTATATATAATTCGGGGGCATCCTAATGAGATCCTAATCTCAAGACACGAGGATATGATGAAATTAGTAGACGCTACGGACTTAACTGGATTGAGTCTTGGTATGAAAACCTACTAAGTGATAACTTTCAAAATCAGAGAAACCCTGAAATGAAAAATGGGCAATCCTGAGTCAAATCCTATTATTTTACGAAAATAAACATAAACAAAAGTTTAACAAGCGAGAATAATAATAATAATAATAATAATAATAATAATAATAATAATAAAAGGAAATGATAGGTGCAAAGACTCAATGGAAGCTATTCTAACAAATGGGGTTGACTGCCGGTAAAGGAATCCTTATACCAAAATTCCAGAAAGGATGCAAGATATACCTATATAAAAAAGTTCAAAAATTTTGAGAACCTGTGCAATTTATTAAAATGTGGTCCTTAGAAGCAAGTATCTATAATCTCCACTGATTCTAAAATTGTGACCCTTAAAAGCAATCATCCTTTTTAGAAAGCCATATGCAGTCGTTTCTATTATGTCTATCCAGAACCTCATTAGTTCTACAGAAACAATAGTAATAGAAATAATCAATAAGATTTTATAATCAATTGTCATATTTATAACATGCTAACAATTATAACTCATCTTTCTTAAGAGCATTTCAAAAATTTTACAATGAATTTTGAGATTAACATCAATTAATGACTGAAGTTTATCAAAATTTTAGGATCTCTTTTTAAAAAGACTTGTGTGGACACTTCTATTGTGCCTATCCGACTAAATATTATACATGAACAACCTTTTAGACTCACCATGAACAACCTGACAATCCGACTAAATATACTTATTCGATAAATATAAAATCAAAAATGTTGTATCTTTGTTAATTAATTAATTGATTTATTATAAAGTTCACTTTTCATGGACAATAATATTAATGTATGCAATACTAGTTAAAAGCCACTTGAACATGCAAAGTTCATCATTGAGAAGTACTCACCATCCTTATAAATTAAACAGGACCTCGTGTTTAAACCATCACCAATCCTTTTAGACTCAAACATGTGGGATGACAGACAAAAACATGTGGGTTCAATGTTTGATCAGCACATGTTATAAATATAATAACAAACAAATAATTATTCATAACAGATTTTTTTATATAGTACAGATTTATATTTAAAATTTATAATTTTTTATAAAAATATTATCTTTAAAATTAAAAAATAAATTTTTAATGTGTCTTGTCATTACAACTAATCAAGATAATCTGAAAGATATTAAAATCTTAAACAATAATTAAAAATATAAAAATATATTTTAAAAACAACAACAATTATTATAGTAAATAAAAAATGATACATGATGTTACTCCTTGAATTATAACCTTTCTTCACCTTAAATAAACATATTTTTAAAAAATCACTGCTTGTGCGATAAATATTTTTAATTAATCCTTTCTAATATTCAAATAAAATAGTAATAATAATGGAAATTTTTAAGATGATTTAGGTGTTGATGATGATCAGATTCACATGCCCATCATCAAGAATCTCAATCAGGTAAGGAAACCCTGTCTATCTTTTCCGATCTATTTTATTTCCCAGACTTGAGGGAGACAAGATATATATATAATATATATATATACTTCTCTTTTAGTACGAAAACCAGTCAAGTACAAATCTTTCTCTCACCCCCAGTCCAGATTCAGCAAACACTTGTCTTTTACGCTATTAGATTAGTACTGGTAAGAATCCCTTCAAAGTTTTCTCTTTCATCAACCAAAATCTCAAGATCCTTCCTTCAACTGAAAACCCTTTGATTCCCCAGGAAAAAAAAACTGGGTCTTTAGCTTTGTTGGTTTTGTTGATCTGAGTGATGAGGAAGAGGGAGAGGGAGAACCCGTGTGGGATATGTGGGCACTATCACAAGTACGAGGAAGGGGAGGTTTGTGGGATATGTGGGCATAGAACTCCTGTCTCTTCTGACAAGACATCGCTTGAAGTCAGTGCTTTCCCGTCGGTGATCTTGCCGGACTTTCTGTATTTGGGTAGCTATGATAACGCCTCTCGATCCGAGCTTCTAAAGGCTCAAGGGATTACTCGTGTCCTTAATGTAATCCCCCTTCTTCTTCTTCTTCTTCATTTCGTTTTTAATTTCTGTTTGCGTATGGTATTATGGTCTTGTCTGTTTTAAATTTAATGGTTTTGGGATTAAGAATGGTTTGGAAAAGTTAGTTTACTTATTGGAATAGGAAAGAGCAAATTAGGATTAGGTTTTTATGCTGCAGATTGAAGAACTTTGATGTGATTAAGTATTTGTAGACAGTACATTGGGATTTCTGTATTTTTTATGGTAAAGATCACATTAGCAAATTTTCCATCCTACCAAACAAAGCTTATCAGAGGAAGATCCTATTGCCTGTAGGCTTAGGGGTGTGAATGAAAGATTAGTCACCTCTTAGTCTTTGGGAGTACTGTGAAGTTAATAGTAGTAGTATCCAGCTCCAGATTTGCCTTGAGAATCTACTTTAGACCTTTACCTTTTGTTTAAGCTTTCGGAATTAAAATGGATATCTAGGATAAATGGATTAGATTCATTGGCGCTTTCTATTTTTAATGAGGCAAAGTCCTTAAGATCACATATTGATGATAACTCGGAAACATAGGGAAGAATCTTGATATGAAATGTGTGATACTGATGTGAGGCAAAGCTAGAAGAGGATGTATGGATTCCAATTTATCGAACTTAGACTTAGAAATAATGTAAGATTTGATAGTCAATCAGTCCTAAGAGCAATTTTGTTGTGTTCCGATCCATAGTCTTCGTGTAACCCCTAAAATTAACCTAATTTCTTAGATTACAAGTTAGGGTTTACGAACTGAAAACTTGTTTCGCACGTTAGGGTTTTTACCAAAATTAATATAATATTCAGATAATTTATTAAATAATTAATAAATTAAAATAATAATAAAATTAATCATTTACAAAATATGATTAAACCCGTAAATTTCATAAATAATAAATGTTGCAAAAATCGATAAATATTTAATATTCAATTTACAGAAATTATTATTCAAATAAAAACAATCCAGAATCTGTAAACTGAAAAACATACTATAAAATCAGAAATGAAACAGGATCCTCCAAGTACCATACCGAGCTTAGATCTGAGATCTGAAACAAGAACCTGAGAGGGTGTAAGCTGGGGAGCCTAGTGTGTCTCTAGAACAGATAACGGAATAACAGAACAGAATATGCAGAACAGACAGAGTATGCATGATATGCACCCATCTCCGAACACCTCAGAAGAGTTGGTCCCCAGACCACTCTAACACCATCACACCAACAGAAGTGGTATCTCGACCCGAAGGTGGAGCCACTGAACAAAAGTGATAAAATCACTAATTTCCCCGTACACAGATAATAACCCAGATGCCATGATATATGCAGATACAGAATCAGAATGCATGCCTATTATCTAACAAGAGGCAAGCATGACAGATAACAGAAACAGATATGATAAATCAGAATGATGCATGATTATATGAATAACAGAATCGAATATACAGAACAACAGAATTTACAGGCTGAACGGGAGAGAACACACCTGTATCAGAAGACTCAACGACGACCCTGACGTCTACTGGACTCGGCTCTACCACCAGGCTGAGCAGGAGTAGAGTCTACAATTTACAAAATATATTAAACATCCTACTATGCCACAATACCGAAAAATAACTAAACAGAAATAATTCTTTACTCACGTGAGGGTCCCGAATATGGATGTATCGGTCCTCGTACAGGAGGAGGAGGAGGTAACTGCTCGGGATCGGAGTCCTCATCACCTGAAGCAAACAAAAATTGATTCAGAACCTTGTTCAGATAATTTCCAGATAACTTATCGAACTTAAAACCCTCAAAAACGACATTTCGGGTTCGAATTTCGAAAAACGGACAGCGCCATTGGATTCAGGACGTCGAAAAATATAAAGTGGGCCCGGGTCAAAAAAGTCAACGGCTGACGTCAGCACTGGTCAACGCTGACGTCAGCAGTGACGCCATCAGTCAACGCTAACGTCAGCGATGACGTCAGCCGGGTCGGGAAACGGGTCGGAGATCGGGTCGAGTCGGGCGGTCGGGTCGGGTCGGGTCACGGTCGGGTCGGGTCGGATGGGTTCAGGCTTGGACCGGTTCGGTTCTGGGTCGGTTTCTCCTGGGCCGGTTTCTAGGTTGGTTTCCAGGCCTGTTTGTTTCCTGGGAAAATCTGGAAAATTTCTAGAATTTTCCCTCGAAACAAACAAGCTTAAAACGTGAATAAACCCCCCCTTTGATCCGATTTCATCCTATATTCGATCCAATACACTCCTAAACAAACCCTTAACTATTCCGCACCAAAACAACTCTTAAACGGATCAAACAACTCTTAAAACAAACAAATTTGAATCAAAACAAAGAGAAAAGGTTTCTCAACTTACCGAACCAATTTGTTGAAGTTAGCACAGAGAGAGAGAGCATAAACCTTACGAATGAGGATCAGACTTGAAACGAAAACAAAGGATTTTTATAATAATTAGACAATAAAGGAGGATTTAATCCTCCCTTGTAACCGAAGCTGAAATCGGGGGAAGGGGAAGTTCATCATTTGAAAATGGTGAAATTACCCTTCAAGGGTTTGAAATTTTTAAAATTTCATATCTTGACCTCTTACTTTCAGAAAAATCACAATTAAGTCACTAATTTTCCAAAATTTTAATCCCAAATTATTAGGGTTCGATTAGGGATTTTAACTTTCAATTTGGGGATTTTGACTCAATTTTTCGGGTTATTACACTTCGAAAGGAGAATACGAGGGTGGAATAGTCATAAACTGAAGTTGTAAGATTTTCATAAAGCGAATTATAGAATAGGTTTGTTCAGGTTGGCGTTTGCTCATGTAAGTTGGCATAGAATACTTACAGTTTGAAAATAAGGGGTGAATGATTGATACGGTGTTAAACCGTGCATGGTACTGGAGCAAATACGTCATAATCGAGAGAGAGATGCAACGAACTATGTTTTTACTATAGTGATGGGATTTCCTTTCGATGTTAGATTTAGATTTACACATTAGCCAAGCTCTTTTGTGCTGTTTGCCATTTGTAAATAAGGGCAGAATTTTGAGTTTTATGGGAATGGGATCAAATCTATAAGAACACCTTTCTATCAAAGAATGGTTCAGGCATCTCAGTTGTTGCTTACAGTTGTGGCATATTCTTACATTATTTGCAATCTCCTTTGCAGACTGTACCTGCTTGTCAAAATCTCTACAAGAATTCGTTTACCTATCACTGCCTTCAAGATGACAGAATTTTACAATTTGATGATGCAATACAATTTTTAGGTGCGTAATCTTTGTGTTGCATAATGAAATTTCAGCTTGCAGTCGAAAGGTTATTTTTATTATCACGTCTTTTATGCATGACCTTGTTATTGCCTCTTTCATGTATCGGTTTTTTCCTTTGTAAATTCTCCAAGATGTTGGCCTGAACTGAACTGAATAGCATTCACCCTCTTTTAAGGTCCCGAGAAGCATTTACTGAATATATTTTATCTTTTTATAGTTACAGAGTGAGATGCTTCTTAATTTCTCAATTGTTATCTACCACTGTCGGCATTCTGATGCATGTTCACAATATATAAACCTCTCGGTAATATTTACTTTACGTCTCAATCTCATTTCCAACTTTATAACCTTGTGTCTGCTCTGGTCATGATTCCCCTTAATTAGCATAGATTAAAAAACGGCATTTGGAGAGATTGCTTGCAGATGCACAAACACTATGTGATTAATATTTGTCAGTTGCATTGCGCAGTAGTTTAGACGCTTCCAGCTGATGTCTTGCATGTTTTTTGCATTTCCATTGGCATATTATGTGACCTGTGGTGCATGTCTGCAGAGCAATGTGAAAGGGATAAGGCTCGAGTTCTTGCACACTGCATGTCAGGGAAAAATAGGTTGATTTTACTACTCCATTCTTTTGTTTTCCTAGTAATACTCCCTGAAACCAACATGTGCGCGACCATGTGTTGAAGCTGCTTTTCCTCTCTTTAATCTTATTTTATACTAGAATATTTTCAGATTTCGCATATAAACTATGGTGGAAGAAATTAAGTGCCTTGCAGATAACTTTGGACCACCTTTCCGTTTCGTAAATAGGAGATTATCTGCTTTGTATGTGTCTATACAACCTGTCCCTTTTTTAAACCTGGGAAGAGGGATTTCGACTTTTCGAAAAAGGCTACACACCTCTCGTTGAGACAAATGCTTAGGTTTGTGTTCGCCCGTTTATATTAAAGAAATTGTCTGAGGGTGATTGTATTCTTTGTAACAGATCACCGGCTATTGTAATAGCTTTCTTGATGAAATCTAAAGGATGGAGGCTTCCCCAAAGCTATCAGTGGGTGAAAGAACGACGACCATCTGTTGATATAAGTCAAGGTATTTACCAGCCTCAACTTAGCTTACATAATATCATGGATGGAAGCCATTTTATGTTGCTGTCATGGTAATAGAACTTCACCGGCATAATCGAAAACACAAGGATACCACTTGGTAATATTTGGAAGAGGGAAAATGAATGTCATATAATGTCTTTTGTTATGTTTATTCTAGTATGATCTTGCTGCCGTTATTAATTTCCGAAAACCGGTACCATCTGCTGATTTTCATTTGGTGTTGGTGATTGGTAGCCATCTACCAGCAGTTGCAGGAATATGAGCAAAAGCTCTTTGGTTCATCAAATAGTACTAATCCTGCTTTGCTTGCCTTCCAACCTACTGGAGCTCCATTCAACTTCGGCTTCTCGAAAGCAGATGATCCAGTTCCAGTTCCTGTTCCTGTCCCTGTTCCTGTTTTTGGTAATCTCGGTGCTCCGTCCATTTTTGCACGTCCGCCTTTAGAAGTTCCGCCGCACGAGTTCACGTTTGGTGCCGGTCAGACTCAGAAAAGTATGTCTGAAAAGCTAGCAAACCCCAGCAGCAGTGATATTCCAATGGATAACACTTAATTTGTCTGTAAATTACTAAGTAAAAGCTTGAAGTTTTCTGGCTTGATGGATTGGCAAGTTGGTATGTTGTGCCTTGGAACGTAAGATAGAATTTAAGGACAGTCGAGCAAGAATGTTATTCGACTTAAAAAGTTCAAGGGTGTAAGAAATTTTGAATTTAAAAATAAATAAATTAATCCTTTTAAAAAATTACATTCGATTAAGTTTTTGTACTAATAAATTGAATCAATTAATTTTTTAGATAAATTTTAACTATTAAATCCTTTATATAGATATTACTATTACATGATAAATTACAATTATATAATGTAACATTTATAGGTTTTAAAAAAAATATTTTTTATATAATTTTTAGAATTTTAGGATTTATAAAAAATTTAAATAAAAATAAAAATTTTGAAAATATCAAACAATAACATTATAACATGAATTAATTAATCCAAAAAATTATCAGATTAATAATTAATGCTAATTAAAAAGTTTAATTTATTAAATTTATTAATTTAAATATTTAATCGAATGAATAAAATCCAAAAACCTTAATTCCCCCCAATTCCATCGATAAACATCTCCCATTAAAATAGAAATACAAATCCTATGAGTATTTTTTTATTTTTTTTATATTTCACGTTAAAAAAATTTAATTTAAGATTTAGAGACCGCGTTTAGAGATAAATTTTAAATCTATTGTTTAAAAAATATTAATAAGGTGTATTTTTAAGATTTACATTTAAGATCTAAAATTATGAGTACCGTATATTCTTATGAGATTAAATGTATAAAAGATTTTTCTCTTTTTTGATGTATTTTTTATATTTAATATTAAAAAATTAAATTTTAGATTTTAACCTTAGATTCTAAATTTTAAACCATAAATTTTAACTCTAAAAATACACCATAAAATCTTAAATTTATTTTTTTAGTGTGAAAATTAGAAAATAACACCGCAAAGGTTAGAGGATTTATATTTAAATCGGATAATTAAAGTTAATGAGTTGAAGAAATTCAAGCTTTAATTAATCTAAACCAGCCAATCGAATTCAAAGGAAAGTAAAGAAGAGAAGCAGATATAATCACAGTAGCTTAAATGAGTGACTGAAAATGGCAGCAAATCAAAGCCTCCATCTTTGTTGAGGGTCAGTCTCCCAACCCGATGCAGGCTGCAGCCATTAAAGCTTACACCTACTCTGCCATGGATATCTCAAAACACCAACCACATTGCAATCGTCTCTCCCAATTAAATGAAATACAATGAACAATGAACATGATACAGCTTTGCCTTTATGTATTTCCTACAACAAACCAAACCCCTCTGGCACAGACATTGAACATAGAAAATAATTAAACTTCTGTCATTTCTCTATTAATCTTGGAAAGTCTTCTATTTTCTTGTCTGAACTGCTTGCAGTGAAGCTGAAATGTCTTGCAGTTTCTTATCTTTAGCAGCTCTAACAGTACTTTTCACTGTAAGTAAAGCTAAAGTTCCGGCCATCATAGTGTTCGGAGACTCATCCGTCGATGCGGGGAACAACAACGTGATTTCCACGATTTTGAAGAGCAATTTCCAGCCTTATGGTCGTGATTTTTATGACGGTAAACCAACAGGACGATTCTGCAATGGCAGAATACCTCCAGATTTCATTTCTGAAGCTTTTGGACTCAAGCCGGCCGTCCCGGCTTACTTGGATCCGGCTTATAACATATCGGATTTCGCAACCGGTGTATGTTTTGCTTCAGCCGGAACTGGCTACGACAATGCAACATCCAAAGTGCTGGTAAGCCTCTATCTATATAGTATTAAATTGCGACCGCAACACGACCGACGTTGCCAGTTTAATCCTGTGACCATGTATGAATTAATGAAGTTTCCTGCTATTGGCTTGCAGAATGTGATCCCACTGTGGAAGGAGTTGGAGTATTATAAAGAATACCGGCGACGATTGAGAGCATACGCCGGTAAAAGGAAGGCAAATAAGATTCTGAGACAGGCCTTGTATCTGATGAGCTTAGGGACGAATGATTTCCTAGAAAATTACTACACTTTTCCCACCCGAAGATCCCAGTTCTCAGTGAGGCAATACCAGGATTTTCTGCTGCAACTGTGCGAGAACTTCGTAAGGGAACTCCACAGTCTCGGCGTTCGGAAACTGTCGATCACCGGCCTTCCTCCAATGGGGTGTTTGCCGCTGGAGAGGGCCACCAACATCCTAGGCCAAAACGACTGTGTACCCGAGTACAACAACGTGGCATCGGAATTCAACAGGAAACTTGAAAGCCTGGTCGTAAAACTGAACAAAGAACTCGCCGGAATGCGCATGGTATCTGCACCGGCGTATGATATTTTCTATCAGATTATCACGAAACCTTCTCGGTTCGGTAAGTAACTCACTAACTCCTGTTTTTGCTGCATTTTCTTTTATTTCTCGACTGTACCAGCAGATGAAACGGTGTTTTGACGCCATTGCAGGGTTTGAGGTGACGGAAGTGGCGTGTTGTTCGACGGGGACGTTCGAGATGAGTTACCTGTGCAGTCAGTACAATCCATTTACATGCAGCGATGCTAATAAATATGTCTTCTGGGATGCTTTCCATCCCACGGAAAAGACGAACAAAATCATCTCCGATCATCTCATTCCACCTCTGTTAGCTATGTTTTCTCATTGAAAAATAGATTTATTATAATTTATCTTTCATTTTTTAATATTTATATTTTACCTTTTAATCTCTTATTCTGATTTATCAGTTTCATTTCTCTGCAACCATGTGCTACTGCTTTTTTCTACATGCATGCTTTTCGATCTACATCTAGGCTATTTCTATTTTGATCTGTATTTTATTTTATTTTTTTTGGATAAACATTGTATATTATCCAAGACAAGAAATATATCACCTATAATCACACTTGGGCATCCATCCCCCTAGGAAATTCCTCAAGATGTGCAAATGATTCTATTTACGTCATCCATGCGTATAACTCTATTCCGAGTTCGTATACAAATGATTTCCTTAATGCAACATAAAATGCTTTCAACAGTTCTACTCACATTCCTAAATAATCTCTTATTTCGTTCTTCCCACACAAAGTAAACAAAAGCACCCCAGGCAAGCTTTAAAATATGAACTATCAAAGACTTTCCTTTCAATTTGGAGCTCAACCACTGCAGCTCATCATTCCATTCAAGCATAATTCTATGTAGTCCACACATTTCCAAAACAGCAGCCCATATGCGTCTCGACAACCTGCATCCAGCAAAAATATGGTCTTAGTTTCCTGAGCAGAATGACAAAATACACAACTCTCATCAACATCCCTCCCCATAGCTCTAATCCTATCTTTGGTCGGCAACCGATTAAGAATTGCCATCCAAAGAATCATAGAGTGTTTTGGCACATATAAACTGAACCAGACCAACTTGTGCCAAGTAACAGTGTCTTTCTCTTCTCGAATCATTCCCCAAACTGAACCAACAGTCCATATGTTGTGCCCTCTGTCAATTAACGCTTGCAACTTACTCCTTTGCTTCAGAATCCTTTTCTCCATATGTTGTGTATTTTATTTTTTACTCGGTTAAAGCTTGATTTCATTCTATTCGAGTTCGAACTCAACTCGAGTTTTTAACGAATCGAGTTATGTGATACTTGACTTAAAACTAGTGAGCTATTCGAAAATATAATATAATTTTTTTTAATTTTATAATTTGAAATCTAAATTTCTAAGCTTAAATCCCTAGAATATGAACCCTAAATATAAGTATAAACCCTAAACATAAATCCAATAACCTAAATTTTTAAATCCTAAACTAACACTCTATATTTTAAATTAACAAACTTGAATTTACATAACTTGTTTATCAAAGTTTTTCTCCTGACAGAGCTTTAAATGAGAGGTGATAGATGTGGAGTTACTTAAGTCCGACATATTAAAAGATCGAACAACACTTGACCCAATTGAGCTCGGATCAAGCTTGAACTCGACTTGAGTTCTTAACGAGTCGAATGAAGCTCAGATTTCTCAAACTTTAAAATTACTCGAACTCGAATCAAAATCTTACGAATCAAATCAAATTCAACAATACTCAAGTTCGAGTTGATTTGTTAATTACACCCCCTATTCTCAATCAAATTAACCTTTTCATCCTACCAAATCAATTAATTATCGATAAATTATATATCGACCAAAACGACATAAGAATATAACAAATAACTTATTCCGCTTTTAAACAGTTAAAATTTTAATACCATTCCAAATCAACCAAAGCAAATTGAACGATTTGGCGATGAACCAGATCAAAGAGTTTAATGGGATCAACATGGTTTGAGCTATGAAATTACGTTGGAAAAGAGAAAAAATCTTCTTCCTCTTTTCTGTGGTTCCTTTTATGTCTCTTTAAAAATTTACTAAAAAATTAAATTTTATAATACTCCAACTCCTTAAACAAAAACATTAAACCTTCTAATTTGAAGTGAAGGCATAAATGGAGACATGAGGAAGAGGTAAACGATTTGCACCGTTAAATAATCATAAATACACGAACCTGGTTTTTATGGTATGTTTTTATTATTTTTTATTATTATATTACTTTCTTTTATAAATGTTACTAAATTTTTATTAAATCTATAGAAAAATTATAATTACATCCCTTCAAGAAGTAAAAAAATTAGATTAAACAATCTAAAAAAAATTACAATCCAAAAAACAAAAAAAATCCTAAGGAGACAAACATACTAATAAAATTCAGAAGCTTCATGAATCTCTTTTTCTCTATCAAAACGAGACAAATAAAAAAGAAAATTGTAGACGATCCAAACTGTCATGTCAAAAATATCGTTACTCAGGATTGATTTCATCGGCAAACAACCATCAATAGAGGGATATAACTTTTTAAATGACCACCGACAAAACATAAATCAGAAACTAGCGCCGATTGAATTTTTGTGTGAACAATAACCAATTGCTATGTCATGGAGGCTATGGAGTCCTTATTAATTCCACCTTTGTCAGATTGTAATATTCAAGATATTGATCCTGTAACCCCCTAGACCGGCCTATGCGAAGAGTCCGACCTAAAGTAGTCACATTTTTTTTAAAACGAATATATAAAGCAAATACAAGATTCAACCCAAAATCAAGAAAACCTGTAAGAATGACAGTTCCATCAAATCATAATTTCGACCATAATCCATATGATCATAATAAACCGTTAATCTCCCAAAAGTAACATGCGTTCAAAACATTGCTCATAAATCAATCCATATCATAGTAATAAAACATAATGAGTTAAAACCATCTAGTAACAAAATATAGGCATAACAGTAGCGAAATAAATGCACATGTCACCATGATTAAAAGCGTGGGAGATATAAGCATTACATCAAAAGATAGTCTGGGAGGTGTAGATCCTCCGAGTGCCAAATCCGGGATGCCTATCTACGATTATCTGAAAGGGGAAGAAAACAGGTCTGAGCTATGGAGCCCAGTGTGTTCCACAGTGCATAAAAAAAATCGCAGGTATAACGAATATATAATGATATCAGAAAACAATGCATGAGATGCATGGCATGATATACTACCCTCCAACCGATCTCCAGGATACGGTTCCCCAGAACAGTATCTAATACAGACATTAACCTAAGCCCGATGGGGCAAAGGTACCGGCCTAAGGAATCACCTTAGGTAACAGGCGGAATTACTCCGGCTGTAGCACGAGAACCGATATCAGGACGGAATTACCCTAACCGTAGCTAGGAACCGTAAACAAGACGGAATTACCAGCTGGATCAAGGCTGAACCGGATAACAGACACTACACATCGTCCCAAACCCAAAGTGACAAGCATGCAGTAATAGCAGGTATAATGATGGCAGTGATAGTAATTAATTAGGTATCATGAAATGCTAAATCAGGACATGTCATACAATATATATCAGGCATACAGTAAACAGGATATGATCAGGTTCAACATATGTGTCTAGGTAAAATTCGAAAAATAGTCATGTACATATGCTTGGTTTGTAAAGACAGAAAACAATAATATACAATATCTAGCACGTAAGGAAACACACCTCAAAAGAGTAGAAGCAAACAGGTGGTCTACTGGGCGGCTGAGCCTCACTTTGCAGCAGTACTGAACCTTATAGGTACACGATCAAATTTTATATCAACACAGGAATCTAGATACAGGATTTATTCACTAGGGATGAGAATACATACGGGTCACGATCGGATCACGAGTCGGGTCGAATCGGGAAGAACCGGGCTGAGTCGGTACTCGATCAGGAGGACTATGAGATCCTACAAGTAAACAGGTATAGATATTAGACTCAGATTTAAACTCTGAACTTAACTTAACTTAAAAGAAAAGTTTGACTCAAGACTTTAAGGTCCAATTTGGAGGCTTTCGGGATTGAATTTCGAAAAACGAACTTCACGGATGGACTCAGGACGTCGAAAAACATAAAATAGGGGGTTTTGAAAATTTTAACTTTTTGGTCAAAGTCAACGCTGACGTCAGCTGCCACGTCAGCAGCCACGTCAGTAGTCAACGCTGACATCATCTGCCACGTCAGTAGTTAATGCTGACGTCAGCAGCCACGTCAGCAGTCAACGCTGACGTCACTAGTCAACGGGTCGGGTCGGTCAACGGGTCGGGTCTGGTCAACGGGTCGGGTCGATCAACGGGTCGGGTCGGGTCTAGCCAATTCGGTTTGGGTTGGGCCGGTTCAGTTTGACCGGTTCAAGGCCGGTTTGACTCGGGTTGACCGGTTCAGATCGGCTGGCTCCCGGCAACCGTCCACGGTGGCCGAAAATTACCAGCGATGGCGCGTGGAGGCCACGCGCGGCCTAAAACCGTCGGAAAACACTCTTTCAGGCCGGAAAAACACCCAAAACCAGTTAAATTCACCATATCCTCAACCAACACCCAGAAAAAAGCCTTAAAACACCCATCAACTTACCTAAACCGAATCGGTTAGGGTTTTCCGATGAAGGCCTGAACGGCGATCAGCGGCTGCGGGATCGAAGGCGTTCTGCTCGCCACAGCACGGCGGACACGGAGAAGTCGTCGACGCGCCAAAAGGGGAATGGTGGTGGCCGGATTTATCAGATTTAAGGAGGGATCAAACCCTAGGGTCGACGAGGCTTTAAGCCTCGATTGGCGGCGGTTGCGGCGGCGTCAGGGCACGTAGAGAGAGGGGTTATGATCGAAAAGCGACGGCGGATACAGTGGTGGTGGCGGTGCACGGTACGGCGCGGCGGCGGGTGAGATCGGTGGTGGTTCGAAAGTTATCTGAGAGAGGAGAAATATTCGGTTCAAAAGGGATCTAACTTGGATCTAAAAAGGATCCAACAAGAGATGACCTGTTTTATTCGAACTATTATTATTATTATCCGACACAAGAATAGATTAAAAGCAAGACCTGGGATAATATCATTCAAGAGCCATCTAGCTCAGTTGGTTGGGTCACTGGATTAGCCTGCAGGTGGTTGTGGGTTCAAAACCCCGCAACCTCACTCTCATATACTTAGTATTATCATTTTATATTATTTTTTTTCAACTGTTACAACTCTCCCCCTCTAAAAAGAAATTTCGTCCTCGAAATTTACCTGAACTGAACAGATGGGGGAACTTCTCCCTCATAGATTCCTCGATCTCCTAGGTGGCATCAGAAGGGTTATGGTTTCTCCACTGAACTTTAACCATAGGGATACGTCTCCTTCTCAGAACTCTCTCATCAAACTCTAAGATCTGAACAGGTTCCTCCTCATAAGATAAGTCTGGTCGTAACTCAACATCCTGAACCTAAATGATGTGACTCGGATCCGGATGGTACTGTCTCAACATGGATACATGAAACACATCATGAATACGGCTAAGCTGAGGAGGTAACTCTAGCTGATAAGCAATAGGCCCGATTCTTTTCAGAATACGGTACGGTCCAATATATCTCGGGCTCAACTTGACCTTACGCCCAAATCTCAAAACTTTCTTCCATGGAGAGACTTTCAAGAAAACCTGATCATCAACCTCAAACTCGATGTCCTTCCTCCTCCGATCAGCATATGATTTCTTTCTATCAAAAGCTTCCTTTAAGCAATCTCGGATCAAGCTGACAATTTCCTCGGTTTCTTGAATCAACTCGGGACCCAGAGTCTTCCGATCATACAACTCTGTCCAACAGATGGGAGTACGACACCTACGACCATACAAAGCCTCGTAAGGTGTCATACGGATGCTAGCCTGATAACTGTTATTATAAGCAAACTCTACCAAGGGCAAGAAATCCTCTCAATTGCCTCAGAAGTCTAAAACACAACCCCGTAACATATCCTCTAGGATCTGTATCACTCTCTCAGACTGACCATCTGTCTGAGGATGAAAAGATGTGCTGAAATTCAGACGGGTGCCCAAAGCAGAGTGTAAAGCTGTCCAGAAACGGGAAGTAAACCTTGGATCTCGGTCTGAAATGATAGACAAGGGCACCCCATGCAATCTGACAATCTCAGAAATATACAGTCTAGCCAGCTTTTCCAGAGAATAAGTGACCCGGACAGGAATAAAGTGAGCTGACTTTGTAAGTCTATCAACAACAACCCAGACAGAGTCTTTCTTAGACGGGGTCAGAGGCAAACCAGTAACAAAGTCCATCGTGATTCGCTCTCATTTCCATTCTGGAATCTTGATAGGTTACAAGAGACCAGAAGGATGTTGATGTTCTGCATTCACCTGCTGACATGTCAAGCATCTAGATACATAGTCTGAGATATCCTTTTTCATACCCACCCAACGGTATCTCTATTTCAGGTTCTGATACATCTTATCCCCTTCGGGATGCATAGCATAAGGACTACTATGAGCCTCTCTGAGAATGGTCTGTCTCAACTCAGTATCGTTGGGTACACAGTAATGACCGTTAAAACAAAGGACTCCATCCTGATCAAAAGAATAAACAGAGGTGGATCCTTGCTCAACTTGCTGCATAACAGGAAGTAAGGAGTTATCTAACCGTTGCTTGGCCTTGATCTACTCGGCCAAGGTCGGTTTGACCTGCAACTCAGCCAGTAGGCTACCATCATCATAAACACTCATCCTGGCAAATAGGGATCTCAGGTCTGATATGGTGTTACGACTCAAAGCATCAGCCACAACATTAGCTTTTCCCGGATGATACTTAATCTCGCAGTCATAATCCTTAAGAAGCTCCAACCAACAACGCTGTCTCAGATTAAGCTCCTTCTGAGTAAAGAGATACTTCAGGCTCTTATGATCGGTAAAGATATAACACTTCTCTCCGTAGAGATAGTGTCTCCAGATTTTCAAAGCAAAAACCACTGCAGCAAGCTCAAGATCATGGGTGGGATAGTTACACTCATGTGGTCTCAACTGGCGTGATACATAAGCGATCACCTTACCATCCTGCATCAAAACAAATCCAAGTCCAGAGTGCGAGGCATCACTGTAAACTGTAAAGTCCTTTCCTGACTCAGGTTGTGCTAAAACTGGAGCTTGGGTCAAAGCTGATTTCAACTGGTCAAAACTAGATTGTTAGGCCTCAGACCACACAAAAGGAATATCTTTCCTCAGAAGCTTTGTCAAAGGGGCAGCGATGATGGAAAAACCCTCGACAAAGCGTCGGTAATACCCAGTTAAGCCCAGAAAACTGTGGATCTCAGATACGTTTCTAGGAGGCTTCCAACTGGTGATTGCATCAATTTTACTCGGATCCACCTGGATACCCTTAGCTGAAACAACATGTCCCAGAAAAGCCACCTCACTAAGCCAGAACTCACACTTACTTAGCTTGGCATATAACCGATGCTCTCTAAGAGTCTGCAGCACTACTCTCAGATGCCCAACATGCTCATCCTCGGAGCGGGAGTAAACCAGGATATCATCAATGAACACTACAACAAACTAGTCTAGATAGGGTCGGAAGACTCGGTTCATCAGGTTCATGAAGGCAGCAGGAGCATTAGTCAACCCGAAGGCATCACTAGAAACTCATAATGCCCGTACCTGGTGCGGATAGCAGTCTTAACAACATCCGAGCCCTTAACCTTCAACTGATAGTACCCAGATCGAAGATCAATCTTCGAGAAGACTGTAGCTCCTCGAAACTGGTCAAACAAGTCTTCAATCCTGGGTAAAGGGTACTTGTTTTTCACCGTTAGCTTATTCAACTTCCGGTAGTGGATGCACAACCGAAGGGAACCATCCTTCTTTTTAACAAAGAGTACTGGAGCTCCCAAGGGGGAAGAGCTAGGTCGGATGAACCCTCGGTCAAGCAGTTCCTGTAACTGAACTTTCAACTCCTTCAACTCTTTCGGAGCCATACGGTACGGGGCCATAGAAACTGGTGCTGATCCAGGATAAGTCTCAATCTCGAACTCAACCTCCCTGTCTGGAGGGAGACCCGGTAGCTCCTCAAGAAAAACCTCAGGAAACTCGCTAACAGTGTGAATCTCCTCGATCTTAGATAGAGACCCATTTGTGTTAAGGAAACGGGCAATAAAGGTCTCGTATCCCTTAAGGATCATTCTGTCAGTAGTCAAAACTGATACAACATTGGTTAGATAGCCTCGACGTTCACCAACCAAAACTACGGATCGTCCATCCCGAGTCCTTAACGTGGCCCTTTTGGCCTCGCAGTGCAGACTAACACGATGCTCAGATAACCAATCCATCCCTAGGATGAGATCGAACTCCTGTAAAGGAAGTTCCATAAGATCCGCAAGAAACACTTCTCCTTCCACAACGAGGGGACATCTCCGAAACACCTTATTCACAAATAAAGATTGTCCCACGGGGCTCATAACGGTAACAACACTCTCGGTGTCCTCAACAGAGATCGGAAGATCACCAGATACTAACTTGGATACATAGGAGTGGGTGGAACCATTGTCAAGCAAGGCAAAGTACGGGACAGAAAGGATGGTAAAAGTACCTGCAATAACATCTGGCTCATCCCGGTCATCACGACGTCTGGTAGCATAAACTAGCGCTGGCTGACGAGCCTCAGAAACAGGTGGTCCACCACTCTGGTGGCCTCGGCCCCGGGTATCGGATCTAGCAACAGACCCAGAAACTCTACCCTGAAAACGCCCCGTAGCAGGTGTCTGAACCGATGTCTGAGATCGGGATGGTGTCTGAGTGTGCACAGGGGTATGGGTCGATGGTCGACCAGCAGAAGGTGGATGGGGGCAGTCTCTCAAAAAGTGCTCGGAAGAACCACATCGAAAACATGCTCTAGTCTTCTTCCTACACTCACCCTTATGCAGGTTGCCACAAAAGTCACATACTGATACAGTCGGAAATCCAGAAGAACCACCTCGGCTGACGGCAGAATCCTGAGGTACTGTAGGCCGATGGTAGGAACCACCTCTCTGACTCGGTGCAGATCGAGCCCTCTTATCAGGGCGACTATAGGACTCACCATGGCCGTGTCCCCCAGATCGGTTACGGTCTTTCCTGCGATCCCTATCTCTGCCCCTATCACGATCTTGATCCCTGATAATCTGACTATCAGAAAGCTTCTCCAAGTCCTCAGCTGTCTTTGCACGATTCACAAGATCCTTAAATACTGTATCATGGTGCGTGGCTACTCTGTCTCTGATACCAATACGGAGACCCTCAAGAAACTTGTCGCACCTATCCTTCTCTGTAGCCATCAACCCAGCATCATACCTCATCAGATCCAGAAACTGTAACTCATACTCGGCCACTGTCATGGTACCCTGAATCAAGTCCTTGAAGGCCTGACGCCTCTCTCTCACATAACGCTCACCAAGGAAACGGTTCCTGAACCGCTCCTTGAAGAAGTCCCAAGTCAACATATCAGGGGATATACTATTAACCACAGACTCCCACTAGACGTGGGCACTCCCATCGAGCATAGACACAGCTCCCAAATATCTCTTAGCTGGCTCCAAACCCAGTTGGTCCATGCGTCTCTCAGTGCCATACAACCATGACTCAGCCTCAGAAGGTGCACCTGTCAGGGATCCAGAAAAAGTCCTCACTCCATTGGCGATCAGGATCTGAGAGATAGGAGTATCTGGCATAGCACTTGAAGCTCTGACAGCTCCCTGTATCAGCTGAAGGAACTGTCTACTAAGAACCTCATCTGTCACTGTAGTAGCAGGCTCGGTGCTCGGTACTGGTACCCCTCTGACCGGGGTAGACATACCTATACCCGTAGGAGGATGTGGGCCGGGCGGTACAGTGGTGCTAGCAGGAATGAGAGGGTCTACAGGAGTGATGGGCGGAGGGCCACTAATAAGCTCCTCTACAGGATCGGCGAAGCTAGTCGCACGACCACGCCCTCGGGTGGTCCGGCGAGCTCTACGGACACTCATGTGTCTCAGGTAATCTATAAGAATAGAGTTTATGGGATTAGAATTGGCACTGGAGAATCATACACAATACAAAAAGATATAGGTGACATGGCCTCTCAGATATTGATTAAAAACGGTTTAACAGAAAACGTTTTATTTAGGACCCATCGCAGTCCGAGAATCTTAAAACCAAAAGCTCTGATACCAACTAAATGTAACCCCCTAGACCGGCCTATGCGAAGAGTCCGACCTAAAGTAGTCACATTTTTTTTTTCAAAACGAATATATAAAGCAAATACAAGATTCAACCCAAAATCAAGAAAACCTGTAAGAATGACAGTTCCATCAAATCATAATTTCGACCATAATCCATATAATCATAATAAACCGTTAATCTCCCAAAAGTAACATGCGTTCAAAACATTGCTCATAAAACAATCCATATCATAGTAATAAAACATAATGAGTTAAAACCATCTAGTAACAAAATATAGGCATAATAGTAGCGAAATAAATGCACATGTCACCATGATTAAAAACCCGGGAGATATAAGCATTACATCAAAAGATAGTCTGGGAGGTGTAGATCCTCCGAGTGCCAAATCCGGGATGCCTATCTACGATTATCTAAAAGGGGAAGAAAACAGGTCTGAGCTATGGAGCCTAGTGTGTTCCACAGTGCATAAAAAAAATCGCAGGTATAACGAATATATAATGATATCAAAAAACAATGCATGAGATGCATGGCATGATATACTACCCTCCAACCGATCTCTAGGATACGGTTCCCCAGAACAATATCTAATACAGACATTAACCTAAGCCCGATGGGGCAAAGGTACCGGCCTAAGGAATCACCTTAGGTAACAGGCGGAATTACCCCGGTTGTAGCACGGGAACAATATCAGGACGGAATTACCCTAACCGTAGCTAGGAACCGTAAACAAGACGGAATTACCAGCTGGATCAAGGCTGAACTACATAACAGGCACTACACATCGTCCCAAACCCAAAGTGACAGGCATACAGTAATAGCAGGTATAATGATGGCAGTGATAGTAATTAATTAGGTATCATGAAATGCTAAATCAGGACATATCATACAATATATATCAGGCATACAATAAACAGGATATGATCAGGTTCAACATATGTGTCTAGGTAAAATTCGGAAAATAGTCATGTACATATGCTTGGTTTGTAAAGACGGAAAACAATAATATACAACATATAGCACGTAAGGAAACACACCTCAAAAGAGTAGAAGCACACAGGTGGTCTACTGGGCGGCTGAGCCTCGCTCTGCAGCAGTACTGGACCCTATAGGTACACGATCAAATTTTATATCAATACAGGAATCTAGATACAGGATTTATTCACTAGGGATGAGAATACATACGGGTCACGATCGGATTACGAGTCGTGTCGAATCAGGAAGAACCGGGCTGGGTCGGTACTCGATCAGGAGGACTATGAGATCCTACAAGTAAATAGGTATCGATATTAGACCCAGATTTAAACTCTGAACTTAACTTAAAAGAAAAGTTTGAATCAAGACTTTAAAGTCCAATTTGGAGGCTTTCGGGATTGAATTTCGAAAAACGAACTTCACGGATGGACTCAGGACGTCGAAAAACATAAAATAGGGTTTTTGAAAATTTTGACTTTTTGGTCAAAGTCAACGCTGACGTCAGCTGCCATGTCAGTAGCCACGTCAGCAGTCAACGCTGACGTCATCTACCATGTCAGTAGCCACGTCAGCAGTCAACGCTGACGTCAGCTGCCACATCACCAGCCACGTCAGCTGCCACGTCAGTAGTCAACGCTGACGTCAGCAGCCACGTCAGCAGTCAACGCTGACGTCACTGGTCAACGGGTCGGGTCGGTCAACGGGACGATCAACGGGTCGGGTCTGGTCTAGCCGGTTCGGTTCAGGTTGGGCTGGTTCGGTTTGACCGGTTCAAGGTCGGTTTGACTCGGGTTGACTGGTTCAGACCGGCTGGCTCCCGGCAACCATCCACGGTGGCCGAAAATCACCAGAGACGGCGCATGGAGGCCACGCGCAGCCTAAAACCGTCAAAAAACACTCTTTCAGGCCGGAAAAACACCCAAAACCAGTTAAATTCACCATATCCTCAACCAACACCCAGAAAAAAGCCTTAAAACGCCCCTCAACTTACCTAATCCGAATCGGTTATGGTTTTCCGATGAAGGCCTGAACGGCGACCAGCGGCTGCGGGATCGGAGGCGTTCTGCTCCCCACAGCACGGCGGACACGGAGAAGCCGTCGATGCGCCAAAAGGGGAACGGTGGTGGCCGGATTTATCAGATTTAAGAAGGGATCAAACCCTAGGGTCGACGAGGCTTTAAGCCTCGATTGGCGGCGGTTGCGGCAGTGTCAGGGCGCGTAGGGAGAGGGGTTATGATCGGAAAGTGACGGCAGACACAGTGGCAGTGGCGGTGCACGGCACGGCGTAACAGCGGGTGAGATCGGTGGTGGTTCGAAAGTTATCTGAGAGAGGAGAAATATTCGGTTCAAAAGGGATCTAACTTGGATCTAAAAAGGATCTAACAAGAGATGACCTGTTTTATTCGAACTATTATTATTATTATCCGACACAGAAATAGATTAAAAGCAAGACCTGGGATAATATCACTTAAGAGCCATCTAGCTCAGTTGGTTGGGTCATTGGATTAGCTTGTAGGTGGTTGTAGGTTCGAAACCCCGCAACCTCACTCTTATATACTTAGTATTATCATTTTTTTATTTTTTTTCAACTATTACAGATCCCACGAAGACTGAGTCGATTTTACTACTTCTTATGACTTCACTAAGAAAACTAAAAACACAAGTAATTTGAAAGATTGAATGATAACTAAGATAACTATAAAAGCATAAAATTAAATAACGAAATAATAGGATAAAAGCGAGGCTAGATTGAGTGCTTTGTATAGAAGAATCCAGTTATGTTAAGTATCCACTTATTAATGCAATGGGTTGAACTGTCGCCTCGGCGGATCGCACTAAGGGTCGCCACAGCTGCCTAGGCGGGGTTATGCCTTGTCGACAATCCAACATTCTATAGTTCGATAGAGCATCATTGATTGTTTTCTTCCTTATCCCTAAGCGAAGAGAACTGTTGAAATATTTAAGCTGAAATCCTTAACGGATTAGTCAATGCCCATGAGCAAAGACCATATTCTCATTTCGTGAACCTATATTTCCCGATATTAGGCAAATAAGTTTTTCTCACATACTTATTTTTTGAACTCATATGCAAGAAGAGTAACTACCAAGAGAAAATAAACTATGAAATATGTGTTGCATTAATAAATATTAATCATGACATAACCTTCATCTCCTACTACTCCACAAACAATCTAAATCTCCGAAAGACTTAGAACATGATGGAGGCAGCGGCTAAAGGTATAATAATGTGAGAATCCGTCTTGACTCCACACTAAACCTAATAAGTGTTTTATATAGGCCAAGCCCTAAGTTGATCTTTCCATGCAAGGAAAGAGTTCTAAACAGGAAAGAAATATAATTCCTAATTAAACTATATTAAATTAATCTTATTTCCTAAAATATTTATTTTCGCGGTTTGGTTTGGGCTTAACCTCCTAACTGAGTTGTCTTCTTTATTTTGCTCTTTGTTATTTGATTTCGATATCTTTTCTCTTCCTGTTGAGCACCCTTTGTCGTCTTTTATACTGTCGCGGCGGTCTTCAGAACGCTGTCGTGGCGGATACTTCATCTGAAATTCAGCATCTACATTCTTCTTTAGCTCTTTCTGTGATCTAGTTTCCTGTCTAAGAAAGAAAACTATCAAACATATCTGTTTTATGTCAATTAATAGATAAATTCATGAAGTTAGTGATTAGATGCTGAGATATGAAAAATAATCAGAAATATCTATTATTGAATTTAATTCTGTCTTTATTGGCAATAAATGAGTGGGAAAATGATGTGAAAAATGAGGACTTTTGAGTGCTCATCACTAGGTATACTGAAACATGACACAAAACAGATGAATCAAACCCCAAAAACAAAAACAAAAACATATCACAAAGACAAAAAAGTGTCACAAGGACATAAAGAACGTACTATAAAAGTAAATTTTTTATTAAAATTAAAAATTAAAAAACGATTAAGAGCAAAATAATTTTAAAAAAAAAAAAAAAAGAAGAGAGCGACTAGAATTAGAGAGAAGCTAAAGTTTTATTATTTATATTACTCAAACTCAATAATATATTAATTGTGGCATAAAAATTCAGGCACCATTTTTGTGTCATCCCAACCAACTCTCCTTCTTTATAGTTATACTGGACTTAGGTAGTTAGAGGAGTTAATGTTACAATTAATACACCATTTTGTGTTGGTACGTAAACTTCAAATCAACATTATACAATAGGGTGGTCCATACATATCATTTTATTTAATTAAATATCTATTATGATATTTGAAATTTTGAATTCATCGATCCTGACCGTTTTACATGTTCGGATATGTGGTCTAGACTTTATTGGCCAAGTTTCTTTGATCAATAATTTAGTGTTTGATTCGAGTAAAATCTAATAATTTAAATATCTATGTGCGTATGTATTGACTAGTGTAGCCTAAAGAAGGCAATTAAAGGATCATATACATCTTGTTTAGCATTATATGCCATGACATAATCTGCATGTGCATAATCATCTCTATACTGAACCACAAGCTTGTCCCCATCATGATCTTTCATACTCCCCAGCAACAGCTTCACATCATTTACATCAGCAAGAGCATCAGCCCCTCCGTAGCTGACGAAAAGAGGAAGGTCATTTGGAATGCCGGTCATGTTGTATGCCGGAGGCATCGGTTGACCATAATGCTCCATATTTCCGACAACATCGCCGTAATCGTACATTGTTATGGTCCCTTGCCTGATCACTGGTAAGCATATTACCCCAGAAAAATTTCAGCACAGATGTTCTTAAACAGGAAATCTTTCTGCTTTTTTTTTAAAAAAAAAAGGGTTGTATGGAACACTTACTCTGAGCCAGATGGACCATGTTCTTTGTTGCAGATGGTTGAGCCTCATGGTCTAGAAAAACATTTACAATGGATGAGTTCAAACAACAATTCTGACCTGTAAATGTAATGTCCAAAAGAGTATTACAAAGGAACATGTGACATTTTGGCAAATGGCTGTTACAGTTGTACCTGTAAAACTGGTCTGTAAGTTAGTGCAGTCAACTCCTGGTTTGCTGCAGATGTCTTTCAGAAGTTTAACTACTGCCTCCCTGCTCATAGGAAACAAATATGTTACTCGAATTCATATCGAGTAAGGGATGTGGTTCTTCTTCGATAAAAAGGAAAAACCGAACATACCGGTATTCGAATGTAGACTTTAAGCACCTACTTTAAAGTGTAACATAGGAAGAATCTTACCCTCGTGGGTTGATTTCATCGAGGCCTAACCAGTAGACTGTCAAAGGAAGAACCTTATAACATTAGTGTCTTCAATATGGTTAAGAACAGAACACAGAGAAACTAGGATTTGGTTAACAGAAAAACATAAAGTTGACAACATAATAAAACAACAACCGGATCGTTAGAAGTGAGTGATGTATGGCCTTGGCTGTACTTTGTTCCTCGGGAGTTCGCAAGCCAGACATCGCAGCCAATACCCGACAAGACAAATGCCAAAGACCGTTCAGGAGGCAATAGCAGCCACGTTATTGCATCCTAACATCACGCAAATCCCTTGTCAAATGAATATTTTTATGTCGAAACTCGAAATTCATTGCATTGGAATCTCAGAAACATGACAAAACAAACAAGCAACCATTAATAGCCCGTGCTGCAACAGGACTGGTGGTCTGGTTCCTGGTGTTCCACCTGACCGACCCACCGGAATTCTTTGCATACTGAGAATGTAACCATCTTTCGTAGTTACCATGTGTTCTTCACATTCATAACCATGTGTTTCTACCATTGATTTGCAAATACCATCATCAGATTCGAATGAAAACGAGGCTTTTCTATTTCCAGCAGCTGATCCACAGAGGAGAACCAAAACAATTATAATACATGTTATTACATCCATAATATATGTTTTTTTCCTGTTTCAACAGTCTCAATGTTTGCTGCAGCTTTATGGTACCGACTCATCTCGTTGACGTGGTGAACCAAGCTCATTTAGATACCTAACCTGTGACTTCTTTTGATTGCATTTCTTTCTTGATGTTAACAATAGTAAAATCAAATACACACCATTTCCACTGAATATCTGACTTCTTTCGATTTTTTTCCACACACAACTAAAAGATAAAGCTACTGTTTTTTTTTGGTTCTGTCGTTTATTTCATGGATGGAATTCTTAAGCTGTTGCAACGGGAAGAGTTGTTTCCCTGGCTTTCATGGCTTCAAATCTGGGTTCCTTGGCCTGGAATTTCACAGCAGCGTATAACTTCATGTAATCTTCAAACACAAATTTGGGGTACACTTGCTTCTTCTCCCCACCTTCTTTCTCCACCAGAGCCGGTGCAGGGTGGATAACGGCATCAGTTCCGGGGTTATAAAAAGAAGCTATCGACATTCGTGCTCCATTGGTCTGGGCAATCACTCGGTGCTCCACACTCTTGTATTTGCCATTAGTGATCACCTCCAGCTGATCTCCGAGGTTGACGACAATGGAGTGGCGCATGGGGGGAACATCGACCCACTCCCCGTCTTTAAGAAGCTGGAGTCCGCTCACTTGGGGGTCTTGGAACAACAAGATGATACCACCAGCATCGGTATGAGCTCGGAGTCCCTTGATTTTATCAGGCGTCGGACATGGAGGGTAGTTGCTGACTTTAGTTCCAAAAGTCGGACCTCTTGTCCCGTGGAATGCCTGTTTCAAATACCCTTTTGCCAGTACAAGATTCTCGCACAACAAATCCAGGAGCTCTTCAGCTAGTTTCTCCAATTTCAGTGCAAATTCTTTCATCAATTCCCTGCATGATTTTCATTTAAACCATTATTTCCCAAACCAAACATATATATGTCATGTGTCTGTATATATATATATATGTATGTATATGTATACCTGTATTCATGTGTGAGATCTGTGATTTGAGCCATGTTAGATTCAGGGAGATGGCGCAAGAAGAATGTACTTTCCCAGTCCATATCAGTAACCTCAGCCTGTAGACCTTCAAGCTCCTTGCTTGCTACCAACTCCTTAAACCTCTGTTCCATGCATTTCTTGTAATGCTCTTTGGTTAATCTTTCAACCATGTCCAAGAAATCATAGGGAATCCCATGGTTCAGCAGCTAAAAACACAAAACAAGCAGGTTTTTTTATCAGCAAAGCAAAAACGACAGGAACTGAAAGTCTGAAACAGACATTAAAGTATTAAAAGCTAAGGTTTAGAACATACCTGAAAGAATCCCCAATTCTCACAGGCATCCTCGATTTGCTCCATGGTAGCTGCTCTCTCCTCGCCATTAAGCTTCCCTAGGTTGATCACTGGGAAAGTCGCCATTTCTCTTACAAATCTCTCAAAGTCTCACTCTTTCTGCTTTGGGTGTAATGCAGAAAGCTTGTTTTGTGTTGATGCAGAGTTGATGAAGGTGTGGGGGCATTTATAGTAACAAATTCAACCAAAAAAACAGAAGTGACATGGGAAAATAACAGTAACCTTATTGAAACTAACAGTAACATTATGTTGGTCAAAGATTACAAGATCTATACTTGTCTATTCTTGTTCTAAATTTGACTAGAAATCTTTCACCAAACCAAGTTCCCTTGTTCCTACCACTCTCCGACATCCCATCGTAGATCTGTTCTGTTCTGTTCGGTGTGGAATTTGTTGTTTTGCCTGTGTACGTTTGTCAAGGATGGGAAGCTGCTCTCCTCTGTCACCTTTGATCTGTCAAATTAAACCCAAACTATCTTAGCCGTCTCCCCCACTTTGTAGAAAAACCTACTGAACAAAAGAAAGAGGAAACAAAGTTTATGAGATTCAAGTAAATTTCTCTTGATTAAAGAGTGTATTTTAATTTAATTTTTTAAGTTATTGAGCGTGTTTTACTCTCGCATTTTAAAATTTATGTTTTGCTCTCGGTTAAGGAAATAATTATTGTTTTTATAGGTCATGGATTTGAGTATCATTAGTGCCAGTACAGTGATTGAACGATCAATGTTGAATGGTTGAGAGTATACTCTAAAACATATATTAATATAACACGTAGTTGATTCAAAAAAAATAATAATTGTCCCTCTGAAATTTATGGGTTAATTGTATTTTAGGCCCTCATAGTTTAAAAATCATAGTAATTAAGCCATTTTTTCTTGTCCCTCCCAAAATTTTTATAGTTTATTATTTTTAGGACCATGTAATCTAAAATTAATAAAAAAAAAATTAACCCTTTTTTTGGTTTAATTATTTTTTAAGACCTTTCAAATTTTGAAATTTGTAAAATCAAGCCTAAACTCCCTTAATTTTTTATGATTTAATTATTTATTATGATCCTTTTATTTCAAAACTAAACAGTCTGCCTTCCTCGTGGCTGAATCCTGGCTCCATCCGGTCTAGTTTCATCCCTGAACTTAAATGACTAGTTTGTAACTTTTTAAAATTGTATGATCCAACTTAAAAATACTCCATGACCAAGGATTATCTCCAGAGTTTATCCTCTAATTCTTGCGTTAATCTTGGGGAGGGGGGGTATTTCAAAAATGTTAGTAATACTTATTTTATTTGAATTGATGCGTGAAATACGAGAATAAAAATTCTCTACCTCTATATTACGTCTTCATTCATGTTTTTTTTCTCTAAAAAATTAAAATTTAAGTTTTAACCTTAATTTTTATACCTTAAACCCTAAATTTTAAAAATACATCGTATTCTTAATTTCCTAAACCGTAACCGTAACCTCTAACTTAAAACTCTAAATCTTTTATCATAAACTTTTAATTTAAAACAAAAATATAGATAAAAATATAAAAAAATGTAGACGATTTATGCCCGGAATACAATATTTATCTAAATAACTCATACACGTACCTGTTGCTAGCCGCCATGTGGTCGTCGCCATCTTCAGGCAAAAACGTTGGGAAAATACACATGTTTTAATGTGTGATGGGAAATATAAAGAAACAATAATAGTAAGTTGTTAATATGATAAACGTTTTTTTCCTGTTATTTCTTAGTGAAGAATTAAAATCTTATCTAGAAGTATGAGTAAATATATTTATTGATTAATTAAAATTATTTATTTTTAATTTTTTTAATTTATAGATCATAAATTTTAGATATATTATGTATGAGGGTGAACAACTCGATTTAAGTCGGAAAAAATTGATTCAATTTGACTCAAGTATAAATTTAATAAACTCAACTCAAAAAATTGAAATAAAGTTGTAGTATGAAATAGAAAATTGAATAATTCAAAATTTTTAATAATTAATTGATCAAATTTTAATTTTATATGATTATGTATATCACATGTAAAAATATAAATATATATTATAATATAAAAAGTCGTTAAAATTTTAAATAATATTTAATAAATTTTTGGATATAAGTCTATTGAATTATATAAGATTACTCTTTTATCTTAAAACAAGAAAAAAAATAAATTAATATATTTATACAAAATCCTTAGCATGATAACTAAAATAATGGATACAGATTTCATTAATAGAGTTGAATCATTATAATTTTTTTATAATTTCTTTTCTTTATAACTAATTATCATCGTTCTTTAAAATTCTAATTCATTACATCTCAGTTATATTAGATCGGTTAGAGAATTATATTATGAGTTATTATCACCACGTTATCCATGGACCAATCAATTAAAAGCATCCGTTTAATTATTTTTTCACTTTATCATTTTTACCAAGTGAATGTTTACTAATATTTACTGTAAATTAAGTGTAAAAATAATTTTTACCAAATGAATATTCACTTAATAAAAATGATAAGGTAAAAAAAATAATTAAATAAATACTTTTGATTAATTGGTCTCATGAATACATATATTGAATTTTGAAACTACAACTTAGATTTGAAATATTTAGATTTTTTCATTAAATAAAAAATATTAATTTTTAAGGTTTATTTTGAGATTTTAAATCATATAAAATAAAATAATATAAATATTAATAATTATCTGATTAATTAATAAATCTCAAAATATTTAAATTGATCATTTGCAAGTGACGTTCTTTCACCTGTATTATAACTTTTGATCTAAATTTTACAATAAATTTTAAATATTTTTATTTTTTAAATAAAACTCTAAATGATCTATATATCCGATGAACCCGAAATTTAAAATAATTTAAAAAATACCATTAAATTAGAGAACAATCCTATCTTAAAATCAACATACACATCAAAGCAGAAACAACAATCATATCTTAAAATCAACAATTAAAAACAACATAGGAACTGTTTAAAAGCCAAAAAAAGTTTCCAGCAATGTAACCAAAAATTGTTTAGCAAGAACGAGAAAAGAAATCTTACCGGATTTGTAGCATGAACGGCGGGGAATGACGGTCAGGTTGCAGCAGGAACGGAAGTGCGGCGGTGATAATCTCACCGGCGAACGATGATTAAGGGCGGCGGAGGATGGAATGACAAAGAGAAGAAAAAGATTTAGTTTTTTTTTTAATCTAGAGATGAATATGGTTGATATTTGTTTAAATTAGTTAAAAATAAAAATATATAAAAATAATTTAACTAATTTTTATTTTAACTAATTATTAATTATGTTTTTAGTCTTTAAATTTTTTATTTTTTATTAATTAATTTAATAATATTTAACAATGTTTAATATTAGTAGTGTTTAGTAATGTGTGACGCCCGTTATAGAATTTTTTAAATTAATGATGTTTATATAATTTATAATATATAATAATATGTTTTCTTTAGTTAATGTTTTAAAAAAATAGATATTTAAAATTTTTATTAATTTATCGAGTTTGATATATTGTGATAACAAGATTGATAATCTTAAATCATAAATATGTTTTAAGGTATAATTTGAATAAAATTAAAGATTTAAATAATATCAATATTATAAATAAAAAATTGTATTATTAAGCACAAATTAATAACAATGACATGCACGAATTAGGGATGGCAATTTAATATGAATCTAATTTGACTCGAAGAAAAAAAATCTATCCAAATTCGATTTAAAAAAATTCGAATTTGAATTCAAAAAAAAAAATCTGAATCCTAATAGGAGATGGATTGAATATGGATTATACAAAGATCCGATCTGAAATAATTCGAATCCGATCCATGTCTTAGTCCGGTCCAAATTCGAACTCAAATTCAATTCATATTTTATTCTAAAATAAATTATTTAAAATTTATAAATATTAGCGAAATAATGAAAGTTTTATTGTTGAAAGTTTTTTCTTCTATGATGAATATTGATAATTGAACATGTTGGTTTTATTTTAAATTTGTTTTATTTTAGTTATAATATATGATAGACATTTATATTATGTTCCGAAAAGACTTTGATAATCGTAGTTATATAACAATTAATAAAGATAGTTGTTTTAAAGACTAGTAAGATTTTTGTTTTAGTTATTTAAAGTTAAAGTTTAAGTATTTTTTTGATTTATTCACTGAGTTTTAATATTTTTTTAAATTTATTTGTGTTATTAATTAAAATATTTGTTTGATAAAAAATAATTATTATCTTCAAAGAAATTGTTGAAGATTTGGAGCTTTAACTTTAAAAATAAAAAAAATAATAATTAGATATGAATATTCGGATTTGAATTTTAAATATTTTATTTAGATCAGACTTTGATATAATATAATCGGATATGAATTCGAACTTGAATTAATCTAAGAATTCGATTATTAATTGGATTGGATTTAGACTTTATATAGTCCGATCCAAGTTCGATCCATTACCATTCATAGTATGAATGAATGCAGATAAACATTGAATCAAATAGTCTTTGTAAAGACTTTCATTAAGAGAAGATGTTTGATTATAAAAGATTGACAAATTTAACTTGTCACAACATCAGATAATTAAAAGTAAAAAGTATCAAACTCAATTACTACTGTAAAAAATACTTATAGAACAATTTGATAATTCAGGGACTAAAATGTTGTATTACCCCAAAAGAAAAAAATGTTTTTTATGATTTTGCAATTTTACTCAGCTACAGTTTAACATTGCTTTTGAAAAAGTGCGATAGAAAAATACAGTAAAAAATTTTTTTGAATTTTTTAGTTTGAGATATATGTGTTTAGTACTGTTGTCAAAAAATACTTTTGGGAAAGTAAATGATTATTTTAGACATGATGTTATAAGTTAAAAATATATTTTTAAATGATAATCAAATTCTTTCATATTATAATATTAACTAAAATTAAGATAAAATATAAAAATACACAGATTACTTTTGAAAAATGCTTTTCAAAAATATTTTTGAGAAAAATAATTTTCATAAATATTTTTTTTAAATTTGATATGAATATATATAATTTTTAAACTAAAAAAATAATTTATGTATTTGTAAAAATTAAATTATAATAAAACATAATAAATGAAGGTTAAAATTATAATCTGACTCCTAAAACTATTTTTTTAACCGCAAAAGTTAAAAATTTTAGTTTTTGTGTTTGGGTTAAAAAACACGTTTCAAACAAATACCAATTGAAGTGGAGGGTTTCTTCAAACAACAAGGAGCTGGGTCAACTATTCAATCAAATGATATTGAGCATGTTTCTCATCTCTTCTCGAGAGGCAAGTGGGCTATTTCTTTGCAAAATTGTGCTCAATTTAATATGTGGCAATTCCGCCAAGATCTCTTCGTTAGTTGGGGGAAGAATCCGCACAAATCGAATTTTTTGAGGAACATATCGAGAGAGAATTGGATTTGGTTAGACAATGTATGGTTGGTAAATATGGATCAATTTTTTAGCAAGGTACGGAATGTATCGTCAAATATTCAATATGATTCTACAAGATTTAGTTTCGTTCAAGTAACGGATTCTAGCCAATTAAAAGGATCTTCTGATCAATCCAGAGATCGTTTCGATTCCATTAGTAATGAGGATTCGAAATATCACACATTGATCAATCAAAGAGAGATTCAACAACTAAAAGAAAGATCGATTCTTTGAGATCGTAATTTTCTTCCTTTATAAATTAATTATTTAGTATTACTTCTACGTTTTAAATCTAATTTTTAACTTAAAAAAATGTTTTAAAACGCAAAGATAAATGCAGACTAATTCAGGTCAGGCCATTCACATACAAGGGAAAATCCAAAGTAGACAGCCCAATAATAAGTTTACACGTCATTAAATGCATAAATTCGAATTTTAAAAAATAATATCTTGTTTTGATAGAAACAAAGTGAAATCAGATAAATCGTAGAGAAATCCCTAATTCTATAAAAAGATCGAATTACTGACGAATTGGAACCAGAAATCGCTGTGAAGGAGAAGGAGAGAATGTCAGGGCAGCCAGAGGAAGATAAGAAGCCCGGCGACCAATCCGCCGCCCACATCAACCTCAAAGTCAAAGGCCAGGTCTTTAAATTTCTCATCATTTACTTAATATTGGGAGATAAATTTTCCTCCCTTTTCCGTTTTCATATTGTTTGCTTGCAATTTCTGTGTTTGGTATTTTAGCTTTGGGATTGAATAAGATGCTGATCGTTGGGTAGATGTAAAGCTTGATCTTTGTAGTTCTGTTATTGTTTTCATGGGGTTTAATAATTGAAATTAAAGTAAATTCTGTAAAAAAAAAAAAATTGTCCGAGTTATCTAACTATTCCATCCCTTTTTCTCTATGCATTTTTTGTTACGATTTTTTGCAGGCTTTGGAGTTTAGTTTGTCTTCGTAACTTGATATTTAAAGAGAATTATTGTATTTTTCTATTAGTATTAAAATCTACCTTAAACAACATTTAATTATGAAATTTAAGACTATTTTCAAATTTATGGTATTTATTGAATCCTATGCAATGGTAAATTCGAAATGCTTTTGGCTATTTTGTGAGAAAGGGGCCATGGTGGTCGGAGATACAATAAATGACTGGTTTGTGTGTGTGAGATCGGTGTTTAGAGATTTATTGTTCGAGGAAGATGAATATGATATTTTTCTGAGAAAATAATGTGTTTATCTGTATTTTTTTTATTTTTCAGAGAGAACAATGTGTTTACCTAAATTAGTGATTAGGAATAAACTCTAGTTATATATTAAATAAAAAATCTAACACTCATTGTCAACTTACACTCCCCTCAAGCTATAACAGTTCTTGGATAACTTATTTGTGAATTTGAAGCTCATTTTGTTTTATGTTTCAGTTATTTGATCATCTATAGGATAAAATGAATATTAACTAGTTTTAATGGAGTGGATATTTTACTCTGGCAATTTGTGTAACAAACCAAAGCCAGATACTGTATCTCTAATTCATCTAAGATGGTTAGGGTATGGTATTTGGTTTATTATTCCACTTAGATTTCGGCTTTCTCATCGGTTCTTTGTTTACATGATCACTACACTCTTTCCTTGGCAGAAGGAAACACTATTGTTTCACTTCAACTTTGCTTGCTTGCGTCGGAATAATATCAGTTTTCATTGCATCAATCTCGAGCTTATTTCGAGCCTTCTTGTGCTTGTTGTTATTTACTGCAATCCTGTTTGGAAACACATAAAAGTCTGGGTTTCATAAATTTCAGTGTTCAAATAGTTTTCGGGCTTTCGTGCTGATAAAGAAATGCATATTCGATCTGAATTTTTTTTGTGGCCATGAACACACCTTCATTTGACTTATCACTCCTGAAACCACCTTTTTCTAAAGAACACTCTATGAATCAACCGAACAAAAGTCTGGTTTTAAAATTTTGTTAGTTTACTTCAGAACTGTTCTGGGTTAAGGTTTTCATGTTGTTGAAGTGAATTTGAGATTTATAGACTTCTCAGATTAATGCTTCCTCTTCTTATTTGGATTAAATTTATAATTTGTTTTGTATGACAAGCATAGGATGGGAATGAAGTTTTCTTCAGGATCAAAAGAAGCACACAACTGAAGAAACTTATGAATGCGTATTGTGATCGACAGTCTGTGGATTTCAACGCAATTGCCTTCTTGTTCGATGGCCGCCGCCTTCGAGGCGAGCAAACTCCCGATGAGGTATCGTTTCTGTTTTCTCTCTGTTAGGTGAACAAACACTCGTATTAATGCACACGTTGCAGAGTGGAATACGTTTTCGATCACATGATGAAAACTCCATTTGCTTCTCTTTTGCTTCAGCTGGAAATGGAGGATGGTGACGAGATCGATGCAATGCTGCACCAAACCGGTGGGACAAATGCTTTCGCAATGTTCCCATTTGTGTGAAGGCAAGTTTTAGCTTACTGTTCTTATCACTTCAAGCCTCAAGGGTAGAATTATTGTCTGATTATGTAGATGTTATAAATAGAGACTCATGGCCACGGTGTGTGATGGACTTGGTCTGGTTCTGAGCTCTGTCTTCAAGAGCTTTAATAGCTGCTGTTTTACTTAATGTGATGAGATTTGGATTTTCGTTTTTAAGTGATGCCTTTGCTTTGATGGTTGTTTCTTGTAAGATAAATTGTTTGTTGCTTTTGATTGTTTTTTTTTTTTTTTTAAGATTTTATAAAAATGTTTACTTGAATTGGTTCCCTGGTTTTAAAAATTGCATTTTTAACAGATTTTTCGTAGTTACTTTTAATATATATATATAAATGGGTTAACTGATTTTAAGAATTTAAATGTGTACAGTGATTACCTTAAATGTCTGGTTACTGTGAAAATTGAAGTGAGACGAAAGAAAAGTGTTTTTTAAGAAATAAGTGTTTTTAAGAAGATGGTAAAATTATAAAAATTTAAATTTAATAGTTAAATTAAAGATAAAATAAAAAAGATAATTATTTAGTGACTATTTAGGTAATTTACCTTTTTTTATTGTGTCAAATCATCTTTCCGTTAACACTTCACAGCTTTTAATGTCAGAGTGACCATAAGTTTATAACCCGAAAACGTACGTGACCATACTGGTTGATTTTTAAAATCAGTGACTAAATTTGTACCGGGGGCAAACAAACGTGACCTCCGCAGTAATTAATCTTATATTGAAATAAAATTATATTATATATATATATATATGTTTTTATATGTTACATGCCATATCATTTAAAATTATATTTCATATATGTATCATCGTTAAATTTTTAACGGTTCAGTCATCAAACTAATTAAAAAATAAGATATTTGTCAAAAAAATATAAGTTAAAAGTGAAATTTATCAAAAAAAAATAAGGGTTAAGGTTAATTTAAGGTAATCACTTCAACTTTTATAATATGATAATTTTTATCTAACGTAATTTTTTTATTTCACTTTCAATTTTAAAAATATAGTGAACGGAAGTAAAAGGAAATTAATTGTTATTTTTTTTATAAACAGTTACAGAGAAATGGAAATGATATTTTTGCTATTAGTTCAATTATAACCTTTTCGTAAAACAATTTATTAAGAAGAGAATGGAAATGATATTTGGGTTTAGAAAACATTTGTACTTTTACTTTCAAAAAGTGATATCTATTTTTAGATAACAACTTGTATTGCTTAAATAGTTTGGTCGTGTTAAAAATAAGGATGATAACGGATCGGATCGGATCAGATATGATATTTATTTTTATTTGAATGTATATTCTAATTCAAACTCGCTTATAAGTGCCATTACTAATTTTGATAAATTGGGATGGACACTTGATTTCAAATGGATTTCTCGTGGAGGTAATAAAGCTACAGATATGATGGCGAAGCTTGATAGTTTACCTGACTACAATATTTCTATCTTTGATACTCCTACTCCATTGCAATCCTTTTTAGATTTGGATATGATGTCTATGCTGTAATTTTTTTAATTACTATCACTTTTAATTTTAAAAAAAATATTCACCCTGACTTCCATCAAACTTTAATATATTTTTTTATCCGACCTGAAATAATAAAACATATAATTCAATCTTGATATATTAATAAAAAAATCGATTAAATCTGATTTGATCCTAAAAAATAAAAAATAAATATGATAAATAAAATATGATAAAATCCATAAATATGTTGGGCCAGTGATTTCTTTTACACTAAACCTAAACGATTTTATTTTTCAATAACCCAACCCGAATTCAATTTTTTAATAAAAAACTTGATCCCTATCAGGTCAAAATACATTTAATTGAAAACATTGTTTTTATATTTTATAATTCACTCATTTTTGTTTTACTTTTTAAAATTATTTTCTAATTTTAAACCAAATAATTTTTATTTTTTCAAAAAAGGGTAAATGATAGACTCCTATTCTCTAGAACCAAACAACAAACAAATTTGGTTCATTTTCATTTCCCTCCTTCACTACAATTCCAAAATAGAGTTAGATAAATATTACATCTTAATAATATAAATAAATGTACGAGACCCAAGTAGTTAAAAGAACGATTATTCTTGTTAGAGGTCACGGGTTCAAGTACCAGTAATGTCAGTGATTGAGCGATTTATGTTAAATAGTAAAAATTATATTCTAAAACATATACCATTGTAATTACTATTAGCTAATTCAAAAATATATATATACATAAATAAGTACAAATAATGGGGTTGCAGAATTCCCCTCAAATTTTCAAGCGTTGCAAATGACTCTCTTGTTGCTGACATGGCTTCAAAGAATCTGGTGCAGGAGGCTAAAGCAACAGGAATTGGACGGAGCCATCTCCAGAGTGACGAAAAGAAAAGCATCACAGACGACATGCAAGGTGTTATATATAGGGGTGAGTATTCAATTGAGTCAAAATATTTTGAGTTATTCGAGTTGATGGAGGTCATATTTTACGACTCAAACTTTATTTGATTTTTTTTGTTCTAGTTGAGTTTAAGAAATTTGAGTCGAATCGAATTGAGTTCCTATAAATATTTAATTGTAACTATTTATCATGTTATAGTATGATATGATTCCAATTTAAACGATTTTTTCTAATTATTTAAGATATATATACATATACTTTTTTTCATATGTATCGATATTTCTTTATATTTTTATATATCAATGTATATATATATATATATCATAAAAAATGATAGACTCATCTCAAACTTAAAAATTAATCTTTTAATTACTAAAAATTTCGAGTTATTCGAGTTTCCATTTTACAACTCGAACTTTATTTGAAATTTTTTCGAGTCAAGTTGAGTCTATGAAATTTCGAACCGAATCAAAACGAGTCAAGTATTTTTACCTCGAGTCGAGTTATTTAATTTTTTGAATCGAGTCGAGTTTTACTCACCCCCAGTGTTACACATGCATTATGCATGCGATGTGTGTGGTTGGGAATCGAAATGAAAATTTAAGCATACCCCCCAAACTGAAGGAGGCTCCTTAAAGTTCTGGCTCCTTTAAGGGAAAAGGAGTACCTGAGAAAGAGGAGAAACCATGATCGGCGGCAATGGAGAGAACATCGGATATTCCTCCAATACGCCTCGATGTCTTCTTCCTAATCCATGTAGAATCGACATTTCTCGCACAACCTGAAACTGCTAGCATTTTGGGCCTATTGAGAACAAACTGGAAGCCCATTCAGCTTTGTTTCAAATCAGAAAAATAAGCCCAAGTTAACAAACTTAACCTAGTCCCTCAATTTCAGGATCCTCTCCACAAAATCCAATTGACAGATCTAGGGTTTCAACTACAGAGCCCCCTATAAATAACTACCCAAGTTAGTGTTCTCTTCAGAAACATGTAAATCAAGGGTTTATACGCAGACCGCGGCGATCCTTTTTCTCTCCTTCTCTCTGATTTTTTGGTTTTAATTTTGGTTTGAAATCCTGAGGAAAAGTTTTTCTTTTTTGAATTTGAAATCCCAATGAGGAAGAATTCCCACAGATAGGAAGTGCCGTATGACATTTTAATCAGCAGCGGCAACACGCTAAGGAATGTCTCCGCCTTCTCCTCCGCCAATCCTCAGCCCTCTGATTCTTGTTCTTAGGTGCTTGATGGTTGGTCGAGAATTCCGGTGCTTCCTCAACTCGTGTTGTCCTGTGTGAGTGATTTGGAACGGGTCTCTGAGGGTTTGCTTTTTTCGATATATATTTTTTGGTTTTAGGTCCGATGCCACGTCGCCTGTAGCCAATGGCCTTGACCGGCGATGCTATGATCGGACCGATACAAATTCTTTGTTTCGCCTTCTGATAGGAACCTGTGGATCTGATCCACTGTGATCTACGGAGCCGTTTTCGGCGATTACATTTTCTTAAAACTTCTAATAAAATTATTCGTTGAAGCCAATGAGGATTTTTTAATAGTTGGAATTACCGACTGAATTTTCATTAATTTTGATGTTAATCACTGGCTGTCTGAGGCTTCATATAATCCGTCTTTAATTTTGGGTTTTATATTAAAAATTCCAAATAAATTTCGAGTTTCGAAAGTAAATTTGATGAACACTAAAACTTTAAAACTCCTGATCTGGTTACAGAACCAATAAAAAAGACATTGATTGAGGGACAAAAGAAGGTACCTCGACAAACAGGACATTTGCAGCTTTATTAATTTTCTGGAGCTGCAGTCCACGAGCTAGAAATGCCTGTAGCCGAACGAGATCAGGCATATTAGGGTAAAGCATGGAAATATGTTCGGAGAAAAAAGATGTATTAGAGGACGATCGGCCCTCCCCATATGGGTGTAGTTTTGTCCCAGTTTTGAGCTCCACTTATTGCTAAGACAATTATTCAGCTAAATGAATGTAAAAGATCTTAGGCAGTTATCCAGCTGAATGATTATAACAATCAGCAATTTTGGGATCCTGTTTTCCCTACCGAGGAACAGACATAGACAGCAATGAACCAATGTAAGTTAAATATTTGGCTGTCAATACCAGTAAGCAGTCAAATTTTAGCATGTTTATTGACCAAAAGAAGTTGAGAAATATAACGATATTCATATCAAGAGGCACTTTCCATTCACATGGAATTGCATGTTTAGGCTATGACAAAGCATTCAAGGGACTGTCAGCTACTGCTGTTGATATCACTCAGTAATTTTATATGCAAAACAAGGATTTGCCAAGAAATAAATAAAAATATCCTAATATGACTAAATAAGCTAAACCAGGGATTCTGGATGAATGTACAATGAAATCTCTTTTGCTTTTGTTACATTATATTAGCATGTCGTCAAACTGTAATTATTTGCATATAAGAAAACGTCCCCAAAAACACTTACAAATTGATCATATTATGGCACTCACCTCAAATGCAAATGTACGTATTCCTGCAGCAGGGCTAGTCAGTATGCCAAATGCCAAAACTGTCACCCTGGAAAAGGATTACTAATCCTCTGAAATCTGAATAAGGCAAGTCTGGAATTTGGTAGGCCTGAGTAACTTGAAAACAGTGAAATTTCAATATTTAGGTGTCAAAGTTTGGGACTTTTGGTGTTAGAGAAATCAATGCTAGCTGTTATTAACTAATTGAGAAATTAATTAAATTAGAGCACAAAAAGGGCAAATAGATCCATATATTACTAACAGATGAAAAAGAAGAAAGTTCAGGAGCTCTAAATGATCAACAAAGTTCAAATCCTTAAAGTCTTCAGTAATATCACTATATAGATGCATAGAAAATAGAGACTACCTCTCAGGCTCTCACATATAACAGAACAAGGGATTTTAATCAGGAAATTAAAAGTGACCGAAATGAACTTAAGACCATACAAAAGCATTAATAGCTTAGCTTAAGTAGCAAACATGTAGAAAAAGACAGAAGAGAAGTGAGGTTATCATGCATTCGCATAAATGGAAATGATCTACTATCATTATGAAGCAAACATATAGTAGCAATCTAACATAAAATTCCAATTATATTTAGACTTTTGAAAAATCAGGCAATCATTCTGCAGATTAGAGAAGGTTATGTTAACCCTGTGTAGTAAGCATCTACTGAAAAATAAAAACATGCCAGAGAAACTGCAGGCAAGACCTGGAAAGCGATGATAATCAATAAATTAATTAAACCCTACCACTGTAAGGTAGCTCAATTTTTATAGAATAAGTCGAGATAGAGTTGAGGAAATGTTAACAGACCTCCAATTTCTGCAATTTCCAACTTCTCATGCAAAATAATTCTAGTCATGATTGAAGCAATTATTGGACTTGTAAAGTTTGATAAAATAGCCAGAGAGAAAGGTATTCTTTGAATGCTGAAAACAAAATTTGGGCAAACGAGTTACGACTGCCAGATTATGTTATTTCTGTTAACAGTGATAAAGCTTACAAGCCAGAGCAAGAGTGGTTCCAAGAATTGCTAATTTAAACTTTAAAATGACTAGAAAAGAAAAAGAAAAATCTAGATTTGGAAACTGAGAATGCAGTAAGGAGAAACTAATGTTTAAACCATTACCAACAGTGGGTTATACTAGCAAACAGATAAATTCATGTTTATCTTGGTAAAAATATAAGTCCTACTCCAACCTGATTGTTTAATTTTCCACTTTCACGTAAAACGCTGCTTCAAATAGATTAAGTAAAAACTAAAAACTATGGCATTGCAGGCATAAAGTGATAAACCCTTGTATACATTACAAAGATGGGACTCGTAAGAACAGATATAAGCAAGAGGACAAAATGTAACTGCACCACCACCACCTTCGCCGCTTCAAAAAAAATTCTAGCATGCCTACTGTCCATATAATCTAGCAACAATGAAAGAGAAGCTTATAACTTTAGCAAGATGAATATGATGTATAAAAGATTCAAATAGATACAGAGGGAGTAGTCCAACATTATGAAAACTGTCTCCTAAGCGAACTCTAAAAGAGGCTGACGAGAAAGAATGTTAACTTAACTTACCAGTAGATGAAACTCACCAATGAGAGATATCCCACTAGGGCTATTAAAACTAAAAGTTTCCTCAGATGAGTTGCTCCAAATATTGGCTGCCCAATTCTTCTCAACCATATATATGATAATATCACGGTAATGTACATCTTATAAATGCAGTCTCAAATAAAGGAATTGGCTGAGCTGCCATTATTAAAAAGAAATGGAAAAGATAACTAAATTAGTGGTAACTTTATGAAAAACATCTCATGCCAGGATAATTTGGAATCAGTGAAAAAGAGATATCAGAAGAAAATAAAAAGGGAAGGCATAAAACACTTAAAACTGACGCCATATAACAATTCCATTTATCTGTTTTCCAACAACAATACTATACTGTTAAAACTCTACTTCATCAAACTTACGTAGTTTTTAAAACTCATCAAACAGATGTGAGAAAAGAACTCCATCTCTTTCCCACAAACATAAAGATGCAATCCTCAGTATGTTTGAGATGACCAAAATTTACATACTCAGGCTTCAATATTGGAATTTATTGCAAATTGATACACAGGCTTCACCTCTTCAACAACTACTATCAATTATCTGTATATTGGAGCTTAACATGGTATCAAAGAAGTTTGTGTTTGTAATAACATTACATCCAAGTTGACCGTCTCTTGATTAATCCACACCCACTCCATTATTATTATACTTCATGCAGTCTATTTAGATTAACTAGGGTTATATTAGGAATTCCGTTTACTATAACTAGAGGTTGATGGGGAGCCACAAAAGATCATTTACAACATAAACGGGGAAATTTACAGGGGAAAGAACATATAAGACGTCATTTGTGTGCTGGCAGCAGCCATAGTGGAGCAGAAACTTACTAATCAGTGATTATCAGACAGAACTTCCATGACAAAGTAAATTATAGATGAAAAGGTCATGCATACTAGACCAGAGTATCTGGATCCATTCCATGCCCACAACAGAAACAGTGAAGCCGGAGATATCTCTGTTTCTGGTACTTCTATCACTAGCTCCTACAAGCACATTAGACCAAGTAACCTATATTCAGTCCAAAACTATAATACTTCTTTATTACCTTCTACATTCCAGGTAAGCAAAGATTAATAATAGTTTAAGCATAAGCAATAAGGTTGACCAAAAATTTCAATCAACCCCATTAACCTCAACATAAAGGAACTTTGTAATTTAAATTTAGCATCACTATGACTTAAATCTATACAAAATTGTTCAAAATTTACAGAATAGGAATATGAGCCAAGTCAAACTACTCCATTACTGCATCATTCTCCATTTCTTTCTAAATTCTAAGAAAATGAAATAGCAAAGATAACGATTAATGCTAAGTTTGATCCATTTTGTTTATTAATTTAGCAATTTTCTTTTCTTCTAGGGGGAATTAGAAGTTCAACAACAAAATGTGAACATACAAAATCCTCCGAACAAATAGTTAAAAAGGAAATGATTAGTTTATCCAGCCAAGTAATCAATTTTCAATACAACTTGCTACCATTAACAAGTAAAACTAAATCATACAAATAAAGATTCAGGCAGTCAGAAACAGATAACTTTGAAGTAAAAAAAAAAAAGAAGATGAATAAAATCAAATGTTTACTTGACTTACCCTAGGTTTTCTTCGGGAACGAGAGACAGAAAAGATGCTGATCTTGGGCCTCTCGATCTGCGTCAAGAGAGGCGTTATCTCCTCCGAAGACAATACTAAGGAGCCGCCATTAGCCGTGTGTTCTGAGTTTTCAATCACGATCAGCTCCACCGTATGATTGCCGTCGTCGGTAGTGGCATCCGCTGAAGCCGCCATCAACACGCGTCAAAAGGTCCAAAAGAAGAGCGAAAGAGATCCTAAAGAGTTGCAGATTGTAGTTCAGTTAAAAGCAAATCTTGAATTTGATTATAAATAAGATCCGAATCTGTAAAGTTCAGTTCCGGCAACCATGGAGCTGGTTTTTTCCCCAACGGCGAATAAACATTGAGAACAAAAATAAGCGGCTAGTGAATATTTTCCTTAGGCGTTCGTTGGTGGAAACGACATGTCAACGGTCAAACTAGTGTGCACACGTGGCACGAATGTAAAATTCTTAATTTGGAATTAAAAGGATATAATTAGTAAAAAAATAAAGAAAATAAAAGAAATAACGGGCCACGTTATCAAAATATCGAAAAATTATATTATGAGACATTTCCACCATGTTATCTATGAGACCAACTAATAAAATTTTTTTATTTAATTATTTTTTTATCTTATCATTTTTACAAAGTGAATCTTCACTAACATTTATTGGAAATCAAGTTTAGAACAGTTTTTACCGAGTGAAGATTCCCTGGGTAAAAATGATGAAGTGAAAAAATAATTAAATGAAGGTTTTTTATTGGTGGGTCTCATAGATGACGTGGTGTGAATGTCCCATAATATAATTTCTCCAAAATATCACACTATCTAACCTTAATAATTAAGGAAATAATTTTTAGAGTTTATGAATTCGAGTTAATTAATATAAATACTTTTGAAAAAGTTTAAAACTTAAAATACATAATACAAACATAAAAAATTAAAATATAAATCTAATTTAAGTAAAAATATTAAAAAATCTATGATAAAAATATAATTTAAAATTAATAAATAAATACTATATTAGAAGTATCAAATCAGATATCCGATTAGAAAAAGTAATTCAGATCAGACGTAATTATCTAAAAAAAAATCTTAGATCAAATACTTAATCGATCAAATAAATTTTTTAATATTGAAATGGATAAATGATAAGTCGGATTATCTAAGTCGAGTACTATTGAACATCATTATACTTATTAGAGTTGTAAATGAGACGAAATAGATCTCGAGCTACTCAAGCTCGACTTTGTCAAAATTCGACTTGATTGAACTTGACTCGAACTCAAACTCGACTCGAATTCTTGATGAGCCGAGCTACATGATACCTGACTCAAAAAACTCACGAGTTACTCAAAAATATAAATATACTATTTTTTATAATTTAAAATCTAAATTTCTAAATTTAAAACACTAAAATCTAAGTTTTAAATTCTAAATGAACGTATTAAAACCTAAAAGTAATTCAATAACAAGCTGACGTGTCGTCCTGTTTATTTTCTATGACAACCAAAAAAGAAGTCTCTCTATTTTTCTCGACCTCGTCTGGATCTTCCCTTTCAACAGTCCTTTTTATCTCCCAGTTGTTAGGGTTTGTTTCTTTGTCTCCCTTAACAATCTCTTTAGATTCCTTCAGTACACTCTTAATTTTCATACCCTCAATTCCCCCTTCATTACACCACTTCAAACACAAAATTACCCTCCAAAAATCTCATCTTCCTCGCATTTCCAGTCACATTTATTCATCATAAAACCAAACCTTTTCATGGCCAAGACCAAACCTGGAAAGAAGGACCTTGATTCATACACTATCAAAGGAACCAACAAAGTTGTTCGTCGTATGTTTTTCTCTAAACCCATCTTTTTGTTTTCATTTTTACATTTAAAAAATAACCCAAATTCCGTTTTTTAATTTGAAACCTACAAATGTTTTTGGCTTCTGAGTTTTGATATTTGGTTTGTTTTGCAGCTGGTGATTGTGTGCTGTTGAGACCTTCGGACTCCGATAAGCCACCGTATGTTGCTCGTGTTGAGAAGATTGATGCTGATCATCGGAACAATGTGAAGGTTCGAGTTCGATGGTACTATCGGCCGGAGGAGTCTATTGGAGGGAGAAGACAATTCCATGGCGCCAAGGAGCTTTTTTTATCAGACCATTTTGATGTGCAAAGTGCACACACCATTGAAGGAAAGTGTGTGGTCCACACATTCAAAAACTATACTAAACTTGAAAATGTTGGTGCTGAAGATTACTTTTGTAGGTTCGAATATAAGGCTGCCACTGGAGGTTTCACTCCGGACCGGGTGGCAGTGTGAGTTTAGATTCTTCTTGTGCTTTGGGTTGAGTTTAGGGTACTTTTTTCCCAGTGCCTTGTATGTTTTTAGAGTTTGTTTATTAATATTCGGGGTTTCGGTTTTGAAGGTATTGCAAGTGTGAGATGCCATATAACCCGGATGACCTCATGGTGCAATGCGAGGGATGCAAGGATTGGTAAAGTCATTACTTATGTATTTCATTTTGCAATCAATTGAACTGTAAACTTAACCTTTGTGTGTACAACTGTAGATTGAATCCATTTATTTTTAGTGATTTCGTAATGATTTATCAGCTGAAAAAGTTTCAAACCAATGCGGTAGGTAATTTTGGTCAAGTTCTAATTCAAAGTCTTTCTGAGTTTTTTAAACTTGATTGCTTACATGTCTCACATATAATATGTTAATCCTATCAGGTTGTTATTAAAAAGCTTGGTTTTTGCAGTAATATTTTTTAATATATTATAGCTCTTGAAGAAAAGGATGTTTGCTTATATTTTGTTTTGTTCCATAACAAATACTTTTAATTCCTCGTTAAATTATGTCCCGAACGTTCAATGATGAATGCTTTTGTCATTATTGAGTTTAATCGTACTAGCTTTTTTCCTTAACAAGTTTCGATTTCTTTGGCTCTATTTTTAAATAACTCATAGCTCTTGAAGCAAAAGAATATTTAGCATGTATTGTTTTCGTTTGCAATAAATGCTTTTGATTCCTAGTGATTTCTTTGGCATTATTCACGAAACATACAGTGATTAGTGATTTTCCGCAATTGAATACTGGGGTAGTGTACATTTACGTAATAATGCTTGTCAAAATAATTTCATAGTATTCCGAAGTTACTTCCCAAAATATGTGTCCTATTTTATTTGGTATATCTATGAAATCTACTTCCTATAAAGCTGTAGTTTTGTTGTGACCAAAAGCGGTTAATATAGGGCATTCTAGTGATCTGTAATGGTAGATTGATTAAAGCCATATAAGTATGAGCTGGATCAACTTCAGTTCCTACTGAAAATAGAAAACTTCTATTTCCTCATTCAGAATCCATGAGCTGATCTGCTAATGCCATCTGATGTTACTTAACTTCTATGTTTTCTTCAGACACGGTTCATTTCCATATTAATATTCTTCATTAATGTATAATATCTTCTTTTTGTTTGCATCTCACCTAATTCACCTTGTAAACAATAGTGATTTTATGATTTACAATTTAATGAAAGTTCATATCTAATGAATCAAATAAGGTTTTAGTTGGTTGACGTTTTATGGGAAAATATTGGCTGCAATCGAGGATTTAGCTTTTCGTAATGTCAGCCAGTAGTGGAGTGTAGAGATTTTCACATAAATCACTGTAGTGTTGTTGTCTTAGGTCTCCTTAAAACTTTAGGTTTCACTACATTGTTGAATTAACTTAAGTGAACAATTCCCAAAAGTTTTAGCTTACGCTGCAAAATAATGTTCGAAAAAGCTAAAACTACAATGAAAAGTGAAACAGAGTTAGTTGACGATTCATAAGAGTCTTTTGGAGGTTTCTAATGCTCCTCTTCACTAAGAACTTAATGAGTTTGAAATTTGTAATGTTACCAAATGTAAAATACTGTTTGGCGTGCATTTAGGGGCGTTATGTATTCAACCTTTTAAACTTATATTGCCTATATATTTAATTTTACATTCGTTTTTGGCCTGCCGAAATAACTCAGTCCCAAATTGTACTTCTAGTTGCTTCATACTTGTGGGCACATATGGGTTGAAACTACTACTGGCTTGTTAAAAAGTAGATTATCGTTTAAACGGTCTAACTATCAATGATTCAAAGTTGACTTCAAGGGACTTTGCATGAGTTATTTGCTGATTATTTGTGCTGGAAATGAAGAAAAGGTGATATGAAGGCATGTTTTCAAGTTTAAAAGGCGATTCCACTGTACTGCGCGTGTTTCTCTTTTTTTGTGTGTGTATATATATGTATATTCCTGATTGAACATGAAATTGGATTATCATATGTTCTTGACCATACATAAGTATGCTTTTAGGTTTCATCCTTCCTGCATGGATATGACCATTGAAGAAGCAAAAAGATTGGATCAATTTTTATGTTCCGATTGTATTTCGGAGGAGGATGCCAAAAGATCTTTGAATACATTCTCAGTATCACCATCTCTTGAGGCAAAGGTTCGAGCACTTATATTCAGTGTGCATACTTAATATATGTCTTATTTTCTTATTTTACTCTGTTTAGGTCTCAGCAGATTCTGCTATATATTGTCTTAGACCAACATTAATTATCTTTTGGTGATGCTCTTGCAATGCAACCGTTAACTCCAAGTTTTTCTCCTGCAACACCAAACTGTAATCAATTATTCCTTGTTTTCAGTTTGCCGTTGCGGATACTTTGTAGTATTTCTGTTTTCCCTTCCCCTTCATAGATAAACGTCATGGTGTTTTCCTTTCAAGTTGTGAGAATAGATTCATAATGACGTATCCTTAACCCTATGTACTTCGAAGTTTCAATGGTGACAAAGTACATAGGGTGCCAAACTCATTTCCCATATTAGAATTCGAACTGTTGCTATCATAGTTGGCAATGTGATCCCGATTTCGTAGATTCTAAATGGTGTGCATTTTGGTTGCAAAGCTAAATATATGTTTGAGTTTAGCTGGTGGCTCATAGTTACATATTTTCCGGGGAACGTTTTGAGTGCTATTTGTTCTGTCACGGTATACGCAGCGAGTTTTCCCCAGATCTGGTTTCTTCATAAGGAAATATAATTAGTTAGCAATTGTTTTATTATGATTTCATTATATCTCCTTGATACTTCCAAAACCGAAGCAGGTTTTCACGATAATTAGTGAACACCCCTCGGTTGTAAGTTCGATTCCAACACCACTGTCTATTGCTTTACCCTCTCTTCCCTTTCCATCTTAGCAATGTAAAATATGGCCATGCATGATTTTGATCTTGTATTTTATTCTTTTGTCTTATAGGCGGAATCGAAGCGTCGGAGAAGATAACACCCGGTTATGGTTAATGCGGAACGAGGTACTGTATTCTTGCACATTAGCTCCGACATTGTTCTTGTTTGCTTGGTGGAATTTGTACAGTGCAGAGAAGTTATGTGCTTGCACCTCCCAAAAGGGCTATCTTTCATAATTTGCCATGGTCTCATGTTTGTATGTGTGGTTGGACCTGTGAGTGCAGTCTCTGCTAAACAAGGTACGAGCCTTTAACAATGGCTCTGCTTAAACTTAAGAATTGGGGAAACCATCGTCTTTGTTCTTTGGTTATGGCAAAGTCTCAATAAGTTATTGTTATTATTTGCATGAACCATCTAGTTTCAGTGGTTAAGGGAACGATTGTTGTTTTTAAAGAACATTGGTTCGAGCACCAGTAATACCAGCTCAATGTTTGAGCGATCAATGTCTAATGGTTATGAGTATACTCTAAAATATATATATTATTGTAACATTGTAGCTAATTAAAAAACATATAATCAACCAAATTTTTTAGGTTCAAAACGCCTCTAATTTAAAAAAAAATAATTAAATCTTTATTTTTTTCCTTAGTTAAACTCTTAAACTTAAAAAAAAATAATCTTTTGATTAATATTGATAGTTAAATTCAATGATTTTTTAATTTTTGTTGATATATAATAGAATAATGTTACTTGTCATTTTTTAAAAGATTACATTTAAATTTTCAAAAAATATATAAAAAACAGAAAAATTCCAATTTTTTTAAAAGTAATGAATAATAATTTTTCAAAAGATTTAAATATTTTCAAATATTAAAAATATCATATATTATTATACAATTATAAAAATAAAATAATAATAATAATAAACAATAAAAGTTATTTTGGTTTTCTAAATAAATTTTATTGTTTTATATTTTTAAATTGTTTTTTATAATTTTATAATAGTATTTATTATTTTTAAAAACTTGATTTACGCTAAATAATTTAACTATTATATAAAAATGTTTTAGAAAAACAATTATATAAAAAACAACCATAAGTAAAATTGAAATAAACATTCTTAATCTAATAATTAAATTACTTAGGTCCCGTTTAGCATTGCTTTTCAAACCAGCTTTTGGACCAAAAGCTGGTTTGAAATGCAGAAACAATGCTAAACAGATAGCTTTTGAAAAAAAACTGCATTTAAAAAGTGATTTTCAACCCAAACGCAAAAACTAAAATTTTTAGCTTTTGCGTTTGGAAAGTGCTTTTAGGAGTCATATTATAATTTTAACCTTCATTTATTATATTTTATTATAATCTAATTTTTATAAATACATAATTATATTTAACATAAATTATTTTTTAATTTAAAAATTATATATATTCATACAAAATTATATATTTTCTCAAAAGCACTTCTAAAAAACACTTTTCAAAAATAATTTATTTATTTATTAATATTTTTATATTTTATCATAATATAATTTAATATTATAATATAAAATAATTTTATTATCATTTAAATATATTTTTAATTTATAACATCATGTCTAAAATAATCATTTATTTTTTCAAAAACACTTTTTGACAGCAATACTAAACACATATTTTTCAAACTAAAAATTCCAAAAGAACTTTTTCACTACACTTTCTTATTATACTTTTTTACCGCATTTTTCAAAAGCAATGTAAACTTACTAAAGTAACTTCTCTAAAATTTTATAAATATAGTCAAAAAAATTTCATACATAATAAAAAAATAGTAAAAAGGTATAATTTTTATACATGAGAAATATTATCACATATTTCATTAAAGGTTTCTCTAAATATAATTTCATGGAATAATATAAAATAAACCAATATTAACCGAACAGACAAAACATAAAGCTAACAGAATTAACAAACAAAGATCAAGACATTAGCTGATTAATCAGAAAGGATGAGTTTATCACGTGCGTCAAACACCGTTGAACACATTAACGATAAATATTGTTGAACGCTATCAAATTAATTAATAAAAATTAAAAATTTAAAGTACTCAACGTATAATTAGTAATTATTTAAAATAAAATTTTAATTAAATTATTTTCTATAAGAAGAATTACACAGGTGATCACCCAACTATCATCATTTTTTGTGTCGGTCATCCAACAAAATTTTTAATAATAACCGTCACTAACATTTTATTTCATTCTCGTTTTAATCATCTTCCATTATATATTTAACGAAAATTATGAAATGACATGATTTAATAATAATTTTAGTTTCTAAAATTATTATACATATCAATTTAATCCTAATAGAAAATAAATCATTAAATATTTGGATTAAACCCTAAATTTTTCGTCCCTTTTCTTTTTCTTTTACAACACTACTTTTAAAATTAATTAACCAACTAACTTTTTATTTCTTTTATTGTGTCTTTGAGCAACTTATTAAGTTTTAAATTATAAAATACCACTTTAATTTCATGATTTGCTTTTTTTTTTTAAATTTAATTTAACTTCTTCGATTCTTCAAGTTACTCGTATATATTATTTTTTAAGTCAAATTTATACAAATATTTTAATATTTCATATATAAATATTAAAATAAAGCAATATCAATTGTAAAATTATTCCTGCTATTCAAAGCTTTTTTAAACGTTCATTATAATTCCAATCAAATTATTGTGACAAAATTATTGTTTTCTAACACTAAACTTACAAAACAATAATTGAATATCAATTTCTTTTTAATTTTAATCAAAGTTTAACCCATAATTATTTTTCTATTAAAAATCAGTTTTTAAAAAATATATTTTCAAACATAATTTTAATTTTATTAAATATTTTAATTAAATTATGTTAGCTAGAATAGTAAAATAAATAAATAATTCAGTCGATTAATTTTTGATAAATTTAGATAATTTTTTTTTTGAAAATTTGATTATCGATTGATTCAGTTAAAATCGATAAATTAATCGAATTAACTGAATTATTATATACTAAATATTATATATATAGACATTTAACTTTTAAAAAATTATAAAATATTCATTATATTTTGTATTAAATTAGTATAAAATAAAAGTTTAGTGACTAAAAATTATTTTAATATAATTTAGTGACTTATTATATAATTTAACCATAATTTATAATAAATTTCGGTTAATTCAACTAAATAATCGAAATAATTTCGGTTCGATTAATTCAGTAAAAAGTAATTCGGTTTTGTTAAGAGTTAAAAAATTTAAAATTTTTAATTAATTTGATTTTGATTAATTCAGTCGGTGGCCGACTGAATTAACTGAATACATACCTCTACTTCAAAAAACAAAAAATCTAATCGGATTCATTGCATATTTATATTTAGGATGAGTTTACAACGTGCGTCGAACATTGTTGAACACCACTAACGATGAATACGGTTGAACACTAATAAATTAATTAATAAAAATTAAAAATTTTAAGGACTAAACATATAATTTTAAATTATTTAAAATAAAATTTTAAACAAATTATATATATTATATTTATATTTTCTAAATAAATTATTTAAAAATAAAAAATACTAAATCAAAAACCTAAAAATCTAGACTCAAGCTAAAAATGCTAAACATTAAATCCTAAAATCCAAAACCCTAAACTCTAAACTCTAGAACAATAAAACCATAAACTATAAAATCTAAAAATATAACCATAACCTAAACCCTAAAATAGAAAAATTGAAACTCTAAAAATATAAACCCTAAACTTGAAACTCAAAATTATTTTAGGATTTTAGGGTTTAGATTCAGTGTTTATGATTTAGTCTTTTAGAGTTTTTGATTTTAGGTTTTGAAATTTTATATTTAGGGTTTAGAGTTTAATGTTTAGTGATTTAGGTTTTGAATTTTGGTTTTAGGGTTTAAAATTTAAGATTTTTTTATTTTTTAAAATTAATTTAAATTAGTATTTTATTCAGTTATTTAAAAAATAAAATAATATATAGAAAATAATTTAATAAAAAATTTATTTTAAATAATTTATAATTATATGTTAAATTCTTAAATTTTTTTAATCTTTATTAATTAATTTAATAATGTTCAACAGTGTTCATCATTAACAATATTCAGCGGTGTTCGACGCCCATCGTAGAATTTTTCAAATATTTATCTCCTCTCAAATAGGTCCATTTGAATCAGCAGTACTGAACTAGCTTAAATCTAGGGATGTAAAAACAGTTACTCGGATGAGTTTTAGGTTGAGTACTGTCAGGTCAGGTAAAATTGGATACATGTCATTTCAGGTTGATTTAATGTTTTGACTCGATTTGGGTCGGGTGCGGGTCCATTTTAGGTCAGGTCCATTTCAGGTCGGGTCCATTTTAGGTCGTGTCCGTTTCAGGTCAGGTTTATTTCAGGTTAGATCCATTTCAGGTTGGGTTCAAACAGTTCGGGTTTAAATCGGATAATTGACAGTTTCATTTCAGGTCGGGTAGATTTCAGGTCAGGTCCATTTCAATTCAGTTGTATTTTAGGTCGGGTTCATTTCAAGTCGGTTTTGTTTCAGATCGAATTAATTTTGATTTTATATTCATAGTAATTTAAATTATTAATTTTGATTTTGTATAAATACATAAAAAACGAATAAATATTAGATCATAAAGTTAAATATTAAATTTTGAAATTAAAAAAAAAATCAACATTAACATGTAAGGACTCAATTACAAAAAATAAAAATTAAAAACATTAAAGTAAATTGGAAAAATCAGTAATAATCAATTCGAAAAAAAAATAACTTGTAGGTTATAAGGACTAAATTATAAAAATTATAACTTAATAATAATTAGAAAAATCAGGTCGAGTAAAATCGAAAACAAGTCATTTCAGGTTGATTTAATGTTTTGACTCGATTCGGGTCGGGTGCGGGTCCATTTCAGGTCAAGTCCATTTTAGGTTGGGTCCGTTTCAAGTCGGATCCATTTCAGGTCGGGTTCAAACGGTTCGGGTTCAAATCGGATAATTGACAGTTTCATTTCAGGTCGGGTAGATTTCAGGTCGGGTCCATTTCAATTCGGTTGCATTTCAGGTCAGGTTCATTTCAAGTCGGTTTTGTTTCAGGTCAAATTAATTTTGATTTTATATTCATAGTAATTTAAATTATTAATTTTGATTTTGTATAAATACATAAAAAAACGAATAAATATTAGATCATAAAGTTAAAGATTAAATTTTGAAATTAAAATAAAAAAACAACATTAACATGTAAGGACTCAATTATAAAAAATAAAAATTAGAAATATTAAAGTAAATTAGAAAAATCAGTAATAATCAATTAAAAAATAACTTGTAAGTTATAAGGACTAAATTATAAAAATTATAACTTAATAATAATTAAGTATTAAAAATTTATCTTTAATACATTATAAATTTATAATTATACTATAGTTTAATATATTTCAAAAATTAAAAATAAATTTTAGATAATATATAAAATTTATATTATAAATAGAATAATAGTATATATAAAATTAAAGCATAAAGATAATTTTAAATCTTAACGTTTATAATTTTTGTCGTTTTAGATCTTATTCTTTTTTTGGGATAAATTTAGCCCTTAACCTATATCTTTTTGAAAAATAGCTTATTTTTTTAACACCATGGTAACTGGACCGTTAAAAATCTAACAATGATATATTATATGCATATGATAATATATTTTAAATAATATGACATCTAACCTATCAAATACATACATATATATAATATAATTTTATTCTAATATAAAATATAAAATAATTAAAATTCAAATAAAATATTAAAAAATTAATTAATTCTAAAATAAAATACTATTAAACATTCTTAACCCTAACTACGATAGAATTAAAATCCTACCTAAAAAAATTAATTAATTTCGAACTATGTTCATATTTTTTTTAAGATAGAACTTTGATTTTATCATAGTTAGGTTTGAGAATGTTTAATAGCCTTTTATTTTAGAATTAATTAATTTTTAAAATTTTATTTAAATTTTAATTATTTTATATTTTATATTGGAATAAAATTATATTTCATATATATATATATATATGTATTTGATAGATTAGATGTCATGTCATTTAAAATATATTATCATATCCATATGACATGTCATCATTGTTAGATTTTTTAACGGTCCAATTATCATAGTAGTTAAAAAATAAGCTATTTGTTAAAAAGATATAGATTAAGGGTTAAATTTATCAAAAAAAGAATAAAGGTCAAAACGACAAAAAATATAAATGTTAAGGGTTAAAAGTATCTTTATGCCTAAAATTAATACTATCTAAGAAATTTATACTATACGTAGAAAATATACTATATATGGAGTAATACTATAAATGGACTAATATTATTTTTGGAAATAAAATAATATTATATATGGATTAATAATATATATGAAATAATATTATTTTTGGAAGTAAAATAATACTAGAATAAGAAATAATATTATTTATGGCATAATACCATTTATGGAATAATACTATTTTTACAAATAAAATAATAGTATAAATGAATTAATACTATATATATGGAAAGTAAAATTATAATATCTATTAAAATGTGGTATACATTATACTATATAATATATTAATAATTTAATAACTAATATAAATATTTATATAATATATATTGATAATTAGATGTTTAGTAATTAGATATGTTATATGTATAATGTATGTATAATATATTTATAATATATACAGTTATTAATTATACATAATACATAATTATATAAGTACATTCTAACATTTACATATATAATATATGTATCAATGTGTGTTATATGTATGCATAGTGATAGTAGATTAGTATTTAGTAGTAGTAATAGTATTATACATAGTACATTAATATATATATATATATATATATATATATATATCAACAATTCAATATATTACATGTATATGTATATTACATGTATATGTATATATAATAATTAGTAAATATATATTATACTATGTATATATAACATATGTATAATTGTATGTAGTAATCAGTATATAGTACATGCATATATTTGTATGTAGTACATATATGTATCATGTATGCTATAATCTACATGTATATGTATTATATATATGTATATATAATATATTATATATATATCATACATATTAACCTGTATACTAATTTTTAATATATAGAGTATATGATATATATATATTATAATATAAATTATATATACTTTAATGTATGCTTATAGTATATAATATAATATGTATTATAATATATATTATAAAATATATATTATATGTATTATATGTTTTAATGTATACATATTATAGTATATAATATTTATGTTTTATAATATAAAGTATATATTATACTTTAATGCATATATATGTATATACTTTAATATATATTATGTATATATATTTGATATATTTACATATAAATTCTGAATATAAATCTAAAATCTAAAAAATTAAATTTAAATTGACATAAAATGAATCAAATTAAAATTAAAAAAATAAAGATCTAAGAGTAAAATTTTTAAATTAGTACAGACTTAAAGTGATAATAACCCTTAAAAAATGAGCGAACAAATTCTTTCGTATTTTTTATTTATACATATACATAATTTATTTTATACCCATATTATATGTACATAAATGTATCATGTATGTCACTTTTATATTTTTTATTTTATTTTAAAATTATTAGATTCACTAACAAAAATTCAATTCCCCCGCTAATTTTGATTTCTCCCTAAAATAAAAAATTTCTCTCAAATTTAAATTTCCACCCCATCAAATTTAAAAAAAACCACCCACCCACCCCACTCGGTTCCCTCCCTCTCCCCCGCCAAAATCCCCTCCCCAAAATTCAAAATCCCCCACCCACCCTGCCTAAAATCTAAATTTCTCCCTAAAATAAAAAAACCCTCAAATTTTTAATTTTAAATTTACTTCAAATATATATATATATATATATTAATTAGATGTATACATTAATATATGTCTATTTATTTTTTATTTATATGTATATATATATATTATGTATATAATATACATTAATATATAATATATATAATATAATTTAATATATATGATATACGTATATATATTATACTTTATGTATTATTGTATTATATATATACTTAAATGTATACTAATATATATTTAATTTGTTTATGAGTTAATGTATGTATATTACTAATATAATGTATGTATTTAATTTAAAATTAAAATTAAATACATTAAAACTAAATAAAATAATAAATAAATTAATTTAATTAAATATATAATACTATATTTAAATATTAATCCTAAATTAATTCTCATGTCTAATTCTATTTTTTAAGCCTAATTATATTTAATAGTATTTTAAATTTATCAAATTATAATATATTTAATTATATATCATGTAAATATTAAGTTTTGTTAATATTAGTTCAGGTCAATAACAGGTTGGGTACGAAACAAGTCGGGTCATTTATCAGGTCGGGTTCAAAACAGGTCGAGTTCAAAACAGGTAAGTTAAAATCAGGTCTCGGGTCGATTTAGTTGGGTAATATCAGTTATTTGCTAGGTCAGATTCGGGTTCGAGTTCGTTTCAGTTGGACACAGGTCGGGTTTCAGGTCTACAATAACAAGTTGAAATCGGGTTTAGGTCATTCTCGGTCGGATACAATTCGGGTTCGGTTACTACAATAACAGGTCCACTCGGGTTCGGGTCAACAACAGTCGGATACAAATCAGGTTTGGATCATTACATTCTCAGGTCAAAACAAGTTATGACTCGAACATATTTCAGACAGGTTTTCAGGTCGGATCAGCTTTTTTACATCCCTACTTAAATCGAATTCAAGGCCATTATTGTAATATCAGTTTTTTTGTATTAAAAGTTCTTTTATGCCCTGCTTTATCTGTCCGAAAACTCAATTCCCCGTGTTTTTTCTGTTTTTATTTTCCTTCCATCCAAACAGGAAACTAAAATCCCATTTAGATAGAGCAGAGGGAAGGATCGTGATTTCTTTACCGTTTTTTTATAGTATTTTCTTGTTTGCTAGGCATTCTCTGATTCTTTTTTCTCCCTTTTTTGTTATTGTTATGTAGTATTTACTTGTCTTCGTCACTTGAATCGAGTTTGTTTCTAGGGTTTATATGATCATAGATCATTTAGGGGCTTTAATTCTCTATTCTTTTTTTACTTTCTCTTTTTGCCGGTTTCTTGCGCTTTTTGGATATATACAATTGTTTAATCAATTGTAAGTTGAAATAAAAACCTTCGTCTTTTTCGATTTCTACGTTTCTGTAATCTTAGTTTTAATCGAGAGAATCGTGATTTGTAAGGCATTAAATTCCTAATAGATCTTTTTGTTACATATTTATTGCATTGTTTTTTATTAATTACCAATCTTTACTTTCCATTGCTTGAACCTGTAAATGATGTATAAAAGAAAGGTTTATGATTTGAAGTCTTTCATATTGAAACCTTAGATAATCGTGGATTTAGGGTTAGGGCTTTTGTAGATATGATCAAACAGATATTTGGAAAGCTACCTCGAAAACCATCAAAATCATCCCATAATGAATCAAATGGTGATGGAGGAGTCCATGGTAATTCCTCTTTGAATTCTACTCTAGGTCCCAACTCGTCATGTTCGAACAATGTCCCTCTTAATTCACATTCATCTGGTTGGAATAAATTGAATCACGGGAAGAAAACATCCCCTCTTGCAACCCAAGCTGGTCAGGTATTAACTTCTGGGGCTTATGAGGCTTTGCCTAGTTTCTGGGATGTCCCAAACTCGGAAAAGCAGAGTCTTTTCCTTAGGAAGTTGGGCTTGTGTTATGTGGTTTTTGATTTTACTGATCCATCTAAGAACCTCAGAGAAAAGGAAATAAAGAGGCAGACGTTGTTGGAGCTTGTTGATTATGTATCTTCTGTTTCAACCAAGTTCAATGAGGTTGCTATGCAAGAGGTTACAAGAATGGTGGCTGCTAATCTGTTTCGAACATTTCCATCTCCAAATCATGATAACAAGATTCTAGAAATGTATGATGCAGAAGATGAAGAGCCAGCCATGGATCCTGCTTGGCCTCATCTTCAGATTGTCTATGAACTTTTACTTAGATTTGTGGTCTCACCGGAGACTGATGCTAAGCTTGCTAAGAGATATATTGACCATTCATTTGTGTTGAAACTATTGGATTTATTTGATTCGGATGATCAAAGAGAGAGGGAATATCTAAAGACAATTCTACACCGGATATATGGGAAGTTCATGGTCCATCGGCCCTATATTAGAAAAGCCATCAACAATATCTTCTACAGGTTTATTTTTGAGACAGAGAAACACAATGGTATTGCTGAATTGCTTGAAATTTTGGGGAGTATCATCAATGGGTTTGCTTTGCCTTTGAAGGAAGAGCACAAGCTCTTTTTGGTCCGTGCTCTGATTCCTCTTCACAAGCCCAAGTGTGTTTCTATGTATCATCAACAACTTTCTTATTGCATTACTCAGTTTGTTGAGAAAGATTTCAAGCTTGCTGATACAGTCATCCGAGGCCTTCTAAAGTATTGGCCCGTAACTAATAGCTCGAAGGAGGTAATGTTCCTTGGAGAGTTGGAAGAAGTTCTTGAAGCTACTCAGACAGCAGAATTCCAACGCTGTATGCTTCCTCTTTTCCGTCAGATTGGTCGGTGCCTCAACAGCTTGCATTTGCAGGTACTAATAGCATTTCCTTGTCAAACTTTGTTGTAGCGTTTTGCTTTCTTCTATGACTAGTTTACAGTTTACACAGTACTTAATCACTAAACAATATATTGTGCTATTGTTTTTCATTGCTTGAGGTCTTTTATTGTATTTTTCTTCCCCAAAATGTTGCTGTTGGAGGTTTTTGCATATCTTCATGGAACGATGCTCCCCTCCAACAAGAGTTATTACACTTGCTTTCTAGTTTATTGGTATAATATGATTCACCCACAGTTTTGTCCTGATGTGATATAATACATATTGAGAAATCCAATAATTTGACTTGCCTCAGAAAGTAATGGATTTTCACATTTACAGTAAATGACAGAAGGGGTTTCATTTTAGGGGGATGATGGTGTGTGTATTTGACCCTTCCTAAAGAATGCTCATCTGTTGAGTTCCAATCTTACCCTTTATATGTGAAAAATAATGCCAGATATGTGGTCAGATTCTTTAGAAGGTCCCTGTACCATGAGTTTTTGGCGGACATATTGACTCCACTGTAATTTGATCATTTCTAGTCTGCTTTTTTGAATCTGCGATTTTAGTCTTGAAACCTGCTGTATTTGTGTAATTGCGTCAAATAATATCATGTGAATTACTTTTTAAATACATAAGATCTGACATATACAGCTTGACAGGGGACGACCTAAAACTTAAAACTTTATGTAAGAAGTTATATTAGAAATTTATGAGGTACAAAATTACAAGAGTTTAGGGGTGTCGTCGTGTTGAATTAGATTATTAATAGGAAATGTAAAGGAAATATATAAAATATAGTGGAACTTGAAATTTTTAGGGGGTGCAGCTGCACCCAGTACCCCTGGGTGTGTCCCTGCAGCTCAGTTTTTTTATACAGTTAAACAATTCTTTTGCACATTTAAAAAGAAGAGAAAAAAGGTATAGTATCTGTTAATCTGCTGTAGAAGAAGGCAATTAATCTGCTAATGTGTTGTGTATTCAGTTCTAGAATGTTGATCCTATTCTATTAGCTTTGAATGAATTCACAACTGAAACATGAAGGCTCATTCTTGCTTAAAATGAATGTTCTATGCTGGTGAATTTTGATCTATAACCCTGGTTCGAGTATTTTAATTTGTTATATGTTATTTTGACAGGTAGCTGAACGTGCATTGTTCTTGTGGAACAATGATCACATAAGAAATCTCATCACTCAGAACCGTACAGTAATACTCCCTATAATTTTCCCAGCATTGGAGAGAAACACAAGAGATCATTGGAATCTAGCAGTTCAGAGCCTTACACTGAGTGTACGGAAAATATTCTTGGATGCTGATCAAACACTCTTTGATGAATGTTTGGCCAGATTCCAAGAACTTGAAGCGAAGGAAAAGGAGACGCAGGAGAAGCGAGAGCTAATCTGGAAGCGGTTGGAAGATGTGGCTGCATCTAAAGATGTCAGCAACGAGGCCGTACTGGTTTCAAGATCCATCTCTTCCATTGCCATCGACACAAGCCCAACTCCAAAGGCAACGACAGGTCGATGAGAGTCTCAACGAATGCAGTTTGTAGGAAAACATTCAAAACCATCGTATTGAAATGATCCCCCAGTCCGGGGTACCGAAATGGTGCAGCACCATGGGAGTTGGTTGACGTCGCTTTTGTTTTTTTAACAGCAAGTCTCTGACCTCCTGAATGGCAGGTGGAGGGGTTCTCTGGCTATCAAAGTTGCTTCTCTTCTTCATTGTCATTTTAAATGTTCTGGACCCCCTTTCTCTCCCCCCTACTCCCTTCCTGTTCCGTGTTTAAGTTTCAATTTCGTGTATTATGACATAGGGGGTTTAATTTATATAAACTCTTCTTCGGATTTACCATTATCAAATGTTATGAAGATGTCTGAATTCCGTGCAAGAGACTAGGGGTGTCCTGCTAACTGTTTAAAGCCCATACGAACATGATACAGAACACGCAACATGGGGTCTATCGGTAAGTATCTATTCCAAGAGCAAAAATGAGATTAAAATGCAGTTGGTTGCAAGCATAACCTAAATGAACAAATGCAGAACAAGCACCAAAGCATGTGTAGGTTTAAAGCTATTACTAGTTAGTCATCTCCGTAAGCTCGAAAACTATATCGTTCTTGGTATGGACCATTGAAGTAAAGATCCGCTTCGAACCACTTGGGATAGCGAACAAGGTCCCCAGCAACAAATTGCATAAACTGATCACTACCTTCGGGGACAACCCTTACTTCTCCTTCCTCGATGTAAACAAGCTGATCAACTTGCCAGTCCCATGGCAATTTACACTTTCCTGTCTTCCATACCGACCATCTCGAAACCCCAAGCTCCGTTAATCTCTCTTTCGACACTTTCCTTTCAACCCTCACACTGTAAAGCTCCTCTAATGGTTTCTCCACTCGCATTGCTTTTACTCTACAAGCTGAAATTGCCCCAATCTCAACGCCAACACCATGGTTGGACCTGTTGGTTCTCTTGAAAGATAGGTAGCCAAGACTTGCGGTAGATATCATACTTGCCATGTTCTTTAATTTCCTACATGCAAATTTTAAGCATGGTCAATAATAACTATTATTAACTAATCCCAAATTGTTGTTCAACCTGCAAATAGTGAAACTAACAAAATGCTAACAAAACCCAGATATGTAAACTAAGAACCAGAAGGAAATTATTTTCAAAGATTATTGTATTACTTCAGCCTGCTTTTCGTGAATATACGAGCAAATTCCAGGTTCTCAAGTCCAATTTCCTACAAAATTATCTCTGGGTTCCAGTTGCTGTAACCCATAAACGAGATTGAAACTTAAAAAAAAAGCAAGATTGAATTTTTTTTTTCCTCCCACTCACCCAGATTTTCTTAACCACCAAAATCACGAGATAACCTAAAAGAAGAAGAAAAGGCTAGATTTTTTTACCTGTCGAAGTATTGATGTAGCAAAACTCGAACAACCGAAGACAAAGTGAAGCTGTTTCTAAACCCCCTTTTGGGCTTCGGCTGAGGTTTATCTGATTATCCCCGAAAAAACTAACGTATTGCTAAACTCACCTGGAGGGGACGTTTTTTACTGTCACCCGCACCGGTTCTCTGCTCTCGGTCATTTTTTATTGGCTTATAAGGTTAAAAGCCTCTAACTCCCCCAAAACCTAAAACCCTTTGAAAAGCTACTCACGCCGCACCCCTCGGTACTCGCAAACATGGTAAATCTCCTTCATCCTTTTCATCTTCACTTAACCTTCTCCATTGCCTGCTATTCGTTCCTCGTTAATTCATTGTATTTTCCTTACGTTTAAATCAATAACATCTGTATTTGGGTTGTTCATGTTGTTTGTGTTTTGTTATGATTTCAGGTTCTCCAAAACGATGTTGACTTGTTGAATCCCCCAGCAGAGCTTGAGAAGAAGAAGCACAAACTCAAGCGTCTTGTTCAATCTCCCAATTCATTCTTCATGGATGTTAAATGCCAAGGCTGCTTCAATATGTACGTTTACATTGAGTTTTAGATATTTTAGATGTACTGTCTTTAAGTTGTATTTCGTATCTTAATTTCTGGGTTTACACCTTTTTTGCAGAACAACTGTGTTTAGCCACTCTCAGACGGTGGTGGTGTGTGGTAATTGCCAGACAGTTCTATGCCAACCTACTGGTGGTAAAGCTAGACGTAAAGCTAGACTTACAGAAGGGTGCTCATTTAGGAAAAAGGGTGACTAAATCTGTTGCTTGTGACCCAGCCTGGGTATCTTTTTGATGTGTTAAAATGTCTTTTAATTGCACCATTATTACTTTATGAAGATTGCTACTTTTTATAAATGTAATGGATATTTTTTTTTGTTTAAATGAGTGTTTGGTTTTACATTTGATTGGTTATGAGCTTCATATAAACAATAATCACTTTATTTGCTGGGTTTATAGTTTTGCCATGGTTGCCCTGATATTTTTTTTCCTGTTTTGGTTAACTCGGTTTATTTTTTTTTCTGATAGGCATCTTTTATATTCTAAAGATTGCTGATTTTGGTTGTATGATAGGAAGATAGTGATAATTTAGGTTGATTAAGTAGATTTCAGTTTTTATTTTGGACATGATATAAAGATATGTTCTTCATGTATGAAACAATTTAAAAGGGATTGGACATATTTGGTCAGAGACAAACCTGTACTCCTTGACTCTCCCCTGATTGTGAAAACATAGCCTTCTTGAACCTCGGCTGAGTTCTTATTCCTTTGTATTCTAGAAGACACTTTAGTTGTGGATTCCTTACATTCGCCATGCTGATTGATAAAGCCTGCTTCTGTTTTTCCTACTTACATGTCCTTAATACACTTAGACCTATCAATGTGGCTGGTTTGGTTAATTTGAGTTTTAAAGTTTTTGAATCATTTCGAGTTCGGAACACTGTGAGTTCGGATCATTTTTGGGTCTGAGTAAGGTGGGTTCTAGTTGTTGTCGTTTATAGTTAAATCAAGTTGAGTTGGGTTCAGATTATACTTGGCATGTCTACACTTGGTTCATGGTAGAACAGAGTTGCAAAATGTAGTTTTTGCTTGACCCCATTTAGTGAAATGGCATGAGTAGTAAACTCCATGAACATGTACCATGTTATGAGTTGTGCAAGCGTTGGCGCAATTAGGGGTGATAATGAGCCTGTCCGGCTTGGTCAAAGCTCAGCTCGAGTGAGCTCGACTCGGGCTCGGGTTCGGCTTGGGATCTAAACGAGCTGAGCGGAACTTATGCAAACTTGGCTCAAAATAATTATATATAAACAAACATATGCATTTATATATACATTAAAAATAATTTGTTTAGTAAAGAAAAATAATAAAATAATTAAGAGTAAATCTACTAAAATAAATTAAACAAAATAAATTGAATATTATCAATTAAAATAAATTTATAAAACTACAAATAATAAATAAAAATAAACTATAAATAAATAAATAATAAAACACTATAATATAAAAAAATGTCAATTTTGAGTCAAACCGAGCCTGACAAGCTTTGAACCCGAACTCAATAATATTATTTTTGAGCCGAGTTCGAGCTGAGCCCAGATATACCTGTTTCCAAACCCCTAGGCGCAATGGTAGATGTCTTTTTGGCTCAGTCCATGCTCCCCTACCTGGTTATTTGTAACCTTTGAACCTACCTTTTTTATGTTTCTGCTTGCTCTCTACATTCATCGTCTGATTTGCTTTCCCTCCAGGGTTGGTTTTTCATATCAGTGTAAAAACAATATCATATTTTATTAGTGGACTTAGAATAATACTAAAAACATTATGTCAACTAATATTCCCTTGACTAAATTCAACTTCCAACTATTTTTTTTTAAAACAAAAAAATTATACAAAATTGCAAATTAACAATTAAAACTATTGGTAATCAAATTCAATTGTCTTCTCCATCTAGTTGTTAGAAACCCAAGCTTGGCTCTATACTTTTAGTGATTTCAAGCATTGTCTCCCAAATCTGCACCAACATGAATGGTTTTCCCATGATGTTGGTTCCAAGACTTTGATCCTCACTTCCAAAGATAGGAACTTGGGTCCTGTACTTACAGCCTTGCTGTCTATGGATTCAAAGGAAGCACCAAGTACCAGGTATCGGTGCATGTTCAAGAAGAACAAGCGAATGGAGGGTCGATGAGCCATGCATTCCATGGATACTGTGGAGTGCCAAAATTGCAGACATTTTATATCCTGTAGGAGTACAGCGCTGCATGCAGCATTCTGTAGCAGACCTAATGTAGTTTGTTCACATGCTGGTTGTGGAATAGGCCAAAAATCACGTGCATTGCAACACCTGTGGGCAAGCTTTTCAATCGGGAGAGATGGAAAAACACATGAAAGTGTTTCATTAACTAGGGCATTACTATCCAGTAGCCCCCTTCTATGCTAGCAGATGATGGGTAGGACCAAGCATGAATCCTTGACAATTACAGTTTTAGGTGTTGGTTAATACTTTATAGGACATTTTCTAGAACTGGTCTAGCAAAATGAAAATGTTTATAAAGTAGAACTTCAAATGTCTGGCACCTGTTCCCGTTGTGGCATGTCTAATTTCACTCCAACAAGAATCGCACGAACTCAATGGCAACGAGCTATTACGGTTTACTACACATGTTGGCCTTGTAATCTGCAGATCTGTAGCTGAAGTGCCTTCGGATTGTATATGGGAAGACCATATAGTTACGCATACTATTAAAATTCAGAGGTTTTCCTGAATCTATCTGTCTTTATTCAATCGAGACGTATAACGGGTAAAAAAGATGGTGAGCGATCCAAACTATCATGCATAATGTTCTGCTATCCAGGATTAATTATATCGCCAAACAACTATCAATCGAGTGAGGATTTAATTTTCTATGACCACCAACAAATCATAATAAAAACTAGCGTTGTTAAAATCTCTATACAAGAAACAAACGACTGTTAGAGTATATTAAAATTATGCTATAAATACCGATGAAACAAATCGATAAAAATCGTGTATCACAGAAAAATGTGTTAAAAATAAATTTTTTATTAAATATAAAATTTAAAGACAAAAATAATAAAAATGATGAGTAGTAAATAATTAGAGAATTAGAATATTGTATATTTCAGTTATATCTAAGTTAATTTTTGGCTTAAGGATTTAATAAGCCCTTAAACTTTTGTAAAAAAGTCAATTAAGTCCATAAACTTTTTTGCACCCAATAAAGCCCTCAAACTCACTAAAAAATTAATTTAGCCCTTAAACTATTGTAAAAAATCAATTAAGCCCTTAAACTTTTTTTTGCAATCAATTAAACCCTCAAACTCAAGAAAAAAAATCAATTTGATTCTTTGATCAACTCAAGAGAAAAAAATTTAAACCCTCAAACTCAAGAAAAAAATCAATTAAGCCCTTAAACTATGACCATTCACTTTAACGTTTTTTTTAAAAAAAATTTAACACTTGTTGCGACAAGATAATATCACTTATCGTTTTTAAGAAATTTTAAAATTTTAAAAATATATAAAAAATCGAAAAACTTTTATAAAAATCTTGAAAAATTTTAAATTATTTTAAAATATAAAAATATTTTTTTATAATTGTAAAGTAATACTTAATATTTTATTTTTTTTATTTTTTTAAAAAATATTATTTATCATTTTAAATTAAATTTCAAAATTAATTTTTTATATTTTAAAAATATTTTTTTCATGATTTTTGTATAATTTTAAAAATTAAATTTTAAATTGTTAGGCTTGGAGTGGCTCGATGCACAACCGAATTTACTTGCCAAGTGATGGAGAATTGGCTAATTTGGGTGGATATGTGTGGAAGCAAAAATATAGACAATGACACAATGATTTATAGTGGTTCGGCCTCGCCTACATCCACTACCTTAGCTTCCCACTAAGGATTTCCCAAATTCACTAAGAATTTTAACCTTTTGAGATCAAAGGGATAACCTTACAATCCTAGACTCAAACCCGAATCTAGCATTCAAAGTTCACAACCCGAACTTTGGGAATACACTCAACAAAGAGAAAAAAAACTTGTTTAATCCTTCTAATAAGGCTAATGTTTGCAATCTAAGAACTCACCCAATTCCTAATTACACTTGAGTATATATTGACAATTAAGCTCACAAGTGTTTTTCTTAATCATAATGTTGTTACAAGTGAAGCATTAGTCTTCTCTTGATGCATGAGACTTTCTTTTATCATCCCAAATGAGCTTCTAGTCGTTGGTGACCGTTGAGATTGGTTTGGAGCCGTTTGGAGCTGATTACAAGCTTATTTTCTCTTTTGGTGCAGGCGTTATCGAAACACGTGAAAGCTGTTTCGAAACAACTGCTTTGGGAAATAGTCGTTGACCTGTATTTATGAACAAGTATCGATACCAGTATCGATACCGCTCCTAGCCGTTGGAGTTTTTCATAAAATCGTTTTGACCGTTAGGGGTGTTTCGAAACATGGTTCGAAACAGGTACTCACAGTGGTGTAAAGGTATCGATACTGGTATCGATACCACTGCGGTTTTGCCCTTAAAATCAAGTCATTAAGAACAGGTATCGAAACACCTTGAGGGTGTATCGAAACACCTGGGTAAAAATCAGTTCTTTGGTTTCTTAAAATCATTCAAAACATATTTAAAAACTTTCAAAAGTATCTTAAATATATTTTCAAGTTGTTTGGACATAAGAAACATTTTTGAAGTCTTTTCAAATTAGTCCAAAACTATTTTTCAATTATTATATCAAAACATTAATTTTACATAAATATTCCTAGAAATAAAAAAGTAGTGTTATTTTGTTGTAACATGTGCTAAATTTTTTTAAAAAAGTTAAAGTTGGTAAAAAGATCAAATTGATTTTTTTTCTTGAGTTTGATGGTTTAATTGGGTGTTAAAAAAGTTTAAGGACTGAATTGATTTTATTTTTGAGTTTGAGGGCTTAATTGAGTGTAAAAAAATTTAAAGGCTTAATTGATCTTTTTACAAAAGTTTAAGGGCTTATTAGACCCTTACGCCTTAATTTTTTTTATTATTTTGTTTAACATATTTGAAGAACTAAATCCATACCTAGGGATGTAAAAAACTAACCCGACCTGGAAACCCGCCTGAAACCTGTTCGAGTCAGAATTTGGTTTGACTCGGGGATGTAATGACCCGAACCTGATTTGTATCCGACTGTTGTTGGCTCGAACCCGAGTTGGATCTATTACTGTAGTAACCGAACTCGAACTGTATCCGACTGAAAATGACCTGAACCCGATTTCAACCCGTTATTGTAGACCTGAAACCCGACTTGTATCCGACTGAAACAAACCCAAACCCGAGTCTGGTCTGGCAGATAATCGATATTACTCGACTGAATCGACCCAAGACTTGATTTTACCTGACTTGTTTTGAACTCGACCTGTTTGGAACCCGACCTGATAAATGACCCGACCTTTTATTGACCTGAACTAATATTAACAAAACTTAATATTTACATGACATATAATTAAATATATCTATAATTTGAAGAATTTAAAATATTAATAAATATAACTAGGCTTAAAAAAATAGAATTAGACATGAGAATTAATTTAGGATTAATATTTAAATATAGTATTACATATTTAATTAAATTAATTTATTTACTATTTTATTTACTTTTAATGTATTTAATTTTAATTATAATTATAATTTTAAAATAATATTTCATTAAAATTAAAATTTTAAATTAAATATATATATTAGTATACATTTAAATATATATAATATATATTATATATTAAAGTATATTATATATTACATATAATACATTAATATATAAAATATATTATATATAAGTATATCATATATATTAAATTATATTATATACATAATATATATTAATGTATATGTCTAATATATATATAGAGAGATATATACATATATATATATAAATATCATAAATTTATAATATATATATATTTATTAATCGGGTGAGAGGGAGGGAAATTTTTGATTTTAGGGGAGGAAAATTTTTATTTTAATTGACGGTGGGAAAAATAAAATTTTGTTGAAATTTTAATTTTACCGCAGGGTGAGAGATGGAGGTGAGGGCGGAAAAATAATTTTTTTGTTAAAATATTGATTTTAACGGTGAGAGTGGGGTGGAAAAAATAAAACTTTTGTTATTATATATATATTACATAATATGTATATATTATATAATATTTATATACTATATGTATATTATATAGTATTTATATATTTTATAGGATGTATATATAATATAATATTTATATATTATATAATATATTAGTATGTATATATTATATTATTATTATTATATATGTGTATGTTAATATGTTATATAGTATACATATATAATATAGTATTTATATAGTATTAATATAATATTTATAATAATACTATTTATATATGATATATATATATATCAAATATGTATAATAATTAATATGTTAGATATGTATATATAATATATGTATAAATATAATACATATTGATATATTGATATAAGTTATAACATACATATATGATATATATACATATATACATGTACTATATACTAATTACTATATACAATTATACATATACATATACATATGTTATATATACATAGTATACAATATACATAATACATTTACTAATTATTATATATATAATATTAACATACATATATGATACATTGATATATATAATATATTAATGTACTATGTATAATACTACTACTATCACTAATTCATTATGTATACATATAACATACATTGATACATATATATGAGTGTTAGAATATGCTTATGTTATGTTGTTATGTAATATGTATATTTAGTAATTGTATACATTATAAATATATTATACATACATTATACGTATATAATTACTAGACATCTAATTATCAATATATATTATATAAATACTTATATTAGTTATTAAATTATTAATGTATTATATATAAGTCTACATATATTAATAGATATAGAATATATATAAATATCCTAATATATATATTAAATACTCCAAATAAAAAATAGTATTTGATTTGACTTTTAAGATAAATTTAAAATTAAAAATTTAAAGTAAATTTATTAATTTTCGGTGGGTGGGTGAGGAGAGGGAAATTTTTAATTTTAGGGGGAAGGAAAATTTTTGGTTTTAATTGAGTAGGTGGGGAGGGAAATTTTAGATTTTAACCGTGGGTGGGACTGGGATGGAATGAAATTTTGATTTGGTTTTAATTTAGTATGTATATATTATATTATTATTATTATATATGTATATTAATATATTATATAGTATGTATATATAATATAATATGTATATATAATATAGTGTTTATTTAATATGTATTTATATAGTATTGGTATAATATTTATATATGATATATATACATATTAAATATATATAATAATTAATATGTTATATATATATATAATATGTATAATATACTAACATACATATATTAATATGTTATATAACATATATATATTTATATATATAATATATATGTATAAATTTAATACATATTATATATATGTATAATAATATAATATATATTATATATACATTAAAAATTAATATACATGTATTATATATGTAATATGTATAATACATATAACATACATATATTAATATACATATATAACATATTATATATATAATGTATTAATACGTACTAACACATGTGACATATTAACATACATATATACATGTACTATATATTACTATGTACAATTATACATATACATATGTTATATATACACAATATATAATATACATAATACATTTACTAATTATTATAGATACAACATACATATATGATATATTGACATATATATATATATAATGTATATATAATATATTAATGTACTATGTATAATACTACTACTATCACTAATTCACTATGTATACATCTAACGTACACTGATATATATATATATATATATATATATATATATATATATATGAATGTTAGAATATACTTATATTATGTAGTTATGTACTATGTATGATTAATAATTGTATTGTATACATTGTAAATATATTATACATACATTAGACATATATAATTACTAGACATCTAATTATCAATATATATTATATAAATATTTATATTAGTTATTGAATTATTAATGTATTATATGTAGATAATAATGTTATGTATATCATATTTTAATATATATTATAATTTTATTTTTCATATATAGTATTAATTCATTTATGATATTATTTTATTTGCAAAAATAGTATTATTTCATAAATAGTATTATTCTTTATTCTAGTATTAATTTACTTCAAAAAATAGTATTATTTCATATATATTATTAATCCATATATAGTATTATTTTATTTCCAAAAATAGTATTAGTGTATTTATAGTATTACTTCATATATGATATATTTTTAACATATAGTATAAATTCCTTATATAGTATTAATTTTATATAACTATTATTTCATTTATAGTATAAATTCTATACGTTGTCTAAAATTTATTTATTTTCATTTTTAAAATATATTAAACTATAGTATAATTATTTTATAATGTATTAAAGTTAGATTTTTAATACTTTTAATCATTATTAATTTATAATTTTGTAATTTAGTCCTTATAACTTACAAGTTAATTTATTTAAATTGATTATTACTAATTTTTCTAATTTACTTTAATGTTTCTAATTTTTTAATTTTTGTAATTGAGTCCTTACAAGTTAATGTTGATTTTTTAAAATTTCAAATTTTAATATTTAACTTTATAGTCTAATATTTATTCATTTTTTACGTATTAATACAAATCAAAATTAATAATTTAAATTAATATGAATATAAAATCAAAATTAATTCGACCTGAAACAAAACCGACTTGAAATAATTCGACCTGAAATGAACCCGAACTGAAATACAACCGAATTGAAATGGACCCGACCTGAAATCTACCCGACCTGCAATGAAACTGTCAATTATCCGATTTGGACCCGAACTGTTTGAACCCGACCTGAAATGAACCCAACCTGAAATGGACCTAACCTGAAATGGACCCGACCTGAAATGGACCCGCACCCAATCTGATTCGAGTTAAAACATTAAATCAACCTAAAATGACTTGTATCCAATTTTACCCGACTTGACAATACCTGACCTGAAACTCATCCGAGTAACTGTTTTTACATCCCTATCCATACCCCCTCTTAACTAAATCTACCTCAAACATCATTATTGTAACTAAATCCTACTTTAGTAGTACATGTGTCAACAACATATGTCATAACCATACATCATTAGGGTATTAAACCATGATTTAAATATTATTAGTACCTTAGACACCTATGGAGGGTTTAAATTAAAATATCATCAAATCATCGTCAGCAAAATAAATCTAACACTAACACGTTGCACAAAGCCTGCCTCTTGCCACTAATTAATAAACAATGGACCCACTCTATTTATTCATAATTTAAAAAATATATATTATGTTAAATTTGAGTTTTATAATTTTAAAATAATTAATTACAATAAATTAAAAATAAATATAAATTATTATTACCGGATCATTTAATCCACTCTTATAACTCTCAATAAAAAATGATTTGAACAATTATGTTACAAATCTCAATATATTTACTATTGTATAATTATATTTTCATAGAAAATTTTAATAAATAATATTATAATATAAATATAAAAATTTAATTTTTTTACCATAACAACTGAATGTTATTAAAAATAATGAATAATATTATAAATGTAACGTACTTAAAAAGGGAAAATAGAATTATCCCCACCGAAAAAATTGTAAAAAATAAAACGTAAAGATTTTAAAATATAGAAAATATATATATTTTTGGGACTGTCTTATTATTGTTAAAGTACCCATAAAGCTTCACGAATGTCATTTGTCACATCGAAATAATATGAGGCGAAAAAATAATAAACGAATTAAATTATTAAATGTATTATTTTATTATATAATTTTAATTATATTAAAAAATGTTAACGGTATTATTTTTTTATAATATCAATAAATTCAAATAAAAATAAATATCATAATTTTTTATAAACATCAAATGATCATTAAAGTATACAATAATTATGTTAAATAATAAAAATATATAATAAAATTAAAATATTAAATTTTTTTATAAAAATATTAAAAATTAATATCGTTGGCGACAAAAATAAAAAAAAAAAACTATTTTTTAAATTTTCTTTTTTTCAACGTGTCTGTGTTATATTTTTTGTAGGTCCGAGTGTAGCCGTTATAGATCTCAATTATGCACTTTTCTCGCACATGCCATTTGCCGACAAAAAGCTTTTATTACAAATCAATGCAGGATATGAATGAATATCAATTATCAATCTTGTTAGTTTTTTCTCAGAAAAATTCAATCTTTTCACTTATTTTCGATCTTTTCTTTTCTGTAGATTTTTAAACATTAGTTGTTGCCACTTCACTTTCCTTTTATTCTTTGATCTTTAGCCTTTTAGATAAAGTAGGAATTAATGTGTCAATCCCAGTTGTTGATCTTCTTCAACTTCGATTTGATTTTTGAACCCATAATTAAAAAACCCAGATTATCTCTAGTTCATTCATCAGTCGTCACCACTTGAGGAAAAGAGGGGGAAAAGAAGTGTTTTGAAGTGTTTATTACTGAGTTTTCTCAGCTGTTTCAGCTTCTTCTGACGAGGAGTTTAAAATTGAGTTGAAGTTCAAAAGATTTGGTTTCGGGTTCAATAAGGGTAATAATGCCTATCTTTTTAGTGTTTGATTCATTGTTGAGAAGGTGGGAGTGGGAGGTAAAAGATTACCGGAAGAGTTTTGTTTGTTTACCGAGAAAATCTGGGGGAAAACACCCTTCACGTAACATCGACAATTCACTTCTTTTAATCATACTGTTGTTCGGTTGTTTAAGTTTAGATGTTTATTGTTCATAAATTTCGGGTTTATTGAAAAAATAAAAGAGAGAATCACCCGCAAAACATTGGGATCTGATTTCAACTTTTGCTGTTTTTTTGGTACAAGGCATTGGGGCCTGGGGGACAGCTCTTCCCTAAAGCAGACAAAAGTCAAAAAGTAGCCAAAAATCATCACAATAAATATTTTTGGTTGATTTTTTTTAACTTTTTTTCTGAACTTTTTTACTTCAAATTGCATAGATTAAGCTTTACCCATTTTTCTGAGGAAAAAAAATATTTTTTTCCTTTCAATTTTCAGGGAAATAGTCATTGTTCATTGTTGAAGCAAATTCATGGCTACTCTAAGTGATATTGGACTTGCAGCGGCTATCAATATTCTCAGTGCATTTGCTTTCTTTTTGGTATTTGCAATTCTTCGGATTCAACCAGTGAATGACAGGGTTTACTTCCCCAAATGGTATATCAAAGGTTTGAGGTGCAGCCCTTTGGCCAATGGTGCATTTGCAAGCAAGTTCGTGAATTTGGACTTCAGGTCATATGCTAGATTTCTCAACTGGATGCCTGCAGCACTACAAATGCCGGAGCCGGAGTTGATCGACCATGCCGGATTGGATTCTGCTGTTTACTTGAGGATTTACTTGTTGGGGTATGTATGTTCTTGCTTGGTCAAGTCCTTTATAACTCTATAGACCATAAGTTGGCTTTAGTCAATACATTGTGTACAAGATTCTACTGGATGGCAATTTGCAAATCACAGCATGCTCCAGTTGGAGAAAAAAAGAAAACTGGGTTGAACTTGATGCTACATTGATACTTCCTGGCTTATCGGTTTAACCGGCATAACTGCACAGAGATGAATCCAAATTATTAACTTGAACTGTAGGAAGGCAAAATCATGAGACTAGGGGCATGAAAAGCTTAATTTTCATTCGCAACACACGAGAATCATATAGCCACAGATGTTTGAGATGTAAATGTGTAATTCTATTATTTATATTACTTTTACGTCTTCCACTAAAGCTATTCTTTTACCTTCTTTTTATCATTAAAGTGCAGGCTAAAGATATTTGTTCCTTTTGCTTTCTTAGCATTTACAATCATGGTACCAGTTAATTGGACCAATAATACCCTGGAACATTCAGGCTTAACATTCAGCGATATCGATAAGCTCTCGATATCAAATATTCCAAATGGATCAGATAGGTATGCAGAACTTTCTCCCATGCTGTATCTTTTTCTTTTCCCTTAAGCTTTTAAAAGAAAATTTTGACATAGTTGATGATTTCTACAAATACCAGACATAGTGCTGTAAATCTTAACATTCTTAATACATTTTTTTGTTTGCAGATATTGGACACATCTGGTCATGGCTTATGTCTTTACTTTTTGGACATGCTACGTACTGAAACGAGAGTATGAGATAGTGGCAGCAATGAGATTACATTTCCTTGCATCGGAACAACGGCGCCCGGACCAATTTACAGTAAGCACAATTCAACTAGTATTTTGATCCTAATGTGATATATGAAGCTAAATTTCCTCTTTCCGAATTCTATATGCGCAATCAATTATTGGGGTTTATACTATTGAGTTCAAAAGAAAGAAGCCAGTCAGATGGTATTGTAGTACTGGCTCTTTTTGTTGCAAGCTCTGAAGATATATCATATTAAATCTTTTTTTAGCTGGTTAAGAAATTTATTTTTTCTCTAACACCTTTTTGTTGGTTAAGGTACTGGTAAGAAATATCCCACCCGATCCCGACGAATCAGTTAGTGAGCTTGTCGAACATTTCTTTCTTGTCAACCATCCAGATCACTATCTCAGTCATCAGGTTTGATATCATACATTACATCAACATAACCTTACATATCTTTGGGTATGTTAAGCTTCATTTCAACTCATTTGAATGATGAAATATACTTTTTTCTGTTTTTTGTCGTAATTATTTGCTTGCAGGTTGTTTATAATGCTAACAAGCTTTCAGGATTGGTCAAGGAAAAGAAGAAAATTAAGAATTGGCTCGACTACTATCAAAATAAATACGAAAGGAATCCATCTAAGAGACCTTTATTGAAGGTAAACGTGTTGCAAATAATGTGACAATTAACATATAGAAATATTTTTTTACCCTTGCTTTTTACATTATTAAGTTACCTTGAATAATTTGTTTTGTCTTTGAGAATTCAACTAAAATAAAGCTGACAAGATCATGGTTGTGTGTTTTTCCTGGATACCTGATATCTTTCGATGAATTTCTCTCCCATCAAGCAGACAGGTTACCTTGGCCTTTGGGGAGACAGCGTAGATGCTGTCGACTTTTATACAGCAAAAATTGAGAGATTATCTAGAGATGTAAGCAACTTTTTTTTATTCCTGTATTTTGTTATGTCCTGAAACTCAGAAGATCAACTTTCCTTTCCTTAAAGGATCAATTAAATTATGTTGCTCTAACACTTTATTTTTATGAAGTACCTGTGTCCACTGTATTGATATATGCTTGTATTTCTAGACATAGAAATAGGGATATGCCCCTTTTTAATATTGAACATATCCCGATACCCGTTTTGGGCACATATCTATGACAGATACAACAGAACCGAGTAACATAGGCTATATAGTATCTCTACTGACTGCAGGTTTCTTTGCAAACGTTTTTCCCCTTCCAATCAAGAAAACCTTACATGCTAATCCTAACCCAGCTTTATTTGAAGCCGGCCAATGTATTTATTTCACATTTCTGATTATTTTTGGTTCTGCTTCTCCTTTGATTAGTTATTACTTGTCAGTAACCCAAGTACTCATTTTAACATTCCCAGTTTGCCTACCAATGTACTGCTAGTTGTTTTTTAGACCTTATGATAGTTATTGACTAGTAAGCACTCTAAGCATGCGTGCATGCATGCATACATCGTAAATGTCCAATCATTAGTTTCAGTTTCTAAATCCAACATTATTGCTTGGAATTATTATCTCAACCGTAAGTTTTTGCATTTTCGTTCTTAATCTTTGAACTAATCAGCAATTTATTTGCATTCAACTTGTGTAATGTGAAAGTGTGTGTTCATAATCTTCTGTTCCCTCAACAACTGCCAGATATCTACAGAGAGGGAGAGGATTACCAACAACCCCAAATCAATCATGCCAGCAGCCGTCGTTTCCTTCAAAACTCGATGGGGAGCTGCTGTTTGTGCACAAACTCAACAATGTAGGAACCCAACTATATGGTTGACCGAGTGGGCTCCGGAGCCACGAGACCTGTACTGGAAAAACCTTGCAATTCCATTTGTTTTTCTCACAATTCGGAGGCTCATTGTCGCAGTTGCATTTTTCTTCCTCACATTCTTTTTCATGATTCCTATCGCAATCGTTCAGTCCCTTGCCAATATAGAGAGCATTGAGAAAACACTTCCCTTCCTTAAACCTATAATTGAAGTGTGAGTTCTTCTTTTCTTTTTCCTCTTTATAATATTCTTGGTTTTGCATTGAAGAACAAAGGAAATTGTTATCATCCTTTTCGTTCAACCGCCTAAAAATAACCACAGGAAATTCATAAAGTCATTCATTCAAGGCTTTCTTCCTGGGATTGCCCTGAAGATATTTCTTATATTTCTGCCCACAATATTGATGATAATGTCGAAGTTCGAAGGATTTATTAGTCTATCTGCTCTGGAAAGGAGATCAGCAAGTAGATATTATTTCTTCCAATTTATCAACGTGTTTCTCGGGAGCATAATCACCGGAACTGCGTTTCAGCAACTAAATCATTTCATACATCAGTCTACTAATGAGTATGTTCTCACATAGGCCTTTCTCTTTATTTCTATCACTGGACAATGTTTAACTTTTCGGTTTTACTTGTGATATTAAGTTCTTATATAGGCCTTCTTGTTTTGCTTACTTGTAGGATACCGAAGACAATTGGTGCATCAATTCCAATGAAGGCAACATTCTTCATTACTTATATAATGGTTGATGGTTGGGCTGGAGTTGCTGCCGAGATACTGAGGTTGAAACCGTTGATAATCTATCACTTGAAGAATTTCTTCTTGGTTAAGACCGAAAAGGACCGGGAAGAGGCAATGGATCCCGGAACCCTTGGTTTCAATACAGGAGAACCTAAAATACAGCTTTACTTCTTACTTGGCCTTGTTTATGCTGTAGTTACTCCTATCTTGCTTCCTTTCATAATCGTGTTCTTCGGGTTGTCTTATGTCGTATTCCGCCATCAGGTGAGAACTTGCATCTTTCAGGAGTAGGTTCGTTACATTTTCGATCATGAACTTGTTATGTACTTTGCTTGAAACTTACTAGGTGTCAAATTTAAGATGCGATCTAAGTTCACATCAAGATACTTTATAGAGATATCGAGATTATAGAATCAATCGAAGTTGTTTGAAATTCTTGCTCTAATATGTACTTAAATGAACTTATAGATCATAAATGTCTACAATCAAGAGTATGAAAGTGCTGCTGCATTCTGGCCCGATGTTCATCTACGTATCATTGTCGCACTGATCGTCTCACAGCTGCTATTAATGGGACTATTGAGCACAAAAGAAGCGGCTTCATCGACGCCATTGCTTATCATCCTTCCTGTACTAACCATATGGTTCCACAGATTCTGCAAAGAGCGTTACGAATCGGCTTTTGTCCGGTATCCTTTACAGGTCGGCTCTCTGTTAAACCCATCTTGCATGACTAGACGTAATTTAACATATACTCGTATCCGATGCCTTTTCTTTTTCCTTTTCATTTGTGTTGGTAGGAAGCAATGATGAAGGACACATTAGAGCGAACAAGGGAACCGAATTTGAACTTGAAAGGGTTCTGTCAAAATTCGTACATGCACCCGGTTTTCAAAAGTGACGAAGAAGACGACGTCGATGTAGCCATGGAAGAGTGGAAAATGGAACCTTCCCTCATCGCTACTAAACGCACATCCAAAAGGTCGACGCCGCTTTCTAGTAAACACGGTGGATCATCCTTCTACCTGCCTGAAGCTAACAATGAAAGTTCAAAACCCGAAAATGCTTGATTTTTGTTCATATTTCCTTTACTATGTAGTTTGTACATTCAGGTCTCCAGCGTATATCTTAAAGATGATTAGATAGTGTCAATGGGGTTGGTCCAAGTGGTAAGCAGTTTGGTTCTGCTTAAGTAAGTCTATTTAAGACGTCCTGTACGCAGAAAATCCCTGTTGGGAGATTCACGCACCAGAGTTAGGTGTGCGACGCGAGTAGGTCTTGATTAATCAGAACTAGACTCTAAAACCAGAAGAATAATAAAAAAAAAATAGACAATGCATTAATTGTTCATTTTGGTCATTTAACTTTTAAGTATTATAAAATGATCATTGAACTTTAATTTTTATTGTAAAATAATTATTAAATTATTAAGCTCGTTAAATGATTAATGATTATGATGATAAGTAAATCTGTATAATAGCATATGTAGCCTTTTGTATTTGAACTTTCAACTAATTTTGTCATAATTTAAAATTTTAATATTTTTATTATTATTTTTTAATAAAAAAAGTCTCGTTAAAAACTTTTCTACAATCAATATTAGAGAACTAATATCAACCCTTGAGAAAAAAAGATTATCCATTAAATTATCTATTGATTGCGTCATCAATTACAATGTTTCCAATACAACTAGGACAATCCAAATTAAAAGAAATATATAAGTTATTATTAAACGTTCAATGAGCCAAAGCATGAGTTGCCCTATTAGTTGTACGATAAATAAAACTAACAGTGATATGATGATGCATTCGGAGAATGTTTCTCGCTTTTTCCAAACTCTATGCAAGCATTGATCTTTCATGTATCTCCGATCTTAAGAGATTAACCATATTAACTGCATCTCCTTTAATTATTACTCTTATCCATTCATGGCCTAGTGCAAATAAGATTGTCGAATAGCGTAACTCTTAATATTTTTTGTCGAACCCTCTGTTTTAATCGCATTAACGCTTTCTGCTATGACCATCTCATTGTGATCTCGTGCCAATAGATCAATGACATCATTACCTGTAAAAGTTTAAAACATCCCATCCACTAAGATAAAAATATAACCATTAGGTGACTTTTTTCATGTACGAGTATGATCTCTATATCTTCACAATTCTATATTCTTTATGAAGATGTTTGACATTATCTATAATTAAAAAATCTGTTTGAAGAACATTGTTATGTACAAAAGTAGTACGCCTATTCTAAATATTTCACAACAAAATCACCATCCCCGCAAACATGTCTTCTGACAAGATTATTACAGCATGCTCCAACCATTCGAGGCATGTTAGAGAACAATCTAAAAGAACACAACCTGACAAACCAAAAAGACAATAAATACCGCGTACAATCGTATAATCTCGTAGTGCATGTAAAATTGTCTTCATCTGGTCTTACATATTGGGCATAAAACCATCTTCAAATGAAAGAGCTCTCAATCGAGCTTTAACCGACAAAGCCTCGTGAACAACTCGCCAAATAAATATTTTGATCTTCGATAAAACCTCCAACTGAGAGATGGTGAACAAAACCTTCGAAGGGGTTTTTGAACTATGAAATTGTTTCATCAACCATGAGTATTTCGACCGAATCGAATATATTTTATTAGAATGATTCTCTCAAACTAGAATATATGTGTCCCGTTAGCAATAGGACAATGAAGAATGTTTTATGCATCATTTTTGTTAAATACTCGTTGCACCCTATGTGTGTCCCAATTATTCTGTTCCTGGATCATAAAATCTCCACAACGCACTGAATCTGGTTGCCCATCGATATAAATTTATGTAAGTTGGATCCTTTGTGCACCACCCCACCTAGCATGAAACATCGGTGTTGAACTATCATATCAAATCAAATTAAATACTTTAAAATTTGGAGAAGAATATTTTAAATTTATTTCCAATTAAATAATAGGGTTAAATTTATTATTTTTTAATTAAAACCATTATGATTGAATGCATAAATATAAAGAATTAAATATATTATTATATAAATTTGTTAGCTTCATGTTTTAATGATATTTAATGGTTTAATGACTACTATATTTTTTAAATTTTATGATATTTAAAAATTAAATGACTAAAATAAATATTTTATTATATTTTAATCATCTTTCGTGAATTTAATTAAAAATGTTTGCATCGGACATGAACAAATTTTTTTGTCTTTTTATACAGCAACACAAGAAAATAAATTTTATGCTACAAGCTCAAATTTTATTTTTTTTAATAATTTTTATCTAAGGAAAGGATAAAAGAAAATTTTATTCCTACTATTTATTGAACCCATAACTTGAGGAAATGAAAGATATCAACTAAGAGTTTTGACCATTTATTTTAGAAATAGTTGAAATTAATTTTAAATTTTAATTTTCAAATCTTTACGTATAAACCTTAGAAATATATCCTAGGAGAAATTATATAATGGGTCAGTCTCATCACGTCATCCATGAGACCAACCAATAGAAACTGTGCGCCTCATTATTTTTTAATTTTTCAAGTGAAGATTCACTTGGGAAAAAATTATAACATGGAAAAATTGATGAAGTGAACAGTTTTTATTGGTTGGTCTCATGGACAGGTGATGGGACTGACCCATAATATAATTTTTTATATCCTAGGTAATGGAGGATTCGGTTCTATTTATTTCGAGTTTGAATTTGTCTATGATGATTTTGAGTCGGGTAAATTGAGTTTTGATTTGGTTAAGATTAAGTCGATATTTTCGGATCAAAAGCTTTTGGGTTAATAAAAGATCAATCATTTTTATCAAATTTTCATACCGAGTTAGATTTTAACACACTATATATCATTTTATATAGCATGTATATTTAACTTGTTAGTGAATTGTGCTATAATTCACAATTTTTTTCTTTTAATATCTTTTCTTTATTCAATTTTTTTTTTAATTTGGGTTTGTTCGATTCAAGTCTATTCGATTTGATTAAAATCAATTTAAATTCATTGAGTTCAATTGAAAATTGATTCTGATTTATTTTCGATTCAATTAAAATTTAAATTATTTTCAATTTGATTCAACTTGTTAAAAATTTTAATTTAAATTTAGATCATCATGTTTGAATCAAATTTACGAAAGTTAAGCAATTTGATTGCGTAACTGATTTCTCAGATCATTATTTCTACATCAGAGAGAAATCGAAGCAGAAGAACTGCCATGGAAAGATCAATGATAGAACTGTAAAGCAGATCATGAAAGAATGGGGAATTCTGGAAAAGAATCTTCCGGAATCGATCTCTTAAGATCCGCCATTGTCGGTGCTAAAAATACTCCGTATCACAACGGACTTTTCTTCTTTCATTTCAAATTCCCTTCTGGTTATCCCAATCGTCCTCCCAGAGTACGATATCATTCGTTCGGTCAAGGATTAAACCCTAATTTATACAACAATGGCTACATCTGTTTGAGCTTGTAGAATACTTGGATCGGCAGAGTACAGAGCGGTGGAACCCTAACAAATCGACGATTCTCCAGGTTTTGATTTCGCATCAAGCACTTGTTCTTAACGAAAAGCATTACTACAGAGTTTATATTTCTAACGCCATCGTCCTGGGAAGGTTATGACGCCGATGTCTTGCAAGACAATGCTGTTTCTGTTGAATAACCCGTTGAAGAACTTCGAGGAATTTATCGCCGAGTATTTTAAGGACCATGGGAACTTCATATTGAGAGCTTGTATTGCTTATCGAGATCGTCGAGTTTTAATCGGTTTCTTCAATGGCGATGAGAGGATTTTATCTAAAAAAAAGAATTGAAGTGTCGAAGAAATTCAAGAAATCCATGGATGAACTTTACCCAGAGCTTTATCAATGGCGTCGGAGCTTCGTTGAACAACTTACCGGAAAAGATAGCGAATATTCAGGAAAAGCGGCCGCAGGGAATTATCAGCAAAGTGAAAACGTTTTTGCAAGCCATTAAAAAGTAGAAGAAAATAAGAACAGCCGGCATGCAGATGCCGGAAAAGTTGCATGCAGGAACGGAGCGACAAAGGTGACAAACAAAAGATAAATATCACAAAATTTCTTTTAAAAAATTAAGGGACAAAGATAAAAAAAAAAATCGGGGTACGATAATTGCTCTAGTCAGTCTCATTTAATTTCATCACTGATTGTATGTATTTGGTCACAGATACGGACCCTGCATGCATTTATCAAAAAATTACAAAAAAATCATTATAATTTTAGTAAATGTTTTAACAATTATAATATATATATATAATGCACGTCTGACTAAGGTAATTTGAAATTATGAGTTTTTTTTAGTTTAATCTTGTTTAATTTGACGACAATTAATATAAAAACGAACTTAAAATGAATAATATATACTTATTAACATTAATAATATTTAACGATGTATATTATTAATTCTAAAATTTCTTTTATAATAAACACATTATAATAAATTATTTGAACATTGCATATAGAAATTGCTTCACCTATTTGATATCCAATATTCATGTAAAGATCAATTTTTTTATCTTACTTTAATAGATAGGGAAAAAAGTTAACTTAAACAATCATAATTAATCATGAACCAGTTAATTAAAATTATTTAATATAAAGTATTAAATAAATAAAATTATAATCTCTTAGCGATTTCCAAAAACAGGTGTCTTGTAATTTTTAAGGTAAAAAATGTGAATGAGACTAATTATAGATTTTTTATTCCTAAATATTATCGAATGAAATTACTTAAACGTTGCATGTTAAAAATTGAGATAAATAAAAGTGCGGAATAAAATTAAAAATCATAATTTCTCTTATTAAAATAATTCGCTATTTTTTAGTGTCTCCTTAAACGGTGAGGTTTAATGCATTCGTTATGTATTTCGTTCGTGTTTTAAGATAATATTTTTGATATATTTTTTAATTTTTCTGATAAAATAAATTTTTCGAATAAAATTATTTAAATACAATTTTTTAAAATAAATATTATCCTCTTTTCATTTGAAAACAAACCCTAGTACATTGACCTTTCCCAGACCTGAAAATCAAAGGATAAAACCAGACCTGAAAATCAAAGGATAAAAGATAAACAAAACCAGTGCAGGAGTTAAAGTAGGGTAAAAAGGGATAATCGTCTTTTCTTTTAATTTTTTTATTTCTTATTAAAATTTAAAAATTTTAATTTATTTATAATATTACTTTTATTTTTAAATATTTATATTTTTATCATTTTAATCTCACATTTTAATTTCATGTCTCCGTCATTGAAAAAATCATATAAATTCTCAATAAAGGAGGAACTCGACCTCTGCCGGCTGGCCTGAAATGATGACCAATTAATGAGGGTCAATTATTAGTCATTCGATAAGGAAAACCCACAACAGTTAGGGTTACATAACTCTCGGTGGCCAAAAAGACCTACCCTGTGTATTCCAAGTGACTGCCACGTGATGAACATATTTCATGATATAATTTTTCGTAAATTGTATTCTCCTCCATCAAATGAACAATCCCGTCGAGTCCCCGTTGGATCGAGTTGTAGAGCCATGGATGAACTTTAGATTGCCAAGCAATTGTCGAAGGTTACCAAAGGATTGCGGATCACCCTGGAAAGGAAAACAGCAGGAGGAATTGTTCAAAAGTCATAGTTTTTCTTCTCTAGAAACACAGATTTCATAAGAACCAGATGCAAGACATGAAGTTTCTGAACCTTACTTGAAGGATATTCATATATTTGCAATCCATCAACTTCAATGGAAAGTAGCATATCAATTCTGGTCGTCTCCTACATGTAGAAACAAGATCTTTCAAACATTATAAACTTGTAATATATATATATATGTGTGTGTGTGTATAACTATATATGGATACAGAGGACTTGTATTTTTGTATAACCTTTGGTTTTCTGAGAGCCTGAGATAGCAACCGATGATGTTTCTCAGCAGGAGTGGCAAATGTTTTTAATCTTCTTCATCTAGTTTCTCGGTTAATTTCGACAAACATCGGCTTATCGTGAGATATCGATCCGCAAGAACGCAACAGTACTTGAGACCTTCCTCATTCAGTAAGATTCTGTAAATTATAAATGTGGCAACCTGTATACATTATGTTAGCAGCTGATAATGTTAGCTTCAAGAACATAGCTATAAAATAATTGAATTTGAAGAAAGTGCAGTCATTCACTGTTTTTGACAACGTTCTGCCAAACTCCATGCAGCGCAGGCAACTAGGAAATATCTGGGTACAAAGAAGGTATTCAACCACTACTGGATCATCGACCTGCATAAATCGAAAACTCGAGTCGAAAGAAAGTAAGCTATATTAACTGAAACACCATTTAATTCAACTCCATGAATTCTAATAATTTAGGCATTCTGCTAGAGATTGACATGAAAACATAAGAGAAAATGTGAGGGAAAGCTACCTTAGCTAGCGAGCCAATGACACTTAAACTAGTTAGCCTTAGGCGTTCATAGTTCCTTTCACTGCTCTTAGAATTCAAGAAGGGATAGAGATATGCTGGCATAGTAGCTACAAAGAAATACTTCAATTAGAACAATTTATCATACAATTAAAACAAAATAATAGAATTTGAATACAATTTGGAGGATTAAAAGTGAAATTACCTTTGATGAATGGCATCTTTGTAACAGGGTGAGAAGCTACGGACTGCAAAGATATTACGAAAAAAGCACTTATAATCACTAGGAAAAGTCCCTTAATGGTCAGGGTTTTCATTGAAGCAAAAGACTAAAACTTAATGTTCATGCACAAAAATGAAACCTGAAGAATTTACCTGGAGAAGCGCTATGGCATTGCGAACTTGTCTTACAGCTTTGTCTGTAAAGCTGCCGGATAATAATGGACGGTAAGCAGAAGTTATTACCTGAATAATGAAAAGGTAAACAATCATTTAGTATTGAATTGGTGTGGGAATTGTATGTATCAGTAAAGCTTGAAAACCTATGATTTTCTTGGAGGACAAATAATTCTTTCCTACAGATGCATGAGAATATGTTTTTGAACATACTAAACACGTTCGATCTCACATACTCTTATATATTATAAGGACGACAATGTCAATTGGGCTAAATCCAATCGATAAAGATGCATGGGACTCAATTATTACGATGAGTAAAATAAACAGTTTGAGAATTTTAAATACATACATGAAACATACTCACTAGAATGAAATCCGTGTTATTCGAATCTAACTGTGAGTATCAGGTACAAGTATATGTGATCGAATTTTTTCCATAATATTAGAGTATTGTACCTTCTGAAACTAATGCCAACACTAATACTTGAAAAAATGAAAAATTTGGGCACCAAAACCAATACTTTAAAGTAAGAATGAAATGACAACCTACCTCTAAAAGGACTTTCATGGTACCAAAAGAATCCCATAGTAGAATTGCCAGATGATCACAAGTTTGTCTATTCTGGAGAGATAAGAAAAGATAAACTATATAGTTATATAATCTTTCTAAGGGTTTTGCTTTATTTGATCACGTATTTTTTTTTTCCGAGAAACCAAACAGAATTACAGAAACAAGAAAAGAAATACCTTATAGAGCAGGTTAAGAGACTGATCTCGGGTTTCTTCAGAATCAAGGCCTCGAATCAAACTTGTTATCCCAGCAGTGGCGTTGTGGGTGGTGCCGCCGACCGAGGGTAGTGCCGCCACCGCCGCCGCTCCTGAAACCATTTCCTCCGTCGGGGGAGAGAGAGACTAGAAAATAGGTTAGAAAAAAACAGAAAGAAGAGCGGAATCTCGGAGTTGCACCAAGAAATAACTATAAGCAGAGAGAAAACAAGAAGTACCGAGCAGGAAAACAGTAACGTTTTCTTGAACAGTCTCCTACTAATGAAATTATACATAAATCTCTTCCAGCCCATTATTCGAAACAAATCAGATTCGTTCATTTTATTTTTTAAGGTGGATTCGAGATCTTTTTATAAACAATATAATTGACGATTTTTCTTTAATTTATAATATTTTATTTTTTTATAGATTCAAGATAAAAAAAAAGTTATTATCTATAGATGAGAAATTCATTCAAACTGTCATCTACAAGTGATGATTTTTCCTATATTATAATTTTATACTTGAGGAAAGTTGAAGGCAAGAGAAACAATTGAGACAAATCTAGCTCTCAAACAGGTTAGGACACGAGTGGGGGCTATCAACGCGATTTTGTAACTCGTTAGTTAATCGAAAGAATTTCTATATAAACAGAACTCTCGTTTATACATTCCAAATCTTAAAATATACTTTAACACTCCTTATTTTTTTAAAATTTTATTTGTTTATCATATTTATCAAAATTAGCTCAAATTCAAATCTCTTAAAAATAATTATATATATTTCATATAATTTTTTGAATTATATGTAGATTTAATTATATACATTATTAAAATATTTTATAAATTTATTTAAATCATGTAGATAAAAAAGTAATAGTACTAATTTCATACTATTGAAAAAGGAGTTATAGAATTATACTACAACTCAGACACATTATTTCTAATTAAAAATAAATTTACAATGCTAGGGAAAGCATTTTAATAATTTGGATATATACAGAATGTTGAATTTTATTATAAAATATTTAAAAATAAATTCATCAAATCATAACACTTCTTTTAAAATTTAATAATAACCTCATTAAATGTATCATCGATAAAAGATTATTCTGACCCGATTATATATATATATATATTTTAAGATCGATTTTAATCGTCATCCAATCAATCTTACCCTTTTTTTATGCATAGAGCGTATAATCTTTTATGCAATAATAAAATTATTCGAAATAGATCTCTTCGACACAAAACTACTTTACATATCCGATATTAGAGTAAAAATTCTTCGTCCCATAATCATGTTTTCTTCTATGCCCTCTATTAAAAAAATTACTAAAAATTTAAATTTTAAAGCTTAACACTAATTTCTACATCCTAAACCTTAAATCCTACCCCCTAAAAAATATCTGAGCCTTATTTCTCTAAACCCTAACTATAATCCCTAACTTTGAATCTAAAATCCTAAATCTTAAACCCATTAATCTAAAATAAAGTACCAATAAAAGCACAAAAAAAAAACAAAATATATACTATCTCAATTTTTTAGACCATAATATTAAACCTTGATTTTAAACAATAATCTTAAATTATAAATTTTAATTTTTAAGATAAAAAATAAATGAAAAGTTCTGGAAAGTTCTATCGTTCACTCTCTGCCCCCTCTGTTCATCTTACATGGCCATAATCTCTAACTCTCTGTAAGGTCGAACTCTTCTAGGCACGTCCCATGCCTTCGCAATCTGAGCTATTCTTGATCTGTAACCCTCAGTTTTGTGCGTGTACCCGAAGCTTACGATGCCTGTTGTGGCCGGTATGAACTGTTTGGATCCAAACTGTCTTGAAACTAGAAGCGGACAATAAGTCATTTCACCCCATATCTGTGCTAAGGAATCCAATCCCTATCTCCACATCTATACAGAAAAGTAGTTCCTCTATTCAACCAGCAAGCTTTTCAAACAACATCTGTATCCATTAGGCTCCGAAAGAAATCTCTCCATTGGGTCTCAGTCTTATTTTCTATAACATAGTCCTTCAGATGCTCTTCAATAGGCGAATAGGTAGTCCTCTACCTTAGTGCGTTATACGGTGTGCTCTAACGATGACCTCTGAACCATACCTCTAGTAGCTGTACGCAACCCCAAAGTCTTTCTTCACCGGCCTTCTTGTATGTAGTCAATGATCTGTAAGTTTCAGCTAAGATGGCAGGAACTGGATTCACACCCTTAAACAGTCTTTTGAACAAACCAACAATAGACGGGTCTATGTATTCAGGGGTTCTTCGTATTCTTCTAATGTAGGCGTCATGTCGACTCTCTCGAAAGTGAAGCAATTATATCTCGGATTCCAAAATTGCGTCATAACTCTAGTTAGCTGTCTGTCAATCGAAACTTTCACTAATAGTGCAATATCTCCAAATTCCTTCCTAAATTGTTCCTTCATATCGTTGGTCTATTGATCCCATATTTCTTGGATTTCGGAAAGACATGGGCTTTGGTTCGTGTTGATCCTTACATACTCTCTCACTATTGATAGGCTTCCTGGAGGTAGACTATCCCCTTTCTCATGCTGAACTGCTTTTTACCATGTCCAGACCTCTTTATTATCTTCTCCTATGATGATCCTTTTGGACATTTTTGAACACTTCTAATTTTACTGTTTTCTGAATCAATACCCATGCAAATGATATGACAAATAATAAAAACATATAATAAAAACAAAAAAAAACAGAAAATAAATGTGTTAGTATAATGAATACCTGAATTAAACAAAACAAAAACAATAAGAACTGTGCTGAAAATAACCAGAAAACAATTTATATTGCAATGAAAATTAACCAGAGAACATGTTATGTCGTATAAAAATAACTAGAGAGCAATTAAACAGATAAATCCTAATTTTGGCGACATTTCAGCAGCATATCGCCTTATCTTATGGTCCTTGTCTGGCTCTAATAGGGGTAAGTTTATACTCTACACATGTGGGTTCTGGTCTAGACTCTAGGTTCCCGAACTGTCGTTACCGCCTACTGTGACAATAAGACATCGATTCGGTAGTATAGATCCTCTAGAACGGAGGTGAAGACCTCACGACGCGTAAGGTTAATATACTGGAAGCAGATAAAAATCCAAAACTCGGAGCTGGAGAGCATCACGTCAGATAATGTCTAACTCTCACTCAAGGGTAAAAGCTCGGGTCGAGAGCTTATGCATGAATGACAGATATATCACACAAATGAAAATATTACTCTTATCCGAACGATATTCATTTGACAATAATAAATTAAATTAATACCTATATTCAAAATACCAAAACGCCACGTGTAATTAATTAGTAGGTCTGACTCACAAAAATTTATCCCCAGCGGATTCGCCAAGCTGTCACGACCATTTTAAAATTGAAACGGGTGAAAAATAGCCTAGCGAATGAATTTTGAAAAATCAAATTTTTACCGTTTTTAGTTGTTAATTGTAAAATCGGATTATTATTAAAAACATGTATTATTTAAATATAAAAATCGGGGTCGTATTAAAAATATTTAATTTGAATTTAAAAATGATTTAGAGTCACCACCGACCACTTTGGTAGGTCAGACACCGTAAAATAAACCAGAGATTCTTTTTTAAAACTTTTTTGGGTTCGGGAGTCGATTGCGCGTAAGGACGACCCTTACGAGCGCCCAAGATCGGTACCTTTTAATTACACGCGACATTTCGGTATTTGGAATAATAATATTAATTTAATCCATCATTGACAAATAAATATCATTCTAACGAGAATATCCTTTTAGATAAGAAAATGTATTTCTTTTAAATACGAGCTTGAATAAGACGTCCTCTAGATAGGAAACCTTAACTCGTATTTAAAGAAATTATAAATTCTACCCTAAAAGATTTTAAATGCATGACCGGTTTGTTATCTTGTTCATTTTAAGTTCTAACCTACGAGACTTCATTAATTAAATATTTAAATCTTATTAAATTATTAATTTCACCAAGTATATTATGATAACATCCGAATGCTTGGACACTACCATCTCGACATCTAACAAAATTAATAATACTATTAATGTTTCTAATATTTACCTAATTTTGTTTAATTCTAAACCTAAATTATTTTATCAGTTTCTAGGTTTCGATGACAAATCAATGCGATACCAAGGTACACTCTTTAGGTCAACATCATAGTATGTCAAAACACCGACCGTTTAGTGTATCCGAGATATATGATTAAAATACCACCATTACTAAATTATCTCCCTAATTAATTATTTTATTAGAGTAACTAACCTAAAAGGCACTAATTAAATTAACTGAGTGAAAATTAAGTAATCCTAAACAAATATACTATATGCTCAAAAATATGCAAGGAAAATAAATAAATAAATAAATAAAGCAATTAAATAAAGCAATTTAAAAAACAATAAATATGGCAAAGGAGCTAAGTTACTTTTATTAAAGACAAAGGAGCTCGAAATACAACATCAAGAATTACATTGAAATAAAAGGAGTTACATGGTATAAATAAAAAGCAGGAATTAAATTAACAAGCACCTGAATTAATGGGCCGAATTTGAATTTATTAAATTAAATTGATTCTAAGCTTAGAAAAATTTAATTAAATTCAATTAAGGATTAAATTAAATTATTTCTAAGCTTAAAATTAAATTAACCTAAATTAATAATTTCATTGATGAAATATTAGACTAATGGTTTGAATTAGGTCTAATTAGGGGTTAAATTGAGTGAATTTTAAAGTTTTTGGCCTTAATTAGATGAAATAGTGACCAAAATGAACTACACCTCAAAATTTGAGGGACTACGAGAGTAAATTTCCCCAAATTTTCTTTTTAATTCCCTCAATCTATGAAAACTCCAACTGCCAGTAACCTCCTTACCCCTATACCAAATAAAAACCAACTTCTCCCTTATCTTATTCTTTTATTATTATTATTATTATTATTATTTTGTTTTGTTTTGAAATTTTATTTATTTTTATTTATTTATTTTGTTATTATTATTATTATCTATTTATTTTTGTGTTTTTATTTATTATTATCTACTTTTTATTCGTTTATTTCTATTTACTTAGGCCTCAGACGAAAATTGTGTATTACAATCGAAGTGATATTTCAAAATTTCTTTTAAATGATTGCTTGATGTACGAAACAAATTACAAGCATCAAATAAAAAAAATATAAATGAATCTGTTGTGAATAAAATAAAGAACAAGAATAGATGAATAAAGATGAGAGAAAAGAGAGAGATTTTATTGTATTCTCAAAGGAGAGTTGTATACAATGCTTTCTTCAAAAGTCTATATTTATAGGCTAATGTCACGGGGTCAGAGTTTTGGCGCAGAGACTTCTACCCGTGCGGCATCTCAGGTCTCTCACATACCCGAGGTTCAACCTTTATGATCTCCGATGCTCACTGGTTTCGCCCTCCCATGGGCTCATCAGGGAAGCGGGGATAGCTCCTGACTAGTGTGGTGCGCGATCAGCACGCCCACCCTAAGATAGGACGACTGCTCGGCACATACTATACTCTCAATGCTATCCCGCTCCCAAGCTTTAAGCACAACCAGAAGCATCTCGTTCGGTCCCATGATGTTACAAAGACAGGGTCATGACAAACTCCCCCACTTGATTCATGTACGCCCTCGTGCATGGTGAGGAAGTCTTAACCTTATCTTTAGATTTTCTAGGAACTAGTATGCAATTCTCCCAAACTCGCCCACTAACAGGGGTTGTGCAACCGAAGAACTTTCGCTACGGTTTCCTGCCTACCTGTCCTCATCTTTAGAGGATCCACTTGCGAACACCCTTTTCTCTTGGGGTGCGAGCTAACACGCTCGTCCACATGACTTGCTCCGCAGCAATGGGACGCTTGATAAACACACAACTAGCATACAGCCTCGCTCTGATACCACTTGTTACGGGGTCAGAGTTTTAGTGTAGGGACTTTTACCCGTGCGGCACCTCAGGTCTCTCACATACCCGAGGTTCAGCCTTTACGATCTCCGATGGTCACTGGTTTTGCCCTCCCATAGGCTTATCAAGGAAGCGGGGATAGCTCCCGACCAGTGTGGTGCGTGATCAGCATGCCCATCCTAAGATAGGACGACTGCTTGGCATGTACTATACTCTCAAAGCTATCCTGCTCCCAAGCTTTAAGCATAACCAGAAGCATCTCACTCGGTCCCGCGATGTCACGAAGACAAGATCGTAACACTAAGATGGAAACCCTAATTCTAATGGGTATTAAACCCTAATAATAAAGCCCATTAAACCTTTCTCTAATATATGGATATTCACCATAAATAAAATATTCTTAACACTCCCCTTGAATATCCATGAAGATATTGTGCCTCGTTAAAACCTTACCAAGATAAAAACCATGTGGGAAAAATGCTTAGTGAAGGAAAAAAAGTATACATATTTTTAATAAACGAAATATGTTGTCTCATTAAAAACCTTTTTCAGGAAAACCCAATGGGACAAAACAATGGATAAGGAAAATAGTATAACACGTGTATTACTCCCCCTCATAAACGCATCAGACAAGATTTCTGAACGACGCAATCCAATATTGTAAGTTAACTTCTCAAATAGAGCATTAGGGAGAGCCTTAGTAAATAAATCTGTCAAATTATCACATGAATGAATTTGTTGCACATCAATATCTCCATTCTTTTGTAGATCATGAGTAAAAAAGAATTTTGGTGAGATGTGTTTTGTTCTATCACCCTTTATGTATCCTTCCTTAAGTTGGGCGATACATGCTATATTATCCTCGTAAAAGATTGTCGGAGAAATTTTTTGAGATAGTAAACCATAATTTTCTCGAATATGTTGGGTTACAGACCTTAACCACACACATTTACGACTAGCCTCAAGGATAGCCAAAATCTCAACATGATTAGAAGAAATGGTGGTAATAGTTTATTTCATTGAACGCCAAATTTTTTTATACTACCGTATATAAATACATAACCAGTCTATGATCGAGCATTATGGGGATCAGATAAGTATTCTACATCTGCAAAATCGACCAATTTTATTTTGGATATATTAGGGAAAAATAATCCCATATCTTTCGTACCTTGAAGAAAACTGTAACATCTCAGTTCTGGGGCAAGTAGTTTGAGTGTTAGTTAGGGAGGATGCGATTTTGGTCGAATCAGATTCTTCGATTCATTAATTTTGGAAATTTTAAAATGATAATAATTTAATCGGGTAAATAATAAATTTGTAGAAAGATTTTAAAAATATTAAAAAGGTGTTTTAAAATTAAAGGAATGTTATTTGGGTTTTAATTTGATTTAATTAAGCCTAATTATTACATTGGTGACTAAATTGTAATTTTTGGGGTTAAATTGTAATTTTTGGAAATTTGAAATTTTTAGTGACTAAATTGGAAAGTAAGGCAAAGCTTAGAATCCTTAAAGGGCCATTAAACCAAATTATTTTAATTATATATTATCGACCAAAATTTTTTTTTAATTTGTTTTAATTTGTTTTTAATTAGAAGTTATTTTCATTTTTTTCTAACTTCTAATTTTCTCATCTTTTCTCCTAAACTCTTTCTCCATTTTCTATCCTTAATTTCTTCAATTACTTGCTGAATTCATCTCCATTTTCATCAAGATTTATCTCATTCTACTCATCTTTTCATTCTCTACAAAACCTACTCATCAATTTTGCAAAATCAACATCCATTTTCAAGGAAAATCAAGAGAAGAATTATCATCTTTTGGTGGATTTGATTTCAAAGGTAAATTCTGATTTCTCTTCATTTCTAAGGTTCTTTATTTGATATTCCCAAGCATTTGACTTACAAATTAATAATCTAAACTTGATTTCATGTTTTAATTCAAGATTTTGGTGTTTTGGGGAATTTTCAAGAAACTAGGTTAGATCTAATTCAAGGTTGTAATTAGGATGATTTATAATGAAATTAAACTTACTTTGATGATTAATCGATTCTTGAATTGATGACACAATAATTTAATCCTGGAATAGTTGAATCGGTGTTGTTTAGAGGTGGTTTTCGGTTATTTTATGGGCTGTTTTAGGTGCTATGCTTTTGTTGGAGGTATAAGGATGGTTTGGAAGTGTTATTAGTTCATAATCGAGGTGTATTAGATGTTAGATTCATTAGGTTAGGGGGTGTTGTTGTTTCGAATACGTTTCAGCTTAGTTTCGGCCTTTTCGTCTTAGTTTTTGGTAGTTTTGTGGAAGGTTTATGTGGCTGCTGTTTTGAGCATGTTATGATGTGTATATTCTCCGCTTTTAAGGTGTATAGGAAGTTCAAGAAGTCCCTTAAGTGGTTGGTGCATTGGCGTTACCATTGAAGCATCGGCGAGGGCTCGTTTCACTTGTCGGTAAGTGAATTTGGGTTAAAAGTGTTTCGCAATGGTTCGGTTCTGTTTTGGGGACTATGGGATAGTGTGAAAACTTTCCATAGTTCAAGAGTAAGTGATTTAAATTGATTTGATGCATTTTCTTAAGTTTCGGCTATTTTGGTAATGACTTTAATGAAGATGATTTCAATGAGATTTCGGAAATGTATATCTTGGATTTTTAAAATGATGCATGTATGTATTAATTGCTGAAAATGCATGGTTTAGAATGATATTCATGGCTTATAGAAGCATGAAAAAGAATTGAAATATTATGTGGTGATTTGCCTTATATTTGGTTAAGCCGTTGAGCATGATTTTGGTTCACTTGATGAACATATTATGAGTGCATTATGAGCAGTAAGTTAGCATGCATGATTGGAAATGATATTGGCTTAGTGACAGTAACAATAGTTACGAATACAAATGACATGTCATTAGGATTAAGTGCACTATAAAGATTATGAGAATAATGATGTTGTCTACACGTAAACAAGGGTGACTTTATGTCCGACCGTGCGTGTAGATGTCGCCTACAGGTAAACAAGGGTGACTTTGTGTCCGATCGTGCGTGTAGAGCTTGGCTATATGTAGAAAATGGTGACTTTGTGTCTGACCGTGCATATATATGACCCATACGTAGACAAGGGTGACTTTGTGTCCGACTGTGCGTAGTGGGGGGTAATATGTATACAAGGATGATTATGTGTCCGACCGATGCATGTTGAGACCAAGAGTCTCCAATTATGATAAGGAATCCGAGTATTCGGTGAGCTAAAGGTTCATAATATGTTATCACTAGAATGCCAATATATATGAGACATGAAATAATTTGGTAATATACATGAGACATGAAATGATTTAGTTGTATATATGAGACATGAAATGATTTGGTTATATACATGAGACATGAAATGATTTGGTCATATACATGAGACATGAAATGATTTGGTTTTATACAAGTGACATGAAATGGTTTGGCTATATAAATGAGCATGATTTGATCAAGCATACTTTGGTTTAACATGAAATATACAAGTGATGGTTTTAAATTGGTTTTAGTGTTGAATTGATGAACTTGTGTTTAGAGCTACCTCAATAAGCATATTTTCTTAAGTTCTCTTTTTCTCATCCATGCAGAGAAATAAAGGTTTTCCGGACAATATTTGAGGCAACATGATTCAAGGGAAAGGCTTTGCATAATTTGGTATGCTTTGGCAAATAAATAGTACTTAGCAATGTGTAAATCCTTTACCTTTTTTAAGTGTGTTTTGGAGTTAGCAAATGAATTGTATAAACCACCTATAAACATGTTTGCTTAATGGTTGGGTTGAATAATATGTTGTTGAATTTTCTTGAAAGCATGTTTGGCTTGTGTGGTCTATGGTTTTGAGTCAAAGTTAGGGTGCATACCTATAGATGTTATGGGGTGTTGATGGTTGTATTGGAGTGTTAAAAGAGCACATTATGATTAGGGGATTATGCATTTAGTTGATAATGAACTTTGGTTATGTTTTGGTTGGGTGCAAATCACTCAAAATTGTTCGAATTGATTCTGGACACAGGGGGTATCGAACCAGGTATCGATACCCTAAGGCAAAGTTTTGGGTGTTTCGAACTATGGTGCGATGTCATTCCTTACTAGACGTCCGAGTATCGATACCGCCCTAGGTAATATCGATACCCCTGAGCTTTGGTAGTTAATATGGTTATTGCCACACCACGGTATCGATACAGGGCTATGTTGGTATCGATACCCCTGACTGAAAAATGAGTTTTGGCGTTGAAATTGCATGTTATCCCGGTTATCTTCTTTTGTTCAATTATGGTAGCTATAGATGTTATTTTGAGTTGAAATTTCACATGAATGCATAAAATTGACTTATTTCAAGTTGGCTAAGTTAATTTGGACAAGTCCTTATAATTTGGAATATTTACATTTTGGTCCCTAATTAGTGAAGCATGTAATTGGCGATGTTAGATTACTCCGTTTGGTTTGAAATTTACCGTGAGTGATACTTGCATGCTTAATTGAAATTTGACGAAATGAATTTCTACTTTGTCATTAGGATTTAAAAGTTTTACGTTTTAGTCCTTAAATTACTTATGTGTTAAATTGAATGCTTATTGTGATCAAATTGCTTCCGTTAATGCTTTGTATGAGACCAAGACACGTAGGAATATAATTATGTATCTAGAAAGAAAAAAATATGTCGATTTCAAGGTTGTTTATCGAATCGGACCTTCGCGAGTTTGATTCGATATTTCCCGTGTAACCTATTAGAGTCGATTTTGTCTAGGCTGGGAAAAGGGGGTTACAATAACGAAATATGTGTTTAACCTTATTCTAGTCTCTTTGGATTGGACATGAGCTAAATCTTGTAGACAAATTGACAACGAATGATATGTCAGGTCGTGTGTGACTAGAAAGATACATCAATGCACCAATAGCACTGAAGTATGGTACTTCTGGACCAAGAATGTCAACATTCTTCTCTCGAGGACGAAATGGATCTTTATTAACATCAAGTGACCTAACAACCATTGGGGTGCTCAATGGATGTGCGTTATGCATGTAAAACCTCTTTAGCATTTTTCTATGTATGTTGATTGATGTACAAAGATTTCATCCTTTAAGTGCTCAATATGTAATCCAAGAAAAAATCTTGTTTTTTCAAGAACTTTCATTTCAAATTCTTTCTTTAAATATTCTACTATCAATGAGATCTCTTCAGAAGTTCTAATGATATTTAAATCATCAACATATACGGTAATAATGACGAATTCGGAGTTAAATCTCTTAATAAAAATGCACGGGAAAATTGGATCATTCTTACAGCCTTCTGCTAATAAGTATTCACTGAGGCGATTATACCACATGCGCCCAGATTGTTTTAATCCATAAAGGGATCTATTCAATTTAATTGAATAATATTCTTGAGAACCTGAATTAACTGCTTCAGGCTGTTTAAATCCTTCTGGAAGTTTCATATAAATATTATTATCAACAGGCCCATATAGATAGGCTGTAACAACATCCATTAAGCGGAAATGATATCTTTTTTTTACTGTCAGACTAATCAAAGATTGAAATGTGGTTGCATCCACCACTGGTAATATGTTTCTTCATAATTAATTCTAGGTCTTTGTAAAAATCCTTGTGCAACTAAACGAGCTTTATATCTCGCAATTTTCCCTTTTTCATTTCTATTTCTCACAAAAACTCATTTATACTTCACGGGTTTTACACCTTCTGCTGTACGGACTATAGGACCAAAAACTTCTCTTTTTAAAAGAGATTTGAGTTCCGCTTCAATTGCCTCTTTCCATTTTGGTCAATCACCTCTTTGCTTACATTGTCCAATTGATAATGATTCATGATCCACATTATTATCCAAAATCTCTAGTGCTATATTGCATGTAAAAGTATTATCAACATCGATTTTATTTCGGTTCCATTTGTTACCAGACATGACATAATTTATAGAGACTTCATCATTATCAGGTACCTGAGTCATGTCTAATATCTCTGTTGGAGACCTTTTAATCTCTTCTCGAGATATTTCATGATTCATTAACTCCACAATCAGAACATCATAAGATATAGCTCATTTTTTTTTGTGAAATCTTATCTTTGGAATCAACTGGTCTACCACACTTCAAGCGTGTGTTTGACTCATTAGCAAGTAGAGTTTGTCCCTCTGTGGCATCAATTTTAATCGGAGCATTCACAACTAGGATATGTGACTTAGTAACTCTTTTAGGGGTAGTAAAAGCATCTGGCAATTGATTTGCTAAGTTTTGCAAATGAATTATCCTTTGAACTTCTAGATCACATTGTTGGGTACGTGGATCAAATTGAGATAACGATAAGTCATTCCAACTTATTTCGTTTCCCAATTGTTTATTTTCTTCTCCTAATGTTGGGAAAACCAATTCATTAAAATGACAATCGGCAAATCGAGCTGTAAATAAATTCTCAGTCAAGGGCTCAAGATATTTAATTATCGAGGGGAATTCAAATCTGACATATATTTCCAACCTCCTTTAAGGACCCATCTTTGTGCGTTGTGGTGGAGCAATCGGAACATAAACTGCACACCTAAAAATTCTAAGATGAGAAATATTTGGTTCCTGACCAAAAACCATTTGTAATGGGAAGAAATTATGATAACTTACTGGCCTGATGCGAATCAGTAATGTTGCATGTAAAATAGCATGCCCCCAAGCAGCAATTGATAGTTTGAACTTCATCAATAACGGTCTTGCAATTAATTGATGTCATTTGATAAATGATTCTGCAAGACCATTTTGTGTATGAACATGAGCTACAGGATGTTCAACACTAATTCCAATCGACATGCAAAAATCATCAAAAGCCTTAGAAGTAAATTCACTAGCATTATCAAGAAGAATTATCTTTATGGGAGAATATGGAAAATATGCTCGTAGTTTTATTAATTGAGCAAGTAACATCGCAAATGCCAAGTTATGGGTTGATAACAACGATACATTTGACCATCTAGTTGATACATCAATTAAAACCATAAAATATCTAAATGGTCCACAAGAAGGGTGTATGGGCCCCATAGATCACTCTATATCCGTTTCAGAAAATTAATAGATTCATAATCTATTTTAGCTGGAGATGGTCGAGTAATTAATTTGTCTTGAGAGCAAGCATCACATGAAAAGGCATTACTTTGAAGAATCTCTTGGTTCTTCAATGAGTGACCACATGAATTCTCAATAATTCTTCGCATCATAATCAAACCGGGATGACCTAACCGGTTGTACCAAATAATAAAGTTATCAATAAACTTATAGTTTACAATAACATGTGCTTCAATTACACTAATTCTTGTGTAGTACAATCCGGATGATAGTGCATGTAATTTTTTTAGCACTTTCTTATTGCCTTGAGTTATACTCGTAATATAGAGATATTTAATATCTCCTTGACTAATACTCTTCAATATGATATCCATTTTTACGAATATCTTTAAAACTTAATAAGTTTCTTTCAGACTTTGGAGAGCATAACGTATCTTGAATATGAAATAAAGTTCCATTTGACAATAATATATGCGCTTTTCAGGAGCCTTCTATGATATTGGCACTTCCGGATATAGTACTCACGTTATTCTCTTGCATTGTTAAATGGGAAAAAAATTTCTTATGATTAAGTATAGTATAAGTACTTGCACTGTCCGCTAAGCATAAGCCGTCATCATGTTTTGCAGATTGTATTTGTGACGTAATCATATTCTTCAAAGAATAAATAAATAAATGTTATAACAATATTTAAAATAAATAAATAATACCAATGGTTTTAATAAAGTAGACATGATATTTATTCTTAAAATATTTTCATGATAAAATAACAATAACATAAAGTAAATATAAAATTAATTAAAATACATTAAATATTTTTCTCAGGGGATATGAGAAAATCATCAACTTCTATGTTTGTAATGTCATAATTATCTTGGCTACTCCTGGAAATGCCATAATCATCTTTGTGAAGGCCATAATCATCTTTATTATTGATATAAATAAAATTTATTTCAACTCTTTTTCCTTTACCACTTATTTATTGTTGGTAAAGATCCACAAGATGTTTTGGCGTACGGCAAGCATGAGCCAAATGATTTGTGTTGCCACATCAATGACATATAGATTCCTCTTTCTTGGATTGATTTTTTGCATCATTGTCATCTTTATTATTCCACTTGCGGTGGGTATAGTTACTTTTAAAACGACCACCTCGCTTACGTCTTTGACTGTGGTTGTGACCACGCCCACGCCCATAGCTATGACCACATATAGATTCCGCTATAGAATGTCGCATTCGCTTCAGAGAATAGAGCGGAGCCAGTTGGGCGATATTCATGATTTTTCATGAGCAACTCATTATTTTGTTCTGCCACAAGGAGACAAAAAATTAACTCAGAATATTTCTTAAAGCCTTTTTCACAATATTGTGTCTGAAGTACAACATTGTTGGCATGAAAAGTGGAGTATGTTTTTCTAGCATATCTTCATCAGTAATATTTTGATCACATAACTTCAATTGTGAAGTAATTCGAAATATAGCAGAATAATACTCGCTTACTGATTTAAAATCTAGCAATCTTAGATGTAACCAATCATATCGAGCTTTAGGAAGAATAATAGTTTTCTGGTGGTCATATCGTTCTTTTAGATTATTCCAAAGAATAAGAGGATCTTTCACCGTTAAATATTTAGATTTCAACCCCTAATGGAGGTGACAGCGAAGAAGTATCATGGCTCTAGCCTTATTTTGAGTAGATTCTGCATTTCTTTCTTTAATAGTATTTCCCAGGCCATTTACATCTAGATATATTTCAATATCTAGGATCCAGGATAAATAATTCTTTCCGAAAATATCAAGAGCCACAAACTCAATTTTTGCATGATTTGTCATTGATATACTATAAAAGACAAATAAAAATTAGATCAACTATATCTTAAAAATATATATAGAAACAAACAAAGATTTAATCCTCATATGTGGCGTTGTTAAACCAGTCCACAAGGTTCCTTAAGAAAAGAACCTCCTTTGAGACTAGTAGCCTCGCAGAACGGGATGTCCAACCAATATAATCGGATTAAATTATCAAAACAAATAACATATTAATTAACAAATATATATAAGAAATATTCATGGCATGAAATAAACACATAGTAACATTAGACAAAATAAGAATATACACATAAAAAAATGAACAAACTTATTTTTTTAAAATTATAATCATCATCGTATATATATTATTTTATAAATTAAAGTATATAAGATGAAGAAAAAAACATACCGGATAAATCTTTGAAGAAACTTGGAAAAAATTTCTGAGCAAACTCGTGTTAATAACGTATTATGAATAAAATAAAAAACAAGAATAAATGAATAAAAATAAGAAAAAAGATAATTATATAACAAAAATAAATTATATAAGATAATTTAGATTCAAAAACAAGACATGCAATAACAAAAATAACATTCTGGTTAATTAATTTTAATATTTATTAATTTTAAAAATAAATTATATAAGATAATTTAGATTCAAAAATTTAATTAAAATAATCTCGAAAATTTTAATACCCTAAAAATATAATTAAACCAAACCAGTAAAGTTGCAGGTGCAGTTATTTCTTTCAGAATTCAGACATAGTTTCTTTTCGTCCCTGTCGGAAATAAAGGAGACGTTATTTCTCTGACTTTCTCAGCTCAGTACAGCTCCCAGCAAAGCAATGACATCATACTCCACCGTATTTACCGACACTCAGCTTTATTAGTAGCCTCTCAAATGAAGAAATCGGACAAACCAACACTGCCGGCGATCTATCTTCACCGTTCTGTGTCTTCTTTTCCGTTTCAGTGATGAAGAAAGCAGAGCGAGTGTTCATACCAGTTCCTTTAATGGGACATTTGGTATCCGCAGTTGAAATGGCTAAGCTTTTAGTACACCTCTGTTCCGACCTCTCCATCACCGTCCTCACCGTCAAGCCACCGCATGACGCAAAAGTCTCCGCCTACGTCGACTCTCTCACTGCCACCACCAACATTAAATTCATCATCTCTCAATCTGAACTAGGCGCAGTGGGTTTGAAGTTTTCTAGTGATTTAGTTCAAACCCTGGGACCCCTTGTGAAAGAAGTCGTCACCAACATAGTTGACCGCTCCAACTCAGTTCCAGGCTCACCTCGACTCTCTGGGTTCGTTCTCGACATGTTTTTAACTTCTTTCGTAAACTTGGGTAACGAGTTCGGCGTTCCTAGCTATGCATTTTACACTTCAGGTGCTGCTCCCCTTGGTTTCCATCTTGGGCCACCCTGCAGTTGGAGGGTTCATGTCGCACTGCGGTTGGAATTCAACGTTGGAAAGTATATGGTTCGGAGTTCCAATGGCTGCATGGCCACTTTTTAGAGAACAACAGCTGAACGCAATAGCATTGGTGAAGGAGATGGGATTTGCGGTGGAGATTAAAATGCATTACAAGACTGATAACGGTGAGGTTGAAATCGTAAAGTCGGAGAAGATAGAGAGAGGAATTAGGTGGTTGATGGGATGTTCGACAGAGGATGAAGAAGAGGAGTGATGAGAGTAGGAAAGCTTTAATGGACGGTGGATCTTCACACTCTGCAATACTTCGTTTTATCGATGATGTGATGGATAATATGCCATGAAAATAAATATTGAATTATTTCGTGAAATAAAACATTTTATATAAAAATAACTTACATGTCCTACACGTGAAATGAAAGAAGTACAGGGACCAAAATTTTAACAGACAGAAACCACAGGGAGCACAGCTTCTTGCTCAAACCCCGAATCCATGTAGCTATAAAATCAACATATCACACATTCCACAGATACTATATTGAACTTTAAGGCATCCCCATAATTAGTTAACCGGAACCGGAAACCATGCGGAAGCAGATTTATTTCTTTCCTTTCTCATCATGATATTCGTTGTCATCATTGTCGTAGTATTCCTCGTCATCATTGTTATAATAATAATCGTCCTCATCGTAATAATATTCTTCATCATCTTCATCACCCTTTCCATTTAGCAGCAGTTGCCCCCTTAACCGCTCTTGGATTCGATCTCTGATAGCAGTGCCCTGAGAAAGCACCCGGAGTTTTAAGTGCGGCAACATATTAACCACATTTCGTTGAAACTATCGTCTTTTGTATATGTTAGGCAATTAAATTTGCTCACCATTTTGTGGCAACCTTCTTCAAACATCTCGAGAAATCCAGCAACCCATCGGTCAGCATTTTCCACCCACTCATTACGGTGCATAGCAACAATTTGTATCTGCAAGTTTATGATAAGGTGAGGAAAGGAGCATTCAAAGTCCAGCATAATAGTGTGTGGCCACTTGCATGTGACACAACCTAAAATATGAATATGGTGTATATATAAATGTATACATACACAGTGAAAAAACATATATAACTATGGAATCTGAACAAATGGACTTCTGACTATTCTGACACAAAATTCAATACCATTTGCTACTAGAAGAGTTAATCTCATCGTATACACAACATCAATGATCCTTTGTGTGAATGAATCCAGGGGATGGAGGAAATTGGAGTTTGATGCCCAACTACAAAGTACTAGTTCAGACTTATGTCATCTATTTTTTTTTGTAAATACTGAAAATCTATTGGCTCGAAAAGACGGTAACATTCTCCATTATAAAACCATGGTAAAATACAAGGATTTAAATTTAGACCCATCTGATCAAGCAATGGAAATGAAGAAATTGGGCCGAACTAAAGAATATAACCTTCTAAGGAGAACAATACATCCAAGGACAACTTTAAATGTACTGCTAAAACCTATGCTGAATAAAGAAAACACAAGGAAACCCTTCAAACTAACTACTCTCAATTCTTCAATGATATTGACAAAAAAACTACTCTCAATTCGAGTACAGAAGATATCTTGGATATAAATAGTTCCTCCAAAAATTTTACTTAAATAAATTCATGAAGTTTAGACTGATATCATACAAACACGTAACATATACCCCACAGAAAAAAAATTGCATGACGAGTTGACAACACTATAAACAAAGCTAATATCTCTACTCGGCACTCGCTGGTTATTTCTCTAAGAAATGTTATATTACCATGTTATTTATGCACAAGAACGGAAAATCTCAGGCAAATTTAAAGAGTATTTGATATGCATGCTTAAATTATCATGGAAAGACAGTGTCAAGAACTGAGACAAAAAGTCTACAAGTACAGTCGTCACCCTTGGAAAAGCTAAAAATTGAGCGTCTTACTAGATTCCAATCATACATCCAAAAATGGGAACGGGCATTAAACTAGATCAACATCAAATGAGAGTGAACATACCTTTTCTCCCACTTTCTCTTGTTGTTCCTTAACTTTTTCTTGTAGTTTCTTCAGTCTCATGTTCACTCTCAATCTCTTTTCCTGTTGACATTAATTGGAATATCAACAAAGAAGCAGTCAATAGATTCACTAATAAAACAAAACAAGGACAAAGATCTTACCTTCACATAGCTAACTCCAAGCTCTTTCCTTGAGTATCCACGGTCCAAGTTCCGAAGCACGTACTGGTTATAATCTTTAACAATTCTCATAATGATATCTGAAGTAGAAATCCCTTCAGTACGCATGGTCTCCTTGAACTTGCCAGCAGCTTTAACCTGGGAACAGGTGGTTGGTTAATATAACACAAATTTAAAGCACCAAACAATAACAACTGCACAGAATTGTCTCAATAAACTTACAAACTCATATACATCATTCGCAGCTCCACTGGTATCAGCATAGCTGAAACAATTTACAGCAAATTGTAAAGACTGCATGAATAGTTTAAAGCTGGATATGTGTTTAGCATGAAGTATTAGTTTAACAGCAGCAAGGACTAGAAAGTAATAGGAAAGCTATTAAAATATGCAGTAGCTTTCTATTTATATATTTATTTTCTTAACATTGCAGCATTCAAAATGAATAAATTAATCTCAAAGCCAGAATCGTATGTTCGTACGGAAGCGAATCATGAGCCACATAGTCAATTTTGTGTTTATCTAGAAATTCTTGATCAATCCCCCACGGGGCATCAAGAATGACTTCATCAACCCACCTGTAACAAAATGAACAACAAAGTCCTTGAAATAAGCTCTTGATAGGAATATACTTAAATCACATTTTTATAAATAAAAGATGAAAATTTTCATCATAAGAGATCACAACCAGTTTACTTCATTTCTTCAAAGAATTAAAATAGGTAAATTATAATTAAGGATCCATTTGATTGCAGCCTTTGCTACTTGGAGTTTACTTCCTAAAAAACAATAATTAATTAAAAGAGAGAAATAACAGAATATCAAATCTAACATAATTATTCCATATAAAAAGTAAAATTTAGCGTTATCCAAGATTTTTACAATTAATTCCTCAAATTTACTATTTTCTTCTGCATCCAAAGGCATGTTTTGCTTAAAACTCTGAAAAGAAAAACTCAAGCACCAAAATCAAAAGGTGATTTCTACCCGCAAATGAAGCCTCCTGGGTGATTTTCTTTTCATATACTAATATTTTCAGTAAAATAACAAGAAATGGGTGAGACATGAGAGTTATAGAAAAGAGTAATACTTGCAATGGCGAAGGGATTCATAACGTTCTGCATCGGTCATAACAGTTTTGCCCTTGTACTTGTGGGTTATCTCATCGTTGCAACAGCCAACCAGCAAATACGTATTGGGAAACCTAAAATTTTTAAAAAAATAACATAATCAGGAAAATAAATAAATCATTCAGTAGAAGATATATCTCACAATTAAACAAAATTCATAAAGACGGGATGATTTAAGAAAAGCTACACATATGAGGGGAGAAACCAAATATGAAGATTTCGAAAAAAACCCAGTAATCACCGTGAATTTCTGAATATACCCAGGAAAAAGCATTCAAATCAAACATAGAAAAAGAGAGAGAAGGGAGGAAAACGGACGATTTCTTGGCTTGTTCGAGAGAACGAGCGTGGCCGAAGTGGAAGAGATCGTAGATCCCATCGGCGTAAACACGGACGGGGCGATCGAGATCTGGGTTGTTGCCGTTGTTGATAGTAGAGGATTCGTTGTTCATGGCAGAGATTCTAGAATTAAGAGGAAGAAAAATGGTAGTAATTGATTTTCGTTATGTGTTCTGCCTCATAATCATAATAATGGAGTAGTAATAATTTTGGATTTTGATTTTGATTGCGGCTTTCCTTTGAAGCCAAAACAAGGGGGCCTTCCTGCCCAAAGTAGTGACACGTGTCATAGGCGGCGGCGCATCACCGGTCAGTGCACGTGACGACCACGAAGGCCGATGGTAAACCGGTTCAACCCACTCTTGATTATTTCTAAACCAGCCTCCCCGAAAACTCTGAAACCCTAAAACCAGAGAGATGGACCTACCTAGAAAACGCGACTCCGGCAACCATAAAGTGATTCCGTTACCGGATGATGCATATATGATGTGAAGCAAAGTGCTAGGGTTTCTCTCAACAGGATGATCTGGACCATTCAGATCGGTTTCAACCAACTGTTCTCCTTTGACTGCGCAAAAAAAAAATGATAAAGATATATCGGAGTTTTAACCTAAATATTATATAATTTTTTAATATTTTAATTGAATTCAATTTTACATAATATTTTTCTAAAATATCTATTACAACATAAAAATACATTAAAATCAGCTCTTATTATACTTTTTTTAAGAATAATTTTAAAAAATTATTATTAAAATTGGATTCAATTAAAATCCGATTCTATACACTAAAACAAACATCATAGATTAAAAATTAAAATGTAATATATAATATTTTTAAAATAAATTAAGTGTAATATTTAAGTCGAAATTCCAAAGATATATCATATTGGGATTTTTTATTTTAGAGTTTTCTAAAGATAATATTTGAGTCACTCAGTTATTAAAAGTTATATTTAGGTTGTTCAATTATGGGTAAGATTATATTTAAATCACTAAATTATTAAGGGTTACGTTTAGGTTACTCAATTATGAGTAATGTTATATTTGGATCACTCTTCATATATAAAAATATATATCAATTTGTATATCAAATTAATTAACAATTTCAAATGATGTATTTTAGTATTAACGAGATTATACAAATGATTTGGAAGAAAAATGACTAAGTTAATATATTTTTTAAATCAGAAGGGTGACTCAAATATAACCCTACCATAAGTGACTCAAATATAACTTTTAATAATCAGACAAACCAAATATAACCTTACCCATAATTGAATGACCTAAATATAACTTTTAATAATTGAGTGACCTAAATGCAATCTTACCCATAAATAAATGATCTTCATTGTAATTTATCCTATTTTATTTTGATTTTATATTTAAAAAAGGCATAAAGATAATTTTAACCCTTAACGTTTATAATTTTTATCATTTTGGTCCTTATTCTATTTTTGGGATAAATCTAGCCCTTAACCTATATCTTTTTGACAAATATCTTAATTTTTAACTAACATGAAGATTGGACCGTTAAAAATTTAACGATGATAACATATCATATGCATATGATAATATATTTTAAATGACATGACATCTAACTTATCAAATACATATATAGAAAATATAATTTTATTTCAACATAAAATTAAAAATTAATTAAAATTCAAATAAAATATTAAAAATAATTTTATTCTATGGTTGAAAATATTTAATAACCTTTTATTTTAGAATTAATTAATTTTTAATATTTTATTTGAGTCTTAATTGTTTTATATTTTATATTAGAATAAATTTATATTTCATATATATTTGATAAGTTCGATGTCATGTCATTTAAAATATATTATTATATGCATATGATATGTCATCATCGTCAATTTTTTAACAGTCTAGTCATCGTGCTAGTTAAAAAATAAGATATTTGTCTAAAAGATATAGATTAAGGGCTAAATTTATCTTTATATCTCGAAAAAACTCATGCACACATGTAAATCTCGCTTCTTTGTATCATCTTGAGTTATATAATTGAAGAGAAAAACCATAATTTTATTTCACCCAATGCCATAGTTTTACAATCCACCTTAGCATGTAAAAAAGAAAAGTTAAACCCAAAACTTATTTAACAAAGTGCTCATCACTACCACGATGAACTGATTTATTTGGGAAAAAAGAAAAAAATATTGTGATTGGAATCTAAGAAAATCAAATATAAACTGAGAAAATGGTACTAATTAGGAACAATATGAAGATTTCAGAGTCGATTATGGCATGGCCAACCTTCAGGAACCAATCATTCTATCTTAGCAATCACAGCATCAACAACTTCTTGTGTAGTGTTTTCTCCACTCAGATCTTTGGTCCGGTACTTGCCCTCCAAGATCACGTTTTTCACCGCATTTTCGAGTCGATCGGCGAACGAAGGAAACTGGAGGTGCCTCAACATCATGGCGGAAGACAGAAGCAATGCCACTGGATTTGCTGTCTTTTGCTCCACCATCTTTTGTTTCCCAACGTTCCCTGCTGAAGCACCTTGCTCAAAAACAGCATGTTCAGCTCCAACATTGCCTGTTGTAACCAAAACATGTTATGACAGAATTCGTCTGAATTAAGTAGAGAATGTGAACCAGAACACATTAGTCAAGAACTGGCACCTCCAGGCATAACACCAGTACCACCAGCAATGCCTGCTGCTGTATTTGCAACAAGATTTCCATAAAGATTAGGAGTGACCTAAAGAAACAGATGAAGGAGACAGTCAAAGATCACATATGACATATCCAATGTGATGCAGCATTGGAATCTATGGCTATCTTTTATATTTTCATGCTAAACTAGTTTAAGATCATGTATGCATAGTCCTGTAAACAAACAAACATGAATAAGGGTGTATTCATGTTTATGTTCGTTTAACTTTAATCGAACAAATAAACGAACACGAACATAAACAAACATAATTTGTTTGTTTATATTCGTTCATTAAGGAATGTAGGTTGTTCGTGTTCGTTAATGTTCGAACATTAATATGATAAACGAATACAAACAAACATAAACGAACACAAATGAACATATTAATATGTTAGAAATTTAATATTTTTGAGTTAATTCAATTAATTAACCGATTTTAAACCGAATCAATTGATAATTAAAATTTAAAAAGCTCTTAATCATTATACAAAACCTAAAATTATCCAATAGAGTAATCGATTTTATTTTGGTTCGGTCAGTTAATTCGGTTTAACTGAACAGTGAACACCCCTATAAATGTATAAATAAATTTAAATAAATGTAAACGAACGAACATAAACGAACAAACATAAATGAACATAAACGAATAAATTACTAAAAGTTTGCGAACATAAATAAAACTATTTATTCATGTTTGTTACTTTAAGCTCGGTTCGTTTACGGTATTGTGTATACATAACATATCACAAGGTTGGCTAATTTCAAACTAAATAATGGATATTGCATAAACATACATGCACATACATGCACATACATAGATGATTACCAAGCTAGGTTGCCGCATTGTAATCAAAAGATGAAGCAAGACAAAAACAAGAACAAAAACATAATAAACTCACGTACCATGACATCAAATTGTTCAGGTTTTGACACAAGTTGCATGCAGCAATTGTCGACAATGATTTCATTATACGTGATCGTCGGATATTTTGCTGCAACATGACGGCAAGACTCCAGAAACAACCCATCAGCAAGTTTCATGATGTTAGCCTTATGAACAGCAGTAACCTTCTTCCTATTGTTCAAATAAGCATATTCAAAAGCATACTTCGCAATCCGTTCTGAACAAAACTTGGTTATGACCTAAACCAGAAAAACAAATAGAAAATCCCCAGTAAGAAAATCTTCAATGTTTTTCTCGAAAAATAGAAAACAATTCAAATGAAAAACCTTAAGGCTCTCGACAACACCAGGTACGACCTCGTGTTCCAGACCCGAGTATTCCCCTTCGGTGTTCTCCCTTATTACCACGATATCCACGTTTTCATGTCTGGTCGGCAATCCTGGAAGATTGCAGCAGTCGACCAATGAAGCGTATAAATCCAATTCTCTCCTTAACTGGACATTCAACGAGTTCACTCCGCCTCCCATCGGCGTTCTCAGTCCTCCTTTCAGACAAACTTTGTTCTTCTTTATCGAATCTATGACTTCCTGCGGCATCCACTTCATGTCACCGTAAACTTCGTACTTCTCGAAGTAAATCGGCGCGTGCATTGCTTCCATCACTTGTTCCACCGCATTTGTGACCAACGGACCGATTCCGTCACCTGGGATTAGAGTTATGGGTCTTGGGGCTCCGTCTCCAGGCCGGGGCATGTAGGTGACGGGTCGAGTTTGAGTTTTGTGGGTTAGAATGGTTTTTAAAAGAGAAACGGATCTACGTGAAGCCGACATTGTTAAATGAAGCAGTTGTTGGGGATCAAATTAAGGTTGTAAAAGGTTGAGAGTTGAGGGAAATATAGAATTGCAGAGGAAAGCCATCGACAAGAGAAGCGGAAGGTTAGAGAAGAGAAAGCGATCGGTTTGACAAGTAGTCCTATATTTAAGGACTTCGTATATTTGACATTCACACGCGTCTCTTTATAAAATTCTGAGTGTATGGACCCACAAGACTTTTATGAACCTAGGTAATTTCATGACGTTATTTATATACCAATAAATTAAATATATTTATTTAATTATTTTTATCATTAAATCTTTATTAATAGTAGTATGTACTATAAATTAAATTTAAAAAATAATTTTTATTGAGCGAAGATTTATTTGATAAAAAAGATGAGGTAGAAAAATTAATTATATAAATATATTTTATTGATTGATCACATAAATGACGTGAAAAGAATGATCTATTATATAATTTTTTTTTAAAATATTATATACTTATTTAAAGGTTAATTATCGAAATAGTCAATATTATTTTTCTCATTAATCAATGATTTTAAAAAACGATTGATATATAATTTTTTAATTACTAAAATTTTATCGTTAAACTTTATTGCAAATTTGATTTAACAGAATAAAAGTAATAAATCACCGATATAATTTATAAATTATTATTTCACTTTTTTCACAATGATAAAAAAATTATAAATAAAAAACCGTAAGTAATTTTTTAAATATTTTTTTAAAATTAATAACCAAATTTTACAAAAAGACGCCGTTATTTCAATAATTAACTCTAAATTTATTTCAATTAATAATTGTAACGCTGTTATTATTAGAATATTTAGGTTCGATCAATTTATCTATATAACATATACCTTATTAGAAGAAATAAAAATTAATAAACTGATGTTATTTTATAATCGCTTCAGATAATCTATCCTCATAAAATCAAACGGTAGAATGATAAATTTTAACCTCTTTAAGTTTTATACGTTTTTTGGATCGTTAAATGATTTAAACGGATGACTCATTATGAACAAATGATAATCTTTCACATAACCAATTGTTAATCTAAATCATCCGTTTAAGTCATCCAACGATCCGAAAAACGTATACAACTTAAAGAGTTTTACACTTTGTAACTTGATCCTATCCCGATGACAATGTTTATATCGACTTCGTCGTATTAATGTACATAAATGCTACTATTGCAGCTACTAGGACGGGGAACTAAGTATGAAGATGCTTCGATGCAATGCCATGAAAATGAGTCGCGTCCAGGGATCGCTCCTGCAATCAGAGTAATGAACTCATAGTAAAGGCATGCTGCATGCATCATTATTGACAGAGCCAACTATGATTTGTATCCCCATAAGGTGCATTACCTCGTCCGGTAAACCTTCTTGAATGTCAAAACCCTGCATGGCCGGTGCTCTGAAAGGAAGATGACCCTGCAACAATGTTCCAGAGGAGATCACTTCAGATTCCGAATCACTTAATATTTAAAACAAAATAGTTTCATATAACAGAAGCCTGAAAAGAAAAGAAGACGGTGATCTTCGGCAAGTTCAGTATCGGCACCTGCATACTCTGTTGGTTCCCGTAGTGACTATTCCGTGCTGTTAGTGAATGTAGATGACCCTAGAAATAGGTAATAAATTGAAAGGCATAAAACTAGGGCAATATGTTGGTTTCAAAACATTTTGCTGGAAAATCCTAACAGTCGGGATTCGGGACATACCAGCCCTAATAAGTTTTGTTGATTGCTATAATAACCGCCACGAAATGGAGAGATTGAGTTCAGCTGTCCCTGCTGAAGGTATGAAACAGATAAGGATATTTTATAATCATGATAACCTTGGTTAGGGATCTTTATGTCTACAATTTGGAGATGGAAATTGAATGTAAATATATAAAGTGATTTGTTAAGAGACTCCAATACCATTCCTTGAAAATTTTGTTGAGCACCAAAGTAACCATCAAGAGTTGGGGCTCTGGAGCTTACATCCTACAAAATTCATATCAAATACAAAACATGAAATCATATGGCTAAGTCAGCTTCATCATAGCAAAACACTGTGTTTGTATAAAGGGCATTCCATACCATTCCATGCATTTCCTGCCGAGAAACGGAACAACCATCTAGTGTGTTTGCTCTTGAGCTCATCTGTTACAAAAACCAAAGATGACAATGAATATTTTCTATGCTAAGGTTGCAATCCATTGCTTGTATTCAGTCAAAATATGTAAAGATATACAACAAACCATCTGCTGGCAGATGTCTTGTCCCATAGTTATTCCTTCGGACTCAAACTGAACCTACAGTTGAAAAATGATCAATTGCAAAACGCCTATATGATATTTGACAAAATACAGTTTAAGAATCTGCACATCAAACATTGAGCCTAAACAAACCTTCCTCTTTTTGTATAGTTTCTTCTTCTTGGACGATTTACTTGTAGCATTCCAATGATTCTCTGCTGCAGTCTCAAGAAACCCATGAGCTGGTAGTGTGCTTGCTTCAAAAACACTTTTACCGGAGTTGTTCACACCCACACAATATTTCAACGCTTCTTCCAATGCCTGTAGTGTAATAGTATATGCTTCTTCAGATATAGAACCTTCTTCACCCAATTTGATGGCTCGCTTGCATAGATCATTGAAACGTTGCACACGATGATGAAGCCTGTTTGATTTTTCACCTAGGTTTTTCCTAATCTTTGCCTCTTTTGTCCAGCGCTTTAATATATAGTGGCATGGAATGTCAGAAACTCCAGACATCTGAAGAACAAGGAGGGAATGCTTACAAAGGAAACCTTTGTATTCAAATGAACAGCATAAACAGCACATATCCAATTTTCTTTTGCTCCAAGCTACAAGGAAATTTTGACGCTCTTCAAAATCATCAACTCGAAAGATGATAGTGTCCTCATCTTCACTTTCTTTCTGTAGGTGACAAGATACCATTCCCAAAATCTCAGCCTGAAATTTCTTGAATATTGTATCTGTATAGACCATGGACATTTGCTTCTCAAAAGTTGAGACAGATCTCAATAAAGGTTGCTTATTTTGTGTTTCAAAATCAGCTTTGGCTTCCATGTCATCCAACTCTAGTGAGAATTGTTTAAGCTGCCCGATGAACTCACTGAAAGTAGCTGCTTTATGCATGAACTTGTCAAAGAAAGATGCAACACTTTCAGATCGCTCATTTGTAGATATTGCAGCTAAAAATACATGCCGCATAAGAATAGGAACCCACTTTTCCCTATCATTATACAATGAATGAACCCATTCATGGTCCTTCAGCTCAAACTTGTCAACCATCCTACACCATCTCTCTTCAAATTGTTCATGTGTCCAAGACCTATATATGCATTTATTGAACTTTTTCATGAAACTCTCAGCCTGATTCATAATAGAACCCAAATTTTCAGGCAGCTTACTTAGTACATGCCACAAACAGTAACAATGGCGAGAGTTAGGAAACACATCAGCAACAGCTTCGCTCAAAACTCTTTCCTGATCAGTAAGTACCACTTTAGGAGCTTGCCCACCCATTGCTTTAAGCCATGACCGCATTAACCAAACAAAAGCTGACATAGTACTCTCACCAATCAGAGCACATCCTAGCAACATGTACTGGAAGTGGTGATTTACTCCACTAATAGGAATGTAAGGAATCTTGTATTTATTTCTAACAAAGAAGGTATCAAAAAATACCACATCATTAAAGTGCCTGTAATTATGTCTACCTTTGGCATCAACCCAGAATGCACTCCTTACATATTTTTCATTATCAAAATCCAATGCATAAAAGGAATCTGGATTCTCATCTTTCATACACATAAAAAATTCAAGCATCAATTCTACATCTTTGCCATCAAGAACCAACTGCAGGCCTTTCTTTTGGCATGTCACAGGATCAGGCTGTTTGTTCCTTCCCTTGATAGTATAGTAAAAGTCATCACGACAAATTTCATGGTTATGCTCTTTTACAAAACTATGGATTATCCATTTTTCATCCTGCCTCCTCTTCATATGCATGCGTGCTTTGCAGCCGGTCTTTGGACATGATCGAGGATTGAGAGTTGTGTTAGATTCACGCTTGCTCCCAAATCTAGAACATGCAACTTTTACATCAATAAATTTTCCAGATCTTTTTGAACGACGACTAGAAACTATGGTGATTCCGAATCCCACAGACCGAGCATATTCTCGGTAAAAAGAATATGCCGCTTCCTTTGATTCAAATTCCAAATCATTTTGAGGTTCAAGAATGGCACCTTTGATGGCATCAGCTTCAGCGGTAGTCATATCCACGTGATCCTCACAACCAGCAAAACTATCCATCAAATTTGGTTCACAGGCTTCCACTGCATGCTCACTGGTTGCAGGAGTAGTTCCATCATTATCTTCTGCATCTACTTCCTCTGCAACGTCCATGACATCACCATTCTCATTTGACCACGGAATTAACTTCTCTTCGTCTTTTGAAGGGACCTCAAGATCTATTTCCAAGGAAAACATTGAACTTGTTTGAACAATAGAATGTGCTCAGTAAAGATACCTGGGAAGTAAGATAAACAAAAAGAAATCAACAGCAGTCAAACGAGCATAGTCTCAAAAGTTCAATATACGTTAATTAAAGGAGAAATTTTCCTCCTTGTTTAATTTTTGAAGCAAACTGCTATGCTAATCACTTATTCTTCTTTGGAACTCTTTGCAAAAAACCATTTTATCTGTGACCTGACCAAACTAGCTGATGCATTCACAATACCTACCATTCGCTAGGGGCGTTCATGGTTAACCAACCTACAACAACGGTTAACCTTTAAGTTTTGTTCTTAGTGTAATTAGATGGTAATGTCTAAAGATAATGTGTCCATCTCATTATGGTTAACCAAAATACCACAACGGTTAACCATGAACACCCGCACTGTTACCTTCTCACGTCATATTAAGACTTCCACTATCACATTGTTTCAATAGATATGTCACAACAATACCTTGTCTTAATTTCAGCAAACACATCTTGTTTTACATTACTGATAGCCTCTATAAGAACAGAGAAGATGAAACTCAAGTTCTTTCAAGAAACTATTTCTATGCGCACCCACTAGCTAGGCAAAACTAATGAATAATTTAGTTATTTCCTTAGTTAATCTTAACAACCATTGCCTCAGAGTAGAAACAAGCATTAATATACTCATCCAATCAACTAATACATAGCAGAAATTCACACACAAGCTTACCTTACCATCTCCATGGCAAGCTCCATTTACTAGCAGAACCTACTGCAGGGATTCACTTATAAAATTCAAAGTAAAGAGACATAAAGAAAACTTTCCTTGAATTGTTCCGATTTCCCTTTCTATCATGACTTTCACATGAAAATAAGAAGACTCGCAAATATCATTTCATTACCACGGTTAAACTAGGGTTTTCCTAACTACTCGGGATAAACTTAAACCCTACAATCAAACAAGTAGATCTTATTACCTGACCGATTTCGTTTCAAATCCCTGCAGGGAAGCAATTTAGAACAAGTTTTTCTGAGAAGTTGAAAGCTTCCATTGCTGCTACTGTTGTTGAAAGTTGAGACAGCTTCGTTTCCAAATTCCAGTCCTCGTTAAGTTAAATGAATTGGGCTTAAACTTAACGGCCTGAATTTGTGTACTTTTATTATCTGATTTTTTTTAATTAAAAAATACTCCTATATGCTTAGAGAATGAAAAATTAAAATATAAAAAGTAAAAAAAAAAAAAAGAATTACTCTTTTTTTTTAATGGTGTTTTTACATAAATATTCTACCTCCATTCTTTTAAAAAAAATATATAATTCTTCGTTAATTATTTCTATTAATATGATGATTTACTTTTATTTTTATCCTGTAGAGGTACTTAACTCAGTGATTAATTTTTAGATTTTGTCGTAAACCTAATTGATTACTTCCAATTACGTAAATCAATAGTTCAAACCGCACTCAAAAGTAGGGCATTTCCTATTTTTATAGGAACTTCTGTACCAGAAACAACACAATACGTAAAATCTTCTTTTCAAAATGATAGAGAATAAATTCTCATTGGAAAGTGATTTTTAAAAATATGATAAAATTAAATTTAAAAATTAAATTTAAGATTTTAATATTTAATATTATTGTAAAAATATTATTTTATGAAGATAAAATATTTATTTTAGATATTATGTTATAAATTTAAATAATATTAATTTGAATTATATTTGATTTCATTAATTATTATTAATATTTTTTAAACTAAATATTTTTTTGAAATAAACTAAATGTTTTAAAACATAATTTAAATGCATTATAAAGAATTAATATAACTTATATATAAGTTTAATTCGAATATATAAAATATAGGTCAAAACCCAAATTATATGCAACTACAATTAGTATAAAATTAACGCAGTTGAATTGTGATTTAAAACTTAATGCTGAACAAAGCTAAAATTCAGAATTTTCCATATACATTTTTTTTGTTTATATTAGAATTCTTACAATTTTTTAAGAAAAACAATATATATCAAAATTTTTATATATTTTTTAAAAATTTTGGTTTTGTAACTCGAAATCCTTACTCCTTTCGTAAAAAATTTCAGTATATACTATTTTTCTTATAAAAGTTATAAAAAATTCGATATATATCAATAAATATGTACCGTCATTTAACTTGTCGTTTTCTAAAACTTCCCAAAAAATTCAGTGCCAGTGTTGTCTAAAAAATTCATTTCAATTTTATACAAATTTGGCATTGGTTTCAATTAAAAAAGTACAATAATATGACAACAATCTTTTGTGAATGTGGTATTAATTTATGTTCTAATTTTGCAATATGTTTGAACCAGGAAATGGAAATCAAACTAGGGGTATTCAAATTTTCGGTTAACCGGCTTAACCGACCGAATCAAAAAAAATTTCGGTTAATCAGTCAGTTAATTTTAGATTGAATAGTTAACGGCTAATGATTTTTTGAAATTTCGATTATCAGTTATTTCGTTTCGAAATCAATTAATTAACCAAATTAATCAAATTAATCGATTATTTTTAATCATTAAACTTTTAAAAATTATAAAATGGTCATTAAACTTTATAAAATTAACATAAAATAATAATTAAATTTATTAAATTAAAAAATAATCATTAAATTTCTAATATTTATTAATAATTTAAATATTTATTAATAATTTATAACGTACGATTAATAAATATAATAATTCGATAGGTCTAATTTTTTTTATAATTTTTGAAAGTTTAATGCCTAAAAAAATATTTTAATATAATTCAATGATTATTTATGTAATTTATTCAAAATTTTTTAAAAAATTCGATTAACCGAACGGATTAACCAAACTTTTTTGGTTCGGTTAAATTTTTTTGAAAAATTTCGGTTCAAAAAAAATTTCGTTTCGGTTAAATTTTACAAAAAAATCAATTAATAAAATTTTGGAAGTTCGGTTCGGTCGGTTAACTGAACCGACCGATTAAACAGCCCTATATCCAACCAATTCGGCACCTAGGATGCGTTCAATGGGGCTAATGGGTCGTCCAAAATCCAGGAAACTATGAAATCTAGATTTTGGGTTGGCATATTTGCCACAGCTGAACTGAAAAAAACAACCTCCATTTCCCTGTCAAATTCAAACATAAGCACTAAATGTTGCACACTTTGGTTATTGCCACTGGGAAAAACAATTCTATCAGCAACCCTGTACAAAGAATGCAGCTAAAAGGGACACCCTAAAACCTGACAAGATTATGATTCCGATTCAATAAGCACATATCCGGTACCTAAAGCTAACGAAATTCAAACAGAAACACTAGATCCAGGAAAGACCATACTCTGAGGAAACCGTATATGAAGAAGTAATGCAGATTATGAATTCGAGTTTCGATAAGGGAACACTGCATCAAGCCTCTAAAACTCAAACACAGCAAGTTGCAGACCTCAAGACCAAGAATGTACAAATTTGTATAATACTTCAATTAAATGTTTGAGCTGTGGCTCAATGCAGATCGATATAAAAATCAATAACAAAAACAACAACCAAGCATATTCAAAATGCAGTAGGACCAACCAAGGGCCTGAAAATGAAGATTACCCATTTCCCGGGTTAGATAAACATTGCCGTTTTGAATTCAAAATCCAAAGTTAAATCCGCAGATAAGATTGTAATTCCGATTTCAATAAGCCCATCTCTGGTACCTAAAGCTTATGGAATTCAAACAGAAACACTACATATTGCAGACATTGGTTGCAGTAACCAGGAAACACCATTCTCTGAGCAAACCATATATGAAGAAAGAAGGTAAAGCAGATTATGAATTCAAGTTTCGATAAGCCAACACCGCATCAAGCCTCTAAAATTCAAACACAAACACAGCAAGTTGCAGACTTCAAAACCAAGAATGTAATAATTTGTATAATACTTCAGAATTCAGATAAAAGTTTGAGGTCTGGCTCAATGCAGATATGGATTCAAAATCCAAAGTTAAATCCGCAGAAATGATAACATTATGAAATGTTTAAGCATTAAAAGATTCAATTCTCAGCCTCCAACGACTTACAGATTCAAGGAAAAGCAAAACATCAATCACAAAGACCCAGAATAGTTAAAAAGCATAAATTTCTTATAGAAATCACGTACCATAATCTAACAACAATAAGAACCCATAAATATTTTATGGAAACGGATTCAAATCCTTCCTTAAATTCAAAAATTTCCCAGAAAACTACATAAACCTTAAGCATTGTGTCCCTATAAACCCTTAGAACCTGAGCTTAGTAAAGAACCACCTGTTTTTTCCAGTCTTGAACCTCTCTTCAAACCTCTGCTTAGTTGCCTTACAAGCTGCAACTTTCTTGTCCTTCGTCTGGAGAGCATCGACGGTAACCGCGTCTTTCAAGTCCACATCGAGGGTGTAGCGCGTGGGCATCAGGTGCTGATAATTGACGAGCTTAATAAAGCACTTGACGCGTGATTTCTTGGCTGTTTTCTTCGCGGAGTCCTTGCGGATAACCTTGCTTGGATATTTCTTTATCCCGGCAACCAAACAGTGGCCATAAGGGCGATCACGTGTGCCTTCGTCGAAGGGTTTAACAATGACGGCTTTGCGACCGGCATATCGTCCTTGGAGGACGATAACGGCCTTGTTTGTTTTTAGAAACTTCACCATGGTGGCGGTGGCGGCTCTGATTCTCTTCTCCAAAAGCCCTACATAAAAAAGCTACAGATACTGAAAATGAGGTCATATATGGTTATACCGTAAAACCCTAGCACTTTCGGGTTCATGCTGGGCTTGGGCCCAACATCAAGGACTTCCTAGCTAAAAGCCTACAATTTTCTTTTACTAAATGATCAAATAATGACAATCTTTAGAGACTAGTAATATAAATATTTATTATTTAAAACAATCAAATAAAGATAAATTATTTCCAATATGTTTGGTTTTACTATAAAATAAATATTTAAACAGTTACGCACTTTTTGAAAAAATAAAAAAATGTTAGGCTTTTGTTAAATTATTTTTAGAATTTATATTTTATTGAATATATTTAAAAATAGGGTAGAATTTTGATACAAATACTATAGGTGTTTATGATTGATTAATCGTATTATTTAGCTTAAACAATCGATTAACTATTATAATAGTTAGTATTAAATTTAGTTAATCGATGATTTGGTTACATGTTAACTTATAGCCTATTATAATTTTTTTACACGTTCACTATTTCTTTTGAGAACAATGAAACTATATTTTTGATAAATATTATACTAAATATCCACAAAAATACTTAAATAAATATTCTAAACACTAAGTTCATACTTGATTAAAAAGTACATATATATATTATAAAGTTTTAACACAACACAAGATATATAATTTCCGTATGTAATTTAAAATGCAAGTTTTAACAATGTTCAACACATAGCAATCAAGGATGGACCTCTGATGGACCTATGGGTGCTGGACGGTGCAGACACATCCCTAAAATATTTAAAGTCCTTTATATTTTTTTTATATTTTTTATTGATAATCTAATTCTGTACATCTAAATTCTTTTAATTTTGTATCTCTTATATTTCTAATATAACTTATTGATAGTGTACACCCCCTAAATTCTTCTAATTTTGTACCTCTATATTTTTAATATAATTTCTTAATAGTGTACACTCCTTATATGAAACTTTGGGTCCGTCCCTGACAACTAACATAAACACATCTAAGGTAAATGAAACTTTTATGAGTTAATATCACAAATCATAAAATTAACTTCACGACCAAAAATATAATCATAAAAATTAACTTTCATGCGTTTAGTTTAGAGTATTTTTTTTAGTGATGTTGTTTATAGGGGTGATTCAAAAATTTCGAGGATCTTATATAATTTATTAAAATAAGATCCTTTTTTATAATTATAAAGATATATATATATATATATTTAAAAAATAATTACCTTAATACAAAATATATTATTAAATTATCCAATTGAATATAAAAAAGATTAACTTATCAATATCTAAAATTTAAATATTTCTACTTAAATAGTATTATTTTTATATATATTTTAAGTTTTAAATTATTGTTATATATATACAAAATTTATTTAAAGATATAAACTATCAATAATTTTATGAAAGAGGTATTGGGTTGAAACCCCAACGGCAGCAAATGTGGGTATTTATCATTTTACTCTATGATGACGGTTCAATAAATTTAAAGAAAAACAATAGGTGGAGAAGATATAAAACAATAAAATAATACTCTATCTGTCTCATAAATAATATATTTTATTAATTTTTAAAAGTTAATTTTTTAAAATTTTGATTATAAGTATATTAAATATTTTAAATAATTAAAATTTATAAAATATATATTCAAAATATACTCGATCATAGGTTTTTAAAATATATATTTTTTATATTTTTATCAATAATAAATTTTAAATAATCAATAGTCAAAGTTTAAAAAGTTTGACCCAAAAAATTAATAAGGGACACTATTTTTGAGACAGAGAGAGTATTATATAAAAATAATAAACAAACACGTCATCATAGTTGATCAAAAATCTTCTACCTTTTTTTATGTATCATTTTGTGCCTCATGTTAATTTTTTTTTTAAATCTTGAATTTTAAACACTAACCCTAATTTTTATATCATAAACCCTACACTTTACACCCTAAAAATATACCATATCCCTAATTTCTTAAATCCTAACCACAACCCCTAAAGCTAAACCTAAAACCCTACACCTTAATCCCTCAAATTTAAAGCGAAGGCACAAATAGATGCATGAGAAAGAGGTAGACGATTTGCGCCCATCGTAGTTACGGTTGATAACTAAAATGATAGGAGAAATTATATTATGGGTCATTCTCGCTATGTCATTTATGAAAAAATTATACGGTGAACTCTGTTCACCACGTCATCCATGGTCCCAAGCAATCAGGATCGTTGATCTTAATTTTTTTCCATGTGAATCATCACCTCTTTCCTATATGGACTTAGTGGATGGATAGTTATTAGGTGGTTATTTAAAGATCAACGATCCTGATTGCTTGGACCATGGACGACGTGGTGAACAGGGTTCACCGTATAATCTCTCGTCATTTTTGAGATCAACCAATAAAAAAATATTATTTAATTATTTTTTTCACCTGATCATTTTACAAAGTGAATATTCACTTGATAAAATCTATTTTTAAACTTAATTAATGGTGAATATTAGTGAAGATTTACTTAGTAAAAATGATGAAGCGGAAAAATAATTAAATGAATATTTTTGATTGGTTGATCCATAAATGACGTGGTAAGAATGATTCATAATATAATATCTCAAAATAATAATAAAGTTTTTACTAAAAAAATAGTTTGGTGACCAACCGTATGATTTTTTCCTTTCTAAACAAAATTCGATACAACGAAACTAAATTATAAAAAGAAACTTACAAAACCAAATGTATTTTATAAATAAAGGTAGTCGAATCTGTTTTTTTTTAATAAATATTATTATTTTTTATTAAAATTAATTCATTATTCGTTAAGTTCGGATGACATTTATTTTTTAAAATATCTTTGTATTTTTTTAATTAAAATAAGGTTAAAAAAATAACAAATATACATTAATGAGTATGTAAAATATCTCAAACAACTAAATATTGAATATCCGTCCATTAAAACCTAACAATTATTGATTCAGTTAAGGGAAAACAAAATTTTATTCGGTTCGAAAAATAAAATAATTCGAATCAAATCGAGATAAAAATATTTAATTTATTTTTAGTTTGACTCAAAATTTTTTAAACTTGTATCAATTCGAAAAATCACCCATTCAATTATTTTGGCTCAATTTGAGACAAAAAATTTGATTTATTTGAAAAATATTCAATTTATTTTAGTTCAACTCAAATCGATCAAATACTCACTCTTAGATTCAATTTTAATTAAAATTTCTACCGAGAGTCTAACACAAAAACAATTATTGAGCTAATCAATCACGTGTATTGCGTGCACCTTCTGCTTTCAATCTGTACTGCTAAGAAATAAAAAATAAAAATAAATAAAAAAGTGAGTAAAAGCAAATAATAGTGGAGAAATAAATTAAGTGGCAAAGGAAAAAAGAGAAAGAAACAAAGGATTTTTAATGTAGAAATTAAATATCCTATTGATTTTTTAATTAAATATAAATATTTATATTCTTAAGATAAATATTAGGATTCAAATATATACTAGAGATATAATTAAAATATTTTTAGTATAATATGCTTAATTATAATAAATCAAATAGAAATAATGTATATATTGCCCATATTTATACTTTTATATTAAAAAATTAAGTTTATGATTTAAGATTTAAGGATAATGTATATAAAATTAGGGTAAAATATAGGTTTAATATTTAAGATTTAAAATTTAATTTTTTAATATCGAAGAATAAAAAACACTAAAAAAAAGTATATGATTTTTGTTCGATAAGTTCTGGCTATTGAATTTGAAACATATTATATACAATTAAAACGTTTTAATTATGGAAATTTTAATTTTATTCATTTTAATTAATAAATTTTATTGACACATTTATAACCTTGTAATTACTAGAGATACAACTATAATTATAGTAATTTCATTTTTTTTAAATAATCGAACTTGATTTTATGGAGTATTTGCACATTAAAATTATTTTTTATATATTATAATATACCTATAGTTATTTAATATTTTTAAAGTATTAATATGATTATATGATAATACATGTTTATATTTTTTTTATTTATTTTTGAAACATATATGTCTTATACAAAAAATTTATTTGATGTTATTTTATTTTTATATTGTGTGTCGTGTTTAGTTTATCTCATTTTATGACTATTATTTAAAATGATAAATATGGTTAAAATTTATAGAATATTAATATTATTTATAAATAGGGATTTATTTATATAATAATCAGTACTAACTATGATATTAATTTAAAATAAAATATATTATATTATTAAATTATAAATTAAACTATATTAGTTGAGATAAATACTTTAATAGTTTTAAATATTTTAAAAATATATAAATCAATATTAATATAATTATATTGGAGTTAACTGTACCAACGTTCTCAACTGCAACAATATTGTAAGTTGATCTTTAAATTTTTCAACATTTTAATTTCATAATTGTGTTTTAATTTTGAAAATAATTTTTTTTAACTCTTTTGTAGTTAAATATACTTATAAATTAAATTATATTAGGATACACTGACAAAGTAGCTATAAAAAATATTTTAATTAAAATAATTTTTATGATGCAACCAATACATGTTTTGAAAATTCATCGCCCCCTTTTAATCATATAATTGAATTTGAATATAATTTTAAAGACTAAAATAAAATTACCTCCGATAAATGATATCTTTGTATCACGATGAGAAGCTACAAACGGTAAAGATATACATGAATGGATGTAATTAGTTTTTCAATAAAATATAAATTAACATAATATAAATATACACAAATCAATACAAATTTTACTAGTCTTCGCAAAAGAATCATCTTTAAAGTTCTTAACTCCAAGCTTAACATATTAAGATAAGCTACAGTAACTAGGGATGTTCAAATCTGGGTACCCGGATCTTTGGGTAGTAAAAAACTCGGCCCGTGTCTCGATTCAGATTTTTCGGGTATCCGTTTTTTTAATTTTTTATAAACCTTAAATTTAATCTTTAAAAAATATACATAAAATTAAAAGTTTGAATTACATAATCTAACATCGAAATATAAAATTTTAAAGCCCTAATCACATAATCTAAACATAAATTTTAAGACTCAAATTACATAATCTAATTCGAAAAAAACATAAAGTTTAAATGAAGTTTTTTAAATATTTTTAATTAGTATAATTTACTTTAATATATAAAAATTAATGATTTAAGTACTAAAGAATTTGAAATTAATTTTCGTATTGGTTAATGCACATAAAAATATTGCATATATAAACGGGTAAAGTTCGAATTTTACCAACTCAAAAAACTAAATTTATAATTTTACAATGAATCTTATTTTTATTTTTTACAATGAATCCCTAATTTTTTAAAAAATAACATTTGAAGGATCGAGATTTAGAAATTATGTTATTTGATTTAGGAATACAATGAATATAGTGTATTTTACTTAAATAATAATTATATTTAAAATAAAAAGAAAAAATTTAGGAGCCGAGTACCCGAATTTTTATAAATTTTTGAACTGGGACCAACCCGGAAAATGACAGACCGAGTACCCGACTCGAAACACTAAAAAATTTTGGGAAAATACCCGATTTTTTATGTTCGGGTAGTCAGGTATTGGTTAATGCACATAAAAAATATTGCATATCTAAACGAGTAAAGTTCGAATTTTACCAACTCAAAAAGCTAAATTTATAATTTTACAATGAATCTTAATTTTATTTTTTACAATGAATCCCTAATTTTTTTTTAAAAAATAACATTTGAAGGATCGAGATTTATAAATTATATTATTTAATTTAGGAATACAGTGAATATAAATGTATTTTACTTAAATAATAATTATATTTAAAGTAAAAAAAATTTAGGAGCCGGATACCCGAATTTTTATAAATTTTTGAACTGGGACCAACCCAGAAAATGACAGACCGAGTACCCGACTCGAAACACTAAAAATTTTTGGGAAAATACCCGATTTTTTATGTTCGGGTAGTCAGGTATTGGTTAATACACATAAAAAATATTGCATATCTAAACGGGTAAAGTTCGAATTTTACCAACTCAAAAAACTAAATTTATAATTTTACAATGAATCTTAATTTTATTTTTTACAATGAATCCCTAATTTTTTTTAAAAATAACATTTGAAGGATCGAGATTTAGAAATTATATTATTTAATTTAGGAATACAGTGAATATAAGTATATTTTATTTAAATAATAATTATATTTAAAATAAAAGGAAAAAATTTAGGAGCCAGATACCCAAATTTTTATAAATTTTTGAACTGGGACCAACCCGAAAAATGACAGACCGAGTACCCGACTCGAAACACTAAAAAATTTGGGGAAAATACCCAATTTTTTATGTTCGGGTAGTCAGGTATTGGTTAATGCACATAAAAAATATTGCATATCTAAACGGGTAAAGTTCGAATTTTAACAACTCAAAAAACTAAATTTATAATTTTACAATGAATCTTAATTTTATTTTTTACAATGAATCCCTAATTTTTTTTTAAAAAATAACATTTGAAGGCTCGAGATTTATAAATTATATTATTTGATTTAGGAATACAGTGAATATAAGTGTATTTTACTTAAATAATAATTATATTTAAAAGAAAAAGAAAAAATTTAGGAGCCGGATACCCAAATTTTTATAAATTTTTTAATTGGGACCAACTCGGAAAATGACAGACCGAGTACCCGACTCGAAACACTAAAATTTTTTGGGAAAATACCCGATTTTTTATATTCGGGTAGTCAGGTAGTCGGATTGGGTCATTCAGGTCGAGTATTTTAGAACACCCCTAATAGTAACAAGAATATATTTTATACAATATTATAGTACATGTTTAATATCCATTGATAAAATTATAAAACACTTTAAGATGCAAGCTGCAGATAGGTGAACTTGGAAAAACATTATTTTGTTCCTAATTGTTTCTCTATTAGATTTTTAAAAAAGGTAAAAAAAAATAATAATAAATACAACAAATGCTTGAACTTGTTGAGAATATATTAGTCTAGATTGAGTATTTTAAAGCAAATAACCATATGATAAATTCGTGAAAGCTCTTTTAGGTATTTTAATTACTTTATCTTTATTTTTACATCATTAATTTACTTTATACGGTGGAATTCTTGAACTTTGAAACATAATTCTTGCAAATAATAATTGAAAATTGATTATTATTATTTTTCTTATACCAATAAACGTAACTTTTATAATAATGATATATTAAATTCAACTCACCTGATAGCAATAAATATAACTCTTTTATCTTTTCTTAAAATAAATTAATTTAAAAATCACGTTTAAAAATTTTATCATAAAATTAATTTTAAAAATTATACTTTAATTTTTAAAAATATATAATAATTTAATAAATATATTATAATAAATAATTTAATAAATATATTATATTTTATTCTTAATTGTTTTTATTACTGTTATATTGTTTCTCCATTAGATTCTCTAAAAAGTTTTAAAAAAATAAGAAAACAAATACAACAAATGGTTGAACTTGTTGAAAATATACTATTCTAGATTAAGTATTTTAAAGCAAAGAAGTAGATGATAAATTAGTAAAAATCTTTTAGGTATTTCAATTATCTTTTTCTTTTCATTTTCACATCATCGATTTAGCTTATATAATAAAATTTGTCATGACCCGAGTTCGGGACCCAGAGTCGGGTTAAACCGAGGTTGTGGGCCTTGTGTTAGGTTTGTTGGGCCTGTTTGGGCTTGGGGGTTTATTGTTGGGCTTGTGTTTGAAAGAGGGTTTGGGGTAAAATGGTAATTGAATAAATGAGGGAGTTTTGGGAGTAAAGGGGGAGTCATTTTCTGCATGTTGCAGAGAAATGATCTCACACACCCCTTTATTGTCTTTTTTTCTCATTTTTTTCACCCATTTTCACTCTCCAAACCCACCTCAAAGGTTGAATCTTGAGTTTTAGAGTGTGGAATCTCGTTTTAATATAAGAGGGGTTTTTATTCAGCTCTAGAAGATCTATCTTTCAAGGTAAGGGTTGTTATTAATGGTGGAGGTAAGGTTTTAGTGGGGGTTTTGAGGTAAGTTCAGGTTTTGGTTTTAGGATGATTTTAAAGTTGTTTTAGCTTCCTTAAATCACCTAGATGGAGTAGTAACGTTTTGGTTATCTTCCTTGTAGTTGGGGAGCAAGGAGATCCATCAAGGAGTTTGGGCAAGAAGAAGGTTTGAGGACTGGTTGTGGGGCTTTTTCAGCTCGTTTTGGAGGTTGATACCCTTTCAAATATTTTGTATTTTCATGTGCATCATCATTTTAGCATGCTTGTTTGATTGTATGATGGTTTGGCTAGGATAGAGCCTTTGCATGCTTTAATGGTGACTTAATTTATGATTGATGAAAATGAGTAAAAATGATTAGAAACTCACTTAAACTACTTCATAAATGAGTAGGAACGATTTGGGATCGATTGGGTTCATTTTGGTTAAGATTCTTAAAAATTTAAAGTAATAGACCTGAGTTTCGTGCAGTGGGTATCGATACACGAGCCACCGGTATCGATACCCCTAAAAGAATAATAGGCTATGTGGGCAGGAGTATCAAACCAGGAGTATCTAAACTATATGTAAATGATGATAGGTCTTAAAGGACTTAATTTATTTTATTAAAAAATTTGAGTGTTTAATAAATTTTTTAGAAAGATTGAGGATTTATTTTTTTAAAAAAAATAAAATCATAAATGTATTTGAATTAATATTTAAAATATTAAAAAATAATAAAAAACAATATCAATAAATTTTAAGAAATATAAAATTATATTTTGTAATATAAAAAGAATTTTCCTTAGTTCAAGGAAATAATCTCAGTATGAAAAGAATTGTTTGAATTTTCTTATGATACTACTATATGCCATAAGAGTATTTCATATTTTTTTTTATTTTCAAAATTAAATTCTATGAAAGTTGGTTTAATCAAATAAAAGGTATAAAATTATATTGTGATTTGAGTTTATATCATATATATTAAAATATAGTTTAGATTTTACACAATTTATAGGTTAAAATAAAGTTTTAATCATATTATTTTATTATAATAGTCATATTTTTAATTTTTAATAATATTATTTTGAAATTTTAAAATTTATTTTTAAAATATTTTAATATTTTTATCTAAAGATTAAATAAACCCTCACATTTTATAAAAAATCAATTAAAATCTCAAATTTTGGGTAAACTACCCCAATGACCACCCAACTAATTGGGGATACCTATTTTAGTCACCCAACTAAAGAACTCGTCAATCAGGTCACCCAACTTTAAAACCCTACCTATTTGAATCATCGCCGTTAAAATTCTAACAGAAAAAGTAACGGCAGTGACGTGACAATTAAATAAAATCTTTATAATTACACATTTAATCCTTGTATTTTATTTATTATTTTAATTTAATCCTAAAAATAAATTAATAAATAAAATTAATCACACAATCGATTGGTGACACGCGTCATACCGGATTGGATGATTAATTTTATCTATTAATTTATTTTTATTTATTATTTAATATATTTTTTCTCCAATCAAAATAAATTGTGGAAAAAGTATCCTAAAATCCTTATTTGATATATATTTGAATTAGGTCAACTTAATTTCGTAAATTGATCTTTGAATCCTTAAGATTTTGAAATTAGTGACTATTTTGTAGAAATTGAAAACTTGAGGATAATTTTATAAAACTAAGGAAAACCTTTAGATCTTTAATTGGCTTTGATTCAATTGTAATCCTAGTTGATCTAAGCCTTTCAAGGGCCTATTTTAATAGCTCATAACCTATAATTTTAATTAATAACCCAAATAACCTAATATTAATCCTAAAAACATTTTTATTAAAACATAAAATTATTTTTTTAGAATTTCTATTTCTCATCTTTTGGGTAGCCACTATATCATATTTTCAAAGATAAACACCAATCTTTTCAATAAAATTTCGTTTGGTTAATTATTTATATTTTTCCTCTTAAAAATCTCTTCATTTTTCTTCGTTTTTACTTGTTTTTAATCATTGGAAGGAGGTTGGATCAATTTTGGAGGTGAAAATCATTCAAACCTATGAAACTTAAGTTCTTTAATGAAATTCCTAAGTTTTTGTCTGATTGTAACAATCTTTAAAGTCTTGAATCAATAAAATCAACTTTCTTGATAAAAATTCCATTATTTTCTTGATTTTCGTTTAAGGGTTTTACTTGTCTATTTTTGATGACTAAATACATGAATCTTGAAATTTTTATATGTAATTAATATGGATTTTAAGTATCTAATCCCAAACATAAGGTTTAGGTGGTGTTTGGAGAGGTTTTCGGTGAGTTTTGGTTAGGTTTTATGGTGTTTTTATAGGCTATCATGTATTGGTCCGACTTGAGGGATGTTGGGTGTGTTATAATGCTCTGAAACTTGTGGTTTTGATTCTTGAATCAGGTCAATAGGTAGAGGAACAAGTTTGAGGAAGATCGGAAAGTCGAATCGCGTTTTCAGGTGACTTGTCAAGCAAGTTTCGGTAAATTGGTGAGTAGATTATGAGGTCTGTAAATTTGGTAGGGTTCTAAATGTGTTTTCAAATGTTTGAGGGTGTAGGGAATGTGTGAAAAAACCTCTTTATACTTGAAAGTAAATTTTAAGTATTGATTTCTTAAAGTTTCCCATATTATGCATTGTTTTACTATGTGTTTTAATCATGCTCGTGTTATACTTATCATATGTGAATATGCATGTGTTTCAATGCTCATGAGATGTTTTTAAATTTTTTTTATGTAAATATGATACTCCCATGATTTTGTTTTATAAAATATGAGAAAATTAATTTTTACCGGTTTATATATTTGATGCATGTGTTAGTGGGATGCATGTGTTTACATACAATTTTAACTGGAAAACTGGAGCATTGGTTTTGGTTTTGTGTTGGATATTAAGATAATATTTAAAGGAATAATTTGATCGATTAATAAGATGTAAAGTGCACTATAAATACAAATTCGTAAGTGTTTTAAATTCATTGAGTGATGCATTAGAGGTTAGCCTAGTGCTGTATGGTATGTTATACATATTGCATTCGGGTATGACGAACTATCTTGAACACTAAGGTGCGAATCTTTAGATTGTGATAGTCAATCTGTGTGAATTGGTGTATGTTTTCATTCACATGTGTCAATTTATCCTAACGATTGGAGGTAAGTCCATTCATGTCACTTAACCAACATGTGAAAAACGCAAGTGGAAACTATTTATTGTTTTGGTGCAATTTAAGGATTGAATGTATTTTCTTATTGAGCTCAAATGATTTATAAGTCTTGCTATGAGTAGCATGTAAGACTTGATTATGCTTACAAAGCATATGATTTCAAAAAGGTAATTTTGAAAAGGTTTCATGGCTTGTGAGCCATGGTACACATGCTAATTTTCAAAAGGTGGTGTGGTTTGCCACGATTGACTGTTTTCATAAAGAGCATGATTTGATTTTTAAATTGATGAAATTGGTTTAATATGAGTTGCATTGCAAGTTGTTTTCAAATATGTTTTTATTCACTCATTAAGATAATGTTTACCCTCTCATTTACCTTACAATGCAAAGTATTTCGTGTAGAGCCAACAAAGAAAAGCAAGGATCCATATAACCGTTAAGTGAAAACTCAAGTATGTCTTTATATCATTAGTTAGTAGTGAGAGATCAATGAAGATGGGATATCTTATTGAGATTGTTGTTTATGCTAATTATACTTTTAATGGCTAGAATGTTTATCCATATTGATGTTAGCTTGTAACTTGGATTTGAATTGTCTATTGATATTCCATTAGTTTTAATAAAAGATATAATGAAGCTTGATTCTTGATATCCTTATGTGTGAATTTGAGTGTTATTGATAATGAAGCATGGTTATTTATGAGTTTAATCTTTAATGTGATTATTTAGGTTGGAATGCATCTAGCAACCATGTTGAGTATATTGATGTTGTTCTTATATGTGTTTGTTTGAATGCTCTTACATGTTGAGTGATACTATTCTATCTAGGATAAATTGTATCTAGTGAATTTGTTGAGATACGTACTTTTGGGCCTTTAGGTGAAATTATGCATCTAGAGTATGTTGGATACGTTTCATGCTTGAAATCTGGAAATCTTATAGTTTCTAGGCAGGTGGTATCGAAACGGTACCTTAATGTTTCGATACCCAAGCAAAATAACGATGAATGAGTTGGAAAATAAGCCTGGGTATCGAAACGGTAAGTCATCATTTTGATAGTGTATGTTGAAAACAAGCAGGCGTATCCTCATCCTGGGTTCCGAAACCCATTTTTACAGTTTTAAATTATATCAGTAAAAGGACCAAACTGTATCGAAACATGGACTTGTTGTGTGGAGTAATGATCAAGTAATGGCCTCTGTATCGATACGCGAGGTTGATGTTTCCATACCACTCTTTACAGTTTCAAAGGGTATCGAAATTAGGCATCGGGCTATTGATACTGATGATAGTTAATGTCGTTATAGGCTGAAAAATAATTTATAATCTTCATATTTTAGTCACCAAACATCTAGTAAGCAATTAGATGACTTGTAAACATTTTTTTAAGTTGAAAATTCACATACATGCATTTAATGTACTTAATTAAATATTGGTTTACATGATTAAATTGCTTATTTAATATAATTTACAACACCTTTGTTGTCACATTTTGAAATTCTTCCTCATGAATTTCATTGATTGTATAACATAGTCACAATCAAAATATCAGAAATTTAGTCAAGGACTAAAAATTAGAAACAAAATTATAATTTATAACTTTTGTTAGAGGATGGGATTTTATTTTACTAAAATCCTAAAACAAAAGTTCACAAGGTTTTAATTGAAAGAAAAATAATAAATAGTGCACCAGGTAGGTAACTTATGATAAGAGAGGTGGTGCATTAGGCACACTTAAGAACCAAGTCTTTTCAAAGAACCAATCCTAAACATGCACTTTCAAATTTTCTTTCAATCACCCGTTTATGGAAGTTCTTGAAATCTATCAAGTTTGAGTGATCAATTAAGTCACTGTCTTTGATTCATTATTATTTAGAATCAATCACTAAGAATTTCTTAGCACCAACATCTTCCATTTACGGTCCAATGACCATCATAGTTCTTAAGTCAATTTTAAACACTGTGTATTTCATAGGCTTTAAGAAATTTTAACATAGAAAATAACTTTCTTCTATGCTTTGATTCAAGACCTTGGTCGAATAAATATTGTAGAATTAGTAACCAATGCTACTTCTACTAACAAATTCTGTTAAATAAGATTTTTTTCATTTTATTTAAAAATGATATCAAGTAAATCCGTTATAACGGCATAAATTAAATTCCTGAAAACATATTTATTTACTGTATCTCAATTTCCAACATCCATATGAAATAAATTCTCTGATTTATTTCCAAGTTAGAATCATGAAAGATTCTCAAATAAATCTAATAATAAGATTTTCCAAAAAATAAATTTGTGATTTATTTTCTTTCAAAATTAGAATCAACGCAAGATTCTCTCAAAGAAATAAATTCATTGATTTATTTATCTTATATCTTCATTTTAAAATATTGGGATTAAAAACTCAAATGAAGATATTAAAACAACTTAATTCTTCAAAAAGAATTAGTCCTTTTAAATTTCTTTGATTATTGTTTGGAAGATCCAGTAAATCCGTTAAAACGATAGAAAATAATTCCTAAAACAAATTATTTACGAGATCTTTGTTTTCAAAATAATCAAGAATTCCGTTGTGTTTACACTTTCTCAAAAAAAATTATTAATTAAAAATAATAATCCAAAGTATTTCAAACACAAATAATAATTATCGTAATAATTATTATTTCACATTAAAAGGATATTCCTTTTTATGTCATATAACATTAAGGTCAATATTATTTTGAAATAAATAAATTGCCTTAAACATAATAATATTAAAATATTATTATCAAATTAATATCATAATTTATGATATTAAAATTACCATAATACATGCTCACATATATTTATTAAATCATTAAGGAATATAATCTTAATGAAATATTCATATATATGGTATTATTATAAAGATATCATAACACATATTTAAGGAATCCACGATTACCTTAAATTTAAATATATGGTTTTAATATTATCATATATTATATTAAATAAGCAATTTAATCATATATTGAATAAATGCTTTATTTGATCTAAAGCCAAACCTTTATTGCATGAATAAGGTTTTACCAAGGTAAAATTAAATTTAGCATATACATTGTTTCTCTTTTAATAAAAGAAACAAACCCGAAATTAATTATAATTCCAATAAATTGAAAATTAAATTTTCATTTATTCGATTTTGATATTTCACAAAATTCGTAACCTCGGTTACTTTCTATGACAATTTCTGTCGAACAGATTTGTCCCAGTTTGAGATTTTTAGCAAACCCGTTTAAGAACGACAGGATAATTCCTGAAATAAATTGTTTGCTTTCTCAATTTTATTCCGAAGAATAAATTCACCAAACTCAGTTTGAACATTCGAATATCTTGTTTGTCTCTATAAAATTTAAATAATATTTATTATAATTAATAAATATTATTAATGAAACAAACCATAACCAATTCTTTAAAATAAGGCATTTACCATATTTTCCGCTTTACATGGTAACCAATTTATGGTTGGCCGAAATACATGGCAGTTCACCACCGAAATTCGGTAACCAACTCTTTTCCTTCCAATTTCAATTTCAATTGAAATTCTGCAACAAATTGATGCTGCAAATGGAAGCTTCCATCCATTCGTACAATAAACGTTGATAGCAAGTTTACGATTGGTAGCAAGTTTATTTCCTCACTTGCAAATTTTCATTTGCGTTGGTATTGATGCAACTAGGATTAACATAAAATATATTGTAATCAAGAGTGGCAGACGCTGCTTTCGACGGTAAGAATTCTACAAGTACGAATATAATGTTCGTTTGGATTAAACCAAGTTCTGTATTAAGATTGTTGGGAAAAAAATGGTTAATCCAAGAAAATAATAATAAAATGAAACATTCTAAATTATTATTATTTAAACGAACAAAATAAAACCCAAAAGATATGAAATAAAATAGATAAAATTTTAGATCAAACTCATTTGGAAATGAAAAATCGGAATCGTGTTGAGGTTTGCCCAATTGCAGTTTCTTTAAGACAGATTTTCTGCCACTCCGATGGTGCTGAGTTTGTTGGTAGTCTGTCTCCCAAGATACAACAACAAGAAGAACTCCAACAGTAGCACATTTGCTGAGTTCCCGAACCGTTCTTGCCTTCGCCAGTCACCAGAAGAAAAACCAAGAGAGAAAATATTTTGAGAGATGTGAGATGTTTTTGATGTGTTTAAAAATGAGAAATCAACCTCATATTTATGGTGGAAATTAGGGCAACAGTGAGCAATTTGAAATGAATTAAAAATTCAAATCTTAAGAGATAATGCTAATTATCTAGAGTTTAAAATTGAATTAAATTCAAATTTAAACTAAAAATACTCATTATATCTTCTATTATCTAAAAATATCCTGAGCAGTTATAACTGATAACAAACTCTTTTAGGATATTTAAAAATAAAATAATTTAATGAAAATTATCTACAACGGGTAAAATATCCGCAAGCGCAAAAAAAGACCCGACCGATTCGGACATTTGCAACACCCTCTTCATGCACCCCAACCCAAAAGTTAAGTCATTCAATGACAACTATGTGGGTAGGTGTATATAAACACTTCCCACTTTATTTATCCCATCAATATGGGATAATGAGGTTTCTCATTCCTTACTTTATTCCAACCTTCTTTCTTTGAGCATCAATTTCTCATTCATCACTCAACAATTTTGAGCATATGAGCTACCGTTGTAAAGATCTCACGGAGTAGAATAGGAATCAATAATTCCTTATTCGAATCCTCATCTTTACACTTTCAAAAAATGCTTCAAAGATGGTCATTTGCTCAATATTTTCCAACATTTTAGTGGTGATATGAATTGAGATGACAAACTAGATGGTCAGTTTCCTTTTCCAATGGATGTTTTGATACTTGGAGGGAGTTACGGCCTGAAGAAGATGAGTTCATGTACAGGGGCGGAGTTAGAAAATTATTTAAGGGTGTAATTTTTTAGGTTTATATTTAAGGGGTGTTAATTATTTATAAATTAGTGTTATTTATTTTTTTTAAATAATTATATATTATAAATCATATGAAAAGAGGTAGACCAAAAAATTTTGGATGTCATTTGACCACCCTTTACAAAGGGTGGCTCCGCCCATGTTCATGTACGATATTAAATCCAACCAGATGTTTTCGGGGAATCGATTATTACAAAAGCGGTTACACCGATTTATACGTAAGTTGAATGATTTTAAAGTCAGTGGGGTTGAAACAGTGACGGATGCAGCTGCTGTATAGGATGGGTTCAGGTCCATCTTGAATTTTTTAAAGTTACGCATTTGTCTTCAATTTCTTAAAATTTTATGAGTTAGTTATTAATTTTTTTTAATATTTATGAGTTGTGTCCATCTTGAAATTTTAAAATTTCATATGTTCCCACTAGGGGTGTAAACGAGTCGAGCTCGAGTAGTTGTAACCCCTTAATTTTAACTTAAAGAGTACGATAGGTTAAAATTATTGTTTTAAAACTTTTATGTCAAGAAATTTTAAAAAGTGATACAAAACCAATTTGTAAACCAAAAGATAAAAACACAATTAAAAAGTAAATATTCTGATTTAAAAATGGATAAAACAGTTTTATGCATGAGGTTTTAAAATATCTTAGATCCCTGATAATCCCAAAATAATTAAAATAAAAATGGTTGTAAATAACCGTACTGGAAAAAAATATTGTCCGGTAGAGATCTCCAAGTACCAACTCTTAGGGCCAGACATCTGGAAAAAAAATAAACTAAAAGAATGAGCTATAAAGCCCAGTGTGCCTCTAAAGTGCAGTCAAAAATCATAATATCACTCAAATCACAATCACAATTATAATATAACTTCCGTAGTAAATAAACACAAAGAGTGATGAATGCAATGTCACAGAAAATGCAATATCACAGAGAATGCAGTCCCATACTCCGAACGCCAAACACAGTGGTGGCAAAGCCAACCGATCACAGTGGAGGTAGTTCCCCAGAACCCCTCACCCCTTATTTCGCCAAAACACAGTGTGGTAAAACCACCTTCCTCCGTACAATCCACCCCATGCACATGTAATGCAATAAATGTCAATGATCTCATGTCACAACACAGATATCCGTATAGTACACGAATCACACAGTTCAGTAAATCTGATCTCAATCTCATAGTGTAACACAGTGTTCACAATATCATATAACATGTCGATATACCGTAAAGTCTCAGTAATGGATAAGTACAATACACAGAAAATCTAGCACATAAAGCGAATGCACATTTAAATTCATTTTACAATAGCACAAGAAGAAACACACATTTAGCACAAGAGGAAAGCACACATTTATATTCATTTAACAATAGCACGTGGAAACTCACATATTTAACGTAAGAAAAGAATACACATTTAGCACAAGAAGAAGAGACATATTTGAATTTATTCGACAATAACACAGAAAGAAATATATATTTAGCACAAAAAGAAACAGGTCGAATTTAGGGAGTTGACGTTAAAAGCTTTAAACTCAAAACTAATTTAATTTATATTATTTCATAATAACTGTAAAATATTTAAATTCTTAATAATTCATCACATCTGAAGGTTAAAATTATAACTAAGAATTGATAATTTAAGAATAATTAAAATTTCCAAAATACATTATCTCATAAACTTATTAAATTAATATTATAATCTGATGGTTCAAACTAAATATATAAATATAAAAAAATATTTATGTATACTGAAAATAATCTTAATTCCCAAATGCATCAAAGTTTCCAGAATAATAATAATAATAATTTGAAAATCTAATAGTTTGTTTTATATTGAACAATTATAAGAACAGATAAAATATGAGATTCTTCAGGTACCATATTGCCAAAAGTCCAAAGATTTATAAGAAGAAACTAAGATGGAGTAACCCTAAAGGACTTAACGTATCTTAAAGATGAAGATAAAAACAATAAAACAAAGTTTATAATATTATTACTCAAGAGTTATATTTTAGAAAAAACAATACAAAAACATGATGTACACACAACACAAATCACAACTACGTATTTAAATCATAGTTTAATCCGAAATCTTAATTTATCCAAAATCACAAATTCACATGATTTAAATCATAATTACTCGCAAAAGTGTGATTTCTCAAACACAAATACACAATCAAAGTCACAATACAAAAATTAAACATGACAGCAAAACATGAATATTTTTCAAAGCATATCACAGGAAAGTATATTTAAAAAAAACATATAGCACTAGTAAGATAACACACATATATATATATTCATTTAAACACATGAAAACACACATATTTAACGTGAGAAAGGCACACGCATTTAGCACAAAAAGAAAACACATATTTAGCACAAGAAAAGATAGGTTGAACCTAAAAAGTTAACATTAAAAACTTTACCCTCAAAACTAATTTAATTTATATTATTTTATCATAACTTTAAAATATTTAAATACCTAATAATTCGTTAAAACCCAAAATTAAAATTATAATTAAGAATTGATGACTTGAAAAGAGTTAAAATTCTCCAAATACATTATCTCAAAACTCATTAAAATAGTATTATAGTCAGATGGTTCAAATAAAATATTCAAATGTAAGAAAAATATTTATATATACTGAAATAACCATAATTCTCAAATGCATCAAAGTTTTTAAAAATAATAATAATGACTAGAAGTTAGTTTTATATTAAATAATAAAATAACCAGATGGAATATAAGATTCTTTAAGTATTGAATTGCTTAAAGCCCACAGATTTGTAAGAGAAAACTAAGATGAAGTAACCTAAAGAACTTAGCGTATCACAAAGAGGTATATAAAAACAAAAAAAACATGATTTATAAAATTATTATTCAAGAGTAATATTTTAGAAAAACAATGCAAAACAAGATGTACGCAAAACATAAATCACAACTACATACTTCAATCATAGTCCAATCCAAAATCATAATTTATCCAAAAATACAAATTCACAGGTTTTCAAATCATAATTACTCACAAAAGTGTAGGATTTCAAAATCCGAAAGTTTTATGTATTTCTAAAATCACCATATTAAACATGTCACAGAAAAATATATATTTTAGATAAACACATGTAGCACCAGTAAGAGAACACACCTTAGCCAAAGCGACTCAAATTATTGCATAACATAGTTCTGATCTCGGACAGAAATAAAGAGTGAGAACAAAGTTTTTAGAGAATCTTGATGGAGGAAAAATAATGTAGTGATTTCTCTTAGATCATAATATGTATTTATAGTGAGAAAAATAACTGAGCTTAAGTAGAATTAAAATTCTATTAGATCATATTATAAATATAATAATAATAAAAAATAAGATTATATAATTTTAAATGAGCTTCTTATCTTTATCTGAGACTTTATATAATATATATAATATTAAACAAAGAGTTTTGATAAAATAATAATTAAATAAAATAATATTTTTAATAAAAAGATTGATTGTAGAAAAACTCTTAATAAAAAAATAATTAATCTCAGTTTAAAAGCAAATTAGTTATCCAAAAAGTCATCTAATTTTAAAACATCACTTTAACTTTTAATCTTTAAATTCACATTTAAACTTTCAAAACTTTATAATCTTATCTCAAACATTTTCCCTTAAATATAGAAAATCAATTTAAAACCTCAAAAAAAATTAGGGTTTCAGAAATTGAGAATCTAAAAAGAGTTTTTAATTAGGGATTTTAAAATTAGGGTTTTTAAAATTTTTGGGATATTACAGTAGTGCTAAGCTCGAGTAGCGCTAAGCTCGGCTCGTTAAGATTTCGAGTCGAGTTCGAGCTTGAGTAGTTTTAAACGAGCCTGAAATATCTGAGCTCGGCTCCGCTTGTTAAGAATTCGAGTCGAGTTCGAGCTTTTTTTTATCCTAATCGAGCCATGTATTGACCGATCTTTGACCGTGTTAGAGTCGAGTAACTCTTATCTCTCTTCTCTCATTTAAAGCCTAATGGAGAAAAAACTTTGATACACAAGTTGTATAAACTTAAACTTGTTAATTTTAGGTATTAATATCTTAATTTAGGGTTTTAGATTTATGTTTAAGGTTTAGATTTTAGGGTTTTAACTTTAGAAATTTAGATTTTAAATTATAAAAAAATAAAAAAAATAGTATATTTATGTTTTTGAGTAGCTCGTAAGCTTTTCGAGTCGAGTATCATGTAGCTCGGCTCGACTAGTTAAAAACTCGAGCCGAGTTCGAGTTCGAGCCGAGTTCGAGTTCGAGTCGAGTTCAATCGAGTCGAGTTTTGACCGATCTTTGACCGAGTCGAGCTCGAGTAACTCACGATCTGTCTCATCTCATTTACAGCCCTAGTTCTCACCCTCAAATATTTTTTTTAAGTCCACCACTGGGTTGATATGTTGGAATGGAGCCAATACTTAATCTATTGTATACCGAGGAGAAGTATTACAGACAAGAGAAATTATTGGAACTTCCTGTTTTATCGAGTGATCATTGGTGCTCTTAAGCAGACTTAGTATGCAAATTTGTATAAGCTAGTAATGGATTGATGCAAATAGTTCACAACATTTGACATTTTAATAATTTTGATAGGACTTAAAAATTGAATTTATTTATTAGGTTTTTTAAAAAAATTAATATACAAATTTTGGACCGGAGGCTTAATGTAACACCAAGTCGAGAGTGTTACTATCATGAAGTATAGGTGTATAGACATATAGGATGATGTTCTATACATAGTTTTTGTATAGGTAATTATAAAGTCGTGTCACTATCATGTTGGTTGAATAAATTTAAAATTAATAATACGTTGATAAGAAAAAAAAATAAAATCATATTATAAAAATAAAAAAATATTTCACCGTCGTTATTATTTTTAACGGTTAGTGACTAAAATGATAAAAAAAATAAAATGTTAAAGTCGTATTTGATAAAAATTAGTTTAATGACCAAAACAAAAAACAAAGATAGTTTCGTGATCATCTGTATAATTTTTTATACAAATTTAATATAATTGAAATCGAAATTAAATTATAGAAAAGACCTTACGAAATTAAACCATGTCAAAATTCATCAAATTCGAATATTTTAACCAATCCAAAGTAAAATTAAACAGTTTAGGGGTTGCTTGTCCCTTGTAATTGAGGTACCAATTTACATATGGGCTTTCCGTTATCACGAGGGTACCAAGTGTTTTTTTTTTCTCAAGATTTGAGTATCCATGAAAAGGGAAAAGATTTAGTTAATTTTCTTTATTAAAAAATATGTCAGATTTATAAAGGACAGAGCTAGAATTTAATGTCGAAGATATAAAATAAATATTTAAAAGATATAAATTTATAAATAAATCAGTTTTTAAAAAATTAAATAAAAGAAAAAGTGAGAAAAAACGAAAGTGCTCCGGGTTTTATCTAATGATAAAAGTAATCAAATCCGATTTTTAAAAATAAATATTATTAATATTTTTATTAAAACCACTCATTATTTGTTAGGTTTAGATTATATCTATTTTTAAAATATCTTTATTCGTATTTTTAATTAAAAAGTTTAATCCACAAAGCTAAAACTATATCGAATATACTGTTGAACAATAGGTGGTTAATCCAAGAAAATAATAATAAAATAAAAGAATCTAAATTATTATTATTTAAACGAACATTAAAAACAAAAACCATAATAAATAAGTTTCGATCAAACCGAGTTTGCTTTTGATAAATTGGAATCATGTTGAGGCCTGCACAATTGCAGTTTCCTTAAGATAGATTTTCTGCCACTCCGATGGTGCTGAGTTTTTTTTGGTAGTCTGTCTCCCAAGATACAACAACAAGAAGAACTCCGAACAGTAGCACTTCTGCCAAGTTCTCGAACCGCTCTTATCTTTGCCTATCACCGAGAGAGAAAACTGAGAGAGAAATTGTGTTTTGGATGATTGAAAACGGAGGAAATCAACTCCTTTATATAGTGGATTTCTAGGGCAAACAGTGGTCTGAAATTTCATAATTTAATATCCGGAAAATCCGGGATTTAATTTCAATCCGGAAAATCCGGGATTAAAATTCAATTAGGAATATTTCAACGTTTATTTTCAATATCCGGGAAAATCAGAGATTATTGCCATTTATACAGTATTTTAATTCAAATTTAAGTACCATATTTGACAATTACTTCTCCAAATAACTAGAGCAGTCAACTGCTAATTAATTCAAAGTAATTTTGAATTAACATTCTTTTTTCTGGATATTTTCAAAAAAATAAAATAAGGAAAAATTATGCACAACGGGTAAAATATCCGTAGGCCTCGGAAAGGCCCGACCGGTCTGGACATTCGCGTCGCCCACGTCGTGCGAGTGCGCCCCAACCCGAATGGAATTGGATTCGCACCCCCTCCTGCGCGCGAGGCACAATGTTATCTAGAGTCATTCAATGACTTCATTATGAGTAGTTGTATATAAACAACTTTCATCTCATTTATCCAACCAATATGGGATAAAGGGGTTCTTCATTCCTTATTTTGTTCTTGACCTTCCTACTTTGAGCATCAATTTCTCATTCACCACTCAACGATATTGAGCGTATGAGCTACCGTTGTAAAGATCTCACGGCGTAGAATAGGAATCAACCATTTTCTTATTCAAAACCTTATCTTTACTTGTTCAAAATATGCTCCAAAGATGGCCACATACCACTGTTTTTTTTCAACAATCCCCCACATGAATGAAATTGATGATTTTATCAAAACATTTTTGGCACATTGTGGTGATAGGCTCTACGATTGATAGATGCATAGGATAGGTAGGTTTCCTCCTTTGAACCTTCCCTTGTGAAAGTATATTTACTTTACTAGCTAATCAGTAGACGCGATGTCTTTGAACTGTCATCCGTTGGTGTAAACGATGACATACTTCACACATCTATCTTTCTGACAAGAGATACAACTCTCATGGTTATGTCCTTAAGGCCGTAGACATCTCTTGGTTCTGCAAGAGTATGAAAGAACTATGCCCAATAGTCTTCTTGTAGCGGCCCCACTTCACTCTCACATAGGTGACTTATGTTGCTCGGCTCACCGAAGCACACAATGGTCATTAAAAGCTTTTGCTTAACCTCTTCCAAATTTTTGTCACTGTTCACATCATAGGAATGGAACTGGGAGGGAACCCCCACAGTGACCGCACAGGTCTATGCAATTAGGTTGTCCCTTTGAACCTAGATCTTGGGATCTCCAGTCAACTAGGTAGGGTTTTCCTTCACATAGCGCCTTTATTTTTTCATGGGCTTTAGTCCCATTCCTTTCGATGTTTTCTCAACTTGATCTCAATTTAACCCTTAGGTTAGTGGATCCACAATGTTATCCTTTGATTTTATCAAATCAATAGCGATAACTCTATTTGAGATCAATTATTTAACGATATTATATTGAAGATCCATATGTCTCAAATTACCGTTGCTCATGAAACTATGTGCTCTACCAATAAACATTGTTGGCACATGCTCAGGCCATTCATGAGTATCATGCAAGATATTTTAAAGTCATTTGACTTTTTCCAGAATTATTTGGATCTTAAACTCAGATTCTATTTTGAATCTGGTTGTAAACGTTTGTCTTGAGAAACACATGACATAGCTTATTCATTATATATGAAAATATTCACTTATATCGAAGATTCTTTATGGAATAATGCTTTACAATTTTGAGTAGTTCTGAGATATCTCAAAATTCTAACAATTATTATCCAGGGCTTGACCTTGGATTATTTTGTGAACTTGCTTAAACTGCTCATAGTGAAAGCACTACTTTATCTAATACAATTCACTTAGATTGTACAGGACATTTGCATATTTCATTTCAATAAATATTGGCTCGTATTTGGAGTTCTGGCTATGCCGGAAACATCCTGGCCAAACTTCTTTTTCCATGTAGTGTGACTTTGTTAATATGAGACCTTCAAGTGATTGTTTGATTTGGATATCCAGAATCAAATCTTATCAATCTTCAATTAATAGGTCTTTGGTATATATACCATTTCATCAACATAGGATCATATATCCTAGTTGGTTTGACATACCATCATTTGTCACACTTACTTGTCATCATGACAATATCTTTGTTTCAACCGTTTGTTGAACATGTGGACTTTTTCTCATATCCATAGTTCGTTTTACGAAACTTGGATCAACTTCTCTAGGAAGTGCATTTAAAGAATGAATCATTCTTTTTCATTATCATATTTTTCTACAACATTGATATTCGTTGCTATGTTTCACATAGCTAATACAGTCCACTTGTTTTCATTTTCTTTGGTAATGAAATATTACCTTGGGGTGACACCCCCCACATTTTTATGTAGTTGTAGGAAGGCTTTATTTCCTTCCATAACTCATATGGTGTCTCGCACTTAGTTGATAGAACAACCCCTCATATGTTAGGCACATTTTGAAGATTTAATTTTTTTAGAAGTTATCTTCAAAATTATTGTACCTTTGGATGTTGTAACATTACTCATATAGAGTTTCTCCTCAAATTAATCAATTTGGGTTTCAACATCCTTCTTATAAGGAATCATTTCCATATATCAACTTTGCGCTTAAGCAAAATTGAATTGTTCTATCATGAAGGTAATTTTATTACCTTCAAACAATTGTTCGTCATATCAATTATTATGACAAAATTTATCATAATATTGATTTCATTTGGAAATATAATCCAAAGACTTATTTCATATCTCATAAAATTGAAGCATTTCCTTATGAAATTTAGCTTCTTGAGATATGCCTCCTACTTTGCAGCTTGAAGTCATTTTTGACTTTCAATATATTTTCTCTAGCAATATTTTCATAGTAATATTTGCTTAGCAAAATATGGTAACCATATTTACCTCATCCTCTCTAGCATTAAGAGGGTTTTCTTTTGATCAAGTTCATCATGATCAGATATACAACATCTTTGTTGTCACATTTTGAAATTCTTTCTCATGAATTTTACTGATTGTGTCACATAGTTACAATTAAAATATTATAAATTTGTTAATCATTAGAAATTTAGTCAAAGACTAAAACTCAGAAACAAAATTATAATTTCTAACTTTTGTTAAACGATGGGATTTTAGTAAACTATAATCCTAAAACAAAAGTTCACAAGGTTTTAATTGAAAGAATAATAATAAACAATGCACCAGGTAGGTAACTTATGATAAGAGAGGTGATGCATTAGGCACACTTAAGAACCAAGTCTTTTCAAAGAACCAATCCTAGACATGCACTTTTAATATTTTCTTTCAATCACCCGTTTATGGAAGTTCTTGAAATCATTCAAGTATAAATGATCAATTAAGTCACTACCTTTGATTCACTATCATTTAGAATCAATCACTAAGAATTTCTTAGCACCAACATCTTCCATTTACGGTCCAATGACCATCATAGTTCTTAAGTCAATTTTAAACACTGTGTATTTCATAACATACATCAGAATAGGCTTTAAGAAATTTTAACATAGAAAATAACTTTCTTCTATGCTTTGATTCAAGACCTTGGTCGAATCAACGTTGTAGAATTAGTAACCAATGTTACTTCTACTAACAAATTCTATTAAAACAGATTTGTTCATTTTATTTGGAAAAAATAGATAAAGTAAATCCGTTATAACGACAAGAACTAAATTCCTAAAAACAAATTTATTTACTTTATCTTGATTTCCAACATTCACATGAAATAAATTCTCTGATTTATTTCCAAGTTAGAATCATTAAAGATTCTCGAATAAATCTAATAATAAGATTTTCCGAAAAATAAATTTGTGTTTTATTTTCTTTCAAAATTAGAATCAACGCAAGATTCTCTCAAAGAAATAAATTCATTGATTTATTTCTCTTATATCTTCATTTTAAAATATTGGGATTAAAAACTGAACTGAAGATATCAAAACAACTTAATTCTTCAAAAAGAAATAATCCTTTTAAATTTCTTTGATTATTGTTAGGAAGATCAAGTAAATGCGTTAAAACGGTAGGAAATAATTCCCCAAACAAATTATTTACGAGATCTTTGTTTCCAAAATAATCAAGAATTCCGTTGTGTTTACACTTTCTCAAAGAAATTAATTAAAAATGATAATTCAAAGTGTTTCAAACACAAATAATAATTATCGCAATAATTATTATTTCACATAAAAAGGATATTCCTTTTCATGTCATATAACATTAAGGTCAATATTATTTTGAAATAAATAAATTACCTTAAACATAATAATATCAAAATATTATTATTAAATTAATATCATAATTTATGATATTAAAATTACCATAATACATGCTCACATGTATTTATTAAATCATTAGGGAATATTACCTTAATGAAATATTCATTTATATGGTATTATCACAAAATACCATAAAACTTATTTAAGTAATTTATGATTACCTTAAATTTAAATATATGGTTTTAATATTACCATATTCTATATCACATAAGCAATTTAATTCTACATTGAATAAATGTTTTATTTGATCAATAGACAATATTGTCTAACGTCAAACCTTTATTTCCATGAATAAGGTTTTACCAATACATTTAACTATGTATAGGTAGGAATATTACCCTATTTAATTCAAATTTAAATACCATATTTGACAATTACTTCTCCAAATAACTAGAGCAGTCAACTGCTAATTAATTCAAAGTAATTTTGAATTAACATTCTTTTTTCTGGATATTTTCAAAAAAATAAAATAAGGAAAAATTATGCACAACGGGTAAAATATGCGTAGACCTCGAAAAGGCTCGACCGGTCTGAATATTCGCATCGCCCACGTCGTGCAAGTGTGCCCCAATCCGAATGGAATTGGATTCACCCCCCTTGCGCGCAAGACACAATGTTATCTAAAGTAATTCAATGAATTCATTATGAGTAGTTGTATATAAACAACTTTCATCTCATTTATCCAACCAATGTGGGATAAAGGGGTTCTTCATTCCTTATTTTGTTCTTGACCTTCCTACTTTGAGCATCAATTTCTCATTCACCACTCGACGATATTGAGCGTATGAGCTACCGTTGTAAAGATCTCACGGCGTAGAATAGGAATCAACCATTTTCTTATTCAAAACCTTATCTTTACTTGTTCAAAATATGCTCCAAAGATGGCCACATACCACTGTTTTTTTTCAACAATCCCCCACATGAATGAAATTGATGATTTTATCAAAACATTTTTGGCACATTGTGGTGATAGGCTCTACGATTGATAGATGCATAGGATAGGTAGGTTTCCTCCTTTGAACCTTCCCTTGTGAAAGTATATTTACTTTACTAGCTAATCAGTAGACGCGATGTCTTTGAACTGTCATCCGTTGGTGTAAACGATGACATACTTCACACATCTATCTTTCTGACAAGAGATACAACTCTCATGGTTATGTCCTTAAGGCCGTAGACATCTCTTGGTTCTGCAAGAGTATGAAAGAACTATGCCCAATAGTCTTCTTGTAGCGGCCCCACTTCACTCTCACATAGGTGACTTATGTTGCTCGGCTCACCGAAGCACACAATGGTCATTAAAAGCTTTTGCTTAACCTCTTCCAAATTTTTGTCACTGTTCACATCATAGGAATGGAACTGGGAGGGAACCCCCACAGTGACCGCACAGGTCTATGCAATTAGGTTGTCCCTTTGAACCTAGATCTTGGGATCTCCAGTCAACTAGGTAGGGTTTTCCTTCACATAGCGCCTTTATTTTTTCATGGGCTTTAGTCCCATTCCTTTCGATGTTTTCTCAACTTGATCTCAATTTAACCCTTAGGTTAGTGGATCCACAATGTTATCCTTTGATTTTATCAAATCAATAGCGATAACTCTATTTGAGATCAATTATTTAACGATATTATATTGAAGATCCATATGTCTCAAATTACCGTTGCTCATGAAACTATGTGCTCTACCAATAAACATTGTTGGCACATGCTCAGGCCATTCATGAGTATCATGCAAGATATTTTAAAGTCATTTGACTTTTTCCAGAATTATTTGGATCTTAAACTCAGATTCTATTTTGAATCTGGTTGTAAACGTTTGTCTTGAGAAACACATGACATAGCTTATTCATTATATATGAAAATATTCACTTATATCGAAGATTCTTTATGGAATAATGCTTTACAATTTTGAGTAGTTCTGAGATATCTCAAAATTCTAACAATTATTATCCAGGGCTTGACCTTGGATTATTTTGTGAACTTGCTTAAACTGCTCATAGTGAAAGCACTACTTTATCTAATACAATTCACTTAGATTGTACAGGACATTTGCATATTTCATTTCAATAAATATTGGCTCGTATTTGGAGTTCTGGCTATGCCGGAAACATCCTGGCCAAACTTCTTTTTCCATGTAGTGTGACTTTGTTAATATGAGACCTTCAAGTGATTGTTTGATTTGGATATCCAGAATCAAATCTTATCAATCTTCAATTAATAGGTCTTTGGTATATATACCATTTCATCAACATAGGATCATATATCCTAGTTGGTTTGACATACCATCATTTGTCACACTTACTTGTCATCATGACAATATCTTTGTTTCAACCGTTTGTTGAACATGTGGACTTTTTCTCATATCCATAGTTCGTTTTACGAAACTTGGATCAACTTCTCTAGGAAGTGCATTTAAAGAATGAATCATTCTTTTTCATTATCATATTTTTCTACAACATTGATATTCGTTGCTATGTTTCACATAGCTAATACAGTCCACTTGTTTTCATTTTCTTTGGTAATGAAATATTACCTTGGGGTGACACCCCCCACATTTTTATGTAGTTGTAGGAAGGCTTTATTTCCTTCCATAACTCATATGGTGTCTCGCACTTAGTTGATAGAACAACCCCTCATATGTTAGGCACATTTTGAAGATTTAATTTTTTTAGAAGTTATCTTCAAAATTATTGTACCTTTGGATGTTGTAACATTACTCATATAGAGTTTCTCCTCAAATTAATCAATTTGGGTTTCAACATCCTTCTTATAAGGAATCATTTCCATATATCAACTTTGCGCTTAAGCAAAATTGAATTGTTCTATCATGAAGGTAATTTTATTACCTTCAAACAATTGTTCGTCATATCAATTATTATGACAAAATTTATCATAATATTGATTTCATTTGGAAATATAATCCAAAGACTTATTTCATATCTCATAAAATTGAAGCATTTCCTTATGAAATTTAGCTTCTTGAGATATGCCTCCTACTTTGCAGCTTGAAGTCATTTTTGACTTTCAATATATTTTCTCTAGCAATATTTTCATAGTAATATTTGCTTAGCAAAATATGGTAACCATATTTACCTCATCCTCTCTAGCATTAAGAGGGTTTTCTTTTGATCAAGTTCATCATGATCAGATATACAACATCTTTGTTGTCACATTTTGAAATTCTTTCTCATGAATTTTACTGATTGTGTCACATAGTTACAATTAAAATATTATAAATTTGTTAATCATTAGAAATTTAGTCAAAGACTAAAACTCAGAAACAAAATTATAATTTCTAACTTTTGTTAAACGATGGGATTTTAGTAAACTATAATCCTAAAACAAAAGTTCACAAGGTTTTAATTGAAAGAATAATAATAAACAATGCACCAGGTAGGTAACTTATGATAAGAGAGGTGATGCATTAGGCACACTTAAGAACCAAGTCTTTTCAAAGAACCAATCCTAGACATGCACTTTTAATATTTTCTTTCAATCACCCGTTTATGGAAGTTCTTGAAATCATTCAAGTATAAATGATCAATTAAGTCACTACCTTTGATTCACTATCATTTAGAATCAATCACTAAGAATTTCTTAGCACCAACATCTTCCATTTACGGTCCAATGACCATCATAGTTCTTAAGTCAATTTTAAACACTGTGTATTTCATAACATACATCAGAATAGGCTTTAAGAAATTTTAACATAGAAAATAACTTTCTTCTATGCTTTGATTCAAGACCTTGGTCGAATCAACGTTGTAGAATTAGTAACCAATGTTACTTCTACTAACAAATTCTATTAAAACAGATTTGTTCATTTTATTTGGAAAAAATAGATAAAGTAAATCCGTTATAACGACAAGAACTAAATTCCTAAAAACAAATTTATTTACTTTATCTTGATTTCCAACATTCACATGAAATAAATTCTCTGATTTATTTCCAAGTTAGAATCATTAAAGATTCTCGAATAAATCTAATAATAAGATTTTCCGAAAAATAAATTTGTGTTTTATTTTCTTTCAAAATTAGAATCAACGCAAGATTCTCTCAAAGAAATAAATTCATTGATTTATTTCTCTTATATCTTCATTTTAAAATATTGGGATTAAAAACTGAACTGAAGATATCAAAACAACTTAATTCTTCAAAAAGAAATAATCCTTTTAAATTTCTTTGATTATTGTTAGGAAGATCAAGTAAATGCGTTAAAACGGTAGGAAATAATTCCCCAAACAAATTATTTACGAGATCTTTGTTTCCAAAATAATCAAGAATTCCGTTGTGTTTACACTTTCTCAAAGAAATTAATTAAAAATGATAATTCAAAGTGTTTCAAACACAAATAATAATTATCGCAATAATTATTATTTCACATAAAAAGGATATTCCTTTTCATGTCATATAACATTAAGGTCAATATTATTTTGAAATAAATAAATTACCTTAAACATAATAATATCAAAATATTATTATTAAATTAATATCATAATTTATGATATTAAAATTACCATAATACATGCTCACATGTATTTATTAAATCATTAGGGAATATTACCTTAATGAAATATTCATTTATATGGTATTATCACAAAATACCATAAAACTTATTTAAGTAATTTATGATTACCTTAAATTTAAATATATGGTTTTAATATTACCATATTCTATATCACATAAGCAATTTAATTCTACATTGAATAAATGTTTTATTTGATCAATAGACAATATTGTCTAACGTCAAACCTTTATTTCCATGAATAAGGTTTTACCAATACATTTAACTATGTATAGGTAGGAATATTACCCTATTTAATTCAAATTTAAATACCATATTTGACAATTACTTCTCCAAATAACTAGAGCAGTCAACTGCTAATTAATTCAAAGTAATTTTGAATTAACATTCTTTTTTCTGGATATTTTCAAAAAAATAAAATAAGGAAAAATTATGCACAACGGGTAAAATATGCGTAGACCTCGAAAAGGCTCGACCGGTCTGAATATTCGCATCGCCCACGTCGTGCAAGTGTGCCCCAATCCGAATGGAATTGGATTCACCCCCCTTGCGCGCAAGACACAATGTTATCTAAAGTAATTCAATGAATTCATTATGAGTAGTTGTATATAAACAACTTTCATCTCATTTATCCAACCAATGTGGGATAAAGGGGTTCTTCATTCCTTATTTTGTTCTTGACCTTCCTACTTTGAGCATCAATTTCTCATTCACCACTCGACGATATTGAGCGTATGAGCTACCGTTGTAAAGATCTCACGGCGTAGAATAGGAATCAACCATTTCCTTATTCAAAATCTTATCTTTACTTGTTCAAAATATGCTCCAAAGATGGCCACATACCACTATTTTTTTTTCAACATATACATTAATGGGTATATAAAATATCTCAAACAACTAAATATTGATACATGTTTCGTTAGATGTATAGGTCATTTCGTATTTATATTTGAGAAAATAGGGTGTCTTAAGTTTATTTTAGAATTTAGGTCAAAAACTACAGTATAGGTAGGAGAACACTACCTGCACATGGTGACTTGGGAGAAAACGTTATGTGTGGGTGGCGTTCTATATTTTTTAATATTGAGAAAACATCACATACACATGACGATCTCTTATCTATACTGTAAAAATTAATCAATATTTTTAAATATATGTAAAAATTATTTATATTCTAAAATAAAAAATAAAATTAGATTATTTTCAAAAAAAAAATCTCCATTAAAACCTAACGATTATTGATTCACTACTAATAAAATTGCCACCTAAAATCTAACACGAAAACAATTATTGAGCTAATCAATCACGTGTACTACGTGCACCTTCAGCTTTCTCTCTGTACTGCTAAAATATAAAAAATAAATAAAAAGGTGAATCGAAGCAAAAATTAGTGGAGAAATAAATTAAGTGGCAAAGGAAAAAAGAGAAAGAAGAAATGAAATTTTAATGTATAAATGAAATATTCTGGCAGGCATTTTGGGCGTGTTTAAAAAGCAATCTACCTACTGATTTTTTTATTAAACATAAATATTAATATTTTAAAAATAAATATTAAAATTCAAATATATATCAAAGATACAAGTAAAAAATTTATAATATAATATACTTAATTATAAATAAATCTAACAAAAAATACATATTTTTTTGTATTTTTATTTATGATTTTATATTAAAAAAATTAAATTTACGATTTAAAGATATTGTATATAAAATTAGAGACAATTATAATTTTTAGGGTTTAAAATTTAAAATTTATAATTATATTTAAATTTTAATTTTTTATCGTTTAAACATATTATATACTACTAAAATATTTTAACTATGGAAATTTAAATTTTCTTTTCATTTGTAATTAACAAGTTCTATTAACACATTTATAACCTTGTAATTACGAGAGGTATACTTTAACTATAGTAATCACACTTTTTTTTTTAAATATAATCGAACTTTTATTTATATATATCGGAGATGTAACTTTTATAGTTTAGTTTTATGTAATATTTGTGCATTAAAAATATTTTTTTATTTTATAATATATATATATAATTATTTAATAATTTTTAATATATTAGTGTGATTATATAATAATATATATTTATATATTTTTTTTAAAAAGGAAAACACATACAAAAATTGTATGATATTATTTTATTTTTATATTTCACGTCATGTTTTAGCTTATCTCATTTTATGAATATTATTTAAAAAGATTAATAAGGTTAAAATTTATTATTTGAAATAGTGATTTATTTATATAATAATTAATATTAATTATGAGATTAATTTAAAATAAAATATAATATTTTAATAATTTTTATGAACATATATTACCTTATAATTATTTTTTTATTATTAAAAAATATTTCAATAATTTTAAATATTAAATGATAAAAATTCAATATTAATATAATAATACTCCCTCCGTCATAAAAATAATGTCCCTTATTGACTTTTTGAAAGTTAAATTTTTTAAACTTTGACTATAATTATATTAAATATTTTAAATAATTAAATTTTATAAATTATATATCTGAAATCTACTTGATTAGAAGTTTTTAAAATATATTTTTTCATATTTTTATCAATAATAAATTTTAAATAATCAATAGTCAAAGATGAAAAAATTTGACCCAAAAAAGTTAATAAGAGACAATATTTATGGGACAGAGGGAGTATATATTTTAGAATTAATTGCACCAACGTCCTCAATTGTAACAATCATTTTAAGTTGGTCTTAAAATTTTTGAATATTTCAATTTTATCGTTAAACTATAACACTTATTTTAAATTGGCTCTAATCTTTTAAACATTTTAATTTCATCCCAAACTTTATCTATAATTCTAAATTAGTTGGTAATTAAACTTTTGAACCGTCTAATTCATTAAAATGGTTAGTTTTTATGTAAATATTGATATGTATTCTGTAATTATATCATAAATGACAATTTAATGATTAAATTTGAATGTTCAAAATTTTAAAAATAATTTAAAGAGTGGATCATAATTTGGGGATAAGACTGAAACATTCAAAAGTTTAAGGATCATTTAGAATAGAAACTATAATTTGTAATAAAATTGGAACATCTAAAACCTTAAGAGACCGATATAAAATGAGGATCATGATTTGAGAACATGTAATGCAATTAACTTTATTATTTTGTTAGTGCAATATTGAAACTTCCTTGAATACCAAGTCATTTTCGCTAAAAAAAAACCATTTTCACGAAACAAATAAAAGAAATATAGAAGAATATTTAAAAATTATTTAATTAGGTACGACAAACAAACATTATTTTACAGATTTTATACAATAATCACCCTAATTATTACGGGGATAGGTATAAGTTCGATAGGTAGTGAGTGGATATAGACGTAAAAAATCATATCCGTCGTGAATAGTGGATAGGTGATGAATTTAAGACCTTAGTATTACCGTATTCAACGGCATCCGCATGTCCAATAACTACCCATTATATGAATTAGGATTAAGTAAAATTTATACAGATATAAATACATTTTAGTTAAGTTAGTGTAGTTAAATTTATATTAGTATAAATATAATATATATATGTACTTGATAAATTAATAAAATATTAATAATCCCTGGTACCAACACATAAATTCATTACAATCTCATGATATTCTCAACGTTATGAGAAATTATATTATAAACTCTTTTCACTACGTCATGGTCTATGTAATTTGGTCCGTTTATTTTTAATAATTATTTAATAGCTACCAGGGTCGTCCCGGGGTGGGCCATAAGGGCGACGACCTCACTCCTATCCAAAGCCCCTAATTTTAATTTTTATCGAATATATTTAATTTTAATTATATTTTAATTTTTTAATATTTATTATTAGAATTTATTTTTTAATATTTATTATTATAGGTTAATTATTAATTTTTTTGATACTTATTATTATATGGCTTTATTTTTTAGTACTTGTTATTATGATCTCAACTTTTTTTAATATTTTGTATTAGGCCTACTCTTAAATTTTATATTTTTATTATGATTCTTAAATCCTAATTTTTTACAATATTTGTTGTTAGGGCCTATCTTCTACTGAACTTATTATTAGAGGTTCTACTCTAAAAAAATATTTTTTAATATTTTTAATGTATACTATTAAAATTTATTTATTTTTGTTATTTGCTATTAGAAACACGATTTTTTTTCTAATACTTGTTATTAAGAGTCTCATTTTAAAATTTATTTTCGATATTTATTACAAGAGACCTATTTTTTTTGATATATTTGTTATTAGGGTCCAGTTTTCCCTAATACTTATATAAGAAATCTATTTTCAATAATTATTATTAGGACCATGATTTTTCAATATTTGTTATTAGAGGTTAGATTTATCACAATATTTGTAATTAGAGGTTTACTCTTAAAATTTATTTTCTCCAATATTTATTATTAAAGATTAATTTTTTTATCAATACTTGTTATTAGGAGTCTTTTTTCCCAATATTTATTATATTCATTATACTTATTATCGGAGGCCTATTTTTTAGGTTTGTCCTAGGGCCACTAAAATCTCAGGAACGGCTCTGATAGCTACCCACTCACTAGTTATATGTAGAAAAGATGTGATAATTTATCTTAAAAAATATAAAATGAATAAATCTGATTGATTGAGATCACAAATGATATAGTGAAAATGTTTCATGATATAATTTCTCCGTCGTTAATGTGTACATGTCATGAGACAATCATTGTTTGAGACTACTTAAGCACGTGCATCAAGTATAGTAGCAACAACAATCGACAAAGTGCGACCAAATTCCATAACTTGTTAGTGTTGGTGGTCATTAGCCTAAATACACAATAAACAAAGGAAAAAGAGAAAAAGGAGGGAAGACTTCACAATGCTTTTCATTATATAACAAACCAAACCAAACCATGCACGACTGCTTTGGAACCCACTCACACAAGCATTGTTCACACACATTATCCGTCCAGATAGTTAGAAATTAGAACTCACAAAAGTGCACGCCCACATAAATAAAGTTGGTATAATTACATTATTTAGATCAATATAAAAGTAGATGAGTCTACTGTATTCGATGAGTATTAACGAACATCGATAATGATTAAGGATGTTTAGAATAGATTTAATGGATATCTAATGGTCTAATAAGTCCAATATTAATATCATATTATTATGTTTCAACATCATTTTCATTTTTTTAACTTACATTATGAGTTTATTAGGTCGATGATTATTTATTGGGCTGGTTTTGAATAACCCTAATAATGATGAGTATTGTTAAATACTTTCTCCGTCCCACATTTTTTGTCTATGTTGATTTTTCACGTAGTTTTAGAAAGAAAAAGTTTGTGTAAGAAATATGATGTAAAATAATTGAAAGAATGATTTTATCCTTAAAATGTTAGATTTTGTTTTGCTAGAAAACAAAAGAAAGGGTAGAAAGGGAAATATAAATTGTAAAAGTTGTTAATTTTTTCAATGAGACATTTTAAGTGGGACAATTTTAAAACACAAAAGGTACACCATATATGGGACAGAGGGAGTAGTATTGAATTAATTTATAAAGATTAAAATTTTGATTATAAATTTTTAAAATAAAATTTCAATTAAATTATTTAATTTATAAATTATTTGTTTTTATTTTTTAAAAAATAAAATAAAATTTTTGTTTAATTTTTAAACCTTAAACCCTAAATCAAAAACCCTAAAACATAAGTTGAAAACCCTATACCCTAAATAAACCATAAACTATAAGTAACCCTAAACTATAAACCCTAAATAAACCTTAAACTATAAACCCTAAACCATAAATTTTAAATAATAAATAATAAATTCTAAACTCTAAACCATAAATAAATTAATTTTAAACTATAAATCTTAAAGCCTAAATCCTAAATCTTAAGATCAAATATCAATTTTAGGGTTTCTAGAGTATGATTTCAAGTTCAAGATTTATGATTTAAGATTTAAAATTTAAATTAGGATTCAAAATTTAAGATTTAGGGTTTAAAATTTAAAATTTTAAAATTAAAAATTAAAAATACCAAACCATGCACGATTGCTTTTGAACCCACTCACGCATTTTTTCATACACATTATCCGTATATTATATATTTAGCTAGAACTGAAAAAAGTGCACGCCGACATGAATACAGTCTGCATAATTATATATTTAGATTAATATAAAAATATAGTCGTATTCATATATATAAATTCGTTGAAATAGGAATAATTTTAAATGAATTATGATGATAAAATTTTTAATTAATTAAAAAATAAAGCTTAAAAGATCCATTAAGCCGCCATGGATTTCTGCCAGCTATGAGCTACCTAGTTGGCATCCTTCTTGATTAACATGTTCGAACATGCAGCAACCGAAACAAGAGGCACTCAATAATAGCATTATCATCAAAACCATCCACAGTTTTACATTTATCATCTTTCATATAATTTTTTTATTGTAAATCGTAGGATTCGAATCGCGATCATATTTTCGATCGTGGTTATGAATAAATAATAAATAAATTTAAAAAATAATATTTTTTATTATAAATTATTATTTTTTTATGATAACGATTTTAAATAATACTATAACCGTAAAATAAAGAATCAAATAACGATTACAAACTTAAATTTAAATCCTTGGTAAATTATATAAATATAAAGTATAATGAATTTTATTACGTACGTTAATTTAAAAAATATTAAACGGTAGAAAAAAATATTTTTTCACAAGTATCTAGTTTTTAGTGTTTAGATATAATTAGATTTAAGGATTCAAATTTTAATGTCTGTGGTTAGGTTTTAAGGTTTGAGAATAAATTTTATAATTTATAGTCTATGAAGTTAATGGTTAGGATTTAGGGTACAAATCATCTATATTTTTCTCATGCTTCTATTCGTGACTCCGTTTTAAATTAGATGGTTTAGGGTTTAGGATATAAGATTAGAGGTTGTGGTTAGGGTTTAGGGAATTAGGGGTATAGTGTATTTTTTTGGGTGTATGATTTAGGGTTTAAGACATAGAAAATAAGGGTTGTTTAAAATTTATTTTTCTAAATTTTTAACAGGAGACATAGATAGAGGCATGATAAAGGTGTAGAAGATTTCTACTCAGGATTTAGAGAGTATAATCTCTCATCTCTTAACCGTGTCTCCTAATAAAAAATCTTAAAAAATTATAATTTAAACCCTAACTCTAATTTTTACATTCTAAACCCTAAACCTCACATCTTAAAAAATATCATACCACTAATTCCCTAAACCCTGCATCTTAAAAAATATAGAATATAGAATATCCCTAATTCCCTAAACCCTACATCTTAAAAAATATACCATACCCTTAATTCCCTAAACCCTAATCACAACCCCTAATCTTGAATCCTAAACCTAAACTCTCAACTCACTAATTTAAAATGAAAACACCAATAAAGGTACGATTAGAAGATAGACGATTTATATCCGAATCTAAAATGAAAAACACGTGTAATAACTTTAAAAATTCGCTTATAGAAAAAAAACTTTAATCAATAACACAGTACAATGTATATATCATGTCTGAATGATAACTAGAAAAGCCAAGAAGCCTCCATGAAAGTGGATCCAAATTCCAAAAGCTGAAAAAGCAAAACGAAAACAACTTGAGCTTGAACAGGACAAGACGCTTCTTTGTCGTTTCACTACAAACCACTAAGCAGCCGAGTTTTAAACAGGACAAGGTGGGATAATCAGATAAGATATTTTAATTTTTAAACCATGTGTCTGAAAAAGTAATGGCCATGGAATTTTGCCCATAAAGACCCGACGAGACATCTTCGGCACGTGCTTTATTTGAGTCCACACCAAGCTTAAGCGCCATCCTCTCTATAAAACAGTGTCTTTTTCATTTCCCCATCGACCAAAACAAATGGTGATGGGAGTCGAGAGGAATATGAAGAAACCTAAAGTCTTGCTGGTCCCATATCCAGCGCAGGGCCATGTGAACCCCATGGTAAAGCTAGGGTTAGCTTTTGTTAGCCACGGGTTCGAACCCATCATCGTGACCCCGGAGTTCATTCACCGTCGGATCGCAGCGAACATGGACCTCGACAATGGTGGAGTCAGGTTTGCTTCGATACCCGATGGTTTGGACGGAGAAAAGGGACCTCTCGATTTTTTCACCATTGAGAAATCTATGGAGAATGTCATGCCGATTTATCTAGAGAGTCTTATTCGTAAGCTGGACGACGAGGATAACGATGATGGGGAAGTGGTTTGTTTGGTTATTGATTTGCTGGCTTCGTGGGCTATTCAAGTTGCCGAGCGATGTGGGATCCCTTCTGCCGGATTTTGGCCGGCTATGCAAACCACTTACCGGTTGATCACATCCATACCGGAGATGATCCATTCCGACCTGATTTCTGAAACAGGTAAATTAGCTAACACATGATTTCATTTCCCGCCTACTTTTAGATATAATTATCCATTTATTTATCATCATTTATATAACAAATTATTTTATTTTATAAAATAAGATCTAAAATAATTATCTTATATATTTAAGTATATGGATATGATTATGTTAAAAAAATATATTTATCATCGTAATATTAAATATTTTAATTTTTAATCAAATAACTCTTAGTGTTAGTATTATTATTAAATGTTTGGACATTTTATATATAATAATTTTTGTTTTTAATAATTTCTGCTAAACGGTTTTATATATTTTTTAAAATATATAAATAATTATTACAGACCAGCTTTGATTTTAACACAAAATCTCAATTTTATAATTATTTTAAATCAGCTTATAAATCAGAAACGTGGTCACACACCTTACAGTTCAATTTAATATATTTTTTTAATTTAAAAAATCTAAAAACTGCATATCTGACTCAATTTGAATCAGAAGTATCATTATAGATACACTTTGATACGTTTGTCCTATTTTCTAATAAAAAATATAATACATTTTTTTAAAAATAAATTTATATAAAAAACATTTTGAATATTTAAATAAAAATAATAATAAATTTTAAGTACTTATTTGTGATATAAATATAAACTTAAAATTATTATGTATTTCACGTGAAGTGAGGTCACTGATGACGTGTGAAACATGAACCTTAATGCATTGTCCGTAACCAGCAACGTCATCCATATGTTTCCAGGATGTCCCCGACATCAAGGCACCGTGTTATCCCTACCGAGTCAGCCATTGCTATCAACCGACGATCTTCCATGGCTGATCGGAACCCAAGCTTCGAGAAAAGCAAGGCTCAAATTCTGGACCAGAACGTTAGAGCGTTCAACAACTCTTCCATGGATTCTCCTCAATTCTTTTCCCCGAGAATTCATTGACGACGATGAATACGAATCCGATCACATCACTCCACCTCACAGTAATCCGATCATTTTCCCGGTCGGACCTTTAAGCAAGCTTTCGTCAACAACGACGAAGAACCCTAGCTTCTGGAAAGAAGACACCAGCTGCTTAGATTGGTTAAACCGCCAAAAGTCTAACTCGGTCATTTACGTTTCGTTCGGGAGTTGGGTTAGTCCCATCGGAGACGCCAAAATCAAGACCCTGGCGCTAACACTGGAATCTTTAAACCGGCCGTTTATATGGGTCTTGTCCGATTCATGGCAGCAAGGTTTACCGAATGGTTATTCGGAGAGGGTTTCAAAGCAAGGGAAACTGGTTTCATGGGCACCTCAGTTGCAGATTCTTCAGCATGAAGCTGTGGGTTTATATATCACTCATTGTGGATGGAATTCGACGATGGAAGCCATTCAATGCCGGAAACGGCTGTTGTGTTATCCGGTGGCCGGCGATCAGTTTGTGAACTGCAAATATATTGTTAATGTTTGGAAGATTGGGGTGAAGTTGAATGGTTTGGGGCTAAAAGATGTTGAAGAAGCTACGAAAAAGGTGACGGAGGATGAAGAAATGGAGGGAAGGTTGACGAAGATATACCAGAGAACAATGGGAGAAGAGGCTAGTTCTAGAGTTGTAAGTAATTTCAAGGCTTTTATTTCTGGACTTAATCGAGTTCAACACTGAAAGATGTTAAAACATTTTAATTTGTTTTTCTTTTCATGTTTAAGATATAATCTGTAACAGTGGTATATTTTTAAAGAGATTATAAATTTAAATATATATTAAATAAAAAAGATAATTATAAATTTATATCAATTTATATATGTTTTAAATTTTTTTATCATCAATATTTATTTTATGATTTTAACTTATATGCTCATCACTGTAACTTATATGCCCGTCACAATATAATATTACATGCTTGACGGTGAAAACAATACTCTACAAACATATACAAATTTATTTTTAAAAACTTTCATCAAAAGAAAAAATTATTTTAAATTATAATTTTAAATTTTAAATTATAATATATTTTAACATCTCAATTATATATTTCAAATTTTAAATCATAAAATATAAAATATCTAAATTTTAGATTATATAACATAAATATTTAAATTTTTGGAAATATAAGTTGTCGTATTGGTTAAACTGGGGTTTAAATTAAAAGTTTAAATTTTGAGTAGAGTGGAAGGTTAATTTTTAATTTTTAAAATCCTTGTGATTTTTTTCTTTGAAATCCTACTTTTTGTTTTCTTTGCCTAAGGCGAATAAATATTTAATAATTTAATAAATATTTTATAATAAATAATTTAATAAATAATTATTATAAAATATTTAAATAAAATTATAATATGCTAAAAATAATTAGTTACAAAATTTAAAATTATATCAATATTAATGATGTAGATTTAATTGATAAAACATGTCATTGAGAAATGAATAATTTAAAATTAATAGTTAATCAAAATAATTTTTAAAGATTAATCAAATCCTATTTCGATACAATTTTTAAAATAAATTATTTTGATTTAGTTACAATTTAAATCTTAAGTAAAGTTTATTAAATGATCTTATCTATTATATATATATTTTTTCAAAATTTATGTATTATAATATCTTATAGTTTAATAATTTTAATACTATAAAACTATATTGGATTTTGATATAACAAAAAATTAAAAAGACTATTTTGCAAATAAATTTTTAAGTCTATACTCAATTGATAAGTCAAACTATTCTTCTAAAGTTAAAACATTAATGTTAGATTATGACCAAAGACCAATCATGTGATGATTGTAAGGATACTTTTATTTACCAATTTTATTGAATAAAAGGCGTTATCATTGTTGTTTTCAGATATATGTGTCAATGTATAACATAAACTGAGAAACAATAAGTTCCATATGATAATATATGTATTATTATTAAAAAATCCTTAGTCAAGTATTATTATGGGTATGAACAATAATAATACGCTTTAGGCTAACATGTGATTAATTGATGACAATGAGTTGTCATTGACATTGAGATGTCATAATTAGTACATAAATATATTAGTAGAGAATAATATATTGGATTGATCCACTATGAGCATATATCTTGGATTATTATGTGACGGTCATGATATTGCTCATAGTGAAAACTATATGTATAATCCTTAGACTTGAGATTATTACTATCTCAACATATGTTATTTTATGTTTTGATGCAATTAAACGTGTCTCGTAATTAGTTACACTATAAAAACTAACATTGGACATATTATAATGTATGTAGTGAGATGTGAATGATCGAGATATGATTTGTCCTTCATACATAATAGGAAAATATATCAAAGGCCACTTGATTGAGTGAGACTAGAAATACATGATCATGCTTGAATATGTTGATATGAGATATCACAAATTATTCATTAACAGTAGTCCACTCTAGATATCAAGAAACATTAAAATAGATTATACAAGTGTGACTATTCCAAGACTTATGCCTATATAAAAGGACAAAAGGATACATTACATTAAGAGAGTTAGTCACGAATATGATACATCGAATCATGATCTCTTATAACTTAGATGACAATGATATATTTTTAGATGTCACTCATTGTTTGTAATATTAGAATTGTTCTAATATTATTACTAACGTTACAATGAGCCTATAGGGTCACACTCAATGGTTGAAAATGAACAAATATATATATATATATATATATATATATATATATATATGTATAAGTAAACTATATTTAATCCCGAATTTTAAGAAAATGATATAATTAAAGTAATTGTATCTCTTTTCAAATTCGAATTAAATATAGATTCCAAAATTTAAGGAAATAATAAAATTAATTATTTCCTATAACAAATTCAGAATCAAACTCTTATACCAAATGTTACACATATATATATAAGGTATCTTTGGGTCTAGCAGCCACATATTAGTGAATCCTGTATTCCAAACCTAAAATCACGAAAAATAGTTTTTCAAGATTTGTTCTCTCAACCGGATGAACTGAGTAGAGGTCGAGACGGTATTCGTAGAGGCTAAAGATTTGATTGTTGAACGATCGTGACTGTAGCAGACTTAGTTGTTGTTTTTGTTGCTTATCAAGGAACCTAATGTAAGTAATCGCATCTCTTCCTCCCGATTTTGGATTAAACGTACATGGATCACTGGAAAGACCGTCGTAATTTTATTCCACAGCGTCATGCGGTGTGCTGGTGGTCCCAACAATTAAACCACTTGTAATCCTTAATTTTAACCTAATTTCTTAAATTAAAACTTAAGGATCATATAAAGAAAACCTATCCCTCAAGATAGGGTTTAAATAAACAGAATAAAAAATCTATTAAATCATCAAAACTCGAAAATATCTAAAATACTAAAACATAACGTTTAACACAGTCTGAAGGTTCAACTCATATTCAAAATAAATATTAAAAATCTTAAAACAAAATAAATGTTCAATACATAAAGTCCAAAGTTCATTACATAAATAAATATATAATTAAAGTAATTGTATCTCTTTTCAAATTCGAATTAAATATAGATTCTAAAATTTAAGGAAATAATAAAATTAATTATTTCCTATAACAAATTCAGAATCAAACTCTTATACCTAGTGTTACACATATATATAAGGGATCTTTGGGTCTAACAGCCACATATCAATGAATCTCGTATTCCAAATCTAAAATCACGACAAATAGTTTTTCAAGATTTGCTCTCTCAACCGTGTGAACTGAGTAGAGTCCGAGACGATATTTGTGGAGGCTAAAGATTCGATTGTTGAACGATCGTGACTGTAGCAGACTCAGTTGTTGTTTTTGTTATTTATCAAGGAACCCAATGTAAGTAATCACATCTCTTCCTCCTGATTTTGGATTAAACGTACATGGATCACTAGAAAGATCGTCGTAATTTTGTTTCGCTGCGTCATGGGGTGTGTTGGTGGTCCCAACAATTAACCCATCTGTAATCCTTAATTTTAACCTAATTTCTTAAATTAAAACTTAAGGATCATATGAAGAAAACCCATCCCTCAAGATAGGGTTTAAATAAATGGAACACAAAATCTATTAAATCATCAAAACTAGAAAATATTTAAAATACTAAAACATAACGTTTAACACAGTCTGAGGGTTCAACTCATATTCAAAATAAATATTAAAAATCTTAAAACAAAATAAATGTTCAATACATAAAGTCCAAAGTTCATTACATAAATAAATATATGAAATAGAAATATTAAATCTAAAGAGGATAAAACATATGCAATAGTAGAAAGTTCAGATTCAATAGTCCTCTAAGTACCGTAGCCTAAGTCTGAGAATTTGAAATAGAAACTGAAGAGTATAAGTTAGGTAGCTTAATGTGTCTTAGTGTATAGATGTAACATAGTCACAACAATCAAAATATCATACACATGTCATAAGTATTCAAATATGTCAACAAAATACATATATCATAAAATGATAGAAATATATGATGTAATACTTGAATGTCATGCACCCGTTTTTAACACCATCTGAAGAGTAGGTTTCCTTGAACCACTATAACTCCAACGTCACCATCTAAAGTGGAAACTCGACTCGAAATTAGAGCCATTGATCCAAAGAGGAAACTCAACCCGAAGGTGGAGCCACTGATCCGAAGTGATACTCACCTGGAGTTGATAGATAACATTGAACTTCCCTAGATAATATATCCCAACCCAATGCAATGTCATGATTTGATGTCTGAGTCTGAATGCATACCTTATAATTAATAAGAGGCACATATAATAATTCCAAGAATAACATAATCTGAGTTTATTTTAAATTCTGAATCATATATATATAAATCGCATAACATGGCAAGACATCGTACAATTTGGTTTAGAAATCACAGTGTCCAACAAATCAACAGAGATGCACAAAAGAAAACGTAATTTGCACACAGAAGTATATACAAAGTATTGAGAGAGACACACCTTAAGCAACTATAACTTAACGTCTAGAATAACGTCTACTAGGCTTAGTCCTAGTATTAGATCAAGCAGATGAACTAGCATTCTCTTGTTTGCCAAAGTAATCATGAAAAGGACAATCCCATCAACACATTTGCCCAATCCATGGAGATTGTCTCCCAACACACAATGAAAACATCCATGTAATATCCCTTATTGAAGGAAGGTCTTTTGAATATTATTCTCCTTAGATAGATATTCTAGGTTAATCTTAATCATTCATTTGATTCATTTATAATCGTTGAATCAAAAGAAGCCAACCTATAAATAGAGGCTCACCCAAAATTGTTATTCATCCATTCTTTTTGGAAAAATAAAAAGAAAGCTTTTCACTCTCACTTATTCTTCCTTACTATTTCGTTTCTGCTCTTTAACCAAATTCTTTGCTTGATTTTTCAGGTTCACCTATTCGCCTTTCACCTATAAGAACCATAAACAAGACTCTACACTAGAAAAGAAGACATTTAACTTAGAACTGATGGGAAATAATAATTTTTTTTTAATGATACGAGTCGATTATAAGTCGAAGTGTATGATAAAAAAATACTCAAAATATAATTGATTTTTCAACTGTTTGTTCAGCCGCCACTTCAAGTTTGTTGTTTCTCTCTTCATCATTTTACCCTCTCTGTTAGTACCTTTCTTTTATTTAATTCTTAGGCATAAAAATACTTTTAACCCTTAACGTTTATAATTTTTATCATTTTGATTTTTATTCTTTTTTTTTTATATAAATTTAGCCCTTAACCTATATCTTTTTGACAAATAGCTTATTTTTTAACTATCATGATAACTGGACCGTTAAAAGTCTAACAATAATAACATGTCATATGCATATGATAATATATTTTAAATGAAATGGCATCTAACCTATCAAATATATATATATATATATATATATATGAAATATAATTTTATTCTAATATAAAATATAAAAAATTTATTTAAATAAAATATTAAAAAATAACTAAATCTAAAATAAAAGCTACTAAACTTTCTTAATCCTAACTACAATAAAATCAAAGTCTATCTTAAAAATATATGAACACAGTTCAAAATTAATTAATTTTTTAAGGTATGATTTTGATTTATCGTAATTAGGTTGAGAATGTTTAGTAGTATTTTATTTTAGAATTAATTAATTTTTTAATATTTTATTTGAATTTTATTGTTTTATATTTAATTGTTTTTTAATATTTTATATTTTATATTAAAATAAAATTATATTTCACATTAGAATAAAATTATATTTCATATATGTATATATATTTGATAGGTTAAATGTCATGTTATTTAAATATATTATCATATGCATATAACATGTCATCATTGTTAGATTTTTAATGGTCTAGTTATCATGATAGTTAAAAATAAGCTATTTGTCAAAGAGATATAGGTTAAGGGCTAAATTTATCCAAAAAAGAATAAGAACTAAAACGATAAAAATTATAAACGTTAAGAATTAAAAAATATCTTTATGGCTGATTATTACTTCTCCACCTATTGAGGGTTTTTAAAATCTCTCCCCCCGAAACGTGCTGATATTAGTACACTCAAGCAAATCCCCCCTAAATCGAAATCAATTCTTCCATGGCTAAGCGTATTGGACTTGGATTTTTGAAGCTGATGATGATGGGTGGCGCAGGCATTCTTCAAATTCACTCCTTTAATCCAATTCTCGTTAGAAACTATAAATTAACGTGGAGGATAACGTCTACAAGACTCAGTCTTAACACTAGATCAAACAAATGCACTAGCATTCTTTTGTTGGCCAAAGTAATCATGGAAAGGACAATGCCACCAGCACATTTGCCCAATCCAAAAAGATTGTCTCCCAACGCACAAAGGAGAAATTATTCTATGACCGTTTCTACCACGTCATCCATTATCCTTAAAAATAAAAAATAAATCCACGTCATCTTTTTTTATCATCATCTGCACACTCATAATTTTAATTTTTAAATCATCTCTCTAAATAAAATATATTAAAATTAAAAAAAAAATGATGACATGGATTTGTTTTTATTCTAAACCCTAAATCATAACCCTAAACACTAAATCCTAAACCCTAAATCTTAAACCCTAACACTAAACCCTAAACCCTAAACCCTAAACCTAACCCTAAACCCTAAACTCTAAATAACATATATTAAAAATAAAAAATGATCGTGTTGATTTGTTTTTTAATTAGGGTTTAGGGTTTAGGGTTAGGGTTAGGGTTTAGGGTTTAGAGTTAGGGTTTAGGGTTTAGAATAAAAACAAATCCATGTCATCATTTTTTTAATTTTAATATATTTTATTTAGAGAGATGGTTTGAAAATTAAAATTATGAGTGTACAGATGATGTGTAAAAAAGGATGACGTGGATTTATTTTTTATTCTTAAGGACCATGGATAACGTAGTGGAACCGGTTCATAGAATAATTTCTCCGCACAAAAAAAACATTCATGTAATATCACCTATTAAAAGGTCTTTTGAATATTATTTTCCTTCCTTAGATATTTTAGGCTAATTTTAATCATTCAATTGATTCATTTGTAATCGTTGAAATCGAAGGACCAACCTATAAATAGAGACTCACTCAACCATTTCTATTCATCCATTCTTCTAGAGAAATAAAAAGAAAGCTTTTCACTCACTGCCTTCCACCCAAGAAAAAAGAATGAAGTAATTTCCTTACAAGTTTAAACCCTATCTCACTTCCTTCCACCGTGACCTTACAAATTTTAAACCAAATCTATTTAATAATAGAAATTTCATTTTATTTTAATTTAATTATAAAACATAATGAAATAATTTCCTTAAAAATACAATGAGATATTTTTTTTACTAATGTCACTAAATTTTTATTAAATCCATATAAAAATTATAATTACATCGCAATCAAGAAACAAAATAATTAGATTAAACAATTCAAAAAATTTTATAACTCAAAACAAAGAAAAATAAAATTTCTATGGAAATAAGCATACCAATAAAATTCAGAAGCCTCCTGAAATTTCCTTGTCTCTGTCCAAATGAGATGCATAACGAAGAAAGAAAGGAGTTGTAGACGATCCAAACTGTCGTGCAAATCAACTGAGTGAGATAAATCTTTTCAAGTGATCACCGACAAAAAACATAAATCAGAAAACTAGCATCGATTGAATCTCTGAGTGAATAACAAACGATTGCTAGGGTATGTTGAAACATGCCACGAAGACAGATGAATCAAATCACAAAACAAAAACAAAAATATGTCATAAAGACAGAAGAAAACGTTTTACAAGGACAAAAATAACGTGCTATAAAAGTAGAGATTCTTATTAAAATCAAAAACAAAAACAAAGAAAATAATAGATTCAGTGGTCTGCAATCAATACTAAGATTGATTGCTGACCACCAATCAAAAGGACTGATTAAAGTAAAGAATGACTAAGAAAAATATTTTGAGAGAAAAGATGAGTGAATAGGGTTTTTCAAAATCCCTTAATTTTCTTTTTAAATACAATGAGATAATTAATTTGTATATGTAAAAGAAAAGTCATCAAATACAGTTGAAATTTGGATGCAAATGATAATATAGAAAGGAAAAAAATGAAAGCAAAGTAGGAAAAATTATATCATGGGTAAGTTTTATTATGTCATTCATGAGACTAATCACTAAAAATCATACATCTTATCATTTTTTTCATATCATATTTTCCTAAGTAAATCTTCACTCATATTTACTGATAATTTATTTTAAAAACAGTTTTTTCAAGTGAAAATTCACTTGAAAAAATATATGACACGGCAAAATTGATGAGAAAAATAATTTTTAGTGGTTGATTTCATGAACACGTGGTGAGACTTACTCATAATATAATTTCTCGCAAAGTTGAGACATGGGACATGGCATGTTAGTTCCCATTTCCCATGAAGTTGTAAACAACACAACAATGCATAAATTTTGGGAGACGTAAGAAACTAGTAGGCACATGGGAGAATTCATCAACTCGTTGACTAAACAAACACAATTCTTTATGTTTTAAGTCAAATTATTAGGACTGGACCCAGAATCAAAATTGATACTTAAATAAATACTTAAAATATCTCTAGAGGGTCCGGTCTCCTCTCTTCCGTTTGCTTGAATAAGTCACCTAAAATAAATACTTAAAATATAATAATCTTTTTATTTAAATACTTATTTTGATAAAAATATATTTTAAAAACTCAAATAAAAAAATTGATATTAACCATATTTGCAATATTATAAGCCTTATTAATCCCTTTGTAATATAATTGTTTTTTCAACTCTTTGTTGAGCCGCCAAGTATTTTAGGGTTTTTAAAATCCCCCTCTAAACGTGCTGATATTAGTACACTCAAGCAAATCCCCTCGAATCGAAATCAATTCTTCCATGGCTAAGCGTATTGGACTTGGATTTTTGAAGATGATGATCATGGGTGGCGCCGCAGGCATTCTTCAAATCCACTCCTTGTATCCAATTCTCGTTTTGTTTTCCTTGTATTTTAATTATATTTTTTTCATGGTTAGGTTACACTGCAGCGATTATTTCAAAGAGCAATATTAAATTACCGGACGATACGATTATGAATGAAGTTCTTTTCCAAATGAAAAGAACTGCATTATTCTCTATTGCTGCGACGTTGGTATTGTCTTACGGCCTTTTGCGGTGGGAGGTATGGCATCCCCTCGTCAATTAATCATCTTTTGTACTACATACGTTGATTTTTCTCATTTTTCTAATTTCTTGGGTGTTCCTTCTCTGAGGCTTCTGGGTTAACCATAACCAAACTCAGAGCCATACTCGGAACCAGACTCATGAGTGAGGAAGTTGTGTCCGATGCTCTCCCTGAGCAGCCTTCCATTGGTTTACAATTATTACAATGGGCGAGTGAGAAAGTTGAAGATTGTGCTATATGTCTGGAGGATATTAGGGTTGGTCAGAGAGCTTGCATGTCTTGTTTTCATACTTTTCACAACCGTTGCATTCTAACCTGGTTGGAAGACAATGATTCGTGTCCTGTTTGTCTATCAACGTCACACTGATCTTATTCTTCCAGTTTCCTCTTTATTCTTTTCTTATGATTTGGTTTTATTTAGTTTTTACTTTTGTTTCAACTCGTGGTTATTCATCCATACAGATTGTATTTTTCTGAATGACTTATCAAGATTTTAGTATTTATTTTGGTTTGTTTTGTGTTTGTGTTGATTGATCTTAGTATGCGTATTGATGATTTTCTGGGTTTGATAACAAAAGTTTTTCTGGGTTTCTTTGTTCGTCTGGACGTTTTTGTTGAGACCGGATACGGCCAATGAGGGCGAAGAATGGCCGACGGTGGAATGCCGCCGAGGCTGTGGTTTCAGAGGGAGAGGAGAGGGCAGTCTGAGTTCGGTTTCTAGGCTTAGGGGATAAGTTTTGGAGAGGAATTGAGGGTGTAATCACCTATTTTTAGTCGGAATTGAAAGTCTTTATTTTTAAATTTTGAATAGTCTTTTCATCGTTATTATATGTTATTATTGTTTACATGTGTTATATATGGGTTATATGTGAATTATTTACGTATTATATATGTGTTTTATTATCATATATATATACATATATATTTGATTAAGAATGAAGATATCACCTCACGCCTCGTTAAAAAACCTCTCTAATTTAAATGGAGGAAAAACAATACGTTTGACTGCAAGATATACATAAAACTAAAGCAATTCGGTATGAGAAGAACGACAAAAACGATGATAAGGAGGGTCAACCCTATCACGCCGAAGCAAAGGTTGAATCTGATCAGGAGCATCATCCAAGATTGTAAGATTAAAATAACTATTGTCCGATAGTCAAAGGATTAATGTTGCACGTATAGTATTAGGGTCACTAATGAGCCGTATAGCATTAGGGTCATGTATATTAGTAGTGTCTCGTTTTAGCTTTATCACATTTAATGTTGCACATGGTACTTGTTTATTTTGTTAGATATATGAATGTTATGTTATTTTTTTTATAATTACCACTGAATTTTATTAAGTCCATAGAAAGTATTACAATTACAATAAATTCGGAAAAACCAAAAAACAAAGAAAAGTAAAATATTTTCTATGGAGTATGCATACCATCAAAATTCAGAAGCTTCATGAATCTCTTTGTCACTATCCAATCGATACACAGTGCGAAGGATCTAAGCTATCAAGCAGAATATTTCGTTACCCATGATTAATTATATCGGTACACAACCTTTAATATGTTACAAACCTTTCATATCTTACAAGGCCAGATGGCCCAACATCCACAATAACCAAAAACCAAATCTGTTACAAGCCCAGATTCATAGCATTAACCCTAATCTGTTATTATTTTTGCTGCAGCCGCTAATGATTTAGGACCATTGTATGAAAGGAGGTCAACAGACGGCTCAGATTTGCCAGGCGCGACCATTAGTATCCCTCCACGCGCCGACTGTTCGAACTCCCACTCTGCCGATTGAACTCCTCAGTCACTCCACCGGATCTGCACGCCGCCACCATGCTGCCTGCACCTATGTATGGCCACCGTACCATTTTCCATACCCGGAAAAAATGCAAGAAGAACAAATATTCATCAAATCAACAGAAATTAGTCCTCCTTGTGTGTGTTTACTTTTAAGGGCTTCCCCTTTGTTTTATCTCAACCGAGATCCTTTTGCCTTTTAAAACCCTCTCAAATTAGTCCTAAATCTGGATTGAAATAACATTTTCATGACATAATTTCATTTTGATCCCTGGGGTATTTTTATTTTTTTCTAATTTGGTCTCCAGAATCATTCTTTCTCTGTTTATGCGTTGGTGTAGTTTGATTCCCTTTTTAATTTTGTTTCTTGATCAATGTGTAAACTGCAGATTTCAATTTGGCGACAATAGGATTGGTAGTGTTGTTTAGTTTAGGCATATGATCGAGTTCTGTTTATTTGTTCGTTTATTTATTTTTATGTGTATTTGATCTCTTTAGGATTGCATAATGATTAGTTTTTATTAATTAATTTCGGCCTCTAAATTCGATCGTAAGCGATGCTAATTCCAGTGTAGTGGTGGTGATTCGGATGCTTACCTTCGGGTTTATATGCTTTAAAATAAATACGCACATTCAATTAAAAATTAATTCGATAATCAAATTAGATCGAAAATTTAATATTATTAAAGCGATAATTAAATAAAATACCAATTTTTTGACAGTGTGAGTTGCTAATCTGTAACACCCTTGACTTGGTGTCACATTGGGCTTCCGGCCAAAACCTATATTTCAAATTTTTTTTCCAAAGCCCAACAATAAAACAAATTCAAGTCCAAATGTAATTCATAAAATCCATTTAAGTTAAAACATAAGCCAAAATAATATAAAGTAATCGGAGCTCCCAAAATATTACAAGTCGTTTAAAGCATTCAACCCAAATTCAAAAAACAGAGTTACAAAATACATATAGTGTTTGACAAAGTACTAGCCCACTACATCTATCATTATACTCTGACACATAGTCGATGATGAATCCAAACCTCGATGGTGTTCCTCCGGACCCGCTTCACCTAACCTACGCACGAAAACACATTTCGAAACGTTGAGCTACAAAATCTCAATGGATACGTCGTACTCGGCCAACATCATGCACATCATAAGCAGTAACATATAAATTTCGTGCATGACATGATGGTCTACCATGCTTGCCTATCTCATGGCATAGATGAATGTATACTAAGGCACATAGCATATACATATCAAACAGACACACTAGGTAGTGAGGCCCGCGTCCACACAACATCGGGATCCTACACTACGAGTAGGGCCCACGTCCACACAATATCAGGATCCCATACTCAAGGATGAGGCCCGCGTCCACACAGCATCGGGATCCTCCAAATCTCATACTCGAAATGTCACATCGAGTATCTTCGAATGAGGCCCGTGTTCACACAGCATCGGGATCCTACATTCAGGATGATCGTCAAATCATCACCCGGAATGTTACATCAGATGGCCTTCGACATGTTGCAACACTTTTAGATACCCAGATTTCCATCACATAAGGACTTAAGCCATACAAACGATCAACCTAGGATCTTAGTATAACAAGACGTATTAAGATTATCTCAATTTAGTCTTTCAGGGTTATACTTATTGATTTTGGTTTAACAATCCATTTCATACTTTTAAGATTAATGGGACTATTTATTACAATCACTGAACTCAATTCTCTACTCAAATCTGGCAAGATTATACAAGGGTTTCGATACCTTTAGGTGGAGTATCGAAACACCTTGCATCGATACCCTTTGACCAACTCAAAGGTCAATCAAGGAGGCCCTCCAAATTCGATACCAGCATCGAACCGGAGATACCATTGGAGGATTCGGTATCGAACCATGGTTCGATACCCTTGCTCACCAAGCCTAAATTTCTCTCAAAGGTATCGATACACGAGTCACCGATATCGATACCCATGCACGAAACTGCAGGTTTCACTTAGAAAATTTTAAGGATCATTCTTAGATTTAATCCAATCGATCTTAAAGTGTTCCTACTAATTATTAATGATATTTAGAGTGTTTTAACATTATTTTTCAGTCACCAATCTCATAGATATGAATTTCACCATTAATGACCCCTTAGCAAGCGAACCAAGCATACACACATGAAATCTATATGCTATACATTCTACCATAAAATGTATGATGAAAGGAGGAGTTAAGAGTACCAACCTTGAGCAACCAAAGCAACAAACATGAGCTCCAAGCTCAACCTCAAGATTTCTCCATCCTCAAGCTTGTAGATGGCTCAACGCCTTCTTTCTTTACAAGGGAAGGATGAAGAACGGATTAGACACACCTTGGGATGATTCTAGGGCTTAAAAAAACACTAAAAGACTCAGATTTTAAGCTCCTAAAACCTAATCCCGAACTTGATCTAAAACCCCCACTTAAACCTTCATCTTCACCAAACATACACTTTCTTACCTTGTTTTGTAGATCACAACCACCTCCACAACTTACCCTTCACCACTAAAACAAGATTCTTGACTTACCAAAACAAAGGTTGGATCTTTTCTTACTTTCTCTCTTGCAAGGATGGAGGAAGAGGATGAGAATGAGGGACAAGGTGATATCATCTCCTCTACTTTTGCAGAGAAAATAACACCCCTAACCCCTCCCCTTTCATCCATTTTTATATTTACAAAAATGCACTTAGCCTACCATTCACAAGCCCAACACCACAAGGCCCAACACAAACCCGAGGCCCAAAACCACTAAACTCGGGCCCAAAACCGAAGCTCAAACCTTCAGTTTAGCCCGACACTCGAATCCGAATACGGGTCATTTCATAATCTTTCTCCATCTGTAATCGACTCTCGAACCCTAATTTAAAAAATCTCTGGTTTTATGGTATCCGGTCTACCTAAATGACCGGTAACAACTACAATTTTTCAAAAAAAATCATTTTTAAATCGAAAATCTCATGTGGAAGATATTATTTCAAAAGCAATATGGAAATTGAATCAATTAAGCCCTTAAATTAAAAAATTGAATCAATTAAGCTCTTTGACCATTTTTATCATTAAATTAAAATAATTTTTTGATCCACTATTATACTGCAATACACCACAATATTTTCACTTGATATTTTTAGATTTTTTATTTTATTTAAACAATTCTTTAAATATTTTAAAAATTCTAAAAAAAACTTATAAATTTATTAAAATACTTTTTTGATTTTTTATAACTGCAACATGATAGAATTGTATTGTATCATGTATCGATAATATCTGAAAAAAAATTATTAAGATTTAATAGTCAAAATTGGTTTAAAAACTTAATTGATTTAATCTTTTAGTTCATAGGTTCTCCCCTAATATAAAATCTTACGTTCGTACTTGAATGTAAGATTTATGTAGGTGATCGGTTCATATAGATGAGGTTATCTTTAAAAAGTTATATTTAAAGTTAACAAAATAAGTCAAATATATGCTATAGGTTTGACTCAACCATACCGAGATTATTTCCTTTTATAAGTTGAGTTCGGAACGAGTTGGGTTTTTGTTATCCTAACTTTTAAAGTAATTTTAGATAAAAAGATTAATATTGGAATAAAATTTGTCTATTTTTTAGTGTTCCCTTTATACTTTTTATAAATAATTTTATGTCACGTGTATTAATAATTTATTTTTTTTAATTATTTATATTTTATTTTTTTAATTAGCTAATAGTGATCACAGTAGCATCTTTTTAGAATATAATTTTCACCATTTGACATTGACCGCTTAATCATTTTTTATTTGGGTTATTCAAGTCGAATTGAATAACTTGATTTTTTTGATTTCGAGTCGAGTTCAAATTTTCAAAAGTTCGAATAACTCAAAAATTTTCAGGGTCTAATTTCACATTTAGTCCCTGTAATTTTATTTTTAGTTTTATTTCAGTCATATTTTTTCCCTTTTAATTTTCTTTTCCTTATAATATAGTCATTTTCCATATTTATTTTTTATTTAATATAATTTTTATTTGTAATTTTTATATTATGCATTACTTTTTAAATTATGCTATTTATTTTATTTTATTTTATTTTAAATATTTTATATTTATTTTATTATATTTAATTTATCGTTATTTTTTTTATCTCGCATTGGTCTTATCTAGATAAGTTATTAAAATTTATACATAAAATTGAAAAATCAAATCAACTCGAACTCGCTAAAATCAACTCGAATCGAAGAAAATAAAAAAAGTTCAAGTTGTAAAATATGATAACTCAACTTGAATAACTTAAAATTTTTTGAATCGATTCGACTCGATTGGCTCAAACGCTCATCCCTAAATATATATGACATAAAATCATTAATAAAAATATGAAAGTAGGGCAAATGAATTCTCTTCATCAATAAGTCAATTCAGTATTATTAAATAAATAAATCAATAAAATTATAATGCGAAAAGCATACAAACATTAACATTAACAATAAGATAAATTAGTTATATTAAACAATTATTTCTCCTAGAATTATTAAAAAATATAAATTAATCACTAAATGATAAAGATATGATTATCCTTAGAAGATGATATTAAGGATAAAGCAAAATAAGTTAAATTTGGACAAATTGGGGTAGGGAAAATTTATTATTTTGAGTCTAACTAGTGTGCCACACCTCAAAATATATTTTGTTAATTTAAAGTTTATAACAGCTAATTATATATAATTAAAGCTTTGACTAAAAATAAAATTTAGAAAACTATGTTCTCTTCGACAAATCATCATCTCCATCGATATCGTATAAGGTTTAATTTGGTATAACTTTTAAAACGTAGGGTGAAAAAGTGTTGTAAAAATGATTTTGAAAAGTTTGGTTAAAGATTTTAATGTTTGATATTGATGTCACCTTTCGTTTGAATTGAAGTCCTCTACCTTTATTTGAATTTTTTTTGGTTCGAGTCGAGTTTTCGAGTTCCTATAAATATTTAATTATAATTATCTATCATATTATAATATGATTTGATTCCAATTTAAACGACTTTCTCTAATCATATAAAATATGTATATATATTTTTTCATATGTAGCAATATTTTTTTATATTTTATATTTCAATGTATATATATCATAAAAAATGATGGACTCATCTCAAACATAAAAAAAATCCTTTAATTACTAAAATTTCGAGTTATTCGAGTTATTTGAATTTCCATTTTACAACTCGAACTTTATTTGAAATTTTTTCGAGTCGAGTCGAGTCTATGAAATTTTGAATCGAGTCAAAACGAGTCGAATATTTTCATCTCGAGTCGAGTTATTCTGTTTTTTCGTGTTGAGTTTTATTCACCCCTACCGAATGCACCCCTAGTGTATGTTGGTAATGCTCATTTGTTACAACTATTTTAAGGCTATTTAATTCTATTTAAAATGGAATTAAATTGTGATTGGAAATAACTATTTTGCCCTCACTATTTAGCCTATAAATAGTAGATATATTTTCTAATTTGAGATATCCCTAAGCAAGTGTAAGCAAGTGTTTGCTATAGAAATACTTCTTTTGGTTTTCTTAAACTTATATCGAGTGTTGTTTTTGAGTTGAGAGAAGAGCAATACCACTAGAGTTCGCTCCATCTTTTTGGATGTACAAAATTTGGAGAACCGTGTTAACCTCAGGGGGTCGTTCGTCCATTGTAGCGATTACACACATCGGAGCGAATTCGCTTTTAAAGCAGTGGTTGATACCACGACACAGTTTGATTTCGAATAATTATTTTATTATTTTTCAATCAATTCTAACGCCTCGTTTTGCAGCAATCTATTTTTCCAACAATTTAAAAGCGAACTTAACACTCTAAATAATGCGTACGAATTATGTTAACTTCAATACATATGATACTACTTGGGATTATTGAGGTATTTATGCTACTATCTATTATTGGTAGAGAAAACCAATTTTTATGATTCTGGTAAGTAATTTTTTAGCTTGTATGAAGTTAAAGACTATTCTTAACATGATTGATATTGCAAATTATAATGCATATTATCAGTTCATGGTTGCATAAAAAATCATTAGTTACTTGAGACAAGAAGGTAACGTTTTAGTGAGTTTATATGCATTAGTTTTGCATTTACATGCATTAAGTGATATAGTGCTATTTAAATCTCAAGGCATTATATATAAAACGGTTACTAAAGTTATGTTATAATAGTCATAAATGTTTTATAATAATTGTTTATATGGTTTGAATTTATAAACAAATAGTATTATAAAATATTTTATTATTAAATGTGACGGGGAGATTAGTTTGAATTTATCGCAAATAACCTTCTTAGCATTATAAACGTTAAGGCTTTCTTATTCTCAAATATTTTAATATTATGTACGTACATAATTTCTCATGTACGCTTGAGTTTATATTTGAGATTTATTATCTCAACCAAAGTTGGATTTTTATATGACATTTAAATGTGTTTAAAATGATATGATGAGTAATGTTTTTAAAAGTTTATATCTTAAAAATGTCAATAAATAAAAATCATGATGGTTGATATATGATAATAGGTGAGTTTTAAACACCTTTTAAGATGGGTATGTTATCCTTTTTAAATGCATTTATTTAATGATCATTTAATTTGTAACGGTTTAATTATTTGAATATGTTTTATAACCGTTCAATTATTATAATAGTAATACATTTTATGACGGTGTTGATTAAAATCTTAATAATGTTGTTTTAATACATTACATAAATTATAGATTTTGTGCTAATATAATTTATGTGTGTTTTAAACAACTTATTATATTGCTTTATTATATTTTATCAAATGTTCATGTTAAAAAAACATGTGAGATACGTTTAAAAAGAAGAATATTTATAATAGATATTCATTTTTTTCCTTGTTATACTAACAATTTCTTGTGAGAAATTTAGAAAACATGACAGTGGGAGAAAATGTAACCATTGAAGGAATGATTCTCCAAGCCAAATATTCTTATTGAGGAGCCATCAAGAATATAATATGGTTTAAAAGAGATCTTTGTTTTATGTGATGTGATTGTCACGAAAAATTTCAGACTATTTCTGATTAAAGATGATGCAAAGGTTAAAGGTGCAGGCATGGTGAGAATCAGCAAGTCTATTTGAAATTATGAATCTACCTACAAGGTCAGATTATTTAGATTTGTTACCTGTCAATTCATAATTTATCACATGAATTTATATTGTGCCTTTAAAACTAGTCTTAAACTCAGTGAGTATGTTTTAAATTAGTGTAAAGGTTAAGGCTAGAATGAATGACTATTTTTAAGTAGTGAGCCTTACATTAAATTTGCTTAGTAAGATATTGATGTGAATAAAAGTATCAAGCATTTTTAGAGACCATAATTAAAGAAAGAGAAAAATTCATAGATGACTAATAACAAGGCATTATGAAAATGCATGTCTAGGATTGGTTTTATGAAAGACCTAGTATTTAAGCGTGCCTAGTGCAACACCTCTCTTTCATGATAACCTACCTGGTGCATTGTTCTTTAATGTGCTCACTTTATAAAAAATACTATGACAAATAAGATCTCTTTAAACTTAGTGCAGAAGTTAAAATAATAGAGATTAATTTGGTCGAGTTACTTGATGACCAAGCATTTCAATGGAATGATATGAACCAAATAGCTGAACTATTGCAGACAGATGATCGTTCGAGTGACCGGCATACGGATTGGTTAGCATGCCGGAATCTGGAGTCATGGCTTTTCGACGGTGAACAAGATTACGGTGGTCGGCATGAACACGAGGTCAGCCTGTTGGAATATGAGTTATTGTCTGGGTTAATATGAACAAGAGGTCAGACAGAACAAATCTGTTGGAATTCCTTTTAGTATATATTTTGATTGTGATTTATGACCGTAGACATAAAGAAATTCAGATTAGTACCTTGAAATTGTTAAATAATATTGTTTTGACATTAATCTTTCAAAGTTTCAATAATACATCTATTAAAATTATTTTTTTAATAATATTATTTTTAAAATTTAAATACATATATTTTTATTGAAAGAATAATATAATTTACTATTGCACTCAACTTTTGCTGTTTGAAGTTTTTTTTTAAAATTTAACTAATATTTTTAGAGAAGAAATTATTTTGTGTACGTCACATTGTTTATAATATTAATTAATTAAATATATTAATTTTATTTATTTTTACGTTTTAAGATTTTATTAAGTGAATCTTTATTGTAAATTAAATTTAAAAATAGGTTTTACGGAGCTAGATTTATTCAGTAAAACAGATATGATAAAAAATTAATAAAATTAATATATTTGATTAATTGGTAAATGACGTGAATTACGTGACGAAAATGATTTATGATATAATTTAATATTATTAAATTAAAATTTTTATATAGTAAAATTTTCATTCATTTAAATTATAAAACTGAGATTTTTCAATAGAAAATTTTGATTATATATCACTAATCAAAAGGACGAATTATAAAAGATATATATACTCTAAATTATAAATATTGATAAAAATATAAAAAATAGAAAAATTAAAGGACGTGAAAGGTAAAAATAAACATATTTCTTTACGTAAAAGCTTGTTTCATTATTCAAATATAAATTTAATATTCTTTTTTATTACGAGTTATTGATATATAGATAAATTATCATAAAAAATGGAAAAAATATATCATTGATTTTTTTAATTAAAACACTTAATAATATTTGTTATATAAATACTAAAAATATTATTAAGTGTTTTAATTAAAAAAATCAATGATATATTTTTATGCTTATAGCTAAACTAGTAGATGTAGGTGGTTATATTTAAAGGTGTTTAATCAGTTGAGCAGCTCATGAATTATTCAAATTTGATTCGTAAAAATTCTATAAATATTCTATTTAGATTGGCTCAACTCAAACTCGACTCGATAACTTAACGAGTTCGAGCAAAGTCAAACTCGACTCGACTAGTTCGCGAATAGCTCGTTAATTTTTTAATTTTTTATAATAATTACATTAAAATTATTTCATTCAAAAAATAAATCTAAATATAATATTTATTAAATTTTGAATTGTTAATTTAATTTTTATGTGCTAGTTTGGTGTATTTATGAATTGTTACTTTCGAATTTAGATTTTGAAAGTGTTTTATACATTCTTTTGATATTTTTCTTAAATTTATTAATTTATAGTAATATTAAGTCTCATATAGTACTATTACTAAATTTTACTTTCGGTTAAAAATAAGATAAATTTTTAGTGAGTTTAACGAACAACAAGTCGAGTTTAACGAAATAACGAGTCGAGTTGAGTAACAAAATATTTAGCAAGCACAAGTCGAACACAATTTTAACGAGCAACGAATCGGGTCGAGCAATAAAATTTTTTATGAACACAACTCAAACAATACCTAACTCGAGATCAACTCGCTCGATAAAACCCGTAGTTACATTTCTTGGTAAAATAGATGTAATAAGATTCAACTATGTTTCTGACAGGCATATGCTCGATTGGCATGGCCGAAGAAGCTGCTGATGCAGCTTCTCAAGCCCAAGATGGTGAATTGCTGGGGAGATTTAAAAATATCGTATACTAAAATAATATTTGAAAGAGAATTATAAATTCGACTACGATAAAATCTTATGAATATATTTAATTTAAACTAAAATATTAAGTATTGTATTTTAAAATAATGCGGTGTTATGAAGTTTTTCTTAATATATTCCGCTAAAAGGTGACTTTTCAACCTATACACGAAAGGAACACAAATCTATGGATTGAATTAACAAAGTTCAATAATACATTTCTAATTTATAACAATTTGTTAATATCATAAAATAAGCACGTACTAGAGAATATAAATAAAACTTTTCTTACTAAAAGTTAATTTTTAGATTAATTTGACTAGAGTTTTTATTTCAACTATCTCAAGACATCACAAAGTGATAAGATGTCATGATAGTATTGGTGTTCGTATAATTACCTAAACATATGGTATTACTCAAAACCATATCTCATATAGAATTTACATATTAATATTTCTCATAACAATACGATATAATATAGAGTGTGACCTGATATCACTAAGCATCAATATTTCACACTTAGGAGTGACCCAATCTCACTAAACTTTGGATCTAACTCTAACATTTATCTTCGAGTGTGGTCTGATCCCATTAAACCTCGGATCAAATACCTATATATGGTTTAGAGTCACTAAACATCGAAAAATATATGTATAACTTACCATAGTGTTATAACATAGTCCTGAGCATCCAAATCTCATTAACGATTGTTCACATAACACATAAAATAAAACCACTAAAACCAATGATGGAGCTAGGATTAAACATTGAGAGGGATAAAGGTTTATTAAGTCTTTAAATTTAAAATTTAGGAGAGATAAATACTTTATTTTACTATAATTTAAATTAAGAAAGACCTTAAATATAATTATACCAAAAAAATTAGGACGGATTCTTGCTTCTCCCATTCCTAATGTGACAACGTCCCTGATTAAATCTATGGCTTATCATCCAAAGTTTCCTAAATCTCATCAAATAATAATCTATATAAATCATAATAACCAAGTATTCCTAGTAAGTGCCATCGTAAAGAAATTTTTATTTTTAATTATTAAATTATCAGTCACTATTAAATTTTTCGATAAATATATTTATTAATATTTTTATTGATCCTTATTATTCATAAATTCACGCGTCTCAATTATCTAGGTTCATATTTTGGCATATAGCAAGAATTTGATCCCTCAAGGATCTTTATAATTTACTAACGCATGCTATTTATCTTTAATTTTTACTAAATTATTATTCAAACGTGACACATGCGGGTTTAAATTTTAATTTATTAATTTTACGGTTCGTTTTATATTTTAGGAGAACCTTTAAGTTCTTTACCTCAAATTATAAAACCTCCAAACAACTACAAAGATGATGAATCGATTTTTTTTTTCGTTTTTACTCTTGACCTGTCGCTCTATTTTTGTAAATACTGTTTAGAATGATTGATGAATCAAAAAATTTCAATTGAATTTATTATTTCAATTGGTATTTTTGCTTATCCCCGTCTCGTTTAAAAATTGAAACTTAAAGTCTAATTTCTTAGACAGATTACTCTGCGAATAACGATATTCCTATATGTGTATCGATACTCCTCTCTGAATATCGATATTTAAATCAGATTCAAAAGATCTTAGTCAAACCCAACAATTGTATGCAAACAATATGTATCGGTATCACTACAAAAAAATACATTTTTAGTGACATTGAAAATAGTTACAAAAAGTGTTAAATTTGGTCATTAAGATTTAGTGACTATTTTTTTGATTCGTCACCAATAACCCTATCACTAATATATTAGTGACCATTCTTATACATTTCGTCACAATTAATTTGATTTTTTGTGACCATATTTTTTGACACAAATGATTATTAATAGTGACTACAATTTAGACACTAATATTACTTTTATTAGTGACAAATATTTTATCATAAATATATATTTAAATAGTATCGAAAATATATTGTCACTCTCAATATTAAAATATTAATTATATTTTTATTTATACTTATTTTATTTATGGTTTAAATTAATCATTAATTATCCCTGAAATTACATTCATAAGTTAATCTTTTGATAAAGAAATGCAATGCATGATATTAAGGAGGATTGAACCTGAAACCTTTAGAGCATGAGTGTAATATCTATTCACTAGACTAGACAAAAAATTAATATTATTTAAAAAGAAAATAGTATTTAAGTTAAATTATAATAAAATTAATTTTATTTATTTTTAAATTATGTATTAATTATAAAATTAGTATTTATTTATTTTAGTCACACTTTTTTTTTTTAAAATTAGCACCTTCTTCCCTCCTTTCATGTTTTTCGATTTTTTTTTTTTTTCACTTCCTGTTTGAGTTTCAATTCTTTCAACTCCTCCAACTCCGTCATTCTCTTTAAAGGAGGAAATATTATAAATCAAGAATATCCTTATTAACATTAAAACTGCAGGTAGCTGGATTTAAAAAAAATGTGAAGAAAAAGTTAAAGAAACAAAAAACAAATGCAACCACTAATTAAATTAATAGAGAATATACTGATTAAAAAGTGTGATTCAAATCGAAGAAGAAAAGTGTTAGCTTTTTGAGGTATTTTAATCATCTTTTTCTATTAAATTTTACATCATCAATTTAGTCTATATGGTAGAATTTTTTAACTTCGAAACAGAATTCCTTCAAACGATAATTGAAATTCGATAAGTATTATTTTTCTGATACCAATAAATATAACTCATATGATAATAATACATTAAATTCAACTGTTCTGATATCAATAAATATAACTCCTTAATCTTTCTCAAAAAATAAGTTAAATATAAAAAGTTGTATTTAAAAATTTTAATCTTAAGAAAATAATTTTAAAAAACTTTTAATCTAATATTTACATTTTAATAGTAATTCACTTTTTTTTACTAATAATTGATCTTAAAATTTTGAATTAACTCTCTCTTAATTTTATATTTTATTTTTTTCAAGATGGAACAAAGTTTCTTTGCACGCCGTGCTTAAAAAAAATAACTTCTTAATTTAATTTTTATTTCCACTTTTTCGTTCAATAGCACGAGATCGTGTTCTTCTTTTTCTAACTCTTCCTCTGGCTCAAATTCCTCCATTTTCTTTGGAGAAAGAAATTCTAAAATCAAGAATATTATTTTTGAGATGAAAGCTGCCAATCAGTGGAGTAGTAAAAACATTATTTTGTTCCCAATTTTTTTTTATTATTGTTTTATTGTTTCTTTATTTTATTTTTAAAAAAAGTTTAAAAAAATAAATACAACCAATCTTTTTTAGGCATTTAATCACATTTCTCTCTTTATTTTCACATCATCGATTTAGTCTATACTGTAACCCCTAAAGCGGCCTATGCGAAAAGCTCGATCTAGAGTGGTCACATTTTTTTCAATCAAATATAAAACTAATACAAGTTTCAAGTGAAATCAAAATAACCTGTAAAGATGATTTCATCATAACGATTGTTTCAACCAAAAATCAATATGACAATATAATACGCCAATCTCAAAATAGAATACGTTTTAAACATTTTTTACAAAACAATTCACATTTCCGAGGACAAAATATAATAAGTTTAAACTAATCTGTAACAAAATATAGACACGTCAGTAGAAAAATAGAGGCACATGTCACCCTAATTGAATTCCGAAAGATTTAATTATTACATCAAAATATAATCAGGAAGGTGTAGATCCTCCAAGTGCCAAATTCGGGATGTCTATCTACGAATATCTGAAAGGGGAAAAGAAAATGGGTATGAGCTATGGAGTCCAGTGTGTTCCAACAGTGCATACAAAACACAGCTAAAATCGAATAAACAGTAAGATCAAAAAAATAGATCATGTGTATGCATGATATGTTACCCTCCAACCGAACTCCTAGATACAGTTTCTTAGAACAGTATCTGATACAGGCATTGACTTAAGCCCGATAGGGTAAAGGTACCGGCCTAAGGAATTACCTTAGGGAACATGCAGAATTATCCCGGATGTAGCACGAGAAGTGATAACAGGCAAAATTACCCCAAACGAAACTAGGAACCGTAAACAGGCGGAATTACCAGTTGTATCAAGGTTGAACCGAATCTCAAACACTGCACATCATCTCAATCCTAAAGTGACAGGCATGCACTAATAGCAGGAATAATGATAGTAGTACCAGCAAATAAAAAGATATTATGTATGTACCAAATCAGGAAATATCATACAGGATATTTTAGGCATAGAGTAAAAACAAAATATGGTCACGCTTAATGTTTAAAATAAATATTTATGTAAAATCCATAAAAATAGTCATGTGCACATGATATGTTCGTTAAAATGGAAAACAGTAGTATACAATTATATAGAACACAAGGAAACACACCTCAAAATGGCAGAAACCAACAGATGGTCTACTGGGCGTTCGAGCCTCGCTCTGCAGCATTACTAGACCTTAAAGATACAAGATAAATTTATATCAATACGGGAATCTAGATACTAGATTTATTCACTAGAGTTTAAAATAAATACGAGTCACGATCGGAGCTCGAGACTAGCCAAAACGGGAGGAGCTAGGTTGGGTCGATACCGATCAGGAGAACTATGAGATCCTACAAATAAACATGTATCGATATTAGACCCAAATTAAAACTCTGAACTTAACTTAACTTAGAAGAAAAGTTTGACTCGAGACTTTAAAGTCTAATTTTGAAGCTTTCGAGATTGAATTTCGAAAAACAGACATCACAGATAGACTCAGGACTTAAAAAAAACATAAAATATGAGGTTTTGCAAATTTTGACTTTTTGGCCAAAGTCAACGCTGACGTCAACAACCACGTCAGTTATCACGTCAGCTACCACGCCAGCAGTTAACATCACTGGTCAATGGGTTGGGTCGTTCAACGAGTCAGATCTGGTCAATGGGTCTGGTTAAAGTTTGACCGGTTTAGTCCGGGTTAGACCGGTTCGGTCTGGTTTGACTAGGGTTGGACTGGTTTGGACCGGTCGGCTCCCTATAGTCATCCATGGTGGTCGGAAATCACCTCCGATGGCGCGTGGAGGCCACGCGTGGCCCTAATCGACCGAAAAACACTATTACATACTCGAAAACACATCTAGATTCACAAAAACACTAGATTTTAACCAATAACGTACCAAAATAGAAACAAAAGGTAAGGAATCTTACCAAACTCGTCAATCTATTTTTGCCTTTGACGAGGGCCTAAACGGCAACGATATGAGGCGATGACGGAGGGGTTTTGTTCACCAGGACACGGTGAACTCGAGACCATCGGCGATGCGCCAAGACGATGCTGATCAGTGGCCGAAACGAGCGGATCTGGAAAGGGTTCGAACCTAGGTTCGTCGAACCTTTCGACTGAAATTACCGGCGGTACAGTCTGCCAACCAACAAGTGGCTTTAAGGGTTTTGCACAGGGGAAGGAGGCGATCACGGTGGTGGCGGCGGTGCAGGACACGGTCGACCGATGACGGAGATAGATGGTGGATCGAAGATGGGGTAGGTGAGGGAAAAAGATTCGAATATGGATTTTTCTAGATCTGATATTTTTTGGGTATCTAATATGATATGTGGGTTTAAATTTTGATTATCATTAAATATTATTATTATCTGAACTGATATAAGTTAAAAATAGGGTAAGGAAGTTTAATTCTCAACCCTTTTTTAGCTTAGTGGTTGGTTTCCAGTTATACATGGAAGGGATTGTGGGTTTAACAACCCATAATCTTAATTTTATATATATTTTTTTAAGTGTTCCATATACGGTATAATTTATAACCTTTAAAATAGAATTATAAAAATATTTTTAGAATATTTTTATTGAATTTCAAAAACGTAATCCTGCAGATAATAGCTGGAATTTGATAGTATTATTTTTTATACCAATATATACAATTCCTTTGATAACAATACATTAGATTTAATTGTTCCGAAAACAATAAATTTAAAAAGTATGTTTAAAAATTTTACCCTTAAGAAAATAATTTTCAAAATTTTAATTTAATTTTAAAAATTTATAATAATTTCATAAATATATTATCATAAGTAATTTAATAAATAATAATTATAAAACATTTAAATAAAATCATAATATGTTAAAAGTAATTCAAAATTAATTACTCTTATGCCTTATTTCTTTATTTAGACAAATCTCTTATAAAAGTTATAATATAAGTGAATGTCTTCATTACTTAAAATTAGATGATACAAATAAGGTTGAGAAGACCTTTATTTATAGTTGATTCGTCATATATTCGACGGTTCTCGTTGATTTATATTGATGGATGTAATTGAATCCTATTACCAAATACAATGACATAATTCTAAGAATATTCTATTCTAATTAAAAAAATAAATCATATATTTATATAGAAACTTTGCATAAATCAAAATAATTATCTTCCAAAATCCTCTATAAATCAGCCTCGATCTTCCGGTCTTTTTAGAACCGAAGTCTCTATTAAAACTTCTTGGACAATTATGTGCACACGTGACATGGACTCAAACCGATGATCCATAATAATATGTTAAGTCATTTTTATACCAATTCAGACAAAAAGAATTCTTTGATTGTTTTATTTTATCGATATCAATACCTTCTTTTATGCCAAAAACAAAATCGTCCTCTTCATTGTCTCATAAATTTTTTACGAGTACAAGAGATTATTAAGTCTCACTTTTTCAAATAATTTAGTTGGAGTTGTTAAAAATCATATTCGAGTTCAAACTATAATTGAATTTAAATAAATCGAGCTTTAACCATATCAAATCGAATAATTTATGATCTACCTAATCTTATTTACAACCCTATACTAAAGTGACAATATACCTTCCATATGTACATAATGTCCTACCAAATAAAAAAATCAGGTTACTCGGTAACCTTTAAAATAAAAAGAATAAAACTTTCAATTTTCTAATTTTTCTCCTAAAATCTCAAGTATCCATTTTTGCAAAATGTCATCATTGTCGTTCCGTTTGTTAATAATCAATTTCGCAAGTTGATACTTATTATCTCAGTATCTCTTTAAATAGTATCAACGTCACTCTTAATATTAAAAAATTAATTATATTTTTATTTATATTTATTTTATTTATGATTTAAATTAATCATTAATTGTCCCTGAAATTTAATAGAGATTTTATATTTTTAATTCATTAACCATAACTCAATCTTTTAATAAAAAATAAAATACATGACTTTAAAGAGGATCGAACTTAAAACCTTAAGGCGTGAGTGTAATACTTATCCACTAGACTAAACAAGAAAATTAATATTCTTTGAAAAAAAATAGTATTTAGATTAAATTATAATCAAAATTAAATTTATTTATTTTAAAATTATGTATTAATTATAAAATTAATTTTATTTATTTTAAAAATATGTATTAATTATAAAATTAATTATTATAATAATTTTATTATTTTTTATAATTTCTTTTACAAAGTACGTGTGTAGAAGAAACTATTTAGATTTTTTTTCAAAAAAATAATTAATAATACTATATTTTTTAAAAACTTTCTCAAAATGATTTTTTATTATATATTATGTTAAAATTATATTTTAGTTTTTGAATTTTAATTTAATCACTTTAAAATTCTATACTTTTTAAAATTTGAAATTACGATCTTAATATGAATGATAGTCTATAAATAATCTTAAGTAAATTTTTTTAGTCAATTTATTATACATAAATTTTTTATTTTTTAATTTGATATTTTTTGTCCTTATAATTTAGTCATATTATTGGTGTCAGTTAGGACTATTATATAAAATCTAAAATTTAAAAAATATAGAGATTAAAGTTGATCAAAATAGATTGACTAAAACAATAATTTACACATAATAGAGACTAATAGAAATAGTTTACCTTTTGACAAACTAGTTAATGATAACTTTAATTTTTTTAATTATAAAAAATATATTTATTATTGTGACAATATCTAATTTGTCACTACTTTTAATTTTTATTAGTAAAAAAAATTATCATCACAAAAAAAAATTAAGTGACAAGTAATTTTTTTGTCACAATAAATCTTAAATAATAGTGACCACTTCACATATTGTTACTTTTGTGTGTTAAAATTTTAGTGACAACGAATTTTATGTCAAAATTACAATCTTTTAGTGATATTTTTTTGAAAAATATAATCGTCCCAATTGCTACTATTCAAATAAAAAATCATCACAATTATTTATAGTAATAGTATCACACAAAAAATAATATTTACGAACAAAGAATTCTTTGTAATCATCAATTTGTCACTAAAATTCTACATTATTATAGTTTTAATACACCCTAAGTGTACCCCTTAAAGCTCATTCAACCTTTCTATTCTTGGGATATTTTTATTGAGTGAAACTATAAATAATGTTCAGTAGAGATTTTAAGCCAGTAATTTAGGTTCTATAGGCTTAGGAATATATCTAGTATCTATTAATATCTTATACCACAATAACATGAATAAGTTTTTACTTTTAATTTATTTATGTTATTGTGGTCCGATTGATTGTTTTCCGACTGATGTAATTAAATAAGAAGAGTTAAGATTAATTTAATTAATTTTAAACTAATATAATCTTAAAATAATTAAATAAAAAATTTAGAGAAGAACTGAGACTTATTTTTAATAATTTTTAAATTTTTAATAACTTTAAATACAATTAATGATAATAGTTGACGGGACCATGTCCACTTAATCCCTCGTGCTGTTTCTCACCTGGACCTAGGTTACTATACATGTGTTCTTTTTATAATCATATATTTTTAATTTATAAATCAATTTATTTGAATCAAATATTATAAAAAAATATTATAAAATCAATCTTTTTAATTCAATTATTCAATTTATAATATTATAAATTTAAACCTTTAATTTTGTTAAAAATAATATTTTATCTCGTTTGATCAATTTATTCTTTCAAAAGAAATTAAAAAAAATATATGAATTTGATACGATTAGGACTAGAAATTGCTATGTCTAGAAATTAAGATGGCATGTGGTAGGTGAGAATGGACCCTGGACTCTGCTGACCATTCCCGAACATGCATGCAATTATAGTGATTCGTATTTTAAATGTGTTGCCAATAAGACAAGCAATCAGAAATAAATAAATAAAAATTTATTTCTCGAACAATAATCGGTTGGTTAACGGGATAAGACGTTAAATCTCTTAAATCAAATTAAAACTTTAAATTTTAGTATTATGAATAAAATAAATTAGATTAAAAATATCACTTATAATATATTTTATAATATTCGAATTAAATTAATCGAATCATAAATTAAAAACGTGTTATTAAACAAAAGAACCCTATCTTAAATCTTCCCATCCTACTCATCTTCATTAACTCTTACAGCTTTCAGTCTTATTCTTTCATCGGTTTCCATTAATTCCCAACTAATTCTCACGCTTGTCTTCTTTTAATTTATTTCAGACTACTCGTTTTAAAAAAAAATAAGGTATTTTATTCTAAAAAATATTCTGTAATAAGTCAATAATTTAAAATTTATTAAAATATTAGTGATAAATATCAATACATATAATTAGTAGTATATAGGGTGTACAAAATAAATTATAACTGTTAACCTATATAATCGTTAAATTTTATTAGTTTAATTAATATATCGTTAATAGTTGAACAGTTTTGACTAATCAACCACTAAAAATAATTGTTAATGACTAATCACAGTGAAATTATTTATACATAAAATAATGTTTATGGTTAATATTTTTTATTAATTTTTTAAAAAATTTTTAATATTATATATATAAGAAAGATGATTTTATTATTCTCAAAAAAGTTAATAAACATTTAAAAACTTATAATAAATTACAGATTAATATGTAATCAAATCAATAAATAACGTTTAACCGTTATAGCAATTAAGTATCTTTTATTGATTAAGTTAAAGTTTAATAATTATTATAATATTTATTCAATTATTCAGTAGCAGCTTCACGTGATGATTAATGAGTCTGTCTAATTTTTTTAAAAGTTTTATGAATTATTTTTTAAATTTTATAATTAATATTTATCTTAAAATTTTAAAACTTTAAAAATTTTATAACTTGTATTATTTAAAAATATTTTAGTATATATTATAAAAATAAATAAATTTACCAGTAAGATTTAAAATACATTTAACGATCGTAATAATAATAATTATTTTGCGATCACACCAACGATTAAAATTATTATCGCTAAAAATTATCAAAATCAAACTTACCGCAGTGTATTGCAGTCAAAATCGTGCTCGTAACAATCAAAAACGATAATAACAGACCGTTATATTCGATATTCATTGAAAAAAAAATAAAAACAGAAAAGAACGCCGAAACAGTACATGGGCGAGGAGGAAGAACAAGGAATATATAAAATTTTAGGGAAATTGGGTAAATTATATGCTGTGACATTGAAACTTTTTAAAGTTTTCAGTTGGACTCAATACTTTAATTAATATTTAAATTGATCCCTTAAACTTTCAAAACTTCTTGATTAAGCCTTTAAATTTCTATTTCATCTCAATTAAATCCTTAAAGATTTGATGTTTTTTTCTCAATTTAGTCCTTAAACATTATATTAATTTTATTTTCCTTTTACATAACAATAAAATTAGAGTATATATTGAATATAAGTATTGGAAAAGAAAATCAAGTAAATGAGATTAAAGACTTATATTATAACACCTGAACTCGGGTGTCACATTTGGGCCATAAGCCCAACCTGCTCCCATAAAAATTTTCACATTTCCAAATTAAATCGTACCACCAAGTACGACATATAATTAAAAGCGATACTAAATATAAAAGGTAGTTTAACAAGTTCAAAATATAAATGGAGAACCAAATACAAGTTTTACAAAACATTTGACCTTGACAACTTAAATCAAATAGAGTTACAATTACAACAATGATCCTACGAATATATAACCCTCTAATCTAGCAATTGTACTCTACCAACTGGTGAATGCTGAAGTCTTGCGATGATAGTACTCCGCCACGTCCGCCGAACGTTCGTCTACTTACCTATTGCATGGAAACAAATCCCAAAACGATGAGCTACTAAAGCTCAGTGGGTACACAACATATTGATTGTGCTTTCAAGTGAATCATAACTATAAACATGTTGTATGAGAATATGATGATGTGATACGAAAAACATAACCAAAGCATAAAATAACCAAATCAAAAGTGAGGCCCACTACCAACCCAACATTGGAAAACTCACCTGGTTCAGAATCTCACATCAGGCTGCTCGGAATCTCTCATCGAGATAATATACTCAAAATCTCGTTCCACTTGGAATCTCACATCGAGTGGGGCTCGGAATCTTAAATCAAAATGGTCTTCAATACATCATCTAGAGTCTCACATCGGATGAACTTTATTGTGTTGCAACATTTCACTCACTGAGTATCCGGATCCCATCAAACAATGACTCAAACAAAACAAGGTGATCCACCTAGGATCACATATCAAACAATACCACAATCAAACCAAGATCTAGCATGCAAGGTAAATTTTCATCATATCCATGTCTATATTACCAATTCTAAGTTTCGTTAATCATTTTATGGCTTAATTAACCCATAAAAACCCATATCATAAATTATGAAAACCCAAACTCAACCCTTAAAAACTTGGGTAGAATTGCCCAGACGTATCGATATACTTGTAAAGGGGTATCGAAATGCTTCCCTTGCATTTCGATAGGCTTATTCGATGGTTTAAGACCAAGGAAAAACCAATCTATATCGATACATCTAAGTGGGGTTTCGATATGACCCACTGTTTCGATACGCCTCATAGGGGGTATCGAAATGATTTGCCACTGAAATTTTTGGTTTTGAAATACGGGCTCGACGTTCCGAAACGTCTATTAACTAAGCTCTAATTTCCTCTCTAGGGTATCAATACGCCTACCAAAGTTATCGTACCCTTGCACAAAAATGCATGTCTGGACCTTAAAATGCCTAAGAACTTCAACCTAAACTCAAACATTCAATCCCAAAACGTTCCTATACATTATTGAAGTAGTTTAGGTGAGTTTCTAACAAATTTTATCAATATCATCCACCATAAATCAATCCACCATTAAAATATGGACAAGCTCTAACCTTAACCAAAACATCACAAACCAATCAATCATACCTAATAATGATGATGCGCATTAATGCAAAGGATTTGAAAGTGTATCAACCTCCAAAAACGAGTTGAAAAACTCTCAAAGAAACCTCCTAAACTGTCTCCTTGCCCAAACTCCTTGAGGGTTCTCCATGCTCTCCAACTATAAGGAAGATCTCACAAGTTACTACTCTATTTAGATGATTCACGGAAACCAAAATGAACCCTTTTACAACTCAAAAACTTCCTCAAAACCTATACTCGATTTTACCAAACCACCCTCTTAGAAACTTAACATTCACCATTTCTTATTAAACTTACCTTGCTAGGTAGCTCTTCAAGAGCTAAACAAACTTCCCTCTATCTCTAAAACGAAATTCTACAAGTTTAACCCCTCAAAACCAACCTTTGATGAAGAGTTTGGGCGAGAAGAAGGGCTAAAAAGGAGACAATAAAAAGGTGATGAGCTAATATTTTTTGTAAAGTGCAAAAAATAACTCTCCCTCCCTCCCCTCATTTTCATCCCCAAGGTGATTTACCTAAAAGCCCCTCTAGTCCAACACCCAAACCAAGTCCTACAACAACTCCTAAGCCCAACAAGATCCTCATGGCCCAAACATGAGGCCCACCACCTCGGGTTAACCCGATATTGAATCCCGAAACTCGGTCGTGACATATATTTCACGTGGTATAATTGTTTATTAATAATATTATAATTATTTACTTTTATAAAATATTTATTATTAGTTTTTATATTATCTTTATTTATTTTTTATTATTTATTAATATTATTATTTATTTTTATTACACTAATATATTTTTTAATTTTTTTGTTTAGGTTTATTCTCACGATTTTACTTAACATATTCATATGATTTTACCTTCCAAACTAAACTAGATAAAATCACAATACAATCTAGCATTTATTAAACAAAATCACTTTCACTCTTAAATTCATACTAATAAAAGTTCATAAGTATTAAAAATATTTTAAAATTTGCGAAAGTTTTAAAAATATCACGTTTGCGATATTTTTAGTGATCATAATAATATTCGTTATGTTTGTAAGTATGAAGAATATAAAACAACAAAAAACGTACCCGAACGAAATTTAAATCCATATTCACCATTGCAAGAAACAATTAAGAATTCATTTGAATACATATTCTCTTAATGCTTTTGCTTCATCTTCACTCGTTTTACATGTTTCCTTGTGTTGAAAGTTGAAACAACTATAAATGGTTGCTCCATGCTTTCTAGGATTATCCAACTGACATGGCGGTCATAATCATCCCATGGATTCTCTTCACCGGAATCTTAGCTATCTCTTATAAATCCGAAGCTAATGTGTCTGCCGTCATCGCCTTCGGAGACTCATTCGTTGATTCAGGCAACAACAATTACATACCAACACTCGCAAAGAGCAATTTCAAGCCATATGGACGTAATTTCCCGGGCGGCACACCAACCGGAAGATTCTGCGACGGTCGACTTCTTCCGGATTTCATTTCTGAGAGCTTTGGGTTGAAACCTTTCCTCCCTGCTTACTTGGATCCCACACTTAGCATCTCGGACTTTGCCACTGGAGTTTCGTTTGGTTCTGGTTCAACCGGCTACGACAACGCCACGTCTGATTTACTGGTAATTGAACATAGTACCAACCATTTAAGTAAGCTCGGTAATTAACTGGTTTTCTGGTCGGATTTGCAGAAAGTGATTCCTCTGTGGAAAGAATTGGAGTACTACAAGGAGTACCAAATGAAACTCCGAGCTTATCTCGGTGATCGGAAGGCGAACGGAGTAATCTCCGACGCTCTTTATGTGATCAACATCGGAACCAACGATTTCATCCTAAACTACTTCGCCCTTCCTCGGAGAAAATCCCAATTCACCGTTGAACAATACCAGGATTTCCTCATCGGCATTGCCGAAAACTTCATCAAGCAGATTTACATCCTAGGAGCTCGGAAGTTGACCCTGATCGGCCTCCTCCCGCTCGGTTGTTTCCCGGTAGAGAGAGCGATGAACATCCACAACCCTCTTAACTGCTTAGAGAAACGCAACGAAGCCGCCTTAGAGTTCAACAGCAAGCTAAAAGCTACGGTTGCAAAGCTCAGCAACGACCTTCCTGAGCTAAAGTTCTTCTTCGCGGATGCTTATGAGTTGCTTTTGCAGATCATTACAAGACCGTCAGACTACGGTACATGTTTTAAGTATTCATGTCCTACACATATTCGATGTTTCTGTCCTGATAATGTTGATTATTGAGTGACAGGTTTTGAGGTTGTGGAAAAAGGGTGTTGCGGAGTAGGTTTGGTGGAGACGGCGGTGCTGTGCAACCGGCTCACCCCATTTACATGTCCTGATGCAACCAAGTATGTGTTCTGGGATTCCATTCATCCTTCCCAGAGAACAAATATGATCTTTGCAGCTGAGTTAGTGCCACGCCTCAAACAGCTGTTTCTATGAGTTCCTACAGCAAAGTGAAAATAATATGAATAATGTGTTGTAGTAAACTTGGAGTTTAACTCATAAATTTATTGTTTTTTATTAAAATTATGTAATAAATTTAAAAATAATATAATCATATGATCTTAAATATCATTTTTATGTTCAAACACTAAAATAAATTTTAAATATTAAATTTCATATCTTAAAAAATATATTTGATCTTAAATTTTATATATCTTAATTATATACTCTTACTTTAAACTTTAAATTAATTTTTTTAAATAATATATTAAAAATGTATATTTGAGACGGATGATTTTTATCCTCAACTTCTTAAAATTTTTTAATTATAAAAGTATGCAAAATGATTATGGTTTTAAAAATAAAAAAATTATGAATATTTTTAATATTTTTCAATTAAATTAGTGTTTAATAATTCATGATACCAACTTAACAAAAAACATTATATATATTCTATTATTTTATTTTCCCTCAAATCATTTAAAATTGTAATTTCAAATCTTCTATAAATTTAAATTTAATATTGTGTTTTATTTTTATTTTTAATTTAACTTAAGATTTGGATGTAGTCTGATAATATTAAGTTATTTAAATTGTTAACACGTATAGAGGGATTCTTATCCTAGATCGACAAATCAATAATAGACCATTAACTATATACGACAAGAGTTTGAGTTTTTTTTTAATAAAAAATGTTTTTAAATTTAATTTATAAATATATTTTAAATATTAATTAATTTAAAAAATATATTTAAGAGATTTTAAAGTGTCCGGTGAAGTCTCGGAAGTTCTTTTAATTCCATCTTTCACCAAATTGTAGTATTTTAGATGTAGAACCAACAGGGACTGTGTCGATTTTACTACTGCTTAAACCTGCACAATTGAAATTAAAAACAAGTATTTTGTTGAGTTGGGATAACTAAATTAACTCCTTAAAAATTAAATAAAAGAGGAAGATAAATATGATAGAAGTGAGGCGAGGTTGAGTGCTTTGTAGAGGAGAATTTAGTTGTATTCTTTATCAACTTATTAATGCAATGGGTTGAATTGTCGTCTCGACGGATCGCACTAAGGCTCGCCGCAGTTGCCTAGGCGGAGTTATGCCTTGTCGACAAATCAACTTTTCATAGTTCGACAAAGCGTCCTTGTATGTCTCCTCTTTATCCCTAAGCGAAGAGAATTGTTTAAGTCCACGTCTTGATGATACCTCCCGACGTGAATCAAGGATGAACAACAACCAAACGCATGCGTCTTATTAGTCGCTTAAATCTTGTGCGGTTTATCTCTAAACCGAATTAATCAAAGCCCTTGAGCAAAGATCGTATTCTTTCGTTTCGTGAGCCTAACTCTCCCGATATTAGACAAATAGATTTTTCTTCGAGCTCATATGCAAAGAAGAGTAAATGCCAAGAGAGAATAAACTATGAAATAAGTCTTGCATTAATAAATATCAAAGATAATGCAACCTTCTTCTCCAACTACACCACAAACAACCTAAACCTCGAAAAGATTTTAGAACATGGTGTAGTCGGCGGCTTAAGAATATATATTATATAGAAGCCAACTCGACTCCCCTAACCTAAACCTAATGTGTGCCTTATATAGGCCAAACCCTAGGTTAAAGTCTTCCACATAAGGGAAGAGTTATACAAAGAAAAGAATACAACTTATAATTAAACTAGGACACTTAATTTTATTTCCTAAAATAAATCTTTATTCCCGCGTTGACTTTTGACCAAGGTTTGACTCCATTGATCGACTCCATCTTTCTCTTGCTTTATGTCTGTTAAGATCAACTTTTTTTCTCTTTTTGTCAAGCACCAGTTGTTATCTTTATTTTGCTGCCACGACCTCCAAAGTGTTGTCGTAGCGGGTGCTACTTTACAATTCAGTATCTATCCTCTTATCTGACCATTCTTATGATGTATTTCCTGTCTAAGAAAAAAAATCTTTAAATGCATCTGTTTTATGCCAAATAATAGATAAATTCATAAATTATGTAATACTAAATTATGAAAAATAAGCAGAATTTATCATTATTGTACTTAAATTTATCTTTAATTGACAATAAACGAGCGGAAAAATGATATAAAAAATAGAATTTTTATGTACTTATCAGTGTCCTTGACATATTTAAATATTTTAAAAACAGAAGTGTTAAAAAAATTTGTAAATATCGGTATAATTTTTATATCATACCCAACAGTCTATACTTGTAGGATTGTACATCTATTAATATATTCTTTATTTTCTTTCAAGTTTGGAGAATTCTCGATAGTAAATTATTATACTTATACAGTCGATCTGTATCAATACATAAAAGTTTGTATCGATATTTAGTATCCCGTATCGGTACGTATTATATGAATTATTTATAATAATTCTTTCTTCTTAAAATAGATATTGATATTGAATATAGATATCGAGATATCCTAAAGTATATTTATTGGTAAAGATTAATTCTCTAACGATTAGTAACGAAAAAAAACTAATCAAAAAACTTAAAATGAAACTTCAAACAGTCACAAAAGAAAAATATATTGTCAAAATTCTTTATATAGAGAAACGGTATTTGCACTTAAATTACCAATTTTTTTATAAAAAATACTATTGACTTAAATTATCTCATTATTTTAAATGTTTAGAAATTTGGATGAAAATTTAAAATTATATAGGGCCGTAAACGAACCAAACGTTCGGTGAATCGTTCGTGAACCGTTCGGCGGGAAGTTCGTTTATTTAATAAACGAACGAACATGAATAAGATTTTTCGTTCATTTAGTTAAACGAACGAACATGAACAAAGGGCTTGTTCGTTCATTTATGTTCGTGAACGTTCGGTAATCTTTTCGTTTATGTTCATTTATTTATATTCGTTCATTTATGTTCGTTCGTTTATGTTCGTTTAAATTTATTTACATCTATCTAAGGGTGAGCATTAGATCAAGTAAGTTGAGTCAAAAAATTTTGGATTACTCGAGTTGAGAAATCTTATTTTATGACTCGTTAAAAACTTTCTTGTTATAAGCTAGGGGTGTTTATTGTTCTGTTAAACCGAGTTAATGAATCGAACCAAAACAAAACTAGTTAATTAGTTAAATTTTAGGTTTCATCTAATAATTAAGAATTTTTTTTAATTTTAATTATCGACTAATTCGGTTTAAAATCAATTGGTTATCTGAATTAATCTAATTAATCCAAAATATAAAATATAAAATATTTAGCATGTTATATATGTTTTTTATGTTCATTCGTTTACGTTCGTTTATGTTTGTTTATTTATGTTCGTTCGTTCGTTTATCATTTAAACGAACGAACATGATCAAGCTACAATCCTTAATGAACAAACACGAACAAGAAAATTTGTGTTCGTTTATGTTCGTGTTCGTTCATTTATTCGGTTAAATTTAAACGAACGAACATAAACACATCCTCGTTCATATTCGTTCCGTTCGTTTACAGCCCTAAGATTATAAACACATTTACCTTGGGACTTGTGAGTTTTCTTTAATTTAATTGTTTTCTCTTAAATCGGAGTGTCTCAAAGCTTTAAAGTATAAACTTGAAGTGTTTATAGATATTATTTTTTTAGTCTAAAAAAATGAAAGATAAATTTAAAGTGTTTGTGAAAAATCCTTAACAGAAAAACTAAATAATAATAATAATAGATTTGATTGAGAAGTCGAACCATCATAAATTATCATACATTTTTAATTTCATTTTACTTGTATCAATTTTCTCATAAAATCAATTCACCCATTCTTAACATATTCGATTAATATTTCGAACTCAACAAAAAACTTTTAAAAAATTAATTAAATTACTTATAAATTTATTTTTATATTTTTAAATATTTATATTTGTTTGAAATTAAGATGTCATGTGATATGGCCCTAAACTCCACAACATGATTAGTCATTCAATTTCTAAAACGATATTATTAATCACATCAGTTCTAAATAGAGCTGAAACGCCAGCCTCGTCATCTTCCTTTAACTGGTACAGCTTCCAGTCATATTCTTTCATTAATCTCCAACTAATTCGTACGATTATTTATATTTTCAGCTTTTTGTTATTACGACACTTTTAGGTATGGACAGTATAAATTCGATTCGAAAAAATCGAATAATTCGATTCGACTTAAGATAAAAATATTTGATTTGTTTTGATTCGATTTAAAATTTTATAGACTTGACTCGATTTAAAATTTTTTAAATAAAGTTCGAGTTGTAAAATGGAAATTTGAATATTCGAATAACTCAAAATTTTTAGTAATTAAATGATTGATTTTTAAGTTTAAAACGAGTATATCAATTTTTTATGATATATATACATTGATATATAAAAATATAAAAAAATATTGCCACATATAAATATATATAGATAGATATATCTTATATAATTAGAGAAAATCGTTTAAATTAAAATCAAATCATATTATAACATTATAAATAATTATAATTAAATATTTATAAGAACTCGAAAACTCGATTCGACTCGCCTCAAATTTCTTAAACTAGACTCAAATTTATTTAGTTGAGCGAAAAAGTAAAAAGGGAGAAAGGAGGAGAGAGAAAATTGAAGAAAAAAAATGAATTCGAAGGTTGCTTGCTAAGATTCAAAAATTAGAAGGAAAAATAAGAAAGACATATTTTTTTATATTCGCTTCAAAATTAAAAAAGTTATTAGATTGGTCTAGCTTATCACATTATTTATAATTTTATTTAATAATAAATTTTTATCTATTTTTAAGGTGATTTTTTTTAAGATGAATATTCGCAATCAATAAATTAATAAATCTTATTGAATGATATCATGTATAACGTGACGAGCTATGACCATATAATAATTCTTTTAAAATTAAGAGAAAATAAAAATATGAAAGCTATCGTACTTTAATAATAAAACTATCAAATTATATTTAGAAATTTTTTAATTTTATTCTCACCATATTTATTATTTTTATATTTTCATTCAATATCTTTATTATAATTATTTTTATTCAATTTAGTCCTTAAAAATTTTATTTAATTTAAAATTTACCATTATTTGTTTCTAATTTATTATTAAATTCAATAGTTTTAATATAATAATATTTTTGTTTACTTTAGTCCCTAAAAATTAATATTTATTTTATAATTAATCTAATATCTTATAAATACAAACTTTACATTTTAGTTATTAATTTTTTAATAGTAAATAAAGACTCATTTTAACATAAATTAACTTGAAACTTTTTATATATATCAATGATGATATTAATTAAATAAAGGAAGTAATTTCATTTTTTAAACTCTCGAATAATATTTTTTAAGCTATAAATTATTTAATTTATATTTATACAATATATTTGCTTCATATAAAAATATTATTTTAGTTAAATAACTCTCAAATATCTTTTGTGATGCATACACATACTTTACATGTCATTAAACACATAATTTTATATTAAAAGCATTGAACTTATAAAATTCTAAGAATATAAAGTAATTGTTATGAATATCTTTATTTATGGTGGATATCTATATACTCTTTCAGTCACATAAATATTGTCTCTTATTGACTTTTTTTGGGGTTAAACTTTTTCATCTTTGACTCTTGATTATTTAAAATTTATTATTGATAAAAATATGAAAAAATATATTTTAAAAACTTTTAATCAAGTAGATTTCAGAAATATAATTTATAAAATTTAATTATTTAAAATATTTAATATAATTATAGTCAAAGTTTAAAAAAATTGACTTTCAAAAAGTCAATAAGAGACATTATTTTTGGGAATGAGGAAGTATTAAGTTAAACTTTAGTGGGCTTTATTATTAGGGTTTAATACCCATTGAAATTAGGGTTTTCATCTTACGCATATAAATATAGACTTTTAGACAAAATATTGTATACAACCCTACTTTGAGAATATAATACCAATCTCTATCTTTGGTCTCTCATCTTTGTTTTTATATTTTACTTTATTCACAACACGTTATCAGCACGAGACTCTAACCAACGGAGGTGTTTGTCGTTCGAATCTTGATGGAGTTTTTGAAAAGAATTTGTTACTAGCATAAATCAAAGATAATTTCTTTTCCCTCTATTATATTTTAATTATCGGTTATTTTTCTCTCTTAATCTTTGCTTTGATTTTTAATTTATTAAAAATCTTTGGTTGTTTGGTATTTGTGTAGAGATAAAGTGGCTCAATTACTGTGGTTCTTATCGACAATTTCCAAAAAAGATTTTAATAAGATATTAGTAACTAAATCTACCATATATTCAAAATTAATGGAAAGTTTGGTATGTTTTACTTATTTAATTTGATATTTTTTTGACTTTATTTATAACCAATATTTGTTTATTTTATTATTGTGATGAAAGCTTATGTTTTTAATCATGTTCTAAGTATTACATGATATTAGAATAAATATTAAACCTTTAATTAATTAATATGTTCTTTGTTATGTTGGTTTAATCCAAGTATATTGGTTGGACATCCCGTTCTACGAGGCTACTAGTCTCAAAGGAGATTCTTTTTAAAGGATCTTGTGAACTGGTTTAACAACGCTGCGTATAAGGATTAAATTTTTGTTCCTTGTATGTATTGTATACATATTGGTTGATCAATTACTATTTAATAATTTGAATGTTATAAAGTTTATATTTGCTTGAAAGCAATACTATTTTTATGTCAAAAAACTCGACTATAAACTTGTCCCAAGTTCAAGTTACGAAAATCGTCTTGATCTAAGAAATTTTATGAGAGGCATTTCCTGAAGTAAATGCATGCATGATGTTTATTCCATGCAATTATTGGATTTATGTCATTCCTTGAAGTGAATGCAAGCGTGATGTTTATTCCATACGATTATGCAAAGTATGATGTTTATTCCATGCGATTATACAAGCATAATGTTTATTCCATACGATTATTAAATTTGTTTTATTCCTTGAAATGAATATAAGCATGATAATTCATTATATGATTAGTGAATAAAACTCTTTATGTGCTAGAGTATCACTGATGAGGATATATTAGAAAAACATACTCCATTTTTCACACATTAATGTTATCCAATATACACAATATCGTGAAAAAAGTTTTAAATACCTATTAGTCTCCACTCCATTCCCTGAAGTATATGTGAATTTTATAGCGGAATGAATAAAAGTCGCATTAATAATTGAGGTTGCGATTGAGATCATAAAATAAACATGGAAAAGATGATTCTTTTAAGAATTCTTATATCCACCAAAAGTGGAATTATAAAGATGACAAGAATGATAGAGATCATATCAAAATCTTTATGTTAGCAATGCAATGGTACAAATCATTGATCTCGTACTTGTCAAACGCCGAAGTATTATGAACTTTATCCATAATCATGAATGATAAATGTAGCGACCTCTTTTTAAAAAAACGTGGTTTTTAATGTGAAAAAGTGTTCGACGATAGGTTTTGAAAAATATGGATTTTATTAACTTTAATCTTAAAAAAAAACAAAAAATAAAAAAAAACATAATTTAATTTTGAAAAGATTGACTTGGAGTCGCCACCGGCCACTTAGGTAGGCCAGACACCATAAAAATAACCAGAGATTCTTTTTAAAAAATATTGGGTTCGGGAGTCGGTTACGTGTAAGGACGGCCCTTACGAACGCCCAAAAAATTGGTACCTTGAAAAACATTACGTGGCATTGATACTTTGAAGAAAGATATTAATTTAATTTTCCATTGTTAAGTGAATATTATTTGAATTTGGATATCCTTTTGATTTAGAAATTACATTACCTTTAAATTTGAGTTGCATGAGACGTCCTCTAGATAGGAAACCTCACCCAAATTCGAAGGAATGTAACTTTTGCCTCAAAAGGCTAAAGCAAAATGCATGACCGTTTTTTATCTTGTCCATTTTAAGTTCTAACCCTAGAAAAGGCCCCATTGCTTAAGTTTTTAAGACCTAAGTTACTAATGTCACTAGTTGTTCACCTATCAATTTTATTTAATTCTAAACATAAATTGGTGAATCAAGTTCTAGGTTTTGATAGCACATTAATTCAATACCAAGGTACACTCTTTAGGCCAACATCATGGTACGTCAAAACATCAGTCTTTTAGTGTATTCGAGGTATAAGATTAAAATGTCATCTTACTACAATTATCTCCTTATTTAAATTAAATATTTTATTAAAGAGACTACCCTAAAGAGGCTCTAATTTAAATTAACTAAGTGTAAATATGATGTTCTCCTAAATAAATATATTATATGATTAAAATATGCAAATAAGTAATTTGAATAAATAAATAAATAAATAAAACGCTAAATAAGATAAAAGAAAAAATTGATTAAATCATTATTAATTTAATATAAAGGTAACATTTGAATGTTCACTTGAAACATACCTGAAAATGAAACTATACGTGGCCATCAAAGCTTCATTGACCATAACTACACCCACGTGACAACATTGAAAAACCATATCAAGTGTTGTCTTCTCCATAGTCCTGCGTTCTTCACTGGTGGTGCCGATTGATGAATTCTTCAATGGCTCGGAATTGAATCTTATTAGACCACTTAAATCCAAAGCGCGTCATGAGAAATAGGGGTTGTATTAGATAGCAATTCCGACTTTACTGTTGTCGACATTCCATAAAAAAGAAATTGATGGATTGATACCCTTCCCTTTTCGTTCCTATCCTCGAACTACCTTTATTCCCCATTGTTGTTCCTCATCATTACAACGAATTCCCCATGGTCTATTTGTCCATCGTTGTCTTAATCGATTTCTTTGATCATCCCATCGAGATGGACGTCGTTTTTAATCCAACTCTTTGCAGGCTTGTTGAAGCTCGTCAACGGTTACGTATCCACTCCCATCTTTGTCGAAAAAGGTGAAGGCACACATCAAATTCTCCTCCCTTTCCAGTTTATTCAAGTGCACTGTGGCAGCGAAGAATTCGCCGTAATCAATGGACCCGTTGTTGTCAATATCCGCCGCATCCATAGGATTTTTGATCTCACACTCCATAAGTTCAGAACCAACTCGCTTCAGGCCGTCTTTTAACTCATCGAACGTTATTGTTCCACTGTTTTCGGTATCTATTGTTTTAAATAACTCTTTCAGACCACCGATTTCTTTCTCTGAAAGCCTTTCTACTAAACCTCGCAAAGCCATCTTCTTAAGTTTGTTCATTGCAGAGAATAGTTTCAGGCGTGACAATACTTCAGAATCGAGAGGTTTATCGGGCGTAATTGTGTCATCTACAATCCATGGGTGGCATAAGACTTGATGGGCAGTTAGCCTTCTCTTTGGATTGCGGTCAAGCATTTTTCGTATGAGATCCTTTGCGCTATCAGAAATGGCATGCCAAGGTTGCAAATCAAAATCTATTTTCCCTTGTAATATCTGTCGGAATATCCTTATTTCAATTTCTGCCCAAAATGGAGTGACCAAATTTCCCACGCAAAGCAAGGTGCCTTCATAGTTGATACTATTGACGGTGAATTCCATTTCCGTATATCTTTGGAAACGGGGCTAGTCATCGGGGATATTATCGATGAGATTGATTTGGTCGTAGAGAGAAAAAGCACGCCTGAGGGATGGCAAGACTGGATTCTGGTTCACCGTTGAAGATGCTGAGTCTTTTCTCATCCTTCTCATCAGTTTTGGTAGCGTTTCCACCGTTCTAACTCTCACATTGACCGAATGGTCCACCTAGGCAACTGCAACGGCTCCGGCGGCAGCGCTAATGGAGTAATGATCTAGCTATTAGCACAACACTAATCCTGCGGCGATGAAGAACCATCATTCTCGCCCTTGGTTTGCTTCTGCTGCTGTGTTGCTGCCCCTTCTTCATCTACTTCTGCCGGCGGTCGATGGAGGTTTGTTTGGGTTAAGAGGAGTATAGAGGAAAGGAGAACCGAAGCTCCAAATCCTTCTTCCCATTCCACCCCCCGCTGAGCTCGGATGACTCGTCCCTTTAAAGGGATTCGATTCAACCACTTTACTTAGATCAAACACCAACCCCTAAAAAACTCAACCACCAAATCAACAAAAATCCCTCAACAAACCACGTCTATGTTTCTGTTTCTTTTTCAGATTTTTTTCATTTTTTATTATTTTATTATTATTTATATATTATTTATTATTTATATATCATTAAAAATTTGTGTTGACAGCTGCCCCTCTTTGCTTAATGTTGCGGAGCAGGAGATGGGAAAAGACTGGGAAACACGAACTCTGTAAACCCTGAAGCTTGAAGTTGTTCTTCTCACTTAGAAATTCTTCAAACTTAACATCATGCCCGGAGGACTTACTGATGACCCGTAGGATTTAACATCATGCCCGAAGGACTTACTGATGACCCGGAGGATTTAAGATCGTATTGCCTCCTTGATTGTGCAAACGATATCATCACTCTCGAAGGTGATGGCCCGGAGGACTTAACATCATGCCCAGAGGACTTATTGATGACCCGGAGGATTTAATAGCGGAACTGGACTCACGCCAAAAGGCTGCCGGTAAAACTTAAAAATAGAGTCTGAAGCTATTCTTCTAACTTAGAAATTCTTTAGACGTAAGCGGTGAAGCGAAATTCCTCACGCTACACCACTTCTTTCTAGACTCACGCCAAAAGGTTGCCGGTAAAACTTAAAAATAGAGTCTGAAGCTGTTCTTCTCACTTAGAAATTCTTTAAACGTAAGTGATGAATCTTGAGGTTGTTCTTCTCACTTAGAAATTCCTCGCGTTACACCACTTCTTTTTGGACTCACGCCAAAAGATTGCCGATAATATTTAATAATGGAGTCTGAAGCTGTTCTTCTCACTTAGAAATTCCTCGCGTTACACCACTTCTTTCCAGACTCACGCCAAAAGGCTGCCGGTAAAACTTGTTTTCTGGACTCACGCCAAAAGGCTGTCGGTAAAACTTGTTTTCTGGACTCACGCCAAAAGGCTGCCGGTAAAACTTGTTTTCTGGACTCACGCCAAAAGGCTGCCGGTAATACTTGTTTTTTGGACTCACGCCAAAAGGCTGCCGGTAATACTTGTTTTCTGGACTCACGCCAAAAGGCTGCCGGTAATACTTGTTTTCTGGACTCACGCCAAAAAGGCTGCCGGTAAAACTCGTTTTTTGGACTCATGCGAAAAGGCTGACGATAATACTTGTTTTCTGGACTCACGCCAAAAGGCTGCCGGTAATACTTGTTTTCTGGACTCACGCCAAAAGGCTACCGGTAATACTTGTTTTCTAGACTCACGCCAAAAAGGTTGCCGGTAAAACTCGTTTTCTGGACTCATGCCAAAAGGTTGCCGGTAATACTTGTTTTCTAGACTCACGCTAAAAGGCTGCCGGTAATACTTGTTTTCTAAACTCACGCCAAAAGGCTGCCGGTAATACTTGTTTTCTGGACTCACGCCAAAAAGGCTGCCGGTAAAACTCGTTTTCTGGACTCATGCCAAAAGGTTACCGGTAATACTTGTTTTCTGGAATCACGCCAAAAGGCTGCCGGTAATACTTGTTTTCTGGACTCACGCCAAAAGGCTGCCGATAATACTTGTTTTCTGGACTCACGCCAAAAAGGTTGTCGGTAATACTTGTTTTCTGGACTCACGCCAAAAAGGCTACCGGTAAAACTCATTTTCTGGACTCATGCCAAAAAGGTTGTCGGTAAAACTCGTTATTGTTGATTTAATTCCTGTTTAACAGAAATATTATACATGGTTAGCATGCTTCTAAATGCAAATATTCCTATTATGATGCATAAATGTTAATTGAGGCCATTTGGGCAAACTTTCAATTTCAGGGAAAGCTCATAATTTCTTGCTTTATCTCCCGACATATCTTCTTTAACTGATATGAGAATTCATCTCAAACTCAGGTTCAAATTTCAAAGTCTTTGTTTTTTACTCTAAAGCGCCTTTTTAGGTTTTCACTTTAGATTTATTTTTTCTTTTCTTGCTTTGTCTCTTTTTTCAACAAATGAAGTCTGTCACGATCTCAATGACGCTTGTTCTCGTCTTCAACGTAGGATCTTTTCTCTTGTATTCTCAGTCCGCTCTGAAAGAATTCATCATTTCCCTTGCTTCGGTTTTCGAACTTTTCATGATAGTATGAGACACACTTTGGTAGCATTGTCCCACTCAAACTTGAGCATAATTGCCCTATTTTCTCATTCTGATTGTAATAATTTCCACACGTTGGTGAATTGATCCAGCTATATTTTGCCCCAAATAATGGGCAATGTTCTCTTTTTGCCCCAAGTTTACTTGGGTCATTTTGTTGCTCTTGCTCAAATACTTTGACATTTGGAGCTCTAACTGTTCTTCATCATATCTTCATCAACAATTGAGTACTAAGGTCACCTTCTGCTCTGTCTGCACTTAAAGGGTTAGTACATCATAGTAATACCCATGAATTCATTTGCTTTTCTTGTAACTAATTAGTTCATCTGCAAGATGCTTGTTAAACGATAAGCAAAAAAATAAAAATAAAAATAAAATAAAATAATATTTTGAAAATATTAAGAAATTTTGACTATCATGGCAAACAAAAAAAAACGAAAAATTAGGCCTCTGAATACCAAGTGCAACAAAGCCTTCGAACAAACTTGAAAAGATCAACTCTGATGTGACCATTTTCTAGTTTATTAGACTTTCAGGAGAAATATTCCCATTTTCCTAATTCTACCCCGTTTAAGTGGCACTCATTTTCTTACTAGCTTATCATACCTAATTTTCTCTCTTTTCTGATCTCGATCAAGCATTAGAAGACTAAAAATTCTTGAAGAAAGGTTAACCCTGGTAAGCGGGATATATTCTGAAGACTAACTCTCCTTATTTCAATACCCGTATATGGTCAAAATGGTCTTTTGTGGCTTGTGTCACGGACCGCACCAAAGGGCCCGAGACAAGCACCAATCAGGTTGCCACAAAAGCACTCCAAAGCATTCTGGGCATCTCAGCACCAACCCAACCACCCATTGGAGCCCAAATCTGGAATGGCCCAACGCTTGGTAAAGAAGGCTTATCCATCCACCCATGTGAACACACCATGTGAATATGGGAAATACTTTCCTTACTCAAATAGGAATATTCTAGGAATTGTACTTTTGGATAGGATAGGATTGAATCTGGACCCTTGATGTAAATCATTTACAACCGTTGGATGTACAGGGCTTCAAGTATAAATAGAGGCCTTGCCCACCTCATTTGTCACTCACTTCTTCATTGAGAAATACAAGAGTATTCACTCAAACACTCTCTAGCCTTTGCCATTTCTCTTCCTTTCAATTGTTCTTTGGTTTCCGCAAGGTTCTTAGCATTCAGGCTTTGAACGGTTTAGGCTTACTTAGGCGGTTTATTGAGAAAAACGCGTCTAAGGCCGCACGCCTCGAGTAGTGAAACTCTACGGACGTGACAAGTGGTATCAGAGCGAGTTTGTTCGATCAAAATGGCTCCACAAAGTGTTAGCGAGGTCCCAGCAACTGACCGAGAGACTCGTGCAGGAGCTGCGGGGAAGAAGCGGGAAAGTTCCAGGGATATCATTGCTACCTTGGACAAGAGGGTCGCGAGACTGGAGGATGCGTTGGGCAAGTTCCAGGAGACCCAAGACGAGGCCGAAGTGCGCCTTGAGAAGATGGAGTCCCAAAAGGACGAAATCTCGGAACAAGTTCAGTCCGTTGTCGATGGAAAACTGACTGAGAAAGAGAAGATCCTTCAGGATGCAATGGATGCATTGAAGAAGGAATTGATGGGGGAGATCAAGAAGCTCAGTACCGAGCTGCTCCTCTATAAGAATGCCATGCTGGGTGGCATGATGGCTGAAGCAACTACGCCGAAGCCCAGGATCGATGCGCCGAAACCCAAGGAGTATAAGGGGGCAAGAACTGCTCAAGAAGTGGACAACTTCATTTGGGGGTTGGAGCAGTACTTTCGTTTGATGAGCATCGAGGATGAAGCTACTAAAGTTAATACGGCTTCAATCTATTTGGTTGATGCCGCCTTGCTATGGTGGCGAACCAAATGTGCTGAGTCAAGTGATGGAGACATTCCAGTCAAGACATGGAAAGACTTCCAGTCGGAACTCAAGAAGCATTTCTATCCCAAGAATGCTGATGAGGAGGCTCGAGACAGACTTTACCAATTGAAGCATGAAGGCTCAATTCGGGAGTATGTCAAGAGATTTTCGGAGCTCAAGTTGCTGATCAAAGACTTGAGTAAATCAGAGGGACTGTATCTCTTCAAATCTGGCCTTCAACGATGGGCAAGAATGGAGCTGAAGAGGATGGGTGTGCAAGATCTTTCGGAAGCGATGGCCGCTGCAGAATCCATTGCAGAATTCGAAAAGAAGGATTCTTCCAAGCCAAAGCATAAGGGCAACAGTGGGGGAGACAAAGATAAGTCCACCAAGAATGGTTCCGGAAAACCACAGAACAAAGCCGGAGATAAACAATTTCGGAACCAAAATGAAAGGGGTGAGTTTAAGTGCTACAACTGTGGTGGTAAGCATTTAGCCAGAAATTGCCCACAACCACGAAATGAGAAGGTTGCTGCCATCCAAGAGAAGACTGGAGAAGGAGAAGAGGTTGTCAAGCTCAACTCCATCATCAGTTCCATGGAATTCAAGAAAGATTCCAAGGAGAAGGGACTTATGTATGTAGATGTTTCCATTGCTGGCCAAAAGTTGAGTGCACTCATAGATACTGGTGCCTCAGAGTTGTTCGTGTCCGAACAAATTGCCAAGAAACTTGGCTTTCATGTGGAAAAGGCAAGTTGATTCATCAAGACTGTGAATTCCGAACAGACTCCGATTGCAGGGGTAGCAAAAGGAGTGAAGCTTGAGATTGGTGGTTGGATCGGTAAGGAGACGATCAAAGTAATCCCCCTCGATGACTTTGATTTTGTGATTGGGCTCAGTTTCCTTGACCGAATCAAAGCGTTCCCGGTACCATTTGTAAATTCTTTGCTAATTCTTGACCCAAGCCATCCATGCCTTGTTCCGGTGAATCGAGAAGCTGGAATTGGGGCCAAGATGTTGTCAGCAATCCAATTCAGCAAAGGAGTACACAAGGTGCGACCAGCTTATCTAGCGACATTAGTCCATGATGAACCAATCACGGCCGAAGGAGTTCCAGCTGAGGTGAAACAAGTGTTGGCAGAATTCCGGGATGTGATGCCTACCGAGCTGCCTAAAACTCTCCCACCAAAGAGGGAGGTCGACCACAAGATTGATCTTGTGCCAAATGCGGAGCCACCTGCCCGAGCCCCTTATCGAATAGCTCCGCCCGAGTTAGAGGAGTTGCGCAGACAATTAAAGGAACTCCTCGACGCAGGCTATATCCGACCGTCTAAGGCACCATATGAAGCGCCGGTGTTATTTCAGAAGAAACATGATGGGAGTCTTCGAATGTGCATCGACTACAGGGCTTTAAACAAGCTCACTGTGAAGAACAAGTACCCGATCCCACTGATAGCAGACTTGTTCGACCAACTTGGTGGTGCAAAGTGGTTCACCAAGTTAGACTTGCGGTCCGGATATTGGCAAGTAAGGATTGCAGAAGGAGATGAGCCAAAGACAGCTTGTGTAACACGCTATGGCTCATATGAATTCTTAGTGATGCCATTCGGCCTTACGAACGCTCCCGCCACCTTCTGCACTTTGATGAACAAGGTACTACAACCCTTCCTGGATCGGTTCGTTGTAGTTTACCTGGATGACATTGTCATCTATAGCAAGAGCCTTGGGGAGCATGTGGAACACTTAAGACAAGTGTTCAAGGTCTTGCGAGAGAACGAGCTCTATGTCAAGGAGGAAAAGTGCTCGTTTGCCCAAATGGAGGTCCCTTTCCTAGGCCACATAGTCGGAGGTGGCAAGATCAAGATGGATGGGGCTAAGATACGGGTTATTGAAGATTAGGAGCCGCCAACCAAGGTGACGGAGTTGAGATCCTTCTTGGGGCTAGCCAACTTCTACCGTAAATTTGTCAAAGGCTATTCCAAAATTGCCGCACCCTTGACCGAGTTACTGAAGAAGGATAAGGCGTGGGATTGGAGTACTAAGTGTCAAGAAGCCTTTGAAGGACTTAAGAAGGCTATGGCAAGTGAGCCAGTATTGGTGTTGCCAGACCACACCAAGCCTTTCGAGATCTACACCGATGCGTCCGATGTAGCCATTGGTGGAGTCCTCATGCAAGAAGGACATCCGGTTGCATATGAAAGCCGGAAACTCAATGAGACCGAGCAGAGGTACACGGTCCATGAGAAAGAAATGACAGCAGTAGTGCATTGTTTGCGTACATGGCGACACCACATACTTGGGTCAAAGTTTGTGGTTTATACAGATAATGTGGCAAATAGTTACTTTCAAACTCAAAACAAGTTGTCTCCAAAACAGGCCCGATGGCAAGAATTTCTTGCAGAATTTGACTTCTCATTGGAGTACAAGCCCGGGAAAATAAACACAGTTGCTGATGCATTAAGCCGGAGGTACAACATTGAGACCGTAAGCCTACCGAAGGGACAATTGCTTGAGCGCATCAAGGAGGGGCTGTCCCATGATCCAACAGCCAAAATGCTGATCAGTTATGTTAACGAGGGAAAAACTAGAAGATTTTGGCTCGAGGAAGATTTGCTTTATGCCCGAGGACACCGTCTCTATGTGCCACATTTTGGGGACTTACGCAAGGAGATCATGAAGGAGTGTCATGACTCCAAGTGGGCTGGCCATCCAGGAATGACCCGGACGATGGCACTTACCGACGAGCACTACTACTGGCCACGCATGGGCGAAGATGTTGAAGCCTATGTGCGGACTTGTCTTGTATGCCAACAGGACAAAATCGAGATGAAGAAGCCTGCGGGATTGTTGCAACCTTTGCCCATTCCCGAGAGACCATGGGAGAGTGTTTCCATGGATTTTATTGTCGGTTTGCCCAATGTTAATGGACTGTCAAACATCATGGTAGTTGTTGACAGATTTTCAAAGTATGCTGTCTTTATTCCAGCATCCAAGGTGTGTCCAGCCGATGAAGCGGCTCGTCTTTTCCTAAAACACGTGGTGAAGTACTTTGGAGTGCCAAAGACGATCATTAGTGACCGGGACACACGGTTCACAGGGAGGTTTTGGACGGAGTTGTTCAAGCTTTTGGGATCAAGTTTGAACTTTTCTACAAGCGTCCACCCACAGACCGACGGGCAAACCGAGCGAGTGAATGCTTTACTGGAGATCTATTTGAGGCACTATGTAAGTGCCACCCAACACGACTGGCCGAAGCTATTAGATGTGGCCCAGTTTTCTTACAACTTGCAACGGAGTGAGGCGACAAACCAAACTCCTTTTGAGATCGTGAATGGACAACAACCGGTTACACCCAGCACGATTGTTTCCAAGTATCAGGGGCCTAATCCAGCAGCACACAAGTTTGCCAAGGAGTGGCAAGAACATCACGACTTAGCCCGAGCTTGTTTACACAAGGCGGGGAAACGGACCAAGAAGTGGGCGGATACAAAGCGGAGGGACGTGAATTTCCAGGTTGGTGATTTAGTCCTTGCCAAATTGACCGGGATCTTGCGCAATCCAACCGTACACAAAGGGCTTGTGCGAAGATACGAAGGTCCTTTCAAAGTCGTGAAACGAGTAGGCACCATGGCCTACAGGATCGAGTTGCCTCCAACCATTCGAGCTCATCCCGTGTTCCACGTAAGTTTACTAAAACCTTACTATCAAGATGAGCTAGATCCGGATCGAGGCAAGTCACACCGAGCGCCAGTCGGAGTGAAGGTCTCCTACGACAATGAGGTACGAGAAATCCAAGCAGAGAGGGTCATTCGTAGACCAGGCCATAGACCGAGGCACGAGTACTTTGTTCTTTGGAAAGGACTTCCCGACACTGAAGGTAGTTGGGAACATGCCGAGGCACTGTGGCAATTCAAGAACCAAGTGGAGCAGTACCATTCTAGTCGAGTGACGAGGGCGTCACTAGATCCAGTGGGGGAGAATGTCACGGACCGCACCAAAGGGCCCGAGACAAGCACCAATCAGGTTGCCACAAAAGCACTCCAAAGCATTCTGGGCATCTCAGCACCAACCCAACCACCCATTGGAGCCCAAATCTGGAATGGCCCAACACTTGGTAAAGAAGGCTTATCCATCCACCCATGTGAACACACCATGTGAACATGGGAAATACTTTCCTTACTCAAATAGGAATATTCTAGGAATTGTACTTTTGGATAGGATAGGATTGAATCTGGACCCTTGATGTAAATCATTTACAACCGTTGGATGTACAGGGCTTCAAGTATAAATAGAGGCCTTGCCCACCTCATTTGTCACTCACTTCTTCATTGAGAAATACAAGAGTATTCACTCAAACACTCTCTAGCCTTTGCCATTTCTCTTCCTTTCAATTGTTCTTTGGTTTCCGCAAGGTTCTTAGCATTCAGGCTTTGAACGGTTTAGGCTTACTTAGGCGGTTTATGGAGAAAAACGCGTCTAAGGCCGCACGCCTCGAGTAGTGAAACTCTACGGACGTGACACTTGTAATGTGGGCTATGATTTATGGCTACCAAAGAAAGGATATATAGGCTCAGATAATTCAAGGGTGATAAATCAAGGATCATTGTGACACTGATCTGAAAATGTTCTAATGAAATACTTTTCTCTTTTTCTTTGCGGATCACTCTAGATTGACCCCTTTTTTGGGTTTTCACCCTAGAGGTCATTTTCTTTTCACCACTTCTCTTTCCAGTGGTTCATCTCATCAAAAATCACTGAACTTTATGTTCGTTTTTCTTTTTCGATGCTTCATCTTTTGTGTCAACAATTTGACTTGGTTTTGTATTTTCACTTTTTTTTCGCCACTGATTCACAAGGCATCACAACCAAGCATATTTCACTTTGAAACACATTTTCATCCTCTTTTGCCCCCAATGTAGGGGTGATCCTTGATTTGGATTGAATTGAAAGAAAAATAACATTAGGCTCAAAGGGGACAACAAATGATATTTTTCTTATTTTCTTTCTTTGAGAAGGGAAATCAAGGAATGCCAAATATCATCCCATCGGATATCTTTAAAGAAGAGCAGACTTCAGTTGGACGATTATCACTTCCTTCAAAGACATTAGTCAACAATGCTTGAGAGGAAACCACTCAAAATTTGTACGAGATTTTCTCGTGTTTCCTAAACACTCATTAATGTTCTCTTTTTGGCCTACATAAATTAGAAACGAGTCACATTATCAAAGTTGATCTCCGAATTTGATTTAAGGTCAATCCTGCAATTAATATTCAAGACCTGATCAAAAAAATTAACCCATAATAAAGAATCAAAGAATTAAAGAGTCAAAAATATGAAATATTTGCCACTTAAAAAAACATATATGAAACAAGCATCATAAGCAAAGAGATTGAAATAGCCTCCCTTACAAAGGACCTACAATGCTTGCATGCAAAAGCAACTGGGACGATTAAGAGCATTACTCCGTAATAGTCCAAAAATGCAGATAGACCTCTCGCTTCTTTTCAATGTTGAATTCTTGATTTTTGAAGTATCAATGTATCTTCTCTCTTGGTTGTCCCATGTCTGGTCTGATCTTCACAAGTAAATTCATGACTCAACATTATTTGCCCCACCTACATCGTTTGGGGTGAACAAATGCCCGAAATCTTGTCAATTTGTTAACATCATGATCAAACACTGCCTTCATAGCTCAAACTTGATCTTTCGGATTTTCAACAAATGCCACAATTATTTAACTCAACCGTTTTTCTCCTTTTGACTTCCTTTTGAATTTCTTTTTTTTTTTTTTGCAAAAAGAATCCTTTGAAACTGAACCCTTGTGTAAGATAAATTTCCATTCAGTTCTCTTTCATTTGCATTTCATCAGGATGTCTTTCTTTCTCGATTTCCTTGACACCAAGAAATGTGAAAACCGATATTTTGATTCTGAGACCAGTTGATATTTTCCATATTACCCAAGTGATCCTCAACAACTTTCTGAAATTTCTTAATCTTAAGATGTTCAAATTTATGCTTGTCAAAATGCAATGCTACTTTAAAAGTAGCATTTAAAACAAAATGCAATATTTTTGTTTTTTATTCTCCTAAAAATGCAATATTTGAATGATGCAATGCATGAATGCAAGAGATACCGATTTCAAAAGCTAGTCATTAGACAATATTCATCTAACTAAAGGATCGAATACAAGGAGAAGACAATTTGTTGATAGATAGCTGGCCCGAGCTTCTTGGTTGATCACCTCGTTCAATCTGGTTCGACATCTTTCATGGTAGAATCCGTTGATGTGTCTTCTGCTTTATCAGGAAAAAAAATCCATGTATATCTGACATTTCTTGTACTTGGTTCTGAAATTGATCGCCAACTCGCATCATCTGAGTAACCATCTCGGCTTGGCTCTTGACGTGTTCTTTACTTGAAACGTCGATTCAAAACTTGCAAACTGATTTTCTGGATGTTGTGTTGTACTTTCTGAATTTCCCTTCTATTTCCCATCTTCATCCTTCGATAGTTCCTTGGGATGCCCCTAATTAAATTGCCAAATATGCGCTTTCTGACTAACTTCGCCCCAACCTGAAGCTTAAATAATTGTTGAACCCGACTTGAGGCTTGAATAATTGTTGAACCCGACTTGAGGCTTGAATAATTGTTGAACCCGACTTGAGGCTTGAATAATTGTTAAACCCGACTTGAAGCTCGAATAATTGTTGAACCCGACTTGAAGCTTGAATAATCGTTGAACCCAATATAAGTCTAACTCTTTTCACTTACTAGAACGATGTAGTAAAACCTCATAGTTGATGGTGTTGTAACCATTCTCCTGACAACAACTAAGATACCTTAATTTCGGTAGACGTGCCCCATGCTTGGAATCCTCTGAAATACCCTTGTATTACCGGTACTCGATCTCCTCGAACATGAACTCTGACCTTGCACTGAGTCTTCTCGAACACCAAATCTGATCGCGTACTGAGTCTTCTCGAATATGATCCATCCTGGCATATTGTCTTCTACTTGTATATCAAACCTTTTAATTTATGATCATTGTCTATACAACTAGCTCATGAATCGATATCTCTAATGCATGCTATATGAACTCACTCACACGCCACCAAAAAAAGTGTTAGTATGATGAATACAAAGATAAAATAATATAAAAAAAAGTCTGAAAAATAACCATAGAGCAGTTTATAATGCAAGGAAAAATAACCAGAGAGCAGGCTAAATTGCATAAAAATAACCAGAGCATGTTAACAGAGAAATCCTAATTTTGGCGGCATTTCGGCAGCATACCGCCTCATCTTATGGTCCCTGTCTAGCTCTAGAAGGGGTAGGTTTCTACTCTATATGTGGTTTTTTGGTCTAGACACTGGGTTTCCGAACTGTCGTTACCGTCTACTACGACGATAAGACATCAATTCGGTGGTATAGGTCCCTTACAACGGAGTTGAAGACCCCACGATGCGTAAGGTTAGTATATCGGAAGCAGATAAAAATCCGAAACTCGAAGCTGGAGAGCATCACGTCGGATAATACTTAACTCCCACTTAAGGGTAAAAGCTCGGGTCGAGAGCTTATGCATGAATGACAAGATATATCATGAAAGTAAAAAGTTATCCTCATTCAAATAATGTTCTCTTAACAATAAAAAAAATTAAATTAATATCAATCTTCAAAATGCAAAAATGCCACGTAAATTTTTTTTTAAAAAAAGTTAGGCCTAACTCACACAAAAAATAATTTTTAAGTCCCCAGCGGAGTCGTCAAGCTGTCACGACCTCATTTTAAAAAAACGTTTTTAATGTGAAAAAGTGTTCGACGATAGGTTTTGAAAAATATGGATTTTATTAACTTTAATCTTAAAAAAAACCAAAAATAAAAAAAAACATAATTTAATTTTGAAAAGATTGACTTGGAGTCGCCACCGGCCACTTAGGTAGGCCAGACACCATAAAAATAACCAGAGATTTGTTTTAAAAAATATTGGGTTCGGGAGTCGGTTACGTGTAAGGACGACCCTTACGAACGCCCAAAAAATTGGTACCTTGAAAAACATTACGTGGCATTGATACTTTGAAGAAAGATATTAATTTAATTTTTCATTGTTAAGTGAACATTATTTGAATTTGGATATCCTTTTGATTTAGAAATTACATTACCTTTAAATTTGAGTTGCATGAGACGTCCTCTAGATAGGAAACCTCACCCAAATTCGAAGGAATGTAACTTTTGCCTCAAAAGGCTAAAGCAAAATGCATGATCGTTTTTTATCTTGTCCATTTTAAGTTCTAACCCTAGAAAAGGCCCCATTGCTTAAGTTTTTAAGACCTAAGTTACTAATATCACTAGTTGTTCACCTATCAATTTTATTTAATTCTAAACATAAATTGGTGAATCAAGTTCTAGGTTTTGATAGCACATTAATTCGATACCAAGGTACACTCTTTAGGACAATATCATGGTACGTCAAAACATCAGCCTTTTAGTGTATTCGAGGTATAAGATTAAAATGTCATCTTACTACAATTATCTCCTTATTTAAATTAAATATTTTATTAAAGAGACACCCTAAAGAGGCTCTAATTTAAATTAACTAAGTGTAAATATGATGTTCTCCTAAATAAATATATTATATGATTAAAATATGCAAATAAGTAATTTGAATAAATAAATAAATAAAACGCTAAATAAGATAAAAGAAAAAATTGATTGAATCATTATTAATTTAATATAAAGGTAACATTTGAATGTTCACTTGAAACATACCTGAAAATGAAACTATACGTGGCCATCAAAGCTTCATTGACCATAACTACACCCACGTGACAACATTGAAAAACCATATCAAGTGTTGTCTTCTCCATAGTCCTGCGTTCTTCACTGGTGGTGCCGATTGATGAATTCTTCAATGGCTCGGAATTGAATCTTATTAGACCACTTAATCCAAAGCGCGTCATGAGAAATAGGGGTTGTATTAGATAGCAATTCCGACTTTACTGTTGTCGACATTCCATAAAAAAGAAATTGATGGATTGATACCCTTCCCTTTTCGTTCCTATCCTCGAACTACCTTTATTCCCCATTGTTGTTCCTCATCATTACAACGAATTCCCCATGGTCTATTTGTCCATCGTTGTCTTAATCGATTTCTTTGATCATCCCATCGAGATGGACGTCGTTTTTAATCCAACTCTTTGCAGGCTTGTTGAAGCTCGTCAACGGTTACGTATCCACTCCCATCTTTGTCGAAAAAGGTGAAGGCACACATCAAATTCTCCTCCCTTTCCAGTTTATTCAAGTGCACTGTGGCAGCGAAGAATTCGCCGTAATCAATGGACCCGTTGTTGTCAATATCCGCCGCATCCATAGGATTTTTGATCTCACACTCCATAAGTTCAGAACCAACTCGCTTCAGGCCGTCTTTTAACTCATCGAACGTTATTGTTCCACTGTTTTCGGTATCTATTGTTTTAAATAACTCTTTCAGACCACCGATTTCTTTCTCTGAAAGCCTTTCTACTAAACCTCGCAAAGCCATCTTCTTAAGTTTGTTCATTGCAGAGAATAGTTTCAGGCGTGACAATACTTCAGAATCGAGAGGTTTATCGGGCGTAATTGTGTCATCTACAATCCATGGGTGGCATAAGACTTGATGGGCAGTTAGCCTTCTCTTTGGATTGCGGTCAAGCATTTTTCGTATGAGATCCTTTGCGCTATCAGAAATGGCATGCCAAGGTTGCAAATCAAAATCTATTTTCCCTTGTAATATCTGTCGGAATATCCTTATTTCAATTTCTGCCCAAAATGGAGTGACCAAATTTCCCACGCAAAGCAAGGTGCCTTCATAGTTGATACTATTGACGGTGAATTCCATTTCCGTATATCTTTGGAAACGGGGCTAGTCATCGGGGATATTATCGATGAGATTGATTTGGTCGTAGAGAGAAAAAGCACGCCTGAGGGATGGCAAGACTGGATTCTGGTTCACCGTTGAAGATGCTGAGTCTTTTCTCATCCTTCTCATCAGTTTTGGTAGCGTTTCCACCGTTCTAACTCTCACATTGACCGAATGGTCCACCTAGGCAACTGCAACGGCTCCGGCGGCAGCGCTAATGGAGTAATGATCTAGCTATTAGCACAACACTAATCCTGCGGCGATGAAGAACCATCATTCTCGCCCTTGGTTTGCTTCTGCTGCTGTGTTGCTGCCCCTTCTTCATCTACTTCTGCCGGCGGTCGATGGAGGTTTGTTTGGGTTAAGAGGAGTATAGAGGAAAGGAGAACCGAAGCTCCAAATCCTTCTTCCCATTCCACCCCCCGCTGAGCTCGGATGACTCGTCCCTTTAAAGGGATTCGATTCAACCACTTTACTTAGATCAAACACCAACCCCTAAAAAACTCAACCACCAAATCAACAAAAATCCCTCAACAAACCACGTCTATGTTTCTGTTTCTTTTTCAGATTTTTTTCATTTTTTATTATTTTATTATTATTTATATATTATTTATTATTTATATATCATTAAAAATTTGTGTTGACAGCTGCCCCTCTTTGCTTAATGTTGCGGAGCAGGAGATGGGAAAAGACTGGGAAACACGAACTCTGTAAACCCTGAAGCTTGAAGTTGTTCTTCTCACTTAGAAATTCTTCAAACTTAACATCATGCCCGGAGGACTTACTGATGACCCGTAGGATTTAACATCATGCCCGAAGGACTTACTGATGACCCGGAGGATTTAAGATCGTATTGCCTCCTTGATTGTGCAAACGATATCATCACTCTCGAAGGTGATGGCCCGGAGGACTTAACATCATGCCCAGAGGACTTATTGATGACCCGGAGGATTTAATAGCGGAACTGGACTCACGCCAAAAGGCTGCCGGTAAAACTTAAAAATAGAGTCTGAAGCTATTCTTCTAACTTAGAAATTCTTTAGACGTAAGCGGTGAAGCGAAATTCCTCACGCTACACCACTTCTTTCTAGACTCACGCCAAAAGGTTGCCGGTAAAACTTAAAAATAGAGTCTGAAGCTGTTCTTCTCACTTAGAAATTCTTTAAACGTAAGTGATGAATCTTGAGGTTGTTCTTCTCACTTAGAAATTCCTCGCGTTACACCACTTCTTTTTGGACTCACGCCAAAAGATTGCCGATAATATTTAATAATGGAGTCTGAAGCTGTTCTTCTCACTTAGAAATTCCTCGCGTTACACCACTTCTTTCCAGACTCACGCCAAAAGGCTGCCGGTAAAACTTGTTTTCTGGACTCACGCCAAAAGGCTGTCGGTAAAACTTGTTTTCTGGACTCACGCCAAAAGGCTGCCGGTAAAACTTGTTTTCTGGACTCACGCCAAAAGGCTGCCGGTAATACTTGTTTTTTGGACTCACGCCAAAAGGCTGCCGGTAATACTTGTTTTCTGGACTCACGCCAAAAGGCTGCCGGTAATACTTGTTTTCTGGACTCACGCCAAAAAGGCTGCCGGTAAAACTCGTTTTTTGGACTCATGCGAAAAGGCTGACGATAATACTTGTTTTCTGGACTCACGCCAAAAGGCTGCCGGTAATACTTGTTTTCTGGACTCACGCCAAAAGGCTACCGGTAATACTTGTTTTCTAGACTCACGCCAAAAAGGTTGCCGGTAAAACTCGTTTTCTGGACTCATGCCAAAAGGTTGCCGGTAATACTTGTTTTCTAGACTCACGCTAAAAGGCTGCCGGTAATACTTGTTTTCTAAACTCACGCCAAAAGGCTGCCGGTAATACTTGTTTTCTGGACTCACGCCAAAAAGGCTGCCGGTAAAACTCGTTTTCTGGACTCATGCCAAAAGGTTACCGGTAATACTTGTTTTCTGGAATCACGCCAAAAGGCTGCCGGTAATACTTGTTTTCTGGACTCACGCCAAAAGGCTGCCGATAATACTTGTTTTCTGGACTCACGCCAAAAAGGTTGTCGGTAATACTTGTTTTCTGGACTCACGCCAAAAAGGCTACCGGTAAAACTCATTTTCTGGACTCATGCCAAAAAGGTTGTCGGTAAAACTCGTTATTGTTGATTTAATTCCTGTTTAACAGAAATATTATACATGGTTAGCATGCTTCTAAATGCAAATATTCCTATTATGATGCATAAATGTTAATTGAGGCCATTTGGGCAAACTTTCAATTTCAGGGAAAGCTCATAATTTCTTGCTTTATCTCCCGACATATCTTCTTTAACTGATATGAGAATTCATCTCAAACTCAGGTTCAAATTTCAAAGTCTTTGTTTTTTACTCTAAAGCGCCTTTTTAGGTTTTCACTTTAGATTTATTTTTTCTTTTCTTGCTTTGTCTCTTTTTTCAACAAATGAAGTCTGTCACGATCTCAATGACGCTTGTTCTCGTCTTCAACGTAGGATCTTTTCTCTTGTATTCTCAGTCCGCTCTGAAAGAATTCATCATTTCCCTTGCTTCGGTTTTCGAACTTTTCATGATAGTATGAGACACACTTTGGTAGCATTGTCCCACTCAAACTTGAGCATAATTGCCCTATTTTCTCATTCTGATTGTAATAATTTCCACACGTTGGTGAATTGATCCAGCTATATTTTGCCCCAAATAATGGGCAATGTTCTCTTTTTGCCCCAAGTTTACTTGGGTCATTTTGTTGCTCTTGCTCAAATACTTTGACATTTGGAGCTCTAACTGTTCTTCATCATATCTTCATCAACAATTGAGTACTAAGGTCACCTTCTGCTCTGTCTGCACTTAAAGGGTTAGTACATCATAGTAATACCCATGAATTCATTTGCTTTTCTTGTAACTAATTAGTTCATCTGCAAGATGCTTGTTAAACGATAAGCAAAAAAATAAAAATAAAAATAAAATAAAATAATATTTTGAAAATATTAAGAAATTTTGACTATCATGGCAAACAAAAAAAAACGAAAAATTAGGCCTCTGAATACCAAGTGCAACAAAGCCTTCGAACAAACTTGAAAAGATCAACTCTGATGTGACCATTTTCTAGTTTATTAGACTTTCAGGAGAAATATTCCCATTTTCCTAATTCTACCCCGTTTAAGTGGCACTCATTTTCTTACTAGCTTATCATACCTAATTTTCTCTCTTTTCTGATCTCGATCAAGCATTAGAAGACTAAAAATTCTTGAAGAAAGGTTAACCCTGGTAAGCGGGATATATTCTGAAGACTAACTCTCCTTATTTCAATACCCGTATATGGTCAAAATGGTCTTTTGTGGCTTGTGTCACGGACCGCACCAAAGGGCCCGAGACAAGCACCAATCAGGTTGCCACAAAAGCACTCCAAAGCATTCTGGGCATCTCAGCACCAACCCAACCACCCATTGGAGCCCAAATCTGGAATGGCCCAACGCTTGGTAAAGAAGGCTTATCCATCCACCCATGTGAACACACCATGTGAATATGGGAAATACTTTCCTTACTCAAATAGGAATATTCTAGGAATTGTACTTTTGGATAGGATAGGATTGAATCTGGACCCTTGATGTAAATCATTTACAACCGTTGGATGTACAGGGCTTCAAGTATAAATAGAGGCCTTGCCCACCTCATTTGTCACTCACTTCTTCATTGAGAAATACAAGAGTATTCACTCAAACACTCTCTAGCCTTTGCCATTTCTCTTCCTTTCAATTGTTCTTTGGTTTCCGCAAGGTTCTTAGCATTCAGGCTTTGAACGGTTTAGGCTTACTTAGGCGGTTTATTGAGAAAAACGCGTCTAAGGCCGCACGCCTCGAGTAGTGAAACTCTACGGACGTGACAAGTGGTATCAGAGCGAGTTTGTTCGATCAAAATGGCTCCACAAAGTGTTAGCGAGGTCCCAGCAACTGACCGAGAGACTCGTGCAGGAGCTGCGGGGAAGAAGCGGGAAAGTTCCAGGGATATCATTGCTACCTTGGACAAGAGGGTCGCGAGACTGGAGGATGCGTTGGGCAAGTTCCAGGAGACCCAAGACGAGGCCGAAGTGCGCCTTGAGAAGATGGAGTCCCAAAAGGACGAAATCTCGGAACAAGTTCAGTCCGTTGTCGATGGAAAACTGACTGAGAAAGAGAAGATCCTTCAGGATGCAATGGATGCATTGAAGAAGGAATTGATGGGGGAGATCAAGAAGCTCAGTACCGAGCTGCTCCTCTATAAGAATGCCATGCTGGGTGGCATGATGGCTGAAGCAACTACGCCGAAGCCCAGGATCGATGCGCCGAAACCCAAGGAGTATAAGGGGGCAAGAACTGCTCAAGAAGTGGACAACTTCATTTGGGGGTTGGAGCAGTACTTTCGTTTGATGAGCATCGAGGATGAAGCTACTAAAGTTAATACGGCTTCAATCTATTTGGTTGATGCCGCCTTGCTATGGTGGCGAACCAAATGTGCTGAGTCAAGTGATGGAGACATTCCAGTCAAGACATGGAAAGACTTCCAGTCGGAACTCAAGAAGCATTTCTATCCCAAGAATGCTGATGAGGAGGCTCGAGACAGACTTTACCAATTGAAGCATGAAGGCTCAATTCGGGAGTATGTCAAGAGATTTTCGGAGCTCAAGTTGCTGATCAAAGACTTGAGTAAATCAGAGGGACTGTATCTCTTCAAATCTGGCCTTCAACGATGGGCAAGAATGGAGCTGAAGAGGATGGGTGTGCAAGATCTTTCGGAAGCGATGGCCGCTGCAGAATCCATTGCAGAATTCGAAAAGAAGGATTCTTCCAAGCCAAAGCATAAGGGCAACAGTGGGGGAGACAAAGATAAGTCCACCAAGAATGGTTCCGGAAAACCACAGAACAAAGCCGGAGATAAACAATTTCGGAACCAAAATGAAAGGGGTGAGTTTAAGTGCTACAACTGTGGTGGTAAGCATTTAGCCAGAAATTGCCCACAACCACGAAATGAGAAGGTTGCTGCCATCCAAGAGAAGACTGGAGAAGGAGAAGAGGTTGTCAAGCTCAACTCCATCATCAGTTCCATGGAATTCAAGAAAGATTCCAAGGAGAAGGGACTTATGTATGTAGATGTTTCCATTGCTGGCCAAAAGTTGAGTGCACTCATAGATACTGGTGCCTCAGAGTTGTTCGTGTCCGAACAAATTGCCAAGAAACTTGGCTTTCATGTGGAAAAGGCAAGTTGATTCATCAAGACTGTGAATTCCGAACAGACTCCGATTGCAGGGGTAGCAAAAGGAGTGAAGCTTGAGATTGGTGGTTGGATCGGTAAGGAGACGATCAAAGTAATCCCCCTCGATGACTTTGATTTTGTGATTGGGCTCAGTTTCCTTGACCGAATCAAAGCGTTCCCGGTACCATTTGTAAATTCTTTGCTAATTCTTGACCCAAGCCATCCATGCCTTGTTCCGGTGAATCGAGAAGCTGGAATTGGGGCCAAGATGTTGTCAGCAATCCAATTCAGCAAAGGAGTACACAAGGTGCGACCAGCTTATCTAGCGACATTAGTCCATGATGAACCAATCACGGCCGAAGGAGTTCCAGCTGAGGTGAAACAAGTGTTGGCAGAATTCCGGGATGTGATGCCTACCGAGCTGCCTAAAACTCTCCCACCAAAGAGGGAGGTCGACCACAAGATTGATCTTGTGCCAAATGCGGAGCCACCTGCCCGAGCCCCTTATCGAATAGCTCCGCCCGAGTTAGAGGAGTTGCGCAGACAATTAAAGGAACTCCTCGACGCAGGCTATATCCGACCGTCTAAGGCACCATATGAAGCGCCGGTGTTATTTCAGAAGAAACATGATGGGAGTCTTCGAATGTGCATCGACTACAGGGCTTTAAACAAGCTCACTGTGAAGAACAAGTACCCGATCCCACTGATAGCAGACTTGTTCGACCAACTTGGTGGTGCAAAGTGGTTCACCAAGTTAGACTTGCGGTCCGGATATTGGCAAGTAAGGATTGCAGAAGGAGATGAGCCAAAGACAGCTTGTGTAACACGCTATGGCTCATATGAATTCTTAGTGATGCCATTCGGCCTTACGAACGCTCCCGCCACCTTCTGCACTTTGATGAACAAGGTACTACAACCCTTCCTGGATCGGTTCGTTGTAGTTTACCTGGATGACATTGTCATCTATAGCAAGAGCCTTGGGGAGCATGTGGAACACTTAAGACAAGTGTTCAAGGTCTTGCGAGAGAACGAGCTCTATGTCAAGGAGGAAAAGTGCTCGTTTGCCCAAATGGAGGTCCCTTTCCTAGGCCACATAGTCGGAGGTGGCAAGATCAAGATGGATGGGGCTAAGATACGGGTTATTGAAGATTAGGAGCCGCCAACCAAGGTGACGGAGTTGAGATCCTTCTTGGGGCTAGCCAACTTCTACCGTAAATTTGTCAAAGGCTATTCCAAAATTGCCGCACCCTTGACCGAGTTACTGAAGAAGGATAAGGCGTGGGATTGGAGTACTAAGTGTCAAGAAGCCTTTGAAGGACTTAAGAAGGCTATGGCAAGTGAGCCAGTATTGGTGTTGCCAGACCACACCAAGCCTTTCGAGATCTACACCGATGCGTCCGATGTAGCCATTGGTGGAGTCCTCATGCAAGAAGGACATCCGGTTGCATATGAAAGCCGGAAACTCAATGAGACCGAGCAGAGGTACACGGTCCATGAGAAAGAAATGACAGCAGTAGTGCATTGTTTGCGTACATGGCGACACCACATACTTGGGTCAAAGTTTGTGGTTTATACAGATAATGTGGCAAATAGTTACTTTCAAACTCAAAACAAGTTGTCTCCAAAACAGGCCCGATGGCAAGAATTTCTTGCAGAATTTGACTTCTCATTGGAGTACAAGCCCGGGAAAATAAACACAGTTGCTGATGCATTAAGCCGGAGGTACAACATTGAGACCGTAAGCCTACCGAAGGGACAATTGCTTGAGCGCATCAAGGAGGGGCTGTCCCATGATCCAACAGCCAAAATGCTGATCAGTTATGTTAACGAGGGAAAAACTAGAAGATTTTGGCTCGAGGAAGATTTGCTTTATGCCCGAGGACACCGTCTCTATGTGCCACATTTTGGGGACTTACGCAAGGAGATCATGAAGGAGTGTCATGACTCCAAGTGGGCTGGCCATCCAGGAATGACCCGGACGATGGCACTTACCGACGAGCACTACTACTGGCCACGCATGGGCGAAGATGTTGAAGCCTATGTGCGGACTTGTCTTGTATGCCAACAGGACAAAATCGAGATGAAGAAGCCTGCGGGATTGTTGCAACCTTTGCCCATTCCCGAGAGACCATGGGAGAGTGTTTCCATGGATTTTATTGTCGGTTTGCCCAATGTTAATGGACTGTCAAACATCATGGTAGTTGTTGACAGATTTTCAAAGTATGCTGTCTTTATTCCAGCATCCAAGGTGTGTCCAGCCGATGAAGCGGCTCGTCTTTTCCTAAAACACGTGGTGAAGTACTTTGGAGTGCCAAAGACGATCATTAGTGACCGGGACACACGGTTCACAGGGAGGTTTTGGACGGAGTTGTTCAAGCTTTTGGGATCAAGTTTGAACTTTTCTACAAGCGTCCACCCACAGACCGACGGGCAAACCGAGCGAGTGAATGCTTTACTGGAGATCTATTTGAGGCACTATGTAAGTGCCACCCAACACGACTGGCCGAAGCTATTAGATGTGGCCCAGTTTTCTTACAACTTGCAACGGAGTGAGGCGACAAACCAAACTCCTTTTGAGATCGTGAATGGACAACAACCGGTTACACCCAGCACGATTGTTTCCAAGTATCAGGGGCCTAATCCAGCAGCACACAAGTTTGCCAAGGAGTGGCAAGAACATCACGACTTAGCCCGAGCTTGTTTACACAAGGCGGGGAAACGGACCAAGAAGTGGGCGGATACAAAGCGGAGGGACGTGAATTTCCAGGTTGGTGATTTAGTCCTTGCCAAATTGACCGGGATCTTGCGCAATCCAACCGTACACAAAGGGCTTGTGCGAAGATACGAAGGTCCTTTCAAAGTCGTGAAACGAGTAGGCACCATGGCCTACAGGATCGAGTTGCCTCCAACCATTCGAGCTCATCCCGTGTTCCACGTAAGTTTACTAAAACCTTACTATCAAGATGAGCTAGATCCGGATCGAGGCAAGTCACACCGAGCGCCAGTCGGAGTGAAGGTCTCCTACGACAATGAGGTACGAGAAATCCAAGCAGAGAGGGTCATTCGTAGACCAGGCCATAGACCGAGGCACGAGTACTTTGTTCTTTGGAAAGGACTTCCCGACACTGAAGGTAGTTGGGAACATGCCGAGGCACTGTGGCAATTCAAGAACCAAGTGGAGCAGTACCATTCTAGTCGAGTGACGAGGGCGTCACTAGATCCAGTGGGGGAGAATGTCACGGACCGCACCAAAGGGCCCGAGACAAGCACCAATCAGGTTGCCACAAAAGCACTCCAAAGCATTCTGGGCATCTCAGCACCAACCCAACCACCCATTGGAGCCCAAATCTGGAATGGCCCAACACTTGGTAAAGAAGGCTTATCCATCCACCCATGTGAACACACCATGTGAACATGGGAAATACTTTCCTTACTCAAATAGGAATATTCTAGGAATTGTACTTTTGGATAGGATAGGATTGAATCTGGACCCTTGATGTAAATCATTTACAACCGTTGGATGTACAGGGCTTCAAGTATAAATAGAGGCCTTGCCCACCTCATTTGTCACTCACTTCTTCATTGAGAAATACAAGAGTATTCACTCAAACACTCTCTAGCCTTTGCCATTTCTCTTCCTTTCAATTGTTCTTTGGTTTCCGCAAGGTTCTTAGCATTCAGGCTTTGAACGGTTTAGGCTTACTTAGGCGGTTTATGGAGAAAAACGCGTCTAAGGCCGCACGCCTCGAGTAGTGAAACTCTACGGACGTGACACTTGTAATGTGGGCTATGATTTATGGCTACCAAAGAAAGGATATATAGGCTCAGATAATTCAAGGGTGATAAATCAAGGATCATTGTGACACTGATCTGAAAATGTTCTAATGAAATACTTTTCTCTTTTTCTTTGCGGATCACTCTAGATTGACCCCTTTTTTGGGTTTTCACCCTAGAGGTCATTTTCTTTTCACCACTTCTCTTTCCAGTGGTTCATCTCATCAAAAATCACTGAACTTTATGTTCGTTTTTCTTTTTCGATGCTTCATCTTTTGTGTCAACAATTTGACTTGGTTTTGTATTTTCACTTTTTTTTCGCCACTGATTCACAAGGCATCACAACCAAGCATATTTCACTTTGAAACACATTTTCATCCTCTTTTGCCCCCAATGTAGGGGTGATCCTTGATTTGGATTGAATTGAAAGAAAAATAACATTAGGCTCAAAGGGGACAACAAATGATATTTTTCTTATTTTCTTTCTTTGAGAAGGGAAATCAAGGAATGCCAAATATCATCCCATCGGATATCTTTAAAGAAGAGCAGACTTCAGTTGGACGATTATCACTTCCTTCAAAGACATTAGTCAACAATGCTTGAGAGGAAACCACTCAAAATTTGTACGAGATTTTCTCGTGTTTCCTAAACACTCATTAATGTTCTCTTTTTGGCCTACATAAATTAGAAACGAGTCACATTATCAAAGTTGATCTCCGAATTTGATTTAAGGTCAATCCTGCAATTAATATTCAAGACCTGATCAAAAAAATTAACCCATAATAAAGAATCAAAGAATTAAAGAGTCAAAAATATGAAATATTTGCCACTTAAAAAAACATATATGAAACAAGCATCATAAGCAAAGAGATTGAAATAGCCTCCCTTACAAAGGACCTACAATGCTTGCATGCAAAAGCAACTGGGACGATTAAGAGCATTACTCCGTAATAGTCCAAAAATGCAGATAGACCTCTCGCTTCTTTTCAATGTTGAATTCTTGATTTTTGAAGTATCAATGTATCTTCTCTCTTGGTTGTCCCATGTCTGGTCTGATCTTCACAAGTAAATTCATGACTCAACATTATTTGCCCCACCTACATCGTTTGGGGTGAACAAATGCCCGAAATCTTGTCAATTTGTTAACATCATGATCAAACACTGCCTTCATAGCTCAAACTTGATCTTTCGGATTTTCAACAAATGCCACAATTATTTAACTCAACCGTTTTTCTCCTTTTGACTTCCTTTTGAATTTCTTTTTTTTTTTTTTGCAAAAAGAATCCTTTGAAACTGAACCCTTGTGTAAGATAAATTTCCATTCAGTTCTCTTTCATTTGCATTTCATCAGGATGTCTTTCTTTCTCGATTTCCTTGACACCAAGAAATGTGAAAACCGATATTTTGATTCTGAGACCAGTTGATATTTTCCATATTACCCAAGTGATCCTCAACAACTTTCTGAAATTTCTTAATCTTAAGATGTTCAAATTTATGCTTGTCAAAATGCAATGCTACTTTAAAAGTAGCATTTAAAACAAAATGCAATATTTTTGTTTTTTATTCTCCTAAAAATGCAATATTTGAATGATGCAATGCATGAATGCAAGAGATACCGATTTCAAAAGCTAGTCATTAGACAATATTCATCTAACTAAAGGATCGAATACAAGGAGAAGACAATTTGTTGATAGATAGCTGGCCCGAGCTTCTTGGTTGATCACCTCGTTCAATCTGGTTCGACATCTTTCATGGTAGAATCCGTTGATGTGTCTTCTGCTTTATCAGGAAAAAAAATCCATGTATATCTGACATTTCTTGTACTTGGTTCTGAAATTGATCGCCAACTCGCATCATCTGAGTAACCATCTCGGCTTGGCTCTTGACGTGTTCTTTACTTGAAACGTCGATTCAAAACTTGCAAACTGATTTTCTGGATGTTGTGTTGTACTTTCTGAATTTCCCTTCTATTTCCCATCTTCATCCTTCGATAGTTCCTTGGGATGCCCCTAATTAAATTGCCAAATATGCGCTTTCTGACTAACTTCGCCCCAACCTGAAGCTTAAATAATTGTTGAACCCGACTTGAGGCTTGAATAATTGTTGAACCCGACTTGAGGCTTGAATAATTGTTGAACCCGACTTGAGGCTTGAATAATTGTTAAACCCGACTTGAAGCTCGAATAATTGTTGAACCCGACTTGAAGCTTGAATAATCGTTGAACCCAATATAAGTCTAACTCTTTTCACTTACTAGAACGATGTAGTAAAACCTCATAGTTGATGGTGTTGTAACCATTCTCCTGACAACAACTAAGATACCTTAATTTCGGTAGACGTGCCCCATGCTTGGAATCCTCTGAAATACCCTTGTATTACCGGTACTCGATCTCCTCGAACATGAACTCTGACCTTGCACTGAGTCTTCTCGAACACCAAATCTGATCGCGTACTGAGTCTTCTCGAATATGATCCATCCTGGCATATTGTCTTCTACTTGTATATCAAACCTTTTAATTTATGATCATTGTCTATACAACTAGCTCATGAATCGATATCTCTAATGCATGCTATATGAACTCACTCACACGCCACCAAAAAAAGTGTTAGTATGATGAATACAAAGATAAAATAATATAAAAAAAAGTCTGAAAAATAACCATAGAGCAGTTTATAATGCAAGGAAAAATAACCAGAGAGCAGGCTAAATTGCATAAAAATAACCAGAGCATGTTAACAGAGAAATCCTAATTTTGGCGGCATTTCGGCAGCATACCGCCTCATCTTATGGTCCCTGTCTAGCTCTAGAAGGGGTAGGTTTCTACTCTATATGTGGTTTTTTGGTCTAGACACTGGGTTTCCGAACTGTCGTTACCGTCTACTACGACGATAAGACATCAATTCGGTGGTATAGGTCCCTTACAACGGAGTTGAAGACCCCACGATGCGTAAGGTTAGTATATCGGAAGCAGATAAAAATCCGAAACTCGAAGCTGGAGAGCATCACGTCGGATAATACTTAACTCCCACTTAAGGGTAAAAGCTCGGGTCGAGAGCTTATGCATGAATGACAAGATATATCATGAAAGTAAAAAGTTATCCTCATTCAAATAATGTTCTCTTAACAATAAAAAAAATTAAATTAATATCAATCTTCAAAATGCAAAAATGCCACGTAAATTTTTTTTTAAAAAAAGTTAGGCCTAACTCACACAAAAAATAATTTTTAAGTCCCCAGCGGAGTCGTCAAGCTGTCACGACCTCATTTTAAAAAAACGTTTTTAATGTGAAAAAGTGTTCGACGATAGGTTTTGAAAAATATGGATTTTATTAACTTTAATCTTAAAAAAAACCAAAAATAAAAAAAAACATAATTTAATTTTGAAAAGATTGACTTGGAGTCGCCACCGGCCACTTAGGTAGGCCAGACACCATAAAAATAACCAGAGATTTGTTTTAAAAAATATTGGGTTCGGGAGTCGGTTACGTGTAAGGACGACCCTTACGAACGCCCAAAAAATTGGTACCTTGAAAAACATTACGTGGCATTGATACTTTGAAGAAAGATATTAATTTAATTTTTCATTGTTAAGTGAACATTATTTGAATTTGGATATCCTTTTGATTTAGAAATTACATTACCTTTAAATTTGAGTTGCATGAGACGTCCTCTAGATAGGAAACCTCACCCAAATTCGAAGGAATGTAACTTTTGCCTCAAAAGGCTAAAGCAAAATGCATGATCGTTTTTTATCTTGTCCATTTTAAGTTCTAACCCTAGAAAAGGCCCCATTGCTTAAGTTTTTAAGACCTAAGTTACTAATATCACTAGTTGTTCACCTATCAATTTTATTTAATTCTAAACATAAATTGGTGAATCAAGTTCTAGGTTTTGATAGCACATTAATTCGATACCAAGGTACACTCTTTAGGACAATATCATGGTACGTCAAAACATCAGCCTTTTAGTGTATTCGAGGTATAAGATTAAAATGTCATCTTACTACAATTATCTCCTTATTTAAATTAAATATTTTATTAAAGAGACACCCTAAAGAGGCTCTAATTTAAATTAACTAAGTGTAAATATGATGTTCTCCTAAATAAATATATTATATGATTAAAATATGCAAATAAGTAATTTGAATAAATAAATAAATAAAACGCTAAATAAGATAAAAGAAAAAATTGATTGAATCATTATTAATTTAATATAAAGGTAACATTTGAATGTTCACTTGAAACATACCTGAAAATGAAACTATACGTGGCCATCAAAGCTTCATTGACCATAACTACACCCACGTGACAACATTGAAAAACCATATCAAGTGTTGTCTTCTCCATAGTCCTGCGTTCTTCACTGGTGGTGCCGATTGATGAATTCTTCAATGGCTCGGAATTGAATCTTATTAGACCACTTAATCCAAAGCGCGTCATGAGAAATAGGGGTTGTATTAGATAGCAATTCCGACTTTACTGTTGTCGACATTCCATAAAAAAGAAATTGATGGATTGATACCCTTCCCTTTTCGTTCCTATCCTCGAACTACCTTTATTCCCCATTGTTGTTCCTCATCATTACAACGAATTCCCCATGGTCTATTTGTCCATCGTTGTCTTAATCGATTTCTTTGATCATCCCATCGAGATGGACGTCGTTTTTAATCCAACTCTTTGCAGGCTTGTTGAAGCTCGTCAACGGTTACGTATCCACTCCCATCTTTGTCGAAAAAGGTGAAGGCACACATCAAATTCTCCTCCCTTTCCAGTTTATTCAAGTGCACTGTGGCAGCGAAGAATTCGCCGTAATCAATGGACCCGTTGTTGTCAATATCCGCCGCATCCATAGGATTTTTGATCTCACACTCCATAAGTTCAGAACCAACTCGCTTCAGGCCGTCTTTTAACTCATCGAACGTTATTGTTCCACTGTTTTCGGTATCTATTGTTTTAAATAACTCTTTCAGACCACCGATTTCTTTCTCTGAAAGCCTTTCTACTAAACCTCGCAAAGCCATCTTCTTAAGTTTGTTCATTGCAGAGAATAGTTTCAGGCGTGACAATACTTCAGAATCGAGAGGTTTATCGGGCGTAATTGTGTCATCTACAATCCATGGGTGGCATAAGACTTGATGGGCAGTTAGCCTTCTCTTTGGATTGCGGTCAAGCATTTTTCGTATGAGATCCTTTGCGCTATCAGAAATGGCATGCCAAGGTTGCAAATCAAAATCTATTTTCCCTTGTAATATCTGTCGGAATATCCTTATTTCAATTTCTGCCCAAAATGGAGTGACCAAATTTCCCACGCAAAGCAAGGTGCCTTCATAGTTGATACCATTGACGGTGAATTCCATTTCCGTATATCTTTGGAAACGGGGCTGGTCATCGGGGACATTATCGATGAGATTGATTTGGTCGTAGAGAGAAAAAGCACGCCTTAGGGATGGCAAGACTGGATTCTGGTTCACCGTTGAAGATGCTGAGTCTTTTCTCATCCTTCTCATCAGTTTTGGTAGCGTTTCCACCGTTCTAACTCTCACATTGACCGAATGGTCCACCTAGGCAACTGCAACGGCTCCGGCGGCAGCGCTAATGGAGTAATGATCTAGCTATTAGCACAACACTAATCCTGCGGCGATGAAGAACCACCATTCTCTCCCTTGGTTTGCTTCTGCTGCTGTGTTGCTGCCCCTTCTTCGTCTACTTCTGCCGGCGGTCGATGGAGGTTTGTTTGGGTTAAGAGGAGTACAGAGGAAAGGAGAACCGAAGCTCCAAATCCTCCGTCCCATTACAGCCCCCCCGTTGAGCTCGGATGACTCGCCCCTTTAAAGGGATTCGATTCAACCACTTTACTTAGATCAAACACCAACCCCTAAAAAAACTCAACCACCAAATCAACAAAAATCCCTCAACAAACCACGTCTCTATTTATGTTTCTTTTTCAGATTTTTTTGATTTTTTATTATTTTATTATTATTTATATATTTTATTATTTATATATTATTTATTATTTATATATCATTAAAAATTCGTGTTGACAATAAATGAAATAAAATATAAACAGATTTTCTTTATGGCGAAAATAATTATGGCGTTGTTGATCCAACTCAATTGTATATTGTTAATTTTCTCATAACCCTTGAAGGAAATAATTCGCCATTTATTTTATTTTCTTTATAACCTTTAAAAGGAATAGTTTGATCTTTTATTTATTTTGTTTTATGTTAATTTATTTTTGTTTATTATTTAATTTATTGTTAAGTTATTTTATATATTATTTATTTATGCTTTATGTTAATTTATCGTTAATTTATTTTACATATTATTTATTTATGTTTTATGTTAATTTATTCTTTGAAGAATATTATCATTTCCGAAATAAAATCTATAATGAGTTGTGGCTATTTAAGCCAAGTAGACAGTGCAAGTACTCATACTATACTAAGCATAAGAAATATTTTTCCATTTAAATACAAGGTAAAATATGAGTATTATATCTCAAAGTACTAAAATATCAATGCTTCGGAAGAGCTCTTAAGATTTTCTGACATTTTATTTGGCATGACCGGTTAAACCATCCCGATTCAATTATGATTCGAAAATTTGCTGACATTTTCATGTGGTCATTTATTGAAGAACTAAGATTTTCTACATGGTAATTTTTCATGTGATACTTGCTATAAAAGTAATTTGATTATTCAATCATCAAGAGCTAAGATAGAGTGTAAATCTATTAATTTTCTAGAATAGATACAAGGTGATATATGTGAGCCCACACACCTTTCTTAAAGACCATCTAGATATTTTATGATTTTTACCGATGCATCGACTAAATGGTTATATGTATCCTTGTTATTAACCCACAACTTGGTGTTTGCAAGGCTACTTGTTCAATTGATAAAACTACGAGCATATTTTCCAGATTATTTTATAATGACAATCGGTCTTGATAATGTTGATGATATGTCATTTTACATGTAGTATCACTAATTCGCATCAAGCCAACAAATGATCATAAGTTCTCCCTATTATAAATGGTTTTTGGTCAGGAACCAAATATTTCTCATCTTAGATTTTTGGGGTTTACGATATATGTTCTAATTGCTCCACCACAACGCACAAAGATGAGTTTTGTTGAGAATATATATCATATTTAAATATCTTGAGCTTCTGATCGGGGATTTATTTACAACCCGATTTACTGAACATCATTTTAATGAGTCAGTTTGTCCAACATTAGGGGAGGAAATAAATAGCTGGAGAAATAAATAAGTTAGAATGAATTATCATTTTTTCATTTTGATCCACGTACTACACAATGTGAACTATAAGTTCAAAGGATAATTCATTTAGCAAATCAATTACCAGATGATTTTATTGACCTTAAAGAGTGACTAAGTCACGTATACCAACTATGAATGCTTCGATTAAATTTGATGTCATAGAAGGACAAATTTTAGTTGCTAATAAGTCTAACTTACGCTTGAAGCGTAGTACACAAGTAAATTCCAAAGATAAATAATCCTCAATAAAGAAAATGAGCTATATTTTATGATTCTGATCGAGGAATCAATAAATTATGAAAATCTCAATAAGAGATTAAAACGTCTCCAAAAGAGACATTGACATAACTCAGGTACCTGATAATAAAGAGATCTCAATAGATTATGTCATGTCTAGTAATAAGTTGAACTGAAATTAAATCGACGTCGTTAATATATTTGCAAGCAATATAGCACTAGAGATTTTATTTTATGATGTGAATCATGAATCATTGTCAATTGAGCAATATAAACAAAGAAATGATTGGCCAACATAAAAGAGGCAATTAAGACAAAACTAAAATCTCTTTTGAAAAGAGAAGTATTTGGGCATATAGTTCACACATTAAAATGTGTAAAGCTCGTGGATATAAATGAGCATTTATGAGAAAGAGAAAATAAAAGGAAAAATTATGAGATATAAGCTTATTTGGTTGTACAAGGATTCTCACAAAGATACGAAATTGATTATGAGAAAAATATATTACTCGGTGGTGGATTCAACTACATTTAGATTTTGATCAGTTTGACAATAAATAAAATTACTCAGTTCCTACCTAATAGATGTTATTACATCCTATTTGAATGAGCCTCTTGATAGTAATATTTACATGAAACTTCCGGAAAGATTTAGATTATCATAAGCAATTATTTCAAGTTCTCAAGAATATTATTCATTCATATTGAATATATATTTTTTATGGATTTAAACAATTTAGGCGTATTTGATATAATCGCCTCATTGAATACTTATTAGCATAATGCTATATGAATTATTTAATTTCCCCGAACATTTTTATTAAGAGGTTTAACTCTGAATTTTTATTGTTATGTTTGTCGATGATTTGAATATTGTTGAGACTCGTGAAGAGATCTTCTCAATTTTTTGTGTATTAATCGACATATAGAAAAATGTTAAAAAAGACTTTACATGCAACGCATATTCATTGATCAATCTTATGGTTGTTAGGTCTCTTAATGTAAACAAAGATTCTTTTTTGCCTCAAGAAAAGGGTAATGATATTCTTGGTCTAAAAGCACAATATATACATTATTTGATCTAGAAGTATCATATCTTAGTTGATCCATAAATATTATTTAAGTGCTACGAGATCATTACCTTGTTATGCATGAGGCAGAGCCGAAATATGTATTTGGCTAAACATATCCTGAAGATATATGAATTGCTTTCACAAGATAAGATGCAAGCTATTTTGTTTAGAGATAATGCAGAATTTATATCTCAAGGTGGATATATCAAATGTGATAAAACAAAACTTATTTTTTTAAGTTCCGTCCCTCATGATCTTTAGAAGAATAGTATGCAATAAATCATTTCAAGTAATAATTTGAAAGATTTATCCAACTAGTGCATAATCTACTTCAATATTTGAAGATTGTATTCAATAGTTAATTATAAAAATTCAAAGATCTTATATGATATTTTCATGAGGGGAGCAAATACGCGTTGTACTCTTTTTCCCTTAACCGAGGTTTTGTCCCAATGGATTTCCCTGGTAAGGTTTTTAATGAGGCAACATGTTATGCGTATCAAAGATGTGTATACTCATTTTCCTTCACTAAGAATTTTTTCACATAGGGTTTTTATCTTAATAAGGTTTTAACGAGACACATTATCTTCATAGATATCCAAGGGGAGTGTTATGAATATCTTTATTTATGGTGGATATCCATATATTAAGTTAAACTTTAGTGAGCTTTATTATTAGGGTTTAATACCTATTGAGTTTAGGATTTTCATCTTATGCCTATAAATATAGACTTTTAGATAAAACATTGTGTATAAACTTACTTTGAGAATATAATACAAATTCCTCTTTTTTGTCTCTATCTTTTTTCTCCTGCTTTGTTCTTATATTTTACTTTATTCACAACAGTAATAAAATTTTAAGAATAAAAATATATAAATAATAAATTAAATTATTTTATATTTTAGAAATATCTGATCCCGTTTTAATAATATGAAAAAACATCATATATAAATGCTTGCTCCATGCTTACTGGGATTATCAAACGGGCATGGCTGCCATGATCAGCCCCTGGATTTTCTTCATTCAAATCTTAGCTTTCACTTCTAAATCAGAAGCTAAAATCTCAGCTATCATCGTCTTCGGAGACTCATCCGTTGATTCCGGCAACAACAATTACATACCAACCATTGCAAAGTGCAATTTCGAGCCGTATGGAAGAGATTTTCCCGGAGGTATACCCACCGGAAGGTTCTGCAACGGCAGACTTCCGCCGGATTTCATTTCAGAGGCTTTGGGTCTGAAACCTAGCATTCCGGCATACTTGGATCCTGAGTTTACAATCTCAGACTTCGCCACCGGAGTTTGCTTTGCTTCGGCCGCAACCGGATACGATAACGCCACGGCTGATGTACTGGTAATTGTTATCGTAAAAAATAACTGTTTACAATTAAAAACGCAATTATAATTGTAATTTAAATTTCGATAATATAGTAAATTTTTTGTGCCATTTTGACAGAAAGTGATTCCTCTATGGAAAGAAGTGGAATACTACAAGGAGTACCAGAAGAAACTCCGAGCTTATCTCGGCGATCGGAAGGCGAACGAGGTAATCTCCGACGCCCTGTATGTGATCAGCATCGGAACCAACGATTTCGTCGAGAATTACTACGCCCTTCCTCAAAGAAAGTCTCAGTTCACCGTTCAACAATATGAGGATTTCCTCATTCGCATTGCTGAGAATTTCGTTAGGCAGATTTACAGCCTCGGAGCTCGGAAATTGTCCCTGACCGGACTCCCGCCGATGGGTTGTTTGCCGGTGGAGCGAACGACGAATTTAGAGAACCCTCTAAACTGCTTGGAGGAACGAAACAAAGTTGCCTTGGAATTCAATGGCAAGTTAAGAGCTACGATAGCGAAGCTCAACAAGGATCTTCCCGGTTTGAAGGTGTTCTTCGCAGATGCTTACGAGTTGCTGTTGGAGCTCATTACAAAGCCATCCCAATACGGTAAGCGTAGAGATCGCAATTGAGTTATTCGGTTCGGCTTATTTTGGTTTTAGTTATGATCGATTTATATTCAGTTTAAACCGATTTAGGTTTATTTAAATTTTTTATTTTAGTTCGAGTCAACATTGATTTCGATTAGAGTATCAAGTCGAGTAGGTTGAGTTTTGATTTAGTTGAGTTTTGATTCGATTATTCCGGGTTCATTGATTTTGAATTGGGTCAATATCGGATTAGCAAGAGATTTATCGATTTCAATCAAATTTTTAGACCAAGTTGAATTTTTACACCATACATACCACTTTGTATAAGATGTATATTTTGTTTTTGATGAATTGTACCACAATTTGCATCCTATCTTTATTTATTTTAATATATTTTTTATTTGGGTTACCTTCGGTTCAAATGAAAATCGGTTTAGTTGAAAATTAGTTCGAGTTCATTCAGTTCGATTAAAAATTAGTTTGGGTCTATTTTCGGTTCACTTAAAATTCGGATCAATTTAGTTCAGACTTCGTGTCAAAATTAAGTCATCGTAATAGAGTCAATTTCAGATCTCGATTTAAATAAATTGATTCGATTTTCAAATCTCAAATCAAATATCAGGTTTAGGTAAATGTCTAAAGTATTTATATCTGATACTCAGTGTCCAACACATAAAATTTTATTATGTCTGTATCTACACTAAAATATCGTGACCAAAAGTACGATTACAACTGCAACTGCAACTGCAAATTTAAACCCCTGATAATAACCGTAGTTTGTTGCTGAGTGTCAGGATTTGAGGTTGTCGACGAAGGGTGCTGCGGAACCGGGCTGTTCGAGACGGGGATGCTGTGCAATCGGCACACTCCGCTCACCTGTCCTGATGCCGACAAGTATGTATTCTGGGATTCCATTCATCCCTCTCAAAGAACAAATAAGATCATCTCAGATAAGTTGGTTCCAATCCTCAAACAACTGTTTCCATGATTTTCACAAACATCTGGGACGACGACAAGGCTCTGTTCTTGTCGGATATTGCAGCAACTTGGGAGAACCACCAACAATTCTCGCCGGTATATATTTGGCCGCTATTTTTTCAAGTTAAATTATAGGGTTAATTCCCGATTTCTCCCTCTACATATACATTTTCTTCACTTTGTATCATAAACTATTTTTTTCTTTGATTTGCCCCCTAATGTATAATTTCCATCTCAAATTACCTCAAAAAGTAGGAAATAATAATATAACATGTGTCACGTTATTATCGAATATGTATTATTTTTAGAATAAAATGAATCGAATACGATAATCATTTTGATTAGATTATTGGTGATTGTGTAATCTTTTGCAATAAATGTGGACTGAATTGTATATGTGATTCATAATTTTTTATTTTTGTGTAAAACTGTTTGGGGATTTTATTTGGTATAAAGATAATTTTTACCCTTAACGTTTATAATTTGTCATTTTGACCCTTATTCATTTTTTGGATAAATTTAGCCGTTGACCCATGTCTTTTAAACAAATAACTCATTTTTTAACTACCATTATAACTGAACCGTTGAAAATTTAATAATGGTAACATATTATATATGTAATAATATATTTTAAATGACATATAATCTAACCTATTAAATATATACATATATATAGAATATAATTTTATTCCAGTATAAATATAAAAAAATTAAAATTTAAATAAAATATTAAAAATTAATTAAATACAAAACAAAAATTTACCAAAAATTCTCAACCCTAACAAAACTAAAATATCTTTATAAAACCCTAAAACTCCGATTTAGATTAAAACTAAAATACTTAAATTCTAAACTAAAATAATAAAAATTCAATTTATTATTATCAAAATTCTTTATTTTTGATTCACCGGTAACAAACTATACAAAACCCTTTCTTTTCAGATTATGTTCATACCTTTTTAGATAAAATTTTGATTTTACTATAGTTAAGGTTGAGAATGTTTAGTAGCCTTTTGTTTTAGATTTAATTATTTTTAATAAATAAAAAAATAATTTCTAATATTTTATTTAAATCTTAATTGTTTTATATTTTTAGATTGGAATAAAACTATATCCCACGTTTATGTATTTGATATACTAGATATTAAGTCATTTAAATATATTATTACATATATATGACATTTCATCATTATTAAATTTTTAACGGTTCAGTTATCATAGTAGTTAAAAAATGAGTTATTTATTAAAAAGATAAAGGTCAAGGGCTAAATTTATCAAAAAAAAAAGGACCAAAATGATAAAAATTATAAATGTTAAGGGTAAAAACTATCTTTAAGCCATTTTATTTTAATGAAAATAATTGATATCTGCATTATTTAATCATATATAGTATTTATATTTGCTTCTTTTTTCTTTATTTCATTGGTCAGATGATCATTTATTTTCAACAACTAAAATGTTGGATTCCATAAATGCTAAACCCAATGCCATGTGATGAACTGTTCATTTTGCTTTAAGAGTGTAATTAAAGGTTTAATTAATGCCTTGAAAATAAATTATTTGAAATAAATTTTAATTAAATTATCTTTTATATATGTTATATATTTTTAATGTTTTTTTAAATAATTAAATCAAATATTAATATTGTTTAATCTAAAAAAACTAAAAACTAAACCCCTATATCATACAAAATCTAAAACTCTAAATCTTAAACCATAAACATAAAACTAAAAAAACTTAAATCAAGAAATTTTAACCCTAAAATCTAATTTAATTAAAATTTTATTTTAAATAATTTATAATATTATTTTTATAAATTAGATTAATAATACTTATCATTAATAATATTTAGCTGTACTCATCCAACATCATAAACCTTTTCCATAAATGAGTCCATTACATGTTCCCTTTTGTATTGGTGTTGGTTGTGGGAATCCAATATTATAAATAATGAAATCTATGGAAGAGATTTAAACCCACAATTATTATCGTTCTCAACCGTCGATTGCATGTAATCAATATAGCAACCGACATTATCGTTGTTCACAAAAGCAAACAGATGGATTGACCATGGACCACCCATTATACTGGTGACAGCCACTGGCGATGAAGTGTGTGGCAACTGGCCAGGATCCGCTGGGGGTGACCGGCCAACCGAGCCAATGGAAGGAAAGTTGTGGGAGCCTGAGCCTGAGCCTGAGCCTGGATAAGTGGTTTCATTTCTAGATAGATATGCTTCTCTTCTGTTCAAGTCCCGAAGCTGCACTGTGCCTGCTTAATCATGTTGCAGAGTCTCGAGGCGCGAGCAGCTAGGTGGTGTGGTCCTTGCAGCGGTGCCATCTGGGGTGTTGGTTGCAGGCCGTTGGCTACATTTACCAAAGTGAATAAAAGAACAATGAGAAAGAGCTTCGGCCTAACACCATCTTTAGCTTATATATGATTTAAATCCCAAAAGCAAAATCAAATGGCTGAGTTAAACAACTGGATGGTCCAGTTCGGTTCAGCCCATATGGCTCCAACCATTGCAGGACGAAGCCCACACATGGCCGGTGATGCGTGCAGCGTCATCCGATGACAAGAATCAAGTAGCAAGCTCCAATCTGACATTCTAGATGCCGGTGAGTCCGCTGGTGACATAAAATTTTGGCGAAGAACGGCGGATGATGAGGTTTTGAATCTTTCTTCCACCCACATCGACGAACGACAACCCTGATAGCAACGGGACAACTGGAAGACAATATCAGATTGTCAAATACAGCTGATGAAGAGGGAAACGAAGCAATTTTTCTGAGGAAAAGACTGAATCCTCAAATACCAGTAGCAGTCCACCAGATACAAAGGACATACTCGTTCTCTTAGTGTTTCAACAACAGCCTGGGTAGTGAAAGCTTAGTCCACATGGCAGCGGATCAAGTTAAAATCCAATCAGTAGGTGATGGTGACTGGAGTGATATTCAGGCAACAGCGACAAGAATAGCTTTTGGCACCTGAGATTTTACACTCTTCGGTCTTCAAGCAGATCTTGTTCAATGGAATCCCAAAGTCAACTACGGCCGACTTGGAATGAGAGGAATGTTGGTCGCAGCTGAGACAGAGATGCGTCCTCTTCATCAGCCTCATCAATATACATCCATGCTTTCTGTAATTAAAATTAGCAAGACAATATCAACTTCATCTGAGTCTTCCAAACCTTATAATCAAACTGAAATAACCTTCCACCACCTTTCTGGACTATGTTACTCGGCGTGTAACAGTAGAACATAGGTATCTAACACGAGTATGTTCGGCTTTTTAAGGTTTATTTATGTCTGTCTGAGTTATATCCGAATGTAACAGGCACAAATACTTTAAACAAAAACGAACAGTCGAAGCTACTTAGTTTAGCAAACCAAGCGATTAACGATGCAGGCATCTAGAATTCTTGCTGCAAAGTGAGGAATGGGTGAAGTGTATTTCTTTGCTTCTTTATTCTCTTTCAATTAGATTAGCAAACCAAGCGATTAACCTAAGACATGTGCATCAGATTTTGTGAAGTATCTTGATTTCGCTTAAGCGATTGGCTGCATCGTTAATCGCTAGACAAACTAAATGTATTGCTAAACGTTTTTTTGTTTTGGTAAGCAACTTGGTTCCGTTTAAATAGGTTTCAGGTTTGAGACATTATGTACCTAAAAAATTCTTGTTAGGAGACTCACTCACCAAAATTAAATGTACAACACGGGTCGGTACGATTAATTAGAGCAAAAACCTAAAGCCGAAAAAACAATAAATAAAAAAATTATAAAAAAATATTTTTCAAATAAAAAGCTTACACAAAGAATCCAATTTTAACGTAAGAAAAACTCTTCCCAGAATCCATAAAATAAATTACAAATATTAAAAATTGGAAAATTTTATAACGAGCGACGAATACCACTGAACATTATTAGCGTTGAACACCGTTAAACACTATTATATTAATTAATAAAGATTAAAATTTTTAAAGACTTAACATGTAATTAATAATTATTTAAAATTTTAATTAAATTATTTTTATATAATTTTTTTTATTTTTTAATAAGGATAAATTACATATTTAGTACTTCACCTATTTTTATATTTCTATTTTGATACTCAAACTAGTTTTTTAACAAAATAATAACTAATTCTAAATTAAATTAATTTTTTATAAGCGTCTAAAACCAAAATCAATTTAATTTCATGTTGAACATCATAATGTGGGGCAATTTTTTTTAAAAAGAATTAATCTTTTGTTAAAATATTATTATTTATTTCTTTTTAATAATCTAAAAACTATTACATATTAATATATGTTTATAAAAATTATTATTTATTATTAAATTTTTTCATAAATAATTAGTTAAATGACAAAAAGAAAATTGAATAATTGTGATTTTGCAAAAAAACATAAAAAATTAATCTTTTGTTAAAATATTATTATTTATTTCTTTTTAGTAATCTAAAAACTATTACATATTAATAAATGTTTATAAAAATTATCATTTATTATTAATTTTTTTTATAAATAATTAGTTAATTGATAAAAAAAAATTGAATAATTGTGATTATATTGCAAAAAATATAAGTTATTGTGAATATAAAATCTGTACAAATACAAATATTGAATAATGTACAAAGATTATATTTAAAGACTAAAATTAGGTGGGCACATACTAATATATTATTTTGTACCAAGATTATATTCTTGTACATTTGTTCTAACTAATTAAGATTTTACCGACAGATGAATAAAGGTGAAAGTGAGAAAGTGTTTCTACGGTTGTTTTACTTGCTTATTTTAATGATAATTTTAGTACGTCTTTATAACATTTTGTTTATCTTTTTAATAATTTACGTTCATATAACGAGTATAAACGAGTATTTTTTGTAGTGAAGATCGATATTTTGTTATGATCATGATCCCTTTTATGATTTATCGAAATGTCAAAAACTAACGGTGAAAAGATTTATTTTTCATATAAAATATTTAATCAAAGTATATAGTTTCTTAATTTTATTAAAAAGAAATAATAAATTTATATTTTTAGTCTAAAAATTAAAAATATTAAATTGATAATATTTAGACTAAGTTGATAAATTGTATAATTTTTAGAGACTAGAACTATTATTTGGCCAATTAATGTCATTATTTTCGTTTGTTTTTAACAATCAAGGTACCAAAATAAAAATAATTGTAGCATTAGGTACTATTTTGCTAAAGTAATTAATTTAAGTATTAAAATAGAAATACAAAAATAGGTGAGGTACTAAATATGTAGTTTATCTTTATTAGAAAATCAAAATTTTAATGTATATAAAAATAATTTAAGTAATTTTTTAAGTAATTATTAATTGTACTTTAAGTCCCTAAAATATATAATTTTTATCAATTAGTTTAATAATGTTCAGCAATGTTCATCGTTAGTGGTGTTCAACAGTGTTCGTCGCACGTGGTAGACTCATTCTTAAAAATTGGTTTAATAACAATAATTTGTTGGTAAAAGTCACTCATTAAAATTAGGTATCTGAAATGACTTAATCTGAATTAATCAGGACCAAATCAAAGATAAAGCCAGTATTTAAGGTTGAAAGAGACAAAAAGTAAATATTTAGAAATATGTGGACAAATTTATAAAAAATAATTTTTAAAAGGATTTAAATATAGAGACAAAAAAAAAAACTTCAAGGATTGGAGGTGATTGTCTCTCCTACCGTATAATTTCTTCCCTAGATAAAATCTTAAAAATTAAAAAAAAAATATTGATAAGTTTGACTTGTCGATCAATAAAGTGAAATCAATGAAAATGAATTCCAAAGTAAAAGCTTTCAAGATAATACATTTTAGGTTTTAGTGATAATTGGGACCCGAACAGAAATGGAGCAGCACAGGTCGAAAAAGTTGGAAAGGAGATGTCTTCCACTGATAATGGGGTGTCAACGTGGTTGTTGAAACATGTTTCTTAAACCGGTTTAAGATAACTTTCATAGTTTTTTCTAAACTCTACACTATAATCCTAAAACTTTATCTTTAATAAAGACGATAAATAAATCGTATAATTCAATTTCAGTTTAAGTTATTTTAAATTTAATTATATTTGATTAAGTTTGAGTTGATTTTAATCTGCTTTAATTTTAGTTTGATTTTACGGTGACTCAAGTCAGATAAAAGATCAAGTCAATATCGGATCAATAAAAAATCAATCGTTTTCATTAAGTTTTGAAGTTGAGTTAATTTTAGTTCGAGTTAGTTTATTTAGAGTTTTAGAACATCATGTTTGAGTTGATATTAAATCTTGAATCGAATAAATTAATTCAGATCTCGAGTCAAATTTGTGGGGTTAAAGGTAAGTTGGCCTTCCTCTAGAGATCCAACCGGTTATCACAAGGCAATTCAACAAGGTTTCGTCGGGTTAAGTTGGATTATTTTGACTTTCAATTCAGTAAATGAAATTAGAAGCTTCTGATTTCAAATGAACCCATCCCTTCCTTTACAGCATGTATTTCATTACACGTAAATGTGTCTTGAAACTTTTGAACCATGGGACACAAGTTTTGATTTCTTACATAACAGTCAATTTTAAATGAATTAATTAACACTAATTTCTTACCAAACCAGTTGTTGACATTGGGTTTGAGTGAATTTCTTTAATTCACACCTAATGACAGACTTTAACTTTTTCTGTATATCTTCCCAAAATCTTGCTTTTAGTTGAAGAAACATGTAGAAATTATGTTCCCACTTCCAAGTCCATTAACATATATTTACAGAGACTAATAAGTTGGTTTTCATGGCTTCCATGGAGAAGTTCTCTGTAATAATTCTCATCTTCATCCTTCAAGTTGCCATTTTTGTTGCTTCAGACCAGCCTGCATTTGTTCCAATGGATAACATCACTCTGAATTGTGGAGCTGCAACAGACTTATCTGCTTCGGATGGCAGATTTTGGGGAGGGGACAAGAGCTCCAAGTTTGGACCTTTCGAATCGTCCCACAACGAATCCGAAGCCTACGAAGCCGATGCTCAAGGCGGCTCCATCGAAACCGTGCCTTATATGACTGCTCGAGTATCCGGTTCGGAATTCAATTACACTTTCCATGTTACTCCAGGCCAGAAATTCGTTCGTCTCTACTTTCATCCGGCTTCGTACAAAGAATTCGACAAATCCAAGGCCTTTTTCACTGTCAAAGCTGGTTCTTTCACTTTGTTGAGGAATTTCAGTGCTTTCCTAGTTGCTGAATCAATGAATGTTAGAACATTTTTCAGAGAATTCTGTTTGAACGTGGGAGATAATGAGCTGTTGAGCCTTGTTTTCACTCCGTCTCCTAGTGCTTCACATGATGCTTACGCTTTCATCAATGGAATCGAGATCGTGTCAATGCCTACCGATCTTTACTACATGTCGCCCGATCAGTTATCGTCCGGTGTGCCTTTCGTTGGCCAGAGTTATGAGGTCACTGTCGAGAACGATACCGCACTTCAGATGGCGTATAGGTTGAATGTTGGTGGCCAAACCATTTCTTCCAAGGATGATAGTGACCTTTTCAGGCTTTGGTCCGACGATTTCGATTACATAACAACTGATAGCTATTTCACTGGCAACAATACTGTGCCAATCAACTACACAATGATCCCAAGATACACGGCACCGGAGAAGGTTTATCGGACTGCACGGACGATGGGACCTAATGGTACATACAATGAGCGGCATAATTTATCATGGAGATTGCCTGTTGATGCAGGATTCAGGTATATGGTAAGGCTTCATTTTTGTGAACCACAAGATCCGGTGAACTCACCGGGCGACCGTCAGTTTGAGGTCTTCATAAACAGTCAGATAGCTGAACCACTTGCTGATGTGATTTCATGGACTCGGTACGGCAAAGTTCCGATTTATAAGGATTACGTCGTGTTGGCATCGACGATGGGAAAGGAGAATATGCAGAACATGACCATAGATCTGCACCCTATAGTTGCAGTTTATGTTGACGTTATACTAAATGGAATTGAAGTGTTCAAACTGAGCAACTCTGATGGTAATTTGGGTGGAGTGAACCCTGAACTACTGGTGGCTCCGGCACCACCATCGTCTTCGGATTTGTCCAATTCTAGAGGTGGAAGATCCAAGAAGGGAAGCTTGCTAATTGCCGGCGTGGGATGTGCGGTTGGCTTGATCACCCTGCTTTCTTTATCGGCTTATGCGGTTGCTTGGCGACGAAGAAAGGGAAAAAATTGGCATTGCTTGTGGATGAATCAAAGCAAAGAAAAATCCACAAGGACCTCACTGTTACCAAATGAATTATGCTGCCATTTTTCACTGGATGAGATGCAAGCTGCAACCAACAACTTCCATGATGATTTGATTGTTGGTAAAGGTGGATTTGGGAAAGTATACAAAGGTTTCATGGAAGGAGGTGAAAAAATAGTTGCAATCAAGCGCCTGAAACCGGACTCGGGACAAGGTGTTCGAGAGTTCGTGACGGAGATTGAGATGTTGTCTCAACTCCGTCATGTTCATTTAGTGTCCTTAATCGGATACTGCCACGAGAAAGGAGAGATGATTCTCGTGTACGAATTTATGAGTAACGGAACGCTCTCAGATCATCTTTATGGTACTAACATTGCCTTTGATCCATTGACATGGAAACAAAGGCTAGAGATTTGCAAGGGAGCTGCAATTGGATTGAACTACCTTCATACAGAAGTGAAGCATACTATCATCCACCGTGATGTGAAGTCCAGCAACATTCTCCTAGATGATAAGTATACTGCCAAAGTTTCGGACTTCGGGTTGTCGAAAACCGACACCAAAGTCGATATGATCATAACCGGAGTAAAGGGCACACGAGGATATTGGGACCCGGAGTACTATCGGGGTCATACATTGACAGAAAAATCAGACGTATATTCATTCGGCGTCGTGTTATTCGAAGTATTATACGGAAGAAAAGCTTTGGATACGAAATTGCCCGAGGATCAAATGAACCTGGCATGTTGGGCCAAAAAATGCATTGAAAATGGAACTCTGTACGAGGTTATTGATCCATATTTGATTGGAAAGATCTCTCCAGAGTGTTTTCATGTGTTTGTTGATATTGCAGAAAGTTGCATATCAGAAATGGGAATCAATAGGCCAACAATGCATGATGTGATGCAAAAGTTGGAGTTTGCTATAGAGCTGCAGGAGGCTGCTGATGTTGAGAAGTCGAGGATGGATCCCGGAAGTGAACGTAGCTACCCGGATATCGTGTTTCCGGTTGCTCGCCACGACAGTGACGATGAATCGTTGGTGGGTTCGAAAGAATACAGTGGAATTAGTATATTAGATTCTGGCACTACTGTACTGACCTATCCTACTATTGATTCTAGGACATCATCGTATCCATTCTCCAGCACCAACAACAACACAAAAAGCACTGGAAACTAGACAAATCGTTTTTGTTTCATCCAACCGGTGAAGTTCAAGTATAATTACTGCAATTGTGACAGCAAGTTTTATATATATGAATTGTAATATTTATTTTCGATGCATATGATTAAAGCAAAAGCTTAAAGGAACAATGCGTTGGAAAGATGTCTTCCATAATGTCGTTGCAAGAAAAAGAAAACAACTTAAAAAATTAGGTTAACTATAACAGATGTGACTTAATTATGAATAATATTATATTTAGGCTATTTAATTATTAAAAAATATACTTAGATCGTTTATTTATGGGTAATGTTATATTTGGAGTACTTAATTATTAAAGGTTATTATTAGGTCATTCAATTATGGATAAGTTTATAATTGGGTCACCTTTCGTCTTAAAAAAACTACATCATTTGATCATCTTTTAAATATGAAGGGTAACTCAAATATACTACTATTAACTATAATTGAGTGATATAAATATAACTTTTTATTAATTGGGTGACCTAAATATAATTTTACGCATAATTAAATAACTCAAAAGTAAATCTTAATAATTGAGTGACCCAAATGTAACTCTAGCCATAATTGAGTGACATCTGTTATAGTTTACCCTAATAAATTTATAGTCAATCGTATTATTACGTATAATATATATTATTTTTAATTAAATAGAAATTATATTTTTGTATCAGAATTTAAACCTAAGAAAATAAAATAATATGTGTAACACCACGATCGGGATGTCACATTGGGCCTCCGGCCCAAAACTCGTATTTCAAAATTTTGACTTCAAGCCCAAAAATAAAATAAAATCAAGTCTAAATACGATCCATAAAATCCATTTAAATTAAAATAAGGCCCAAAATGATATAAGGTAATCGAAGCTCCAATTACAAATCATTTAAAACATTCGACCCAAATTAAAATAAACAGAGTTACAAATACACATAGGATTCAACATAGTACTAGCCCACTATCTAATAAATGTACTCTGACAACACGGTCGATGCTGAAATCTGAACCTCGATGGTGCTTCGCGGAACCCGCTTCACCTAACCTACTCACGAAAACACATTTCGAACGCTGAGCCACAAAAGCTCAATGGATACGCCGAACTCGGCCAACATCATGCATATCACAAGCAGTAAAGCATGACTTATAAATCTCGTGCATGATATGATGGTCTAGCATGCTTGCCTATCACATGGCATAAATGAATGTATATTAGGCACACAGCATATACAAATCATAACAAGTCAACACACAAGAGTGAGGCCCGCGTCCACACAATATCAGGATCCTACACTCAGGATTGAGGCTGCCCTCAAATCCTATGCCCAAAATGTTATACCAGATATCTTCGAACGAGGCCGCCCAACATTCGGAAAAGGGTGGAGGCCACCCAACCAACCCCATGCTCGGAATGTTACATCGAACATCTTCGAGTGAGGCCGCCCAACACTCGGAATAAAAGTCTCTAATCATCACCCGACATATTACATCGGATGGCCTTCAATGTGTTGCAACACTTATGGATATCCGGATTTCCAACATACAAGGACTCAAACCACACAAACGATCCACCTAGGATCTTATCACGTCGAGATATATTAAGGCCTATCATACCTAAGTCTTTCGGGATTATAATTATCAACCTTAGTTTGAAAATTAGTTTCACAACTTTTAGATTAAAGGAAGCACTTATTAAAATCACCGAGCCCCAAAACTCTACTTGAACTTGGCCAAAATATATAGGGGTATCGATACCCTTAGGTAGGGTATCGAAACACCCTGCATTGATACCCACCCAAAGAGGGTATCGAAACATGGGTATCGATACTAGAATCGATACCCTTTGACCAATTCAAAAGTCAACGAAAGGGAAAAACCGCTTCGATACTGGTACCGATGCAATTATGCCATTAGAGGGTTGGGTATCAAACCATGATTCGATACCCCTACACGATAAGCCAAATTTTACTCAGGGGTATCGATACCGGTAGCCCGTGTATCGATACCCCCTACACGAAATGCAGGTCTACACTTAAAAATTTTAGAGATTCATCCCCAAACTCAACATAATCGATCTTAAAGTGTTCCTACTCGTTCCTTAAGATGTTTAGAATGTTTTAATATTATTTTCCAGTCATTTAACACATAAGTACGACTTTCACCATTAATGTTCTTAAGCTTCCAACCAAGCACACATGCATCAAATTCTATATGTATGCAACTACCATGATATGGATAATAAAAAGGAAGAGTTGGGAGTACCAACCTTGAGCAAGTACAACACAAAAACGAGCTCCTTCTCCCCCCTCAAGCTTTTTCCTTTCCCAAGCTTGAAGATGGTGTTACAACTTATTTCTCTACAAGAGGAAGACACTTAACCATTAGCCACCATTTGAGGAGATTCTCAGAATAAAAAGAACTCAAGAAATTAAGATTTAAACCCCTAAAACCTCAATCTCGTTTTTATAGCAAACCCCTACTCAAAAACCTTTTCCTCACAAAACCAACACATATCTACCTCTTTTCTTTTTTTTTTTGATAAGTGAAACTTCATTTCATCCAAGAACACAAAAGGAAACCATAAAAATTATCACTCTCTATTCCCAAAACCCCTGTACAGAATAAAACCCGCTATATAGTTATATTCCTATTTTCAAGAATTTTCGCTCTCACGTCATTTTTAATAATAGTAAAAAGAACTTCTTCTACTCTTGGATTTTTCCTATGCAACCTTCGATTTCGCTCTTGCCATACATAATAGTTGAAACCTCTCCAAACAAACCGAATGGTGAATCTACCTCTTTAGATAGATCCTTAACAGCCCTAAAACTTACCTTTTACTATCAAAACGTGATTCCCTAACAAACAAGTAAAAAATGAACCTTTAGCTCCTCCTCCTTAAGCCTTGATGAAGATGAAAGGAAGAAAACTCTCTGCACTTATGACCTCACCTTTACAGAAACAAACTTTAAAATCCATCCCTAACACATAGTTAGACAATTACCAACATGTCCTCCATCAAAACTCCTAAGCCCAACACTTAACCCAACAACTTAAGGCCAACAAGGCCCAAACCACCTAAACTCGGGGCCCAAAACCGAAGTTCAACCCCTCGGATTGACCCGATACTTAGATACGAGAAATTCGGGTCATTACAACATGAGTATTTTTAATCATTAAATCAATTAATAAATCTCTAAGATATATAATATTTTATTTGTTAAAAAATAACATATATAAGTCCTTTTGTGTGCCACCTCCCTATAACAATAACTATTTGAATATCTCAATCACGATTTAATATATAATTTTATTATTTTAGTTATAACATAGGAATGTTTAACGATGTTTTTTTAGATAAATAAAATTTTATTCATCTAATAATCATTATAATACTTTATGTACAAGAAAAATTTATCCAAAGTTATGTATGTTTAACATAAGCCTCAAATACACGTTAATCTAATATTCAATTTAATCTTTGTATAATCAAATAATCGTAAACGAACATTATTTTGTATGATAGCAAAAATAACAGTATCCAATCGAGGTAATTATTTATAGAGTCTTATATTTTTTTTTTCTATCGAATATAGTAATTTAAACCAACCCAGGCTACTAAGGATTGTGGTGTGCAAAGTCTTCCCTTTCCTACGTATCCATGCAAACAAATCATATCATAAACATCTAATTAAATGACATTCACAATCTTCCAGAATTATTGTCCAAATCTTTCAAAAGAAATCATAATTATCAAACAAATGATCTCGAGTCTCCATTCTAGCTCTACAAAGAATAGAGTTTAACGATATAAAGGGTTAGTTTAGGTAAAATATATAACAAAGTCTTAACTGCAAATCTAAAAAAAAATTAATCGATTAATAGGGATTAGTTTAAGTGGTAAATAATTTAATTTCACTTAAACAGATCTCAGATTTAAAATATTATGTAAAAAACTATACTAAAAAACTCACTCACTAAAATTAAATATACAACACAAATCGAACCTGATTAAATAGAATAAAACCGTAAAAATCAGAACAACAATTTTTTTTTATCACACTCAATTCTTTGAATATATACACACAAAACAATATAACTCCTTGAATCACTTAGAGTTTGAGAATGCTTTCTTTTCCTTTAAACTCATGAGATAAAAGCTTTATTTATTTAATTACTTTCCTCTCTTTGACTAATGACAATTCCGATTGGCCCCTTGGTAGACACAGTGTTCTCCTATTTTGTTATTGTTTAGATTCGGAGTGCAGCCGCTATAAGGATAAGCTCGACCACAATTTGCTGCTGGATTGCCACCAACAAGTGAATTCTGACCCGTAGAACCAACACTTTGGAGGAAACGACTGATGTGAGAATCCATCAGGAACTCCGACTCGACCTCATCGAAGCTGGAGCTGAAGCTGCTGATGTTGGTGGCCATGGACATAGCTCCACAGCAACTGCAGAAGACTACAAGCAGTATAATTGCTAGAGAGACCAAGTTTTTCTTCATTTGGGATTCCATATTTGAACTCTATGCTTCTACTCTTTCTCTTTAAGACATGAATCCATGGCACTGCTTAAATAGCTCAGGCTCTAACGCCATGGAATCTTTGAAAGGCTGGAGTTTGGGTGTTTCTACGACACCATGTGAACTGGTGGTTCAATGGGGTTCAATCAAGTACAATAAAATATAACTTTGTTGGATTATTTCGGCCAACGCGATCGTTTTTATATCCCAATTTTCATAGATCAATACCCACCAACATGTCCCACCAAGGGGTGATAACGAACCCGAGCCAGGTCAGGTTTAGTTCGGAAACAAGTATATCTGGGCTTGACTCGGCTCGGGTTCAAAGCTCATCAGGTTCGCTCAATTTGACTTGAAATTGATAATTTTTTATATTACTTATTTATTTATAGTTTATTTTTTATTTTTTATTTTTTATTTATAATTTTATAAATTTGTTTTAGTTGATAATATTTAATTTATTTTTAGTAAATTTACTCTCAAATATTTTATTATTTTTCTTTGCTAAACAAATTATTTTTAATGTATATATAAGTATAAATATATATATGTTTCCAAGCATGTTCACGAATTTTTCGAGCCGAGCTTGGGTAAACTCGGCTTGGTTTGTTTAAATCTCGAGCCGAACTCGAACCCGAGTTGAATTCACTCGAGCTGAGCTTTAACCGAACTGAATTCGATTAGCTCGTGAACTAGTCAGACTCATCATCACCCCTAATCCCACCAAAAATAGATCAAAACAAAACAAAAGAACTGCTTAGTTAGGTTATATGTCTTAACAATCTTTGTCTTTTGCTTAAGAAAGTGCCAAATTACCAAAGTTCACTCGTATAAGGTTTAAAATATTAAAATTAAAAAATATAAAAGTTTATTAAGTATTTAACCTTAAAATTCATGAAATAATACTTTATTTGTTTGATATTTAAATTTTAATCTAAATTGTTATTGAACTAAAAAAATTAAGCATACGCGCTTATTGTTTTTTTAATTCAACCCGTAATTGATTATATATTTAATAAATTTTAATTTTTTAATTTTAATTTTAATTTTAATTTTTTTATGATAATCAAATTATTATTGGATCAAATTCTATCTAATAACTTAATTTTATAACTGGGATCGGGGGCCGTGGGTCTAAGGAAGCTTTATCCTATTTTCTTATTTCGATCACAAAAATTACTTTTTGATAAATATCATTAATCGAATTGAACTAAGAACCCTTTACGCAAAAAGTTTTTTCCTTGACCATTAAACTAAGTCAAGAACTTATTACAATTTATTGAATTAAAAATTTTATTTAAGATGTATTATTACCTTAAAATTAGAATTAATTAATTATTTTTTAAAATAATTTTAATAATATTTTGATTTAATTTTGAGATAATAATATATCTTAAATTAAACCGTAAATTTAGTGGAATTATTACAAGTTTCCAATTTAACATAATGGTTCAACACAGCTTTTGATGTTAAGGGTTCTCAGTTTAAATTGTTTAATTCCCCATGGATGTAGTTTTAAATGTTAATTGATGATACTCCTTAAATAGTTCGAATGTTAACGTCGTGAAATCTTTATAAATCATAGACTATTGAATTTTCTTGTCAAACGGGAGAAATTATATTATAAATTATTTTTGTCACGTCATTTATGGGATCAAGTAATCAAATGTATATAATTAATTATTTTTTACCTTATTTTTTTATAAAGTGAATCTTTACTTGTAAAAATTATTTTTAAATTTAATTTACAATAAATATTAATAAAGACTCACTTAGTAAAAATAAAAAATAATTATATAAATGTATTTGATTAGACTGTCCCATGAATGGCGTAATGATAATGATCCATGATACAATTTCTCGGGATTTAATATGTAAATTCCAAAAAAGTGATTGAAACTTTTGTAAAAAAGTTGAGTTTGAATTTATGGTGAACATAATTCGATTTGACTTGAATCGAGACTAATAATATAAATTTTTTAATATTTTTAAAGATATTTTATAATAATACTCTTTATATAAATTTTTATAATTAAATCTTCAAAATTATTTTTTTTAACGATTAAGTTCTAATCGCCCAAAATCCGTCCTTACTATGCCCGTCCCTAAGGGTGAAGCGGGCAATCTCTTTTGGGGTCCAAATTAAATTATTCAAATTCTATGACGGTCAAAGTATAAATTTATCATTTATATATAACTTCTTTTTAATTTATGAAAAACTAAGTACTCAATATAAAACTCCATTTTTTAAGGATTTATAAGGTTATTTATTATATTCAAAATTTTAAATTTTTTTATAAATACAACTTTTAAATTTTAAAAAAATAGTATAATTAAATTATATATTTGGATAATCAGATATATATATCTGACTATCCTATCTGAATACCCGATATCCGAATATACAAATATCTGTTTTTTTATCTAATACGAATCATTATATCATTGATCTAAAAATCCGAATATCTAAAAAAATCAGATTTAATCGATTCAATATCTGACAATAAACACCCCTATTATGTATCCTTTCGGCCCATGTTCTCATGAAATTACTTCATAACTACAACATGCATATATAGTTGGGGGTAAAACGAGAACTATATGAAGAGAAACAATCAATCATTTACTCTCCCTTAAGGACGACAATACCAATAAATCAATTAGGTTTCGAATTAATTTATATCGAATCGAATTATTTATGTACAAAAAAATCTAATTTATTTAATAAAAAAGTCATCATGAAACATTTTGATAACGTGACAAATAAATAATTATAATTTTATCATATATAATCCATGTAATATTCTTATCCATCACCAACGAAAAATATATACATATATTATAATATAATGTAATTATGGCATAAAGATAATTTTAACCCTTAACGTTTATAATTTTTATCGTTTTGACCTTTATTCTTTTTTTAGATAAATTTAGCCCTTAACCTATATCTTTTTAACAAATATCTTATTTTTAACTACTATGATAACTGGACCGTTAAAAATCTAGCAATGATGATATGTCATATAGATATGATAATATATTTTAAATGACATGACATCTAACCTATTAAATACATATATATATAATATAATTTTATTCCAATATAAAATATAAAATAATTAAAATTCAAATAAAATTTTAAAAATTAATTAATTCTAAAATAAAAGTTTATTAAACATTCTCAACCTAACTATGATAGAATCAAAGTCCTATCTTAAAAAAATATGAACACAGTTCGAAATTAATTAAATTTTTAGGTAGGATTTTAATTCTATCGTAGTTAGGGTTAAGAATGTTTAATAATATTTTATTTTAGAATTAATTATTTTTTTATATTTTATTTGAATTTTAATTATTTTATATTTTATATTAGAATAAAATTATATTATATATATGTATTTGATGAGTTAGATACTATGTTATTTAAAATATATTATCATATGCATATAACATGTCATCATTGTTAGATTTTTAACGGTCAAGTTACCATAGTGTTAAAAAATAAGTTATTGGTCAAAAAGATATAGGTTAAGGGTAAAAATTATCCCAAAAAAAAAAATGAGAATCAAAACGACAAAAATTATAAACGTTAAGGTTAAAATTATCTTTATGCTTATAATTATCTTAAAACTCTAAAAATCTAAAGAAAATCAAAATCTAAAAATATACTAGTAATTTGTAAAAGCATCTTATTCATTTCACGTACGCATTGACTAGATTCTTTTTTAACTCGACAGCTTATTATTTAACATTTTTTATTTTAGAAAATAGAAAAAAATAATGTAATTTGGATCGATTTGTGTCAAATATTTAATTTTGATGAATGAGTTTCAAATCAAGATTTTCTATATGTACAATATCTCAAAATATATTTAGGCATAAAGATAAATTTAACCCTTAATGTTTATAGTTTTTATCATTTTGGCTCTCATTCTTTATTTGGGATAAATTTAGTGTAACACCCTGGACCCAGTGTCACATTTGGGCCTCCGACCCAAATCTTGTATTTCAAAATTTCATTTGAAAGTCCAATAATAAAATCAAACTCAAGTCCAAATACGATACATAAAATTTATTTAAATTAAAACAAAAGCCCAAAATAGTTTAAAGTAACCGAAACTCCAAATATTACAAACCCATTTAAAACATTCGACTCAAATTAGATAAACAGAATTACAAATACATATAAGGTTCAACATAGTACTAGCCCACTACATCTATTACTGTACTCTAACACATAGTCAATGTCGAATCCAAGCCTCGATGGTGCTCTACAAGAATCGACTTCACCTAACCTACGTACGAAAACATATTTCAAACGCTGAGCTACAAAAGCTCAGTGGATACGCTGAACTCGGTCAACATCATGCATATCAAAGCAGTAAAGCAAAATATATAAATATCGTGCATGGTATGATGGTCTAGCATACTTGCCTATCACATGGCATAAATGAGATGTATATTATCACACACAGTATATACAAGTCACAAAAAGTCAACACACAAGAGTGAGGTCCGCATCCACACAGCATTGGGATCCTACACTCAAGATTGAGGTCGACCTCAAATCCTATGCCCAAAATGTTACATCGGACATCTTCGAACGAGGTCGCCCAACGTTCGGAAAGGGATGGAGGTTGCCCAACCAATCTCATGCTCGGAATGTTACATTGAACATTTTCGAGTGAGGCCGCCCAATACTCGGAATAAAAGTTCAATACATCACCTGGCATATTACATCGAATGGCCTTTGACGTGTTGCAACACTTTTGGATATCCGGATTTCCATCACACAAAGACTCAGACCACACAAAAGATCCACCTAGGATCTTAGCACAACAAGACGTAATAAGATTATCTCAATTGGGTCTTTCGGGATTATAATTATCGAACTTGGTTTAACAATTCATTTCATAGCTTTTAAGATTAATGGGACTATTATTAAAATCACAGAACCTCAAATCTCTACTCAAATTTGGCAAGTTTACACAGGGGTATCGATACCCACCCAAAGAGGGTATCAAAACACTGGTATCGATACTAGTACCGATACCTTTGACCAACTTCAAGGTCAACGAAAAGGGGATTATATGATTTGATACAAGAATCGAACCACGGGTATTATTCGATGTCACTAGAGGGTTTGGTATCGAACCACGGTTTGATACACCTGCTTAACAGGCCAATTTCCTCTCAGGGGTATCGATACATGGGCCACCGGTATCGATACCCCTGCACGAAATGCAGGTATGCACTTAGAAATTCTAGAGGTTCTTCCCCAAACTCAATTTAATCGATCCTAAAGTGTTCCTACTAACTATTAGTGATGTTTAGAGTGTTTTAACACCATTTTACAGTCATCAATCACATAAATACGAGTTTCACCATTAAAGCACCCAAAGCTTAAACCAAGCATTCATGCACAAAACCTACATGTATGCTAGTTACCATGAAATGCATGATGATTAAAAGAGTTGGAAGTACCAACCTTGAGCTAAAACAACAACAAACCCGAGCTCTTCTTCCACATAAAGTCTTCACCTACCCAAGCTTGATGATGACCCTCCAACCTCTTTCTTTACACAAGGAAGATGAACAACGATTAAGAACGGTTTAGGGATTATTTCTAAAGCTTAAAAACACTAAAAGACCCAGATTTTAAGCTTTCAAAACACAAATCCTGAACTCAACACACAACCCCCACTTAAACCTTCATCTTCACCAAAACTACACTTTCTTACCTCTTTTTAAAGGTCACAAAACCCTCTACAACTTACCCTTCAAGCACAAAACGGAATTTCCAACAAAACTTACCAAGATTCCACCTTTTGCTCTACTATCTTCTTGCCAAGAAAGAAGGATGAAGGAAGAAAGGAGATAAGAGTAGGGGTGATATCATTTTGCAGAGAAAAATAGCCCCCAACCCTTTCTTTCATCCCTTTTAGGCATTTACAAAAATGCCCCTAACCTACCACTTAAAAGCCCAACCCAACATGTCTCAACAAGGCCCAACACAAACCCGAGGCCCGAAGCCACTAAACTTGGGGCCCAAAACCGAAGCCCAAACCCCTTGGGTTAACCTAACACTCGGATCCAAATCCGGATCGTTACATTTAGCCCTTAACCTAAGTACTTTTGAAAAATATCTCATTTTTTAACTATTATGATGAGCACACCGTTAAAAATTTAATAATAATAACATATAGTAAACATGTGATAATATATTTTAAATGATATGACATCTAACCTATGAAATACATACACATGAAATATAATTTTATTTTAATATAAAATAACTAAAATTCATATAAAATATTAAAAATTAATTAAATCTAAAATATTTTAACTATTAAACCTTAAATAAATTTATTACTCTGTTTTTTTTTATAATTTTGGATTTTTTTAGATTTAATTAAAACACAAAACCTAAAACCTCAAATTTACTATTTTTAAATTTAAATCTTAAACTATAAATCAAAACCCTATTCTTTCAATTTAGATTAAACAATGAAATACCTAAATTCTAAACGAAAATAATAAAACCGAATTAATTAGTACCAAAATCACTTACCTTTGATTTATCGATAGCAATATTTACAAAATTCTTTCTTTTCAGACTCTGTTCATATTTTTTAGATAGGATTTTGATTCTATTGTAGTTAGAATTGAGAATTTTTAGTATAGTTTTATTTTAGATTTAATTAATTTTTAATATTTTATTTAAATTTTAATTATTTTATATCTTATATTAGAATAAAATTATATTCCATCGTTAAATTTTTAATGATCTAGTTATTATTTTAGTTAAAAAATGAGATATTTGTCAAAAAGACATAAGTTAAAAGCTAAGTTTATCTCAAAAAAAGAATAAGAACCAAAATGATAAAACTTATAAACGTTAAGAGTTAAAATTATCTTTATGTCATATATTTAAGTAATATTAAATTACACACTACTTGGACCATCCCATTGGATTTTATAAAATAATATTTTAGTCTAGTATTAAATTTACACACATTTACAAGCTACCTATTCGAATTCAAATCATCTGAAAGAAAATAATATTACTATTTATCATTAAAATCACTCAATGATTCATAATTTAACTTAAATAATTTTAATAAAAAAATACTTTAAAAGTTAATATATATATATATATTAAATTATGTGTCATCAATGATTTATATAAAACAAAATAGAAAATTCACTCTATTATTTTTTAAATTTATTTATTATTTTTCTGTTTTAAAATTTAAAATTCACTTTATGTTACTTTCTATTGATGGCTTTTTTAGTTCACATTTAAGTCTCGAGAAGGACATGCCTTGACTGGTCAACAATTCAACATGAGTCACTTCCTGTTAAACCAAATATCTACAGCTACGAGGTGAGACTAAATAGTCGTACAAATTAAGGATGATAATTTGATCAATCTCTGTCGGGTCCTGAGCCGACTTGATCGGAGTGATTTTTTTAATTAAAAAATAAACTCGACTCAAATCGGATCGGATAATTAAAAAATAAAATCAGGTCAGGGTTGGGATCAGATTTAGGGTGAAAATATTTTTTATCCGGTTCGTTATATATATATTTATATATAATAGTTAATATTTTTATTAATTTTTTTAGGTCGGATTTAGTTTATTCGGATTTTTTTTATTAAAATATAGGATCAAATCGGGGTAGGGTTATAATAACAACCTTTTCCCGTTGTACACATAAATATAAAAAAAATATAATTTAATTTAAATAAAAATATTTTTGTTATTAAGTATGGATTAAATTTATATCCATTCAAATTTTTAAAATCTCTAAATAATAAATAATATCTTAAATTTTTAACGAATGAGATTTTAGGAGAAGATTCTAATTTTCTAAAAAAATAGAACATAATTCAAATAAATAATTATTGTGCTCAATTTTAGGTAATTTAATCTATCTAAAAAGTTAGGCATAAAGATAATTTTAACTCTTAACGTTTATAATTTTTATCATTTTGGTCCTTATTCTTTTTTTGGGATAAATTTAGCCCTTAACCTATATCTTTTTGACAAATAGCTTATTTTTTAACTACCATGATAATTGGACCGTTAAAAATTTAACAATGATGACATGTCATATGCATATGATAATATATTTTAAATAACATGGCATCTAACCTATCAAATACATATATATGAAATATAATTTTATTTTAATATAAAATATAAAAAAATTAAAATTCAAATAAAATATTAATAAATTAATTAATTCTAAAATGAAATTCTACTAAACATTCTCAATCCTAACTATGATATAATTAAAATCCTGTCTTAAAAAAATTAATTAATTTCAAATTGTGTTCATATTTTTTTTAAGATATAACTTTGATTCTATCGTAGTTAAGGTTGTGAATATTTAGTAGTCTTTTATTTTAGAATTAATTTTTAATATTTTATTTAAATTTTAATTGTTTTATATTTTATATTAGAATAAAATTATATTTCATAAACATATATATGTATTTGATAGTTAGATGTCATGTCATTTAAAATATATTATCATATGCATATGGCATGTCATCATCGTTAAATTTTTAACGGTCTAATATCATGGTAGTTAACAAACAAGTTATTTGTCAAAAAGATATAGGTTAAGAGTTAAATTTATCCAAAAAAAGAATAAGGGCCCAAACGATAAAAATTATAAACATTATGGGTCAAAATTATCTGTCAAAAAGTTAATAATTTAACATTAAATATTTAATTAAATCTATTTTATTAAATACTAATATTTAAATAAAATAATATTATTAACAATAATAAATATTAGATTAAATTATAAAATTTAGAAATATATACAAGTCAATTTTAAATAAAAATAGACTATTCGATAATTAAATTAAAAAAATAAATATGACATACTTTAACTTAATCAAAAAGAGATAATGTGATATGATTTTATTGATCGATAAAATGTCTAAACGTTGTAAATAATAAAAACACATAAACCCTACAAATACGATAAACATTAAAATTAAAAATAATAATAAATGTTAAGAGACAAATTATCTATTAATCATTAAAAATAACATATCGAATCTTATTATTTTGTCCACTAAAAAATATCACCAACAATGTCCTGTCAAATGGTGTAATGAAAAATAACATCAAAAAGTCCTCCATGGCCCTTATGGTGTAATTATAGTAACATAACAGAGATGTTTCAAAATGGTTTTTTATGACATTTAATCTAATATTACATTAATTTATGATTAGTATATACAAAATAAATGTGGCATTGTAGGAAATTGTTTATTTTTTTATTTTATATTTAATGTTATTTTTATTTTAAAATAGTGAGTTTAAAATTAGGGGCGTAGTTAGAGTTTAAAGGATTATAGGTAACATGTATTTTTAAAGTGTATTATTTAGGGTTTAAGATATAAAAATTAGAGTTTGAGTTTAGAAATCACTTTTAAATATTTTTAGTATGAGACATAAAAAGATGCATGATTAAAGGGTAAAAGATTTTTACTTAATCTTGATTGTACTATCCAACGAGTATAAATCGTTTGTCATTTTATTTAAATTAATAGGTTTATGGTTCAATGTTAGAGTTGTGGTTAGTTAGGGTTTTAGAGAATTAGGAGTATAATGTGTTTTTAGAGTTTAGGGTTTAGTATGTTAAAAACTAGCGTTTGGATTTAAAATTTAATTTTTAAAAATTTTTATTAGAGGATCGGAATAAAAATTATTTGTCCCTAAATATTTCTCATTTTACGTCTCATATTAAAAATTACTAAAAAATTAAATTTTAAACTATAACATTTATTATTACATCAACTGTGAATCGTATCCTTAAAAATATATTATATCTTTCATATTTTAAATCTCGGAGAATCCGAGCTATGTTCCAAGCTCTGTACGTCTTTTATCCTTTTCTTCATATGCTTCTTTCTCAGTTTCCCTATTTCCCTCCTACAATGGAGAATCCAAGCAAAAGAGCTGTTTTCTACCTTCAAAATCTCTTATTTTTCCTGCTTCCATGCCTCTTCTTCTTCATTCAATGCCTTGTCGTTCCTGTTACAGGAGATACCCCTTTCATCCTTATAAAAGACATCATAATTGATTGTGGTTCTTCCAAGGGTGGCCCATCTCTGGATGGCCGAGCTTGGATCGGAGATGTCGATGGAAAATTCAGACGCATAGAGCGACCAAGCAATAAGAACAAATCATCAGCGGTTCAGACTGAATTTCAACCGCCCTCATCAGTTGATGCGGTCCCTTATTCCACAGCTCGTCTGTCTTACTCAGAGTTCACCTATTCAGTTCCCCTCACCACTGGCCCAAAGTTCATTCGCTTGCACTTCTATCCAACTTCATATCCAGGCTTTGCAGACTCTTCTAATAAAGCTTTCTTCTCTGTTAAAGCTGGTCCTTTTATCCTTCTCAGAAATTTCAGTGCTTTGCTTCATGCTCGAGGTGAACCCACGCTTGTCAAAGAATACTGTGTAAACGTTGATGAAGGTCAAAGGTTAAACTTAACCTTCACTCCAAGTCCTGATATCACTGATTCTTATGCCTTCATCAATGGAATCGAAGTTGTTTCCATGCCATCCAATATATATTACACACCAGAAAGTGATGAAGGGGTACGTTTTCTAGGTCAGGCCCAAGGACGCTTGTACGTCCTAGAAAATAGCACTGCCCTTGAGATGATGTATCGAGCCAACGTTGGAGGGAGTCAAATCTCGCCAGGAGAGGACAGAGCTGGGATGTTCCGGAGCTGGTTAACAGATGACGACTATTTGACAATAGCGAATCCAAGTGTTCTTCCTGTTAATAACAGTATTAAGCTCACCTTCAACCGTGAAACACCATCGTTCTCTGCTCCAAGCAAGGTTTATACAACTGCCAGGACCATGGGGACGAGCAAGATCAAGAATGAGAAGTACAATCTGACCTGAGAGTTTCCAGTTGATTCTGGGTTCAATTACTTTGTAAGATTACATTTTTGTGAGTTCCAAAATGAGATAACTAAAGTAGGTGATAGAGTCTTTGAGATCTTCTTGGCTAATTTAACTGCGGAAACTCAAGCAGATGTTATAGCATGGAGCGGTGGAATTGGAAATGGGATTCCAGTCTATAAAGATTATGTTGTGGCAATAGGAACAAAGGGAAATCAAAAGCAGCAAAGTCTGTCGATTGCTTTGCATCCTTCGCCAGCTTGGAGAACTCGTTATTCTGATGCAATCTTGAATGGACTAGAAATCTTCAAAGTGAACAACAGTGTTGGTTTGGCCGGAACTAATCCTGATCCACTCCCGGGAAATCTACAAGGAAATTCACCACAAACTTCAACCAAACCGGCGAACAACAGCAAAACAGTATTCGGCACAGTGGGAGGCGTAATATCGGGCCTCCTTGTTCTTTCTCTTGTCTGTTTCTTCATTTTCCATCGAAAGATGAGATTCAAAGATACCGATTCCAGTAAGGGAGTTTTACAGTTGAGTCAGTTTTCCTCTACAGTGAAATCATCCAAGTCAACCAAGTCTCGTGGCTCATCTTTGCCTTCTGATCTCTGTCATTATTTTTCACTGTCTGAGATCATAGCAGCAACCCACAACTTCGACGATGTTTTCATCATCGGTTGTGGAGGTTTCGGTAACGTGTACAAGGGATTCATCAACAACGGGGCTACCCAAGTTGCAATCAAGCGTTTAAACCCGGGGTCTCAACAAGGTGCTCACGAATTCAGGACTGAGATCGAGATGCTTTCCCAGCTACGCCACGTCCATTTGGTCTCATTGATAGGCTATTGCAACGATGGCGGCGAGATGATCCTCGTGTACGATTACATGGCCAATGGAACACTCCGTGATCATCTTTACAACACAGAAAACCCTCCTCTTCCATGGAAACAACGCCTAGAGATTTGTCTCGGTGCGGCGATCGGGTTGCAGTATCTTCACTCGGGTGCCAAACACACAATCATTCACCGAGACGTCAAGACCACAAATATCTTGTTGGATGAGAAATGGGTGGCTAAGGTTTCAGATTTCGGATTGTCTAGAGTCGGCCCCACAACCATTTCCCAAACACACGTTAGCACGGTAGTGAAAGGCAGCTTCGGGTACTTGGATCCCGAGTATTCCCGTCGTGGACAACTGACCGAAAAATCCGATGTATATTCGTTCGGAGTGGTCCTCTGTGAAATATTATGTGCTAGGCCACCCCTGAGCCGCTTGGTGGAGAAAGCTCAAGTAAACTTAGCACCATGGTTTCAACAATGCCATGAAAATGGAACAGTTCACAAGATCATCGATCCATTTCTAAAAGGTAAGATTGTGCCCGAATGTTTGAAACAGTTCACCGAAGTGGTAACGAGTTGCTTACATGAAGATGGAACCGAGAGGCCATCGATGGATACCGTGGTATGGGGCTTACAATTCGCACTTCAGTTGCAAGAACTCGTGGAGGAGGGGCTTACACCTAATGCCGGTGCTGGCATCGAAGAAGATGTCGATGAGGAGACTCCTTTTGCAGCCTATGCAATGGAAGATGACAGTGGGGAAGTGTTCAGTAGCATTGGCGACCATGTCATGAATTCCAGGAGCACTAGTACTTTCAGTTTGACAACAAGTGATGAACAAAGTTTTATTGCTAAGGATTCTGATAAACACTCGTCCAAGGCTGTGTTCTCCGAGATTAGAGATCCCAAGGACGATGACTCAAGCATGCAACTGGTTGATTAGGAATCTTCAGAGTAATTCCAAGTTCATTTCAGGAGACAATAAAATTTATACCTAGAATTGGGAATGTAAGATTAGATTTTTCAATGTAGTTTCATGTACCACTAATAACTTAATGTTTATGAACAAATTATAGTATTTGGAAATGGTGTAAATAATTGTGGTAGTCGAAACTTGGAAGTGCTAAAACCAATAAATTCCTTTTCAATTAAGGGAAAAAATATACCAACTAATAACAAGTGCGTAAATCATTTGTTCTCTGATCGTTCTTTCATTAGTGTTTCTGCTCTAAATTAGTGAGTTTAGGATTTAGAGTTTAGAATTAGGGATTGTAGTTAGAGTTTAGAGAATTAGTTGTATGATTTAGAATTTAAGATATAAAAAATAAGGGTTAGGTTTAGAATTTAATTTTTTTAGGAATTTTTAGTAAGAGGCATGAAAGGATGCATGATAAGAAGATAGAGAATTTCTACTCAATAACAAGATAAGGTGTTAAATATTTTTAATTAAGTTTAAAGATTCGAACCTTGATCGTTATAAATGGAGTTAAGTGGTTGGAAAAGTCACCCTTATGAGGAACATTTAAAATATTAAATCTTCGCAATGTAAAAATTTATAAGTTTTATAGTTTTTTTTATTGTTGTAGGAGTGAAAAGGATTATGATCTACTTACATAATGTAAACGTTTATAAGTTGTATACGTTTTTTAGATCGTTGGATGAGAAAAATAGTTTAGTGAGATTAACTCATTATTTTCAAGTAATAATCTTTACATATTTTACTATTAATTCATCATCTATTTCTCCATTCAACGATCTAAATAATGTATAAAAATTAATACGTAAGTAGACCCTATCTATATACGTAATAACTAAAAAAATTGTAAAATCGAGAAACTAAGATCTAACCTTTATCTTTGAGAATATATAATAACTTTATAATAATGATGTGTGTCCTGTGGGTACTTGTTTGGTTCAGTAATCTTGATTTAAAGTGGTGATGTAGATTAATGAGAATGATTATAAATTTCTTTATAATGTATTAACAATTCAGTAATGTTAAATAAATGATGTGATGATGAGTAGTAATGGTAGAGAGATTCTTGGGATTTCGTTGTTCGTAACTTGGGTAAGCATTTATTTGGTTGATTCAGTTGATTGATGAGATCTGGATATTTAATGATAAAGTTTTATATTTTTAAGGTTAGAGATGTTGAATGTATGTTCTCGGATTTATGTGACACTTGGTCTAATTCGAAAAAACTCAAGGAAGATTTCTAGTATAAAATCTACATTTTCGACGTTGTGGCCTCAAACCTCACTCATGTATCGAAGAGTTTAGAGTATATGCACATTCCCAATGTTATGTGACTCCAGGTCTCGGTCAAAGTATACGTTGTCGATGTTGTGTGGCCCTAAGTCTCTAGTTTTGTGCATGATAACTTATGGATGTATTAGTCTTGAGTGGCTGAATGACCTCAAGTACTATGAAATATTGTAGAACATGTACTTTTTGTAGATTTATTGGTTCCTTAAGATAAGTGATTTAAAAACTCTAATTAGAGCTAGCAAGCTTAGATGATAGCTCATAGTTAGTAAAGTTTTATCTGTGCTTTCTAGACTATATTTATTTTATATTCTTATTTTTGATAATCACAAATTATGATAGAGTAAAAATATACTATTGAGTTTTGTAAGCTTAACATATAAAATTATTATTTCCGTTCGTAGGTTAATAGGTGATCGTAATCGATAAGTATATCAATAAAAGATTGTGCTTGGTTTAGAATAATACTTAGAAATTTAATTCTTATTACACATATAATCATTTAATTCTTATCATACATAAAGGCTAAAGCACCCCCCAAAGCTTTAATGTAGACTTAATTACTACAAACAGTTCCATTCTTGTTTCACCTTCTGCATCTACTGGTGCAAGTCCCATAGCATTTTAGCAGCCCCGACGCTTGTATACATCGCACGTATCATGCTTTTTGGTGTTGGGGTTTTAATCCCCAAAGCAGCTCGTATAAGAGTTACCGCTACCTCTACCACAATCTACACTTGGTTTGCTAGGATTGAGCGCCTTACCAGCCTGAGATCCAGCACTTCGAAGGAATCTACTGGTGTGAGAACCCATCAGGAACTCCAAGTCGTCATCGTCGGCGATGATGGAGGAGCTGCTGTTGGTTCCCATTGACATGCCTGTACAGGAACTGCAGACTACTAGAAGCATTATAATTGCAAGACACAGGTATTTTCTCATCATTTTGGCTGCCATTAGTTTCTCAACTCTCCAACGTCAATTAATGGCAAAGCTCCGTCAGGTTCCAAACCAGGTCATGCTAGAAGTTAAAACAAGGACAAACCATGTGCGAATTGATTTGATATTTCAACCTCCAGGCTCCATGTATATACAAGATTCAGTAACATAGAGGTCGATAGGAACGGGTAAGAATTTAAGGATAGAAGGTAAAATATAAGTTATGAAAGATGAATATTTTCTTAAAAATTAAAAAAATAATTTCAAAAATTTTGAGGTTTAGGAAAAACATGACTTTAACCTGTCACGTTAATATTTTTTAACGGCAATTGATGATGGTGACTTTAATAAAAAAATTAAAATTCAATAATTTTATTATAAATTTTAAAAATTTAATAACCAAAATAAAAATATTTTTTTATTGGCCAATTTTGTGTGTGACAAAAAATGGACGGGGAATAAAATTAAACGTTTTATTAGTAATAGAATGAGGATAATTTTTTATTGAATAAACTAATAGTGATTACAGTTGTATCTATTCTAGAATATAATCTTCACTATTTGATATTAATCGCTCAATCACTTTGCTGACAAAGTTGGTGCTCAAACCCGTGAGCCGTGAGCTCTAGGAGCATCAACTATTCCGTTAACCGCTTGGGCTAAAGAACTCATATAGAATGAAGATGATTTTAATCTTATAAGTCAGTACGATAATATTTTTGTATTTTATACTCGCAACAAATCATGGGATAAAAATTAAAAATAAAATTTCTTCAAGAAAATAAATATGAGGGGCACTATTCACACCTACTCTGCCCAGTTGATATCTAGAGAAAATAAATATGAGGGGTATTATTCGCACCTACTCTGCCCAATTGATATCAAGAGAAAATAAATATGAGGGGTTTCTGAGTGCTACTTTTACCATACTTTTATGGCAATAATTAATTGTTCAGAACAAAACCATTTGTCTTGAATTGTAATAGTTGAATTAATTCATCTCATAGATAATACGTTAAAAATAACCTATAATATAAAGGATAAATTATATAAATAATCACCATATTATAGGTTAGTATTAAAATATTCACAATACTTTAAAAAAAACATTAAATTTATCAGTCAACTATTAAAATAATATCAATATAATCATTGACCGTTAAAAATTAACAGACCGATGACATGACAGTTAAAAATAAAATAATTACACATTTACTTTTTATTATTCATGCATTTTTTTAATTTAATCTTGATTTTATTATAACAAAATAATATAATTATTTAATTAGGTGGTCACACCTAATTAAAAGATTATATTTATATATATTTAAAATCTAGACATTTGCTATCAAAGGGAATCAAACATGGGAATTTAAGAGGGAAAGCTCATGACTTAGCCACTAGGAAGGCCATCACTAATATATATTTATTGTTTGTTTACCTTTATTCTTTTACATTCATACGTATAATCTAATATTTATTTTTTAAAATTTAATTAAAATGATAGTTAAATTATTATATAATAAATTAAAATTTTTAAATTAATAAAATTTTATTTAAAAAATCCTAAACCCTAAACCCTAAACCCTAAATAAATTATTATTACTATTAAAAGCCTAACACTAATATAAACCCTAAACCTAAACCATAAACTCAAACTTTAAATCCTAAACACTAAAACCTAAAACCTAAATAAATTTTTATTAAAATTTAAATAAACCCTAATCTTAAATCCTAAACCATAAACTTAACCCTAAACCCTAAATCCAAACTTTAAACACTAAATGAATTTTTATGATAATTTAAATAAAATCTAACCTTAAATCCAAACTTTAAATTCTAAACACTAAACCCTAAATGAATTTGTTGGGCTTGATGTGGCTCGATGAATAACCGATTAAACAAGCAAAGTGGTGGGGAAGTAACAATTTGGGTGATTTGTTGTGGAAGCAAAAGATAAAAGTTGAACACAAGGATTTATAGTGGTTCGGCCACGCCTACATCCACTACCTTAGCTTCCCACTAAGGATTTCCCAAATTCACTAAAAATTTCGTCCTTTTGAGGCTAAAGGGCTAACCTTACAAACTTTGATTCAAATACGAATCAAGCATCCAAAGTTCACAACCCGAACTTTGGGAACCCTCTCAAACAAGAGAAACTTAGGCAAACTTGTAATCCTTCTAACAAGGCTAATGTTTGCAATCTAAAGCTCTCATCCAATCCTAATATACTTGAGCATACATTGACAATTTAGCTCACAAGTGTTTGTCTACCCAAAAATGTGAGAATTAAGGTTTAAGACAATTCTTGAATCATAATGTTGTTTCTAATGAAGCATTAGTCTTCTCTTGATACTTGAGACTTGCTTTTATCATCCCAAATGAGCTTCTAGCCATTTATGACCGTTGGGATGTTTTAAAGTCGTTTGGAGTTGATTTCAAGGTATATTTATGTTTCTGGTGCAGGAGGTATCAATACCCCTGAAACTGGTATCGAAACACCTTCTTTGGAAAATAGCCGTTGATCCTACAATAAGAACAGGTATCGATACTGGTATCGATACCGCTCCTAGCCGTTGGGGTTTTTGTAAAATCGTTTATGATCGTTGGAGGTGTATCGAAACAGGTATCGAAACCAAACCTCACAGTGGTGAAAGGGTATCGATACTGGTATCAATACCACTGTGATTTTTTCTTTAAAAAACATGGTTGTATCAGAACACCTGAGAGGTGTATCGGAACACCTGGGCAAAAATCATTTCTTTGGTTTCTTTAAATCATTTAAAATACTTTTAGAATCTTTCAAAAATATCTTAAATATATTTTCAAGTTGTTTGGAAATAAGAAACATTTTTGAAGTCTTTTAAAATTAATCCAAAACTATTTTTCAATTATTATATCAAAACATTAGTTCTACAGAATTTTTATTATAATTTAAAATTTTAAATTTAAGATTTAAATTTAAGGTTTAAGATTTTTAAAATAAAAAATTATTAATTTAAAAAAAATATTAGTTAATAACGTAATTATTATTTTTAATTAAATCAAAAAATAAATATTATATTATATATGTGAATATAAAAGAATAAAGGTAAACGAACCCTAAATATATACCAGTACTGGTACATTATGTGTTAGAGTTGTTCTGGTCCAGTGGCTAAGTCATGAGCTTTCTTTCCTAAATGTCCAAGACCAATTCCTCTGGGCAACAAAGGTTTAAATTTTTTTTTTCTTTTTTAAATAATTATATTATGATGTATTATTACCTTAAAATTAAAAGTAATTAATTATTTTTTAAAATAATTTTAATAATATTTTGATTTAATTTTGAGATAATAATATAACTTAAATTAAACCGAAAATTTAGTGGAATTATAACAAGTTTCCAATTTAACATAATGGTTAAACAAAACTTTTGATGTTATGGGTTCTCACTTCTCAGTTTAAATTGTTTAATTCTCATGGACGTAGTTTTAAATGTTAATTGATGATATTCGTTAAATAGTTCGAATGTTAACGTCGTAAAATCTTCGTAAATCATAGACTACCGATCTTGTTTGTCAAATGAAAGAAATTATATCATAGGTTATTCTTGTCACGTCATTTATGGAATTAACTAATTAAATATATCTATTTAATATTTACGGTAAATATTAGTGAATATTCACTTAGTAAAAAATATAGATGCAAAAAAATTTATATGATACATTTTATTAATTTGTCCCATGAATGATGCGACGAGAATGACCCATGATATAATTTCTCGGAGATTTAAGATGTAAATTCCAAAAAAGTAATTGAAACTTTTGACTGGAATGAAACTTTTGCAAAAAAGTTGAGTTTGACTTTAGGGCGAACATAATTCGATTTGACTTAAATCGAGACTAATAATAGTATTACTTATTAAAAATATTTAGGGATAGATTGAATGGTCGAACGTGAGTATATATAAATTTTTTATTAAAAACTTATTTTTACACGAGAAAAATTAACTTCCACAAATATTTTAACACCCCGACCCGGATGTCACATTGGGTCTCCGGCCCAAAACCCGTATTTCAAAACTCCATCGAAAGTCCAATAATAAAGTCAATTCAAGTCTAAATACGATCCATAAAATCCATTTAATCTATAAAAAAACCAAATAGTTTAAAATGACCGGAGCTCCAAAATTACTACAAACCCATTTAAAACATTTGACTCAATTAAAATAACAGATTTACAAAAATACATATAGGTTTGACAAAGTACTAGCCCACTACATCTATCACTGTACCCTGACACAAAGTCGATGCTGAAATCCAAACCTTGATGGTGCTCCACGGGACCTGCTTCACTTAACCTACGCACGAAAACAGATTTCGAACGCTGAGCCACACAAGCTCAGTGGATACGCCAAACTCGGCCAACATCATGCATATCAAAAGCAGTAAAGCATGGCATATAAATCTCGTGCATGATATGATGGTCTAGCATGCTCGCCTATCACATGTCATAATGAAATGTATATTATCGCACACAGCATATACAAATCAATCAAGTCAACACACAAGAGTGACGCCCGCGTCCATATAGCATCGGGATCCTACACTCAGGATTGAGGCCGCCCTCGAATCCTATGCCCGAAATGTTACATCGGACATCTTCGAACGAGGCCGCCCAACGTTCGGAAAGAGGTGGAGGCCGCCCAACCAACCCCATGCTCGGAATGTTACATCGAACATCTTCGAGTGAGGCCGCCCAACACTCGGAATAAAAGTCTTCAATCGTCACCCGACATGTTACATCGGATGGCCTTCGATATGTTGCAACACTTATGGATATCCGGATTTTCAACTCACAGGGACTCAAACCACACAAACGATCCACCTAGGATCTATCACAACAAGAGATATTAATCTTTATCATACTTAAGTCTTTCGGGGTTATGATTATCAATCTTAGTCCAATGATTCATTTCATAGCTTTCAGATTTAAGTATTTATTTATTAAGATCATCAAAAACCTAAATTCTACCCAACTTAGCCAAAACACACAGGGGTATCGATACCCTTAAGTAGGGTATCGAAACACCCTGTATCGATACCCACCCAAAGAGGGTATCGAAACACACAGGTATCGAAACAAGCATCGATACCATTGACCAACTTCAAAAGTCAACAGAAAGGGGAGGACCCGTTTCGATACAGGTATCGATACCAAAAAGTTTCTGGAATCCTCGGTATCGAAACATGGTTCGATACCCCTGGGCAACAAGCCAAAATATACTCATGGGTATCGATACCGGTAGCCCGAGTATCGATACCCCCTGCACTAAGGACGATTCTGCACTTAGAAATTCTAGATTTTCAACCCCAAACTTACTCTAATCAATTCTACAATGTTCCTACTCAATATTAATGATGTTTAGAGTATTTTAACACCAATTTCCAACCCTTAATCACATTAATACGAATTTCACCATTCAAACACACAAAGCATAAACCAAGCATCCATGCACAAAACCTACATGTATGCTAACTACCATGAAATGCATGATGATTAGAAGAGTTGGGAGTACCAACCTCAAGCAAGCAACAGCAAAAACGAACTCTTTCCTCCCACTTAAGCTTTCTTCTTTCCCAAGCTTGAAGATGGTGTTCCAACTTGTTTCTCTATAAGAGGAAGACACTTAACCATTAGCCACCATTTAGGGAGGTCCTCAGAACATCAAAGACACTAAAAACTGAGATTCAAACCCTTAAAACCTTATTTCCGTTTTTCCTCTCAAACCAACTCATAAACCCTCATCCTCACCAAACCAACACATTCTTACCTCTTTGGATAGATCTTTAACCACTCAACAAATTACTTTCTTGTACTAAAACGTGATTCTCAAACTATCTCACGAAGATCAAACATTTTCACTTTTCTCCTAAGGTGAGATGAAGAAGATGAAGAGAAAAGCTTCCCTTATGACCTCACTCTCTTACACGCTCTGTAGCACACACACACACCATTCCTCTCTTCCCTTGTCTTCCATAAAGGAAAAGACCAAAAGCCCCTTACTAACACCACTCTAACCCAACAACACTCAAGTCCAACAAGTCAAAGGCCCAATAACCGACCCAACAACACAAACCCGAGGCCCAAAACCACTAAACTCGAGACCAAAACAGAAACTCATAACTCTCGGATTGACCCGACACTCGGATCCGAATCCGTGTTGTTACAAATATATTTTATTTTTAATTTATATAAAAAATTAGAATATTAAAAAATAATTTAGGTAATACATTTTTAAAAAACTTGCACTATCTTTCTATCTCTTAAAACATTACATTCTTTGAAAAATCACCATTATTTTAAAAAATATTTAGAGTTTGTTTGGTTTAAAAAATATTATTTTATTTTTTAAGAAAAAAAATTTAGTTTTAGTTTTTAAAAAAATTAAAGAAATATGTTTACTTAATTAGGATAAAACTTGTTTTTAGAAATGAAAATAGTGAATATTTGGAGAGATTATATCATAGGCCCGGCTTACTACGTCAGCCGTGATCCCTGGCCAATAAAAATCACCCATTCTGCCACTAATCACCCATGTAATTAATATAATTTCTAGAAATTAAATTTTTAAAATGACATGTAAATTATGAGTGAAGATTTATTGGTTAGAAAAAAAATGAGTTGGAGGTTAGTGGTGAAGTGAGTGGTTATTATTGGATGGGACCACGACTGACGTGGTAGGCCGGGCCTATGATATAATTTCTCGAATATTTATTTAGTATCTAGAATACCAAAATTAGAGATAAAATAAATAATTATTATATAATTACAATAAAATATAATTAGAAAAATGATACATAAAATATAATTAAATAAATCAAAGTTTTAAAAAAATATTTTATATTTTTCACTCTCATAAAACATTTTCAACGAAAACAATAAAAGCATTTTTTGAATGTTTTCGAATTTTTACTTATTTTTGTTTTCATTTTCGAAAAAATCAATTTCTAAGTTTATAACTAAATAATAATTTTTTCATTGTTTTTCTTTTTTAAAAAAATAAAAATGGACTCCGATCTCTAAAACCAAACCAACACTCTTTAATAAGTTTTTTTAAATATAGTTAGTGAATGTATCTCCTATATTGACGATACGCATGTACTTTATAAATACATAATTTAAACTCAAAAGTCTTAAATAAGTGTTAGAAAAATTCGATTCGATTTGAAAAAATGAATAACTCAACTGGATTTGAGGTGAAAATATTTGATTCGTTTTGACTCGATTCAAAATTTTATAAACTCAAATAACTCAAAAAAATTTCAAATAATTTGTCTTGTAAAACGAAAATTCGAATAACTCAAAATAATTCGAAATTTTTTAGTAATTAGAAGATTTATTTTTAAGTTCGAGACGAATCCCTCAAATTTTTATAATATATATTGATATATAAAAATATGAAAAAATATAGCTACACACACGAAGGAATATATATACATACATAGCTTATATGATTAGTGAAAGTTATTTAAATTATAATTAAATCTTACTATAACATAATAAATAATTAAATCTTTATAAGAATTCAAATCAAATTTTTTCTACTGGACTCGAATCAAATTTTTTTTAAATGAAAGTTCAAATGATAAAATTAGATTCATAAACTCAAATAACTCAATTTTTTTTTACTCGAATCGATCGAACGCTCATCCCCCTACTCTTAAAAATAACCCCATCTTCTTTTCTATAAAACTATTTGCTTGTAGGGATTGTAATACCCGAATTTCGCCCGAATTCAAATATAAAATAAAATCACAAGTAAATAGTAAATAAATACATAAATAACATTATATAAAATGAATAAATAATAATAAAAAGAAAATAATGGATAAGGATTTTCAGTTAAGCAAAAGATGTTGTGAAAGACATAGAAAGCTTGGAGGCAAAAACTCTAAAGTTCAACTTCTTGCACTTACATTACTGGAGTCTATCCTTAAATCAGTGGGGACATTGTTTACTAAGGGAGGTATTCTCCACGAAATGGTCAGAACAGATGAGAAAAAGCTAAACTTTTATGTCAAAGCAGGGGCGGTTCAAAAATTTTGGGGCCTTGTGCAACTTAATTAAAATACGACCCTTAGAAATAATTGTTCATAACTTTTGCTAGTTATAAAATTGTAACCCTTAGAAGCAAATGTCTTTTCTAGGGGCCCATGTGCGATTATTTCTATTGTGCCTATCCAAAACTTCACTAGTTCTATAGAAATAAGAAGAAGAATAATCAATAAGATTCTATAACCAATTATCGCATTTAAGAAATAATTATAACGCTTAAACAATTATAATGCATCTTTCTTAATTGCATTTTCAAAACTTTTTTAGGGGGCCTTGTACGGTCGCTCTTATTGTGTATGTCCAGAACCCCCACTGTGTCAAAGAGATGATATTGATTATGATCAACCCATGGCAAGAAACATTCGGAGGAAGCAAGGGAGTTCTGATTCCTTGAGTGAAGACAACGATCGGGTTAGTCAATTCAAGTACGATGTCACAATGGAGACCCCATCGCTCCTACGAGTGTACCTTCTGCAAACACGGCTTCATCAATGCTCAGACCTTGGGCAGGCACATGAACATACATTGGAAAGGTCAAGCCAAGGCAAAAACGACCGAAGAGCTCCTCGCTTCCGAGTAGACCATCGAACGAGGAGTACATGAACCTTAGGTATGTTCCAACAACTTTGATACTGTCGATTACAAAGCTAAGTTCATGTTGATTAATTCTGAGAAAGAATTTTATGATTTTGCTTTCAATTCTAATGCTTAACGTTTTGCCCATTTTTCATAGAGTTTTATAAAAAAACATCTTTCATATAGTATAAAGGTTTAAGACAACACCTAATTTACTCGTAAGTAATTAAATTAGAGTCTTTTTAAGGTTAGTCACTTTAATTAAATTAGAGCATTTTTAGGGTTGGTCGCTTTAATTAAATTAGAGTATTTTTAGGGTTAGTCACTTTAATTAAATTAGAGCCTTTTTAGGGTTAGTCACTTTAATTAAATTAGAGCCTTTTTAGGGTTAATCACTTGAATTAAATAATTATTTTTAAAATATGGAGATAATAATAGTAACAATGGCATTTTAATCATATACCTCAGATACACTAAGTGGTCAGTGTTTTGACGTAACATTATGTTGGCCAAGAGTGTACTTTGGTATCGCATTCGACGTGCCATCGAAACATAGAAAATGATAAATAATTCAAGGTTAGAATAAATAAAATTAATTAGGTAAATAATTAGAAACATCAATAGCATTATTAATTTTATTTTGTGTCAAGATGGTGGTGTCCAATCATTTGGATGTTATCATAATAAGTTTGGTAAATTAATAATTAATAGGGTTTTAAATATTTAATTAATAGAGCCTTATAAGTTAAAACTTAAAATTGACAAGATAATAATCAGTCATGCATTTCAAACCTTCTAGAGAAGAATTTATATTTCTTTAAATACGAGTTAAGGTTTCCTATTATAAGACGTCTTTTTCAAGCTCATATTTAAAATAAATATATTTTCTTATCCAGAAGGATACCCTAATTCGAACGATATTCATTTGATAATAACGAATTAAATTTATATTATTATTTGAAATACCAAAATGTCATGTGTAATTAATAAGGTACCGATCTCGGGCGCTCGTAAGGGTCGTCCTTACGCGTAATCGACTCCCAAACCCAAACATTTTCTAAAAGAATCTTTGGTTTGTTTTTTGGTTTCTGGCCTACCAAAATGGCCGGTGGAGACTCCAAGTCATTTTAAATGCAAATAATATATGTTTTAACATGACCCCGATTTTCATAATTAATAATTAAAAACAATAAAATTCGATACTCGTTAGACTATTTTTCATCATATTTTCGGTTTTAAAATGGTCACGATAGGGGTATTCAAAAATATCCGATCCGATCTGATTATCCGTTGATCCGATCAAAAAATTTAAATATCTGATCCGATTTTTATTTTCGAACCAGATATTTGATCCGATTTTAAATTTTTCGGATTGTATACAGATCATATTATTTCAAGTTTTGGATTATCCGAAAAACTAATTTATTAATATTATTTTTTATTTGATGCTTATTATATCCGAAAATTAAAATAATTAAAATTTTTATAGTTGTGAATTTTGTTATATTTAATTATTTATTGTTTGTTATATTCAAAATTTCAAAAAAAACTAAATATAACCTTTATATTAAAAAATAATTATATTAAAATATATTTTTAGATAATCAAATATCAAAAAATCTGATCTGGTTATCTGAAAAACTAGATATTCAAAAAAACAGATCGAATACAGATCCCTATATTATCGATCCGAAAACCCATATATTCAAAAAAAACGAATTGGATTCGATATCCAACAATAAACACTCCTACTTGTTTGGTTATCAACAAGTTGACGCATTACTCTCCTAAAAAATTGGGTTCGAACTTTGAATGAAACATTGTTGAGAGGAAAAAAACATGAACCTCGAACATGAACACGTAATTTATATAAAAAAAACTATCATATTATTTTTTAATTTTAATAAAATTCAATTTATCGTTCTCGTTAAAATGTCATAATTAAAACTTTATATCTCTATACATTATATTTTTTTTAGGACGAACTATTTAGTGCCTCCACCGGCCACCTCTCACTAACCCCACAACAATGGTCTCATTGGTCATTGCCAACATATGAAACATCCTTCTAAGGCCATGCGAATTGCAATGTATAGACAAGTTGTAACAATGACAAGCAAGTCAATGTTTCAACTTCCATTTATAAAATCCAATAACATCAATATCTTTACTTTTTGGTTCATTAGAAACTTGGGGAAAAATAGAAAATTTATTTATAGTAACATATAAAATTTAAAATTACAACAATAAGTCATTACTCATTAGTCGTGTAATTAGAATTGATATACCAAAAAATTATATAGTTAAGTTATTTATTTTCATAAGAGTAAGTAAATTTTAGTGGCGTAAACAAGCTGAGTCGAGTAGTGTTAAACTCAATTCAACTTGTTAAGATTTTAAGTTAAGTTTGAGTTTAAATAACGAGCCTGTGAAATTTGAACTTGACTCAGTTCGTTAAGAATTCGAGTCGAATTTGAGACTGATGTCGAGCCTAATCGAGTCAAGTGTTGAGTGATCATTGGTCATGTTGGACTCGAGTAGCTCATCATCTGTCACATTTATGTAATGCCCTTTCACGAGAAAAAAACGTTAATACACAAGCTGTGTAAACTCAAGTTTTTTAATTTTAATGTATAGAGTGTTAGTCTATAGTTTAGAGGTTTAAGTCGTTATGTTTAGAGTTTAGGATTTAGATTTTAGAGTTTAGACTTATATTAGGGTTTATACTTTAAAACTTTAAGTTTAAGAATTTAGATTTTAATTTATAAAAATTAAAAAATATAGTATATTATATTTTCGAATAACTCATGAATTTTTCGAGTCAAATATTAAATAACTTAGCTTGACTCGTTAAGAATTCGAGCTGAATTCGAGTTCAAATTAAATTCAATTAAATCAAAATTTGATAAATTAAACTCAAACAAATCATGATTTGTCTCGTTTTATTTGTCGCTCTAAGCAACGATAAATAGAATGCATGAGCTAGAGTTGCCCATTACAGAAGTTGGATCTTTAAATAATACTAAAAAAATGTTTCTCATCATTAATTTAATTATTATTTATTTTAATAATTTAAATGTTTTTATTTATCCTAAATATATTTTATTCAAATTTTTTAATCAATATTTTTTTTCCCTGGAGCAACAAATGAACATATATATTTAAACCTGACAAACTTGATCCGAGAATCAAAAACCAAACTAATTTACCCGAACCGAAACCGAAACTAATGATTTAGCATGACCCGAAATCCGAACCGAAACCGATCCAAATTCTAAAAGAACCGATATAGACCTGTAACTGATTTGACCTGTAACTGATTTGACCCGTAACCGATTTGACCCGAACCGATTTTTACCTAAACCGAAAGTAACCCGAAATTAACTTGTTCAAAACCGAACTAAACCGAACATCAATCCGATTTTAACCCGATAATTGAGTTAAAGTGAATGAATAATATATTTTTACTATTGTTTACTTTTTAACAAAATGATAAATAATTAAATAATATATGTTTTATTATTTTTTTATTATCATAATACTAATTAATCACTACATCTGATAATAATTTAATGCTTAATATTATATTTTCTCTTTTAAAAATCTATTTATTTTTTGTTAAAACTTGGGGTGTTAAAAAATGATCAAAATATTATTAATGAATCCATGTATTTACAAAAATGGTATTATCCCTTAAATTATAAATACTGACTTTACTCGAATAAAATTTGAGATAAAAAATTTTAAAATAATTCCAACATGAAATAAAAAAGATATATTTTTACAAGAATATGTGATTAATTTTATATATAATATACACGATTACATTTATACTCAAATCCAACTCAAACCAAATTAACCCAAAAATTCAAAGATTGACCTGATCCGAACCGATCCAAATGACCCGGCATGTACCCGACCCAAAAAATCCGATCCAATATTGACCCGACCCAAAAACAACCGATCCGATATTGACCCGAATCATCGATCCGATATCCGAACCGAATCGAATTATCATATAACCGAATTAAAATCAAAACCGAAACCAGAATCGATCCGAATCGAATCTAAACCAAATGCAAACAAACCCGAAATAAACCAAACCGAAACCGAACCGAATGACCCGTTTGTCACCTCTCTATATATTAAATTTCTTAAAAAAAACTTAAATTGTAGTTGACTTGGTAAATATGTTTAGTTATATAATGTCTAGTTATATAAATTTAGCTTAAATAAAAAATAAGTATTTTTAAGTGGTTAACCGTTTAAAAAATTTGTTATCCAGTATATGACATATTTATTTATTATTATATTTAAAATATATATTTTATTTTTTTTAAATAACCCTTAAATTCTAATATTCAAAATCATAATTTTTCAACTTTTCACACCGCTATCGTCATTGTTACCGGATACTATCATTGAAGCCTGTCGTCTATTTTTTTCAACCATCCAACATAACAATCGTTAGTAAGTGTGTGAATCGACTGTCATTCAAATAAAATAATTTACTTTTGTTGTTCGATTGGTACACCTTTCATTAATTACAGCTAATGGGCGACTGAAAGAAATAGACAATAGAGCTCAACAACAGTGGCGATAATTTGGATAATTTATGATTTTGAGTGTTAGAGATTTAAGAATTTTTAGTTTTTTTAATATATATTTTTAAAAATTTTAAAATAAAAAATATATGTCCTGTGTCACATACTTATTGATGATTATTTTAATCAGTATAGCACTTAAAATTGTATAAAAAATACTTTAGACACGAGTTCAAAAAAAGTTAATTTGAGCATTTATTTTTTTAATTAACCTCTAATTTTTAACTGTCATATTACTTTCTTCATTAGATTTTAATGATAATTGATTTATAATAATTTTATAACTAAAAGTGATTTACGACAATATAAATAATTAATTGTAGTAGTTTTGGATAGGAAAATGGCGCACGATAAGAATTCTCTCTAGGTGCATTTTAGCAGGCCTAAAATTTCCTCGAGATTTTCTTATTTTCAGGCAATTTTTTTTTTGATTGAAATTGTGCTATTGATCTTATTTGTTCAATTGAATGGCTAATCAGAGACCTCTTGATTGGCGTAAGCTATTTGGTGGAATTGAAGAACAAAAGCTTGAGTATTTTCAACTGTCGATATTGGAGCCCATCCTGTTGCTTGACCACCGACGGATGTTTTTGATGCTGGTATTGAAGAATGGAGATATGCCATGGTTGGGCAATTCATTGGATCCGCTCCAAGTTTTTCCTCTCTACAGAAGATCACTGCCATTATTTGGGGGAACATTCGACAATTAGGTTAAGTTTGGCTGGCCCTAATCTTTATGTTTTTTCATTTCTTAATGTCACTTGTAGGGATTGGGTTTTGGAAAATGGTTCATAGTATATCCAACATAAACCATTGATCTTGAGAAAATGGAAGGTCAATCTTAAAAATTTGGAGTTTGACTTGCATAAAATACGAATTCAATTGTTTAATGTGCCTCTAGAATTGTATACTCAGAGGGGATTAAGTTACATTGCTAGTGTTCTTGGTTCTCCTTTATATATGGATTCTATTATTGCTGCTAAAGAGAGACTAGAATATGTCAAAGTTTGTGTAGAGCTTGAAGTTGGTGGTAGTGTTCCTAAGATGATAGATGTAGTCCTTCAAGACGAATCGATTGTTCTTGTTCGTGTTGTAGTGCCATGGATTCCACCTGATTGTTCTCATTGTCGGGTGTTTAGGCATAAGGATACAGCTTGTGTACTAAAACAACGTCAGGAGAAGGTTATACAAGTTTGGAAAGTTAAAGAGCCAATTGTGAAGAAAGATGCGACTTCTCAACATATGTCACAAGAAGAGATTCAGATTGTGCGAGATGTTGAACTACAAAAGCTGAATCAATTGTGGAGACTGTGTTGAATACTGTCTTAACTGAGCCTAATACATATACTTTTTTGGATGACATTACACCTGATTTTCCTTCTTTACATGACTCAATTCATAAGAAAGACAATGGGAAGGCTACAGATAAAAAATCTAATGTTTCTGCCAGAAAGGTTCTAGAGCAAAAGAATGATGGCTTGACTCGAGTGCCTAGAGCTGCTTCTCAGGGAGTTGCTAATATCCTTCAAGGAATGAAAATGAAGAAAAAATATTATATTAACAAAGCTCTTAAGCCAGTAAAAGGTGTTGTAGGTTAACCTGAAAGACCCTCTTTATCTTCTCAATGACAGTGTGTTTCTAGAATGTAAGAGGGTTTAACAACCCTCTTAAACAGAAAAGAGTGTTTATAAGATTAGAAAAATTTAGTGTTGAGATTTTTTGCATGCTTGAATCCAGAATTAGGCAACATAAGACATTTGATTTAATTATCTTCGTCCAGGAAGAATGGAATTATTGTCATAATTACAGTTCGATTGTAAATGATAGAATCTGGTTGTTTTGGAAGAAATGTTTACAATTTTCAGTTATGAAGCAATGGGATAAGGCTATGACAATTAAGGGACTTCTACATGGTAAAGATGTTGTGATAACTGCGGTGTATGATAGCAATGATTGTGTTACTAGACGTTCATTATGGAGATATCTTGATGCTATAAATTCGAAGATAAGAGAGACCTCATGGTTGGTAGGAGGTGATTTTAATACTTTTGTTTTAGCCAGTGAAAGCTCCGATCTTAGTCTCTCAAATGACATGAATGAGTTTTCCCAGTGTTTAGTCTCTAATGATCTTGTTAACCATCCTTTTATTGGACCATCTTTCACTTGGTCAAATAAACAGGGTGAGAGCTACTTGGCTAGGAAATTAGACAGGATCTTGATTAATCCAACGTGGTTACAAAACTTTTATGGTTCTTTGGTGAAATTCTTAGCTTCTGACGAATCTGATCACTGTCCAGCCTTAGTATGGCCTATTAAGGATGTTTCGGCTGACAGACCAAAACCATTCAAATTTTTTAATTTTTAGACTTCAAAAATCGAATACAAAAGCTTGATACAAGAGTCTTGGGTGGAGGAAGTTCATGGTGATTCTATGAAGGTGTTTTTTGTCAAACTTAATAGACTTAAGACAAAGCTTAAAGAGTTTAATAGAATGCACTACCTAGGTATTTCTGGTCAGGTTAGAGCTAAAAGAAAGCAACTCGAACAAATCCAGCTTCTGAATCTTACTCTTGGTTCTCAGTGTGACATTGAAGGAGAAAAACTTTTGCATAAGGATTTATTTGATCTTGAATGAGCTGAAAGCTCTTTCTATAAGCAAAAATTTAGAATCCAATGGCTCAATAAGGGGACCTAAGTACAAAATTTTTTCATTCTACAGTACTTTTTAGGAAAAAGCAGAACACTATACGAGTTCTGAAAGATAGCTTGGGGAATAGATTGGAAGATTTTGACTCCATGTCTGCTGAGATGATTTCTTTTTTCTCTGCGCTTCTGGGTAAGGTTGATGATTTTGTCCATGGTTGTTCTATTCAGGCTTTAAAGAAATTAATGCAATATCATCTTCTTGATGGTACTAATAATTTACTTTGTTCTGAGGTCTTAAACCAAGAGATAGAAGATGCATTGTTCGAACAAGGAAATGAGAAAAGTCCTGGACCTGATGGTTACACTGCTTAGTTCTTTAAGGATTCATGGGAGATTGTTAAAGAAGATTTTCTTGCTGCAGTACGATATTTTTTTCAAACTGCATCCCTTTTGACAGCCTTTAATACCACTGCTATGGTTCTAGTTCTCAAGACTATTAATGCTTGTATGTCCAAAACTTTTAACCTATTTCATGCTGCTTAATTGTTTACAAAACAGTTACAAAGATCATGGTCAAAAGACTAGCCCATTTTTTCCATAATATGATTTCTTTAAATCAAACTGCATTTGTTAAGGGAAGAAATATCATTGATAATACTCTTCTTGCTCAAGAGTTGGTTAAGGGATATGCACGAAAGACCAATTCCCCAAGATGTATTCTAAAAGTAGATTTGCAAAAAGCTTTTGATTCTTTTCATTGGGAGTTTATTTTAAGCTTTTGGAGGCTATGAAATTACCGCCCAGATTTATCAGTTGGATTCAGGCTTGTATCATGTCATCTAGGCTCTCACTCTCTTTTAATGGAAATCTTGTGGGTTTCTTTAAAGGTGCAAGAGGGGTGAGACAAGGAGATCCTCTCTCGCCTTATATTTTTGTCTTGGTAATGAATGTTCTCTCTCGAATGCTTAATATGGCTGCTGAAAGTGGAATCTTTAGTTATCATCCGAAATGCAAACGAGTCTATTTAACTCATTTGTGCTTTGCAGATGGTATACTAATTTTCTGTAGAGGTGATGTTAACTCCATTCTTGGTGTAATGAGTGTCTTGGATGAATTCTATGAAATGACAGGTTTAAAAATTAATGTGGCTAAAACAGAAATCTTCTGTAGTGGCATTCTTGACAGCGAAATTCACCTTATTCATTCTATTATTGGGTTCAAGATTGGTACCTTGCCTATGAGATAGTTAGGGGTCCCTTTGGTGGCAAAGAAACTCTTTGAGAAGGACTGTCATTCATTGATATCTAAAATCGAGGGTAAGCTCGATCACTGGTCAAATAGAAAGCTGAGCTATGGAGGCAAATTGCAACTCATTAAAGTTGTCCTTTATAGTATGACCAACTATTGATGTCGATAGTTAGTTCTTCCTACTTCGTCATTCATCAAGTTGAGCAACTTTGTATGCGATTCTTCTGGAAAGGAGATGATAGTTCAGCAAAGGGAGCTCGAGTAAAATGGAATCATGTTTGTACCTTGAAATCATAGGGTGGTTTGGTATTAAAAAATCTACAATATTGGAGTAAGGCTTGCTTATGGACTTTTATTCGAAACATTCTGGCTAACCACGACTCTTTTTTGGTTGCTTGGCTAGATAAATATGTGTTTAAAGGGTTGGATTTTGGGGTAATTGAAAGTAAAACTTACTTTAGCTGGATTATAAAGAAGTTGCTAAAGATTAGAGATGAGTTTCGATACATTTTTGTTGGAGTTGATAACTGGCGAACAATGATGCTCTCTTGGATTTGGGATCACATTCGAGAGGTTAGAAATAAAGTGCAATGGCATAAGCTGATCTAGTATCCTTCTCATGTGCCAAAGCATTCAATCGTAGTATGGATGGCCATTCTTGACAGACTCCATACGTGTGTTCATCTATTGCAATTTGGTCTTGTACAAACTGGTGATTGTTTTGTCAGGATAATTTGGAAACTCGAGGGCATTTGTTTTTGAATGTCATTTTTTCAGAAGGATTTGGAGGCGAGTGTTGAGTATGTGTTTGCAAACAAAGAGGATGGGAGATTGGGATGATGAGATCCAATGGGCATCAACTCAACTCAAAGGGAAGTTTTTGGTTGTTTTCATTTTAAAAATAGCCTAAAATTGTCATATCTATCTTATATGGCGTGAGAGGAACCGTCGTCTTTTCACAAGCACATGTCAAAGTGAAGATGATATAGTTAACTCTATTAGATCTATCGTTTGCATCAAGTTACATACTAGATACATAGATAGTACTGATAGACTTCATTCTAAGCTTTGTATAGAGTGGGGACACCAATAATGTATAGGGTTTCAATGTTTCTTTGATTGACTGTGGTAGTTTTCTACTTCTTGGATAAATAAAAACATATTTTATCCAAAAAAAATAGTATAAATAATTAAGTATATTTTATAAAAAAATAAGAATATGATAATATATCAACATTGATTTTATAGTTAAATGATCATTCGAGTAGCTTTTCCTTTTTATACTACGTATTTATTTAATTAGAAAACTTTTACAAATAAGTAAACTAAGGCCTAACAGGGAATACAAATGGTCTTAACAGAGTAAAAATGTCTCTTTTAAAAATTTACTAATAAATTAAATTTTAAGCTCTAACTCTTATTTTTTATATCCTAAATCTTAAACCTTATACCTTAAAAAATACATCATACCCCTAATTTTCTAAACCCTAATTAAAACCCTTAACCTAAAACCCAGCCCTAAACCTTTAATTTAAAGTGAGACATAAATGGAAGTACGAGGAAGGGTATACGATTTGTACCCTTCTTAACAACCCATCACTCTTAACCACTAGAACCGTTGACTCATTCAACCCTGGTCAACTTAAATGTCAGTACTCTTGGAATTTCTTATATGCGACATGTCTGGAAAGGAGCTACTGTTTTCAGTCCTTCACAACTCAGCTGGTTTACATTTTCAGTCCATTAATCCTTAGCTGGAACTGGTAGAGCACAGTTTGATAATGAATTGACCTTCAAGGCTCAACCCAGACGCTGTTTCTGCTATAAATTTCTCAAAATTGCAGGGTTTGTAGACATAACACAAAAACAACAATGCTAGTCTTAAGTACCATCTTCTTCCTCGCCCTTTTCTCTTCACCTTCCATAACAAGTTCAGCTCCTTATACTCCTACCGATTACATACTTTTGAACTGTGGTGCTTTGGAAAACACTACAGCCTTCGATGGCAGAAACTGGGTTGCCGATGCCGATGCTGATCGATATTCTAATACCTCTTCTTTTTCATCCGTTCCCTTGTATCAGGAACCCTCTGTCACCGATGTTCCTTACATGACAGCTCGTATCTTTCATGGCGAATTCACGTATAAATTCCTCGTTTCACCTGGCCCCAAGTTCCTTCGTCTGTACTACTATCCAAATGAATACCCTGGCCTTGATATAACCACTTCATTCTTCTCCGTCAAGGCTAACAATTACACCCTTTTGAGCAATTTCAGTGCCTATTTAGTTTCTTCCGCAAGTCCTCCACAAGCCTTCATTGTCAAAGAATTTGTCATCACTGTTGGTGACAAGCGGATGCTGGATGTTACCTTCGTCCCGTCACCGAATACTTTCGCTTTTGTCAATGGGATTGAAGTCGTTTCCATGCCTGCAAATCTCTATACAGGCTTTCCTCCCTTAGTAGGCTCCCATTCGTTTTTCGAGACCGATGACTCCATTGCTTTGGAAACCTTTTATCGGCTTAATGTTGGCGGAAGAGATGTTTTAAATGTAGACGATTCAGGAATGTTCCGAACATGGTATCAAGATGGTAACTATATCTTTGGAGCAGCATTTGGAGTTGCTGCGCCTTACCAGCCTGAGGCACCAGTCAAATACACCAAAGCCACCCCGGCGTACACGGCACCCGAAGTTGTATACGAAACCTCTCGTACCATGGGGCCTAACGCAAGAATTAACATGAATTACAACCTTACTTGGCTCTTCACAGTTGATTCGGGGTTTTACTACCTCATTAGGCTCCATTTTTGCGAGAACTCTCAAGATATACAGAAAGTGAACCAGCGTGTATTCGACATATTTATTAATAATCATACCGCTGAGAAAGGCATGGATGTTATTTCTGTGAGTGATGGTAATGGCATCCCGATCTACAAAGATTATGTTGTGAGGATGCCACAAAATGAAAAGGATATGTGGGTGGCATTACATCCACAAACCAGTCAAAAGCCGGAGTTTTATGATGCGATTTTGAATGGTTTAGAAATTTTTAAGCTTAGCAACGAAGATGGAAGCCTTGCAGCTCCAAACCCTCCACCAGAAGTGGCCCCAAAGCTAAAGAAAAAGCACCCAAAGAAGGGAAAATTTTCGAAACTGAAAACGGTCGTCATGGGAGCTACACTAAGCAGCATAGTATCAATCGTTCTGATCTTTTCATTTGTTTGCTGGAAAAGGAAACATCTTTTGTGCCGTGTGGAATCCATTTACAGACAAAAAGTTCCACCCATTCGATGCAGGCACTTTTCACTTGCAGACATCCTCATCGCAACAAATAACTTCGACGATGCTCTCATCGTGGGGCACGGTGGCTTCGGCAACGTGTACAAGGGTCGTATTCCGGATGTTCAATACGAAGTTGCAATTAAGCGACTGCATTCGAAGTCCCACCAAGGTGAAAATGAATTTTGGGCAGAGATATGCTTTCTCAGCTTCGCTACATTAATCTCGTGTCCCTTATAGGTTACTGTGACGAAGATCATGAGAGGATTCTCGTTTATGACTATATGGTTAATGGAACTCTCCATGATCACCTTTATAACAACGATGATATCCCTCTCCCATGGAAGCAGAGGTTGAAAATCTGTATCGGTGCAGCTCGTGGATTAGAGTACCTTCATTCAGGTGCAGTTCAGAGAATCATTCACCGAGATGTGAAGACTACCAATATTTTGTTGGATGAGACATGGGTGGCTAAAGTCTCGGATTTCGGATTATCAAAAACGAGTCCGGTTTTCATGGAAAACGTTCCAATCACAACTATGGTGAAATGTACGTTCGGATACATGGATCCAGAGTATTATCGGAGGCTACAACTGACAGAAAAGTCCGACGTCTACTCGTACGGAGTGGTGTTATTCGAAGTCCTGTGTGCTAGACCCACAGTTGACATAAGTTTGGAATATGATCAAATAGGTTTAGCCGGTTGGGCTCTGAAATGTGTAGAGAATGAGACCATTGAGCAAATCATGGACCCTTACTTGCAAGGTACAATTGCAGCAGAGTGTTTGAGAGTATTTGTTGAGATTGCCAAAAACTGTCTGCACGATGTGGGAGTTGAAAGGCCAAACATGGGAGATGTGGCAGGAATGCTTGAGTTTGCCCTGCAGTTGCAAGAAACTGCAGAAGCACAAGAGACGGTTGTCGGAGTTGGTGATACAATTGATCGGCCTCCAACCGGTGATGAAGTTGTGTAGTTTTCAGGGGTCCAAATCCTACACTGTAGTGTTTTTGTAAACTAGTTAATTTCTTCAGTCTCTTGATGGAGCCTAATGACCAATGAATTAGAAAAGTAGATGGAGCTTAGTAGTGGTAAGGAAAGTGAGTTGTAGGTTGGCAGTCAGCTAATACTGCAATAAGTCTTCTTCTAAGAACAAATAAGTCCACACTTTTGTGGTGTTTTGAGCGTGACGTGATTATTCCTGCCGACACTTCGAATAAAAATCATTTCATCTTTCTTGATTTGTAACATCCGTTTGTAGAAATTAAAAGATCCAAATATCACCAAACGTTCATTTAGACGTTAAAGACGTTTGTCCATATTTTTTCATAAACAATCAGTAGCTTAATTAGAACAACTATGGGTGATAATGAGTCGAGTCTGAGTCGGGTCAGGTCAGGTTCGGTTAGGAAACATGTATATTTAGGTTCGACTTGGTTCGAAGTTTGTCGGGCTTGGAATTTTAGGGTCGAGTTCGGTTCAAAAATAATATTACTGAGTTCGGCTCGGGCTCAAAGCTCGTTAGGCTCGGCTCGGCTCGGTTTGACTTAAAATGAACAATTTTTTGTATTATTATATTTTATTATTTATTTATTTATTTGTAGTTTATTTTTTATTTATTATTTATAGTTTTATAAATTTGTTTTAATTAATAATATTCAATTTATTTAATTTTATTTATTTTTAGTGAATTTACTCTCAATTATTTTATTATTTTTTTTGTTAAGCAAATTATTTTTAATGTATATATAAATATATATATGTTTATATATAATTATTTCGAGCCTATTCACGAGCTTGGGTAAGCTCGACTCGACTCATTTAGATTCCGAGCCGAACCCAAACCCGAATCGAACTCACTCAAACCGAACTTTGATCGAGTCGAGCTCAAATAACTCGCAAATCGGACAGGCTCATTATCACCCGAGTAACGACACACGTTTTGCTCCTGCATGAAGATAGTGTAATCAACGAGCTACCTACCCCTATGCAAATCTCCAACCTTTTTTTTCAAGTGATTGAACCGATCTTTAATCTTATGTATCCAAATTCCAATCCCTAACCTTTAAGTTTGGATTTGATTGAAAATGTGAAGAATCTTATGTTAGGAAGCAATTAGGGTTGGCAACGGGTGGCAGAGTGGACTTTTGGTTGTTTCGGTTCCGATCCAAAAAATAAATTAATATCTTTGAACTATCTTCCTACTTGATTTTTAATATATCATATCTCGATCCTATCCGACCTAACATAACAAAAAATATAACCCGATTTTGATCCATTCCTACTATTTTAATAAAAAATTCCGATCAAAATTGATTCGTCCAAAAAATAATAAAAACATTAAATATAATATATAAATATATTAAATATATAATGGATTAGGCTGAATATTTTAAACCCTAAATCTAACCCCAACCCAATTTCAAAAATTTAAAAATGTTCACTCACCTTTTTACTTCAATACTCAATTTTAATATTAAAAATTTCATTTTAAACAAATCGAATCAAATTAAAACTCGTGAGAATGAATATTATTGTCATCCTTAAATTATGTATCGGTATAATAAGTTTTGGATAATGAAACATTTTACCTAATAATTTAGATGGCTCACCACTCGTTCACTCGTTAAACGTCTTGATTAGATAGAGTACTTCATTTGGGTCACCCAATTATTAAAGATTATATTTGGGTCACTCATTATCTATAACTAAGTAACCCAAATTTAATCTTTTCGATAATTAAATGACTTAAATATAATTTTTAATAATTAAGTGACTTAAATATAATTTTACTCATAATTGAATGACCTACATTATAGTTTATCCTAATTTTAATTAGCAAGAATGGTCCTAGGTTTAATTAACAAATTGCAAACGTTAGTAAGAAACGAGTGACTGAGTCGGCGGCCAGCAAGCAAAAGATGAGCAGTCGGCGAGGACCACCGAAGCACCAAAATCGCTACGCCTGGAAGCCCAACGCCGGTGTTAAAATCAACGAGAAGGTAATCAAATGCTTCCGCTTTTCATTTCAGTTTTAATCATATATTTATTTAATTTCCAACACTTTTCATCTTTCTAATAGGAAGTTGGAGGGAAGCTAAGGCCTTTATCTGAAATAACCGGAGTCTGCCATAGATGCAAAGAACAAATCGATTGGAAGCGTCGTTACGGCAAATATAAACCCTTAACGGAGCCTGCAAAATGGTAAATTTTTTTAGAAAAAATAATGGGTTTCTGTGGATTTGTTTATTATTATTTTTATTTTGGCAGTCAGCTTTGCACCAAACGTAATGTGCGCCAAGCCTATCATAATCTTTGTTCTGGTTCGTTTCCTCTGCTATTAGTTGTTTGTTTGTTTTGATTCAACAGTTTCTTATCTAATTGAGCGAGATTTGTTATGGAAATAAATCAATTGGGTTTGGATATTTTTGTTATAGGATGTGCTAAGGAACAAAAAGTATGTGCTAAGTGTCGATGCCGTGTGGATCAAATAGTTGGGAGGTTTGTCTTTGAATCTTTTGAGATTTCATTTTTGTTTCTATTTTCCTATGCATATATTTGGGAAAATGATGCAACAGTGAACTTCTGGTTGTGTTACTTGTATAGGGATTCTGCAGAGGTTGAAGAAGAGCAAAAGATGCTTGAAGAGGTTGGTTTGGAGCAATCTTTTCGATGTGGTTTTGTAAGATGTTAGTTTGTGTTGATTGGTTTTCGTGAATGTTGTTTCAGGCAATTAAAAATGCTCGAGAGAGGGATAGAAGAACGCTGCTACGTGCTGTAAGTGTCCAATTATGAACCTGATTCTGCTACTGAAAATTGTTCACAACTATTTGATGATAGTAATTGAGATGGATCATGTTTATGCTAATAATTATTACTTATGAGTTTTATCCAATTAATTATAACTTTAATGATTTGTAGTAAAATTTTAATGGATCCAAACTTCTAATATAGCAGAAGCATATAAGAAAGAGGTTTACCTTGATGTAACTCGAGAAGGAAAGACTAACTAAACTCTTTGAAGTTATATAAGGTTTTCTTGAATTGAATTTACCTTGGTTGAGATGATATAGTCTTTCTGGCCAAACCCTATGGCGCAAGGGTATTAGAACCTTAGACAAAAAACTGCTGCCGACTGATAGCTTTGTAGATATACAATTCAATCTTTGTTAGTTTGACCAGGTAATGCAAACTTTCTTCTTGCACTTCCCATGATTTTTAGTCTCTTGCTTCTGCTTGAGGGATAAATAAAGTATTTGGGATCTGTAAGATTTGTTGCATGCGGAATTCAACAGTGCTTTTGAATATGCTAAATGTACCTCCAATGTATCATTATAACTCTGCATTGGCAAGTTTTACATGCTAAAAGTCACTCGTTTTATCTGTGAATTATGCTAGAGACCTTCAAATTTTAAGCATCGTTTTTCTATTTCTATTGTCTGAAGTGCATCTTAGCCGAGCAGGGCATATTTACTTGAAGTTATTCTTGATATGTCATCATTGTCAATGAACTTGATAGTTGATAGCTGCTAAAATGCATACTTTCTCTTTGGGGAGAGTAAATTACCTAAGCACAATCCATCTTCTTATATTTTGTTGTTTTCTGGTACTTTGTTCTGCTAAATTCGTTGATGCTGTCCACGTTTACATGTACAGATGAATAAAGAAAGCTCTAAAAGTTCATCAAAAAACACCGTAAACAAAGAAAATGGTAGGGTGGGTGAAATTTTTCCTTCTACATCACTTGAGGAATATGCCAAACTAGGTAGAAAAGATGATGGAAATCATGATGATCGACATGACTCTGAGAATGATTGCATTAGTGACCATGATGACAACAAATACGATGATCAAGATGACAATGAAAATGATGGTCACAATGACGATGAAAATGACAAAGAACCGAGTGCATAACTGAGAAGCCTGTGAAAAACTTGGGAAAAGGAATCCATTCACACATCAGAATCTTTATCACTACCTTTGCTCCAAACCTTTTTCTGCTCAGCCATCACCATACTAGTAATTAAAATGTATGTTTATCGCTTTTTTGTGGTCAAATTTTGATGAGAACACGTACCCTCACTCAGCATGTGTTAAGATGCCAATTTGGCTCAACAAGTTCTTACAATTTTGTCATGAAGATATGTAAACTTAGAATATGATTGATTCTTATGTTTTTTCTTGCAAATTCTCTCCTTTATCCATTACAGCTTCTTAGTTGAAAATAATTAGTATAATTCTTGTGGCATGGATCTACTTCAGTCCTTGATTTTTTTACTGTTCATGTCTCCCATTCCAAGTAATGTCATTCATGTGGGATGTTTCACATCCTTTTTTTTTCCTTTTCTTTCATAACAAGCTATGTTTATTTTTATTAATGAGATGTTTAAAGTGCTCTCTAGTATACAGATCATTGCTTAAACTGCAAGTTAAACATCTCTTAAGTCATTAACAAAAACAATGTTCACTACTTTGAGATGATCAGAAATGAAAATTCCAAGTTGTCCTCATTTAGAGGGGAAAGAGTAGAATTCTTAAGTCAAACATCTAGGGAAACACAACCAGAAATCTGAAGTTCTCAATCAAGTCAGTACTCAATGGTCTTAGGATCTAGTGAAAAACTAAATGGTTTGGTAGCTCCCCATACATTGCACAAACCAAACCAAGAAATGCAGAAACCAAATGTGTCTAAATCTCGAAAATGGCTGCCTGTTGGCCTTCCTGTCATGCTGTGTCTGTGTCTGCTTGCATGCATCCTGACAGTTACAATCCTAAGCTCCAACATCTTCTATACACAGCTTATGTTCAGAACCACCAGTTCCACAGCTGGTATCTCCCAAGGCCAATTCGTCTTGCCTCATTCACTTCAGAATCAAATCTCTGATTTGCAGACCAAAGTCGGAGTTCTTCTAGAGCAGCTTCGAGGTGCAAGTGCAGAATCTGAAGCGGTAGCATCATTTGCTGATCAACTTCTACATATTGCCATGTCTTTGGACAAGTTTGCAGAATCCTTATCAGGTTCCTATGATAGCAGTTCTTCCGGTATGAATGAAGTTAGCTCTGTAGATGAAGACTTCAGTGAACATGAAGAAAGTGAAATCGAACAAGGATCAGATACTCGTCGCTTTAACTCAGGTGAGCTTCTTAACTACACTGCATTGAAACCGAATAGGTTGATTGGGAAGAAAAACTTCCTTGGGGTGGAAGCAATTAGTCCATCTGTAGGACTCACTTGTGCCAACATGGCCTCGAATGTAGATCGCTTTATGGATTATAAAATTTATAGGATGTGCCCTGATGACTGGGACATTGCTCAGAAGGTTATGATCAGTGGCTGCGATCCATTGCCGAGAAGACGGTGCTTCTCGAAAACACCTCCACATTACAGTAAGCCACTCCCTATAAACTCATCCCTCTGGTCTCAACTAACCGACACCAACATCTTATGGAGTCGTTACAAGTGCAAAGATTACTCCTGTCTTGTTTCTAACACAACATTAGGCAAAAGAGGCTTCTTCAAGTGTTCAAGCTGCTTCGACCTGTCAAAAAGAGGATGGGAAATCTCAACAAATGAATCAACTTCAGCTGAATTCACCATAGATGAAGTTCTAAGATTGAAACCAGGAGAGATCAGGATAGGACTCGATTTTAGCCCCACAACCGGCACATTTGCTGCACTAATGAAGGAAAGAAACATAACCATTGCATCAGCTACCTTGAACTTAGGGGCACCTTTTAATGAAGTAATTGCACTCAGAGGCCTCTTACCCCTCTACTTATCAATCGGCTCAAGACTGCCATTCTTCGATAACACACTCGATATCATACACACTACCCTATTTTTAGATGGATGGATCGGATTAGATCTTCTTCAGTTTGTCCTTTTCGATTGGGATCGTGTTCTTCGACCCCGAGGACTTCTTTGGGTGGATAGATTCTTCTGCAAAAGAGATGACTTGAAGATCTATTTGGATGAATTTTCCAGGCTACAATACAAAAAGTTATTGTGGAGAATTGTCCCAAAGACTGATAGATTGGAGGATGAGTTCTACTTTTCTGCTGTGTTGGAAAAACCACTCAGAAGCTAACTCAGATGTTGGATTCATATTATAACATGACATGTTATGTAAGAAACAAGGAACAAGAGTGGATGAATAAGTTGCAAAATCTCAATCTAATATGTTGTAAATTTTTTATTTTCCTGAATATTTCAAATAAAATTGAATGACCAAAATGTAAACTCGTTGACCAAAATATAAAAATTTACGATTAAAGTAAATCATATTTTTTTATTATATTTTATATTGGTGAGAAGTTTTGAAATTCAAAGATAAGTTTCAAAACTATTGTAAAAAAATTGATAATATTTTCGGTTTATAACCTAAAAATATATAAATAATCACTAAATTATTTCATAAACGGTTATTAAACTTTTTAATTTATATAATAAACATTAAATTTTAGTTTTATTTTTAAAAGCGTTCTACATATGTCAATTATGAAAATTTAAATAATAATACATTTAATCTTTGATATTTACCTATTCAAGATTAGATATTTACCTATTCAATCAAATTAACTTTAGTTTAACCCTTATTATTAATTTCTAAATTAATTGAATGTATAAATAATAAACATTAAATATAAAATTAATATCACCTAACTAACAATAATTAAAGACACAATTATCATTTTATAAGAAACTAAAATTTTAATGTAACTTTATGATATTTTTTATTTTTTTAATAGCTCAGTGACCACTTCAAACTTTCTTGTCATGGACATAAAACTCTCGAAATCTTAAAGCAATTACTGATCTTTTCTTGGCCATAGAGATGATAATTATTGCTCGGAGTATGTTCGTCGGAGATGATTATTATCGACTAATTTAGATAGGTCAGACACTGAAAACAAAAATTAAAGACAAAACGGGTTCATGACTCGATAATGGATGGGAAGAGTTAAACATTCCCGCATCCAAAATTGGTAAAAAAGATATATCATTTTTTTATTTTTCGAATCGAAATGAATTAAATCAACCCAAGAAGAAAAATAGCACAGATTAGTCATGACCAATGTTCATAACCATATTAACACAAGGAAAAATACAATCTTTTTCCCTCGAACAATCAATACTGCATTCCGATTTCTTCGAAACATGCCAATTGATCCAGTTCCAGAAGAAAACAGAGGGTAGTGTGAATGTTTACCTGAGCCTGATAATGGAGACGCGGGATAGATGTCTGACTAGTGGGCGTATCATTTAGCATCACCGAACATGAGAACGTTAATCTTGTCGATCCCAAGATCAGATATGGGTTCGATTGGCTGCTCATCTCCTTCCATATGAGACAGAAAGCTTGAAGGTTCTCTGCTAAATTCATCTGCAAAGAAATGTAAAATAGCACAAGTTCCAGTCATGTAATTGCAAAATCCATGAATATATCAGTAGAAAAACAAGCTAGAACTTGCCAAACATTGTGGTTAATGAAGTTGGTGGAGGGGTTGACATGAAGTTGAGGCCGATATAAAACGTGACGGCTAATACTATTACCACCATAGCATAAGTTGGAACTGCCAAAGCCCAATATCTGAAAATATGGTGAAAAATTATCATATTTCCTATTTTCTTTCATCTCACTTTCCTTTTCTACCAAGGACACTTAAAATTCATTTTATTTCTGCTTTTCCATTTTCCTCATTCATCCTATATCACTTTCCAGTTTCCACTCAACCAAGAACACCCTAAGTGTGAGTGATTGCCTGCTTTCCACGACGACATTTTTCTCTTATTTTTTTGCTTATGTTAATCGAGCAAAGATCTACTTTTTCTTCCTACAATCTACCTTTCTGTTTTCTTTTCCATAAACTCCTAAGATCTAAGTTTCAACATATTATCAATGTAACATTAGACCTTCAACCATCCCTCAAACACTACCATTCAAGCAAACCATGTTGTTTTGTCCATTTTTATGAGATGGAGACTGTGTCAGAACTAAATTTATCAAGCATGGAAAATGTCGCTGACCTGCTAGGATAATAGAAGATCCCGATTGAATGTAACCAAGGTTCGGGAATATATGCCCAAGCTAAATAAATAGCTGTGCAAAAACATGTTAGATAAATTTCAGAGACAGTTTAGGTCTTTAAACAAATCCCTCATCACATTGCTTCAAAAAAGCATCTAGTTTTAGAAGATAATGCGCAGTTGTGCACCAAGGTTTACAAAGAACAACGGACAAACACAGAAATATCACAAAAAGTGCATGAACATGAACAGAATTTGAACAAATCCTAAAATATCACAGGCATACCAAGCAAACTCAAAGTATCATCTGGGGAAAAACACTTAATAATCACAACATGATTAAACCAATCTATCAGTTGACATAAATATTAACGCTCAATATTCATATTTTACTAATGGGATTAAGCTAAAACCGGAAATTCTGCCATGGTGAAAGTGAAACATAGCCACTGGACTTCAATTTCATTGAAATTCGACACTATACAGTACTTGATTTATATTTTTCTAGAAACAAAGAGCAATTAAGAAAACCACAATTAAACCAAACCTGAAATAAACATAAAATCTGAAACAACAAAGCAATGACATGGAAAAGAAAATCATAAAATCGTAGAAAAAGCGAGAGAATATGAGATTATAACCTGTAGCAACAACAGTTGTAATGGAACCAACAAAGCCGTAAACCTCAGAAGGTTTTGGACCATGTTCCCCGGAATTTGATTTTTCATCATTCGGATCAACAAATGAGACAGAAGCTGTCGTTGTCCTTCCTCTTTTCGAAAAACTAAGGATTGTCCTTGGACTGTTCATCGAGTGGGGCTCTTCCATCGTTTTTTCTTCCCTTCTTTTGATTAGTATAGATTCCAAAACGGTGAACTTTTTTATCATAAACAGCAGAGCTGCCTCGCCAGAGATCGGAGAAAACTATAGCAAAAAAACAAAATCACAGAAAAGTGACATACCATGAAGAAGGAAATATATTTCAGATGAGAGGAGCTACATTTGGGAGTAATTGTTTCTACGAATTACAGTCCCAGACGAATAGCAACATAACAACATATAATATACATTTATAAGGGTGGAAATGATCTCCCTTTCTGGCTACATAGGAATTTATAACAAAAAATTAATATTCGAATGCCGACTCCTCTTAAACTTAACTCTATCATCCATAACATGTAGTGCTGTTTTCAATCACAGGGCAAAAAGCTAACAACTATTAAACAATCTGCTTCTACAAATTTAATGTCACTAATTACAGTTTCACATAAGTTCATGGCACAACACCTTATTCAAACTGTATATACAAACATCTTCTTTAAGAGACTCAAGTTCTATACATAGAAATGTTCTTCGGACATCGATCTTTTCAATAAAAAAAATGTTTTTAATCTGTTTTTCTTTCAATTCAGCTAGTGAAGAATTGGATAACAAGAACTTAATCGTTACAAGCAGAGTTTTAAAAAAACGGCTTGCGACCGCTATAGCGGTAACGCCGTCGGCAACCGCTTTCGGCGGAAACAACGGTGGGACGCGGAATCACACTAGTAGCGGTGGATTGCGACCTCAATTTAACGGGTAGCGGTAAATAACGGTAGTAACGGGCGCTATCCTCGTTTTCTTCCGTTACTGTAAAAGCTAAAAAAATCCATGCACGGGTGATAAGGGTGAGCGTTAGAGCGTAAAGGGAGGCGAGCTGATGAGACTTACAAGGAGGGGATTGGTCGAAGTCGAGGAGAGGGGATTCACGGCGCACCGACGACAAGAGGTGAAATCACGCGGCGCAGAAGCTGCTCTGATGAGACGGCGTGAAAACAACCCTTTTACGGCTTGAAAGTCAGAGAAAACGAAGATTTTTAAATTAAAATTTAGGATAAACTACTTCGGTGATCACCTAACTAATCAGATATATCTATTTTGATCATTAAATTAAAATATCACAAGACATTATAATACCTTACACATACTCGTTCGGATATCGCTTTCAATGTAAATAAAGTAGCACAATACATGCACGAGCCCTCTAGCATAAGTGGTTAACAGAACAATTGTTGTTCCTAAAGGTTACGGGTTCAAGCACCAACGATGCTAATAGAGTGATTGAGCATTTAATGTTAAATGGTAGAGATTATATTATAAAACAGATACTATTGTAATAATTATTAGCTTGTTCAAAAAAATTATCACAATACATACATTAACCTTGCATTAGTCATTCAGTTGTCCCTAAATTTTTTGGTATAATTATATATAAGATCCTTCTTAATTTTATCTATCTCAATTTTTAAATTTAAAAATTTAATAAATTTTTATCTCTCTTAATATTTAATTCTAGCTCTCAATTTTTGTAGCCAAGAAACTTGTCCTTTCTCTTGGACAAGTATTTTATTTTTTTAGGTTTAATACAATTTTTGCCTCTTAAATTATACATATTTTTTTTATTTTTAGTCGGTTGTCTCTAAATTTTACGAAATTGAATTAAAATTATTTTTATTTAAGAAATAATTTAAATAAATTGGTATAATTTAGGGGTCAATTTGATAACAACGTATAGAGTATAAAATAGGTTAAAAAAATAATTTAGGGGACAAATTATACAGAGGAAAATTTATTATGTACCCCTCTAACATGTCCATGCAGACACTGCATATAATGGTCTAGCATGCCAACAAATCATCAAACTTGCCCTTTCATTAACAATTTTGTAACCATTTCTACCACATGCTTCCATCATTTGCTTGGCATCTTCCATGGAGTCATACCACATCCGAACCGGCTTGAACCCGGCTTGCCCGAACCGAACCATCCATCTCCCATACCTCTCATGCCTCTCTTCTCGTTCAACCCCTTCACATGCCACAATGTTTTCAATTTCTTTCCCAAACATTTCCTCCAAAACAAGTCTTTCCCCACTCGAGGGATTGGCCCCGAATGTAGCATCGACCGAATCGAACACCGCGCTGTAGTAATGCAATCCCTCAACGAACCGATCCACTAAATTGTTTAAGTTATGGTCAGCTTCTTTTTCGACTAAAAGAAAAAGTTTCGGCGATAATGATCGGATGTCCGATAAAAACCGAGACATTTGTTTAGAATCTTTGATGCTTTTGGTCTTGTTGTGGCTGAAATGTGCATCTACACTATCATCTTCTGCTAATAGAGTATGGAGATTTAAGATAGAAATGAAAGCTAAGGCTTCCCCTGATTTTACCTTTAGTTTGTCAAAGGTTAGCGCTCTTAAACTAACATTTAAAGGGCTAAATTGAAAGGGTAAGCTGAGTGTTTCAGCCTCTTTCACTAGCCTTGTGCCTAAATTCTCCAATAGGGCCTTGTTGCCATTCATGCATGTGATCTTCAAGTGCGGCGGTCCGTAGTGCAAGCACGAAAAGCTCCGAATCATCGGAATCCACAAGTTTGCATCGCCGGAACCCAAGTCCACGAGATGGATGACTCGCTCACCCATCATGGCTTTGATGAGTGTATGTGATATGATGGCATAAGAGAACCCGAGGTAGGGAAACCCTCGCCCAGTGACAAATTGAGCTTGATCGAACACGTCTTGTTTCGGCAATCGAGAGTAGTTCAAGGCCTTATGTAGACCAGGCCAGCGCTTGACAAGGCGCACAGCAAGAGCAGAGGCAAACCATGCCGAGAGTCGTTGCATAGAGTCACCGGACACCGAAGCAAGCAGCGATATCTGCTGGAGACACTCATCGGCACGATGTAGGTTGCCAGAGGAAGCATGTTTGGCACATGTTAATAGCAGCTGGATAAGGCGGATGCCTCTTTCTTCAGGCTTGGCCTCACTTGGAGTCGAACCCGGTGACAGTGTAAGCGACAAGGTCACCCGATCAGGCTTCGGAATGCTACTCGTTTCGGCCATGGACAGATTTTCTGTAGCTTGTGATGAGAAGCTGCAGGTTGCAGGGTGCAGGAGATGACTTATAGGAGAATCATGTTCCGAGAAGGAGCAGGTGAGACAAACTCGGAGGGTAGCTCTTGGAAGTATATCAATCGGTCCATATAAAAGAATACAAATAAAGGAAATGTTTGTCATAGGCTTTTAAAATTTTGACTTTCATGAAATATAGTATTTTATTATTTGTAAATCACAAGAAATTATAAGATTCAAATGAGTTGACTCACTTCTTGACACGTATAAAAGTCGGTTCGGGTTAGGATCCGATTTTAAAAATCCATGCCAGTTTAAATAATATACATAGATATAACCGATTTTTCATATATTTCAAAATCATATTATTCATTAAATATAAAAATAGAATACGGATAGTTTAAAGATTTTTTGGTATTATATAATTTATTAAAATGATATTTTTATTTTATAATCAATAAGATATACAAATTATTTTTTAAAAAAATTATTTTAACAAAAAATATTGTTACTTTATATTAAATATTTAAAAAATAAATATTTTTAAATTTTCACCTAAAAATTGTCATTGTTTGTTCATGTTTTATTTATTTGAACAAGTTAATAGTAATTACAGTAGTATCTGTTCTAAAATAGAATCTTCACTATTTGTCATTGATCGCTCAATCATTCTGCTAAGATCGTTGGTGTTTGAACCTATGACCTCTAGGAACAATAATAGTTCCTTTAACCACTTGGGTTAGAGGACTCGTGCTTTGTTTATGTTTTAAGTTTTAGATAATTGTTATATAAAAACATAATTATATATATTTTTATTTTTTTATAAATATTTAATTATTTTTTAATTATGGAACTCCTCTCTGGGCCTTATACGGTTGCTCTTGTTGCATCTGTCTAAAACCTTCGTTGAATTAGAATAATCAACAAGATTAGTCTAAGTGATAAGCAGTTTAGTATCGTTTAAACAGATTTCGAGTTTTGGGTCTTATGTATACAAAAAATCTTTACCGAAAGACTTATCCACAAAACTAGATATACGATACAGAAAATAATTAGAATAAAATTATAAAGGATAAAAAAAAATTATATCTATATAATGTGGCCTTATCTTGATTTGTAAATCTAAACCACCTCGGCGTGGTTTATAAATGGAATTGTTTGTTCTCTCTTGGCTTTGAGGTTTGCGACAGTCATGAGGTACCAGATTCTCCCTTGATTTGTCCGTAAGCCAATTTAGATTAACCTAATGCAAAGAGCATTACACCATGAAAGCAATGACTAATCTTGGTTTCACCCACCGTTGATCAAGTCTTTGCCTATTTACTGACTTAAAAACAAAAAACTAAAAACAAAATTACTTTTACTGTAATACCTTAGATTCGTTGTCACATTAAACCGGACTCGGATAAAGAAAATCTGGGTCGTTACAATTACAGCTTCAACTTTGGATTAAAAACTTCAAATTATTCTCTTATTATTATTATTGAATAAAAATATTATATTTTTATATCATAATTGAATTAATGAATCTATAAATCCATATAAATTCGAAATTTATTTTCAAAAATTTATTTGGACGTAAATTTTTAAATAAGAACTCAGTTGGAATTAGAGATGGGCACGGGTTGGGTCGGATTTTCGGTCCACCCGCATCCGACCTGAAAAATTATACCCTCTACCTGACCCGATCCGGTTTTAGGGTGAAAAAATTCGACCCGACCTGACCCGATTTTTAAGCTTTAAAATTCGACTCAACCCTAATCTTTTTAAAAAATTAAAATTTTAGGGACTAAATTATAAAAAAAATAAATTTTAGGGATATAATTGTAAAAATATTTAATTTTAGTGACCTAATTGTAAAAAAATATTAATTTTAGTGATCTAATTGTATAAAATATATATAAAGAGGGGTTATTATTACAAATATCCCTAAAATATATATGGGAAAATTACACTATTAGTCCCGGGTCAGGTCGGGTCGGATTTTTTCCACCCTAAACCCGAACTTGACCCGACCCGAGATCATCCTTGAAAAAAAAATCAACCCGAACCCGAATTTTTTAACAAAAATTTTGATATAATCGAACCGGATCAGATCAAAACCTGTCGGATTTGGGTTCCGTGTCCATCCCTAGTTAGAATAATATTTCAGTCAAGAACTTATAAAAATTATAAATACTGAATCCTAACCTCTGGTCTCTGAGCCGTGACGGACGTGTCCTAGAATGAGTCGACGTCCCAGCCGCCTACCTTCATCAGTTCTCAGTGTCTCTTTGCATGGAGATAAGTTGAGACATCACAGTCGAAAGGAAGTGAGGCCAAGCAGCAGAAGCCAAAGCTAAAGAGGGGAAAACAACTAAATTTTGTCAACGTTAGATAAAGATCGAAGATATAAACGAAGTCGGATGATTTTAGACATGCGTAATAAAAATGGTCGTACAATTTTTAAAAAATAAAAACCTTTCGAGATGAGTTAATCAAAGAGAAAAGCATAAAATTAGTTATATACTAGTTGTAAAATACATAAAAAAATAAAATATTATTATATTTTATAGATTCTGAGTCATATTATACTAATTGTTTATTTAAAATTTTGGATAAATCGTAACAAACGTTACTTAATTATGGGTATAATTATATTTGGATCATCTAATTATTGAAAATTACATTTGGGTCACTTACTTATGGTTAAGGTTATATTTGGATCACTCATTTATATGTAAGGTTATAAATGAGTCACCCTTCATATTTGAAAAGTACATCAATTTGATCGTTTTTTCTTTAGAGTGCTTCATTTGAAATCATTAATTAATCTAATACACGAATTGATAATTTTTTTTCAAATATGAAGGGTGACCCATTTATAACCTTACCTATAAATGAGCGACCCAAATATAATTGTACTCATAATTAAGTGATTTTCATTATTGTTTACCCTAAAAATTAATATACAATACACACATCAAATCAATAAATATTTATTTTATATTAAATTAAAAACTTTATTTTAATAAATTATACATAATTTTTTCATCACCCTAAAACTAAAAAGCTTGGAGGATATCATATATCCCATCTTTATAGATGCTTGCATTATAAGTTTCTTGTTTTTGGATTATTGATGACAAATACAAAATATTATATCTAAATCACTACAGGTAGAAATAATCGATATAAAACATAAATCAAATAAAATTTATACTAAAATAATATTTGAAAAAGTTTTCTCAATTTATGAATTAAGAAACTCAAACTTGAATATTCAAAACCTTAATATTTATTAACCAATTTTGTCAAGACAAATAGATTTTAGGTCAAATATCTGTAGAAAAATTTTAGGAATAATTTAATTTAAAACTAAAATTTGAAATATAAGGATTTTGGATTTTAGATAATTTTACGGTATAGATAGGAAAACATCATGTGTACATGAAATTGTCTCCAAGGACGAAACTATGTATATCAATTTTTTTGTATAATTGCACTTAAAGTCCCTCTTATTTTAAATAATAATAAAATAAGGTTTTTGTCCTTCCCTAAAATTTTTTAAATATATATTAAAAATAAAAAACGCAACCCTTTAATTTTAAACTTTAAACCTTAAATTTTAAATTTTAAACCTTAAATTTTAAATTATAACTGTAAACTTTAAATTGTATATCCTACATATCAAACCCCAAAATCTTAAACCCTAAACTAAATCCTTAAACTCTATTAAGAGGCTTACGTAAAGTACACAAGCTCATGTATCTTGATTCGATTTGACTCGAATTTCATAAATTAGAATTGATTTTAAAAAAATTAAATAAAATTTAGATTATATAACATAACTTAAAAACTCGATTAATTCAAAAAAATTAATTTGATCGAACACTCAATCATACTTTAAAGATAACTGAAAAAGAGAGAAAATTCTAAGACCAAATCTTTATTATATTTCTTAATATCTTTTTCACTACAAAATCTCAATCGGTACATAGATTACAAAATCTTTCCTTGTACTTTTTTATTTAATTAGTTTCGATACGTTACTCATCAATACTTATATATAGGAGTGTTCAAAATTATTCGACTAGATTGATTTGATTCGAAGACTCGAAATAAAAATATCGGGTAATTTTTGAAAAAAAATTATTCGGACGAGCTAGATACCCGACCCGAGAATTAGTAGGCCGGATTTGGGCAAAAAAAATTGAATTCTCAGGTACCCGAATCGACCTGATTAGTTTTATTATATATATATATATTAGATTTAAATTATATTTTTATTTTAGATTTTTTTAATATTTATACCTAAAATTAAGTTTAAATCTCTAAATTAGTTTTATGTTTGTATTATATATTTTTAGGTTTTAAAAATTTTAAATATATTTTTATTAATTTACTAATACCGAAAGAAAAAAAAAACGGGATAATAGTTTTAACGTCATTTTAGTGATAAAATTTAATAAATATAGATGTATATATAAATTCAAATATTCTAAAATCAACTTTAAATCACTCGTTTTTATGTATTGTTATGTATTATAAATTCTTAAAACTTATATGCATAACATTTAATTTTTTAAAAATTTAAAATAAAAAATAAAAATTATGAACAGGGTACCCGTTACCTGATTAGCCGGATACCCAGGTTTTACGGGTACCTGATAAGAAATACCCAATTTAAATGAACTAATACACGTATATTTTTTTTTTGATCCGAAAAACTGAATACCTGATTTTTCGAATATCCAAAAATTAGATATCCGATAATGAACACCCCTACTGTACATGTAGACATTGTTGATTAAAAGTTGGTCCAATCAATTAATGCCCTAACATTCCACATATGCTATATATACATACACGTACGGCATAAAGGTGTACAAGGACCCAATGTAGCATGAATGACTCATCAAAAATCTCCTCTTTCCATCGTACATTTAATTGCCCCATTACCTTAAATGGCATCCCAGAAGCTTTTTTAGTAATAAGCTTTTTTTTTTTCTTCTAAGAATTTATATAACTACATAAATTCTTATTAATTTGATAAAATTTGTATACGATATTTGTCTTAAGTAAGAATTTATACAATTATAAAATTTATATATTATACTTATATTTTTATTATTTTATAAGAATTTGTGTATATTATAACATCTTATAAAAATTAAATAAAATTTATATAAATTTAACTCGTTTTAATCTTATCTAACTCCGCCTCACTCTAAAAGTACCTGTGTTTTCGGTCTAAAAGATTCAAATTATAGAATTGCATGCACTTTGGGGTAGCTAAGGATGGGCACGGAACCCGAATCCAATGGGTTCCGATCTGATCCGGTCTGATCGGATCGGATTTTTTGGTAAAAAATTCGGGTTTGGATCGGAGGGTTTTTCAAGGGTGATCTCGGATCGGGTCGGGTTCAGGTTTAGGGTGGAAAAAATCCGGCTCAACCCTACCTGAGACTAATAGTGTAATTTCCCATATATATTTTAGGGATATTTATAATAATGACCCCTTTTATATATATTATACAATTAGATCACTAAAATTAATTTTTTTACAATTAGGTCACTAATATTAAATATTTTTATAATTATATCTCTAAATTTTATTTTTTTACAGTTTAGTCCCTAATTTTTAAGTTTTTATGATTCAGGTCGGGTCGGACCGAGTATGATTTTAGAGCCTAAAAATCGGGTCGGGTCAGATTTTTTTTTACCCTAAAACCGGGTTGGGTCGAGTAGTGGGTGAAGGGTATGATTTTTCGGATCGAGTGCGGGTGAGCCGAAAATCCGACCCGTGCCCATCCCTAGGGGTAACAAGTAATAGTCTAGCTTATTCTTCTTCCTCCTCTTCTATTTCTTCTTTTTTTAATATATATGTACGAGTATATGGGCGATTCAAAGATTTTGAGAGTTCTGCACAATTTATTAAAATGTGACTTATAAAAACAATTATCCACGACTCTTATTAGTTTTAAAAATATAACCCTTAGAAGTAATTATCTACAATTCCTACTAATTCTAAAATGTGATCCTTAGAAGCAATTATCGATTTTAAGGGCTCATGTGTGGTCTCTACTATCGTGTTTTTCTAGAATTCTGCTGGTTCTATAGAAGCAATAGTTCGTAATAGGAATAATTAACGAGATTATATAATTAATTATCATATTTTAGAAACAATTATAACATTTTAACAATTATAATTCATCTTTTCTGAGAGTATTTTTAAAAATTTTATAATAAATTTCGAAATTAACATATCTAATGAATGTACATAGTTTATCAAAATTTTGAGTTTTTTTTTTTAAGAGAACTCCTCCGGTGTACGAGTAAATTACTGTATCAAGGAAAGTCGTAGTCTACAATTGCAAGATACTTGCCGGGAAGAACAGATAATGAGATAAAGAATTGGAGAACCCATTTTAAGAGAAGGGAAAAGTCTTCTCTGAAGCAACAAAAAGGAAAAGCTCAGATTCTAAAGCTAAAACAACAGCAGCAGCAGCAGGAAAAACCAGACAAGAAGGATGAGATAAAAATATGTCAAACAGAAGCAGCAGCAGTAGAGATCACTGCTCAATCACAAGGGAAACAGGAGATGATTTCCATGCACCCTATTTCAGAGGACCAGTGCTTGTCTCAAGATCCAGCAACTTCTTATACTTCTTCTTGGATAGATCAGTATCTGGTAGATGAAGGTTTCTGGGGTAGGTTATGGAACCTAGAGGATGATCATCATCAGCCTGGTAATTTCTGCAACAAGACCGCCATGCAAAACCAAGCAAATTCAGGTTATTACAACTATTTTGGAGGGGATGCAAGCAATGTGTACTCTGGATGGTACATTTTCTAATCATATAATTTGGAACCATGTTGAATTTTGGGTTATATTCTCCAGGAACTTCTGCATCTGCTTCATTAAGGTCTGGTTGGTATAGGAATTGTGATTTTGTGTAAAATTGTTTGCATAAGCAGGTAATAATATGATTATGAAATTATTTTTTCTCAAGAATACATTCTTGTATTGTATTATTATAATCTTAATTCATGGTCCATTGAGTGAGTGAGTGAGAAAATAGAAGGATGGAAAAGATAATGAAAAGAAAATTAAATCTGTTTGGTAGGAAAGAAAAAAATATATCAAAAAATATCTTTAATGTTTAATTTGAATAATTATTTTATTTTTTATTATTTTTAAAATATTTTAATTATCAATTTATTTGAGGTGAAAATAATCCCTTCGGATATAAAATTTATCAATTTAACGATAAACGACTTTTAAAATATATTATTTAGTACTTTTATATAATTTATTGTAATTAAAATTTGACTTTTGTACTTTTAGAATATTAAATAATTTATTATAATTAAAAATTATTTTTTTACTTTTAGACTACTAAATAATTTTATTATAATTAAAATTTGATTTTTATACTTTTAGACTACTAAATAGTTTACCCATGCAAATTGTCAGCAGATGGGCTTTTTAGCCTTTAGGCAGTTTAATAACCATACGTTCAATTTTTGGCCCAAAGTGCCTACTTCATAACAAAATCGGCTAAACTAAAAAAATTAAAAAACTTGGTCCAATGCAGGCCTCAAACCTGTAACCTTCGCGTTATTAACGTAACGCTTTAACCAACTGAACTAATAGACCTCAATTAATATTTTTATTATAAACACTTATAAAAACTTGGTATATATTTCACTACAGTAGGCCTAAATGAATTACTGAATCGATAAGGTTTTAGATGTCTGAACAGAAACAGAGCAACAATGGAGAACATAACAGCAAGCGAAATTGCAGGCTTTGGAGTTGGCACTTTGTTACTGTGTGCTACAATTGCTGCCCCAAAAGTTGATGCTTTCATCTCTGCTTCACAAAGAAGGTTAATCAACGTTATTACACCCATTTTTTGCTTTTGCTTACAAGATTATCCCCTATAGTTTTAGTTTGTGAGGAAAACCCAGATTTTTAGTAGGATTGAAACATTGAAAAAAGTTAACATTTTTATTACTGGGTATGGGTAAAAGTTGGTGTTTTGATTATTAGTTTGGTTCATGAATTGTGAATTATGACACACCTTTTGTTATTTTGGATGTCCGGTGTCCTGTGGAACTGCTATCATTGTACTTTAACTCAATTTATAATTCCATTGTTGTCTGTATTCCTAGGATAGATTTGTGGGGTTGTTTGAATTTTTATGAAATGACTGCTATATCTTCATGTTTAACCAATGCACTGCCCTACATAGAATTATGAAAAAAAATATCTCCCCCTCCTGAAAATTCTGGTGGTGTAAGCAATTCTTATCCAACAAAGAATGTCTTTTGTTGTCATGTTATGTTAGTGCAAATCAAAAGTGGCTCGGAAAGAACCTAGGATTTAGGCTGTGTTTGTCGTTAAAGTTCATAACTTAGGTTTGGGGGTAGACTCAGTTTGTAGAAACTTGAAAATCTGACTATTTCGAAAAGATCGATTAAGGCGAGAAAACCAGTAGTTGAACGAGTCTTTAGAGTCAGACGTGAGTTGTTTGAGATTGTTGTTACGACGATAAAGGCTCGTTTACTGTCACAGCAGCAATAAAAAAACACAGGCTTAGCCTACTTGGTTCATGCTGTAACTTTTAAGGGGTGATGTTTAGCAGGTTAGAGTTCGAATTTTGAAACCGGTAATCCATCCCTTCCCCTATCTCCAAGTTATGACATCCTTTACACCTAAAAAAGAAGTGGCCATAAAGTACGAGACAAAATTTAAATATAACTTCCGGAATCATAAGCTTCGCTTTCGTCTTGGTGATGTTATCCTGTTATAGTAATTGAGGTTCATTTATTTTAGGAGAAGCTTGGATGCTTGGACTGGAATGCATATAAAGGTTGCCTTTTTAGTTTTTCTGATGATAAACTTAAGGATTAAGCTAGGAATGCTTTAGGGAGGAAACGGATAAAGCTCAAGAATAATTGTCGAGTGAATGAACTAAATCAATTTCTTTCTAAACTACGTTGCACATCAACTTTATTGTATTAAAGTAGGTAACATGTCTTATCTATATCATGAGGTTCCCCACATTTATCCAACTTCGATAAATTGGCTGCTGTAATCTACACGGTTAGGATCGTTGTTAATACTGTGCACGAGCTGATATGAAATTTGTTAAGCTTGCAGTTCATTGGGTTTGTGCAAGAAATGTGGTGGTCTACAGGTGATAGCATGCTCGAGATGCAGGGGAACCGGATTAACCAAAGCAAATGGACCATTCAGTCTTAACCTTATTGATAATTTGTATCAGTCTGAAGAATTTAAGGTAAACTCTGTTGGGTGTACAAAATGTCAAGCTAGAGGTCACTTCAGCTGTCCTGAATGCTCTAATGCATCTACTAGTTGATTGTCGATCGTGTCATGAAAGACATTTTCACTCGTGCTCGTGTTTAATATATGATCATTAGCTGTCTTCCTAAAGCCATTGTATGTACACTGGATGCTGTAAACCCACTTGTGGGCGGGGATTTGTGACAATGACTCCTATTTATACTGGTTTTATTTATCAATCTTGATGTTATGATGACGCCGTATGAATCCGATCACTTTTCTACGGCATTGGACACGAATAAGTTAGGGAATTGAAGAGTCTGAGGATTGAATGAAAAGAATTTGGTAGTCCCACTTGTAGATGTAGATTTTTGAAAGGGGGTTGTAATTGTAAGTGTTTCAATATTCCTTCTTGCTTTTTGCCTGCTAAATATACACATAGCTCGAGCTCGCCGAGCTAGATCCTGCACCAATAACTCTGCCAATGGCAAGATCCTCTCATTTTTTTTCCAGAAACCAGTGGCATGCTTCATATATATGTATGTATGCATGTATGTATGATTATGACATGATTATTATCCAGAATGCAGAACATTTTTCCATCACAAATTTATATTCTTTCTTAGGTTCCAATCACATCCCAAAAGTACTAAGTCACTGTTGAAGAATGGACAGCTCAGGTTCACCTCATTCATCTGTATTTAGAAGCTTTTCAATTTCAAGCATTCTTTTACTGAATTCTCACAAGATGATGATCATGTCGTTGAGTGGATAACCAAATCTACCACCAAGTTATCATGCACACTCCTTCCATTAGCACACTACTTGTTTTCATCATTTCCCCTTCTATTTTCTTGTTTTTTGTCCGCTAAACTCGAACAAGCTCAATATAAAATACGATATATCATCTTAAATTCTCATTTTCTCGAAAGTAATAGTGTTTAACACTTTTTTTTAACAATTCCTACCTAGGAAAGGAGAGAAATTTTTTTCCTAATATGAAGATAGAAGATTGTCAACCGAAAGTTTTAATCATACGCTCTAAAGATGGTTTGATTCGTGTTCAACACTTATCTTGTCCCTATCTAGACATTAGCTCTAACTATAAATATTTGTATTCGATACACATTCTAAAATCTAAACTAAAATAACACAGTATTTAACTTTTCATTTATCGATTCGCCGAATGATATGTTCTTACAAATATTTTTTTACTAACTTTTATATAGAGTTCATTGAATTTAACCTCTTCAAACTGCCATCATTTCAGGTTTTAGCATATTTTTTTCAAACCCCATATTCTGAAACAGCAATGGGATTGAGATGGTGTGCTCAGGTAAAAGGTTAAAAGTTTGAGATGATCAGACTACTAAAATTAGCCTTTGTGCCATTGATATGTCCTATCTCTCTCTCTCTTTTTATCAATAATTGATATGTCCTTTCTTCCCTTTCATTTCTGGATCTTTCCATTCATTATATTCTCTTATTGGGTGCCCTAGGGGTGAGCAAAAGGACATTTAAAATCAACTGAATTTGATTTTGGTTAACATAAAGTATAAGAACAGATTTTAACATATTATATTTTTATATAAATATGATATTTTGTTAGAAGTTGATTTTTAGAATGAGTATGGGAATTTTTTAATTTTAAAAATATTATTTCAATTAAATTATTTTTTTATATTGTATATTATTGTTGAGTTTATAAGATTGAATGCTTTCAATTTGTCTTTGAACAGTACATGAATAAAATAATAAAATTTGTTTAAAAACGGGGTAAAAGAACCGTCTTTAAACACTGAAAATTCACTTTTTATTCATGCAGTGTTCAAATATGGGTTCCTTTCACCTCGTCTTTGACCAAATTTAATTATTTTACTCATAAATTGTTTAAAAATGAATTGAAAGCACCCAAACTTTTGAACTCAATAGTAATATGCGATATAAAGAAAAATAATTTGGTTGAAATAATATTTTTAGAATTAAAAAATCCTAAAACAATATTTGCGTAATTCCTCCATGGTATGGGGTTTAATATGTAAATATAATATATTTAATATTTATTATATTTTAAATAATTTAATTAATTAATTAATCTTAAATTAAATTAATTGATAATCGAACTTAGAAAGCGATTCTAAAAGAAGGAAATAAATGATTTCAATGAAACTAAAACTAATGATCTGAAAAAAAATATAAAATAATAATTAATTAATCAACGAACTAAATATACTTTAATATAATTACATTAAAGGTGGCAAGTAGGATAAAGCGTGCTCTATTATTTCAGGAAAAAAACTGTTTCATATTCCTTTCAACCGCAGAAACTTGTTATTTTTTTCTAGTCACTTTTTTATTTTATTTTTCTTTCAATGGTAGATGTTTTTTTTTGTTTATTTTGCGAATAATATTAGTTTTTTATTAATTATCGATTATTGATTATATAAGAGAATATTTAAGAGAACAGTTGTTTCTGAAAATCACAGGTTTGAGCATTAGTAATATCGGCATAATGATTGAACGGTTAATATCCAGTGGGTATCCAATAAAACCGGGATTAATACCAAATACTTAAAACTATTTTTTTTGCTTATAATAGATAATATTTTTTCCTTATCAAACTTTCTTTTTATGTATGAATATAACGAGTATGACTTGTTTTAAAATTTTAATTTTTAAGTCTATAATATTCTAATTTTATTATTTGATATTATTATTGATAGTTTAAAAAAAATCTCTTATTTTTTAGATTTTTTTAATAATAAACCAATTGATCGGGTACCCGATATTGGTATCGATTCTCATTAATAACGGGACTAAATCCTAGATTTTAAGACCTTGTATGATTGAAATCGGGATTGATTTTAATTTTCATGAACCAATGATTATCGAGACCAAGACTAATTTTAATCAAATTCAGGTACCGAATCTTACCTCCCCTAACTATTATATTATATATATAAATCTTTCTTTAGAAAATATTTTTTTCTATTTTTAATAATAAAGGTATGTAAATTAATTCTCGATGGTAATCCGAACATTATATATAATTATAAAAATTAGAAATAATTCTATTTAAAATTGTTGCAAATATTGTTTTGTATAATGTCCATTTACTTTGCATGTTATATAATATTGTTAAAATGTTGTATATTTATAATTTTCATATCTTTATACTTTTATTTACTTTTTGACATATTTTCTTTTCTTTATTTTATTTCATTGTTGTTTATTCATGTTATGACATAAATTTAATAAACTGAACAATTTATTTGGGAATATTCTTTATTCTGACATATTTTATTTTAAATGTTTATAGATATTATTTTTAATCCTATCAATATATTTAAAAAATATATTTTATCAACAAATTTTGGATGCAATAACAAAACGCGTTATTGTTTTTAAAGAGAGAATTTAGATCCAAATTTTAGTTTTATTTTTAATTCAAATTTTGAAAATGTTTGAGGACATCATTGATCACTTTTGGTAAACTGTACTTGTAAAATTAGGGATGACAATATAATTCGAATTCGATCTGAGTTTGATTCAATTCGAAGAAAAAATTCGATCTAAATACGATTTAAAAAAGTTTGAATTCGAATAAAAAAGATTCGAGTCCTAATAAGAAGTGGATCGGATATAGATATTGTCATGATCCGATCCGAAATTAATTTGAATCTATATTCGATATATATTCGATCTTATATATAAACGCGAATCAAAATATTTAAAATTTTTAGATTTAAAAGTTTGAGTTGTCACTTTAATTTGTTTTATATTGGATTATAATATTTTGTTGAGATTTATTTCTGCTATAAATTTAAAAATATTTTTATTATTTAAAGATATTTGTTTGAGTTGTTACTTTAAAAAATAATTAGATTTGGATTTTAAATATTTTATTTGATTGAATTTGGATTTATGTAAATGGACTTGAATTCAGACTTGAATTTTTAAAAGTCCGATTATTAATTGGATTGGACTTAAATTTTATAAAATTCAATCAAAGTACTATCTATCGCCATCCTTACGTAAAACAACAACCAAGGGTTCTTTTCGATATTGTGGTTTCAAAAGTCAATTGCGTGTGTGAAAGGATTAACACCCCACAGTTATTCAATATCAGTACCTTTAATTTTGTATAGCATTTTAGATAATAATTTAAACTTAATGTAATCATTAATTATTAACTTATTCATATTAAAAATGAAAATATTCTTCGTAAAATAAAATATATTTTTGCTTCGAATATAAAATTAAAAACACTACTATACTCTCAAAGGCATCACCTTTTATGTTCTAAAAATATGTCACGTAAAATTATACATAATTAATTATGATCTATTTTTTATGCATAATTAATTATACTTTATTTTATTTGTTTATGAGACTTTTGTTGTAAAATATTGTATATAATGTATATTATATATATAATATGTATATTTTTAATCTTATGTGTAATTTATATATTGTACAATATAAAAAAATGTGAATTTTTATTCTAGAATAATGTATAAAGCTGTATAATTTACACCCGATAATTTTTTTTAAATCAAATTATATTTAAATTAAATATATAAAATTTTAAATCGAATCTAATTTAATATTCGGAAACGAACCCTCTTAAATGCGCTGGTTGAGACAAACGGAAGAAAAATAAAAAGTTTAGCGAAAATCTAAGTTTAAACCAATTAAATATCGACACGTGTTAATTTATTTTAAGGTAGATGACGACGTTCTGATGCTTCTGAGCACAACTAGAATTTGATAGAAAAAAGTTACCATCACAACAAAATGAACATTCTAATCACGCTCTCACTTGCCGCGTGATTCACACGCAATATTTTATATATATATATATTTTGTAATATACTGAATTTTCTTTTTCAAAACTAATATTTTACGGTACAATACTCGTTCATAGATTATATATTTTTAAAATTTATTTTAATAAAATGAGTTTATTGATGAACCACAAAGAAAAGGTTAATTAAGTTTAGAATAATAATTAATCAAACATAGATCCATATAATTGAAAAGATGATTATGTTTTATTTTAAATATTAAATTTTAAATAAAAATAATATAATTTTATTAATTTATATTTTTAATTAAAATGAGTTGGGTAAAAAATTCAAGTTGTTTCAGCTGATAGTCTTATTTTATAAATTAAATTTAATTTAAAAATTTATTGAATCCGGTACAATAAGAAAATAATTGAGCTGAGTCAAATATTATAAATATATTCGAGTTAAAATACTTATTCAATTATACATACAAACTAATCGAACACATATTTTTTTAAAGAAGAATAACATTTTTTTATTAATAACTTCTTAAATCATTCACATAACTTATTATTAATTGTAGTCATTCATTTCACACATCCCAACCAATACACATATAAATCTATTGTTTTTATTATTAATTAGTATTATCTTATTCAAATAAATAAATAAACAATGTTTTAAAATAATGTTGCTTAACTTTTTCTTTAGTTTTAATTTTTTATATAAATACATTATTTACAATATAAATAAATATATTCTATTTATTAAAATAATATCAATAAATCTTATTGTTGTAGAATATTGATAACATCTATATGAAAAATTATTAAATGAATCATATTTACCACGTTATCTGTGTTCTTAACCAATCAAATTCGTCTATTTCATTTTTTTCTAAAGTAAATTATCTTTTTTATATACGTGATTAGTGAGCGGGTAGTTATTGAGAAATTATATCATGAGTCATTTCTATCACGTTATTCATGGTCTCAATCAACCAAATTTGTCAATTTCATTTTTTTCAAAAAGTAAATCATCACATCTTTCTTATATGTAATTAGTGAGTGATAGTTACTGAGAAATTATATCACGAACCATTTCTACCACGTTATCCGTGGCCTCAATCAATCATATTTATCTATCTCATTTATTTTAAGGCGAATCATCAACTTTTTCTTATATGTAATTAATGAGTGGATAATCATTAAGTAGTTACTTAAAAGATGAACGAACATGATTGTTTGAACCACGAATACATGATGAATAAAGTTCATGATATATTTTCTTGTATTTATTGAGTAATTATTTAAAGATAAACGAATCTAATTTCTTGAATTACGGATGACACGGTGAACATGTTTCATCTAATAATTTTTTCGTCTATATAAAGTATGGAGCGTGTAATCAAACGCTCAAACTGAGACTGTGAAAGAACTCCTACTCAAAACAGGAAGAACAAAATTTTGCAGAGATTATACGAAACAAGGAAAGAAAAACAACAACCCTAGAACAACAAAATAATTATCCTCATCTTTTTTCATAAATGTAAGCCTTGGGGAATAGAAAGCTGAAACTGGGGGAGAACCAAAGTTACAAGGAACTCAATATTTCAAGCAAATTTTCTTTCATTTTCTTTCTCTTTCTCTCTTGGTAGTAGTAGTATTTTTGCCTTTTTCTCTTCAAAGGGTTTCAATAATCCTACTTTTCTTCTTTCTCTTTGTTTTTCACAAATTTGGTTACCCCTTGGGACCTGAGATCCTGACTTAGCAAAACCAAAACCAACCCTTGAACCAGCAGCTGCTTCCCAAGAACCAAGAAAAACACCAACATAATTTAAGCAAAAGGAGAAACAATTATATACAAAGAGAAATATAGTAGATAATCTTATAAGGGTGTGTGGTTAGTATAAATATAGTAAGGAAATAAAGGGGGGAAAAGGGTTTTAAGGAAGATTATGGGGAGAGGAAGAGTAGAGCTGAAGAGGATAGAGAATAAGATAAATAGACAAGTTACATTTGCAAAGAGAAGAAATGGGTTGCTCAAGAAAGCTTATGAGCTCTCGGTTCTATGTGATGCTGAGGTGGCTCTTATCATTTTCTCTAACAGGGGCAAGCTCTATGAGTTCTGTAGCAGCTCTAGGTATCAACACTTTGTCTGATCTTTCTCTTTTTCTCTCTTATTTCTTCACCCCCCTTCTTTTTGCTCTTTTGATCTGTGGATCTGTTGATTTGCTTTGCTTTTTATGTTGATTTTGAAGGGGTTTTTTAAGCTTTATGTGGAGTTTTTTAATGATGATTTAGGAGGTTCATTAGGTTATAATATTTTCCCTACTTCTGATCATTCATTTTTCTATATTCATTTAGATTCTGGTCTAGTTTTCGTTGTTGTTTTATTTAAGATCTGAATTGGATTTATGATTTTTGTTTGCTTTGAAGTTTCTTATGATGATCAAGCTACAAATTTTCATCTTTAGCAACAAAATAAAGATGACCCATTTTTCTAGGTTTTCTCTTCTTCTAGAAACTGTTTACATGTTCAGGTGTAGAACTCCCATACTTTTTCATGGCAGATCGATCGAGCTAGGTAATAAAACAACAAGTTCCCTTCATTGTTCCTACAGATGTTTCTTTGTCTAAAATTATCAAATCTGCACTTTTCTATCTAAACAAGTTTCTGGGGTTCTTTAATAACACAGCTTTCCAGTACTGGTTGTTAGGGTGAAGTTTTTGATGTTTTACCAGTGTTTTTTCTTGCATGTCCTTACTGTAAGAGAACATGTAAGAATACTGTAAAGCTTTTAAGATATTCAGGTAAGTCTTTGTAAACTGAATTAAACTTTTGAGGTGGAGTTAAATTTGTTTTATTTGCAGTACTTTCAAAAGAAGAACTTTCAAACAGTGGAAGAAACAAGATGTCATTTCCTCAGTAGGGTTATATTACCATTGGTCACAAGGGTGTCATGTCTTGAAAAGCCCACACAATGTTGTAAAGTTGATTTTATGATAAAAAAAATGGATTGTATATCTTTTTTGGTTCATGTTGTTAATTAGATTCATGCAAATTCCATGAAGGTGTTGCAGATGATATGCTGCACCAGATTATGTGTTTTGATAGTACTTGTATACCCATGTTGAAAAATAGGCGAAATACGAGTAAAAAATATATATTATCATGTAATCACGCTATTTCCGTGAGGAAAATGAAAACTTTACTATTATCCGAGAGGCAATACTAAAAAGTATTGTGTACATGAACTTGAACATTTCAATGCAAAGGTACCAGAAATGATATATGTCCTTTTCCCTTTTGCTTTCCTCTCAGCATGCTCAAGACGCTAGACAGATATCAGAAATGCAGTTATGGTGCAGTGGAAGTTAGCAAACCAGACAAGGAGCTTGAGGTGAGTGGTTTTGGCAATGTTCATAAGCTGTTTGATAGATTGTCTTAAAATATGGCTTGATAATCTAAAACATCTAACTTGTTAATCTTTACTGTTGCAGAGCAGCTATAGGGAGTACTTAAAACTGAAAGCTAGATACGAGGAACTGCAACGAACACAGAGGTACTGTATCGATTTTTTTATATAACATGTTAAATATAATTATGACATGGAAAGTAACATGAACAGCGTATGAAAGCTCATGTATGCATGTTGTGAAGTGAGGAGAAGTGCATGCTTTCTGTAAGAATTGGACAAGGCAACTTGTTCAATGATTGCGTTTATTCCAACATGAAATGTTTAGATATGAGCTTTTTTATGTGCAATCTTGTTTGGTCCTTGATTCAACAGGAATCTCCTTGGTGAAGACTTGGGTCCTTTGAACTCAAAGGACCTTGAGCAGCTTGAGCACCAGCTAGAATCATCCTTGAAACATGTTCGTTCCACCAAGGTAACTGGGTTTACATGTAATTAAGCTAATATACTTGAAGGTTTATCATGTTTGGAAGATATATGCTTATATAGTATATACTCGGATACTCCTCACTACATCAGCTATGGAAGAAAAATCCTCAGCTTCTTTTCACTCCTCCTTTTGACGTCCCAACACTAAAAATTTAAATTCTAATCTCTAACTTTAAATTTTAAATCATAAACCATAAACCATAAAAATACACTATGCACCCAATATCCTAAACACACCTTAAACCTTAACTCTAAAACTAAATTTTTAGTGTTGAAACATAAAGAAAGACACCAAAAAGGTGTAGAAGATTTATATGCTCAGCCATGATCTCAACCAATAAAAATCACTCACTTAACCTCTTTTTTATGTCAATTTTTTTATCAATTGAATTTTTACTTTTATCTTTCTATATCAGATTAAAGAAAAGCATTTTTTTTTTTAAGTTTCCATCTAATTAGTGGTTGATGACATTGAAAAAATAATGAAATGAGTTATTTATATTGGTTAGTACACGACTATATGATAAAGACGATCTATAGTATAATTTCTCAGTAAATAGTGTTTTTTCTCTTATATGAAAAGATGATCATATTACTCTTTTGGCATAATTAACTTGTCAAGTTCTCAATTCATTTGTCTCTTCATTTCCCTTTTTTCAATCCTAATGTTTTTCAAGTTTCACTTTCCATATTCTAACACTTGTTGTATCTCAATGTCCTGCTGCAGACCCAGTATATGCTTGACCAGCTTTCTGATCTTCAGAACAAGGTAATAATCTGAATTTTGGGTAAAAATGAAAGTAGTGCTGAAGTTTTCTTGTGCTTGTAATATACTGACGAGCTTAAGTACAGGAACAAATGCTAATGGAAGCTAACAGGGCTTTGTCAATAAAGGTAAAGCCATCTCTTAAATTGTAAAAACAATAGCTTTGATCAACTTTTTAACAGTACATGATATGTCAACTCGAAAGGACATAGTTTATCAAAGAGTTAGGCTCCGTTCGACATAGCTTTTTTCTTTATCATCTTTTTAACTATACATGATATGGTGCTCGAACCTGTGACTTTTACGAACAACAATCGTTCCTTTAATCATTTGATTTAGAGGGCTCGTGCAAATGTTAAAATTTTTAGCTTCTCTCCAAACGCGGATTCTCGACTCAAACTTGTTTTAGGATTACATTGCACAGTTATCTTCTTACCTTGATTTCTAGTTATGATTCCTGTCAAAGGTCACTTTTGTCACACATTTTGATATATAGAAGAAAAAAAAGTATACGTACTAATTTAAAAATAAAACTAAATTCATGTACCAAAAAGTAAACTAACCCTTTGTGAAATCGAAAGTGTTTAGCTAGGTTAAACAAACTTCTAACTGAAGCTCCCAGAGTACAAACAAATGTAGATGCAAAACAAGTATGTGACTGTATAAATTTCTTCTCTTTTAAGAGTTTTTGTTTCGAAATATTTTCCGATAAGCATAATAACAAGATAATATCTGTTCATACTTTTTCTTTAGATCGCTGTAGTTGTTTCGTATACTTGGTATCAGCAGAAGACTTTTCTTGTGTTTTACAGCTTGAAGAAATCAATGCCAGAAACCAGTTTCGAGCATTATGGGAAGGTAGTGAGCAAAGTGTATCATTCAGTAACCAGCAGGCTCAATCTATGGGGTTGTTTCAGCCATTGGATTGCAACCCAAGTTTGCAGATAGGGTAGGTTTCCAACCCCTGGAATCTTTATTTTTCCTCTTTTCCCATTCTAACATAGTTTAAGACATATTCGAACATGAATGTGAAACCTCTTAACCTACATTCTTGTATTGTGTCAAGAAAGCAGCAAGCTGCAACAGTATATACTAGAGCATCCTAAAAGGCATTCCATGCAAGCTTTAAGAAAAATGCTGGCTATGGGGTTCGAGCCCACACGCACCTCAGTGCAGCAGATCTTAAGGCTTCGTTCGACGTTGCTTCTCCACCCATCTTTCGGAGAAGCTTCACCGAACACTAACAGCTCCGTCGAACGGAGCCTAAGTCTGCCCCCTTAACAACTAAGTCAAACCATCTATTATATTGTCTTAAATCTTGTTTCCTGTTGTAGGTACAGCAATCCTGGATCTTCAGACCAGATGGCTGCAACAAGTCATGGTCAGCAAGTGACTGGCTTTATCCCTGGATGGATGCTCTAAATTCTTTGGTTTCACCAGTATGGTTAAACTGATGATAAACTCTAGTAGTAGTACCCTACAAATGCTTCTTGATGTTGGAAATGTGTAAAAATGGTTTCAAGAGCATATATATGCATGATAGCCTGCATTGCATTCACTGAATTTGGTGGTAAGACTATTGGAACCTTGAGCCACACAGACAAAAAGGCTTGTGATTAAGCTTTTATATTTATGACAATGGAAGACTTGGCAAAAAGCTGTCTGTAATTAAATTTGTGTTCATTGCTTGTTTTGACACTAGTTAAGCACTTATTACATGCTAGGCTCACTATGCTTTCTTTGCCTTACCTTTTTAGGTGATAGATTAAATTTATTCTTTAGTGGCTCAATGATTCAAATAACGGTCCGCTTTATTACGATAGCAACGCCCTTTGAATTCGTTATTATAAAAAATAGACGTTTACAATGACATAACATTCGTTGTGTATGTAACTACGATGCAACTGCAATTACAATTGAAATCCATGTTCATGATTGCAGGGACGAAGATACATAGGATGAAGAGAGATAATCGCCTACATCCCGATTTTTTTTACTTTTATTCTTTTAATTTTTTTAAAATCTATTTTTAAGAATTTATCCTCTACTTCTTAAACTCCTCTGTATATCTTATCCTGTTAGACTTCCTGTTTTAGACCATCACTATGAACAAAATGACTAGATATTGGAGCAGGAAGTTTCTGATACATCACATAATTTTTAAAGACATTAATATATTAATATATTATAAAAATAAAAATAAATAATGAGATAGATGATAATTTTTTTATTGTAATTGTGGAGTTAAAATTTTCGCTAAGTATCTCGAATAATATTTTTTTATTATATTATATTCTTTAATCTAGAACAATATAAATGACTAAAAATGTGTTTGAGTTGTTGCAAGATTTTTTTGATTAATGTCACTGAATTTTTATTAAATCTATAAAAAAATTATAATTATATCGTAATTAAGAAGTAAAATGATTGGATTAAACAATCTAAAAATTTTGACAACCCAAAACAAAAAAAAATAAATTTTTTTATAAAAATAAACATACCAATAAAAAATTCTATGAAAATAAATTTACTAAAAATCATTGTACCGTCCTAAAAATAAGTGATTAAAAACTAAAAATAATGTGCTAATAAATATTGAACGAAATTATAATATACATTGTATTTTTAAGAAGAGAATCTAATTTGAATTTTAAAGATCATATTATTAAGAGTACGAGTTATAAATTTTGAACATAGATTATATTTTTTTACATCAATAAAATGACATTTTTATTCCGTAGAGCTTTCGTTATGGGTGTATATTCAGTTAATTTGGTCAATGACCAAACTAGATTAATCATAATCGAATTAATCGAAATTTTTGAAATTTTAAACGTATCAAATTAGTCATAATCAAATTAATCAAGATGAAATTATTTTGATTTCAGTCGATGTTTGAATTAATTGAAATTTGTTACAAATTTTAGATAAATTATATAATAGGTTATTAAATTGTGCTAAATGATATTTTTAGTCACTAAACTTTTTTATATTAATTTGATAAAAATTTAATGACCATTTTATAATATATTAAAAATTTTAATAATTATTTTATAATTTTTAAAAGTTAAATGATAAAAATAAATATATGTAATATATATATAATATTTTTTATTAAAATAATTAATTAATTTTTAACTAAATTAACCGATAACCAATTTTTTTAAAAATTTAACCGTTAATCAAATTTATTTAAATTAACCAACGTAATCAATTTATTTTTGGATTCAATTATTAATTTAATTAAAACCGAATAATACAGAAACGCTGCCGTATGGAACGAGCGGGACTTCCATTTAAAAGTTCTTTTTTTTTCCAATTGTTCCTCCACTGATATCCGAAAAAAGCAGGAGTTGGAAAAGTACCAAAATTACAATACTGCCATTCTACCACCTTCCCTTTTGCCGGCCAAATCGATTTTCTCAGTCTCAGATCTATCAAAAACCCTTCCCATTTGCCATTTTAGCTAAATCTGATTTCCACTCGAAAATCCCTAATGTCAGTTTAATCCCCCAATTTTTTGGAATAGAATCCAGAATGCAGAGCTCAAATGTGCAGCCAGAAGTTATACTGGAATGGCTGCAAAAGGAAATGGGTTACCGTCCCTTAGGACCTTTCAATTCTTCTTCCAACAAGTCGAATTTACCTTCAATCGATTCGCTCCGCAAGATTTGTAGAGGAAATGTGTTGCCCATTTGGCATTTCTTGTTAACCCGCGTTAAATCAGAGAAAACCGTTCAAAATATTCGGAAGAACATCATCGTGCACGGCGGAGGGGGGAATAATGAGAGTGCTGGAAACTTGGGAAAAGAGGAGGGGAGGAGTAGAGGAGGAGGGGGAAGGAGGAAAGAGAAGGCGGCTGGTGCTGGTGGTAGTGGGGGAGGGGAGGGTTCGGGTGCGGCGGAGATTAGGGAAGCAGCAATAAGGGAACGGGAAGCCGCTGCCAAGGAAGTGGAGAGGTTGAGACATATTGTGAGGAGACAAAGGAAAGATTTGAAGGCCAGGATGTTAGAGATTTCTAGAGAGGAAGCTGAAAGGAAAAGGATGCTTGACGAACGGGCCAATTACAGGTTTTCTTCTCCTTTATTTTAAGGATTTTTTAACACTTTGTTTTGGAATTGAAAATGCCAGCCTTAGAATTGCCCTTTATTGGTTTTAACTGTTCACCAATGAATGATCGATTCACTGTCAGTTTATCTAATAACTATATTTCACGACATTGAGTTTCATTATTCTTCAAGGTTTTTCTTATAATGTGTGGCATTTTAATGTCATTGTGGAGGCAGAAATGAAGCACGCCTTTACTGCTAATTAGAGTCATTGTGTTTCTAGAATTATAAACAATCTTGTTTGTTTATTGTATGTTATTCGGTTTGTGTTTTTGAATTCAATTCTCTGTTATTTTCTTTAATTTTGTTCTGTTAAGGAACTTTGCTGCTGAATTTGACCTTCCCCATCAAGAGATTACATTGTTTATCCTTTTTGATCTTATGGGTAATTGGGTATGCTGTTTATTATGGACTTGAGTGATCACATGCTCTGTTGTCTGGCTGCATATGAGCTCTTGTTTTACAATATATCAATGACTGATAATAGGTTTATGTACTTTAATGAATAAACGAGGACTCATATGCATTTTGTTAATCCAAGCATTGATTCTAGACATTATTATTGCGAGCTTTGGATATGATAAAACTAAGATTGACCTTAACATGCTTGAAAGCTGAAGATACTAGATGTATTTTGTTTTTCAGTCAAATCTCTCTTGCATATCTTGTGTTTTTACATGCCTTATTGTACTGTAGACACAAGCAGGTGATGTTGGAAGCTTATGATCAACAATGCGATGAGGCTGCAAAAATATTTGCAGAGTACCACAAACGTCTTCATCAATATGTAAATCAAGCGAGGGATGTTCAAAGGTCAAGTGTTGATTATTCTATTGAAGTGGACAGTAACTACGGTGGAAACAGTGAGAAAGAATCTGTATATTCAACTGTTAAAGGAACTAAAGCTGCCGATGATGTTATTCTTGTTGAAACAACTCGGGAAAGAAATATTCGCAAGGCATGTGAAACTCTTGCAGAACACATGATTGAAAAAGTGCAAAATTCTTTTCCAGCTTATGAAGGACATGGGATCCATCTGAATCCTCAATCAGAAGCTACCAGATTAGGCTTTGATTTCGATGGGGAGATACCTGATGAAGCTAGAACTGTTATTGTAAATTCCCTCAAAAACCCACCTCAATTACTCCAGGCAGTTACCACATACACTTCAAGGCTTAAAACCCTGATTTCAAGAGAAATAGAGAAAGTTGACATTGGAGCTGATGCTGAAACCTTAAGGTAGACTTTTATAAGATTTCAAATCAGCTTCCTTTGGTTTTCCTTCTACTTATCAAGCTTTGTGTAAGCTGCATGTCACAAATAATTAACTGTTTTTGTCTGTGTACTATTGTTTAGAATCTTAAGCCTGCAATTTATGAGAGGCCAAAACTATATTTTTGGGCTATATCCATATTAAAAGGATTTTTTTTCATGCAAATATTTTTTGTATTGAATAAAAGTTATACTTTTATCAGGTACAAATATGAGAACAACAGAGTTATGGATGTTTCCTCTCCAGATGCAAGTTCACCCTTAAACCATCAACTTTATGGTAATGGGAAGATAGGAATGGATGATCAACTTCTTGAAAGACAGGTCTCGTTTCCTTTTGAGACTTCAACTTATGCAAAATGCTCGTTTAATTGTATCTCCCTAGTCCCTACTACCTCCTGTATCTGTTAATGCTTTTGTTAATAGGATTACGAAACTAGAGGTATTACTGCCTTACTGGTTGGCTGATTGTCTTCGCTTAACATTGTTAGCCCCACTGTTGTCTTATGTTGATTTTTTGAGTCATCCTTTTGTAGTTTGATTTATAAATACATATCTGTTTGCAGAAAGCGCATGTTCAACAATTTTTAGCTACTGAAGATGCTCTCAACAAAGCTGCAGAAGCTAGGGATCTGTGTCAAAAGCTTATAAAACGTCTACAAGGAGGTAGTGATTTAGTTCCTTCGCGCTCTGTTGTTGGAGCTGCAACACAGAATGTTGGCAGTCTTAGACAATTTGAGGTGATTCCTATGGTTATGAGTTACCAGATTTTCCAAGGAAACATATGTGTGATCAGATGTTTATATTGGCACCTTTTCTTCTTGATGTTTATTTACACATGCTACATTGTATGTTTAATTTCTTCTTTCAGTTGGAGGTTTGGGCCAAGGAGAGAGAGGCTGCTGGGTTGAAGGCAAGCTTAAATACATTAATGTCTGAAATACAAAGGTTGAATAAATTGTGTGCAGAGAGGAAAGAAGCTGAAGATTCATTAAGAAAGAAGTGGAAGAAGATTGAAGAGTTTGACTCTCGTAGATCTGAACTTGAAACCATATACACTGCTCTTTTGAAGGCTAATATGGTAAGGTATTCCGTCCTTCATTTTCATTGTAAAATTCAACTGTAGGAGCATGTTGGCAGTGCTAATACGATGCCGTTAGATGCAATTATTACGTTTAGCAACTTACGCTTTGTAATGTGGTTGAACTTCTTCAATTATAGGTTAATAACGTTTTTCTTTCCTCTATCAGTATTATCTTGGATTGCATCTCTTATTTGTAAGAAAAAAATATATGTATATATACATATATATTCTATTTAACCATCTTTTAAATAGAAAGATCTTTTCTTCTTTTTGTCCTATGATAATTTTCTATACATATATCTTGTTTCATTTGCTTTTGTTCCAAAATATTGGAGAATATATCTTGTTGTTGCTTATCTCTGTCCAGCTTCTCAAGAAGGACAAAGGATTCAAAAGAGGATAACTTGGATGTTATACTGGATACTTCGGATGATAAATGCTGTAATAGTGTTGCAATAATCATGTATAGCTCCGATTAGATGGTGTAGTTAATATCCAGTGTAAACAAATATATTAGTATATTTTAAAACATTGGATTTAAATAGTGGACTTATTTTGTTTGTTTTCTTGTTATGTGTCCTTTGTCACTTTAAAGAGTGCTCTCTTAATTTTTAGCATACATTATGCTCCAAGTCAAATATCTAACAGGATTTTTATTTCTAATTTCTTTTGTTTTAAAGGATGCAGCTGCATTCTGGAACCAACAGCCATTGGCTGCGAGGGAGTATGCTTCCAGCACCATTATTCCAGTTTGCAATGTTGTTGCAGGCATTTCAAATAGTGCAACAGAGTACATTGTTAAAGAAGTTTCTGCATTTTATAGAAGTCCTGATAATAGCCTCTACATGCTTCCATCAACCCCACAGGTATGTAGGAAAGTGCACTTACGTTCATTCAATTATAAATACAGTAACAAATAAACTAAGGCGTGATATAGTGTCATTTCCCTCCCTGAATAACTTGTTTGTTTCTTTTATCTTGGATGTAATATGGCATGGCAGTTTGGGTTCCCATTCTTAATAAGACCATAGTCTCAATAGGTGGTTCTGATAAAAATATATTCTAAGGACCAAGTTATCACCTACCATTACTATTTGATCAAATCTTATATTTCTGGATCAATTGCATGCAACTTGACATAAACTAGTGAGAAGATGTCTCAGTGGATTTTAACTATGCAGATATTACTCCTATAATATTTGATCTGTTGGTTCTTGGAACTTTTGGAAATATGTTTCGTGTTAAGGGAGATCTACCTTAGTTTTTTAAACCCTACCATTTTATGCAGCAATATATCTATAAGAAATTTGGTAAGATAGCTATTGTTACCAATCAAACACACAAAATCATGCTGTATTCCTTTGGTATATATAATATGCAGGTTCAAAGTTTTAAGATGTACAATTTTTAGATGGACTGAAACTTGGAGATAAATACATTATATCTATTTTAGATAGGCCAGGACTACACGATAACTACAGAGAAACACAAAAGTTAGAAAATGATCAAATTGGTTCGATCTAACCAACTGATTTATCTGAACTTTTTATCCTTTCAACAATATATTATTTTGATGTAAAATTTTAAATAAAACCTTTTGAGCTTATGTTATTCTGAATTGGTATGAGTGTCAGATACTACGTGCCTGATACAAGTATGTTGAATTTTTTTCAAAGTATTTGAAGGGTTCTATCTTCATATTCATATCCAAAACTGTGTTGGAAATTGGTACTCAAAGAAATATGAAGTGTTGGAGACTCAGAGTAATATTTTGAGCTCGTAGATGATTCTTTGCAAGCTTGATAATTAATTAACTTTAGACTCTTCTTTGCTTGCATCATGTAATTATTTTTCTGGCATCCCTTAAAATTTTTGCTTGTTTTCCAACTCAGGTGGAAGGCCTTTATATATATGCATATTCGTTCCTTATTTCTGTTCCGTGTTTGACTCTGATGCAAATTCAGTTTAAATGAAATGAATTGTTCATCTTATTATTAATAAATTCCAATTACATGCCTCTGTTCTTTTGTTTCACTTCTTCAACTTCAGGCTCTTCTAGAGTCCATGGGTTCTAATGGATCTACAGGACCTGAAGCTGTGGCTGCTACAGAGAAGAATGCTGCCTTGTTCACTGCAAGGGCTGGTGCTAGGGATCCATCGGCAATTCCATCCATATGTCGCGTTTCTGCCGCTCTTCAATACCCTGTCGGTGAGTTTTCTTCTCCAATGAAACAAGTTTGATTCATAGCAGCAATGGTTGTGAATTTGAATTGACTTGTTGTGTACTGGGGGTGTTTGATTGACGGTGGAGGTTGAATAAATTGTTAACTGACATAATTTTTGGTTTGTACCAAAACAAAACGAATTCATTTGGTTTATTCCAAAGATTTCTCCTTTCATTTCACCTTCTAATACTTACATGTTTGTTTTATTTGCTTGGTTGAGGATTTGAATCCTCTTAAAGCCCATTTAAATGTCTTTTTTTCTTTCTTTCAGTTAGAATTGTTTTCTATCTAATGACATTTTATGGTTAGGTTTGGATGGTTTTGATGCTGGTTTGGCATCAGTGTTAGAGTCTCTAGAGTTCTGTTTGAAGCTTCGTGGTTCTGAGGCTAGTGTCTTGGAGGAATTGGCAAGGGCGATAAATTTGGTCCATATTCGGCAAGATCTCGTTGAAAGTGGTCATGCACTATTGAACCATGCTTACCATGCTCAACAAGAATATTCAAGGTAATGAATTACTGTGTCTTGTTGGAAGTTACAACTATATAAAAGTAATCTGTTTATCTTTCCCCCTCTTTTTTTACATGTAGATAGTGCTTCATCTGAAATCGATTTGGCCGTTCTTTCTTCCACATCATATGGTTGTTGCTTTTATGTTTGCCATTTGCTTTCCAAAGCAAAAAAAGAAAAAAGAAAACAAGTACACTTGGATACAAAGTCTAAAACTATTTTCAATTAATTAAAAGTGAAGAATTATTTTTGTTAAATATGGTGAACTTTGTGATTTTACTATCAAGTTGCATCATAAGTTGTGTTACATTTTAGTCATTTTTTGATTCATAATTGTTTTGCTTTTTGTTGTTTTCTGACTTTTTCACCTTTTAAGAAGCAAAAGGCAAATACAAAAAATACAAATAGTAAAAATAACAACCATGATAATGTTTTGACGATTGACATACATTTTTGAACAGTATATATAGGATGAGGTATATTCTTGTATTAGATGTAGTCTTGTATGATTTTCTTATTATAATTTGTTGTGTGTCTTCTTGCCGCATGATGCAGGACAACAAATTATTGTCTGAATTTGGCTGCCGAGCAAGATAAGATTGTCACAGAGAAATGGCTACCTGAACTCAGATCTGCAGTTTTTAATGCTCAGAAGAGCTTGGAGGACTGCAAATACGTGAAGGGTTTGGTAAGTAACAACATTATCGATTTGCTGGCCATATCATCACATCTCTTGCTATGTGCATGTGTATTCTACTGTTTTTCTTTTCAGTTTTATTAATATGCAACCTATTTGAACATTAGTATATTGTAAAAAGAAATAAATCATTGGTTATTTCATAACCAAGAGTGTGGGTTGGAGTTGTGAATTGGATAGAGATAGGGAGCTGTGAATTGGATAGGTAGGGAGCTGTGATAGACTGTTTATTTGATTCGGGAGTTTGTTTCTGGCCACAAAACAAGACCTTATTTCATTTGTTTGTTTATTTATTTTGAGAAGAGAAACAAGAAAGGGAAAGGGGATTGGGGAATTGAACATGTTTATATCAAAATATAAGGTCTATGTTATTCAAACACTTTATTTTCCTTGAAGTACTTGTTAAACTTATGTGTCCGACACGTACCTAGATACGAGTATGGGACCAACCTTCCTTATGAATGGAAAATTTTAGAAAAAGAATTTATACATATCTCGCGTCCACGTAGGAGGATAAGATTATATCGAAACATAATTGTTTTATTGCCAAAAATTCCATATTTCCCCCTTCATTCTGTAACCTCTGTATTTCACATTGTGGTACAGCTGAACGAGTGGTGGGATCAACCGGCATCAATCGTTGTTGATTGGGTTACAGTTGATAGACAAAATGTTGGAGCTTGGCATTCTCATGTAAAGCAACTTCTTGCATTTTATGATAAGGAAGTTTTGTGAAACTTTGATTGTTTAGGAAACACAGTTTTTTACGCTGAACACCTGTACATGTTATGCAGTAGTATGGTTTGGATTTCCCAGAAGAAAACCCTGTAAAAACATAAGCTAGAATTTTGCCAATTTGAGAAATGATCATCTGCTCAGAATATAGCTTGTTCTTCAGCAATGATTCATAACACTTGATTCGTTCGGACATCGTAGATATCTCTATTTGGTACTCGAATTTGCTTATTTACAAGATGTTAAGTATGAGAATATAGTTTGTATCTTGTATTTATAGAAAATAAACTTTATTAGAATATTAGGTCTAAGGTTTTATCTTTCTATTAATTAGTTACCTAGAATATTAGGTTAAATCTTGTATATAATAACTAGCCACCCTATAAATAAAATTAAGAAAAATTTTATTTTACGCAAGACAAGTAAATTATAAACATTCAATTAGGTGTCTCCTATTTGCAAAACGTAGGTTGAAATGTGAAGAACATAAAACCTGCAAAATCTTACATTTCCATGAATATTTCCTCATACTTCTCGTGGCATAGGCCCATGATATCTGTGGCAGCTCGTGATGAAGCAGGAACCACCCCAACTGTCCAAGATTGTTGAATTTATAACATCAAATTCAAAGGAACCAATTCCATAAATAGCAACTACAATCCCCAACCATCAAATATTTACTACCTTCAAACCTACATTTCCAAATCATACATTCCTTTTGATCCTCTACGCTTTACAGTTCACTGGTTCTGCATGAATGATATAATGAAGGTTGATAGGCTGCACTATAAAAGTTGATCCAAGTTCAGGGATTTGAATCAGAAAAAAAAAGGTGTTCGATGAGATTTGAAAGATGAAAATCACTTGGTTTTCCTTAATATTGTTGCTGAGTGTAACAATCAATGGTCATGGACATAAGCTACATTCTGCTGTTGTTTCTGGAACTGTTCACTGTGAAGTTTGTTCCCAACAAGATTTCTCAAAACCCCATCACTTCATTCCTGGTCAGCTGTTTTACTACTTGTGGTTTTCAAGGACTTGTTTTTTGATCTGTTTAGGCTGAGATTTTACTATTTTGTCTGGGAATTTGTTTGTGCAGGTGCATCAGTTGCAGTGGAATGTAAAGATGGGGATTCAAGGCTGAGTTTTCGACAAGCAGCGAAAACCGACAAGCACGGAGAATTCCGAGTTCGTTTGCCATTCTCGGTTACCAAACATGTGAAGAGAATCAAGAGATGTTCAGTGAAACTTGTGAGGAGCAGTGAGCCAAATTGTGCAGTGGCCTCATCTGCAACTTCATCATCACTTGTTCTCAAATCAGCAAACCAAGGAACCCACATTTTCTCAGCAGGGTTTCTCAGTTTCAAGCCATTGAAACAACCAAATGCATGCAACAAGAAACCAGATGTTGCAGATTCCAAAGAATCCAACACCAAAAAAAGCACCATGGAATTTGGGGAACCAAACTATCCCATATTTCCACCTCCACTCCAAGACCCTACAACACCACAGCCAACTCCTCCTCTCCTCAATCTACCACCATTGCCTCAGCTCCCTCAACTTCCCCCTCTGCTCCCACCCCTTCCCTTGATCCCTTTTCCACCCATTCCAGGAAGGAAATAGACAGCTCATACAGTAATACTGAATTACTGATTAATATGAAATGCAGCTTAATTTGTAAAACCAACCCAACATTCACTTGTTTAGTTTACATTCTGTGGCATATCAGATTACTATGTTGAAGTTGAGCAGTTGTCATGTAGAGCAGCAGCTCAATGCTCTAATTCCCTTTGTTTACGAGTTGTAAGTTAAAATGCTCTTTTGATTATCATGTAATTTCTCTGTTTTGAACCTTCCAACAAAATTTAGATGCAAACTCACAATTGTCATCAGTTTCTTCCGCGGCCGCCACTTCCGCGGCCGCCACCACCGGTTACACCCTCTTTGCCGCCAGTTCCAATAACAATCCTTTTGACATTTCTAATACTTTGTTGGAACTTTAGACATGCAAGGATCTGTACTTGCAATACTTAGAATCCACACTTATTGTCATAAAAACATAATTCCTGCAATATTTTCATAATGCTAAATTTTATAATTAAAAAAAACTACAAAAAAACATGTCAGATTATATGTTGTTTGATAATCAGTTTAAGATATTCTAATGCAATTAAATTTAAAATTAAAAGTTTTTTTTCGCTGCTCCAAAACATTAAATACTTAGCATAATAAGACTGATTCTCTGCAACCGAGACTGAACTATCCTTCAGGGTTAAAGGGTCGTCGGAATATACTTGGAAGTGTCCATGGATCCTGATAATTACTCAACCCTCGTAAGTTATTTCCCGGTAATCTCCGACGGTGAAGTCGATATTTCTGAAACCAAAACAAATATATGAACAGAACCATTACACAATACACATAGATTCTCAAACTCAAATAGTTGAACACTTAGCCGTATTAATATATTACTACATGTAATTATGAGATATGGATCGAATTAAATATTTCGAAATAATCGGAATTTATGTTTTTGGATTTTTCATTTTTTTTAGAGTATTATGTCGAGCATTACAATATGAATATGTAAATTTTCATTAGTATCTGATATGATATTAGAGTACCATTTCTCAAATTTATGATAATTTTTAAAATTAAACATACTGTATCAAACGCGTATTCGTATACAACTTCAACCGTATCAAATACGTATTCGTATACCAATTATTTGTTAAATAAATATATTAAGAATTAGGATTAGAAACCAACCTGAAGGTGGCTCTTTACTTGGTCATTGGTGAGGCCCTCAACTTGCATGACTTTTCTGATTTGCTTAGGAGTCGCCACTGTCCGTATATCAATAAGAAAAATAATAAATAAACAATATATATATATAAACTAAATCTTAATTATAATTACTTAAAATTAATATACATATAATTTTTATATTTATTTTAAAATTAAAATTATATCCAAGACTAAATCCGGTCGATAGTAACGATCTAGAATTAAAAAATCCGTCTCTTTTTAGTATGTCTATGTATATCCTTATGGTAAAAATATTAAACACCATACTCTAACCGTAAACCCTAAAAAACAAAATCATGCATGCTAAACTTTACGTTATAAACCCTAAATCATAATTTTCGATCTATTTTTTTAATATTAAAACACGCATAAGAACACAAAAACTGCGAAGAGTTTCGAGTTGTACGTACTCTCAATGCCTCCAATGATATGCACTGCCTCCAGAAACCTGGCATGAAGCTGTGGCGACCATGATCGCCTATTTTTCTTCCAGCAAGGTTGAGTCGGTGGTTTAGGGTTATAGTTCAGGGTTTGATCATCAGCCATCAACTTCAGACCACCTTCACCATTGTTGTTTGTGGTGGCTGCAGCAAAACTTGCGAATCTGCTGCTCTTTGGCTCTAAAGAATTAGGGTTCCCATATGAAGCCTGGACATGGTTTAAACAACTTTCGTAAAGATGTTCATCATAAATGTGAATAGGGACGGATTGGGAGGGGTCGAGGAGCGGTCATCTTTTAAAAATTTAAAATTTATATATGATTTAATTTTTTAATAAATATTTATTTTTGTTATCTAAAATTTATAAATTAACCCTTAAAAATTTTAAAGGTTTGTCCCTAACATAAAATTTTACACTCGTACCTGAATGTAAGACTTATATAAGTAATCAGTTTATATAGACGAGGTTATCTTTAAAAATATATATTTAAAGTTAACAAAACAAAATAAATAATTTTAGGTTTGATTCTACCATACAAAGATTAATTATTTTCCTTTTTAAGTTGAGTTCGGGATGAGTTAAGTTTTTGTTATCGTATTTTTTAAAGTGATTTTAGATAAAAAGATTAATAATTAGAATAATATTTTTGTATGTTTCTTTTTAGTTATATATCTCACGAATAACTTTAGATTATATATGTTAGTAATTTATTTTTTATTTTATTGATAATACATGTGACATAAAATTATTTGTGTGATATATAAAAATAAAAAATAAGAAATGAATTTTTTCCATTAATATCTTATACATTGATACTGGAAAAATAGTTTCCAAGAGAGATTATTTAAGGGTTTATTTTTTAGTTTAAGGTTTAGGGATTTGGAATTAAGATTTAAGGTTTAGTATTAAGATAAATTAGTCACATTAAACAATTATTTCTCCTAAAATTATTTTAGTTAGGATTATTAATTTCAAGTTGATTTATTTAAGTTAATTAATGATTTTTTAATAAGTAAATATATTTATATTTTTAATGTAATAGTTAGAATTCAAATTTATATAAAGTAAAATAATATAAATATTTTTAATTAATTAATCGATTTATTCCAGTTAATTAATGGATTTTTAAAATTTGAACAATTTGGGGTTTGTGAAATTTATTATTTTGAGTCTGACTAGAGTGCTAAACCTCAAAATAAATTTTGTTTTAGAGTTTGTAACGGTAGATTATAATTAAAGATTAGACTAAAAAGTAATATTTAAAAAATTATTCGAGAAATCATCTCTATTGATTTCGTATAAGGTTTAGTTTGATATTATTTTTAAAACAGACGGTGAAAAAGTAATTTTAAAAGGTTATAAAAAATAATTTTTAAAAGTTTGATTAAAATTTTCAGGGTTCGTTATTGATATCAAAATATGATTTCTTTTGGTTTGGGCGAAAAACACTTTTAAAAACAACTAAAAAACTAATTTCAAGTAAAATTGCGAGTTTAAGCTACTAAAAATAACTGAAAACAAAACCTGAATCGAATATTTGAATCTTAACATCTATAATTATTTTTATTTTATTTTTATCTTAAATGGGGTTCTTTTGTTAAAAAAACCCAAAAAAATCTGAAATTATTTTGGTACTGTATGAATTATAGAGTAATTACCTGCATGAAGTCTTCATATATTTTCTTCTGCTTAGAGTTCCATAGACAAGAAGAAGATGAACCCATCAAACTTTTTCCTACAAAACCACAACTTTGATGATCTTGTCCAGACATGTCTGTTTTCTTTCCTTCATAAAATTTTCTCTTCATGCTCAGAAACTCTATCAATGGCCCTTCACTTTCAGGTCTCATCCCACTCTTGATGGTCATAAATTCATCTTTCAATGTTCCAAGTGCTACAACATTTCACACAAAAAGTACCCTTTAAACCAAACAAGACTTTTCCAGGAAAATCTGGGGAAAATCAAAGCACAAACAAGAAAAAAAATCAAATGGTTTTCTCACCTTCTACTAAAAGCATCATGCATTGAGGAAGATGGTGTCTGAAAGTGGAGATGTTGTTCAATTCTGTTTCCAGTTGAATGATATAATCATTCAAAACCATCAATTTATCTGCTGAATTCTCAAATTTTGAGAGATTTTTGAGAAGATTTGTTATGGTTTTAGGAACATAAGATGGTTTGAGATTCAAGTTCAGCTCAAGAGAACTTGATGAAGCCATTTTGTTGCTGTTGCTGTTGTTGTTGAAACTGGTAAATTTTATAGAGAAACTATGAAACTTGAAATTCAGTATTTTCCTACAAGACAAACAGGATTGCATAATATGTATTAATTACTTTCCCACTTTGACATGAAAAAAATGAGAGAATCCACTAACTTAAATGACCCAAAACCAGATTCTCAGTAATTAAATATTTTAGTCTATTTTTTTTGATTTTCATTCACATTATAACTATTTTTTTTTTTTTGAAGTAAAGTATTCACCATTGATAGTAATGATTAGTTTTTCCGTGATGAGGTGTAAATCGTCTATCTGTTTTCATGTTTTCATTTGTACCTTTATTTTAAATTAGAAGATTTAGGGTTTAGAGTTTAGGATTTAGAAAATTAGAGGTAGGGTCTATTTTATAGTATATGGTTTAAAGTTTATGGTATAAAAAATATGGGTTAAGGTTTAAAATTTAATTTTTAGAAATTTTTTACAAGAAGCATAGAGGATACATGATAAAGAGGTAGAAGATTTTTACTCCATCGCGGGTGCTCTTATTAAGAGATAAACGATTAACCATAAAGAACAAAAATCGTCTATCCTTAATCATGCGCCATTTTATATCTCACACCAAAAATTACTAAAAAATAAATTCTAAATCATAACCCTAACTTGCGCGTCTTAAACCCTACACCCTAAAATACATTATACCTTTAATTCCTTAAACTCTAACAACAACCCCTAACCTTAAACCCTAAATCTACTATTTTAGAGTGAAAGCATAAATAAAAATACAATAAAAAAATAAAATAATTTATACCCGATCATAAAATATATTTTATTCTCATCGGTAGAAATCAAATTTCTAACCTCTTTATTAGAAGATGAAACGAGCGACCACTGTACCACAATTTCATGGTTAACCGGTTGTTGTACTTAGTTTTTTTACCCCTAGTATTTTCTTTCCATGGTATGTCAACTTAAGTCTTGTGGAAAAAATAAAAAAATATATATTTATAATTATTAATTAATTTAGAGAAATAAAAAATAAATTCTTTAAATAAAATTAAGTGTATAAATATTGATATTAAAATAAAAACTAAATTAAAAGGGTGTCTCATATATAATGGAAATTACATCCATATAATTGAAATATAATTAAGAATTTCAAAAAAATATTATTAATAGTAAATAGAGTGGACATTTATTACTTTATTGTTTGACTCACTTTTTCTTATATTTTCTATCAGATCCTCCTACTGTTTTACTAAGCACACTGTTTTGCGCCAACTAAAGATAACCGAAAATTAATTTATCCTCAGTATATTTTTTAGCATTTTTTAATTAGTTTTTTTTTAATATATTTTTTTAATTTATTTTAATTTGTATTTTTTATACTCTGAATCATGTTTATATAAGATGAAATATTGTATTGGTGATAAGGGTGGAAACGAGTTCAAGTAGTACTAAGTTTGACTCATCTTGTTAAGATTTCGAGTCGGGTTTGAACTTAGGTAATTTTAAAAGAGTGAAAAAAATGAGTTTGACTCGCCTCGTTAAGAACTCGAGTCGAGCTTGAGCTTTATTCGAACCTAATCGAGTCAAGTGTTGATCGATCTTTGACCGTGTTAGACTCAAGTAATTTTTTCTATCACGTCTCATTCAAAGCCTAATGAAGAAAAAACTTTGATATACAAATTATGTAAACTCTTTGATTCACTTTTAATTATTATAAAATATCAATAAAATGTATAATTATTATAAAATGACATTAAACTTTTTTATTATTACAAAAATTCATTAAAATACTTAATCATTAAAAAAAAATCATAGGCCTATTTTAATTGTTACAACAAAAACATTTTTTTAAAAAAATGCTTTTAATTCCTTTTATATGAAAATTTTTTAAAACAACATTTCATTTAAAATTTTTCTGAAAGTAATTTTTTATATCATATAAAAAAGTTTATATTTTTTAGACCACTATATAAATAGATAGTTGAGATTAACATTAAAAATATAAAGAATATCCTAATAAAAATATATAAAAAATTAATTTTAATCATTTATTACTCTTATTTAACGGTTCAAAAATATAAAAATAATTAAATTTTATCTTATGTAATTGAATCTTAACTCTATATATTTTAAAAATTATATAATAAGTTTGAGTTAAATCTCTCTATTATGTTTGATATATATCTTACATATGTAAATGATCATATAAAATTCTTTAAATTAGAACTAATTAGTATCTAACATTATGAATATTTACGATTAAATTTAAATAAAAACTCGAATATCTCAACTCAAATTTTATAAAATCAACTTAAAATAATTTTAAATAAAATTTAAGCTATTAAATCGAACTCACTAACTCGACAATTTAATTTTTTGACTTAATTCGACTTAATTGAATACTTACCTTTAAAACTTAATTTATAATACAAAATCATTAATTTAGAATTAAATGGTGGAAAAATTGAGTTTGACCACATTTTGTTTTCTCAAAAAAAAAAAAAAACAAGTCTAATTGGACTTAAATCCATAGGGAATAATACTATTTTGCTTCCCCGCGTGTTTTAATACTATTCTAGAATTAATTATTAGGGTAAATTACAATGGATTTCACTTAATTACGAGTATGATTATATTTAGGTCACCTAATTATTAAAAATATTATATTTAAGTCACTTATTTATACGTAAAGTTATATTTAAATCATCTAATTATTAAAGGTTACATTTAATCACTCAATTATGGGTAAGTTTACGATTGAGTCACTCTTTATATTTAAAAAAATACATCAATTTGTTTTTTTTTTCAAATCATTTATATATCATCGTTAACATTAGAGTACTTCATTTGAAATCATTAATTAATCTAATATACGAATTGATAACCTTTTTTTAATATGAAGAGTGACTCAAATGTCACTTTACCTATAATTAAGTGATCAAAATGTAATATTTATTAATTGGGTGACCTAAATATAACTTTACCCATAATTGAATAACTCAAAACATAATTTTTGAATGCTCTAAATGTAATTTTGCCTACAATTGAGTGACTTCTGTTACCTATTTAACTTAAACTATTTTGTAAGATCATCTATTACCTATGTTCAGGACCATCATAAAGAAATTCATGATCATCCAAAACCACATTTCTTACATGTTATAACAGTAAATGGTAATAAGAGAACAGCTTAAGTCAGTTTTCCTACTTGATGCAGGTTGCAGAATACATTCTTTACAAACTTACATAAAAGGTCTGTCATTTAGTAACATAAAAGTTTTAAATCTTCTTGAAACCACCTTTGAAACCAGAGAAGAGAGCATGTTATAGAAACCTACAACCAAAAGGCACAAACATGTAAGAACATGTAGAGAAATCTGGGATTTTATCATAAATTAAAACAAAATGGAATATGCAATCATCCATGGCTGTCCAGTATATGCTGTCTGAATGTCAACATTGCACCATTCAGGCCTTTGCATTCAAGATAAGTAGTATAGGACATCGATCGAAACGGAGAAAGACAAACCTACACCCGACGACTTCGAATTTGTTTCTCATGCCAACTCTCGCCCGGCAGTTTCCGCTTCTTGTTACGATCATTAGTAGCAGTAGCAGTAGCACTTGGACCCTGAGAATGTAAGTTGGCAATTGGCATTATGTCTCATTCCACATGTGGTTATCATTTCTAAAGAGAAAATTACTTACCGACACATTAACAGGTTGTTCTGATGGTCTTGCAGCAACTATAACCATCAGAATTCATTAGTTCAATATATGTATAACGCCCAAACATTTTACAACTTCAACTAGTTGCAGACAATGTTACCTGGCCTTTGAGTGTTGATCTCGCCGATGTTGCTATTGCCATTAATCGTGTTTTTATCGGTACGAGCTTTGTTTTTGGAATTCATTATTTGATGAAGAATGCCTGAATCAGATCCTGCAACATAGTTTTTTCAAATGTAGTGTCATCTGAACCATATTTTTTGGAATGAAATCAAAGCTAAAGAGCTAAGTGCGAAATCTAGCTTTCGGAAAGTACCGAGAAGAGACTCGATGGCGATCCGTGCGACTGCCTGTTCTGCTTCTTTCTTGCTTCCACAAACTCTGCCACGATACGTTTTACCATCGAAAGCCAACGAAGACAGATAAACTGGATGCAGCTTATCCTGTTGGATGGTTGTGTATTTAGGACTTGTAAGATTCATCCTAAAAGCAAACTCATTAAGGACAGATTTACAACATTTTGGATCCTACACAAAAAGGGTTCCCTTGGTAAGAAATTAGAAACAAAACCCTCATCAAAACCAAGTTAAATAATTGTAATTTATTCAAGTTTCTTTATAGTACCCAATACAGTGCAGAAGAGGGGACTTGCTTGTCCTGATCCATGGTTGCACTTGCTTGTTTGATGGTTTGAAGTGCAACTTTAGCAACATTTTGCTCCGCTTGTTTCCTGTGTGGGAAAGTTTGCAGACAAGTGTAGGTGGTTCGATTGACACGAACGGTGGCTCGGAACCTCGGTGCATGAGGGAACCCTTCGCTGCTGCTTTCATAAACAGGAAGATCTAGGCCTGATTTCTGTGCATATTCTTGCAAACGATTCTTATGCAGCAAATGCTCTGGTAATCCTGGATAAACCATACCAAAATGTTAGTATTAACAACATCCCACATCGGTTACTAACAGCATTACTTTGGAAGAACAGATGAAATTGTCTATTGACAAGCTCACCTTTGGTCATGGTGGAGTTTCTCTTGTTATGGTTCCAGAAGCTGGATGAACTGAGTTTGTATATGGTAACAGAAGCATGGCTCAAAAAAATATGTAGTACACTTAAATGGACGGTCTTGATCTTTCTATGGAAAAGTGGAATTCATCTGACGATCCGTATTGAGCCATTTGGTGGGTTGTAAAGCTTTATTAATCCGAAGTACTAACAACAGGACAGGGAACAACTGAACATCCAATTCTCATGGGATGTTCATGTGAACTTTTCAGAACTTTAAAAACGCTGTCGTTTCAAAGAGGAAGAAAATATGATTTTTGATTCTTAAGTTTTGACTAGAAAAATTAATGTTTGTATCGTATATAGATGAGAAATTATATTACGAGTCATTCTTGTTACGTTATTTATAAGATCGACTGATTAAATATTTAATTTTATTAATTTTTTACCAAGTGAATCTTTAGTAATACTTACCGTGAATTAAATTATAAAACGGTTTTTATCAAGATAAAAAACAAAATAAAAAATAATAAATTTGATACATTTGATTGGTTGATCTCATGAATGAAGAGATAAAAATACACATGATATAATTTTTTATATAAATATAAACTGCATTTTCAATTAAAATCGAATTATACCGTAAAATTATAAATAATTATAATTAAATTTATATATAAACTCAAAAACTCAATTTTAAATTAAAAAATTCAAAAGAATTTAAAATAATAAAATAAAATTCCTAAACTCAATTTTAAACACACATAATAAAAAATAGTAAACTATATAAAAACCACCTAACTATGATGTTAATGTCGAAATAGTTACTATTTCTTTTAAAAACGATAAATATACTATTTAACAATTAAAATGATTTAAATATAGTCAATCATTGTAAAAATTAATGGACTGATAATATGGTGGTTAATTTTTAATAGTTAAATGTATAATTATTTCATTTTAATTTTTAGTTGTCACATTATCGGTCCGTAATACATAATTTTTATTTAGTCACAATTCTAAAAAATATAAAAAAAATTACACAAAAACCTAAATTTCTTTTCTCTTAAAACATAAAAACCGCAACCTCCTTTGCTTTTTTTTTTTCCTTTAAGTGTCCATGGCGACACCAATTTTGATATTGGTCGGTAATTGTCGGAATTTATCGTTTTATTTATATTATTGGTTAGTTTTTAATAAATTATTATGTTCTTGTGGCACGATCTACTCTACCTTTTGATATATATTTTTTTCATTTGGCATATTTATTTTTATTTTTATTAAGGTTGGTGTAACCCCTAAAATTAACCTAATTACTTAGATTACAAGTTAGGGTTTACAAACTGAAAACTTGTTTCGCAAGTTAGGGTTTTTACAAAAATAATAAAATATTCAGATAAATTATTAAATAATTAATAATTTAAAATAATAATAACAATTAAACATTTAAATATTAAAGTTCAACCCATAAATTTGATAAACAATAAATGTAACAGAACCCGATAAAAGTATAATGTGTATAATACAAAAATTATTATTCAAACATAAAATAATCCGGAATCCGAAACTGAAAAACATACTATAATCTCAAACTGAAACAGGATCCTCCAAGTACCGTACCGAGCCTAGGATTGAGATCTGAAACAAGAATCTGAAAGGATGTAAGCTAGGGAGCCTAGTGTGTCTCTAGAATAGTTAAACCGAATAACAGAACAAAATATGTAGAATAGGCAGAGTATGCATGATATGCACCCATCTCCGAACACCACAGAAGAGTTGGTCCCCAGACCACTCTAACACCATCACACCAACAGAAGTGATATCTCGACCCGAAGATGGAGCCACTGAACAGAAGTGATAAATCACTAACTTCCACGTACACAGATAATATCTTAGATGCCATGTTATATGCAGATACAGAATCAGAATGCATGCCTTAAAGTCTAACAGGGGGCAAGCATGACAGATATCAGAATCAGAAATAATATGTCAGAATGATGCATGATCATACGGTTAACAGAAATCGTACATACAGAATAACAGATTTACAGGATGAACGAGAGAGAACACACCTGTATCAGAAGACTCAACGACGACCCTGACGTCTACTAGACTCGGCTCTACCACTAGGCTGAGCAGGCGTAGAGTCTATAATTAACAGAATATGTTAGACATCCTACTATGCCACAATACCGAAAAATAAACTGAACAGAAATAATTCGTTACTCACGTGAAGGTCCCAAATGTGGATGTATTAGACCTCGTACAGGAGGAGGAGGAGGTAACTGCTCGGGGTCGGAATCCTCGTCACCTGAAGCAAACAGAAACTTGTTCAGAAACCTTTACAGATAATTTCCAGATAACTTAACAAACTTAAAACCCCTAAAAATGATACTTCGGGTTCGAATTTTGAAAAACGGACAACGTCATTGGATTCAGAACATCGAAAAACATAAAATGGGCCCGGGTCGAAAAAGTCAACTGCTGACGTCAGCATTGATCAACGCTGACGTCAGCAGTGACGTCATCAGTCAACGCTGACGTCATCCGGGTCGATTGTCGGGTCAGAGATCGGGTCGAGTTCGGGTTCGGGTCAGACGGTCGGTCGGGTCGGGTCTAGGTCTGGGTTCGGGTCGGACGAGTTGCGGTTCGGGTCTGGGCTAGTTCTGGGTTGGGCCGGACGGGTCTGGGCCGGTCGGTCTGGGCCGGACGGTCTGGTTCACACTGGTTCAACCTCTGTTTGTTTCCCAGGAAAATCTGGGAATTTTCCAGATTTTCTGGGAAAATCTAGAATTTTTCTAGATTTTCTCGGTAACCAAACAGAGAAAAACCCGAGTTAAACAACCCCTCCCCAGGCCTGATTCGATCCGATTTCGATTCTAAACCTATCCTAAACGATCTAGGCAAGATTCAACAGCTTCAACCGAATTAAAAACCAAAAATTAAACCTTAATTTTCCTCAAAACGGATTCAAGCAAAACAAGTCTACTCTCTCTACTTGAACTGAACCATATTCTTATCTTCCTTAAATCAAACTTAACACAAACTAAACTGAAACAGAACGTAAAAGAATTAAACAAACTGAATCAAAGTCTTACCTCCAAAAATCCAATGGATGCGAAAACTAATAATTTCCAGAAACAACTCAGCAGAAAAACAGAGGCAAGGGAGAGTATGATTCGAAATAAGGGAATGGATATTAATCCAGATTTTAAACCAAAACAATTAAGGGGAAATCAATTTTTCCATTTAATTCAGAATCGACTGTTAGGGAAGGAGGAGAAAACGTTTCAAATATAAAATGGTTTAATTACGGGTTAAGGGCTCGAAACTTTTGAATTTTTACATTTTGACCCCTAAACTTTTAAAACTTTCAATTTAGTCTTCAATTTTTCAAAATTATAATCCCAAAATTTTAGGGTTTCAATTAGGGATTTTGACTTTATTTTGGGGATTTTGACTCTTAAAATTGGGTTATTACAGTTGGATTTGACGACATTACGACTGATCAAGGCGATGCTTATTTGCTATCATGGTGATCTTCCTTTCTTTAGAAATTAGACCTTCAGAATGAACTTGGATACGCGATTTGCGCTTGTAGATAATTTATCGCGAATCTTAGTTCTGATTTGTGATTCTTGTTGTCTTTCAATAGATTAATCCCACTTTGTGGTTCGTTTTCCGATGCAATCAAATTTGTTCGTGTCTATTTTTCGATCGAGTCTTTGAATGATTTTTTTCAAAAAAAAATTCATGTATGGTCCTTATATAATCTAAAGTGTCTAGTTTTAAGAAAATGTCTAAACTATGTATTTAGTTTACAATGATAATTATAAAATCATTGTTTTTCACAGGTTGATGTCGGCTGAGACTCTCGACAGTTTAAACGAATTACAGAATTGCAAGAAGGACTTAAGATGCTATCGAGCATTTTCATTGGCCGATCCCCAAACTGGCCTAAGGTGTTGATCATGTTGAACATGACCGTTTTTAACTCAAGGTGTTCTTCCTCTATATTAGGCATCACAAAAGTAGGAGTTAATCCATCCAAATCTTTCTCTAAATAATCAAGAATGGTACGTGCGCTTTCCTGTCTTGGAAGGTTTGCTGGGTCAACAACAGCGAAAGCGCCGCGATTATCTACCTCGGTGACATTCATGCTAGCGTTTTTCTGCTGGTCAGGTGCCGCGTTCATTCATGAAAGTGAGGCCAGATTGAGTGCTTTGTAGAGGATAATCTAGTTGTATTATTTATCCACTTTTTAATACAGTGGGTTGAATTATCGCCTCGACGGGTCGCACTAAGGGTCATCGCAGCTGCCTAGGGAGGTTATGCCTTGTCGATAGATCAACTTTCTATAGTTCGACAGAGCATCCTTGTATGTCTCTTCCTTATCCCTAAGCGAAGAGAACTGTTGAAGTCCACATCTTGATGATACCTTCCGGCGTGAATCAAGGATGAACAACAACCAAACACATGTGTCTTACTAGTCGCTGAAATCCTGGGCGGTTTATCTCTAAATCGGATTAGTTAATGCCTTGAGCAAAGACCGTATTCTCTCGTTTCGTGAGCCTAACTCTCTCGATATTAGGCAAATAGTTTTTTTCTTTATATACTATCATCTCGAGCTCATATGCAAAGAAGAGTAATTCTCAAGAGAGAATAAACTATGAAATAAGTTTTGCATTAATAAATATCAAAGATAATACAACCTTCTTCTCCAACTACTCCACAAACAACCTAAACCTCTGAATGAGTTTAGAACATGATGTAGTCGACGGCTAAGAATATATGCTATAGAGAATCCGACTTGACTCCCTTAACCTAAAATTAATATGTGCTTTATATAGGCTAAGCCCTAGGTTAAAGTCTTTCACATAAGGAAAGAATTGTACAAGGAAAAGAATTCAACTCATAATTAAACTAGAACACTTTATTCTATTTCCTAAAATATCTCTTCTTTCCGTGTTGACCTTTGACCGAGGCTTCACCCTTCATATTGGTTCCATCTTACCCTCGCTTTATGTTGGCGTCTTTTTCTCTTTCTATCGAGCACCAATTGTTATCTTTATTTTGCTGTCGCGACTCCAAAATATTGTCATGGCGGGTGCTCTTCTTCAATTCAGTATCAATCCTCTTATCTGATCATTCTTATGATGTATTTTTTGTCTAAGAAAGAAAACCATCAAATGCATCTGTTTTATGCCAAATAATAGATAAATTCGTAAATTATGTAATTAGATACTGAATTATGGAAAATAAGCAGAATTGCCTATTATTGTCCTTAAATCTGTCCTTGATTGGCAATAATAGAGTAATAATATAAAAATAGAACTTTTAGGCACTCATCAAATACCCCTAAACTCGAACTATTTCTTGTCCTCAAGCAATGCAAAAGATAGAATTAAGTCAGGAATTTTAAAGTAATATACCACCATGCTTGCCGTGGAAGAAGTCCTTGCTTAACTCGGCCTCTTCTAGGTTCTAGGAATTCCTCGAAACTGGACTATGAGTCTTAGTGGGTGTGTGCGTAGCTGTGTCAAAGCTGGTTTTCTAAGCTCTAATCCTTTTTCTAGCTCAAGACTTTCGACTTAAATTTTTATTCGAATCTTCTTTTTCTCTTTCACCCTAATTGTATATAAATATATATTTTTATATGCTTATACTGCTTGAGTCAGTTTCGGGTACCTCAAGTTTTTAACTATTCTCACTAGAGTCAATTTCGGGTACCTCTAATAAGTAGGAGAAAGTTTAATTCCTAGAGCCAATGATGGGCACCTATATGGACTAACTGGAGCCGGTGATAGACACCTCTAGTTTAAAATTTAAGCCCAAGTCCTTATTGCTTTTCAAAGAAAATAAATTTTAAAATCAACTAAGACTAGTAGCGTTCGAATATTTTCAGGCTCATAGTCTAATCCTAAGTACTAATCCTAGCAAACCTTTCAGACTTCAAGTCTATTGAAAGGTTTAGACTGCGACGACGGTTGGAAAACATATTACTGCCGAGGCAGTTTCAATAAAATTCAACAGTCTTAAAAAATTTGCATATAAAAGACATTTGATAAGGCAAAATTAAAGGCACAATAATTAAGGTAATTAAGAAAATTTTCATACATTGCAGATATTACATATTACAAAATATGACCAATACTCCCCCAAACTCGAGGGATGCATTATCCTCAATACATAGAAAGACAAATAAAATAAAAGAAAACCGAAAAAAGAGACATAAAAACAAAATATAAAAGGAAGACTATCGCCCTTTAAAATTCGGTGGTGTCGCGACCTCTTTAAAAAAACGCGATTTTAGATGAAAAAGTGTTCGACGATTAGTTTTTGAAAAATTCGAACTTTATCATTTTATTCTTGAAAAATTCAAATTTTAGGAAAACATAATTTAATTTTGAAAAATTGACTTGGAGTCGCCACCGGCCACTTAGGTAGGCCAGACACCATAAAAATAACCAGAGATTCATTTAAAAAAACGTTGGGTTCGGGAGTCGGTTACGTATAAAGACGACCCTTACAAACGCCCAAAAATTGGTACCTTGAAAAATATTATGTGACATTGATACTTTGAAGATAGATGTTAATTTAATTTTTCATTGTTAATTGAATATTATTTGAATTTGGATATCCTTTTGATTTAGAAGTTACACCACCTTTAAACTTGAGTTGAACGAGACGTCCTCTAGATAGGAAACCTCACCCAAATTTAAAGGAATGTAACTTCTGCCTCAAAAGGCTAAAGTAAAATGCATGATTATTTTTATCTTGTTCATTTTAAGTTCTAATCCTAAAAAAGCTCCATTGCTTAAGTGTTTAAAACCTAAGTTACTAGTGTTACTAGTTATTTACCTATCCACTTTATTTAATTCTAAACCTAAGTTTTTGTCAAAATTCTAGGTTTTAATAACACATGAATTCGATGCCAAGGTACACTCTCTAGGTCAGCATCATGGTACGTCAAAACACCAACCTTTTTAGTGTATCCGAGACATAAGATTCACATGCTATGTTACTAAATTTTCTCCCTAATTAAATTAATTAATTTAAGTGACTAGTCCTAAAAGGCTCTAAATTAATTAAGTTTATTAGGTGACCTCCCTAGAATATGCTATGCAAAACAACATAAAATAAAAGCATAAACAAAATAAAGGAACTCATCAATTTTATTAGAATCATGGGTGTACAAAATTACATCAAAAATTCTCATCATGAAGGAGTACAAAAAGGGACTTGTATTGAAAAAGGTCAAAAGGGACTAGGAAGCAAACCTTGAACAAAGGATAAGATTTAATTAAGTGTGAAATTAATTTTTAAAGTTTTAAAAATTTTAATTAAATTAATTAATTAAATTTTCTTAACTCCAAATTTTAATTAAAACCTAATTTAAATCTTGTCGAATTTTAAGTTCAAAGGTTTAATTAGAATTAGATTAAACTTAATTAGGTTAATTTTTAAACATTATCTTAGAAATTTTAAATTAATTAAGAGTCTTAATTAAAATAATTTCTAAAGCTTAAGGATTTAATTTAACCTATTCAAAGTTTAGTTTGGGTGAAATTAGGGTTAATTAGACCTAAAGTTTTAAATCTTATCTTTTAGAACTTAATTAAAATTAATTAATTAAAATTATTCCCTAAATTTTAAGAATTAAAGAGCTTATTTAAAGTCTAATTCGATGAGTGTTTTAAGGTTTAAGGCTAAACTAGACCTAATTTGGATTAATTTTAAAACTTATATTTTTTAGAAATTAAAATTAATTAAAATAATTAATTAAAATTATCTTCTAATTTTTTAAGAATTAAAGTAAGCCTAATTTGAGTCTAATTTGGTGAATGTTTTAAAGTTTTAAGGCAAAACTAGACCTAATTAAGTTTAACTAATTTTAAAACCTATTTTTAGAAATTAAAATTAATTAAAATAATTAATTAAAATTATTTTCTAATTTTTAAGAATTAAATTAAACCTAATTAAAGTCTAATTTTTAAGTCTTAGGAGTCAAATTAATTTTAAATTAGATTTAACTAGGTAGAATAAATTTTAAATTTTCTTAAAAATTAAATTAAATTCTAATTAGAACCTAATTAATAATTTTTAAGTCTTTAAAATTAGTTTTTTCATCCTAATTAAAGTCTAAGTGTGATTAATTTTAACCCTAGGGGTCTATGTAGGAGTCTAGGGGCCTAATTGGATTAAATCCAAAGTTTAGGGGGCTTAATTGAGGTTTAGGAGGGCTAAATTGAATGACTACTTAAACTTAGGGGGACCTGGAGGGTGATTTGCCCTTTATTATTAAAAAGACGCGGATCCGGGTTGAACCCGGATCCGGCCCACGACCCGGCTGCCAAAAACGGTGCCGTTTCACCCAGGGTCAAAACCCCTTTGAACGAGTTTACTCGGTTATTTGTCTTCGTCCATGACTCGCTCGACTCGGTTTTCTCTGAGGAAAACACATTACAACCCAGAAACTAGGGGTTTCTTGGATCAAAAAGGCCTTTGGGCCAAGAACATGATGAATGTTCTTCATGTTCATGACGGTCGCCGTAAACACGAACCCGACCATCTTCCCGATGCCGTTTCCGACGCCGGCGAAACGACCGGTGACACTAAAACCCCCTAAAAACAACTAAACCCCCCCGATCAACACCAACCGATCTAAACTAACCCATAATACCTAAAAAACAACCGACCACTCCCCTAAACTAACCAAAAAACCAGATCTTTAGCACCTAAACAACTGAAATGAAAATGGAATCAAAACCAAAAACTTACCTCAGATTCACGATAGCCTCCAAGCCGATTCTCGCTTCCAATCGTCCACTCAATCTTCAGAAGTCTCTTACTGCCGATTGCCTCCTTATTTTTTTTCTTCACACAACCGATTGAATCCCCTTTTAAAGGGATTCAAGTCGGAATCCCTATTTCAACCAAATTCTATCCCTTAACACCCTCAACAAACACTCAATCTAATCCAAAATTCCTCAAAATCCGGCCGAACTACTCCCCCTCTCCCACATTCTGTTTTTTCGTTTTTTCAGATTTTACTTTTTTTTAATATTTTAATATTAATATTATATTATTATTTATATATTATTAATTATTATGTATATATTATTTATTATTTATTATGTAAATATTCGTGTTGATAGGTGGATCCGAAGGAATCCTCCAAGTCACTTTTGATTAGGAGTTTGCAGCGTGTCTTCGGTGGCTGCTCGGCGGCTGCCTTTGATGGGTTCACCATTGGCTTTTTGGCCGAGCGTGATGGTTGGACTCGAATGTGAATGGAGTCTCGCGCTTGCTCGTCTTTCGTATCCAGTTCGATCAGAGATGAGGATGTTATCTGGCAACATCCGAAAAATAGTAATTTAGCAGATCCACTAAATCACCAGCGTTGCCTTATTCTACTGGCAAAAGGTTTAGAATAATGTCTTATCAAGTCAATTGCTTGGCTACATGTATAAAATTACCCTGCATGTTCTATTTTTAGACAATTTAAAAAACTACAGTAAGAAGCTTTGCAGAAAATAGCTTTGCTCTAATACGCCATTTATTCAAAGGAAAACTCAGCGTTCACAACTATTTCTCCATTGTACCATGGTTGCCTGAGTTGAAAGGAGAAGAATGAAGCACATAATGTTATAGAGAGGAGAAGAGAATTATTCTAGATCTGGGATTACATTCATATATAAATTTCAGTCAATTTTTAAATTTTGATAATTGATTATAAGTGGATATTAATCTGAATAACAAAAAATTACAATAAGAAACAAATAAAACAAAAAGAAACGACATTCACCTCAAGCCAAGTAGAAACATTAAGAAAACCCTCCCACACTCTAAAAATCATCTGAAACAACAAATGAACTATAGAGCCACCCCTTCAGCCTGCTACTTTAATTACACAAACTTTATCTATTTTTGAGCTTTTAGGCTGCAATAAATTAATCATGTACTTTGATTAACATTTAGTACAATGAGACTATAGTTAGAAAGAAAAAGGTATATGAACACTATTTGGGGAAGAAATGAAGAGTTTACACGTATCACAAGTATAAAAGATAATCCACATAATGCAACAAAATAGAGTAAAATCCAGAATGATGTACACCACCTTAGTCTTTTTGTGTCTGTGAACATCATTAAAATCTTCATCTCCATCGTGCTTCCTTTTCTAAAAATATACGAATTACAAGAAACTTTACATGTAGTTCCATTTAAAATTTAATTTAATTTCAAAATAAGTTTCTAATAAACTTTTAGAAGACAAAGTAAACAAGGGCATAGACCACAATAGTTTATTCCTGGCATCAGCAGAACTTATTTTTACGGATAAATAAGAAAATATCTCATGCATACCTCGAAACCAATGTCACTCTTGAATAAATAATGGATTAATTAGCGAATTGATTTTACCAATAGTAGGAATCCCTTTTTCACTCTATGGAATAAACAAAATGGTTAGTAACTCCAATTGTGAATATTGAATGAAAAAAATGTCAATGACAAAACAAACACCAGATAACTATTGAAGTTTTATCAATATAGTCAATTTACACAATATCTACAAACATCATTTAGCTTAACTTAAATAAAGGCAGCCTGAAAGCAATAAATATCTTACCACCGGTAATTTGATAGGAGTGGTTTTACTTAGCTAGAAATCCTCCTTAAGCATATCAAGGTCAAAAGGTTGTATACGGGCATTAGTATCTCTGTTATGAGATGTATTCTGAATAAGCTGGTCCAGCTGCATCCCTTCTCCTTTTCTAATTTTCGTATCTCCCACCACATTATGAAGATAATGTGTATCTAAGATTGATACAGGAAGAGGTCTCTTACAGAAAAAATTATGATGAGTTAATAATTTATACTGACTTATAAGATCAACAACACTGCTAAGTTCCCTTGGTCTTATATTTATTTATATAAACAATTTCTTATCAATTGAAAAGGAAATATAATAATAAATACCAAATAACCATACATGAAATTACAGTTGACACTGAAAATTTTAATCTAAAAACTTCAAATGGACTGAACAAATCTGAAAATAAATGCAATGAAAACAAAGGAAGTGCAATAAAAAACCTGTATTCTATCACGAGACCATTACCCTCTTTCTAAAAAGCATGTCTAATAGCATGTACATCGCTACTGTATATATATACCAAGACCTCTCTTTTCTTTTCTGATGTGGGATTAATGCTCCTTGCCTCTTTTGAAGAGTGGCATTCTCCCCCACTCAACATCGTGACGCCCTCGTCATGAGCTTCCACTCTCGTGATTGGCCTCTTGTCACGGTTGTTCATCCTGCATACCTCTCTTATGGGTGCTCGGCATGAAATCGAGTCGTCAAAGGGTCACTCTGATACCATGTTTATGGTTGAGAATAGGACGGTATCTGATCGTCTTCGAGCCCCCAACTTTCAATCACTCTCTTAAATTGAAAAACTAGCATCAATTTACCTTGTCAACACCAAATAACTTTCTCATCTTCATAAATAAATCCAACTTGAGAGGTTTAGTAAAGATATCTGCAACTTGATTTTCACTTTTACAATAAAGAATTTTTATCACACCTCTTGTGAGATCTTTTAGAAAATGAAACTTAACATCTATATGCTTACTTCTTCCATGTAAGACAAGATTTTTTGAGAGTTTAATAGCTGAACTGTTATCACAAAAAAATGTTATACCTCCCAACTGCTGACAAATTAGTTCTTCAAGAATCCTTCTAAGCCAAATAGCTTGGCACGCACAAGAACTAGCGCCCACAAATTCAGCCTTGGTAGTTGACAAAGTAATAACTGGTTGCTTTCTTGATGACCATGAAACAGCTCCCGAACCATATATAAAAACATATCCCGGAGTATTTTTTTCATATCATCTAGATCTCTAGCATAATCATTGTCGGTAAAACCAATTAAATATGATTTTGTATCTTTTTTATAAAATAATCCATAATCAGTTGTGTCTTGCAGGTATCGAAGAATCCTCTTTGCAACAAGTAAGTGGGTCTTCTTTGGACACTCTATGAACCTGCTAATAACACTTACAACAAACATGATATCAGGTCTTTTACTTGTTAAATACATTAAACTTCCTATAATCTAGTTGTAAAAATTACTATCGATCATCTTTCTTTTAAGATCTTTTACAAGCTTCAAACCAACTTCAATCGGTGTGTCAACTGGATTATAATTTTTCATCCCAAACCCATCCAAAATATATTGCACATATTTTTTTTGTGAAATAAAAATTTCAGTTTCAGATTGTACTACTTCAATGCCCAAAAAATAATGCAACATGTTAAGATGAGTTATATCAAATTCAAGCATCATGGACTTCTTAAATTCATCAAACATCTCATCATTATTCCCAGTAAAAACAAGATCATCCACGTACAAACAAACAACGAGCAATTTTCCATCATCACCGGATTTAATAAATAAAGTATGCTCATATAGACATTTTTTAAAGTCTTCCTTTAAAAATAAGCTTCAATGCGACTATACCAAGTTCGTAGAGCTTGCTTTAATCCATATAAAGCCTTTTTTCAGATTATAAACTTTATGCTCTTTTCCTGTTTTAATATATCACGAGGTTGTTCAATGAATACCTATTCTTTCAAATTGTCGTGTAAGAATTTCGACTTCACATCCAACTAAAATAATGGCCATGATCTTTGTGCAGCTAGTGCAATCACCAATCTAATCGTATCATGCCGAACAATATGAGCAAAAACTTCTTTGTAATCCACACTGTACTTTTGCTTATAGTCCTTAGCAACAAGTCATGTTTTATATTTATCTACCTCACCATTCTCTTTTAGTTTTGTCTTGTAGACCCATTTAACACCAATAGTTTTCTGTCCTTTAAGGAGATCAATCAACTTCCAAGTGTTATTCTTTTTAATGGAAGAAATCTCTACAATCATAGCGTCAAGCCATTTTGATTCTTTCACCGCTTCTTCAAAAACTATAGGATCATAATATGAAAATAAGACAAAATGAGTAACTTCTTTGTTAATTCCCTCTACCACAAAATCCTTCATCCATGTAAGCTTTTTTTCTAACGTTAAAGACGTTCATATGTTGGTTCGACTGTTTGTTGCTCGTTTGAAGCTATTTGTGAATCGTTTTGCACTTGCTCTAATGGTTGTACCCTTCCATTATCACCATCAAAATCAACTTCAGTTGGTTGCTCAAGTTTGTTTGCATCTCAATTTCAAAATTGATCCTCGTCAAATACCACATCATGGCTGATAACAATTTTCTTGGTCATAGGATTGTATAACTTATAGGCTTTTGATTGCTCACTAACCCCAAGAAAAATGCATTTCTTTCCTTTTTCATCAAGTTTTTTTCTCCACTGATCTAGAACATGGGCAAAAGCCACACATCCAAAGATTCTGAAATGATTTACGTCAGGTCTTTGATGATTCCAAGCTTCTTGTGGTGTTATATTTTGAAAAACTATTGTAGGGCTTCTATTCAATATATAGATGCTCCAATTGAAGACAAAAAAGCTTTTGGAACTTTACTCATTGTCAACAGACTTCGTAGCATTTTCAAAATTGTGCGATTCTTCCTTTCGCAAATGTCATTTTGTTGAGGCGTTTATGCTGCATTAGTTGTCTCTTTATTCCTTGTTCATCACAGAAATTATCAAATTCTTTTGAATTATATTCTCCACCACGATTATTGTGTAACACTTTGATTGGATTTCCTGCCTCTTTTTTAACTAAAGTTTTAAAACTTTTAAAGATTGTGAGAGCTTCAGATTTTTCATGTAAAAAATAAACCCATGTTTTTCTAATAAAATAATTAATAAACGATATAAAATATCGTTTACCTTAATTTAACATCGGAGTAATGGGTCCGCACAAATCTGAATGCACAAGCTCTAACGTCTTTCTTGCCCTCCAAGATTTTCCTTTTTAAAATGGTTCTCGATATTATTTGTTGATAACACACTGTTCACATACTTGAGAAGGAATCTGTATTTGTGGTAGGCATGTCACCATATTCTTTTGTTACAACGTTTTTAGACCTCCAAAATTCAAATACCCATACAGGAAATGCCAAAGCCAACCTTCATCTTTCAATCTTGTAGAAAAACATGAGTTGGTGATAATATGAAGGTACAATAGAAACATTCTGTTAGGTGTTATATCTACTTGGGCAATTAATCCCAATTTCTCATCTTGAATTGTACAAACTCCATATTTAATGAAAACCTCATATCCCTTTTCTTGTAGCTGGCCAATACTTAACAAATTTGTTCTCAGATTTGGAACAAAAAGAATATTAGATATAGTTTGAAGAACATTGCTTTTGGTTCGGATTGTTACCTCTCTTTTCCCCATCATAGTTTTTTGAATTATCACTAAACTTTATGTTATCACAAAAAGACTCGTTTAACACCGAAAACATAAATTTGTCACCACTTATATGATTGCTACAACCTGTATCCAAGTACCATAGATTTTTTTGTGTTTCTTATTTGACATGACAAATCATCAGCAAAGACACTTCTTCATCACTTTCTAAGAAGTTAGATCTTTCTTCACTTTTTTTTATTCAAATTAACCCGAAATTTTGATTGATAATGAGCCTATGACATCGAAAACACTCAACATTAGACTTATCTGTTGACTTTGCTATGAAAGATATAGAGTGATGGTCTTTACATCCTCTTCCTCTCTTCTAAAAAGGAAATTCTTATTGTTGGTGGTGATTTTGGTAGCCACGATCATTGTTTCCTCTTCCTCCGCCTCTATCTTTTTCATTTTCTCTACCATGATTTTTTTCAGTAGTGGAATAAATTTTTATAGAGACCTTCAATGCATGTTCCTCTTTCTCTTGCTGATAAATTTCTCTCATGAATTAACAAAGAACTTTGCAGTTCATCAATTGAAAGTTCTTCGATGATGCGTGATTCTTCAATAGAACACACCATAAAGTTAAATTTTGGTGCCATGGAATGTAAAATCTTCTCAATCATAACTACATCGTCTGTCTTGTCACTATGAATTCACATGAATTAACAAAGAACTTTACAGCTCATCAATTGAAAGTCATCGTACGTGAAAAATAATCAGTTATCGACTCACCCGATTTCATTCGTAGTGTTTCAAACTTCGAACGAAGTGCTTGGAGCTGCTGCCTCTTTGCCCTTGCAGAACCTAGGTATTTTTTTCATAGAATCCCAAATATTTTTGGACATGTCTTTACAAAGGATGGTTTTCAAGATTGAACGATCAATGGATTGAAAAAGATAATTTTTCGCCTTTAAATCTTTCAAGCGCAACCCTTCTAATTCCTTTCTTTGAGCCTCTATCATTGTTGTGCTATTTGTTGGTTCATCGATTCCATCAGAAATAACCTGTCAATACTCTTTGGAGCTCAAAATTTTTTCCATCAACATACTCTAGTGATCGTAGTATCCATTAAAGTAGGGAATAGATAATTGAACAAAGTTGTCAGTAACCATTATTTTGTTTGTTGTGGTTATAAAATCAAAAAACAAAATTTTTTTAACTTGGCTCTGATACCACTGTTAGAGAAAACGAATTAAAGAAACGAATATTAATTGAAAAGATGAATCACTGGATATTTTTATTTATTAAACATAAACCTTTTTATAAGCTAAAAATATAACAAACTATAGAAAAAAAATAAGGCTCAACAACTAATAAATATATCCCCAATTTTATGTAAACATAATCACAAATCTGAATAAACTCAACTAAAAATATCATGCAACACATTCAAAACAATAGTACCTCGTCCATATTTTTTGTCTTCAAGATCCATGTGTTTATGATTCATGAAATACGTATCATCATAAACCACAACTTTTTAGTCAAAAATTGAAAAAAATATTCATGAATATTAACTCAAAATATCTATGAAGGTAAACAAAGATTCACAGACAACTTTCCATATAGTGTAGAAAGGCTTTGATATATTAAAACTAAAAAAGAGTACGCATACATATGATATGTACATCTTTTATACATTTTATTCCCTTCAGTTGCACACTTGTAAAACTAGCATCTTACAATTCTAAGTTTCAAAGCTAACTTTCACACCAAATATAGTTCTTCAATATAACAATTAATTTAACATCCAATTTATTTCATACGTACATGCACAAAATTGTAGAAAATAGAATTTTTTTTTGTAAAATTTTTTATTTAACATTCTATGTATTTAAGTTTTTTAAGATTTTCTTTCAGAACAGAAGGCAGAATCATTTAACATGTATTTCACTGAAAAACTAGAATACACATCTATTACTGTATACAAAATTGTATTCAAATTCAAGTATTTATTTTCAAAACATGTTAAAAGTCTTTATATTTTTTTGTATCCATCAGCTTCACATCCTGCATAAACAAAAGATGAAAAACGTTATTCATCATTTGCTTCCAGCAACTTATCATAGAGATAAAGTTGATTGAAGAATTTGAAGTACCTAAAGATCCTTCAAAATTTGAAGTACCTAAAGATCTTTCAGAGTTTTTTGAAGTACCTAAAGATCTTCCAAAATTTTAAGTAACCCAGACTCTTCTTCTTAGATTCGAAATAAGCAATCCATGCCAACAAGTTCTTAACAAAGTTAAACAACGGTTGAATTTCCCCCCATTATTTTTTTACCTTTGTATACAATCCAAATGAGAGACACTAAAAAAAACTAACACAGTTAGAGACGTAGTAATCAGTCCCCGAGTCTATTGATCCGCAACTTTCAGTTCACGAAGTATTTTCTTGATTTCGAAAAGCTTTCGCTGCAAAGAAAATGAATCCAAAACCAGAGCTGGAGGAGGAGCCAAAGCCGGAGCTGGAGGAGGAATTGGAGCCGAATGAGAAACCAGAGTCAGAGGAAGAACCGAAAAGTTAAAATAAGAATGAGAATAAGAATGAAATAGTTGGAAGAGTCGACAACATGACACGTTTTCGTGCGATAGCATGCACAAGTGAAAATGGGAACTCGACAGGCTGAGGAATCTCTCTTGAACAATGGTAGAAAGAGAGAGCTTATCTCATATTGACAAATCAATCTGAAATTTAACAGAGACAAAAAGCGAATAATAGTTATTATATGTGATATTTTTGTTATTGTGGTATATTTTATAGTTATATTTGATGTTATTTTTTGATATAATATTTTTTATGTTATTTTTTTGATTTAATTAAATCTTTTAGTATCGTATTTATGATACTAAAATAAATCATAATGGAGTTGTGGTAAGATTAATTTAATATCGATTTAATGTGTTATTATTATATATTTTTATATTCGTATTGATGATATTTATCTTTAATAGTTGATAATATGTTTTTTAGATTTGTTATTTATTTGAGTTATTTAGTTACGTTTTAGAATTAAAGATTTATTAATTTTTAACAATAAATAATTATATTAAAATTATTTTAATAATTAAATGATATATTTATCGTATTTTAAGAATGATACTATTTAAACACATGAGATAGATTTTACGTAGTTTACCCTAAAAAAATCAAAAGCGAGTAAAAGAAGTGTAAAACTATCTCTCCACCGCCTTATAGTTTGTATTTATTTGAAAAAGGCCCCTCCGGTTATCCCATCTCTTTATTTCTCTCAATAAACCCCTCTCCCATAGGAAACCAGATTCTCTCTTTCTTCTTTCTTTTCTGGAAAAGAAATGGCGGATCACTTAACCCGACTCTGCCAATTCCTCGCCGAGGAAAAGCTCTCGTCCTCGTCTTCATCGCTCGATCTTCTTCGAAAGCTTCGTGCCGATGAGTCGATCAAGCTAGGTCTCCAACAGCTATACTTGATTCTTCAAGCCGGACTTGACACGATCGCACCCGATTCCCACCCCCGTTTTAAATCTTGGTCCGATAACCAGATCCTCGCCCTCGCTTCTCTAGGTTCCTGTATTACCTCCGTCTTTCGATCCCTCTCAGGTTCGTTTCTTCTATTTTTTTAAATACTCAAGACTGTTTATTTGTATTTGTTTTGAATAGATATGTAAATTTTTAGAATTTTTTATCCCATTACTGATTAGGTTACTTTTTTCACGGTAAGATCTCTGAAACTTATAGTCCCATGTTTCCATTATTTTCTCGTGTTTTTTTAAAATTTCAAGCTATAGATTTATTTTTTATTGTATTGGTTTTTTGATATGATCGACTTTTACTTATTTTGTTGTTTATTAAGGGATGGAATTTCGGGTTTCACTTTATTTTCTAAATGTAGGATTAGATCAAATGATAGATTTTTTTTTTGAGCAGTGGAACAATTGGAGCCTATAATTGTTGCTGTGGCAAGGAAGTTAGTGGAATTTACTGTTTCTTTTTTGGAGAAATCAGACTTTAATGGTGATGATTTGAGCTTACAGGTACGAAAAAAGAAACTTTTTTATTAATTATTATGTTAAATTTGTACAATTTGATTGCCCAGTCCTGTGTGATGGTTGCTGTGAGATGTTGAGCAATAACTCCATTCCCTTTAACAAATCATCTGTAGTTATCAATGAGGCCCTAAAGCCCTTTGTGCATTCTTGGTTACATTGCTTTACATTGCTTCTCAATTGCTGCTAGTGCTAATGGTATGACCTAAGTACTCCATCTTAAACTTAAAAACCCCAAACAAAAATTGGTTAAATTAACAATTGACTGATTCTATAAGAACACCTCAAATTCATTTTGTAAGTGCTACAGGTAGGATAACTAATTAACATAATATACTGAAATATCAAATAAATCAAATCCGAGGTGTGGCTGAAAAATGTGATTTATATGAGACCCTGTAATGTAGATGGGCATTGGTAAGGCCAAATGGCAAGACCAAAAACTCATAATACACATTCTGGTACTTAGTTGTTAAGCATGCCTAGGTGCGATTAAGGCGCAAGGAGTAGCTAGGCATGAAAGAAAACGTTTCCACTGGGAGGTGCTCTTGGTGCTGCGCTTTTTGGTTCTTTGGGAGTTAAGAGCAATCCCACCTCCTCTCTTCCACGGCCTCTGTGATTGATGCATCTCCTTTGATAAAAATATTAAAATTAAATTATTTATTCACATTGGTTATATATTGTAGTGTTTCATTTTAAATAAAATTTACATTTTAATATACAAATTGTATTAAAAAATAGACAATCTTTGTTATTTAAATCATAAAATCTAAAACTTAATAGCTAAATCTTAACTTAAACTTTAAATCATAGAGTCTAATCTCTAAACTACACAAAAAATATGCGCCTTGCCTAGGCTCGAGGGGCCATTTGTGCCTTGGTGCTCCTTACACCCTTTAAAGCTAAGTTCTAGTCTTTTCATTTCTTTCATACTCTTGTTATCTGGATGGTATTTGGTCTTTCCATATGATTGTGGGTGGAGTAACTATCCTGTTGTTTGTTTGTTTATGTCTAGATCGGTTATCTTTATTAACTAGAGTATGGCCTTTAGTGTTGAGAGATCTAGGAAGACATTGGAACTTTCAACTCTAGAAAGAAAAGTCTCATTTATTTGTTTGTTGTATGAATTTGAGGTTCAATCTTCTATTCTTCTTAGCACTGTTTGCATCTCATTGCAGTTGACTAGTTTCTGCAAATTTAAATCCAACATTGTTTTGTCTTATTTTCTTATGATCATTGTTTTGCTCTTTTTTTTCCTTTTTTGTTTTTGACCTTATGATTTATGCTTTTTGTATGGCCAAATATATCTAAATATTTGATGTGGTAATTACCCCCCCCCCCCCCCCCCCCAAAAAAAAATCTAATTATCACTGATGTAAATTTGCTTAATATCTGTTTGGATTTCCAGAGTAATATGATACAACTTTTGGAGACTATATTGGGTGATGGAACCGACAAAATAGTTGATTTCTTGCAACCTGCCTCTGTAAATAGCCTTGTAGACTTGTTGCCAATAGTTTCTTGCAATTTGGATGGTGTTGAGCTGAATGACAACATAAAATGTGGTCTACAAGGTATGTTCGATTCTTTCATACTCTTCTTATTTTAGTGGCTTGACTTTTTACTGATTCTGTTTGCACTTCAAACAATTTTGAGAAGGGATTAAGTGCTCAAGGGAAGAGAAGCAAGTGGATCGACTTCTATTAGCCTTAGCTTCTGAGTGTGTGCAACCTGAAAGACATGCTTCAGGGTTTGAGGCTCCTACTTTCCACCAAAATTTGAATAGTCTAATTTTCCTGTCCCAGCATTGGGCAGTTGCCCACACAGAATGCATTCAGTGTTTGATTTTACTGTGCAAAGATCTTGTTGAACTTCCTGATATATTTGATGAAAGGATAGCGGGTACAAATTTCCGCAAGAGACTTTCCTTCAGTTTGAGGGTTTTGAAGTCACTTGGAGGCCTTGTAAAGGATGTGCCATATGTAGAATACAATTCCTCAATGTTAGAAGCAGTTGCATCATGTGCTGATGTTTTGCCGAATTTGTTTAGACCCAACTTTGAATTTGTCAATAATATTGCTGCTACCGAGGGTAATTTTGAAAGTCTTGTACTGTCACTACTGGAAGAATTTATTCATCTTGTTCGTGTCATTTTCTCCAACAGTGTCATTTTTCAGAATGTTCAAGCTTGTATTTTAGCATCTATTTTGGAACATCTTGGTCCTTCCATATGGAGATACAACAAGGCTTCTTCGAACATAAAGGCTCCTTTAGCCTACTTCCCTCGAACTGTTATTTATACCTTGAAGCTCATTCAAGATTTCAGAATCCAATTAAATGAGGTTGTTGATTTGAAGGAGCTTAGCACAGAACTTGGTGGTTGTGTTGAGTTATTAAACGATTCTCCTTCATGCCATTTACGTGTTCAGAAGATTCCCTTGCTTAAGAGGTTCACTGTTGACGAACTATCAAGAATGATATTCCCTTCATCAAGTAAGTGGATGGACAATCTGATGCATCTTGTCTCTTTTCTTCATTCTGAAGGAGTAAAATTAAGGCCAAAAATGGAGAGGTCAACCAGTTCTGGAAGATCTAATTGTTCCTCGGAATTGGAAAATGCTGTTTGTCATGATGATGAAGCACTTTTTGGGAATCTTTTCTCCGAGAGTAGTCGGACATTAGGATCTGCAGATGTATGTGATCAAACATCTGCTGTAAGTTTTAGATCCAGCAATTGCAATATGCCAATGCAAGCTGCTACAGAACTGTTGAGCTTTCTGAAAGGGTGTATCTTCTCTCATGAATGGCTTCCTTCTGTTTACGATGATGGTTGCAAAATGCTTTGTGCGGACCACATTGATATTTTACTTTATATACTTAGCTGCCAGGCGTGCCATTTTGAAGATAATTTTGAAGTTTCTCGCGAAGATAGGAAGAGTGGGCATATCCAAGAACTTTCTTTTCAAGTTCTGCACAATCTTCTTACACAGCATGCATTGTATGATTCCCTTGAGGATTACCTAGTTGAGCGAATTCTAAATGTTGAAGATGGTACCTTTGTTTATAATGATCAGACCTTAACCTTGCTGGCTCATGCACTTTTCTCTAAAGTGGGCTTATCTGGAAGCCAGTTGAGAACCAAGATATACAGAGGATTTGTTTCTTTTACTGTTGAGAAGGCAAAATCTATTTGCACAGACTGTCCTAATCTGAAAGAACTTCTGGTCACTCTTCCATTTGTATTTCATATTGAGATTCTTCTCATGGCATTCCATTTATCATCTGAGGAAGAGAAGGCAACCATGGCAAACTTCATATTTTCTGCCCTTCGAGCAACGGATGTTCCATCTTCTGGTTCTTATGGCACGCAGCTCTCTTGCTGGGCCTTGGTAGTTTCAAGGTTGATATTGGTTCTTCGTCACATGATATTACATCCCCGTACTTGTCCACCATCATTGCTGCTGGCTTTTCGATCAAAGTTGAGGGACACCCAGTGTTTTGTTTCTCATGTGCCAACAAATTCTTTTGATAAGTTCCCCTCCTTGGCATCAATTGCAGCAAGGGATTTGACAGGGGCTTGGGTTGATGAAGAGCCAAGCAGCAATAGCCTGTTTCACCAACTGATTGATGTTGCATACCTTCAGTCTCCACTTTGCATTGATGATGTCGCCATTGGATCATTACATTTGAGTTGGGATGATGTGTGTTCAAGCTTCTCGTATCTTCTAGGGTTGTGGAATGGTAAAAAAGCTACAGTTATGGAAGACCTTATTATTGAAAGGTATATTTTCTTGCTTTGTTGGGATATGCCCTGTATGAAGTCTCCGTTGGATCATCAGCTTTCACTGTGGAGTAACCTGCAGACTATGGAAACATCCAGCATAGAACATATCTTCCGCTTCAGCCATTCACTTTTCGGCCACTGTAATGTTATTGGGAATGGTGCCGACTTTCAAAATCTTGTGGTTCAGTTGCTAAGGCGCCTGCATGCTGCAAATTTGCAGGATAATTTTGAGAATGTAGGATGGGACTTCTTGAGAAAAGAAATGTGGATGTCTTTGGTACTCTCTTTTTTTAATGTTGGCATCAGAAGATATTGTGCAACTAACAACATTCCTGGAGGTGGTCCATTCTGGACAGAGAACAGACCCGGTGATAATGAGTATAGCAATTCTGCTGAAGGCTTCATTTCCTTCTTGATTGCAGATGGTCAAATTTCAGAGTTGTTGAGGATTTTCACATCCTTCTTAAAAGGATATCTGGAGGTTTATGAAAAGGCTTTCCTTGCTACCCTTGGTGATAGTCAGCATGATGACTTTATGTTCTCACCTGTCCTGCTTCTCAAGCTGTCTACGTTTGACAAGTTCCTCCAGGATGAACTCCTTAAGAAGTGTGGTGTGGATTCTTTTCAGTTGGAGTCTGTTCTTGATATCTTATTAAAGGTAGATGGAGCAGTTGAGAAGAGAGCTTCTGGCATTTTAGCTAAGGTATTTTGGGAATGTATGTTGCATGGTTTTCCTTCTCATGTTCGAACTTCTTGTGGAATCCTACTTTCTTGTATTCTTAATATAAGGGGAATTATTTTTACTTTGGATGGATTACTGAAACTATCCAAGTTGAAAGGAAATATTTTCTTGGAGATTGATGTACAACATCAAATTCTTGATTCATTGACAAGTGTGAAATTAGATCGCATCTTTGAAAGGCTTCATGGAAAATGTGAAGATGTTTGTCTCAACTTGAATGCTGGATTGGAACTGTCTGATTATACTGAACTGTTCCTACTGAAGCGCATGGAGGGATTTCTAAGATATATCCATTCTAGAGAGCTAGCTGACACCAGTATCCTTGAATGGGTAATTACCAAGACAATTGATACCGTGGATGCCCTCAGAAAAGATCCTAAGAAATCTCCAGTTTTCAAATTTTATCTTGGAGCTGAAGATATGCCTGAACCGCTCAAAGAGCTGCATGGGTCACAGTGTGGCGATATATTTGTTCTAATCGACTCAGTGGCTAACTGTCACTCTGAATCAGTTAACATTAAGGTGCTTAGCTTCCTTGTTGATCTTTTATCTGGAGAGTTATGCCCTAATCTTAAACTGAGGATACAGACTAAATACCTTAGTATGGATTTACTGTTATTGTCCAAGTGGTTGGAGAAGAGGCTACTGGGTTACACAGCTGAAGCCATGGATGGGGTAGAAAGTGTCCAAGCAAATTCTGTTTCTCTTAGAGAATCAACTATGAGTTTTGTTTTGTGCCTTGTATCATCACAATCTGAATTACAATCAAAGCTATACAATCATTTGTTTGAAGCTGTATTGATCTCACTTGAGACTGCCTTTTTGCAATTTGATATTCATACTGCAAAGTCATATTTCCATTTTGTTGTTCAACTTGCAAGAGGGGAGAACTCAATGAAGTTGCTTCTAAAGAGGACCATAATGTTGATGCAGAAACTGGCAGCTGACGAGCGTTTACTACCGGGATTGAAGTTTATCTTTGGATTTCTTGGATGTTTCTTGAGTGATTGTGGGACCTCCAGCAATACAACAGGAAAGTGTTCTGGGAAGTCTCCATCTTTTAGCAGTGTTGCAGTAGGCACTGTGGCTTCTAGACCAATTGGCTCCAGGAAGAATTCTGATGTTCTGGTTCTTTCTGCAAGTCGAGATGGGGCATCTGCTGTTCTTGAGTGTGATGCTACTTCTGTAGATGAAGATGAGGATGATGGAACATCTGATGGTGAGGAAGCTAGCATAGATAAGGATGAGGAAGATGATACTAACAGTGAAAGGGCTCTTGCTTCTAAAGTTTGCACTTTCACATCAAGTGGCAGCAATTTCATGGAGCAACATTGGTATTTTTGTTATACCTGTGATCTAACAGTATCAAAAGGCTGCTGCTCTGTTTGTGCTAAAGTTTGTCATCGTGGTCACCGTGTTGTTTATTCTCGCTCCAGTCGATTTTTCTGCGACTGTGGAGCAGGAGGTGTTAGGGGCAGTAGTTGCCAATGCTTGAAGCCTCGAAAATTTACTGGTAGTGATAGTGCCCTTAATTGTGGTGCCAACAATTTTCAGTCCTTTTTACCTCTCCCAGAGAATGCAGATCAGCTTCCAGAAAGTGATTCAGATGTGGATGAGGATGTCGGGGCAGATATGGAGAACTTGCTGAGGTTGTCTATTCCAAAAGATCTGCAAGATGGGATCTCCATGTTGCTTGAAGAACTTGATGTTGAGAGTCAGGTGCTTGAACTATGCTCTGCATTGTTGCCTTCAATAACAAGTAGGAGGGAATCCAACCTTTCAAAGGATAAGAAAATAATTCTGGGTAAAGACAAAGTGCTTTCTTATGGTACGGATATCTTGCAGTTGAAGAAGGCATACAAAAGTGGGTCCTTGGATCTGAAGATAAAGACTGATTATTCAAATGGCAAAGAACTTAAAATGCATTTAGCTAGTGGTTCTCTCGTCAAATCATTGCTCAGCGTCAGTATTCGAGGAAGACTTGCTGTTGGTGAAGGTGACAAAGTTACTATTTTTGATGTTGGGCAGTTGATAGGACAAGCCACTATTACACCTGTAACAGCTGACAAGGCCAATCTCAAGGCTTTGTCCAAGAACCTCGTTCGATTTGAAATTGTTCACCTTGCATTTAATCATGTTGTGGAGAATTATCTTGCTGTGGCTGGCTATGAAGATTGCCAGGTTCTTACTTTAAATCCTCGTGGGGAAGTGACTGATCGTCTAGCCATTGAACTTGCCATGCAAGGTGCTTATATCAGACGGATAGAGTGGATACCTGGTTCTCAGGTTCAGTTAATGGTGGTTACTAACAGGTTTGTCAAAATATATGATCTCTCCCAAGACAATATCAGTCCTAGGCATTACTTTACACTGCCAGATGACACAATAGTAGATGCAACACTTTATGTGGCCTCTCAGGGAAGGATGTTTCTTGTTGTCCTTTCGGAACAAGGGAGCTTATTTAGGCTGGGATCATCTTTGGAGGGTCATGTGGGGGCTACACCTTTGAAAGAAGTAATTCATATTCAGGACAAAGAAATTCATGCTAAGGGCTCATCTCTGTACTTCTCTGGTACTTATAAGTTACTTTTCTTGTCCTATCAAGATGGCACTACTTTGATAGGTCGGTTAAGTCCTGATGCCACATCATTGGCGGAGATATCTTGTGTCTTTGAGGAGGAACAAGATGGTAAACTGCGACCAGCTGGATTGCATCGATGGAAAGAGTTATTGATTGGTAGTGGATTATTCTGTGGCTTCTCAAGTGTGAAATCAAATTCTGCTATTGCCACATCCTTCGGTGCAAATGAGTTATTTGCACAGAATTTGAGGCATGCTGTGAGTTCTTCCTCGCCTTTGGTGGGGGTAACTGCGTATAAGCCCTTATCCAAAGACAAAGTCCACTGCCTTGTTTTACATGATGATGGGAGCCTTCAGATATACTCTCATGTTCCCGTGGGAGTGGATGCTTCTGCTACTGCCACTGCTGAGAAAGTGAAAAAATTGGGTTCTAATATCCTTAATAATAAAGTTTACGCTGGCACAAAGCCAGAATTCCCCCTTGATTTCTTTGAGAAAACTGTTTGCATTACAGCAGATGTGAAACTGGGTGGTGATGCAATCAGGAATGGTGATTCTGAAGGAGCTAAACAGAGCTTGGCATCAGAGGATGGTTTTCTTGAAAGCCCAAGTCCTGCAGGATTTAAGGTATTGCTTTATGTTCTTTTTTGAGTTATCTATAATTTTTATGACCATTAGTTCTTCTATGTCTGGCTTTGGCAAGTGACGTAATATTTGCTTATATACTCCTGTTCAGGAGTCGGACTACCTGCCTAGTCCCAAAGGCCCACCCAATATTTTGGAGAATTTGAGCAAAACATTTAGCCCAAAAATTAAGCTTGGGTGATTAGTCCGGATTAATATATGGGCCAGACTTGGATCCAATATCCAAGGATTGAGCCCAATCCAGCCTCTCCCGTTTTTTGATTTTGTAACATGTTATCTTTCTTTTGTTTGTTTATTTATATTAATTTACATGACATGAAAGTTGAAAAGAAAATATACAAAATTATTAAATATTTGTGCTTAAAAAATTATGGGTGGGCCTGGTTTGGGTTGGACAAAATTTGAGGCCCAAAATTTTGGCCGGACAGATTAGGCTCACATAAATATGCATGGGTCCCGACCATAACACCTATATACTCAAGTTTGTCTTTACTAGCTGCTAGTTGGATTTTCCATATAATCGTTGTGATGATGTAAAATTGCCGTAATGAGTTAGTCTTTTTTACGGCAATATTACTATTGTTCACATTGCACATAAACTGACATTTTGCCGATGTTAAGCTTAGTGGTCATCCAACATTATTTCCTAAAGCATCTCTAAAACTATCGATCACGTGGGATGAGTTGTTGGTGCTTGATTAGCCTGTTACATATGATTGACTTCTCTTTGTTAAATTCTTAAATATTCATCTCTTACTATTATAACTGATATCCCTTCTCTTTTTTTCAGGTATCTATTTCCAATTCAAACCCTGATATTGTCATGGTCGGCTTTCGTGTTTATGTGGGTAATCAATCAGCAAACCATATACCTTCTGAGATTACCATTTTCCAAAGGGTGATTAAGCTTGATGAGGGCATGAGGTCCTGGTATGACATTCCATTTACTGTAGCTGAATCACTCCTTGCTGATGAAGAATTCACCATCTCTGTTGGTCCAACCTTCAGTGGCACAGCCCTACCTAGAATAGACTCACTTGAAGTTTATGGCCGAGCTAAAGATGAATTTGGTTGGAAGGAGAAAATGGATGCTGTGTTAGATATAGAAGCCCGTGTTCTTGGTGCTAATTCTGCGCTTGCAGGCTCTGGTAAAAAGAGCCGGTCAATGCAGTCTGCTTCTATTCAGGAACAGGTGGTGGCTGATGGTCTTAAGCTTCTCTCCAAGATTTACTCTCTCTGCAGACAACAAGAAGAGGAGCTAAAAGTTGATCTGAGCAAGCTAAAGAGCAAGCAGTTGTTGGAAGCAATTTTTGAGAGTGATAGGGAACCCTTGATGCTGACTGCTGCTTGCCGTGTCCTGCAGGCTGTGTTTCCTAAGAAGGATACATACTATCAGGTACACTTCCAAGGGGATGTTTATAACCTAATACTGGATAGTCTGGATTGTGTGACTTAGTTTGAGTGTATCATTAGTTTCTAACAAGATTCTTTGCTATGTAGATCAAGGACACCATGCATCTTCTTGGGGTGGTCAAGTCAACGTCTGTTCTTTCTTCAAGGCTTGGAATTGGTGGTGCTACTGGACGGTGGCTTATTGAAGAGTTCACTGCCCAGATACGGGCTGTGTCTAAAATTGCACTTCACCGTCGCTCCAATCTAGCTTCTTTCTTGGAGATGAATGGTATAAACTTTATGCATAGTTACTCTCATGGTAAATTTGGTATATGATTGTGTATTTTGTAATTAATACTGACACTTTCTCAAGCTACCCCATTTAGCTAGAGGCCAATTGAATGCATTTTCTGCGTGTAACTGGAAATAAAAAAACATTTTTTTGAAGCTTGAATGATTGTTGACTGACCATTGTTTATGTCTCTTGGTGCTCTTGTATATTACTGTGTGTATTTTGGTTCACAAATTGTTAATATAGGGTAAAATCTGTTAACACTCTATAAATATGCTAAGAATTTTCATATAAAGGAAATGGATTTGTGTTTTGCAATTGCATGTAGAAATAGTTTTCCTAGTGCGGTTAGGGTAGGGGAGCTGTTTTAATATTTCTATACCCATTTTTGTTGATGTAGGTTCTGAAGTGGTGGATGGCCTTATGCAAGTTTTGTGGGGAATTTTAGACTTGGAACTTCCTGACACACAAACTATGAACAATATCGTAATATCTGCTGTGGAGCTAATTTACAGTTATGCTGAATGTTTGGCTTTGCACGGAAAGGACACAGGGAGGCGCTCTGTGGCACCTGCAGTTATATTATTTAAAAAGCTTCTCTTCTTTCCAAATGAGGCCGTTCAAACTTCAAGCAGGTATTTGCTCAGATGAATGAAATATTTATTGACTAGACATCTCCAATATTTGGAATATCTTTTTGCTAATTGCTGCTGCATTATCAGTCTATTTTAAAGATTTTAGGGGTGCTAACTTTCGCTTCTTTTTCAGTTTGGCCATATCATCAAGACTGCTCCAGGTTCCATTTCCAAAACAAACTATGTTAGGAACTGATGATGTGGTAGAAAGTGCAGTAACAACCTCTGCGCCTGCTGATCCATCTGGTGGAAATTCGCAAGTCATGATCGAAGAAGATTCTATAACCTCATCTGTTCAATATTGTTGTGATGGATGTTCTACCGTTCCCATATTAAGGAGGAGATGGCATTGCACTGTTTGTCCGGATTTTGACTTGTGTGAAGCATGCTATGAAGTTCTAGATGCTGATCGGCTTCCTTCGCCCCATTCTAGAGATCATCCTATGACTGCAATTCCAATTGAAGTGGAATCTCTTGGAGGAGATGGCAGTGAAATCCGCTTCTCTACAGATGATTTGAATGATTCAAACTCGGTGACTAATGTAACAGATGTTGGTAGGCAGACTTCAGCACCTTCCATTCATGTATTGGAACCAAGTGAATCCATGGAGTTCTCTTCTTCAGTGACTGATTCTGTCTCAATTTCCGCTTCAAAACGAGCAGTGAATTCCTTGCTTCTGTCTGAGCTTCTTGAGCAGTTGAAAGGGTGGATGGAGACCACCTCTGGTGTTCGAGCTATTCCTGTTATGCAACTTTTCTACAGATTATCATCTGCTGTAGGTGGGCCTTTCATTGACAGTTCAAAGTCTGAAACCTTTGATTTGGAGAAACTAATTAAATGGTTTCTGGATGAAATTAACATCCACAAACCTTTTGTAGCCAGAACACGTTCTTCTTTTGGAGAAGTGGCAATCCTAGTCTTCATGTTTTTCACATTGATGCTTCGAAACTGGCATCAGCCTGGTAGTGATAGTGCTACTTCAAAAGGTACTGGGAATATAGACACTCCTGATAAAAGTGTTCCTCAGGTCTCCAGTTCTGCAGCCTCTAAGTCTTCCTTGGTGGATCATGACAAAAATGACTTTGCATCCCAACTTCTTCGAGCTTGCAACTCTCTTAGGAACCAAGCTTTTGTTAATTATTTAATGGATATTCTGCAGCAGCTAGTGCATGTTTTTAAGTCACCAGCGACTGGTCTTGAAAATGCCCATGGTTCAAATGTTGCTTCTGGATGTGGGGCTTTATTAACAATCAGAAGAGATCTACCTGCTGGTAATTTTTCTCCATTCTTTTCGGATTCATACGCTAAAGCTCATCGGGCAGATATTTTTATGGACTACCAGAGGCTATTGTTGGAGAATGCATTTCGACTGGTGTACACCTTGGTAAGACCAGAAAAACATGACAAAAATGGGGAGAAAGAAAGGGTTTATAAGGCATCCTCTGGCAAGGACTTGAAGCTTGATGGATACCAGGAAGTCCTCTGCACTTATATAAATAATCCCCATACAACATTCGTGAGAAGATATGCAAGGAGGCTTTTTCTGCATCTGTGTGGAAGCAAAACTCACTATTATAGTGTTCGGGATTCTTGGCAATTCTCAACTGAAGTGAAGAAACTATACAAACATGTGAACAAATCTGGTGGATTTCAAAATTCTGTTCCTTATGAAAGAAGTGTTAAGGTAGTTAAGTGCCTCTCTACTATTGCTGAAGTGGCTGCTGCTCGGCCTCGGAACTGGCAGAAGTATTGCTTGAGACATAGTGATGTTTTGCCCTTCCTAATGAATGGGATTTTCTATTTTGGTGAGGAGTCTGTCATTCAGACTCTTAAATTATTAAATTTGGCATTCTATTTAGGGAAGGATATGAATCACTCTTCGCAAAAAGCTGAATCTGGGGATTCAGGTACCAGTTTGAACAAAACCGGCTCACAATCTTTGGATTCAAAGAAGAAGAAGAAGGGTGATGATGGAGTCGAAACTGGTTTAGAGAAGTCTTTTGTGGATATGGAAGCTGTGGTTGAAATCTTTACTGATAAGGGGGTTGATGTCTTGAGGCAATTTGTTGATTGCTTTTTACTGGAATGGAACTCGAGTTCTGTACGTGCTGAGGCTAAGTGTGTTCTTTATGGAGTGTGGCATCATGGGAAACTTCCATTCAAGGAAACTTTGTTGGCAGCTCTCCTGCAAAAGGTTAAATGCTTGCCAATGTATGGTCAGAATATTGTGGAGTATACTGAACTTGTCACTTGGTTACTCAGTGAGTTCCCTGATAAAAGTTCAAAACAACAGATTGAAATTGTGGACCATTGCTTGACCCCTGATGTTATTAGGAGTATATTTGAGACCCTTCATTCACAAAATGAACTCATAGCTAATCATCCAAATTCTCGCATATACAACACCTTGAGTGGTCTGGTGGAATTTGATGGTTACTATCTTGAGAGTGAACCATGTGTTGCCTGCAGCTCTCCTGAGGTCCCATATAGCAAAATGAAGTTAGACAGTCTTAAATCTGAAACCAAGTTCACTGACAACCGCATCATTGTGAAGTGTACTGGAAGTTATACTATCCAGACTGTGACTATGAATGTTCATGATGCCCGTAAGTCCAAGTCAGTTAAAGTCCTAAACCTGTATTACAACAATCGACCTGTGGTTGACTTGTCAGAACTGAAAAATAATTGGTCATTATGGAAGCGTGCGAAGAGTTGTCATCTTGCTTTCAACCAGAGTGAGCTCAAAGTGGAGTTCCCCATTCCAATTACTGCTTGTAACTTCATGATTGAGCTTGATTCTTTCTACGAGAATCTTCAAGCCTTATCTCTTGAACCATTGCAATGCCCCCGTTGCAGTCGACCTGTGACAGATAAGCATGGAATTTGCAGTAACTGCCATGAAAATGCATATCAATGCAGGCAGTGCCGTAATATCAATTATGAAAATCTGGATTCTTTTCTATGCAACGAGTGTGGATACAGCAAGTATGGTCGGTTCGAGTTTAACTTCATGGCAAAGCCAAGTTTTACATTTGACAACATGGAGAACGATGAAGACATGAAGAAAGGGCTGGCAGCTATAGAATCTGAATCTGAAAATGCTCATAGGAGATATCAACAACTTCTGGGCTTTAAGAAGCCCCTTCTGAAGATTGTATCGAGCATTGGTGAAAATGAGATGGATTCGCAGCAGAAAGACTCTGTCCAGCAAATGATGGTCTCTTTGCCTGGTCCTTCATGTAAGATAAACCGCAAAATTGCTCTTCTAGGTGTCCTCTATGGTGAGAAGTGCAAAGCTGCTTTCGATTCTGTCAGTAAAAGTGTACAGACACTGCAGGGTCTCCGTCGGGTTCTAATGAATTACTTACACCAGAAACATTCAGATAACTCTGGGGTTGCATCCAGGTTTGTGATTTCCAGATCCCCAAATAACTGCTATGGTTGTGCAATGACATTTGTCACACAGTGTCTTGAGATCCTCCAGGTGCTGTCAAAACTTCAAAACTCTAAGAAACAACTTGTTGCATCTGGCATCTTGTCTGAGTTGTTTGAAAACAATATTCATCAAGGCCCAAAAACTGCTCGTGTACAAGCTAGGGCAGCCCTTTGTGCTTTCTCTGAAGGTGATATTAATGCGGTATCTGAGTTGAACAGTTTGATACAGAAGAAAGTCATGTACTGCCTTGAACATCATCGCTCCATGGACATTGCTGTTGCCTCTCGTGAGGAATTGTTATTGCTTTCAGAGGTGTGCTCCCTGGCTGATGAATTCTGGGAATCAAGATTGCGTATTGTTTTCCATCTTTTATTTTCTTCCATAAAATTAGGTGCAAAGCATCCTGCCATATCGGAGCATATAATTCTCCCTTGTTTAAGGATTATATCTTTGGCTTGTACTCCTCCAAAACCTGATACTGCAGAAAAGGAGCAAGGTGTTGGCAAATCTAATCCAGTTATGCAACAGAAGGATGAAAATAATTCAACTATATTTGGATCTCATGGAGGTGATATCAGTTCCAGTAAGCTAATGCCAGAACATACTGAAAAAAATTGGGTTTCTTCTCATAAGACCCAAGATATTCAATTGCTAAGTTATTCTGAGTGGGAGAAGGGGGCATCTTATCTTGATTTTGTCAGAAGGCAATATAAAGTGTCTCACCCTGTCAAAGGTGTGGGCACGAGGTCTCGTCCACATCGAACTGACTTCCTGGCCCTCAAATATGGACTAAGGTGGAAACGATCTGCTTGTAAAGCAAACAAAGGTGACTTGTCAGTATTTGAGCTAGGATCATGGGTTACAGAACTTGTTTTGAGTGCTTGCTCCCAGTCTATTAGGTCTGAGATGTGTATGCTAATTAGTTTACTTTGCGCTCAAAGCTCATCAAGGAGATTTCGGTTGCTAAACCTACTGATGGGTTTGTTACCGGCAACTCTTGCTGCTGGTGAAAGTGCTGCAGAGTATTTTGAGTTGTTATTCAAGATGATTGAATCGGAAGATGCTCGTCTATTCTTGACAGTAAGGGGATGTCTAGATACGATTTGTAAGTTGATTACAAAAGAAGTTGGGAATATTGAATCGCTTGAGAGGAGCCTGCATATTGATATTTCACAAGGATTCATCCTCCATAAGCTCATAGAGCTCCTTGGCAAATTTCTGGAGGTTCCCAATATCAGAGCTAGGTATCACTACTACTAATTATTTTCACTAAAATGAAATTGCTTCATCTTCTAATTGATTTTGTTTTGACAACAGATTCATGCAAGACAATTTGCTGACTGAAGTCCTTGAGGCACTTATTGTAGTCCGTGGTTTGATAGTGCAGAAGACTAAGTTGATTAGTGATTGCAACAGACTTCTAAAAGATCTTCTAGATAGTCTTCTACATGAGAGTAGTGAGAACAAACGGCAATTTATCCGTGCTTGTATCTGCGGTCTGCAGATTCATGGTGAGGAGAAGAAAGGAAGAACTTCTCTGGTATGGGAAACTTAATTAGTTTACCCTTTTTCCCTTTGTAATGATTCTCTTGGGTTACATTAATGCAACTTCTAATTTATCAATGATATATATTGTTGCAATTAATTTCAATTGTATGAATTTTATGGCAGTTTATTTTAGAGCAACTCTGCAACTTGATCTGCCCGTCAAAACCGGAGTCTGTTTATTTGTTGGTTCTAAACAAAGCTCACACGCAGGAAGAGTTTATTCGAGGATCAATGACTAAGAATCCTTATTCAAGTGCTGAGATTGGTCCGCTAATGCGTGATGTTAAAAATAAAATTTGCCAGCAATTGGATCTGATAGGTCTTCTTGAAGATGACTATGGCATGGAACTATTAGTAGCCGGGAATATAATTTCTCTTGATTTGAGCATTGCTCAGGTTTATGAACAAGTATGGAAGAAGTCAAACAGTCAATCTTCAAACTCTATGTCTAACTCTTCACTTTTATCCTCTGGTGCTGTTTCATCAAGTAGAGAATGCTCACCCATGATAGTGACGTACCGACTTCAGGTTTGTTACTGTTTTTTTGCAGTCAATGCCTTGTCTTTCATAGAGGACTTCATGATAAAACTGTGCAGGAATGCCTTTCAGTACTCATAGTTTCCCTTGCAATGGTTTATGTAAATGTGAATCCTTATTTGGAATTGTATTCTTTGAACTTAAACCATTGCTTATCCTCCCTGTTTTTTGCGGTTTTGAACTTAAAACCCATTTTGAGTGGAGCTTATGACATTTGATGCTAAATGGCCTTTATATGCCGGTATGAGACTAAAAGTAATCTGACATTTATGTTTTATTTACATTATGATTTCCACAGGGTTTAGATGGTGAAGCTACTGAGCCTATGATAAAAGAACTGGAGGAAGATAAAGAAGAATCACAAGATCCTGAGGTTGAGTTTGCAATAGCTGGTGCAGTTCGTGAGTATGATGGGCTGGAAATCTTGTTGCTCATGATTCAGGTGCGTGGTCCTTGTTCTTTTTGTTTACGTCCTGCATAGAACTTTGAGGGCCATAAAGAGACAGCTATTAAGTCAAAAACTTATTTGTTTCTGATTGTACAGCGTTTGCGAGATGACTTCAAGTCCAACCAGGAGCAGTTGGTTGCTGTTCTCAATCTCCTCATGTACTGCTGCAAGATTAGAGAGAATAGGAGGGCTTTATTAAGGCTTGGAGCTTTAGGTTTACTGCTTGAAACAGCAAGGCGTGCGTTCTCTGTGGATGCTATGGAACCAGCTGAATGGATTCTTTTGATTGTAGAGAGTCTGACCATGGAAGCAAATGAGAGTGACAATATCAGTATTTCACAGAGTGTTCTTACTGTCACCAGTGAGGAAACTGGCACTGGAGACCAAGCAAAGAAAATAGTTCTTATGTTCCTGGAGAGGCTGTCTCATCCTTCAGGTCATAAGAAATCAAACAAGCAACAGAGGAACACTGAGATGGTCGCAAGAATATTACCATACTTGACTTATGGTGAACCTGATGCTATGGAAGCTCTTATCCAGCATTTTAACCCCTACTTGCAAGACTGGGGAGAATTTGACCGATTGCAGAAACAACATCAAGACAATCCTAAAGATGAAACCATTGCCCTGCAAGCAGCCAACCAGAGGTTCACTGTGGAAAATTTTGTTATGGTTTCAGAATCTCTAAAGACAAGTTCCTGTGGGGAGAGATTGAAGGATATTATCCTAGAGAAAGGCGTTACAGGTGTAGCTGTCAGACATTTGAGTGAGAGTTTTGCAATTGCAGGGCAAGCTGGCTTTAAATCTCGTTCAGAGTGGACATTAGCTTTGAAACTGCCATCTGTCCCTCTTGTATTGTCAATGCTCAGGGGCTTATCAATGGGGCACTTTGCCACTCAAAGGTGCATTGACGAGGGTGGAATCTTGCCCTTACTCCATGCTTTGGAAGGTGTGCCTGGAGAAAATGAGATTGGAGCGAAGGCGGAGAATTTGTTGGACACACTGTCGGATAAGGAAGGCAAAGGAGATGGATTCTTGGAGGAGAAGGTGCGTAAGTTGCGGCATGCAACCAGAGATGAAATGAGACGACGGGCTCTAAGGAAAAGGGAAGAATTGCTTCAGGTACTCTTCATTGAATTTAAGTTCCTCTACTTCTATATGAGCTTGCATGCATGTTGCAAGAAAGTGGAATTTGCCACATGAGTTGGAATTTTGTAACTGGGTTGTCTTTTTACATAGCCTTTTACCTCCATTTCTTTTATTTTAGAAATTATAACCGGGAATGGTTTCAATTGCGTGGTTGTATTTCTTTAATATAAATCTTACTCCATGCTTGTAGATACAGCACAGGCATTCGCATGCCGGTTTTTCTCCCCTTTCCTTATTTATTTGTCTACTAGCTGAACCAACTCTTTGTGTTATGTTTTCTCTTGGCGACTATACAGGGACTTGGAATGCGACAAGAATTAGCTTCAGATGGTGGTGAGCGAATAGTTGTTGCTCGACCTCTTCTGGAAGGTTTGGAAGATGTGGAGGAGGAGGAAGATGGGCTGGCTTGTATGGTGTGTCGAGAAGGCTACAGTTTGAGACCTACTGACTTGCTGGGTGTTTACTCTTATAGCAAGCGAGTAAACCTGGGTGTTGGCACAGCAGGAAGTGCACGTGGAGAGTGTGTTTACACTACTGTTAGTTACTTCAATATTATTCATTTCCAGTGCCATCAAGAGGCCAAAAGAGCAGATGCTGCTTTGAAAAATCCAAAAAAAGAGTGGGAGGGTGCTACGCTCAGAAACAATGAATCGCTTTGCAATTCTTTATTTCCTGTGAGAGGACCATCAGTTCCACTAGCACAGTATGTTCGCTATGTTGATCAATACTGGGATAACCTCAACGCTCTTGGTCGTGCTGATGGAAGTCGGCTCCGGCTGTTGACCTATGATATTGTTCTGGTATGCTCTTGAATGTAAGCTTGTTGTTAACTTTATTGTATGTTACATTTTAGACACCTTATATATCTGCATATTTTCTGTACAGATGCTAGCTCGATTCGCAACTGGAGCATCATTCAGTGCAGAGAGTAGGGGTGGTGGAAGGGAAAGCAACTCCCGCTTTTTGCCTTTCATGATCCAAATGGCTCGTCACCTTCTTGAACAGGGAGGCTCCTCTCAGAGGCGTAACATGGCCAATGTTGTCGCAACATATATATCCTCTTCAACATTAGATTCAAAATCCACCTCCGGTGCGACTCAACCTTCATTGGGAACCGAGGAAACTGTTCAGTTCATGATGGTAAATTCACTGCTTTCAGAGTCATACGAGTCTTGGCTGCAACATCGACGGGACTTCTTGCAGCGCGGAATATATCATGCCTACATGCAGCACACTCATGGTCGGTCAACGGCTAAGATAGAACCAGCAAGTAGCAGCAAAAGTCCCACCTCCACCTCAGAATCTGGTGGTGATGAGCTACTTTCGATTGTTCGACCCATGCTGGTATATACCGGCTTGATCGAGCAGTTGCAGCAAATATTCAAAGTTAAGAAATCATCAAGTACGTCAACCGTCAAAGGCAAAGCCGAAGGAACATCGATCGGAACTGAAAGCGAAGGGTTGGAAGGCTGGGAGGTTGTGATGAGAGAGCGGTTGCTGAATGTGAAGGAAATGCTAGGGTTCTCCAAAGAGTTGCTCTCATGGCTTGATGACATGAATTCCGCAAGCGACTTACAGGAAGCGTTCGACATCATCGGCGCCCTTGGCGACGTGTTATCAGGCGGATTTACACTGTGTGAGGATTTTGTCCAAGCCGCTATCGCCGCAGGAAAAATGTAAGGTTCGTTTCGTCGGTTTGTACTTCATCATCACCTCTCCAATTTGACATTTTGGAAGTAATAATGTTAGAGTGCCTTGTATAACTTTGTCTTTTAAATCTAATAATCTTCTCTTAAAATCACAAAATTAATCCTTTCAATCTTAGTCTTCTTCCTTTTCATTTGTTGTGAGCCTGAGCAGTGTTCCAAACCTCTGTTGGTAGGTGTGAAACTGTGAACTAATAAATGACTGCTTGGACTCTGAAAATCACAAGGATTTGGTGGGGAAAGCTTTTACAAACTTAAATATAATCTTAATCTTATCGTTGGAAAAATTACTCATGACCTAAAAATTAAGAAAAATTAAGGTTTAATGAATATCTTTCGACTTAATAAATTTAATATCACTATTTTGTTATTATATTTTAATTACCAACTTAAATATAATCTTAATCTTATCGTTGGAAAAGATACTCATGACCTAAAAATTAAGAAAAATTAAGGTTTAATGAGTATCTATCGACTCAATAAATTTATTAAGTCGATTTTGAACATATAATCTATCAACAAGATGTATTATCCTTAAATTTTGTATACGGATGGCAGTGAACAACGTAGACTCAAATATTCAGTATTTTTGGTGGACGCATTAGATAAAAGAGGAAATTGTATAAATCATCATTGAACTTTTAAGATAAATCTATTTTGATTATTATATTTTTAAAATATTTGATAAGAGTATTTAATCTTTAATTCGTATTTGATAAAATCACTCAATTTTTAATTTATATTTGATACAGTCTCTATCATTAATTTTTTTTAAAAATTGCATTAATATTCATTTATTCTTAATAAAAATAATTAAATTAAAACAATCATCACTCAACTTTCTTTTTAATTTTACTTTGATTATTTAAATTTTTTAATTCATTAATCTAACTTTTGAATTGTTCATATTTTGATCACTCTCAAATGACATGGTTATATAAATTGAAAAAATATTATTCTTTAAAAAAATAAAAATTATTTTTTATTTTTTAAATTAAATTTATTATATTATCATATTTTATATTTTAATAAGTAAGGTAAAAAAATATTACTCAAATCAAATATTTTAATTATTCCATTTAATTGATATAACATAAGATTGAAAATTGAATAATCTAAAATTAACACTTAACCAAAATAATTTTTTAAAGATTAATTAAATCCGGTTTTAATAAAAAAATTAAAATAAATTGTCGCGACATCTTTTAAAAAAACGCGATTTTTAAGGGTGAAAAATGTTCGACGATAGGTTTTCAAAAATATGAATTTTATTAATCTCGAAAAATCCAAATTTTAGGAAAACATAATTTAATTTTAAAAAGGTTGACTTCGAGTCGCCACCGGCCACTTAGGTCATAATTTTATATTTGGTACCTTGGAAAACATTACGTGGCATTGACATTTTGAAGAAAGATATTAATTTAATTTTCCATGTTAAATGAACATTATTTGAATTTTGGATATCCTTTTGATTTAGAAGTTACACCACTTTTAAACTTGAGTTGATCGAGACGTCCTCTAGATAGGAAACCTCACCCAAATTTAAAAGAATGCAACTTCCGCCTCAAAAGGCTAAAGTAAAATGAATGATTATTTTTTATCTTGTTCATTTTAAGTTCTAACCCTAAAAAGGCTCCCAAGTTACTAGCGTTTACTAGTTATTTAACTATTCATTTTTTAATTCTAAACCTAAGTTTTTATCAAAGTTCTAGGTTTTTAATAACACGTGAATTCGATGCCAAGGTACACTCTCTAGGTCAGTATCATAGTGCGTCAAAACACCAACCTCTTTAGTGTATTCGAGACATAAGATTCACATGCTATGTTACTAGATTTTCTACCTAATTAAATTAATTAATTAATTAAAGTAACTAACCATAAATGGTTCTAATTTAATTAAGTAAATTAAATGACCCTAAACAAATATACTATATGCTTTCAAAATTGAACATACAAATTACAAGGTTATGGTAACCTAACATGCATCAAATATAAATTCTAAAGCATAAATAAAATTCCCAATTAATACAACAATGTTATAAACATAGAACTCACATTGGCACATGCAGAAAAGGCTAAGGGAAAGCTTCAACTTTTGTTTCTGTGAACCATGGCTCATATCCCTTTCGATCCATGTCTTTCCCTTCCTCGACTCAGCTACGTTACTGTCCAAGAAATATTCTCCACTAACACCTCTGAATTGTGGATTTAATGCCACATAGCGGGTGATGGCATCACCCTGTTGAACATTCTTGTGAAAGTATTGCCAAACATATGACCAATGTTGTTAATTAAATCAAGGTGGCGTGCAAGATTGGTCATAATTGCTACAGGATGAACTGAATTTGTCGTAATCTCCCCCATGTCTTCTTAGGAGTGACAAAACGCTGCGTATTCCAGTAGTTTCCAGTAATGTTCCTGACGTTCTGATAACCCTCAATGAATTTCAAATTTTTTAATTCTCCACAGTCCATTTTGGCCTTATTTTTCTGCTCCACGATTATTTCTCTCATGGCCTCTTCTCCGATATTTCGAACAAAAGAACCGGTTGATTATTGTGATGAAATTTACGGACTCCAACTCCAGTAGAGAAAAGTTCGATAAGCCTCCGAGTTTTGATCGAGCTCGGAACACCCCTTTGACCGTAAGCAGGACTTGATTGTTCTCGATCTGGTTCTTTTGAAGCTTCTTGTTTGGATTCGTGAAGTTAACTAGTAGACTAATATCAGCATTAAGCAGTTTACCCATGTCGAGAGTGGCATGCTAGAGGGTTTGTTTGATGGTCCCTTGGGAGAAAAGGACTAGAGTGAGGAAGATGCTCTTGGGGATGCCTGCCATGGTGCTGGCCACCTTCGATGATTTCGCCTGGTGCTCCTGTCAATGACGAGCTAGGATGATGGTCTTGAAGCTGGGGTAGCAGCATTGAGTCTTTCGGGGCTGGAACTTGAACCGATGAGGGTCGTGGTCGTAATTGGGCGAGTTGATCATCATTTTGTACTGGCGGCAGCAGCCGAACATGTGGTGACAGACGATTTTGGCTTTCATGATGAGGTGGTGATGGACCGAGTGGCTGAGGATGTTGGTCTTGATCTTCAATACCTTGTAGTGGGACACGACGGTTGCGACTGTGTCGTGAAAGCAAGGCAGCATGTAAATATTGGCGTTGCTCCGACGTTGTACCATAAGGATCTTCAATAAAATATGGGTTGGCTTCAACGTGTTGATGAGCCATTCATAAACATGAGGCCTGTTCCTCTTTTCCTTTGCCCCAAAGCAAAAAAATTTGAGCTCACAACTTTTAAAAGAACCCTGTCCAATTTCAAGCATAGCATGGTGGAGTTCCCCCTCAAATCCCACTGCCGATTGAAGCTTCCAGCGCCGTTTCTTCCTCCTTCTGCTACTGCCCATCAAGCTCCGGCTTCTCCCGAATTCCCCCCCCCCCCCCCACTTCATCCGATTCAAGTCCTTTTAAAGGACTTGAATCAGAGTCCTTAACTTCTCTAACTCTACCCAACAAATCTAAACTCCCCATGATCACCTGAAATCCCTGAAGACCCGGCCTCCTTGTTTTTCAGTTTCCAGATTCACGTCTCTGTTTTCGTTTTTCATATTTTTTAATTTTTTTTTATAATATATTATATTATTATATTATTATTATTTATATATATATTATTAGTTATTATTTATTTATATATTATTATTATTATTTAATATTTTCGTGTTGACATAAATTATTTTAATTTTATTACGATTTATAATTTTAGATATATTATTAATTAATTTTATTTATTATATATAATAATTTTAAAATTTATATATTATAATATCTTAAAAGTTTTAAAATTATATAAAATTCAAATTATAAAATTATACTCGTTAATTTAAATAATTTAATAAATTTTAATTCGATTTAGATCACTCGAACACTTTGCTTTCGTGTGACAAATACCCCCGTGAGTGCCTGAGTTTGTCAATATAAAACAAAATAAAGAAGTCTCTGCCAAGGCGGAAGGATGAGGGAAACAGAAGGGAGTAGTGGAAGGATTGCCTGGCAGGAACACAGGATTTAAACTCCAAGTATAAATATTTATATAATTGTTTGTCGATATAATCGGATATAAATGATAAAATAATTTATCAATTATTTTAATTAATTTTATTATTTTTTATCTCGTAAAACTCTTTATTTGGATAAAAACGAAAAGATTTAAAAGAATTTTAAATTTTAAAAGTATACTAATCTCTTTAAAAATATTTATTTTTCTCCGTATTTTTAGATCTTATAAATTTTGATGGTTTTTATAAATTTTGATGGACTAATCATCGTATTCTCATTTTTCGATGCATTGTATTTATTATATCTTGTATTATTTTTTAATAAATATTCATTTGTTAATGTTAAAAAACATCCTTAATATGGGTAGAGATAAAATTAAATGGGTGGAGGAAGGTCATTGTCCAAAGATTTTTTTTATTTTAATTTTTTAAAAATTTTAATTTATTTATTAATTTATCCTCTCAATTTGAATCATTTATATTTTACCCTTTTAATTTTAAATTCTAATTCCTCCTAAATATAATTTACTTTAATACACATTTATAGGACTCAAAACAACAAAACAAGCAAACACATGTTACTAATGCTAACATAAATAGGGATGACAATGGGTCGGGTCAGGTCGGGTTTTTGGACGTCCCAACCTAAATCCGAAATTTAAGTCTTCTGATTTGATTTTAATATTTTTATCCTCGATCTGATATTATAAAATTTATAATTCGATTTTGACTCGATCCCGATATTTTAATTAAAAACCCGAATAAACCTGACCCAATCAAAAAAATAAAATATTGTATATTATATATTATATATAAAAATATAAAAAAAATATATACAAATATACCGAGTCGAGGAATTTTTACCTTAAACCCGATCTCGACCTAATCCAACTTTATATTTTGATCATCCAACCCGACCCAAACTCAATTTTTTAAATAAAAAATCCACCTCAATTGAATCGAGTAAGAACCCATCGAATACAGATCAAATTGCAATCCCTAAACATAACCTTATTAACGATGCTACTATTCAAATTTTGTTTATTTTGTTTTTCTTTTTTAAAAAAGTTTGTTATTAGTGGTTACTTTGGTGGGCTACCGATGCTTTAAGCATGCTTTATTGCTTTATTATTAATGTGGTATGTTCTGTCAGTCTTTTTTAAAACCGTACATTAATGTATTAATAATTATAAATGAAATTTATTTAAATAATAAGTATTTTAGTATCGTTTAAATAGATCTCGAGTTTAAAATTTATACATATAAAAAAATTATTAAAAAATTTACTTATTAAAATTAAATGTGTAACGTAAGTTAGATCTGAAATTGATTAAGATAAATTTAAAGAATAGAAAGGAAAAAATAATGTTATAGTTAAATTTAAAAAGTTAGAAACTATCAAAATACATGATTAATTGCATTATGGTGTAGTATGATAATTAATTATTAATTTATTTGGGAATTGAGAATAATTTAATCGGATGGATGGGCCATTATACATAAAACAATTGTTTTTGCGGGTTATGAGTTTGAACATCAGTATATAACACGAGAGATTATATCATAAACTTTTTTATCACGTCATCTGTAATTCATGCAGTCAGGTTCGTTCATCTTTAATTAACTACTTGATAATTACCCACACAGTAATTACATATAGAAAATATGTGATGATTGAACTTAAAAATATATGAGATGAATAAATTTGGTTGGGATCACAGATGACGTGGTGAAAAAAGTTCATGATATAATTTCTTATTGTAACACAGGAGAGATTATATCATGAACCTTGTTCACCAAGTCATCCGTGGTTCATACTATCAGAACCGTTCATCTTTAAATAGCTGTCTAATAAATATCCATTCATTAATCGAGATGAATAAATTTGATTGATTGAGATTACGGATGACGTGGTAGACAAGGTTTATGATATAAATTTTTTGTAACATAGTAATTGAGTGATCAATATCTAATAATTGAAAATATATTTTAGAACAGATATTATTGTTACTACTATAATCGATTAAAAAGATTATAATTTTATAATCTATAATTTTAATCATAATTTTTAAAATTTAAACTTTTAAACGATAAATCAAACAGAAAGATCTGTGTAATTTAAAACTACACAAAATATATATTAAATAATTTTTTAAAAATAAAATTACTATTATTTTTCATTCATACGGGTTTTGCATAGTAACCAAAGTTATTTTGATAAATTAAACATTTTAATCGATAAATCAATGGGCGTCGAACATCGATGAATATCACTAACGTTAAACACCGTTAAATTAATTAATAAAAATTAAAAATTTTAAAGATTTAACATACAATTAATAAAAAAATAATAGATTCAATATATGATTATTAATTATAGTTTGAGTCATTGAGATTTTTAAATTTTATTAATTAATTTAATAATATTCAATAGTATTTAACATTAATGGTGCTTAATAGTGTTCGACGTCCATTATAAATTCATTCTTTTATCAAACACTTTTATACAACTTACTAATTAAATCAACTAATATAATCCGCTATCTGCTATCTGCTATCAGCTATCAGCTAATTATCAAACAACATCTATGTATATCAACGTATTCGAAGTAAATCGTAATGTCCGAATATATTACGCTAAAAATAAAACAGCTTCGAATAATAAATATTTAAAAATATTATCTGCACAAAATAAAATTATAATATTTAAATTTATAATATACCAATATAATAATCACAAAAATTCGAAAATGTCGTACCGATAAGTCCTTGTCTCTGTTTCTGGTGGATTTTGTCCCGTTACTTTTAGAGTATCACCAGGACAATGATAAGACTTTTTCTATACTAAATTATAACTTTGAATAATTATGATTAAGACCAAGTAAGGATTCATGATTATTATATTATATTACTCAAATATTAAAAAAATAATTCAAAAAGGAGTAACTTTTTATAAAAATAAATCTTTATGTGATTGATGTTAATAAAAATGAATATTTGAAATTAATATTAATTAATTAATAAAAAATTAATTAATGCGATAAAATATTAAATTTATTATGCAAGATCAATATTGATATTATAAATCGAACGAGCTGGATTAGAAATACGATCACCTAATAACGAGTCTTATTAGCACTCGAACTTGATTACATAACCTAAGAGTTTAGAGGTGCTTATTGGTAGAGTGGATCGTAAGTAGGGTGTTTAACGAGTTGAGTAACTCGTGAGTTACTTGAACTCGACTCGGTCAAAACTCGATAAATACTCGACTTAGATTAACTCGATTCGAACTCGACTAGGATTAGCTCGACTCGAACTTGACTCGATACCTTAAAAAGTTGAATCGAATAAAATCTAATTCGACTCGATAAGTTCGCGAGCAGCTCGTTAATTTTTTTAAATATTTTTTAATAATTACTTTAAAATAATTTCATTCAAAAATAAATTTAAATAATAATTATTAATGTGTGAATTATTACTTTAATTTCAATATGCTAGTTTGGTGTATTTATAAAATGTTACTTTTGAATTTAGACTGTAAAAATATTTATAAACCCTTTTTTATATTTTTGATTAAATTTGTTAATTTAAGTTAATATTAAGCCTTATATGATATTATTAAATTTTAACGAGCACGAGTCGAGCACAATTTTAACGAGCTTAACAAGCAACGAGTTGAGTCGAGCAATAAAATTTTTTAACGAGAACGACTCGAGCAATACCCAACTCACGATTGACTCACTCAATAAGCACCCCTAATCACAAGTTAAGTAGTGTTAGTTAAAAATTTTATTACTCGACTCATTATTTATTAAACTTGATAAAAAATCTATTCGACTCATATTCGTTAAAAACCTCGTTATTTGTAAATTCACTAAAATCTTTATTTTTTTTAAATATAGATAAAATCTAATATACTATTAGAGTTTATTATAAACATATAAATTCAAAAAAAATATGAGAACCGAAAAGATAAATAAATTAACCTATCATGACTGAATTAGAGATTAAGTCAAATATTCAACTGTAAAATTCTTTTTAATTTTTTTAACAATCATCGTTAACAATAAAGGAGATAACAATTTAAAAGTTTTAAAATTTTAATTGTTAATCATATTTTTATATACGAACAATAAAAGATATAAAATAAAATATGTATGATACAAATAAATTCAAATTAATCACAGGAAATCAGGGGTTAAAAAATATTAACAATCTTAACAAATACCATTATTTTCCTGATTTGTGAAACAAACAGAATTTAATCTCCCTCAAACTTCTTAACAGCAAAAGAATTCCAACACATTAATGCCTTAATTGCAGGCTTTTAACTTTTTTGCCATCTACTACTCAAAGATCACATTTTTACTCTCTCATTTCTCTTCCTCTCAAGCTCACAACTTTGTTTCTTTCTGAGCAGTTCACCGGCACCGACCTTGCCGGATCTGGTCGGAAGTTTCACTGGGAAAAAAGCATGAACCTCAATTGAGCCTTTTTCCCATTTCTAGCATTCTTGTATAAACTAAAGAAACCAGCTTTCTGGGAAAAGTTAGTGGAGATTTAGTTGAAACCGAATCATATAAATTCTGGGTTTTGCTTATTTTGATAATGTATGTGGACTGTGGAGAGATTACAAGGTTTTATCCAAACAAAGTGCAGTTTTTTAAATCTGTGCTTTGTTCTTCTTTCTAAACTTTTGCTTTTGGTAAGCTTCATGGAGCTGTTGTTTCTAGGTGTTCCAACAAAGAATATTAGGCTTTAGTTATTTTTTAATGTAATTGTTTGGTAAAAATTCTCAGAAATCACCTTATCTTGTAAAAAAAACAACCCAAAGTTGCAGGGTCTTTTTTTGGCATTATATTTGATCAAAAGCCTGGATTTTGGATCAAGGGAGGGTGGACTGGGGGGAGAACTTTGAACTCAAGTATTGTTGTTGTTAAGTTTGAGATTGAGGTCAAAAGAGGTAATTTACAATGTGTAGAGTAGAAGAAACAAGTGGAAAGTGTCATTACAAGAAACAGTCTGAAATCAAGATAAATATATTTGGTGAAGGGAGAGTGGAGAAGCTAAAGAATTCAATGGTTTCCAGGCCTAGAATGAAGCAATGGATGTTCAGGGTATTAACTACAGTTCTGCTATGGACTTGCTTTGCTCAGTTGATGACATTGGGAGAATTGTTTGGTCCAAAATTGTTGAAAGGTTGGCCTTCTTGTTTCACTCATTCTGGTTCTGAATTGTCTTCTATGCCACCAAAACTCATTCTTCCTCCCAAAAGTAAGTCCTCAAGGTTGCTTTCTTTCAATATTTTTCATTCTTTTCTGTAGTTGGTGTTTCTCTGTAAGGTTTTCATTCCTTGTGAACAGACATTTTTTGTCAAAGATGCTTTTTAAGTCCTAAAACAAGACCAATCATGTTGTCTATGATTACTGTTCTTATTTGATGACTGTTTTTTGCAGGGTTATATAAGAACAATGGTTATCTTATGGTTTCCTGCAATGGAGGGCTTAACCAAATGCGAGCTGCGGTAAGTTGATAATCGCTTTTTTGATCTCGGTGTCACTTCAAATGCTAACCGTTTCGTGTCGCTTCTGGATATGGTTTGCAGATTTGTGACATGGTTGCCATTGCCAGATACTTAAATGTTACACTTATCGTCCCAGAACTGTATAAAACCTCTTTCTGGAATGATCCTAGGTACATACTATTTATTTAATCTTTGCTTTTGAAACATTAAAAGTATAAGAATTGTGCCCTGCAATTCAAGATGGTCATGGTCGTCTAATTGGTGTTCATGATATCAGTGAGTTTAAGGACATTTTCAATGTTGATCACTTCATTACTTCCTTGAGAGATGAGGTTCGGATATTGAAGGAATTACCACTTCGAGTTCAGCTACGGGTTGATCAAGGAATGTTCCTCTCTATGCAGCCCATTAGTTGGTCTGATATTTCTTATTATGTTCATCAGGTTGGTTTCTGATTGCTTGAAGATGGATTAAGCTTTGGTGACTTGGAATTGTTCTCTATTCGTTGAATTCGAGCTAATTTCTGGAGTTATTGCTTGCAGATTCTTCCTCTTGTGCGAAAGCTCAAAGTTGTACAATTGAATAAAACCGATACTCGGCTTGCAAATAACGAGCTACCCCTCGAGATTCAGAAGCTGCGCTGCCGTGTAAATTTCAATGCACTGAGATTTACTTCCCAAATCGAAGAATTGGGTAGGAAGGTTGTCAAGATGTTAAGGGAGAAAGGCCCTTTTCTCGTGCTTCATCTCAGATATGAAATGGACATGTTGGCCTTTTCCGGCTTCACTCATGGCTGCAACCGTGAGGAAGAGGAAGAACTCACGAGAATGAGGTAGACCGGAAGCTTGTTTGTCGTTTCCGTTACTAGAAACTTTGTCATCGCTTCATTGGACAATCTGATGCTCATAGGTATGCTTATCCCTGGTGGAAGGAAAAGATAATAAATTCAGAAATGAAAAGGAAAGAAGGATTGTGCCCCTTGACACCAGAAGAAACAGCTCTAGTATTGAAAGCACTCGGTATCGACCGCAACGTTCAAATTTACATTGCTGCCGGAGAAATTTACGGTGGCAAGAGACGGATGGCTCCGTTGGCAAAAGAATTTCCCAATTTGGTCAGTAAACTATAGTGTTTATACATCTACAATGCATATATATATGCCTTCTCAATAGGATCTTCCTGCAAACAGGTCCGAAAGGAGACTCTACTTCGATCGGAATTGAAGTTCTTCCAAAACCACTCATCCCAAATGGCAGCATTGGATTACCTAGTCGCCTTAGAAAGTGACATTCGTTCCGACATACGACGGGAACATGGCCAAAGTGGCTATCGGAGGTAACATATCGAGCCTAATATCTATACTTCACCATTCATTTCTTAGCTCCTATCATAGCATGTCCAAGTTTGATCTGATTTTATTCTGCAATTGCTTGTTTAACACGTTCCAGATTCTTGGGGTTCAAGAAAACTATCTTACTAGACCGAAAACTTCTAGTTAAGTTAATAGATCAATATCGTAATGGATCATTAAGCTGGGATGAGTTCACCGATAACGTGAAGGACATTCATTCGAATAGAATGGGAAACCCGAAGAAACGGGTCGTGATACCGGATAGGCCGAAAGAAGAAGATTATTTTTATTCGAATCCACATGAATGTCTGCAACTGTTGGATGAGCCTTTGAGAAGAACATGAGCTGAACCATGGTGGTTAAATTATGAATTACACTTTTGTACTTAAAATATATTTATTATTAGATATAATTAGCAAATAATGGAAATACTTAGATCCCAATTTCTATTTGTTAGGAGTAAACCTTATTATTTAGATTTCAAGTACTTGTAAATAATTTTGAATATTAAAAAGGATAAATTACACTGATAGCCACCGAGCTATTTATTTTATATTTTGGCTATCAAATTATTTTTAAAATAATCATCAATAATATTATATTTTTTATATATATTTTGGTCATTGATCGTTAGAAAACTAATGTTGACATAGATTTGTTTTTTTTTTATCTTTTATAAATTTTTTTCTCATCCACATACTATTTTTTAAAAAAATTATTCGATCAATAATACACTTACCTTAATTTCTTGAACTCTAACCAATATCCCTTAAACCCTAAATTCTAAATCAATTATTTTAAAGTGAAGGCACTAATTAAGGAACAAATGATCTGCACCCCATGAAATTACATTTTAAAGAAGGATTATATTTTGATATATAAGGTGTAAAAAATTTATATAATCTTTCTATAAAATTTAACCTAAATTTCAAGCTATAACATTTTAAACCCAAAATTTTAAACTTTAAATTCTATATTCGAACTATAAACCTTAAATTTTATATCTTATGTATTAAACTCTAAACTTTAGCTTAAACCCTAAACACTAAAATTAAAAGATTTACGTGAATTAAAATTTATCAATTTTTTTAATAATTAAAACCACCATTCAACTTCAAGATCCCTAGAACTCGAGAAATTATATCATGACTTACCATATCAACTATAGTCTCATCCAATTATAACCGCCCACTTCACCATTATATTTTCTGAAAATTATATTAATGACATAGATTATTAATGATGAAATGGATGGTTTTCATTGTTAAGGACCACAATTGATGTGAAAAGTCGGTCTATGTTATAATCTCTTCAACTTTTTTTCGAGAGAAATTATTATATAAACTCGTTTCATCACCTAGGATATGGTCCAACCAATTAAATTAATACACATCATATATTTTTTTTATATCATATTCACACATAAGCATCGTTCAAATCATATACTTTAATGCATTTGATTTAAAAAAGGAAAAAAATATTATGAAAGATTTTTTATGTTGTCTTTCTCTTTATTTTTTAAAAAAATTAATTATTTTTTTAACTCCTAACTCTAACGTTAAACCTTAACCCCTAACCCCTAAACCTAAACCATAACCACTAACTCTAACCCTAAACCTACCCCCTAATCCCTGACTCTAACCCTAAACCTAAATAAAAACCCCAAATTCTAAATCCTAAATCCTAAACCCTAAAACTAAATCCTAAATCTTAAACCCCACACCTATAAAAAAAGAAAAAAAATTAAGGAAAATTTTAAAGAATAAAGAGAAAGATAACACAAAAAATCTTTGGTAATGTTTTTTTTAAATCAAAAGTATTAAAGTAGATGATTTAGACAATATAAGATATATACTAATTTAATTAATTGAGATCAAATCTTAAGTGATAAAACGAGTTCATATAATAATTTATGCTTTTTCCAAGAAAGAAGTTGAAAACTCTGAGACTGACTCAACTTTCAAGCTCAAAAATAAAAACGAAACCCGGCAACTGATCCAAGAAATCACCCACTTCCCACCCAGTAGTCGAACACTTTCAAGCCCTAAATGGTGCTGGATAGCTACTGAAAATCTTCACCACTTTGCCAAATATGTCCAAAAAGTGGACTAATTTCTGGTAAAGTTTCAAACTTTAATGAATACCCAAAGATTAAAAACTGAAATTTAGAGCATTTCCCTTGGATGGATTAGATATGAGAGACTCCATACTTCATATCTTGGATTTGAAGCTCCTATGTCTTTTGATGCTTTTCCATGCTTTAATGATGGAAATTGGAAAGGATAAGATGAAGATGATTGTATCATAGTTTAAAGAATGGGTAATTATTTCATTTGCAATTATCAGTGAAAATAATAAATATTATAACTATTTTGTTTTAATAATTAAAAGAACGATCAATGTGAGTATTTGATATTGTTGATAGTATACTCTAGAACAGATACTACCATAATCACTGTAACTGATTTAAAAAAAATACGATAGAAAACTAACTTGGAATGTTATTTTAAAAAGTAGTTTTAGATTATTTGGTTTAAAATATGAGTATTTGATATTGTTGTAAAAAATGTTTTTAGGTAAATAAAATATCTATTTTAAACTTAAGTTTTAAAATATAAAAAAATTATAATATAAATGAGAATCATTATCACGAATTTTCAGTATAAAATAATAATAACTGAAAATTAAAAAAATAATAAAAAATATATAAAATAAAATAGTAAATAACAGAAAAAATAAATAAAAAATAAAAAAGTAATAAAAAAACAAACAAAAAATAGAGGTTAAGATAGGTTACACGATTGTGGGGGAGTTTTGATTTGATAGAGTGTTTGTAGGGATTTAGATTTGGTTTTAGTTTCCCACTTCAATCAAAATTTTAGGTTTGAAGTCCTTTAAAAGGATGAAAAATCCAATCGAAATGGGGGTTTCCCGAAATAGAAAACAGAAAGGAATTCTGCATGAATGCATTCGACAGGAATGAAGACTGAAGGAAGAGAAGAATTCCAAAGCTTGTTGCAGCAGTCCTCAACTCCCTATCTACATATCAGAATGAAAATGGTGAATTTATTCTAGCTAGAGATTCTCCCCTTTACCAGTCACCATTAGATTTCAAAACTCCTTTTCCAAGGTTGCAGGCAAACCAAGATCATGGAATGGCTAAGAGCATGCGAATTGGGGAGTTAGAACCGGAGACCATTCATGGCTTCAGGGGAAAGCGATGGCATCAACTTGAGGGAGGCTCATCTTTCATATTTTTTTATTATATTTGTATAACATTAGAAACAATAAAGTTGCGTTGCCTTATTTGGATGTCTTTTTGCAGATAAATAATTATGTTGGAGTCACTGAACGAATTAGATAATTTGAATTCGAGAGGAGATGTCAACGTAATTCTTGCGACATCGAGCTGAAAGTCTCGATCCTACTTTGTTTCGCCCTATTCACATTGAACTTTCCCTACTCGACATCAAAACAACGAGGCGCATATTATCAATTTTCTCCACCACCAATGCAGGGGGATCGGTTCCATTTCTCGGTGATAAAGGAGAGCTCTTCCACAACAAAACTTTACAACGTGGAGCCTTCTTCAATGATGCATGAGCTGGGCTTGATGGAATATGAGAAATATGAAAAACGAGCTTGGAGCATGGATTTTTTATTGCACTGAACCTTCAATACTTGTCCCTGGTGATGATGACTGCAAGGTTTGCAAATTCGGATGGTAAGAGCAAAGCACAAGAGGTTAATGATGCAAATCCAAGGTTCAGGGGTGTTGCATTTGAATGGCAATTTGGTTCGATTGTAAATCATCAAGTGGTATTGCGGTTCGAAGGGGCACCTTTTGTCTTGAAGTCAACATTGAAATTTTGCTCCTACAATGGAAGTAGCTGCTGCAACTCCACTGAAGATTCCCAATTGCAGAAGCAATTTAAAGCTATGAATATCTCTGACACAGGCTGTGCTTCACTTGTGCAATCAGTTCTTTGTGCAAGATGTGATCCGTTTTCTTCAAATTTTAAAATCTCAGTCTATCATTCTTTTATTAATTACATACTAAGTACTTGAAATTTTAAATTTTTATTAATTAATTTAATAATGTTCAACAATGTTTAACATTAGTGATGTTCAACGATGTTCGATGTCCGTCGTAAAATTTTCCTCATTCCTACATATTTCCCTACGAAGGCATCCAACCAATGACTGTATGTTCCTCTAGGGACATCATGGTTCATCTGCTTCTAGTCAAGCTGCTACACATCGGAACCCCACAAGCGGATGTGCCGGTTTATGGCCGCCTTGTCAGTAGTACTGTATCTTCAAAGCCATGAATGGCACACCACTTCTGAGATAGTGTACTCGGACTCGGATACAGTCCGAGCATTAGCATGGATGCGATCAATAATGCTGCAGCCTGCAGTCATTCATTATAATGGAAACATGAAACCTTGGCTAGACATAGCTATGAACCAATACAAGAACCTTTGGACGAAATACGTGGATAACGAGATGGAGTTTCTGCAGATGTGCAATTTCGGGGTCTAGGTAAGTTGAACTTGAAGTGCTTGTTCATATTGGCTTGCAAATTGCAATATCCCACCAACACCACTTCTGTTTAGTTTTCTCCTATTTATTGTAGAATTATACCACTGCTAATTCATAAATTTTGTTGTTCAGCCTCTGAATATGCCAAGCATGAATTGTACAGAACCAGATAGCTTATGTACACTAGGAAACATTCTTTTGATTAGTAAAATCTTTTCCGGTGATAGATTTGGTGGCTGGAGTTCGAATATCGTGGTGTTAATCTAGTTATTTGGCTATTCTACTGTACTCTTTATTGTTATAGTTCTCAAGCTTGTTTGCTGGTCAGCTTTACAAGTTAGATTGAGATGAACGCCTCTTAGCGATAAAAGGGTCGCGTATTCCGACCAGGTAGGAGTGAGTATTCGATCGAGTCAAGTCTGAGTTTTTTTTTATTTGAATTTTTTCGATTCGAGTCGAGTTTAAGAAATTCAAGTCGAATTGAGTCAAGTTTTTGAGTTTCTATAAATATTTAATTTTAATTATTTATATGTTATAGTATGATTTGATTCAATTTAAACGACTGTCTCTAATCATATAAGATATGTATATATATTTCTTCATATTTTTTTTTACATGTAGCAATATTTTTTATATTTATATACATATATCATAAAAAATTGAGAGACCCATCTCAAATTTAAAAATAAATCATTTAATTACTACAAATTTTGAGATTCGAAATTTTATTTTACAACTCTAACTTTATTTGAAAATTTTCAAGTCGAGTCAAAACAAATCAAATAATCTTACCTCGAGTCGAGTTATTTGATTTTTCGAATCAAGTCGAGTTTTATTTGTTGGAAAAATGGTATGGTATATGAACATTTTAGAGCTTAATTTGCCACTCAAATTAATTGGGACCAAGTGTATTATTACTCTACAACAATAGTAGATTAACTTTGTTTATTTTACATGCTCAAAATGTTCAATGGGTGAATGAGAAATTGTTCCTCAATGTAACACCATGATGTTGGAAAAATAAGATAAAAAAGTAGAATATACCAAACTAGTTGAGAACATAGATTTGAAAAGATTTATATATAAAAGCTCTTCATGTTATTATTGAAAATAAGTCATAGGCTTAGGTTATACACTTTGGGTGTGCCTAGCCATAGGGCTAGCATTAGTTGACTTTTATAAAAGTCAAAGATGGGCATTGGACCTTTGGGCTTTTGAATGATAGATTTTTTTTTATTTTTTAACTTAGTTTTTTCAATAGATATTACAAAATTAAATCACCTTTTATGGAGTTGCAGACCTTTCAACTGATTGTAACCTCCAATTTATTTAGATTAATTATGTGTTAAATACCATTTTGAATTCTGGGAGTTGTAACTCTCAAGAGTTGTTAATTACAGACTAATTCTGTAATTAAACATGTCCCTGTCTGAACACTGTAAAAGGAGACCCCTTGCTCTTATCTCAACACACTGAAAAACCACAGTTATCCTATAGCCAGATAGTGTTCTGCTTCTGTTAAGTTCGTTGTTGCAGTAAGGTAGCGTTGTTCTCCTTATTGTATTCTACCGTTGCATCCTGGGAGACAGACGTTCCATAGTAACTCCAGCATCGGGAGGGGACGAAATTGTTTTAAGGACACTCTGATAGCACATGCCTCGGTTAAAGTTTCAAAATCGTTTATTTTATTTTTTTGATTTCTGTGATCTTTGCATTTTTAATTTATATGTTTTATTTTAATTTCGTTTACAAAAATTATGTTTAACATATTAATAACTTGCTTTGATTTTTTTTATAACATTATTCATCCCTATACTGAAGGTCCTAGACTCAATTAGTGTAGTCTGCAAGTGTGCGTCAGTTAAGGTTGTTCATCCATTGAATTTTAAATGGACTAAAAGTACTTTTGACAAAAAAAAAAAATATTAAGGTTACGTAATGGTTTAATCTTTAAATAAAATTATTGCTCTTTTGATATTTATGATTCTGTCTTAATTAATCTGAATCGACTGATGTTATATATTTAATTTTGGAAGATAATCTCTTAACAAAGATTTTTTATATGTATGATACATCAAACTTAAAATTTGCTTAAAAGAAATCAATTTGCTTATCACTTGAACCAATTTTGTTAATAATTAGTCTTTAAATTTCATTAAATATGATTTTTTATTAAAATATTTTTAAATTTTTATTTTATTAAATATGATTTAAACTAAACTATTAGATAAATTATTTTGTTACACAATTTGTATTATATCAACTAACAAACCATTAAACAATTAAAGATTAAATTTTTTATGATCATCTATAACATCAAATAAAAGATTAATGTCGTAAAAATCAATATACATGATAGTGTTTAGATCGAATAAAATTTAAAGATAATCTTATTTAATTAATTTATTTATAATTTAGTTTTATTTAATAGTTACATAAAATTAATACTCATTTTAGAAGATATATATTTGATATATGATGTTTAATTTATTTATTATGTCATATTTTTATATGTTTATTGATTTAATTTTTATAGATTAGGCATGCTTCTTGAATTTCTTGTGTTTAATTTATTAATTTTATTGAAATTTTATTTTATTTTTCTTAATTTTTTAGACTTATAATTTTGTTGATGCTTGGTTAAGAGGAACCTATTTTTTATTCTTTAAGTTAAATTTTATTTTTTGCCTGCTCTCTATTGTTGTTATGCTTTAAAGTGATTGCAAATGTTATCTTGAATTACTTTTTATATAATAAAAAAATATATTTAGAAAATTATTTTTAGAAAAAGGAAAGCTTCAAATATTTTTAAAAATATTTTTTTCTAAAATTATTTTATTAAATGGTAATATTTTTTGAATATTTCGTTATACCAAAAAGGATATTGTTGAGATAAATTTTTTATATAATAAATTAAGATATATTTTTAAACTTAATTTAGATTTTATAAAAATATTCAAAGTTCAAATAACTTTAAAAAAATATGTTTGAAATATTTCAAATTTATTGGGAACATAGATTTGAAAAGCTTTATATATAAAAGCTCTTCATGATATTGTTATAAATTAGACAAAGACTTGGACCAGACATCCTAGACTAAACAAGCTAAAAACCTAGACTTTTAAAATGATAGATTTTTTTACTTTTCAAAAATTTTAAATAGAAGATTAATTCTGTAATTAATCATGTCTCCTGCCTAAGCGGTATAAAAGAAGATCTCTTACTCTTAACTCAACACCTTGAAAAACATAAAAATATTCTAATTAAATCTTTAAAGTATCAATAACGTATTAATCAATTCTATTAGATTTAAATTGAAAATTGTTTGATTTAACAATTAATTTAATGGAAGAATGTGACTATACAATATTGTTGAGATATTGATTTTGATATAATAATTGAAAAATATTTTGTACTAATTTGAAAAGAATTCAAAAATGATTCTTATGTTCAAACAACTTGAAAATAAGTTTGAAAAATTTTTGAGAGATTTTAGAAGTGTTTGAAATGCTTTTTAAAATAGTTAAAATTAAATTTTAAATGAAAGTTTCGAAACCTCCTTTAAAGGTTTCGAAACCTCTCAAGGCAGTCTCAAACATTCGCTACTAGAATGAAAGTCTCGGAACTTTTAGCAAAAAGTTTGGAAACTTTTGATGAAAAATTTCGAAACCTTGATAAAGGTTTTGAAACCTTTGACCTGTAACGGCTATAATTTTTGAATTGCTTAAAGGTTTCCAAACCTCTGGTAAAGGTTTGGAAACAATTTTACAAAAGTTTCGAAACCTCTGGTAAAGGTTTCGAAACCTCTGTGCAGTTGAAAATTTAATGTTCAACTTTTTGACTTCCCAACGACTCTAAAACATCTCCAACGACTATAAACGGCTAGAATATGATTCCACACTATAAAAGCAAGCTTGGGACACTTGAAGAAGGTTAGAGAACATATCCAAGCTTCATGATCAAGAGAAATTAGATTTCAAGTCTTATTTCTTCATTTCTCTTGTACATAGTATTTTAGAGAGTGTTTTAATTGTAATTTTTCTCATACTCTCTTGTGAGCTTAATTGTTGTAAACACCCACCTTTGTGAGGTACTTAGTTTACCAAACAAATCCCTTTATAAAAGTAGAGGTTCTAGTTTAGCCTTAGACAAAAACTAGAGTTGGTTCTATCTTAGCCAAGTCCAAAAGATAGGGTTGTAACGGTTATCTCTTGAACCGGTAAAAAGGTCAAATTCTTTAGTGAATTGGTTGAAATCCTTAGTTGTGTGCTAAGGTAGTGGATGTAGGCATGGCCAAAACACTCTAAAATCATTGTGTTCTTTGTCTCAATCTTTCAATTTTAGCAAATTCAACCAAGCACTAAAAATAACCCTCTTGACGGTAATCGGTGATCGATTCGAGCTTGCACATTAACGCCTTTCAATTGGTATCAGAGCGAGGCTCAATCGAGGAGGATTAACATCCTATTGAGAAGATCCGGAGAGCTCGACCAATTACCGATCAACCGATATTCTATGGCTCAATCCATTGACAAGCCACCTTTCTTTTATCGGTCCAATTACTCCCAATGGAAGATAAGGATGAAGTGTTTCATCAACTCTAGAGACTACAAGCTATGGGATATAGTTGAAGATGGACCATTTGTGCCAAAAGGAGCAAAGGTGGAATGGAGCGTTGAAGATCGCAAGAAGATGGTGCTTAACCATAAAGCTTTGCACATTCTTATTTGTGCATTCCATCCAAGCATCTATGAGAAGATATCTTCTTGTGAAAGTGCCAAGGAAATTTGGGACAAGCTAGAAGTCACATACGAGGGTACGAACGAAGTAAAGGAGACCAAGATTGGACTCCTCAATCAAGAGTATGAGAACTTCAAGATGAATCCGGAAGAGGACATAACAAAGATGTTCGATTGATTCTCCACCATCACCAATGGAATTAGAGGATATGGAGAGATCATTCCGGAGGAGAAGCTTGTTCGTAAGCTCATCTATTCCCTTCCCGAGTAATGGGACTCAAAAAGGACCGCTATCATCGAAGCCAAAAATCTAAAGACACTCAAGCTTGATGAACTCATGGGGTCACTCCTCACACATTAAATTATGATGAAAGGAAGACAAGAGAAGAAGAAGACGAAAGAGATTAGAGCGATAGGGAAGAAGAAGGTTCAAGAGCTTGGTGTAAATATCAACACCATTGCTCTAAAATCCTCCAAGTGCATCCACTTTGAAGATTCAAGTGAGGAGGATAGTGAAGAAGATGAAGAGTTTGCCCAACTCTTCATTGACTTCGATCGATTCGTGAGGAACAAAAGTAGAAAATCCTCAAAGCACGAATCTAAGAAGAAGATGAAGGACTCCCACAAGTCAATCAAAAGGAGATCATCTTCTAAGAAGCAAGCATATGTGGCTACATGGAGTGATGATGACTCCATCAAAAATGAAGAAGCCAATCTATGCTTGATGGCCCTCAATGAGGGGGAGGTAACTTCTAACTCGTTTAAATTCATATTCATTTGATGAGTTACAAGAAGCCTATGATAAATTGACTTTTAAGTTCAAGGCTTTATTTTCTAAAAACAAAAATATGACTTCAAAGCTTAAATTAGAAAATGATTTGCTTTTAAAAACCAATTTCGAAATTGAAGCAAAATTAAAAGATTTTGAGCTTAAAGTTTTTGATTTACAAAATTTGCTTCAAAAGATGGAAAAAGATCATCAAATGGCTCTAGATGATCTTAAGAAGGAAAAAGATTTGATTTCCAAAGAACTTCAAAAGAAAAATGATGTGGGAAAATCAAATTTTTATATGAAATAATCTAGTACCCCTAGATTTGAAAATGAAAAATGTTTTAGAAGTGTTTGGGTCCCAAAAGGACAAATCACTTCAACAAATAGGGATGAAATTGAAAAATTGATTCCTAAGGAAACTAAAGACATTGTACTTAATGCAAATGGATCCAAAGCAATTTGGATACCAAAATCCAAATAAATGTCTTTTGTAGGTGTGTGGAGCAATGGCAAGCATATCAAAGATCAAAGAATGCTCAAGTCACACACATGAAGGAATTGGGTAACCTCTAAGCTTATTGCTTGTGTCATTTATATTTGGTTGCCTATTTTTTATAAATGTGCATGTATTATTACTTACCTATTTTTAAATACATGACATTTTATTATTCTTTATGCATATGAGTCACATTGTTTCATTCTTGTGTTTGCATAAAGATTTAAAGTCTTAGATAAATTGAATTTTCATGTGTTCTTAAATTGATTTAATCTAACATTAAAATTCAATATCTTTTAAGTGTCAAGCTTTTGAGCCTATTTTTCTGGAATGCTTTAAGTAAGGGGAGCTATTTTAAACAAAACTTATTTTAAAAATTCTCTTTTGTTATGAGCTTTAAAATTTTCAAACTTTGTTTGAACCATTTTTGATATAACAAAAAGGGGGAGAATGTTTTGAAAAATTGGTTTTTCAAATGAATAAGGGGGAGCATTAATGTGTTCAAATCTTTAATTCTCTTATTCAAATTTTGTTTTACAAAGGGGGAGCAATCTTAAAAACAATTTTTCAAGTTAGTTTTATTATATCAAAAAGGGGGAGATTGTTGAGATATTGATTTTGATATAATAATTGAAAAATGTTTTGTACTAATTTGAAAAGAATTCAAAAATGATTCTTATGTTCAAACAACTTGAAAATAAGTTTGAAAAGTTTTTAAGAGATTTTAGAAGTATTTGAAATGCTTTTTAAAATAGTTAAAATTGAATTTTAAATGAAAGTTTCGAAACCTCCTTTAAAGGTTTCGAAACCTCTCAGGGCAGTCTCAAACATTTCGCTACTAGAATGAAAGTCTCGAAACTTTTAGCAAAAAGTTTGGAAACTTTTGATGAAAAGTTTCGAAACCTTGATAAAGGTTTCGAAACCTTTGACCTGTAACGGCTATAATTTTTGAATTGCTTAAAGGTTTCCAAACCTCTGGTAAAGGTTTAGAAACAGTGTTGCAAAAGTTTCGAAACCTCTGGTAAAGGTTTGGAAACAGTTTTGCAAAAGTTTCGAAACCTCTGGTAAAGGTTTCGAAACTTCTGGTAAAGGTTTCAAAACTTCTATGCAGTTGAAAATTTAATGTTCAACTTTTTGACTTCCCAACGGCTCCAAAACATCTCCAACGGCTATAAACGGCTAGAATATGATTTCACACTATAAAAGCAAGCTTGGGACACTTGAAGAAGGTTAGAGAACATATCCAAGCTTCATGATCAAGAGAAATTAGATTTCAAGTCTTATTTCTTCATTTCTCTTGTACATAGTGTTTTAGAGAGTGCTTTAATTATAATTTTTCTCATACTCTCTTGTGAGCTTAATTGTTGTAAACACCCACCTTTGTGAGGTACTTAGTTTACCAAACAAATCTCTTTGTAAAAGGAGAGGTTGTAGTTTAACCTTAGACAAAAACTAGAGTTGGTTCTATCTTAGCCAAGTCCAAAAGAAAGGGTTGTAACGGTTATCCCTTGAACCGGTAAAAAGGTCGAATTCTTTAGTGAATTGGTTGAAATCCTTAGTGGTGTGCTAAAGTAGTGGATGTAGGCGTGGCCGAACCACTCTAAAATCATTGTGTTCTTTGTCTCAATCTTTCGATTTTAGCAAATTCAACCAAGCACTAAAAACAACCCTCTTGACGGTAATCGGTGATCGATTCGAGCTTGCGTATCAACGCCTTTCAAATATTAATATTTTGGTAATTTAATTAGAATATTTTGAAATTAGAAGTGAATCTAAACATTTATATTTATGATTAGCGGTGCTTATCGAGTGAGTCAATCGTGAGTTGGATATTGTTTGATTTGTGTTTATTAAAAATTTGGATGCTCGACTCAACTCGTTGCTCATTAAATTCGTTAAAAAATTAATATTCAACTCAACTTGTTGCTCATTAAGCTTGACTTATTGCTCATTAACCTCACTAAAAAGTTATTGTTGAGTTGATCGATTTATGGAATGGCCAAGAGGGAGGTGAATTGACAATTAAAAATTTTGTTGAAAGATTTTTCGGTAAAAATGAAAAATTGAAGAACACAAGATTTATAGTGATTCAAACTTCGGAATAAGCTCTACATCCACTAGCTTAGCTCCCACTAAGAATTTTGAAACCAATTCACTAAAGAATTTGACCTTTTTCTCGGTTCAAGGGATAACCATTACAATTCGAATCAATTCTTCTACCCAAGTATTGATTCAATCTCACAAGAATAAAATTGAAGAAAGATGGGAAAATAAATTTCTCACAAGATTGATAATCCCCAAATACAATTAAACTCTCCCCAAACTCAATTACAAAGGATCAAAATTAAATTACAAGAGTTGGGAGCAAAAAGTATGCAATAAGTGCTTGGGAATTGGATTTGATTGCTTGAATGTTGCTTGAGGTTTAATTAGTCCTTAATGCTGTTGAAAATTCTTCATTTTATACCTTCTCATTGATTTCTAACCGTTGTGGTTTTTGGGAATGTAAATAAGGTTGTTGGGACTTCATCTTCCAATCATAAATGCACTTTGTAGCAGGCGGTATCGAAACACTAAGAACCTGTTTTGAAACAAACCAAAGTAGAAAGAGTCGTTGTGCATTTAATAGAGGGGGTATCGATACATGCTTCGATACCTTTTTGAAACTATAAGGTAGGGTATCGAACAATATTTCGGAATAGGCTAACCACCATTCAAAGTCTTAACTGCCATCAACGGTCGAGTCATTTAATGCTAAAATAGTCGTTGGGGATTAAGGGGTGTATCGATACCAATATCGATACCTGGAGTCACAATTTTAAATATTTTAAAATTTATTAAAACACACGAAATTGTTTCAATACGTGGTTCGAAACAGGTGTTGGCAGTGATGAAAATGTATTGAACCATGTTTCAATACTTGTTCTTGGTTTCAAGAACAAGGCTTTAAAACCCAGGTCGGTATCGATACCTGTTCTTAGGGTATCGATACCCTCGTGCAAAAACACTGAGAAAATTTATTTTAAAATTCTTGGTTTGACTTAAAAACAAAAATTTAACTTAGGAACTTAATTTTTTTTTTGCAAAATAGTCCTTAAAGTTTTACAATCTCCCCCTTAATGTATGTATATCTTTAAATTTTAAAAGTGGTTGGTTCCCTAACTTATAAACAACATATTTCTCCCTATTTTTATTAGATCAAAATCAATGAAATATAAGGCAATAATCAAAGCAATCATACCATTAAAGAGAATATAATTCATAACATAAAATATCCATAGCATAAAATATTCAAAATCCAACAAAATAAGTTCAAAGCATAAAGAAATAACAAAGGTGCATAAATTCTAATATGAATGAAAATGCAACATAATGCTAAAAAGAAACATAACTAGTCTTAAAGCCAATGCAAAGCATAAAATAAATCTAAGATCAATCATCGGACATGTCATCACCAACAAGGCCATCATCATCATCCTCGTCTTCTTCTTTTTTTTCTTCCTCATTGTCATCACCATCGACATTGGAGTTGAGTCGTTGGCTATGATGAAGAGCTTCAAGAGAGAATCGCAAGGAATTTCCTTGAGTCTCTAAGTTTATCAACCTCGTATTGATAGTATCGAAACTCGATTGGAATTAAGTTGACATAGTATCAATCCTTCTATCCATGGAATCCAAACGAGCATTCAAAGTACCAAATTGAAAATCCAAAGAGTTGAACCTCGTAGTGAGAAACGCCATCATGTCAATATATGGAGCAACTTGGCGAAGAGGTTCCAGATCAACGGGAGCACGAGGAGGAGAAAGAGGATGAGCACCAAGAACTCATTCACCATTGGAGACATATTGGAAGTGAGCACGGTTAAGAGATGTCTCACCAATGAGTTCTTTTAGGGATCCCATTTTGTCAAAAGAGCAATCGATTTCCAAATGCAAGAATATAGAGCTTAAAATACAAGCATAAGGAAAAGATTGGACAAGTGGAGTGGCACGATTTTGGATATGTCAAACGATGTCCGAGAAAATAATTTGAGCAAGGTTTGGTTGAATACCATCACGAAAGCAATTAATCCAAAAGCTATCAACTTGACGGATGCGAGAATACTTACCATTTGATGGAAGAATCTACCAAGAGATGATAAGATGGAGAAAGTGACCGTGCATGTCAAGTGAGGTGACCGATCCAGTGAAATAAACAAGGGAGTCTTCATCCTCAACACCCTCGTCCTCAAGACCAAAAACATCGACAAAGGTAGCGGCATTAGTAGTAAAAGATTTGCCCATAAGGAAAGACTCAATTGCCAACACTTTGCTCTTGTCCGAAGAAAGAATACATTTGGCATTAGAATAGAAGATAAGGACAAGAGTTGAAAAAAACTTGCCGGAATGGGTGAGAAACTCAAGAACTTCCAATCGATGATTTGGTTATAGTATTTGAAAGGGAACTTGTGTGAGTTCATGAATGGAACATCCACACACCGCTCCTTTTTTAGAGTATGGTTGCGGTAGAGATTGAAGTTGTCAATCCTACAAGATGTATCCAAACTCTTTGCAAAAACTTCTTGAATATCAACTCGTGAAGCAAGAGAAGATGAAGAGCTATCGGCTTCGGTACCATGATCTAGAGATCAAAAAAAAATTAGGATTAGTTTTATTAAAACATGTATGTTCTAACAACCTATTTCAATCCTATTAATCAATAATTCAAGGTATTTGAGAATTTAAAAGCAAATTTTAAAAATTCAGTGAAAAACCAATATATTCGAACGAAAAAATTTTGATTTTGAAATTTTTTTATAGGATTATGAAAATCCATACAATAAGCATTCAAAATATGTTCAAAATCTAAATTTTAACAATCTAAAATTAAACGAAAATAAGGTTTTTCGAAAAATACCTTGCTTATGGACTAGGAGGAAATTATGGTTTGTGAAGAACCAATTGATGAGTAGTTGAAAATCCCTAAGAGAAATTGTTGATTTCAACGTTAAAACTGATGGATTTGAGAGGAATTTAAAGGGGAAGACGGCTAGGGTTTTAGAGAGTGTATATGAAGTGTTTTAATGTAATTAAAATTAGGTTTGGAGTGTTTTAAAGCATTCTGCCGCCGCGTGGTTCGATACCGGTACCGAAATGGCCTATTTCGATGCTAGTATCGATACCCTGGTATCGAAACAAGGTTCAATATCAATTCTTCCCAGAAAATTCCCAGATGAACAAGATAAACAGATATCGAAACAAGTGCTAGCTGTATCGATATTACTTAGTTATGCTTTGCATTTTAGGCTTCTAAAGTACTAGAGATGAGTCTCTAAAGCCCTTAAAGTCATGCAAATGATGTTATAACATGATTGAAATGCATGAACATGATCGTACTCCCCCTAGCAATATGCATAGAAGCAACAAGATGTAAACCAACATTGACATGATTTCAATCAAGATTCAAGCAAAGTTTTGCATAAAAACAAAACTTAAGAGGTTAAGATAGGCTAGTTAAACCTAACTCTCTCCTAAGGGTCCAAAAGCGTTCTTTGTCTAAAGGTTTTGTAAAAATATCCGCTAATTGGGTTAAGGTGTCAACAAACTCTAAAATAACATCATTTTTAGACACATGATCTCTAATAAAGTGGTGTCTAATTTCCATATATTTGGTTCTAGAGTGTTGAATGGGGTTCTTAGTAAGACATATAAAACTAGTATTGTCACACTTTAGAGGTATGGTTTCTACCTTAATGCCATAATCTAAGAGTTATTGTTTCATCCATAACACTTGAGTACAATAACTCCCTAAGGATATGTACTCCGCTTAGTAGAAAGAGCTACACTATTTTGTTTCTTAGAGAACCAAGATATGAGCATACTATTTAGAAATTGACAAGTTCTGGAATTATTTTTCCTATCTATCTTACAACCTCTATAATCCGCATCCAAATAAGCATGTAAATTAAAGGATGAGTCTTTAGGATACCAAAGACCTAAACAAGGTGTGTCTCTAAGGTACCTAAAAATTCTCTTTATGGCTACTAAGTGTGATTCTCTAGGACTAGCTTGAAACCTATCACACAAGAGAACACTAAACATAATATCCGGTCTACTTGCGGTAAGGTAAAGCAAAGATCCTATCATTGATCTATATAATTTAGAATCAACACACTTACCTCCTTCATCTTTGTCAAGCTTAGTTGATGAGCTAATTGGAGTGGTTTGAGGCTTTACATTCTCCAAACCAAAATTCTTGAGCATGTCCTTAATATACTTAGCTTGATTGATGAAGGTTTCATCCTTCCTTTACTTAATTAGGAGTCCTAAAAAGAATGAGAACTCCCCCATCATGCTCATCTCGAATTCACCTTGCATTAGCTTAAAAAATTCTTGGCAATAACACTCATTTGTATATCCAAAAATAATATCATCAACATAAATTTGAACTACTAAGTTGTCATTTTTAAACTCTTTATGGCTACTAAGTGTGATTCTCTAGGACTAGCTTGAAACCTATCACACAAGCGAACACTAAACATAATATTCGGTCTACTTACGGTAAGGTAAAGCAAAGATCCTATCATTGATCTATATAATTTATAATCAATACACTTACCTCCTTCATCTTTGCCAAGCTTAGTTGATGAGCTAATTGGAGTGGCTTGAGGCTTTACATTCTCCAAACCAAACTTCTTGAGCATGTCCTTAATATACTTAGCTTGATTGATGAAAGTGTCATCCTTCCTTTACTTAATTAGGAGTCCTAAAAAGAATGAGAACTCCCCCATCATGCTCATCTCGAATTCACCTTGCATTAGCTTAAAAAAATTATTGGCAATAACATTCATTAGTAGATCTAAAAATAATATCATCAACATAAATTTGAACTACTAAGTTGTCATTTTTAAACCTTTTTATAAAAAGTGTAATATTTACCTTCCCTTTTTCAAAACCCTTTTCAATCAAAAAATTTGAAAGCCTTTCATACCAAGCTCTAGGGGTTTGTTTCAAACCATATAAGGCTTTAGTTAATTTAAAAACATGGTTTAGAAATTTTTGATCTTCAAAACCCGGTGGTTGTTTAACATACACTTCTTCATTTATAAAACCATTTAAGAAAGCACTTTTGACATTCATTTGAAAAGGCTTGAAATCATGATGACATGCAAATGCAAGTAGCATCCTAATGACTTTCATTCTAGCTACGGGTGTATAGGTTTCATCGAAATCTATCCCCTCTTCTTGAGTATAAACCTTGAGCAACTAATCTAGCTTTATTTCTCACAATGTTACCACTCTCATCTAGTTTGTTTCTAAAGACCCATTTAGTTCCTATAGTAGATTTATTACTAGGCCTATCAACTAATGTCCATACATTACTTCTCTCAAATTAATTTAACTCTTCTTGCATAGCCAATATCCAATAATCATCATCTAAAGCTTCATTGATATTCTTAGGTTCTATGCATGAGATAAATGTAATATGGTTCATTAATCTAAGAGAAGAACGAGTAGTTACTCTCTTGGATAGATCACCCAAGATTTCACCACTCTTGACATAGTTGAACTCTCTTGGGTAGCTCACTTCCTTTTCTTCAAGCTTTACATTTCCTAAAGCCTTTATTGGAGGATCTTGTGTTTCCTCATTTGTTGTAGTCCCATCCACCTTTGATGTTTGTTCATCATCAATGGTTTAAATGATTCTTACATCATCATCATCACAAGGAAGGAGGTTATCATCGAAAACCACATGTATTGACTCTTCTACAACTAAGGTTCTTTTGTTGAAAACTCTATAAGCCTTTTAATTTAAAGAATATCTAAGAAAAATAGCTTCAACACTTTTTGCATCAAATTTACCTAAATTGTCTTTTCCATTGTTTAAAACAAAACACTTGCACCCCAAAGGGTGAAAATAGCTAATGTTAGGCTTTTTGGATTTTAAAATCTCATAAGGAGTTTTCTTTAAAATTGGCCTAATCATTACTCGATTAATAATATAATATGAAGTGTTTGTGACTTCCGCCCAAAAATACTTATGTAAATTTTTTTCCACAAAGCATGGTTTTAGCCATTTCCTCTAAAGTTCTATTTTTTTCTCTTAACTACCCTATTTTATTGAGGAGTGTGAAGAGACGAAAAATTGTGGCTAATCCCATTTTCATTACAAAAATTTTCAAAACCTAAATTTTGAAATCCGGTTCCATGATCACTTCTAATATAAGAAATCCTTTGATCAAGATCATTTTGAGAAATATTTGAAAATTTGATGAATTTTTCTAAGGCTTCATCTTTTGTAATTAAAAATAGAACCCAAGTGTATCTAGAGTAATCATCAACAATAACAAAAGATATGATTTTCCACCCAAGCTAGTTGTCCTAATAGGTCCAAAAAAATCTATATGAATCAATTGTAATACTCTATTAGTTGAAACATCATTAATAGATTTAAAAGAAACTCACTTTTATTTACCCTTAGCACATGCATCGCAAATTTTATCTAAGGAAAAATTGAGCTTAGGTAAACCTCTAACTAGATTTTGGGAGACTAGTTTCTCTAAAACACTTATGCTAGCATGTCCTAGTTTTCTATGCCATAACCATGCATCATTTTCATCACTAGCAACTAAGCATGCATGAGAAAGGTTAATGTCATCTAGATGCACCATATATATTTTCTATGCGATGACCTATGAGCATTGTTCTATTTGATTCTATGTCTATTATTTTATAACCATGTTTATCAAAAGAGACATAGAAACTTTTATCACACAATTGACTAATGCTCAACAAATTATTCTTAAGACCGTTAACAAGTAAGGCATTTTCAATTAGAATAAAGGAGTGATTATCAATAGAGCTAATACCCTCAATTTGGCCTTTGGAGTTGTCACCAAAAGTTACTACACCACCCTTTTTGAGCTCTAACTCCTTAAATTGTCTCTTGCCTCCATTCATATGCCTTAAGCATCCACTATCAAGCTACCACATATTTTGACTTGAAGCTTTGGCCTTGAAGCAATGCTCAACCTACAAATAAAGATTTAATTTTTGATTTTTGGTACCCAAACCATTTTGGGTCCATGAGAGTTAGTCCCTAAAAGCTTGGTTCCCTTGGAAATTCAAGATGCAATGACATTCATATTATTAGAAACAATGAGTTCCTTAGGAACCCATACACTCCTAATTCTTCTATATCTAGCATGCTTTTGAAAATTTCTTTGTTTGTGGTTTTGGAAATTCTTTTTCACATGGTTGGGTTTTGAAGAACTCCTTTTTTCAAAAGTAGAGCTACCAACCACTTTGATTTGTTCCTTAAGCTCATTCACCACTTTGTGGTGATTTTCACTCAAGCTAGAAATGATGTTATTTAAATCCATATTTTCTTTTTAAAAGAATTTTAAATCATCATTTAAACAACAATCTTTTCTTCAAAATCCAAAATCGTTTTTGTTAAAGAATTATTTTTTGTTTCTAAATCAGAAATAATTTTCTTTCTTTTCAAAATTAATTCTTTAAACTTCAAAACCAACTCATCATAAACATCTTGTAACTCATCATATGCATCATAGAGTTCATCATAAGATAAATCATTACAAAATGGTTCAAGGGTTACCTTGGGCTCATCAAGAGCCATGAGACACAAGTTGGCCACTTCATTGTCCTCATTGGATGATGACTCATCATCACTCCATGTGGAAATGTGAGCCTTTAGCTTCTTCTTCTTCTCAAAACCCTTCCTTTTCTATTAAGGGCAATCGGTCCTAATGTGATCGGGCTTCTTACATTCGTAGCAAATAATTTGGTCATTCTCATCTTCCTTGCCTTTTCCTTTAAATTCCTTCCTCATTTGGAACCTTTTATTCTTATTAGCCCTCATAAGCCTAGTGAATCTTTTGGCTACCATAGCCAACTCTTCAGGTTCTTCTTCTTCACTAGTGTCTACTTCTTCTTGTGACATTGAAGCTTTGAGAGCAATCTCTTGCTTCTTCTTCTCAACCTTTCTCTTTTCAAGCTTCACCTCTTCCTTCTTTTTCTCTTCTTCTCTTTCTTTCTTCATGATCTCATGGGTGAGAAGTGATCCCACAAGAGCATCAAGTTTGAGAGTCTTGAGGTCCTTAGCTTCAATAATGGTCGTTCTCTTGTTATCCCAAGACTCGGGAAGAGAGTAGATGAGCTTTCGTACGAGCTTCTCTTCCGGAATGATCTCACCGAAACCCTTGAGACCATGACGATCACCGAGAATCTATCGAATATCTTGGTGATGTCTTCATCCGGCTCCATCTTGAAATTCTTATAGTTGAGATTGAAAAGACCTATCTTGGTTTCCTTGACATCATTAGTGCCCTCATATGTAGTCTCCAAAGAGTTCCAAACTTCTTTGGCATTTGTACAATATGACATCTTGGAGTAGATGTCGGGGCCTAAAGCACAAAAGAGGATGTGCAAGGCTTTATCGTTGGTGGACATCTTTCTTCTCTTTTCGTCGGTCATCTCGTTCCTTTTCTTTGGTACTTGTCGATCTCCTTCTTGCTTTATAGGAATTGAGGGGCCATCTTCTATTAAGTCCCAAAGAACATAGTCATTTGAGTTGATGAACAACCTCATCTTATTCTTCCAATAGGGTAGTTATCCCCATTGAAAAAGGGTGGCTTGGTGATGGAGTGTGACTTGTTCCATGTTCCGGAGGTGGAAGCCATTTGATTTTTCTTGTAGATATGATCAACACACCTTGGATCTTCTTTGGTAGATGTGAATCTCTTCAAAGGTTAAAATCCGATACCAATTGTTGAGTTAATCGATCTATGGAATGGCCAAGAGTGGGGTAAATTGGCAATTAAAAATTTTAGTGGAAGATTTTTTGGTAAAAATGAAAAATTAAAGAACACAAGATTTATAGTGGTTCAAGCTTCGGAAAAAGCTCTACATCCACTATCTTAGCTCCCACTAAGGATTTTGAAACCAATTCATTAAAGAATTTGACCTTTTTCTCGGTTCAAGGGATAACTATTACAATTCGAATCAATTCTTCTACCCAAGAATTGATTCAACCTCACAAGAATAAAATTGAAGAAAGATGGGAAAATAAATTTCTCTCACAAGATTGATAAGCCCCAAATACAATTAAACTCTCCCCAAACTCAATTACAAAGGATCAAAATGAAATTACAAGAGTTGGGAGCAAAAAGTATGCAATAAGTGCTTGAGAGTTGGATTTGATTGCTTGAATGTTGCTTGAGGTTCAATTAGTCCTTAATGCTGTTGAAAATGCTTCATTTTATACCTTCTCATTGATTTCTAACCGTTGTGGTTGTTGGGAATATAAATAATGTCGTTAGGACTTCATCTTCCAATCATAAATGCACTCTGCAGCATGCGGTATCAAAAAAATGAAGAACCTGTTTCGAAACAGACCAAAGTAGAAAGAGCCGTTGTGCATTTAATAGAGGGGGTATCGATACATGCTTCGATTCCTTTTTGAAACTGTAAGGTAGGGTATCGAACCATGTTTCGGAACAGGCTAACCACCTTTCAAAGTCTTAACTGCCACCAACGGTCAAGTCATTAATGCTAAAATAGTCGTTGGGATTAAGGGGTGTATCGATACCAGTATCGATATCTAGAGTCACAATTTTAAATATTTTAAAATTTATTAAAATACACCAAATGGTTTCGATACGTGGTTTAAAACAGGTGTTGACAGTGATGAAAAGGTATCGAACCATGTTTCGATACTTGTTCTTGGTTTCAAGAACAAGGCTTTAAAACCCAGGTCGGTATCGATACCTGTTCTTAGGGTATCGATACTCTCGTGCAAAAACACTGAGAAAATTTATTTTAAAGTTCTTGGTTTGACTTGAAAACAAAAATTTGACTTATGAACTTAAAAATTTATTGTAAAATAGTCCTTAAAGTTAAATGTTATATCAAAATCAATTTTAGTTTTACTGTTATCTTATTTTTAATTAAGTAAAATTTAATAATAATATAAGAGGCTTAATATTTACATAAATTAACAAATTTAACCAAATATATATATAATGTATAAAACACTTTTAAAGTCTAAATTCTAAGCTAACAATCTATAAATATATCAAACTAATATAGTAAAATTAAAATAACAATTCATAAATTAATAATTATTATTTTGATCTATTTTTAAATAAAATAATTTTAAAATAATTACTAAAAAATATTTTAAAAAACTAATTAACTGGTCGCGAACTTATCGAGTCGAGTTAGATTTTGTTCGACTTAACTCGTTAAGGTCTCGAATCAAGTTTAAATCACTTCAAACCAAATCAAGCGTTTACTAAATCTCGACCGAGTCGAGTTTGAATAACTTACGAACTGCTCAACTCGCTATTATTTGATTTATTATAATGAAGTGTTAATACCTTAAATAAAGTTTAAAATTTGAATCTTAAAATTATAAAAGAAATAAATTAAATTATATAGATTAACTCCATATTATAATACCGAACCTTAATTAATCTATTAATAAATTATATATGGATAATTATCTTATTAAATCATAATTTTTTAATTCACTTATTATGTACTTCATCACATTTACCTCACTATCTTCTATCTCCATCTACCCCTCTTCCTGTGTCCGTCCAAATTGCAGCAAATCCTCACAAATTTGACTTAAATGGAAAGAATTTGCTGACCCAAAGCAGCCGATGAGACCACCAAACAGGAAAACAACCAAAAGTATTAAATTAAAACAAAAACAATTGGGTCAGTTCCAATCACTTTCAGAAGGAAATTCAAGAAAAATGAAAACTTTCGGGATGAGAGGGGTTAAAATGAGATCAAATTAAAATTATTATAAAAATTATTAAAAAAAAATAGTATCGGTTTTTTTATTATATGCTAAATTTCTTTAAAGATATAAAGATTTTAATATATATTAAATTTTTTAAAATATAAAATTTTAATATATAAAAAAATAATATTAAAATTATTATATTTTTATAATAATTTCAGTTTCGTCTATTTTAACGTTTGTTTCGTATTAAAAAATACGATGAAAATATGGTCAAAATTGGATGGATAATCCATCTTTTTTTTTAATTAAGAAAATAAGATTATTCGATTGATATTTAGAAATCTAGGCCAAATGAACAGTGTAGGTAGGAGAATGCTACCTATAGATAGCGTCCTTCCCTAAATCGCCATTTACGGGTGACATTCTCTTTCCTTTACTGTAGTTTTTGATCTATATTTTAAAATAAATTTTAAACATATTATTTATACAGATAAAAATCTTAAATGATTTAAAAATCCAAAGCTTCCGAAAACGTGACTGGGTCAACAATTTTTTCTGGTGTTTGAAACTATGATTAGCAATGTCTCCCACTGGACCAAAGCCTGATGTGTCTCTGCACTTTCCTTTGTATTGATTTGACAAAACAACCACCCTCTTGTCTCTTTTACTCTCTCTGCTACTGCTGCTAGTTTCCCCTCCCCAAGTCTTCCAATAGGGACATGGGAAAAAAAAACATTTCCGAGCCACCACGTCTCTCCATTACTATATACAAAATATTTATATCTTTTTATGTATTATTTTATTAAAAAATCATACAAATATTATCAAGAGTTTAATTAAATTTAGTTTTAATAAAAAAGTATTCTACAATAATTTTATGGTTGGACCCAAAATTTTACGTAAAGAAATATAAACTATCAAAAAGTTATATTAAAAATATATGGGATATAAAATTATAAATATTTAGGAGGTACATAATCATATTATCAATAAATATATATAAAATATAAAAAGATTTAAAATTTTTAAAGGATGCGACTGTATTTTAATATTTCTCTAAATCCATCTCCGACGATAATTATAAAAACTAAACGAGTAAAATTAAAAATGAAAGAATCAATCTCAAGAACAAGCAAAACATGATTGAAACACTATAAAGCAAATATAATTATATATAGGAATGGTTAAAGTACTATTTAATATTTGTTTTGTTTTGTTTTTTAATAAAAAATTATTATTATTATATACTCTCTTAAAAAAATAAACCTAATCAAATGAAAAGGTACATGTAATCTCAAGATATTAATTTTTTTAAGAAAATATCAACATGAATAAATTAAACTAGTGAAGTTAAATATTTTATACAATATTTCTTAATAAAGTTATTCTAATTTAATAGAATAACCTTAAACCTTAAAATTTTAGTTTTCTTTTCTCTGATTTAAACATTAATATTTAAACTTAATACAAGATAAGACAATAAGAATATCTTTTATTACTCGATAAGTTAATTAATCTCTCGTTCCCTCTTCATTTAGCAATCAATTCAACTATAACAATCAATGAAATTCTAATGTATCTTCAAATTGAAGTCCCATTATATATATAAATCATTTAGAGTTTTTACTTAAAAAAGATAGTGTTTGAAGTTTATTTTGAAACTACAATACCAGTAGAAGAATGTATCTGCAAATGACGATTTTGGAAAAGGACGCCACCTTCAGGTAATTTTCTTATTATTTTTATAAAATTCGATAGAATAACGCCATGTGCACGTGACGTTATCTGACTTATACTGTAAAAACTAATCTAAAATTCAAAATATAATAAAAGATCACCCGTATTTCAAAACAAAATTTTGGATTACATTATTCCCAAAATATCTTCTCAAAATGACATACCCCAAAATTAGGGGTGTGCATTTCGGATTATCCAATCCGATCCGAAAGAATTGGATATCTGATTTTTTGGATATCCAAAATTTCGTATTGGATTTTCGAATATCCGAATTTATGATTTAATTTAACTATTTTTTAATTTAACGGTCTTATTCATGAAAATTTTAGTTTTTGAATATAATAATTAATAAATTATTGAATATAACAATATTTTTATTTATAAAAATTTTATTTTTTTCGTATATAACAAGTAAAAATATCGAATATAACAATATTTATATGTATAAAAAAATTAATTTTTTCGGATATCAGATAATTGAATATCCGATCCGAATGTAAAACACTGACCCGTATCCGATCCAAAATTTTCGGATATCTGATTTGAATTATCCGAAAAATAAAATTTGGATCTAATATCCAAAATTTCAGATCGAATCAATCGAATCGGATTTTTTTTTTCATTCCCCTGCCCAAAATACTCTACAAGTTCTCAGTAGAATCTACCCTACTTCATTAGGCTAGTGGCCCTCTCCATACCAATAACCAAAAGCTTTTGTCCCCTTTCCCCAACTAATGTTACTTCATTTCAATCCATCTTCAACTTCCCAATGTTTTTTTTTTTTTCTTTTTAAATTTATCTCGTTAATTATAAATAATTCGAAAGCGAATGAAGGGTTTATTACGTATAAAAATTGAGCTCAAAATCTTCAATATACTCTTCAACATTTACATATATCCCGCAAAACTACATCCTGCATCTTCTGGACTTGAAAATGGCTACCAAAAAGAAGAAGAAGAAGAAGAAAGGATGGAAAGATGAAAGATTTACTGTAAGTTTTAAACTTCTTTAGCTCTCAAGCTTGTTGTTCGATATGGCGAATTGGGTTGGCGATGTACGTAGGGTTCTCATCACCCGCCATGATCACAACAATTTTGGGCTCCATTTCAAGTTCCATGGCGACCACTCCTTGCTTAGCTGGTTTTTCTTCAGCTTCATCGCTGTGCGATGATTCCTTCCATGAACAAGCTAGAATAACTAACGCTATTGCAATGAGTCCTAGCATCGCTGCTATTCCGCCGAACAGGTACGGGAGGGGAGAGTTCCAGTGCCGGAACGCGGCTCCGGTAGCCGCTGCCGTTGAGTTGCTTGCAGGCCTCATCTTTAGGTATTTGTTGAGTGCTGGTTTTAATGGTGGGGAGTGTCATGGGAGGTTTGAATTTATAGTGATGCCCAATTGAGTTCCACAGTGCATGATTAGGATGAAGAAATAACATGATGTTGCTTGCTTGGTAAGGTACCAAATTTGCCCCCCAAATTTTCTAAAGAGATTCTTTCTTGGGGTCTAATGATATTATCACTAGGCCTAGGGTTGTATTTAGGAAGCTTCGTTATGAATTGAACACCCAAAATACCCCTCTTTATAACCCCAATTTACATGTCTAATTAAATTCATTGAGCCTCTTCAATATTTTAGTTTTTCTTGTTTTATTTTAACTAATAAAAATCAACTCGTGTCGCATATTTATTTATTGTAAGTGAGTCTTTTAATATGTATTTTATATATATATAAAATTTAAACTCAAAATCTGTTCAATCGTATATAATTCATTCAATTATTTAAGTTATTATCACTTGAGTATAAATTCAGATGATCTTAAACTAATTAGTAGATTAATAAAATTATCATCAACTATACATAAAAATTGCTAAAATTTTTAAATAAATTTATATGTTTAAACTTTGGGATCGTGAAAAAAGTAATATTAGGTTAAGAGGGTATCTCTATAACGAATTTTTATAATATTTTGTGTAAATTATTCGATCCATAAATATATGATTATACCTAAATAAATTTGATGGATTTTAGTGTGTGATCTATGTACGTATAGAATTGAACACATGGGGCATATGGGTAAATTGACTATGGTGGAAATTCATTAGACAAGAATGAAGCAACCCACTAATAGGAGAGTTTATATCATAGGTTAAGTTCTTCACGTCAGTTATGGTCCCTAATTAATAAAAATTATTTATTTTATCACTAATTATTCATATAATCAATATAATTTTTAAAAATTATATTTTAAATGATATGTAAAACACGAGTGAAGATTCATTGGTTAAAAAAAATAATTTAAAAAATAATAATAAAATAAGTAATTATAATTAAACGAGACCATAACTAATATGATAAGCTAGACCCATAATATAGTTTTTCCGCCGATAAAGGAGCATAAAGTTGGAAATGTGTGTGAATCTGTCTTAGGCAAAGGCTTTTGGGATTATGTAATAAAAGGGGCCCATTAAACGTGTCCTTAGGGCACACGTATCGCCGATTCTGCACAGGAGAAGGAATTTGTCAAGCAAACTCATCCCCTTTATCCGCCGTTGAAAAATGAATGGAACAATTTCACAGAATAAAAGATGCTAAGAAATCTCGACGAGACGAGATATTAAAATTTTAAATAAAATTAAATATTTGAATTTTAATATTATAAATAAAAATATTAAATTAAAAGATTTCTAATAATAAATATGTTTTTTATATTATTAAAATATTTTTTAATAATCAGAAACGTTGATATTCTTAAAGTAAATATCAAGATTAAAATTTATTTAAAAAAGACGGGTACAATTCTATCTCTTTCTCATGCCTCCGTTTTAAGTTATAGGTTTAGGGATAGGGATTAGGGTTTTAGTTAGAGTTTAGGGAATTAAGGATAGGGTGTATTTTTTATGGTTAAGGTATAGGGTTTCGATTATAGAAAATAAGAGTTAGGGTTAAAGTATGAATAGAGACATAATAAAGAGGTAGATGATTTTTATTCAAAAAAGACGATACGAGTACCATGAATCGCTCAATCAATTAATGATTGTTAGTTTCGAATCAAATCTTAATTATTCATGATTGAAGTGATTGTTTATTACAATCGATAGATATTTTAAAAATTTCAAGTCTTGACAAGTTTATTGAATCATTCATGATCATATTTTAGGACAGACCTAGTAGTGCTAGGAAGATAACCTTACCCTCTAAAAATTTAAAGTTTTCTTATATTTTATATATTTTCTTTATATATTCTATTGATGATTTGATTCTGCACCCTTTAAACTCTTATAATTTTATGTCCTCCATTTCTAATATAATTTCTTGATAGTTTGTATTTCTTACATAAAATTTTAGGTTTGTTCATGTTTTAACAAAAAACTTTTAACAATAATATCGATCGCAATCGAATATATCAAGTCTACATCGAAATTACGTATAAATTGCACGCATATATAGTTTGCATTTCGTATAAATTACGTACACTTCCAACACTGTATTCCTACTCCTACAACGGTGGAACCATGTTGGAACCTTCAATCTCTTTGCTGTTGAACCCTTGGTTTGGTTCCTATGTCTTTTATGGTTGATGATTGGGTTTTGTTCTTAAAAATACTTGGAATTGTGTCCACTTTCGTAGAAAAAGCTGATGCATCCATATCCAGATGGACCAACAGAAAGATCTACCATTGTCGGCGGCTAAAAAACCAAACATGGTTGTCATGGGAAATTAAAATGGTCGGCTAACACTTCTTTAAGATACACAAAATTAGATTAAAACAAGGGTAATTAATCGATAAAAATTAAAAGTTTTCACAAATATTTTAATTTTGGGTTTTAAAGGTTTAGTGTAAAGTTTGTAGTTCAGGGTTTAAGGGTATGTGTTTTGAATTTAGGGATAGTAGTTGAAATTTTTAGTTTAAGATTTTAATTCAAGGTTATAGCTAAAACCGAAATCCTTACCATATTACGTTAAAAGTTAAATTCTGATCTCTAAACTCTAACCCCAAAATTTAATCATTATCCCAAAATTTAAAAGACTTATCCCTAAATCTTATATCCTGAAATTAAGACATTTATGAAAACTTTTGTTTTTATTGTTCGTATATAAGATAATAATCCTTAATTAATTAAAATGGATTCTTAACTAATGAAGATTAGGGCTAATTGTGATTAGGGAAAAACACATTTATGTGAGTGCCTGGAATGGGAGTGGTTGAATTGAGGGGTCCATTTCAAGTTTTCAATTACAAGCATAAACGATGGGTAAATGTTTTATTGACACCCAAGTCAACTTATGATGTTAATTTAATAATCAAATAGATTGAATAGTCATTAAAGTGAAAATATATATATTTAATATTTGATTAAATAATTATTTTAGTTTTTATTTTTATTTTAAAGTAATTTTATCTTTAACATTTTTTGGATCAAAATAACATCTATGTATATGAAAATTAACCGTCAATTAACATAAATGATTTAAAATAACATGACAAACATATATGATAGTGTCATATAGATAAAAGTCTTAGTATATCATTTTATCAAAATATTTCAAATTACTGCTTACTTAGATAAATAAAATTATATTATCATAAAAAAATTATAGTCAGATAAAATCACATTACTAATATGAGTATATTAGTTTAAATTAAAAAAATTTAAAAATATAATAAAAATCGTAATCATAAATTTTATCCGAGATAACAATTATATTTTATTTAATCTTTACATTATTTGTATTATTATTATTATTAAAATAAAATAAAAATATTCTGGTGGCACATCCGAGAGAACCCCAACAAAATAGCTATCAAAGATGGACTTCTAATTTCCGTAGCAAACTATGATTTCACTTTAGCATTTTTTGGGCCTTGAGAGAAAATTCCAACCTTATATGCTTATATCCAGTCATTAAGTTGGTATGCATTAAAAAATATAAGAGAATCAGAAAAATTAATAAATAAAATAATTTGAATCGAAATGAGACATATTAAATTAATACAAAATGGAGAAAAAATCTATGAGTTTGAATGTCTGAAAAAACAAACTTTAAACAAAATATTAAAAAATGAATTTTAATAAAAATCTATCATTTAATAACAAGTACTAATGTAGACCCTAATAACAAATATATTAAAAATAAATTTTAAGAATAAATCTTAATAATAAATATTAATAAAAATTAAACTCATAATAAGAGTATTAATAATTGATCTATAATAATAAATTTTGAAAAAAAATAGAATCTAATAAGATATTAAAAAATGAATTTTAAAAAATTGGACCTCTGATACCTGTTTCTACCCATTTTTATTGTATCCCCTTTGTCTTTTAATTTTTCGTTTAGCCTCAACGTATATGTGAATTTGATCACTGAATTACCTAGTTAAATCTTAATATTTTATTTGAATTTAGCAGGATTATTTTTATATTTTTGATGGCCTATGGATAAATCTAAAAAATAGATCTTTTATAATAAATATTAAAAAATAAATTTAAATTAAATTCTTAATAACAAATATTAAAAAAATCAAAACTTTGATAACAAGTAATAAAAAAAAGTAAATTTTAATTATATATATAATAACAAATATTAAAATATATTTTTTAAAAGTAGACCTCTAATAATAAGTATTAAAAAAAATAGACCCTAACAACTAGTATTATAAAAAATTGAGACTCGTAATAATAAATATTGATTTTTTTTTAATTTTAAGAGTAAGTCTAATACAAATATTGTAAAAAATTGAGACCTTAATAATATATATCGAAAAGTAAACTCATATAGTAATAAATATTGAAAAATAAAATAATTGATCCGTAATAATAAATATTAAAAAATTAAATTTTAATAACAAATATTAAAAAATTAAACTATTATTAAAATTAAACACGTTTGATAAAGCCCTGTATTGTCATCCTTATCGCCCACCGCAGACAACGCTGAATAGAGATCAAATTAATAAAATAGAATAATATTTGATGATTATTATTCTAGAATTAAGATCATAGTTTAATTTATTATTATGCTCATAGAAAATATCGTATAATCAGAAATTATTTGTATATTTCACTTAAAAATAATAAAATAATGGAATGAAAATATAATTAAGTTTTTTAACACATTAATCGGTATAACCAAATTGATAAACTAAACAATATTAGAGCATAAATCTAATATAGGTTTTAGAATATTCAAAAGAATACTAAAGAAATTTAAGCAAAAAATTTTAAAAAATAAAATAAAAAACAAAAAACAGAAGATCGGTCTGTTTTAAAGAAATGACATATATTATTAATTTATTTTTTAAGTTAAAATTATTCTTTTTATTTTTTTGATTTTTAAAATTTTATTTTATTTAATTTTGATCGACCCATTTTATATATCTGATTTTGATGGGTAAGTATAAGAATATAAAAATTATATATATTCTGACTGGATATCAAATACATTTATATCCGATTTAAAACAGTCTGGATTTCGGGTTTGGATCGAATAAACCGACCCGTGATGCAACACAGATCTACTTCACAAAACCCTAACTCCCCCAACTTTCATCTTTTTAAACCATATAAATTTCCCCAACCCGTAAACCTAACGCAGCCGATATCTGAAATCCCTTCAGCTTAACCTAAAATTTCCATGGATTTTCATTCTCTCAGCAGCATCGCTCTATGATCCTCAGTGCTCTGTATTAGAACAATAGCTCTAGAGGATACGATCTGATGCAATATTAAAGGTACTTCTGGACACGCAGTTTCCAGATTTCGAATTTGTTTATTTCCTTTTCCTATGGATTCTTGCGTTTTCTCGTAAGTTCCACAGTTTTTCTCTTGGATCTGAATTTTTCGTTCTTGTTTTTGCTCGATGATGATTGTTATATGCTTTAACCACACTGAAAATAGAGATCTGGAAGGTTCCTGCGGATTTCTCTTTGGTTTAAGACTGTTGCTGTGCTTCTTGTTTTTGATTTTTGCTTAATGATTCTGTTTTCTAGAAGATCGAGGATACTGTCCTCTTCTTTTAGAATATGGAAGAGAGCTTTTGTCAAGCACTTGAAGTTTTTGCTGTTGTATTTGTCTTAAATTTCAGAGGTAAAACGCTTACCTTCTTCTTCTCTGAAGTGGAAAACCTTGGCCTTTCGACTGAGAGCAATCAATCTTCCATTTCTCCTCTCTTTGCACATGGGAAATCATTCCCAATCTTTCCGTTGGTTTTGTTTTAGAAATTTCCAATGGGAGATGATGACAGCTTCATTGCTGGATAGTATCTGAGCAAATCTTTGACGAATTATATTTTGCACGTCAGTCTGATCCCAAACTTAGTATTTCCGATCTCTCTTTGGATTTGTATTAAATTGATTCATCTTATATTAAAACTGGGAACCATTCATCATTATTATTTTTGAACTGGGAATAAATCGTTATAATGCTAACATTAAGCGAAGAACTTGATTTATTTGACTCAGTTAAAATATTTGTTTTGATTTAAGTTGTAAAATTTTATTTAAGGATAGTTGAGTATATTTTATTGAAGGATAGATGAGTATGGGTGTGCAAAAACTGAAAAAACGAAATCAATTTTGAAACTAAAAAAATAGTTAATCGAATTGAAATAATTGATTTTGTTTTTGTTTTCTATTTTTTTATATTAAAATTAGTTTGGTTATGGTCTATGATTTGGGGATAAATCGAGTAATTAAAAATAAAATATATTTTATAATATTATATATTATTTTAATATTTTATATTAAAATATTGGTTTTTTTAATTTATTTTTTATTTTAAAAATAAAATAGAATTTTATTTTAAAAATAAAATAGAATTTATTTTGTAAAACTTAAATATTTAAAAAATATTTAAATTATGTGTATTTTTTTAAAATATATATTTTTTAATATATTATTAAATTTTATATTTTTGATAAATTAAATAAAAAATTTGTTTCTCAAATTGAACTGAATTGATTTTTTTATTAACAGAACAAATGACTAATCGGTTAAATGATTACAGTTTAAGTTAAAGAATTAACAAACTCAAACCTAATAGTTAACTAAAATAAAATATTATGATTTTGATTTTTATTACTTGTTATTAAAGTTTTGATTTTTTAAATAACCTAACGTTCACAAGCATAAATGATTTCTTTGTTCGTGCTTTGTTTAATTAAACGAAAAAAATCTTATTTATGTTTGTTCGTTTAATAAATAAATGAATTTCTCGACCGAACGATTCACGAATAGTTCACCGAATGTTCGGTTCGTTTATGATCCTACTGACAGCCTAAATGGTTGAACAAGACACATGTTGACAATCTTACAAACACAGCAGCGAGGGATGTGAAATTATTTGTTTCAACCCCCCTCCCAAGGACCAAAATCTCTGCACCATTGTTGCTTTCTTCCTCTCAAGATTCCTTCAAAATTGTAAAACATAAATACATACAACAGGGTAGTCCCTCACCACTCTACAGGAGCAACATGCGGATCCGAAAGCTTTACATGTCATTGTCAGGCTTAGTTTATCATTGTGTTTGAAAAGTTTGGTTTAAAAAGCTAAATTTAAGAGATAGGGCGTGTTTTTGGTTGCTTTTTGCAACCCAAAAGCACTTAAAAAAGTGCCTTTACTAAAAGCAATCAAAAACACTTAAAAGTAGTAAAAGCTTTTTTACCACACTTTGTTTATTTACTCTTAAATTTAGCTTTTTAAATCAAGCTTTTCAAAAGCTAGATTTTTTAGCTTTCAAACCCAAATTTTTGAAAAACTCCATTCTAAACTAAATTTTTCAAACACAATGACAAACTAAGCCTAAATAAATAAAGTGCTGTGAATTTTTTTTTACCACTTTTAAGTGTTTTTGATTGATTTTTAATAGAAGCACTTTTTTAAGTGCTTTTGGGTTAAAAAAAGTAACCAAAAACACACCTTAACAATTCTCAACAGCTGTGGAATTCGCTTCTGATGATCCCGCCATTTCTTGGAAGGTATCCATATCGCTGGTTATCTCTTTAATGTCAGCCTCTACCTGTCATGTCATCATCTCATCCCTGTCTCCTGCAACTGTAGGTTCAACCCCATTTTGGACTGAATTAGACTGAGGTTGAGCTTCCTCGCTTGCCTTTTCTGGTTCAGGATCTGGCATCATTTCTGGGCAGGGTTCGGTGCAGGCTGTCCATGTGGAGGTTACCAGTAAATTCTACAATGGACGAAAAGTTAAACACTAAGTAGAAAAACACACATAAAAGCCACGTATCATATTTATGATATCATTTTGATTTCTTCTGTTTAAATCACATATGATTATCCAGAAAGAATCCATCGTGCATGTAACATTGACATCTTATCAAAAGGAAACAGTAGCACAAATTGATTTGGACTTGGAAAACAGTAGAATTTTAGAGGTATGAAGGCAAAAGCGAATTTAAGCGAAGCAGTAGAGACACTACTCTGATGAGTTAATCCATACCCGAACTAAAACAGCCTAAATACATGTAAAGAGTACAATATAACTGTAAAATAAAGTCCTAGAAAACTTAATCTCTCAACTAGCATATCCCAATTTGGACATCACCAGAAGGGAGGGGAAGGGAAGGGAAGGGTTTTGCCCCCTCTCCATAATAAATTAAGGTTTAATCCCTTTGGGAATTGTAAATTTTTATTAATACAGTGGTAAAAATGCATTTCCCTTGAAAAATCTTTAATTAAATTTGGCCACAAAATATTCTAGCTAAGTCCCTGTCCGCAAAGACTACGTTGGACAATTTTAAAGAATTATAGGCATGACCAAACAAATTTAAACACAAACTCAATCATCATTTATAAAAGGTCAATGGTTTGCACTTATAGGAACTAACAAACTTCAAAAGGTCTCAAAAGCTTTCAATCAACGTGTAACTAAATAATTGCAAGTTTTTGTTACCATACCTTTTCAACTGCTAGGGCAAGCTTTGAGAGTTTTGGATAGATGATTCTTGCATCAAGTAAGATCTGTTGTGCATAAAATTTATGCTAAAGTAACTTAAATCAATGTGTAAACGAAATAAAGAAGTGTAGCAAGAATCTTATGTTAGTACAAAGTTCCACCAGAGCTTAAGGAAAGTTTTACAAGCTATCACTAAACTAACCGTGTAGTGCATGCTTGAATTGAAATAAACATGCAGAATGTTTGAGAAGATGACAACTTTGAAATACTTGAATGTCTATCTTTCAGTAGATTACCTAGATGATTCAAGTTGGAAGGGGAAAGTCTAAAGTGGCACATGAGGGGTTAAGCCATCTTTCATGGCCCTAAGAAATTGCAAGTACATGACATGCCCCCAACAATATCTTTACTTGGTTAGTAGACATTATTGTAAGCCCAAAGGATTGCAATATTTTGGCAAGTAGATGATATTGCGTCGGCTAACATGGCATATCTAAGGGTTGAGGTAAATGGCATGTATCTAGATCCCACAAGCTCTAAATTTCTACAACCAAAGACTAGTCAAGAGCACATTGTTTTACATACTAGCCTCAGCATCAAATAAGTTCACAAACAGGCATTCCAGTAACACTTCTAGTATTTTATGTGTATCTGTACCGCCATAATAGCTGAATTACAGACGTATTTGTTAGAAACTCATAAATTTCCTTATATTTAAGTTATGCTAAGGCTGCTTTCTGTTCATAGCCAAAAAGTTTCCGAATGGATGTTTTCATAGAAAATAGGCTTAATTCAGAAATAAGTGCCTAAGCAATACACTTTTTCTGAAATAGGTTCCTAATGTTTTTATTTGTTAAAATTAGGGCTGTAAACGAACCGAACGAGGGTGTGTTCATGTTCGTTCGTTTAACTTTAACCGAACAAATGAACGAATACGAACATAAACGAACACAAATTTTCTTATTCGTGTTTGTTCGTTAAGGATTGTAGCTTGTTCATGTTCGTTTATGTTCGTTCATTTAAATGATAAACGAACGTAAACGAACGAACATAAACGAACGTAAACAAACGAATATAAATGAACGTGAACAAGTATAAATAAACGAACATAAAAGAACGTGAACGAACATAAATGAACGAACATAAATAACATATATAATATGCTAAATATTTAATATTTTAGATTAATTCGATTAATTCAGCTAATCAACTGATTTTAAACCGAATTAGTCGATAATTAAAAAAACTCTTAATTATTAGATGAAACCTAAAATTTAACTGATTAACTAGTTTTGTTTTGGTTCGATTCAATAACTCGGTTTAATAGAACAATAAACACCCTTAGCCTATAACAAGAAAGTTTTTAACAAGTCATAAAATAAGACTTCTCAACTCGAGTAACTCAAAATTTTTTGACTCGACTTACATGTGACGAACATAAATGAACGAACATAAACAAACGAACAGATTACCGAACGTTCACGAACATAAATGAACGAACGAGCCCTTTGTTCATGTTCGTTCGTTTAACTAAACGAACGAAAAATCTTGTTCATGTTTGTTCGTTTAATAAATAAACAAACATAAACGAACTTCCTGTTGAACGGTTCACGAACGGTTCACCGAACGTTCGGTTCGTTTACAGTCTTAGTTAAAATAAGTGTCTCAATGTTTTTTTTTTGCTGAAATAGATGCCTAAAGATTCATTTTGTTAGTGTTTTAAGACAACACCATTAAAAAAATGTTTAATTTATAAATAGGTACCCAAACTATACATTTTTCTGAGATAGGTGTCTAATGTTTTTTTACTGAAATAAAAAATTAAAAATAAAAATTTATAGATGAGGCAAAATCCGATTGCCCAGACTCTACCCTCTAGTCAAGTTCAGGCTCAAATTCTTCAGCCTCAAGCCCTTGCCCAAAGTAACAATATGCTTCAGTAGCATCAAACTTCTAATCGAACTCATCAACTCGCTCCAAGTCTTCCTCAAAACCTGTCGTATCTGCAGCAATATCAACAGCATATGGGACTGAATGAACCACAAAACCTAATGCATTCTCAACTGCCTGATCCACTTGACCAATATTTATAAGGGCCCGACAACCAGGTCCAGTTTCAGCTGTTGCAGAAGCTTTCAACAGCGACAACAGTTGCTTTTAGCTCAGCAATTTGCACTTTAGCATCCTGGTCAACTTGCCCAGCTCCAAGGTCAACAAAGGTAGCTGTTAGATGCGTCTCAGACCTTCTCTAAGTCCGTGACAGCCAGTCAAGTGTTAGAGATGCCTCAAAGTAACAGCCAGGTGAATGTCCGGTTCTCTCAGCGACCTCTGCAGTCAAAGCTTCAGCAGCAACAACCCACAGTGCTGCCTGAAGTTCCCGGTCATGTAGATCCCTTACAAACCACCACAACAAATCAGTTGTCCAATGCTGTTAACAGTTGTAGCGAACTTTCTTCAAAAAAAATATTTAAAAAAACGGTTTAAAGGTTCAAAAGTTCGGTGGGATTTAAAAATTCCGTATCCCGAGAGATGACACCTGAAGAACAGGATGTCACTCCCATTGGAATATTATTTGAATTTAAAAATCCGCGAAAATATTTGAAAACTTGGTATTCCGGGAGATGACACCTGAAGAACAGGATGTCACTCCTATTAGAATACCGTTTTAATTTAAAAATCAGTTAATTGGTTGGAGTCTCCATCGATCGTTTAAAAAGGTGTATCGAACAGCGAGAAAACAAAACCAGAGATGGGTTCGGGAGTTGGTTACGTTTGGGGAAGGATTAGCACCCCATAACTCCCAAAATTGGTACCTAAAGGTTTGCATCGTAATTTTTTAAGAAAATATAATATTCAAATTAAATTAACTTTTAATTAAAATGCGTACCCTAATATCTACGACGATTCAAAGGAGATAACACCTGAAGAACGGGATGCTACTCCCAATAGAATACCTCGAGATAATATTTTTTAATAATATACGAAACAGAAATATATAAAAACAATAAAATAACATACTCAATAATAATCGAATAATAAAACAAATAAAACAAAATAAAGAAACATAAATAAAACAATAATAAAAAAACCTACTGCTAATAACTATAATAGTAAAATAATAATATTAATATTAATATAAGTTATAAACTAACAATAATAATAATAACTAATAATGCTAATAATAATAACAAAGGATACTAGAAATATGAGGACTGTGCGTGCAATTTGCCCAATAAGCCAGGTAGGCACTGGTTCGGGTCGGACGGCCGGGTTGATCCAACGGGTAAGGCTACCAAAACGACACCATTTTGGGCCATTAGTGTCGGCACCAAAACGGTGCCGTTTTGGCCCATATATATATATATATGCTCCTTTTATGCTCCTCATCTTCATTTTTATTCTTAAAACATGAGGAAAGAAACAAAGCATAAAATGCTCTCAAGTGCTCATCTTCTCCGGTGACAGGGTGGCCATCGACCGCCGGCCACTGTATCGACCGCCGTAAAGGTCGCCGGAAACCGAAAAGGTCATTTCTGATTGTTCTCAATGTAAGGAACACGATGGTGGGCTTGGTTTTTCAAAATAATGATCGCACGAGACTAGATCTGATAGATAAGTAGTTCTAACCCTTTAATTTTTTACCTCTTTTTCGATTTCTTTTTGCTCCGATTTTCCTCCTCTCTTTTTTCGATTGATGTTCGAGTATATGGTGTTGTTTCGAATGCTTTTCTCTTGCTTTGAATATATATTTCTTTTTGAACTTCGATCCGTTCGTAAACGTGAATACATTGATGGTTCTGGGTTTTTATACCCATTTTACATCTATGTTAATGTAACACCCCAAAATTGGGCTTAGAAGTTAGTGGATTGGTTTAGCCGGTTTAGACTAGTTCGGGATTAAATACTTAAAAATTAGTTTTCAATCGAAATAAATTAAGGAAAAATATTCTAAAATCCTTATTTAGCATATAGTTGACTTTGGTCAAATCAATTTTAAAAATTGACCCTTGAAACCCTAAGATTTTGAAATTAGTGACCGTTTTGTAAAAATTGAAAATTTAGGGATAATTTTGTAAAACAAGCCAAAACTTTGAATCTTTGAGGGGCTTTGATCCAATTATAATCCTAGTTGGTCTAGGCTTTTCAAATATTAATTAATTAAGCCTAAAATCTATTTTAAATTAAATAACTTAATTAAACTCAATTTAAAATTATTAAAACCCTTTTTAATTAACTTAAACATCACATATTTTTCTAATTTTCGTTTTTCCTCTTTGGAGGCAGTCGTTCATCAAGTTTTCAAGGTAAAAACTCATTCTTTTCCACTAAAAATCGTTTACAATAATTATCTTAACTTTTATCCTTCAAATTTTCTTGTTTTCTCATCGTTTTCTCATTTTAAAACCCGGAAAGCAATTGGATCAGTTTTGAATGTGTGATTTTGTCAATCCTCTAGAACAATAAAGTTCTTTACTGAAATTATCGAGTTCTTGGCTTGGAGAAATCGTTTTAATCCTTCGATTTCATAAAAATCGTTTTTTCGGTTGAAAATTCCAATTTTCGTTCAAGGATTTTTACCCACTGTTTTTGGATCCCAAATGAATTAATTTTAATTTGTTAGGATGTTTATAAAGTGTTTTTAAAATCCCTAATCCCGAACTATAGGCTTAAGTAAAGTTTGGTGTGTTCCGATAAGTTTTTGGTTTAAGTTTTGATAGGTTTTAAGGGCTGTTGTGTAGGGATCCGACTTTTTGGTTTCTTTTGTGAGTTTAGAAGCTTTAAACCCCTTTGTTTTGATGCTTGAAACAAGACAAGAGTTAGGCAATCGCGTTTGAAGGCGTTCCGATTTGTTTCGGTGGTTTGGCGAGCAAGTATCGATTATCGGTGAGTGGATTATGAGGGCTGCCAATTTGGCATGGTTTTAAATGTTTTTCAGAGGTTTGCGGGTCTAGGGAAGGTGTGAAAAACCTCTCTATACTCTGAAATAAGTTTAAAGTATTGCTTTCTTAAAGTTTTTCATATTACACCATGTTTTTATTATGTTATTTATCATGCTCTTATTGTGTTGTGCATATGTGATTATGCATGTATATAAATGCTCATTAGAGATTTTATATGCATTCAATGTTCCCACGATTTTTATTTTGAAAAATAAGATAAAAGTGGTTTTATCGGTTTTTGCAAGTTATGCGTAAAAAGTGGGATACATGTGATTTGAATTCTATTTTAAATTAAGTTTTGAGCATTGATTTTTGATAATATATTGGCTAGTTAAGTGATAAACCTTATGGGATAAGTTGATCGATCAATAAGGTCTAGAGTGCACTATAAACATTTAAAAGTCGTACGTATATAAATTTCTTGTGTGTTGCATTTTGCCTTTTATTCTAATGCTATGTGATGGGAGTGGTACTGTCACATACGGGTTGATCGGAGTGGTACTGTCACCGAACACCAAGGTGAGATAATTCATGTTGAGGGTGGTATCAACATGCACATACTCTGGGAGTGGTACTAACATGCAGTTGCCCGTTTATCCCAACGATTTGGAGTGGTACAAATCGGATCACTAGTACCAATAATGTTTTTACTTTTCTAAGGTAAGTGTCATGGTTTTCACTTGATTGCATATGGTATTATGCATGCGAGGTTTTATCCATTGGTATGCATGTGATTTGAGCATTGCTGTGTTGTTAGCATGTAAGACTTGAGCTTTGTGCATTGAGATGCACGTGTAAGCATTGCTATGTGAGTAGCATGTAAGTCTTGTGTTTTTAGCTTTTAAAGCATGTGATTACAAACTGGTTTTTACTAAAATTTAACTATGGCGTTGTTAGCCTTGGTTTGATAACACTTATTAAGTTTTAAAAGTGGCATTGTTAGCCTTGTGTGTTTTGTTTTATAAAGAGCATGACATGTGTTTTGAATTGATGAAATCGATTTATTATGGGCTGCATTGCAAGGCATTTTTAAATAAGTTTTAAATATGTTTTATTCCCTCACTAAGCTTTATGCTTAACGATCTCTTTTACCTTGCAATGCAGGATATAGATGTTGAGGCAGCAAGGGCAAGTAAAGGTTCCATGTAATCGCCAAGTATGAGCTCAAGTATGTCTTTTTTGTAATTTTAGTAGTAGTGAGAGGGCAATGGGGATGGGTTACCATGCTAATATTGTTGATATGATAATAAGATTTATTGTAGTCGTATGTTTATATATTTGACGTTTATCAACATTGTTGTTGCTCAAGATATGGCTTAGTGAACCTATGTGTTTTTGGTTATTTTGGCTTGATTACTATAATTGATACACATTTATGTTAATGAGGTATTTTGAGATCTATTATAGGTTAATTTTAAAGTATGATATACCATGTTTGTTACTATTGAAGTATGCTTATAAATTGTATGCATCTAGAGAACCTAAACTTGTTCAATTAATTTAGGACTCGTTTCTCTTTAGTTTTCGCAGCAATTAAACTTGATCCTTGCATGAACATGTAGGATCTAATTAAAATATTTAGAAAAAAAAAGGAAAATTTAATTTTTTAAGGTTGTTTATCGGGGCGAATCTCCGGATTAGCCTTGGTATTCCCCGTGTAACTCGTTCGAGTCGGGTGGCATCTAGACCGGATCGAGGGGGTTACAGTTAAACTCGGAAATACCACTAGATCTATGAGTTAGAAGTCTAGAAAACACTCTTATCTAATGTTCTTCCTTCTTTTTGCAGATTGATCTGACCGGGGTGAAGAGACTCCAGGCGGTGGGGCGGTGGCCGGCCAAACGGGCGAATAGGAGAGCGCGTGGCGGCCACGCGCGGCCAGCTGACAGGGATGCTGAAGAGGCGGCGGCCGGCTTGTTACCATTCCCTTAGGGTTTAGTTAGATTTAATTTAGGGTTAGTTGGATGATAATTAGGATTTGTTGATTGGGTTGGGTTTAATTGTTGGGTCAAGGGTTAGCTATTGGGCTTTGTATTGTAATGGACATTTATATCTGGACTTGGGTTAATAAAATGGTTCTCTCTCTTTTTTTATATCTCCAAAATGGGTTGTTAGAACAGTGTAATGACAGGTGCTGCTGTAGCTGCACGTTCTGTGATTACTGATGATAACCCATCGTGTTCCACATCACCATCTACAAACTGTCCAAGTGTTCTTCAACCAATGATAAACGGCAGACTCCACAAGAGTACTGGATTAGGGGATGACATCACTCAGTCTGCTGCCATGGTCTTGAATCCTAATCCAATGGAGACCATGTTGCCTCATGCTAATATAGTTAAAGAACTTCAGCAAAAGACTGATTTTAGACCCTTATTGAATATCTCAAAGGGTCAAAACCAAGGCCTTTATGTCCAACAAAACCTTAGCAATGGTGCTAATGCACATGCAGATTACCTGGACACATCGTTTTCTACGACTTCAGTTTGCCTTTCTCAGAAAGACGTTCATTTGCAGCAAAACACGTTGACTTAGAATCCTCAAACAATGTTGTTGAGAGACACAAGTCAAGACGGCGAAGTTCAGGCAGATCCAGTGAACAGTGTTTCATATAGAAATAATATGGATAACCAAATTGGGATACCCATGAATTCTGGCTCAAATTCGATTACCCACTTACAACCCTCCAACTATATATTTTTTTCTGAAATAGGTGCCGAATGTTTTTTTATCTATCTCAAAAAAAAAATCCCTCGAAACGTTGATTATTTTTATTTTAAACTTTTTATTTCAGTAAAAAAAACATTAGGCACCTATCTCAGAAAAATGTATAATTTGGACACTTATTTATAAATTAAACAAATTTTTTTAACGGTGTTACCTTAAAACACTAACAGAATAAAACTTTAGGCACCTATTTAAGCCAAAATAAACATTAGACACCTATTTCAGAAAAAATATATAGTTCAGGCACTTATTTTAGCCGAAAAAATATTAGGCACCTATTTCAGAAAAAAAGAGTATAGTTTAAACACTTATTTCTGAGTTAAGCTTAGAAAATAATTCAAGTACTGATGCAAGTGGTAAGAGACACTCAAGACAACTAAAGCTGAATCAAGTTAGAACAGCTTGAATCCAGCTAAGAAAAATAAAGCTATGTTTTAACTGAACAAGGTATCAGTGCGTAAGTTACCACAATTATCATGCAAAAAGTGCCTCCTAAACTTGTGTAATTAAACTAAGAAGACAAACATAAATGACCAATGGGTCTCTCTCTTAAGTTGAAGAGAAACGAAGCACAGAACACAGTCTTGTCAATCAACTTTATTTGCTTTAACAAAGCGTTTTCTCATGGGTTTCCTGTTTCATTTCTAGCTCTCATGTCAAGTTCTATTAGACCTACACACAGAATAAAATCACTTTAACACATTTATTTGGTAAGGGAACCATGGCTCTGGATTGAGGAGGGTTCCTATCTAAGCAACCAGAGCTATACCCAAAGACAAAAAAGTATTAAATGCAAATAAACCAAACCAATTTAGGAACTCAAATTATAGTAGTAAATGAAGAATAAAGAGAAACTAACAATATCAACATATGGAATATAATACAAAGTAATACCTCACATATTCTTTGAAGAGTAAATGGACTGGGCCCTGAATAAAACAATGAAGCTCTGCAGAAAGGGAAAAATGAATATAGAACAAGATGAACCCATAAAACTGAAACAATCGCTTCACATAATCAGAGAAAATCTACAAACTATCGAATACAAAAAAAAATACCAAGAAAAAAAAATACAAGAATCATCTCAGCTTTCCATCACTTTTTCTCGTCTATCCCACTATAAATACAAATATGCATGTTAGCTATTATCCATGCGCCTTGTGACTCTAATATGATTTCTTTTTCTTGTTCCAAAAAGCTAGAGAAAGAGAGAGAGAACACAAATTATTCTATATTTAATCACCTAAAATCCAGAATTTGACTTCAGGGCAACCATCACTTAGTACACTTCCATACACTTCCATCCTAAATAACATTAGGTAATACCTTCCAGGGGAGTTGCTAAGTAAGGAGATGAAGAATTATTGCAAAATTCTACAAACCCAGTAAGTATTAAAATCCCCTTCATTTCCTTTCTGATTATTCTTACAAAATTCTGTTCATAGCCTAATGAGTGTTTCTTGTGTTTCTAGTTTTGAAGAATATTGTTGTTACCGACTACCAGTTGGTCTAGCAGGAAGAGCCAATAGGTCTCATAAACAACGTCTACGGTTTGAATCATAACATTGTGAATTGTGAGTGGAGCAAACTGAGTTGGAAGGGTCACTCCAATTATAGGATTTGACAGTACCCGATCCAGATTAGTCAGTCAATGGATCCAAGCTCAAGTAAAAGAGCAATATTGCTGCTTGAGCATATATTCAAGTATTACTAGCATGCTCATATGCCCCTCATAATCAACATTGTTATGGTTGTCTTTCCTTCTAAGATCACAATTTTTTTTAATACCAACTATTTTTCTCACGTTTGGGATACATAAGAAAACATGGTCTGGAAAGTACCTTCATCTAGCCGTGTAACCAACTCTAGGTAAGTTTCACCCAATGAAGCATTTTGTTTATCAATTGTCATTTTTGCCTCGGGATACTCTGATAAAACCTTTATGATTGATTAGAGAAAGAAGTAAGGATCAAATCTAGATGAAGAAATACTGTCAAAAGAGACTATCAAATTCCACAATCCACAAAGAATGATTAATCCTTTACATCTTAAGTTAAGCTATAAAAATCAAAACAATTATATATCATTTCAAAGAGATTAGAGAACACAAAAATAACCAGTTTCAATTGAAAGGATAGCATGCTCTTCAGTTTATCCCAACTATGCCTGCAATAAATACAGAAAATAAGAATTACACTAAAATCTGCATTTATTCTACTTTCATATTCTCAAGACACCGACAACAAACAACCAATGTTTGCCAAAATACATGATGCATAAAATCATATGTGGAAGTATCAATTTTATGTGACGGGCAACATTTGGGATTTATAAAAAAAAATGGCATACAATCATGTTCCTATAAACCATCAAATTCCTCCTATATAAGCCACCTCAGACCTTCTAAGGTTGACTCCATGATAGAAGACCCAATAAGCCGTTAAAACAAAATCTTATTTGGCAAGGAAATGGAAAAATCTTAACTTTGGGAACTTGATTAGGCTGATAATTATTTCTTACTACAACAATTTTGTATATTAAGTAAATATTTTCTACATGCAATACATACAAGTAGCTATGTTGGATTACCTCACACTTAATAAGATGCAAGGATGAAGAACTCTCTCTTGCATTGCTTCATCAATAAAGTTAATGGTGGAGTCTAGCAAACATCTTCCTAGTTGAAAGTTTTAACCTACTAAAAGCTAGTCTCTCCAAGAGAGTATATATATGCACCAAATTCATATGTAAATACAAGTTAGGGAAAAGGAAAAATTCCATACCAAAAATTCCCAGTAGTGGAAATAACTAATAACTTGCAATATGCGCCTAACTTGTTCTTCTTCTCGATTAACATCAGAGTTCGAGTCCGTTCCCCTAAATCACAACAAAATACGGTCGGTTATCCGGTCGATAGAAGAATTCGACAAAGCTAATACTGATTACGTAGAAAAAAGTAGCAAATTTGAAAGAATCCTAAAACCCACCCATGATTCAAAACATGCTCTTGGTCGTGGTCATTGCCAGCGGAAGAATTCTCGGTGACAGAAGGAGCCTCCATTCCTGCTTTGGACTGAGATTTGAGATTTGAAATTTGAAATTTCCCTGCTCTGCTCTATTAAGCAAGGGGAAAGGAGCAGAATGAGCAACACCTTTTGCACTGATTTTTTTCCTATTATTATTATTATTATTATTATTATTGAGTCACATGTAAAATATCAATACTAATTATATTCTATTTTAATAAAATAATTATAAAAATAAAAATTATTAACCGGCATGTAAACATTATTTTATATTATGTTTTAATATGACATAACATAAATGATAATTTAGAAATAAAATTAAAATATTTAAAAAATTTAAAACTAACTTAAAATAATGATCAATAATTTAAGGATGAAATTAGAACGTTTAAAACTTTGCAAACAAATTTAGAATTAAAAGCATAGTTTAAAGATAAAATTAAACTGTTTAAAAATTTAAAGATCAATTTAAATTGATCACGAATACAAATAAAAATATCTTAGATTTATTTATGTTCACGAATAAGTTCATCTGAAACATAAGTTTTATTTATTGTTAATTAGTTAACATTTCTAGACATATAAATGACCATATTCGCAAATACTTAAACAAACATTTGAGAACATGTTTGTGAACACTAACAAAAAAAAACCAATATCTTTAAAAATAATTGTGAATTTGGAAACAAGTCTTGCAATGCTTTTACATTGCCAAATCCATCATCCTACATTCAAACAGAACGCCGTACCTCAATGCCCTTTATTCAGATATGTTCAAGAAGATAAACACAGTACACTGCTGATGGTATGGCAGAAATGAACCAAAAAGAATAGTTAATATTCAAAGATTATTAAAGACTCGAGTCGATCACTCACTTCTTTAGCAGCATTGCGCTGCATTGTGCCATTATTTTGGATGCCCTGGTAATAGAATCAGTCATGTAGAAATTATCAACAGCTGCCTTGAATGGGGTAGACTCTACCTTCTGAGTACACTCAGGACTTAGTGATGGTCCAAAAGAAGCCGGCTCTATCTCATCAGTGCGGAGTAGGTTCGGTGCTACCGTGCTCATCCTTGATCGTATGGCTCCTAATGTATCATATGGTAAACGAATTCCTGCAACCTCGGAGAGAGCTCGAATGATCTTCCAATCATCCCTAGCATCACCTACTGTAGGGACTGCAGGCAATGTTTGCTGAGTGCACCCTTCTGTATTTTCATATGTGCCCTCCTTCTCGCTGAATGCTGCAGATGGAAGAATTACATTGGCACGGTAGACACTATGGTCCCCATGGTGCCCCTGGTACACCACGAAAGCATCCGCTGGAATTTTGTCCAAGTTCACATCATCAGCGCCCATTAGATACAAGAATTTTGCAGACTCAATGCTGTTGCTGGATTCTGGCACAAGTCCAAGGTCGAGGGCTGCAGCCTGGGAAGCATTGAGAAGTAAAACATTGAATCCATTCCAGTCAGGTCTGATGACATTACCCTTCTTTGCAATGGCTTCAACAGCAGCAAAAATTGCATCTTTGTCATCCCTCTCAAATAGCCCAGCACCGACAATGATGGCTGGGTTTTTGGCATTTGAGATGGCTGAAGAAAAAGGATGACGACTCTCAGCAATCTCAAGAATTGTTTGTGGGCCATTGCCAAGATGCTGGCAATCATAGTTGAAGTCTGTTGGAGGACCAATGTAACCAACTTTAGCATTTGAGGCACGAACCGTCTTACGAATTCTGGCATTTACCATGGCGGCTTCAACTCTTGGCTGAAAATTAACATTAATTATATGATCATTAGGCTGAAGATTAACATGGAATTATATGATAATTATATTTTACACTTGCTATATTTAAAATCCAATCCATCCACACTATTCACATATTATATTGTTCTCCCAACAATATCTTTTTTCCTTTACTTGATTAGTGCTTAGAATCTTAGGCTCTATTGAAAGCATTTTTTCAATCTCTCTTATACCCTTGGTGTAAGTCGTCGATTTTTTGTTAACAGAAATCATTCAAAGAATGAAGCAACAGTATGCATCCAAAAATATTCATTCAATTTAGAAAAAAATGCAACGCCTACCATGGGAGGGATTAAGATAAGTAATTGCTAACTATGCACAGTGATTGTGGATAAAATCATAGAGACATTGTGACATTCAGAAAGAGCGCACGAAAGTACAGAACATGAGAATTTGGGTTACTAGAGCGTTACCTGGGTACCAACCAAAAGGAATACATCAGCCTTCTCAAGCCCAGCAATACTGCTATTCATGAGGTATCTATATCTTAGATCTGCATTAGGGCTTGTACCAGTTCCTTCACACCACACATTGTTTGACCCCATGTTGTTTAACAAATCTTTCAGAGCCATCATAGATTCAGCATCAGAAAGTTTACCAGCAACCCCAACAATTTCCTCTGGTTTAACCTTAAGGGCAACCTCGGCAACAACAGCCAATGCATCACGCCAGCTCACAGCCTTAAAGCGCCCATTAGCATCACGAATCATGGGGTCATTTAGCCTCTGTCTCTTCAATCCATCATAACAGAAGCGAGTTTTATCTGATATCCATTCTTCATTTATATCCTAAAAATGTCAGTGAAACAAACAAAAGTTACTTATCTTGTCAAGTTGGCCAGCCAAACAGAACATTAAGAAACCTTTTTCTTCTCTTTTTTCAACATTTTATTTATAATCAGAAACATTTCAATCATTGATAAATGTCACTTGGATAAAAAAGAAAACATAAGTAGGAAAATATAATCAGCTTTAAAAGCGCAATTTCTTTCTTCAAATTTTAAAGATTGAAACTTCAGCAATTTAAGCTATGAAATTTAGTTACTCTGAATCTTGCACAAATTAGGAGATGCCATTTAATCATTTTCACCTAAATGAAACAAACCTAATAGAAAAGTCCACAATTCACAATTTTCACATTCTTTTAGGGGGTGTAGGGGAAAGGCCAAAATTTTCACCAAGCGATCAACATAATATATACAATTCTCGGACGACAACAGGGCAGTATTAACTCTATCTCATGCAGTCCCTGCCATACTTATACCTATCAGCAGTCACAACTGAAAAGGGAAGAAATATCTAGTGAGAAACAACAGCAGAAAATATACAGAATGATATCAAAAAAATGTTGTTACATATGCCACAATAATCACATTGACAATTTAAAGCTAGGAAAAAAATCCATAAATATTTTGCCGCAGCTTTTCAAGAACTAATATAGAGGTTGCTTTTCATAACAGAAACAATACAGGTCAGAGTTACCAAAGTGATAAGATGAAAACAACCTAAGAACTAGCACAAAAGCAATCAACAGATAGTTCATTGCTCCATGGGCATCAGAAAAAAGATTTGTAGAAGTGAGGGTACCATAAATGGCTTATGGCAATTTACACTTACTTCATTCAAACGTGGAAGGATACGCATAACCTCTGGACCTCTGCTATCAATCCGAATGTTGGATCCAACCGCATCAGTCACATCAATGGTCTCTGTTCCTTTCAACTCCCAGTTTCGGGCCTTAAATGCAAAGGGTTTAGAGGTAAGGGCTCCAACAGGGCAGATATCAATTACATTTCCAGAAAGTTCACTTGTCATAAGCTTTTCAACATAAGTCCCAATTTCTTCTCCACTACCACGACCTAATATGCCAAGATCCTGAACTCCAGCAACTTCTGTTGCAAACCTGACACACCTGATGAAACCACAAAAAGTTAGTTGCCTCAAACTCTTACCTATGGAACATAGAAAAAGAAGAAAATTGCTTATGGATATTTCTCAAACAAACAAATCCTAAAAAAATAATAAGGCATTGTCCAAAAAATGGTATAAAGAAGATACAAATTTTAGCTTGATAGAAAGAACACCAAAGAGGACTTGGTAGATCTAATTATGAACTACAGAGCCCAAATAAAACTTCATTTGGCTCCACACTAAGCATTTAATTTCATCAGGGGCAAAATTTTTGTGAGCAAAGCTTAAGAAACTAGACTGAACTGCATAAATAGTGAAGAACGACAACAGTCTACCATAGCGAAGTAAAGAAACATTCACGCTAGAAATTATATAGACCAACTCAAACACAATCTGACATAAAGCTCTCCAAGTTCAGGACAACACCTGATTAAAAAGGTGGTTGACTATTCAAAAAAAGTAAAAATATAAAAAGGTGGTTGACGTATAAACAAGCAATATTAGTGACAATACGATTATCCTTCAAGTGGAACCAGTCATCATCTGGATTGAAAGATTAATATCTTAAAAAATTAAAGAAATAAAGCAATTGGGAGATACTGTGAGGTTAATTTTGGACCTTGTACACTGAATGCACCGAGTCATGACAGTCTTCACCAAAGGACCAAGGTTCTTGTCCACAACAGATCTCTTCATTTCAGTAAAACGTCCCCGATCAGATCCAAATGCCATAGACTGGTCCTGGAGATCACATTCTCCACCCTGATCACAGATTGGGCAATCCAGTGGATGGTTCATCAGCAAAAACTCCATCACTCCTTCACGTGCCTTCTTCGCCAATGGTGTATCCGTCTTAATCTTCATTCCTATGTTATAGTCCCAGGAAAATTAGAGAACATGATAAAATAAACAAATAAAGTATTCAGAAAACAGAATCAAATCAACATATAACAAAAAAAGATATATTTATATTAGGAGCAGCACAAATCCTTAAAGGTTAAATTGTTTAAAATGACAAGCACTTTCGCTTTGAAAGAGCAATTTCACACATGAATTATTAGTATTTCAAAGCCATGATTGTTAAAAAGGTAAAACGAAAAACATAATAGAATTAAGAATAACAAAGAAGCGTCGAGGCAAACTAAATAATATCGGATTAATTTGATAGCCTAATACCAATCACCACATACATCACGAATCTGCGTAAAAGAAATCAAATTCGATCGCCCATAAATGTTAAATTCAAACAAAATGGATGAATTTAGCTAAAATGTAAAATTAAAGGGCATGAAATCTCACCAGGGAGAGCGGGCATGGCGCAAGAGGCGACGGGCTTGGGGGATTTTTCAACCTCGACAAGGCACATACGGCAGTTCCCGGCGATCGAAAGTCGGCTATGATAACAAAACCTAGGAATGTCAACTCCAGCGATCTCGCAGGCCTGAAGAACAGTCATGCCCTTAGGGATTTTCACCGGGAACCCATCGACGAACACCTCGATTGCATCATCAGGGTTCGTAAACTCATACCGGGCACCTCCAACAGGTTTCTTCGGCGGAGGCGGAGTAGATTCCGGCTGCGCTGCGGCGGCGGCGGATGAGGCATCGGGGGATTGGAGGCTGGTTTTGGTTACTATGGGTCGGAATCGAGAGTATTGAGAAGATAGAATCCTGGAGGATTTGAGGGTCCTTGAAGCTAACGATCCTAAACCCATTTCTCAGTACGAACAGATCTCTAAGCTTGAGTCCTTTGTTGGAGCTGAGGAGAGTGGCGAGAGGTTTCCAATGGCACAGAAATAAAATGAAGGGCGTGTGATTTCCACACGAGTCGGGTTTCAAGTTGACCCGTTTTTGTCTACACGATCGGCCAGCTAGGGCTGGTATAATAGCCCGACCCTGACCCGATTCACTGTATCACGACTTGACCCGGTTGAATTTTTCTTCTTCAACTTCGGGAAATAGAACGGGTATAGTAAAATCTTAAACGGCAAGTCGAGTTCCGATATAAGATAAAAATTTTATATATTAATATATTTTTAATTATATTTATTTATTATTATATTTATAAAAATATTATTATATATAAATATTTTTAGGGCTATTAAGTTATTTTTAATTTATATTTATCATAAATTTTTATTAAATGTTATTCGAGTTTTAAAATATCTGATTTTAATAATTAATGGTTTAAATTTATTTTTTAAAATATATTTTTTATGTGTATAATTTAATTAGTTTTATTTTATTTTTTGTATAATTTTAAAGTCTCTTGAAACTTATATGTTTTTAGCAGAGATCTACAAATTTTATTAGACGAGAGTATATCCGAAATTACAATGAAAGTTTACATCCAGTAAACAAAACACTTCAAAACAAACATATACCTAGTAAACAAAACTAGCTGACATTAGATCATAAAAGGACCAAACAAGGAAAAGATAAGAACCTAATCCAAAGACTTGAATAAAAAAAAGATACAAACATCACCAAAATTTACGATGATAGGTAAAATCATCAACAAACAACATAAAAATGCATATAACAATGAAGTGACGTTGATAACAAAGATATTACCACTATTCAATCACGAGAAGAAACGATAGATGAAATCACATATCCAAATCTTGTTCGAGGGTCCAAAATAGGGAGATCAGCAATATAAAGAAAGGAGCGTCATCTTGATCATTCGTGGCGTCGTCGGATCCAACCCTAATAGAAAATAAAAAAAACATGCCAAAAGACAGAGAAAACATACCAAAAGGTAGAATAAAATCGTGTCATAAAAGCAGAATAATTTATTAAAAATGAAAAATAAAACAAACGAAATAATAGATTCGACGGTCAACAACCAATATTAAAATCGGTGCCGCCGCCGGTGAAAAAAGAAAACGAAGGGGGAAGTTTTTACGGTGAAAAGGCGGCTAGGGATTTATATGATTGTGGTTTAGTCGTATATAATATTTATTATATTAATATATTTTTAAAATTTTTGAATCAAATAAAGATCGGATATAAGAATTAATACTCGGAATATAATAACTTTAAAAATATATAGAATGAAACAAATTCTTAATCGATCTTGGTTTCTAAGTTACGATTGTACAAAAATAAATCATCAAAAATTATTAAATTTCAAATATTTTTTACACATTAACCAAAGAAGTTAATTAATAAATAAAAGTAAAATAGAAATATAATTATTAAAATTTTTAAAATATTAAAAAAACTAAAAAATATTAAATTTAAAAAAGATAGATAAATAATCTATTGCTAAGATCAGATACTTTCTTTTTGCACCGAAAAATTACTACGGTCTATTGTAGCAAATCAAAACATAAACTATATAAAATCCCCTAAATCGGCGGTCATCTTTCTCTTATATTCCCCAAAACAACGATCTACTATAGATTACATATAACGTCTTAAACTCAATACTATATTTGGACTTTTAACCCTTATGAGTGAAAATTTTCAACTAGATCATTTTTATAATCCAACATTTCAAATAAACGATAAAAGATAATTAAATTGTTTATAAAGGAATTCTAATTTAAAACATAATAATTAAAATCAATAATTCAACATAATTACATAAATCTATGATATGAGTTACAAACGTAAAATCAAAAATCTTATGAATATATTAAACAATAAGTCTAAGTATTGTACTCTTGAATACGTCGAAGAGTTAAAATTCTACTTTGACAGGGCTTCTTTGATAAAACACAACAACCTAAAAACCTGCAAACCGAAACAATAGTTTTGAATATTGAGCTCATTGCCACTATCGATCACATCATAACAAATAATCTGTAAACTTTGAGCGAAGTCTAGGTCACACAACATTAAGACATACTTAGAGTGAGATCCTCGTCACACAACTTCATGATGTACACTTATACTCAGGATCTTCCCTCAAGTATCTTCGAATAAGCCCTAAGTGATATATTGAGTGACTCAATCGCACAAGTATTTACACGACAAATCAACATCATAACAATCCTCGTGAGTATATAATTATCATTATTATTGAGTCTTCGAACCGTGTTCTATGTTTTTACTCATTATGTTCGTATAAGAGAGTTATTTTTTTTTCTCACTTTTACCATTCTTTTTATAACATAAAATGTCTATTGAATTGAGCTATACAACTTTTTAGCCCTTTTAATACAAAATACCTAATGAGTGTTAATATTGGTCTTCACGAATCTATACGATACCTTTGACATTAGTACTCATAACGTACCGATATCAATTTAGTTCACTAAAAAATTAAACTTATAACTCATTGTTTGTTCTAAAAAATTTACACCAACAAATAAAAAGAGAGGGTTGGGCATAACATTTTTCTGGCATTTTGGAAAGAATAAGAGAATTTTTTGAATTTTATTGATTTAGGATCTAATTATTATAATATATAAAGATTGGTGTTTTTTAGAATTAAGACCAAATCAAAACACCATTTAAAGTTTAAGGGTTATATTTGTTATAAACTAACATAACTTTGTCTGAATTAACAGTCGGTGACTAAAAAATAAACTTACATATAAATGGATGACCCTAGTATAGTTTACTCATTTTTTTTTAAACTCGTAAAATTCTAATAATCTAAAATTCTAAAAAATAATTATCTATCTGAACAACATAATTAAATACTAACATTTAAAAATTTCCATTTTTTTTAAATTATTACCATTTCTTTATACATAAGTTCTTCAAAAATTCATTTCGATCCCTTCTATCCAAATATTTATTTAAATTCAATTACAAAATATATCAATATTATTATAAAATTATTGAATTTTTTTACTATGATCAAACGTTAGGAGGGACAAGAATCTATTAAGCTTTAAAATCTTAAAAAATGAAAGGGCAAAAACCTTATTTGATTACTATTCAAACTAATAGGGACCTAAATGCTATTATACCAAAACAAATTGGGAGGGGCTCCCCTCCCATTGCGTACATATCACCGTCCCTGAAGATCAATATAAAATTATTGTTATATTCTTTGATATAAAATTTTGCAATCGTTCTGATCATCGTGATAACTTAACATCAAAAGATTTTAGGGTAAAGTACACCGATGATCATTGAATTTTTAAGATTCATTTTGGTCATTAAAATTTTAAAATTTTTACTGGAGTCACTTAACTTTTATTTCACTATCATTTTGGCCCCTTCCGTTATCTTATGTTAAAAAATACTGACATGACCCAAGCTATATAAATGGTCATTCAAATAAAAAATTTAAAATATCAATGACAAAAATAAAAAATATCTTAAAAGATTGATGACCATTTATATAGTTTATCTTGAAGAAAAAAACGGATAGCCACGACAACCTTTTTTAATGAAAGGTAACAAGAGGGACTGAAATAAAATGAAATAAAAATTAAATAACCTCAATCAAATCTTTAAAAGCTTGGTGACAAAATGAAAACAAGGTAGTTCTGGAGAAAGCTCCCTAAAAAAAGCCTAAAAATAAGCCTAAACCTGTTTACCCGGTCACATTGTGCACATAAAACTATATATACAATTTCTTACAAAAACTGTAAGAAAAACGGTACATACATAAATTAGCGCGAAAACGGTAAGGATTTGTGTTTGTACACAAATCCTTACAAAGTATACACAACGGTTTACGAAAACCGTAAGAAAAAAGGTATGTACATAAATCGTTACCACTTCAAAACCATGAGCTCAAGGAGGCTTCCAAGGGTAAGAATTTGTGTACATACACAATTTCCTACAAGAATACACAATATGGCACGAAAACGGTAAGGATTTGTGTTTGTACACAAATCCTTACAAAGTATACACATCGGCTTACGAAAACCGTAAGAAAAAATGTATGTACACAAATCCTTACCACTTCAAAACCATGAGCTCAAGGAGGCTTCCAAGGGTAAGAATTTGTGTACATACACAATTTCCTACAAGAATACACAATATGGCACGAAAACGGTAAGGATTTGTGTTTGTACACAAATCCTTACAAAGTATACACATCGGCTTACGAAAACCGTAAGAAAAAATGTATGTACACAAATCCTTACCACTTCAAAACCATGAGCTCAAGGAGGCTTCCAAGGGTAAGAATTTGTGTACATACACAATTTCCTACAAGAATACACAATATGGCACGAAAACGGTAAGGATTTGTGTTTGTACACAAATCCTTACAAAGTATACACAACGGCTTACGAAAACCGTAAGAAAAAAGGTATGTACACAAATCCTTACCACTTCAAAACCATGAGCTCAAGGAATTTTCCAAGGGTAAGGATTTGTGTACATACACAATTTCCTACAAGAATAAATAATATGGCACGAAAACGGTAAGGATTTGTGTTTGTACACAAATCCTTACAAAGTATACACAACGGCTTACGAAAACCGTAAGAAAAAAGGTATGTACACAAATCCTTACCACTTCAAAAACATAAGCTCAAGGAATTTTCCAAGGGTAAGGATTTGTGTACATACATAATTTCCTACAAGAATACACAATATGACACCAAAATGGTAAGGATTTATGTTTGTACACAATTCCTTACAAAGTATAGACAACGGCTTACTAAAACCGTAAGAAAAAAGGTATGTACACAAATCCTTAACTTTGGATGGCTCCTTTAGCTCATGGTGAGAAGTTGTAAGGAATTGTGCACATACCTTTTTCTTTACGGTTTTTGTAAGCCATTGTGTTTACTTTGTAAGGAATTGTGTACAATATTTATTTATATATTTTTTATTCAAATATTTTTTATTCGAATATTTTTATTTGAATATTTATTATTTGAATATTTTTATTCGTATATTTTTTATTCAAATATTTTTATTCAAGTATTTTTATTCGTATACTTTTTATTTGAATATTTTTATTCGAATATTTATTATATGAATATTTTGATTCGAATATTTATTAAACGGATATCTTTATTCGAATATTTTTTATTCAAATATTTTTATTCAAAAAATTTTATTCGAATAGTTATTATACAAATATTTTTATTTGTATATTTTTTATTTGAATATTTTTATTCCAATATTTATTATATGAATATTTTTATTCGAATATTAATTATACGAATATTTTTTATTCAAATATTTTTATTCGAATATTTATTATACGAATATTTTTATTTGTATATTTTTTATTTGAATATTTTTATTTCAATATTTATTATATGAATATTTTATTCGAATATTTATTATAGGAATATTTTTATTCAAATATTTATTATACGAATATTTTTATTCTAATATTTATTATAAGAATAATTTTATTTGAATATTTATTATACGGATATTTTTATTCGTATATTTTTTATTCGAATATTTTTATTCAAATATTTATTATATGAATATTTTTATTCGAATATCTTTTTATACGAATATTTTTATTCGTATATATTTTATTCGAATCTTTTGATTTGAATATTTTACTCAAATATTTATTATTTGAATATTTATTATATGAATATTTATATTCGTATATATATTTATTCGAATATTTATTATACAAATATTTTTATTCGAATATTTATTTTATAAATATTTTTATTTGAATATTTATTATATAAATATTTTTATTCGTATATTTTTTATTCAAATATATAAAAATAAATTAGTTAACCAATATTTATAAAAAAAGATTTTAAATTAGAACCGACTGTTAGCCGGTTCCCCATTCCCCTATATTAGAGGGCTCTTTTTAAGCTATTTTAGTGAGTTTTTTTAGCCTCACCCAATGAAAACACCCTAAAAGTTCAATAACCATTAATGTACTTTACCCAATATTTTAAAATACAAATAAGTCTACCTCATTTACTCAACAAATTGGATCCCAACAACCGCACGATAAAAACTCTTCGTGTACTTAGAGGCGGAGCTCAGTTTATCTTCCATCGTTTTCATAGACGAAACATTCGCAATGGCGGAGCAAATGATCGGCGCCACCGTAGACGAAAACAGAGGCAGACTCAGGGAAGAAACACTCTACTGCCTCCTCCACCGTTCGATTTCCATGATCATCTTCCCATATTCATCCTCACCCGCATCAACTTCGCTGCTGGAGCGGATCAAGATCACTGTTTGGGAGAACGTTCGTCTTCTCCGCGAAGCCTATAGAAACACTGGCCGGATTGCTCTGCTGTGGACTCGTAGACGCAGTCCCCTCCGTACTCTACTCGCCATTTCTGTGAGCAACTTCTTTTACCTTTTTCTTTTTTAAATTGTTACGTTAAAATTTAATTAATTAAATTGAAATTTTAGTTAGTTAATAGGGAGGTTTATTAAATATTAGATTAGTTATTAATTAATTAATTTAGTTTAAAATATATTAATTAATATAATATAATATAATATAATATTAAATATAGATATTAATAGAAACTTTTGATTAATCAAATTGAATGAATATATATTAATAAAAAATTTAAGCATTCTGTTATCTATTGTTATTTTAATTAATTTAAAAATTAATTCAAATTAATCGATCAAAATTCGGTTTGATTATTTTTTTAAAAAATAATCAAATTAATAATTAAAAATTAATTTTTAATTAATAATATTTAATTAATTCAATTTGAGTAATTAATTAAATTAATCGAATGCACCCTTAATTGTACGCATGCCATGTTTGCGTTTATTAGATAAGACTTGAAAAAAAAAGTAGATGGATTTTAGACACTTGGAAAGGAGGAGAGGATGCAAGCAAAGAAAAAGCATCCTAGGCCAATTTTAAAAATTATGGTGAAAAAATAATTTTATATCATTTAATTTAAAATAAAAGTATTTAATATTATTATTAAAAATATTTTTAAATATGAAAAATTAAAAATATAAATAAAGATAGATATATAATTTTATTTAAAAATATTTTAAAAAATTAAAAATTAAAATTTTTAATTTTTGAAAAACACTTTTTAAATCAAATCAAAAACAGTCTTGACCTAAAAAATTACCTATTTTGCATTACTTTTAGTCTTAAAATCACTTTTGATCTTAAAATTGCTTTTTAGAAATAATGCCGAAAACATAGCTTAATCCAACGACTTAAATAGAGGGTTTGAAGTCGAGAACATAGCTTCTAGCTCTCTACAAATATTTTTTTTATGAATAAAAGTAAGATAAAAATGTGTCTCGTTAAAAAAAATTAACATTAAATAAAAGAGAAAAAATATACTTGAAAATTGAATAACAATCATTTAATTAAAAACTATTTCCCCTTAACTTTAATCGAAAATCTTATTTTATTAATACGTCAGTCACCGTATTAGCCTCTCGACAGTTCTGAATAAAACGAACCCCTAATAATAAAATATTAAATTTTAAATATTAATCTTAAATTTTAAGTTAAATCTTAGCTTTCAAAAATACTATATCATAAATTTTTGAAATCTATTTAATTATAAATTTTTAATTTAAATTTTCAATTTAATAATATAAATACAAATACCAAAAATCTAATTGAGTCTATGTAGGCCCTAGGGTTACAATTATTATAAGATAATGTGGGTCATATTTATTGAAGTCATGGCACGGCGTGCATCACGAGGAGTTTCAATGAACTCTAAAAGGATAAAATTCCGATTTCATCCTCCTTTTTTCAATTTTTTTACGGAAGTGTCAAAATTATTTTTATATATTATGTCTACGGGTAGGGTTAACGTACATGGACATTTACATGTAATTACACATGGTAAATGTTTAAATGGTTATTGTATTTTTACTAAAAAATAGTTATTGTATTTTATTTAAAATTAAAATTAATAAATATATATTATCTTATAATTATACTGAATATTTTAAAAATAATTATTATATATTTTTTAATTATTTGGCGATATTCAAATGTTTTAATCTTGCTCGCTAGAGAGTCCTTGATACCTATAAATTTTAGAAAAATTGTATTGTTTTAGATTTTTTTAAAAAATTTTAATTAGAATCTCAAAATTTATAAAAATTCTCATAAAATTTTAAAATTATTAAAAATTCATTAAACTTTCTAAAAAATAAAAAATGTTGTTAGATGATCGCATTTTAAAAAAAATAAAAAAATAATTAAGTCCCTTTAATTTTTTAAAAATTTTAATTAGACTTTTAAATTTTTATTTTTTTTAATTAGCCTCCTTGAAGCAATACATTCAAGATCCCCCGCATCTTGTTGAGTTATAAAATTCCACCATTTGTGTATAAAACTGGGGAATGCAATTCGACCCGTTTTATTTCGGTCCCGACCCGACTTGATTCGATCGGGGTTGGTTTTTTATTTAAAAAATTGAATTTGGGTCAGATGTTGGATGATTAAAAAAATTAAGTCGGGTCAGAATTTGATTTAGGGTGAAAATTTTTGGACCTTATCGATCTAGTATATTTATATATTTTTTTATATTTTTATATATAATATTTAATATTTTTATTAATTTTTTTGCTGGTTAGGTCGAATTTATTCAAATTTTTTTATTAAAATATCAAGATCGGATAGAGGTAAAAAATATTGAGGTCAAATAAGATCGGATTTAGGTCAAAAGACTTAAATTTTAGATCAAAATCGAAACGATAAAAAACCCAACCCGACTCCACCCATTACCATCCCTATATAAAACAATAAAAAATATATGATATTTATTTTATATTGATACAACATTTAGTTGTTCAAGAGATAAGGGGGTCCATATTAATTACACAATCAATTATTAAAAAATACATTATATTATCATCATTGATAATAGCTAACAACATTGTATGTATCTTGTTATTTAATTTCACGAGGGATCCGATGATTTAAAGGATTAAAATCGTATAACTATTTTAGTAAAAAAATTATACAACCGTACACATGTGATGATGTAATAAAAAAAACTTAATTAATTATATTTAACTAAATTTAAAAATATAATTGATTCTTTTATTTAGTTTAGGGACATAACTAATGTAATCGAAAGTTTAATAATTTATTTAATCTATAATATAAAAATGAAAAATATTAAAATTCTAATAATATTTAAATAATCATAAAATATTAAAAATACTATAATAAATTTAAAAATATGTGAAAACATAAAATTAAAAATATCAAAAAGTTATAAATATAAAAAGTAAAATTTAAAAATATATATAAATTATCAGAAAAATCTATTATTGTTTTTGGTAATTTAAACGTACTAATATTTCTTATATATATTTTTAATAGAATCATCATTGTATTAGAATATAAATAAATTCAAATTTTACTTTTATCTTTTTACATCGAATTTTAAAGAGCATCAATTTGACGTAAAAAAAAGTTTTATTGTTATTTTAACACAAGGTTGATTCTATTGAAAATTTATTTAGCGAATGATAATACTAAGATGGATAAACTCAAAAACCTTTTTATTAAAATATTTTTTTATTGCTTTATAAACATTTTTATTTATTCATTTAAATTTTATCATTTTATAATTTCTATATTAGTTTTTATTTTTGATATTTTTTTTTTTTTAAGTTTATGTTTTTTTATAAAAAATAATATTTTAACTTTTTATGAAAGTTCATATTTTAATTTTTTAAATTATCAGACACTCAAAAGTTAATTACACAAATTTGTTAATCAACTTTCCGTATATTATAATAAAGATAATTTTAACCCTTAACGTTTACAGTTTTTGTCGTTTTGACCCTTATTTTTGGAGATAAATTTAGTTCTTAACCTATATCTTTTTGACAAATAGCTTATTTTTTAACTAGATTGATGATTAGACCGTTAAAAATTTAACGATAATATATATATAGAATATAATTTTAAGTGACATAGCATGTAACCTATCAAATGCATATATATATATAGAATATAATTTTATTCCAATATAAATATAAAATAATTAAAATTCAAATAAAATATTAAAAATTAATTAATTCTAAAATATAAGATTATTAAACATTCTTAACCCTAACTACGATAAAATCAAAATCTTATTCGAATTGTGTTTATATTTTTTTAATAATTTCAATTTAATTAATTTTGATTCTATCGTAGTTAGGGTTAAGAATGTTTAATAATTTTTTTATTTTAGAATTAATTATTTTTTAATATTTTATTTGAATTTTAATTGTTTTATATTTTATATTGGAATAAAATTATATTCCATATATATATATATTTGATATGTTACATTCCATATCATTTAAAATTATATTTCATATATATTATCGTTAAATTTTTAACGGTTTAGTCATCAATCTAGTTAAAAAATAAGATATTTGTCAAAAAGATATAAGTTAAGGGCTAAATTTATCATAAAAAAAAATAAGGGCCAAAACGAAAAAAACTGTAAACGTTAAGGATTAAAATTATCTTTATACCTATATTATATTTGTAAAAGTTTAATTAAAAAATCAAACTATTTATCGTATTTTATTCGATAACTAAATAAATCGATTAAATCAACTTAAAATTTAAATAAACTATTAATTCAGTTTTAATATTTTAAAAATTTTATTTTTAATTTAAATATTAAATTAATTGGTGAACTTTCAATTAAAATCAGTTATGTCCTAGAATCGATAAAAAATAATTATGACCTAAAATTTAATTAAAAAAATCAATTTAATATCTCTACCACATCATCATTCCATGGTGTATTGTCACATTATCATCATTAATCGTGATATCAATGTCAGAGATTATTACGTCACTAATATAACAATTAACGTGTTTAAAGTATTAATCTAATACAATTTATAATTTAAAAGTTTTAATTGGATGCATTTTTCGACGATGAATTGAATTATTTTTATTTTTTTAGTTTGAAGGTAAATTTCCCTTTTTAACCTATTAGTAAAGATATACATAAAAACACCTTATTTATAAAAATTATATGGTATTTAAATCCTTGCCATGTTACTTTTTTGCTCGTACTGTTATATTTCGATGTATAAAACGTAGTAAGTTAGGGGTATTTAAAATTATTTGATCTAATCGATTTGATCTGATTATCTATTGATTTGATTTTGTTTTTATTTTTGGATTAGATTTCTGCTCTGATTTTAAGTCTTCTGGATCGGATACAGATCATAATATTTCAAGTTTTGGATTTTCCAAAAATCCAAAAATTAAAATTTTTATTAATATTAATCTTGTTATATTTAACAATTTAGTGTTTATTATATTTATAATTTTTAAAAATTAAAACTTTTATAACTGTGAATCTTATTGTATTTAGTAATTTGTCGTTTATTATATTTAAAATTCTAAATTTTTTATAAACACAACATTCAAATTTGAAAAATTATTGTAATCAAATTATATTTTTGGATAATCGGATATCTGACTATCTGATATCCAAATATACGGATATCCATTTTTTCGGATCGAATACGGATCACTATATCATTGATCTGAAAATCCAAATATCTAAAAAATCAGATCCGATCTGATCCGATATCCGACAATGAATACACTAATTATAAGTATATGATATATATACATATATCGTCTGAAATCTTGTTCTCCACTACAACTTTCAGGCAGGTACGATGAGTCTTCTGCTCTTGACCGGTGTGCTGGTGTTCATACTTTTCTTTGCCGCGGCGACGGTGAACGCAATCATCGTGTACCTCATCCTCGCTTTCGCATCTACAGGAGGATTCATGCTTCTTCTGTTTGCCTACGTAGCAGCTGTTTATATCGGGGCATTATCAGTCGCTGCACTGCTTATTTCTAATGCAACTGTTTCAGCCATGGCAGCAGTTGCAGTAACTACAGGTAATGCATTTTACTTTCGTTCCTTAGGCTTCGTTCTTCTCTATCCAGCTTTTGAAAAAAATTTATCAAACAATAATACTTTAATCAACGATTTTGAAAAACGAACAATAAAGTCACTATTATAAAATTTCGATCACTCCAACGTTAAGTGCCCTTAAATGTTGATGAAAAGATATCTAACACAATAAAAAATAATAATAAATTATTTAAATAATTCTTAAATTATTATTATACTTTTGTTTTATATATAATTAGATTTTCAAAATTTTAAATTTTTATCTTTTCATTATTTTTTCAAATAAACCCTAACCATTATCTAAATCCCAAAATTTTCTCCTAAATAATGGTATTGGTGAATCTGCATATAAACTTGTCACCACATTCTTAACGGTATTGGTACAGCTGATACCCTGCAAATCTGCAGTTACTTCCTTTAATCGCTTTAAGAGCGTTACAACAATTATCAGCTGCACCAGTGCCGACAAAAATGTGTTGTGAAAAATTTATACACAGATTCACTAGTGCCATTGTTTGGGAAAAAATTCTGGGTTTAGGATAAGGGTTAATATTTATTTGAAAAGATGGTGAAAAGATAAAAATTTAAAATTTTGAGAGTCAAATTAAAAATAAAATAAAAATATAATAATAATTTAAAGATTATTTAAGTAATTTATCATTTTTATTGTATCAGATCATCTTTTCGTCAATATTTAACGACACTTAACTTTGGAGTGACCAAAACTTTACACCTTGAAAATCTGCAGTTACTCCCTTTAATCGCTTTGAGAGCGTTGCAACAATTATCAGCTGCACCAGTGCCGACAAAAATGTGTTGTGAAAAGTTTATACACAGATTCACTAGTGCCATTGTTTGGAAAAAGATTCTGGGTTTGGGATAAGGGTTAGTATTTATTTGAAAAGATGGTGAAAAGATAAAAATTTAAAATTTTGAGAGTCAAATTAAAGATAAAACAAAAATATAATAATAATTTAAGGATTATTTAAGTAATTTATCATTTTTATTGTATCAGATCATCTTTTCGTTAATATTTAACGGCACTTAACTTTGGAGTGATCAAAACTTTACACCTTGAAAATGAAAGTGACTTTACTAGTCATTTTTTAAAATTGATGACTAAAAATATACTGAGATAATCGAAAATGACTAACACAATAGTTTATCCGTTTCAATAATTGTACCAAACGAAGCTTTACTATAAAATTTAATAACATGGTCTAGTCAAGGTTAATCTTTTATGATGCTATGTCTTAATTATCTTAACGTTTTTCATACGAATCAAATACTTGTTTAGATTCAAGACATATTAGATAATACGAAAACTTATTAGGACGAAAATCATTGAATAAAATATTTCTATCGAATTATCAGGTTGGGTCGGAGTTCTTTTTTGGGTCTGGTCGGGGGCGAAGAAAAGTTTGAAGATTGCCGAGTACTCTCTCACCCTCATGCGATCAGCTTATTCAGCTTACTCTTCTCAACTCACCTACTTAGGAGTATAGTCCAGTAATCGTTAGGAATTAAATTTTAAATTCTAATTTAAAATATGTATTATTATTATTATTTATGTTTTAGTTGAATTTATATTATTTAAGGTTTAATTTTTAGATTATTCGAATCGATATAAAATGATATGATAAATGTTGAACTTGTACTGTAATGAATTTTGTGTAAATTAGAGAATATTGTCATATTTGCCAATCATCTTTTAGTTTTTGTAAATTAGTGAGAAAAATTAATAACTCTATAAATAATTTTTAAGAACCGAAAAAATAAGCATGATAAAAGTATAATTCATATATATGTTGGATTATATATATATATATATATTGAAATTTTATAGTTTTTATAAACTTTTCAGATTTTAATTTTTTTGAGTGTGGAAAATTTTCCTTCTTCCTTTAATTTTTTATAATTATTCTTGTCTATATATATTGTTTTTTTTAGGACATGTCTCTGTACATGTAACTACCTTTTCGTCGATATAATCGACCCGAAAGCATGTCTGGGCTTGGCCATACGAACACGGTGGGACCCGTGGAACACAAGGGCTTACCGTCATGCAGGAACACAGGACTGTCGAAGTTATACTCGAACTCGAATATCGATACTCATAGTGTTAAAATAGTATTTAATGAAAAAAAAACATATTTTATTTATTTTCCCAACAACCTCAATAACCAAAATTAATAAAGGAGATATATAAATAAGTTCTCAAAGGTATTACAACAACAACAAAAAAAAAGCATTCAAAGTGTATTCAAGCAAAATTCAAGTTCTGGTTCAAATTCTTTCCATCTTTTATATTCACTTATAAAAGCTTAATTCTTTTTCTTTTTTTACAAGTGTATTGAGTGTAAGAAAATTTGGGGCGTTCAAAATTATCCGACCTGATTAATTCGATCCGACTATCTAAAATAAAAATGATTGGTAATTCTTGAAAAAAAATTATCTGTCCGAGCCGGATACCCGACCGAAGAATAATTGAGTCGGGTTTTAACTGATTTTTTTAATTATCGGGTACCCAACCTGACTAATTTTAATTTATATATTTTTCAGTTTTAAAGTTTGTATTATATACTTAAAATTTTTAAATATATTTTATTAATGTGTTAGTATCGAAAAAAATTAATAATTTTAATATCATTTTAATGATAAACTTTAATAAATATATATGTTTATATATATTTAAATATTCTAAAATTAACTTTAAATCACTAATTTTTATGTTTGTTCATATATTATAAAATTTTAAAATTTATGTATAATATGTATTTTTTAAATTTTAAAATAAAAAATTATATATATATACATACCTATATATGAACCGAGTACCCGTTATCCAATTATCAAGATTTGGGGTGTAAATCTTGGGAAGTTTGTAAGGTTATTCTTTTGGTCTCAAAACGAAAGACTTAAATTTTTAGTGGATTGTTGAAATTTTTAGTGTAGTGTTAAGGTAGTAGATGTAGATCCTATTGAGAAGGTTGAAACATTATAGACCTCTCTTGCAATTGTCCAAATTTTTTTGTACTTCATTCTAAATTTTTTATTTGTACAATTTATCCTTTTTTAGTCAGTCACATTTGATTGATTAACTCAATAATCGATATCAAAATAAGACTCGTTTAAAAGATTAACACCTTCTTAAAACGATTCTAAAGTTGCTCAGCCGAAGATTCAAGTATCAGTGACTTCTATTTTTGAAAACTATTACATAGAGGCCCAATTAATCTTCAAGCATCAGTACTTCAAAGGACTTAATTATCTCTATTAAAAGAATAAGATAAGATTGTCCAATCAAATTACAAACTATTATCTATGAGATATTGTGATGGATAAATCAATTCTTTTTATAAAGAGAAAAAAATTCGGTGAAAAAGAATAAACTTGAATGAATAGATGATGATCGAAGGCACGTATAATACAATGCAGAGGTCATATACAATCAATTTTATTCTTTTTGATCTCGACGAATATGTCAAGATTTCATCTTGTTGGAGTGCAAATAAAATTTGAGATAAGCTTGAGGTTACATGCAAAGGAACCAATGAAATAAAAGTAATAATCAGGTTTTCAAAATTTAAATTATGAAAGTTTTATGATAAATCTAGATGAAGATGTAAAGACGATATTTAATTATTTTTGATCATCATCAATGGGTTCAAAGGTTACATAAAAATTATCTTAAAAGTTAAATTTGTTTAAAAATTCACATGCTTCTCGAATCTTGAAAATCAAACAAAAGTATCATTACTAAAATGAAAAATTTAAAATGTTGAATCTCGGTAAGTTTATGACATCTCTTCTAACTCATGTGCTTAGGAGAAAAGAAAAAAATTAAAGAAATTAAGAAAAAAAGAAGGTAAAAAAAAAGTTGCTTTTAAGGCATCAAATGATGCGACCGATTTTAGTGATGATGATGATTAAGAGTCATTTTCGCTGCAGCCTTCGTGCAGGACCCGACATCCATTTTTTACCTATAAAGAAATTGATGTTTGAATTTATTATCGAAAAATTGATGTAAAATTTTTTTTACCTCAATTTATTGAGATACAAAATCAACAATATTTATTATAATAATACGAAAATCTTTCGTATTTTATACTCTATTCTGATTTAATTATATAAAAAGAACATCGAGGCATTGCAATTGTTTCAGCAACATGATCTTGCAGGCTGCAGCATATATTTCGATCGAACTAATGTTGCCCAAAATGCTTCACTTTCCATAATCAACTGAAAAACAAGCTCGAGAAGGAAACTATTGTTATTTTTAAACGTCACGGGTTCGAGCATCAATAATGTCAGTATAGTGTTTGAGCGATCAATGTCTAATAGATAATAGTATACTCTAAAACAAATATTATTGTAACACTGTAACTGATTCAAAATAATATATATAATTTCTGTAAAAAAATAAAATATTTTCTTTTAACCATGATTCATAAATATATATATATATATATATTATTCATCGCTTAACAATTTTCTTACATTGTTTTGCTCCTTCAATTTTTAAATTTTTTAATTTAACAATTAAATTTTATATTAAATGTTTTTATCATTCTTTTCTTATTATTTTAGTATATATTATTATTATTTAATATAAAAACAATTTAAAATAAACCACTGATCATAGATGTACGAACGCCACCGTCGATGGTGATCATTTGGTCCTATATTTTATCGATCGTTTTGTCTCACCCCATGAGTTCGAATATGATCTATTTTTTCAAAAAATGTTTTGAAATCATCGAAAAGATCAAAAGTAAGAAAATCAAAACGTTTACATTGAGGCGAGTTTCAGGATACTTTTCGATAAAAGAACCAATCTCGACTTAGCGTGTCAAAACGATTCGTTTGGTGCAATTTGAGATCACACCACTGATGGTATAACAAACATCAATGATTATTTTAAATATTTTTAAAATTTAATAATTATAAAATATATTTTTTGTTATATATTTTAAATTTGTTTTTATATTTAATAATATTAAAAATAAAAAATAATAAAATATTTGAGAGTGATAAAAAAATATTCAGTTCATAAAGTCCAGTTATTAAATTAAAAAATTTAAAAATTGAGTATCTAAAATAAAAGCGAAAAATTTATTGATTGATGAACGATGTATTTTACTCTTGTAAAAAATATACTATATATAAATGATTATATATAATTATAAAAATAAGAAAAAAAATACTCATTTTAAAATAAAAATATTATATATTAATCCTATTTTATTATAATTTAATCCTAATTTTAAATTTCAAAACTTTCTCCCAAACTGTGATGGTCTTCTCCCGGCCTATAACTTAGTGATGATTGCTGCAGCTCTCCCAGTTCACATGCTCCCTTTCAGCCACACACTGTACGCTCTAGCCGAGCATGTCCTTTGTTATTTTACCCGACACGTCCGGTGAGGTCTTTATCTCCGTTGAAGTTCACCATTCCATATCGATTTCTTTCTAAGCTCGAATCCGTCCGGAATCGGTCACTCGGCGTAATCATGTGTTTGTCTAAGACTAGGAGGTTTAACGAAAGACCTGATATTGTATTTATCTTATAGGTGTGAATCGTGTTTTTCATTTTAAAACGAAACACGTTGAGATTGATTATCACTTTGTTGATTTGTTCACGTTGTTATCCTTCGAGTCTAGCACGTCTTTTTCGAGGACCAACTTGCTTATTTACTCACCAGTCACCACGCCTTCATCAAATCACACGGCTGAGAGTTTGAGGTACAAGATTGGTTTATCACCTTCATCTACCATCTTGCTGATATACAATTTCAATGACAAATAAAATATTTTAGTGACATGGTTAAGTGTCTAATGCAAATAGTGAGTCAACTAGCAAGTCAATGAGTAATAATAAATCTCGATGTACTGTATCATTGATAACTCTGATTGATCAGAGACAATTAAAAATGATTAAAAAATTGTTAGAAATACCGTTCGATTCGATTAACTGACTCTAGATTAGCCTCTAGAGTTGTATAAATAAGTTGGTTCTCAAAAAAGAATATTACAACAATTAGGGACGGAGCCAGGATTTGTGGTTGAGGGGGGCAAAACATAACTATTTAAAAGTAGGGGGAGCAAATTCATAAAAAACAATTTTAAAAAGAATTTAAATAGAAGGACAAAAGTGGAAAAAAATCTTCAGGCCCCACACCCCTACACGTCTCCGTCACTGACAACAATGAAATGATCAATAAAATAGACGAGAGTGTCACCTCTCTTTCTCTCTAAAACGTTATACTCAACAATTTTCAATGATAAACAAAAATGGAGTGAAATTTGTACAAAAAAATATTTTCGTTTTTCTTTCGTTTATTTAGTTAACTTGTACGATCGCACTTACTGTACATGTCTATAACCATCTATGACCACATGCTTGCTCGTTTTAACAATTTATCAAAGCGATAACATTTCACTACCAAGTTACTATCTTTGAAGATAAGGCAAGAAGTAAAACATGGCCAAGCAAACAAGGAATGGTCGTAAATTGTTTGCAACGGGCAAAGGTACAAGGAGGAATCACCTATCATGGATTCCCATTGGATGAGATGAGATAAGGTCATGTGGTTCTTCCACGTGGCATGTTTCCAAAGATAAGGCTACCAATCAAAACCTCTTTTCCTACTCTTTGTGGTCGTTATGTTGAATGTTATCAGATTTTGAATCCAACGGTCACCCTTTCTCTCAAGCTTATCTCATTATTTTGTGAACTCAGGATCTGAGATGGCCAAGTTTTATCATTATATATAGGCCCTTGCCCCAAGGCCATAACACTACTAAGGGATTTCTGGTACTTATACTACTAGTAATCAGCTGTATCAGCAATGGCTTCCTCAATGATCTCATCGGCAACCATTGCCACCGTCAACCGATCTTCTCCGGTTCAGGCCAACATGGTCGCCCCCTTCACCGGACTCAAGTCCGCCTCCGCTTTCCCGGGCACCAGGAAGGCCAACAACGACATCACTTCCATTGCAAGCAATGGTGGAAGAGTGCAATGCATGAAGGTACTTATGCTTTGCAGTTAGATTAGCTAGTCTTCCTAGACAAATTACTTGAATTGAATCAAAATTTTGGGGGTTTTGAGTGTAGGTGTGGCCTCCACTTGGAAAGAAGAAGTTCGAGACTCTGTCGTACCTTCCTGATCTTACCACTGAACAATTGGCTAAAGAAATAGACTATCTTCTCCGTTCTAAATGGATTCCTTGCTTGGAATTCGAAGTAGAGGTATTTTCTAACTCTAAAATTTCTATAAACTATTCTATTGCATCAACCATATACATCACTTCTGATGAGATATTCGTTTTACTTGTTTATGTTGTGATATGTACAGAAAGGATTCGTGTACCGTGAGAACCACAGGTCACCAGGATACTATGACGGACGCTACTGGACCATGTGGAAGCTCCCCATGTTTGGATGCACCAACTCATCTCAAGTGTTGACAGAACTGGAAGAGTGCAAGAAGGAATACCCTGGGGCATTCGTTAGAATCATCGGATTCGACAACGTGCGTCAAGTGCAGTGCATCAGTTTCATTGCCCACAAGCCGAAAGGCTTCTAAGTTGTTGACATTTCAGTCTCTTCTCTATAAGAAGAGAATTCCATTTGTTTTTAAACTTGTACTTAAATATTTTCCTGTCGTTTTTTTTGAGGCATTTGCTATGGTTTCTTTGTTTTGTTTTTGAATTTCCTATGAAACGGCATGAGAACTGATATGAATAAATTATATTTTCTTGCCAAATTTCATGAATCTATGTCTGTCTGTATTTCAGATACTTTGAAATTCATGTTAATATTGAGTGGTCATGGTTTTAAAGAAGAGAGGATAAAGTTTTGTGGACAAGCAATGTAGTTGGAACCTCATTATCTTAACACTGGTTCACACCTAACAGACATAATTGTGAAGGCTTAGACCTAATGGTCTATTGATGTATGATTCTATATTGAATGAGATGTTAACAATGATGTTAATTACTATGATCAAAACACATAAAATATACAAAATATTTTTAAAATATTTTTTGGTAAATTATATGTCTATTTTATAATTGTTCATATTCGAAATTCGAAATTCGAAATTCGAAATTCAAAATTCGAAATTCTCCTTAATATATATAGCATCAGAGCAATATGTCTTACTATTACACCCAACACTTGGTTATACTTTAGAACATAATAAACTTTATGTTTTCGCAAGTTTTTTAATTTCATGATTTAAGAATTTAGATTAGGTTTGAGAGTTTAATGTGTATGACATAAAATTCAAGGATTATAGTTTAGGGTTTAGGCTTTAGCTTTTAGAGTGTTAAAGTTAGGATTTAGATTTTAGATTTTATAGCTTAAATATGAAGGACTGTATAATTTTTTACACAATTTTTATATCAAAATATAACTCATAAAATATATAGATTCTAGAGGCGTTTATGATAGGTTAATCATACCGTTTAACTTAAATGATCAGTTAACTATTACAATAGTTAATGGATCATAAACGATTAGTTATTTTAACGCGTAATGCTTAGTTGTTAGTAACAATTCAATTATAGGCGATTATGAATTAAGGAGGGTTGAAAGATTTTTCTCTTTAAAATTTAAAATTAGTATAACGTATAAAAAATTTTAAATATATATGTTATTGAAAATCTATCCCCCCTAAAATTTTATAATATCCCTTACAATTTTATAGTTTTCTTGTCCCAAACATAAATTTCTATGTTCGTGTCTCGTTACATGTTAACCTGTAATTTATTATAATTTTTAAAAAAATTATCTCTTCAATAAAGATTATATTATAAGAGGCTTGAAATTAACATAACTAATCTTATAAATAAAATATATATCATAAATAATTTAATAACAATAATTTATAAATCAACTATTAACTATCAGTTTTAGTATTCAATTAACTGAAACTCTTTTAACTTTAATAACTCAATTAATTAACTAATAAATATAACAAAAATAATAATTAACGGGTACAATTAATTATATACACTACTAAATAATTATACAAATATTATTAAAAAACAAAAAACATGATTCCTTACGGTTATCTTATTAGGTTTACTTTTAAAAAGAAATTTAACCCAACATTTGTTGACTTATATATTTCCCATTATATTTCATTTTTTCTAAAAAAAAGAAAAAAGAAAACATTAATGTTAAGAAAGCTACATTTGTGGAGGAACCAACGTATAGATAGAAATTCAGATAAGAATTGTTTTCCTCTCCTTCTCCTTACTCTTCACTGTCAGAATTCAGAATGTCCATTCACTGTCATATAAAAGTGTATTCGGTTAAAGTTTCGATTTAATTCAGTAAGCTATTTTAGTAATTATTAATTTTTGGTTCGATTAATTTTTGTTTTTTGATTTTTGTATATTAATGTTAATTTTAAAATTTTGTATTTTATTTTGACAAAATAGCTTTATTTTATGAATTTTAAATATTAAAAATTAAAAATACTGAGATATTTTTTATAAATATTTATTAAAAACTTATTTTAAGTAAAAATAAAAATTAAAAATACATCTATAGTATTTTAAGTATAAAATATATATTATTAACATAAAAAATAATTAAAAATCAATTAAAAAATAAATTCGGTTTAATTTGGTTAACCGTGATTAACCACGATTCGTAAATTTATGAACTATAATACCTCAGTTCAGTTTAATTTTCGGTTTTGCGGTTAACCATGCTCATCCCTGCTTCCATACATCTCTAACAAATTAATAAAAACATGATCTTTACATTTTAATATTTTAAATATTATATTTATTACAATATTCTAAAAATCGTATTCAATAAAATTTGACTCGATGGAATGAGAAAGACAGGGTTTGAGGATAGACACACATAAAACTTTAAAATTTTAGGGTGACAAAAATTATAATTATTATAGAAATTTAAAGATTTTAATTCATAAAAATTAAAATAATTAAGTCAAATATATAAAATTTAAAATTTAAAGTGAATACAATCTCACCCATAATATATTTAGATCCGCCGGTGATTATATTACACATTTTAATGTAATGTCCTAATTAATATTTTATGAGGAATTTCATAAAATTCTCAACCATTACATTAAGATTTTATTTCTTAACCTTAAGTTTTTAATTTAAATATATATTTAAAGGGTTTTAGAAAAATTCAACGGAAATTTTTAAAATTTTAAAATACGAAAAAATTATATAAAAAAAAACATTAAGAGACAAAATGCAAAATATTAGGGCCCTGGCCATCATAATTTGTGAAGAGGTTCATGGTTAGTATTTTTATTTTTTTTTAGGGTCTCACCTTAATTTGGATTGAACCACATTGCAATTTAGTTTTGGTGGGTGAGTTTACAACAAAGATTTGCTGCATACATAATATCTCGGACTTGAAATTTGCTTCAACAAAACCAAACTGCTTATCACTTAGATCAATCCTTGTTAGTCACTATTTTAGTTAATAATAATAAGATGGATATATTTTTTTTGACGGAAATAAGATGGATATATTGATTTTGTATAATAAATAATATTCTGAACTAAAATTAAAGATTTGAATATATTTTTAGAGGTAGTCAAATTTGGTAATTAGGATGTTTGTTGAATAAATGTTTATAATAACGGATTGAGATGAATTATCCTGATTTAAAAAATTGTTATCGGGTGTATTTTGAGTTTAGAGGTTCTGAGAAAAGAGTAATAATTTTTTTATTTTTAATAATTATTTTTTTAAAGGGTTAATTACTGCAAAGGTCACATTTGTTTGCATCCGGTACAAATTTAGTCATCGATTTTGAAAATCAATCAATACAGTCACGTACGTTTTCGAGTTGTAAACTTATGGTCACTCTGACGTTAAAAGCCGTTAAAGGTTAATGGAAAGATGATTTAGCATAATATTAAAAGGATAAATTACTTATATAGTCACTAAATAATTACTTTATTTTTATTTTATCTTTAATTTGACCTTTAAAATTTTATATTTTTATCATCTTTTCCGAATGATTCAACAGACCATCCTTTTCGAGTGTTCTTGAATCTGTCGGTCAAAATGACTTACATAGCTAGCGAATTAAACGACATCCAGATCAAAATCGATGCCGCCATGGGAGAACCATTGAAACCAAAGACTTGTCCTATTTACCAAACCGTAAACAATCCCCAAATGAATGCCTAATAGAATGACATAGAACATAACCAAAATTATAATTATGCTTTGTGTCTGAAAAAAACGTAGTATGTTTTGCAGAAAACCAGTGGGGGGTTTTAGACAGGCGTGACAAGAGCGATCGCACAGGGCCCTAAAAAAAGGGCCCAAAATTTTGATAAACTACATTCATTAGATGATACTAATCTCAAAAATCTATGTTATAATTATATCCTAAATGTGATAATTGATTATAGAATCTTATTGATTATCCCTATTCTTATTGTTTCAATAGAACTAATGAGGTTTTGAACAAACGCAATAGAAACAACCACACAGAGGCCCTAAAAAGGACAATTACTTCTAAGGGTCACATTTTTAGAACTAGCGGAAGTTATCAACCATTGCTTCTAAGGGACACATTTTAGTAAATTGCACAGAGCCCCTAAAATCTTTGAATTGTCCCTACAGAAAATCATAAGCAAACAAACTGGGAATCAGATTATTCATGTAAAGAGTAACCATTTTTGAGATTTCAGGATCTTGGTGAAGCAAAACAAGGATTGGCTCGGTAAAAATTTGTATCCACAAACTGGATATGATAATGAAGAAAAAAAATAAATAATGCATGGAGTTTGAAGGTAAATCCACTACATGTTGTACATTTTTGTATCAAAACCATAACCACAAAGGGCCTCCAATGCTCCACTCAACCTTGTTTGAGAAAACGATAAAGGTTAAGACAAGAGTTTGTAAAATTTTAAGATAGAAACTGAAAAACTTGAACTAGATTAAGGTGGAGGTTCATTACCATGAAAGCAAAACCAATGATAGTTGTCCATGAATTTGCAAGAGTTAAACTAGCAAGCTCGACATTACAAAGGTGGCCAGCAAACATGACTGAAACCATAGTGATTGAGAAGTAAAAACATTGCATAACACCATTGGAATTGTAAACAAGATCTGAACTTTAGCCTCTACGAAATTCATAACTTTTTTCAACACCTTTCATTGGTTCCTTCTATATTACAGTCATGATCAGACTCTACGTTCAATGGACCTGTCATTGTTGTGGTTTTAAAGAAAAGCCTATCTTGCTACTTACTTTATTGGATCGTTCTCGTCATCTTTGTATTTATTGTCGTCCATCGATTATGCCGATATCTTTAATAATAAATTCACCGAAAAACTGCTCTACAACACGTCTTGCAATGCCACCTTGTTTTTGTTAATTTTTCTTTCAATCTTTTGACCGGCGATTTACCAAATATCCGCAACAACGTAACTTTGAGAAAAAAGGTTGTTTCGTACGATAAGAATTATTTTTCTGGCGAAGAACAAGACCAACATCCTTCGAGGTAAAATATAAAAACTTTTATAGAAATGATATTTTTTAGAAAGATGACAAAAATATAAAAATTTAAAATTTTAAGGGTAAAATTAAAGGTAAAATAAAAATAAAATAATTATTTAGTGACTATTTATGTAATTTATCATTTTTTATTATGCAAAAATAATCTTTCGGTTAACCTTTAACGGCTTTTAACGTCAAAGTGACCATAATTTACAGTCTGAAAATATATGTGATTGTATTGGTTGATTTTCAAAATCGGTAACTAAATTTGTACTGAGGGCAAACAAACGTGACTTCCGCGGTAATTAACCCTTTTTTTAAATTTGTGTTCATTTTTATCTCCAATTAAACTTAAAAAGAATTTTTAACGAGATATATAGTAATATAAAATATGTTTACCAAAATATATGTTTGGTAATAGTATATTAAAAAAAATATAATCTAATTAATATTAATAAATACAAAATATTGATAATTAATAAACTATTTAAATAAATATTGAATATACTCATATCTATTATGAATATCTTTATTTATAGTGGATATCCATATATTAAATTAAACTTTAGTGGGTTTATTATTAGGGTTTAATACCCATTGAAATTAGGGTTTTCATCTTATGCCTATAAATATAAACTTTTGGAGAAAGCATTGTATACAAACCTACTTTGAGAATATAATACAAATCTCTTTCTTTTGTCTCTCATCTTTATTCTCCTATTTTATTCTTACTCTTTACTTTATTCACAATACGTTATCAGCACGAGACTCTAACTAACAGAGGTTTTTGTCGTTCGAATCTTGAAAGAATTATTGAAAATAATTTGTTACTAGCATAAATCAAAGATAAGTTCTTCTCACTTAATTATATTTTAATTATCGGTTATTTTTCTCTCTTGATCTTTGATTTAATTTTTAATTTATTAAAAATCTTTTGTTATTTGGTGTTTGTGTAGCGATAAAGTGACTCAATTACCGTGGTTCTTGTCGACAATTACCAAAAAAAATTTTAACACAATATTGATAACTAAATCTATCATATATTAAAGTTAGTGGAAAGTCTGATATGTTTTATTTATTTAATTTGAGATTTTTTATCTTTATTTATAACCAATATTTGTTTATTTTATTATGATGATGAAAGTTTATGTTTTAATCATGTTCTAAGTATTATATGATATTAAGAATAAATATTAAACCTTTAATTAATTAATATGTTCTTTATTATGTTGGTTTAATCTTAGTATATTGGCTGAATATCCCGTTCTACGAGGCTATTGGTCTTAAAGAAGGTTCTTTTTAAAGGACCTTGTGGACTGGTTTAACAATGCCGCGTATAAGGATTAAATTTTTGTTTATTTTATGTGTTGTATATATATATTGGTTGATCAATTATTATTTAATAGTATAAATATTATAAAGTTTATATTTTCTTGAAAGCAATACTATTTTTATATCGAAAAACTCGACTATAAACTTCTCCCAAGTTCAAGTTACGAAAATCATCTTGATACAAGAATTTTTATGGGAGGCATTCTTTGAAGTGAATGCATGCATGATGCTTATTCCATGTAATTATTGGATTTATGACATTCCTTGAAGTGAACGGAAGCATGATGTTTATTCCATGCGATAATACAAGCATGATGTTTATTCTATGCGATTATACAAGCATGATGTTTATTCCATGCGATTATTAAATTTGTTTCATTCCTTGAAATGAATGTAAACGTGATAATTCACTATATGATTAGTGAATAAAACTCTTTATGTGTCAAAGTATCACTGATGAGGATATGTTGGAAAAATATACTCCATTTTTCACACATTAATGTTGTCTTGCAGACGCAATATCATGAAAAGGTTTTAAAAGAACCTATTAGTCTTCGCTCTATTCCCTGAAGTGAATGTGATATTTTATATCGGAATGAATAAAAGCCATGTTAATAATTATGGTTGCGATTGAGGTTATAAAATAAATATGGATAAGATGATTCTTTTGAGAATGCTTATATCCACTAGAAGTGGAATTATAAAGATGATAAGAATGATAGAGATCATATCAAATTTTTATGTTATCAATGCAATGATACAAATTGTTGGTCTCGTACTTGTCAAACGCCGAAATATTATGAACTTTATCGATAATCATGAATGATAAATGAAAGAAAAATATAAATAAATTTTCTTTGTGGCGTAAATAATTATGACGTTGTTGATCCAACTCAATTGGATATTGTTAATTTTCTCATAATTTTTCTAGAAAATAATTCGCCATTTATTTCCATTATAACCCCTAAAAGGAATAATTTGATCTTTTATTTATTTTTATTTATGTTAATTTATTTTTATTTATTATTTAATTTATCATTAAGTTATTTATTTACGATTTATATTAATTTAATGTTAATTTATTATTTATTTACATTTTATGTTAACTTATTCTTTGAATAATATTATCACTTTCGAAATAAAATCTACAATGAATTGTGGCTATTTATGTCAAGCAGACAGTGCAAGTACTCATACTATACTTAAGCATAAGAAATATTTTCCCATTTAAATACAAGGGAAAATATGAGTACTATGTCTCAAAGCATTAAAATATCAATGCTTCGGAAGATCTTTTGAGAGTTTATCTTTGATAGATAACTGATTTGATATAATGTGTTATATTTAATATTTTGTCATTTCTCGAAGTGAATGGTACAAAACACATATTTTTCATTCCTGAAGTGAATAAAATAAAACACATATTAAAAGGTGCATGATTATGTATATTTTCCTATTTTAAATTCAAGGGAATAATATGAGTACTATTTCTAGAAGTACTAATATCACAGAAGGCTTCAATTAAGCAAATATGTTATTGCCAAATAGAACTTTATTCCATATTTACTGTGCATTATACTCATCAAAGTCGCAAAGAGACATTGAGTTTTAAAGATATTTACAAAAATGTATTGAGAATATGAGTCAAAGAGATGTTGACTATCTCAATATTACGAGTATAACTCAAGGCAATAAGAAAATTTTGACAAAATTATATACACTGTCTTCCATATTGTACTACAAAAGAATTAATATAAATTAAAGCTCATGCTATTGTAAACCAGATATTTACTGCTAACTTTATTTGACATGACCGGTTAGGCCATCCGTTTAAAGTATGATGCAAAAATTTGTTGACACTTTTATGTGGTCACTTATTGAAGAATTAATATTTTCTTCAAGGTAATTTTCATGTGATACTTGCTATGAAAGCAATTTGATTATTCAATCATCAATAATTGATATAGAGTGTAAATCTATTAATTTTCTAGAACGGATACAAAATGATATATATGGGCTCATACACCTTTTTTACAGTCCATCTAGATATTTTATGATTTTAATCGATGCATCGACTAGATGGTTATATATATCCTTGTTATTAACCTGCAACTTGGTGTTTGCGAGACTACTTGCTCAGTTGATAAAATTATGAGCATATTTTTCAAATTATCTTATAAAGACAAACGGTCTTGATAATGCTGATGATGCCATTTTACATATAGTATCACCAATTCGCATCAAGCCAACAAATGATTATAAGTTCTTCCCATTACAAATAGTTTTTAGTTAGGAACCAAATATTTTTCATTTTAGATTTTTTAGTGTGCGATATATGTTTTAATTGCTCCACCATAACGCACAAAGATGAGTATTGTTGGGAATATATATCAGATTTAAATATCTGGAGCTTTTGATAAAGGAATTTATTTACAGCTCGATTTACTGACTATCATTTTAATGAGTCAGTTTACCCAACATTAGGGGAAGAAAATAAATAGCTGTGAAAAGAAATAAATTGGAATGAATTATCATTTTCTCATTTTGATCCACGTACTATACAAAGTGAACTATAAGTTTAAAGGATAATTTATTTAGCAAATCAATTACCAGATGATTTTACTGACCCTAAAAGAGTGACTAAGTCACGCATACCAACTATGAATATTCCGATTAAATTTGATGTCTTGGAAGGACAAACTCTAGTTGCTAATAAGTCTAACTTACGCTTGAAGCGTAGTAGACAAGTAAGCTCCAAAGATAAGAAACCCTCAAAAAAGAAAAGGAGCTATATTTTATGATGGTCTAATCGAGGAATCAATGAATTATAAAAATCTCAAGAAGAGATTTAAAGGTATCCAACAGAGACATTGACATGACTCAGGTACCTGATAATAAAGAGATCTCAATAGATTATGTCATGTCTGGTAATAAGTAGAACTGAAATTAAATTGACATCGTGAATATATTTGTATGCAATATAGCACTAGAGAGTTTATTTGGTGATGTGGATCATGAATCATTGTCAATTGGGCAATGTAAACAAAGAAATGATTGGTCAACATGAAAGAGGCAATTGAGGTGAAACCAAAATCTCTTTTCAAAGGAGAAGTATTTAGGCATATAGCTCGTACATTGAAATGTATAAAGCTTGTGGATATAAATGAACATTTGTGAGAAAGAAAAATTAAAAGGGGAAATTATGAGATATAAGCTCATTTGATTGCACAAGGATTCTCACAAAGACACGAAAATGATTATGAGGAAAATATATTCATCGGTGGTGGATGCAATTACTTTTAGATTTTGACCAGTCTAACAATAAATAAAATTACTTAATTTCTGCCTAATGGATGTTGTTACATCCTATTTGAATGAGCCTCTTGATAGTAATATTTACATGATACTTCCGAAAAGATTTAGATTGCCATAAACAATTAATTCAAGTCCTCGATAACATTATTCAATCATATTGAATATATCTTTTTATGGATTGAAACAATTTAGGCATATTTGATATAATCGCCTCATTGAATACTTATTAGCATAATGCTATATGAATTTTTTAATTTCCCTGAGTATTTTTATTAAGGGTTTAGCTCTGAATTTTTATTGTTGTGTATGTCGATATCGTTGAGACTCATGAAGAGATCTCCTCAAATCCTTGTGCATCAATCGACATACAGGAAAATGTTAAAAGAGACTTTACATGCATAACGCATGTTCATTGATCACTCTTATGGTTGCTAGGTCTCTTAATGTAAACAAAGATTCTTTCTGCCTCAAGAAAAGTGTAATGATATTCTTGGTCTAAAAGCACAATATATACATTATTTGATTTGGAAGCATCATATCTTAGCTATCCAGAAATATTATTTAAGTGCTACGAGATCATTACCTTTAATTGTTATGCATGAGGCAAAGCCAGAATATGTGTTTGGCTAAACATATCCTGAAGATATATGAATTGCTTTCACAAGATAATATGCAAGCTATCTTGTGTAGAGATAATGCAAAATTTATATTTTAATGTGGATATATCAAATGTGATAAAACGAAACATATTTCTTTCAAGTTTCATCCCTCATGATCTTTATAAGAATAGTATCCTCGATTCATTTGAAGCAATAATTTGGAAGAGTTATCTACTAGTGCATAATCTACTTCAACATTTGAAGATTGTATTTTATATTGAATTATGAAGATTCAAAGATCTTATATGATATTTTCATGAGGGTGAGTAAATACGTGTTGTACTCTTTTTCCCTTAACCAAGGTTTTGTCCCAATGAGTTTTCCTGGTAAGGTTTTTAATGTGGCAACATGTTATGCGTATCAAAGATGTGTGTACTCTTTTTCCTTCACTAAGAATTTTTTCCCACAAGATTTTTATCTTAGTAAGATTTTAACAAGGCACTTTATCTTCATGGATATCAAAGGGGGAGTATAATGGATATCTTTATTTATGATAGATATTCATATATTAAATTAAACTTTAGTGGGTTTTATTATTATGGTTTAATACCCATTGGAATTAGGATTTCCATCTTATGCCTATAAATATAAATTTTTGGAGAGAACATTGTTTACCCTACTTTGAGAATATAATACAAATCTCTTTCTTTTGTCTATCATCTTTGTTCTCCTATTTTATTCTTACTCTTTACTTTATTCACAACAATATTCTTATTTATTATTTTGTTTGTTCAAATAATCAAACAACTATAAACTATTAGTTAAGTTTATCAAATACTTTTATACAATCAATTAATTTAATTCATTTACCAAATCAACTAATATAATCTACTATCGATTATTGTAATCTGTTATCAACTATCAATAATCTTCTAATTACCCGATATGATAATTATCTACGGACATTATCATCTAATTACACTAAAAACAAAACATATATGTTAACTATTTCAAGGGGGATTCAAAGATTTTGGGGGTCCTGTGCAATTTATTAAAATGTGACCCTTAGAAGCAATTGTCCTTTTTAGAACCCCATTAGTTCTAAAAATATGACCCTTAGAAGCAATTGTCCTTTGGGGAGACCCCTATACAGTTGTTTTTATTATGTCTGTCCAGAACCTCACTAGTTCTACGAAAATAATAGTAACAGGAATAATCAATAAGATTTCATAATCAATTGTCACATTTAGGACATAATTATAATGTTTTAACAATTATATCTTATCTTCCTTAAGAGCATTTTCAAAACTTGTATAATGAATTTCGAGATCAATATCATCTAATGAATATAATTTATCAAAATTTTAGGACCCTTCTTTTTTAAAGGCCATGTGTTGTCACTCCTATTACGTCGCCGATCCAAAACTCCACCAACTATTTTAATACGTTATTTAACTATATAGTAATCCCCTCTCTTACTTTGACAACGAACCATAAACTATAATTGTTTACTATACACTATACATACGTTATTGCCGCCGTCAACCGCTCTTCCCTGGTTCAAGCCAACATGGTCGCCTCCTTCCACGGCCTCAAGTCCGTCGCCCTTTTTTAGAGTTCCAGAAAAACCAACAGCGGCATCGCTTCCCTTGCAAGCAATGGTGGCAAAGTGCAATGCATGAAGGTACTTATGCTTTGCACTTAAATTAACGGACAATAATCCAACTCGAAAATAAATACCTTAAACCCAATTCCGATCCGATTTATTAAAAAAAATTAGGGGTTAAATTATAAAAAAATAATTTTTGAGACATTAATTTTAAGGATCTAATTATAAAAAAATATAAATAGAAGACTATTATTATAAATATCCTTAAAAACTACGAAAAATTACATATTTAGTCTCGGGTCGGGTTGGATATTTTACGCTCTAAACTTGATTTTTTACCAAAAAATTCGACCCGACCAAACCGGGTTAGATCAAAACCCAATCAGACCGGGTAAAATATTCATCCTAACTTGTAGGTGACAACTTCTTATAATTTATAATATTTTAATATTTTTTATTGATTCAAGACAAAATTAGAGAAAATCTCCACCTAGGTAACGTCTTCACTTGAGTCATAATCCATATGTGACGACTTTACCTTATACTCTAATTTTATCATAGATTCAAAAACATACCCTAATTTTTAAAATAATAAAATTATTTATAATATTTATTTATCAAAACTAATCAGTAGGGAATAAGTAGCCAGACAAAATTAAGAAAAATCTGAACCGTTGGATATGAAGCTCAAAATCTTATCTTAGCGAACAGGTAGCAAACCCTCCGGGACGTTTCCGCTCACCGCAGCAGCTGAAGTCTCATTTTTCTCTGTACCCTTATTAATCTCTTCTATTGATTTGAAGCATCCAAACTAAAACAGGTAAATTCTTTAATTTCTACGTTTCTGCACTTGTGTATATGTTTTAGATTTTTTTGTGGAATTGAAGTTGCAACAAAAAGAATGAGTTTATCTTGTAGCTACTCTAAAGCATATTCCTTTTTCTGGGTATTTCTGTTTTAGTTTGCTTAGTTTTCACTGTATTTTCTATTCTGGAGTAATAACTTCTCATTATAAATTCTGGGTTTTAGCTTTAGTTGGCTATGGGAAGGAAACAATGTAGAAATCTGAATGAAATGTATCAAAAAACTGGATTTTGTAAGTTTCCTGTTTTTAAATTATTCTCTAAAGAGAAAATTATACTTAAAATTGAATCTTTTAGGTGAAGGACTTACAGCTTATAGTTAGCTCAAATGCTCTTCTTTATTTTATTGTGAATAAATATATTCTACTATGTTTGTTTTAGGTCAATGTTGCATGCAATCTCTGTTCCAAGCACTTGCATTCCGTATCCAAGAAGTCGGTGTTTTGGTCAAAGGAATCGAGGATCGAGAAGACTTTGTGTGCGAGCTTCTGTGTTGGATAATAGTGGTGGATTTAAAGTGGAGTATACACCATGGTTGATTGTTGGATTGGGTAACCCTGGAATTAAGTACCATGGAACTCGGCACAATGTAATGAATTACAAATTGTGAAGCTGGCAGCTTATTTTTCCTCTAATTTATATGGTATTTACGCTGTTATATGTGTCAGGTTGGTTTTGAAATGATCGATCAAATTTCTCGATCGGAAGGGATTGTTTTGAATACTATACAATCAAAAGCTCTAATTGGAATAGGTATACATTTTATATTTTCGTTACTTAGGTCTTCTATTTGCTTATTTTAACTTTGTCTGGGATTCACTGCCCTTTAATCTTTTCTGCTTCTCAGTTATGTTTGATGGTTTACTTCAATTTCTTTTGTGATCAGCACAGGTGCCATTGGAGAAGTACCGATTTTGTTGGCAAAGCCTCAGGCATACATGAATTTCAGTGGGGAATCGGTTAGTACTACATTTTATTTTCCCCTTTTCTCGTATCGAGTCTACATAGCAGGCTGTCAGTTATGCGTTCACATGTGGATGTATTTGCAGCTATCATGCAACTAGAGACTGCATAGAGTGTTTAATGTTTATGTAGTTCATTGGAGATACTTGGGGACTTCAGTTTAAAACTTATTCAAGACTCAGGATAGATGGTTTTAGATTTATCAAGTCTAGAGACCAATGTACTGAAATGAGTACTTCAGTAAGATAAAAACTTGCTTCGAGCCATTAGTGCTCGTCGGTTTAACCTGTTCACCTAAATATATTTGTAAAATTCCATGCATGTCTGAACCAGGAATAGACATTGGTAAGTTGTGGTTTATAGCCAGCTACATACGCATGTGCAATTTCACAATGCTAATACAAGATGTTTATACGAGGACCAATAAAGAATGTGTATAGAATGCATGGGAAATGTGTGTCTCTTACTCCCTTTGTCTTGGATACATATTTTATCCCGCATCCTTTTTCATCATTTTCTAAATAACATTTTGGTGGATTTTTTACACCACCTTTTAACCATTTTTATTTCTTAACGATTCTAAATTTTGTATTTTTGTTTAGGTTGGGCCTCTTGCTGCTTATTATCAAGTTCCCCTGCGCCACATTTTGTTGGTATGCATGCATTCTTTTAACTGATTTTTTTTGCTGTTTAGAGCACTATGACTTTGAGCTTTCCAATGTAGGTATATGATGAGATGAGCTTGCCAAATGGTGTTTTGAGGCTTCAGCCGAAAGGAGGACATGGCCATCATAACGGGTATGTTCCATCGATATTACTAGTAGCAGAATCTATGAGAATCCGACGCTCTGTTTGCATCAAGCTGGACTACTTAAGAAGCCTCTGATTATATTAGCATACGAACTTTCTGAGGCAGTATTAAAGTTCATCTGTCTAACTCTTGGATCTTTACCTTTCTGAAAGCAAAGAGCGTGATGCGATCACTTTGATAAGATTAAAAAAAAAAGTGCTTTGCGGATGGGATGTCTATCCCGAGGCAATTTGCTGCTAAAGTTGTGGCTTTTTTGCCTCATTTCTATTCATTTGGTGATGAGTTCCAAGTCTGATCTGTGTAGATATTGTTTTATTTTAACTTGCTTTCTTGGTAATCTAGTTTTGGTCTCTTGGATATCTCATCTATTTCTGAAACAGTACTTTGCTCAATAAGTCCTCTGCTGCCTCGAAATCGTTCTGCATATTCATTGAGCTATTTTCATCTTCCGTATTTATGTTCTTATGATGTGGAATAATACATATATGATAAAGTTCTATCTTCTCCTTTCTCCCCACTCAACAAATGGCGATTCAAAAGCATTGCCTTTTGCTTTCATGTTGCAGAGTGAAGAGTGTGATGGGACATTTGGATGGCAGTCGCGAGTTTCCTCGGTTGTGCATAGGTGGCCTCCTCAACTTTTACTTAACTGTGAAATATTAGCAACATAAGCACACATTCTTATGATATGGTTAGTCTAAAATAGCTGTTTATGTTTCAGGCATTGGCAATCCACCTGGTGCCATGGACATGAAAGCTTATCTTCTACAGAAGTTCAGTCCTGTGGAGCGAAATCAGGTATATTACTCCCGAATTCAACTATTTTGAAAGGTTTATCTTTGTTGCCTCTCCTTGTCATTCTCCTAAATTGCATGTACAACATGGATCCACGTCTAAATATGCATCGGATATGGATATTTTATATAAAAATGAAGTCGTAATAACATAGGGTATTTCGAGCGATGAAAACGAAGCGTGTTAACGTGTGTTTTACTGTTTTTACAGATCGACGAGGCATTGGAACAAGGAGTCGAGGCAGTGAGGACAGTGGTGCTGAGTGGGTTCAGCCAAAAAATCACAAGATTCAATTTGGGGCAGAAGTACAAGCATCACAAAGTTTGACCATGTCCATGAAAATATAGTGTGAACTGGAACAAAATTTAATCTCCATTAGGTCCTATACACAAGTTTCTCTCTTTTTCTCCATCTTGATTTACAAAACCAGACATCAAATCATGTAAATTACAAAACAGATCTTTGGTTTAACCCAATTGATTCATATCCTCTTAGCTTAATCCCAGCAGATTCAATCATTCTTAATAAGATTGCTCCCACCTTGTCCCCTCATTGGTTATTAGGGTCATCTCGAAAGCGTCCGGGTTGAAATATGGTTTTCAAATTAAGTTTAAAGATGAAATGAAAGTATAATAATAATGATATTTAGCTCCCTGTAAGAAGAGAATCATACGAATAAACAGGTATTGATATAATCATTAGTACCAGTTTAACAAAAAAAAAGAACACGATGACCGTTTGAAGAAAATTACGAAAGAAATTGTGCATTAATTTTAGTTGATATTCTTAATTATTACTAGTGTTTTAACCCCGACTTTAAAAAAATAACAATAATTTCTTTAACAAGCTGGATGGCTCGTGCTTGTTAATTCAAATATTGAATACGGAATGAGTGGCCAAACAAAATTAAGAAAAATCTGAACCGTTGGATATGAAGCAGAACACCCAAAACCTAATCTTAGCATATTTGTGGCAAACCCTCCGAGACGACTCGCTCTTTCTTCCTCAAAGCATCACAGGAGCAGCTGAAGGCGGAACCTGGGGGAGAGCTTTTCACATTCTTTGACGCCTTCGCTTCTCTGCTGTTGTAAGTATATTTTCATCACCTATGTACTCTTCCTGTCCTTCCTTTATGTTTCATTTCTAGCCTATTTGATTTCTTTGCTAAAGTGGGTTGCTTTATTTTCCATGGTTCTGAATTGGGTTCTCTTTATTTTCTCATACTTTGCCTCTAATCACAGAGGAAAGTTTTATTATATTATGTAAAAATGGACTGAGAAATTTGGGTTATTTTTTGGTCCTTTAAATCTGCTGTAAAGATAAGGTTTTGCCGCCGAAAATGTATGATTTTAGGAGAAAAAAAAGAATGAAAAGAAGTTACTGGTAGGCATTAGGGGTGTAGAGGCTTAAGTAAATGTTTAAATGATTCTCATACCTATGTAGAACTTGAATGGGACAAGCATTGAATCTCTTTCTCTTACATATGTAAGAAATTGGATTGACAAATGTTTGTAATTGGTATATTTTTCTGAACTATGCATGAAAATATTTCTAGTTTGTGCCTAGGTTTTGATAGTGTCCGCACCTATAACATTTTGAAGATGGTAGTCTTCTGTTCGAATGTTATTTATTGTGTATGGTACCTCTTCTAAATCATAATGGATATATATTCTGTTTTATAGAACTGCCAAGATGTATACCTCAAGGAAGAAGATCCACAAGGACAAGGATGCCGAACCCACTGAATTTGAAGAGACGGTCGCACAGGTTTGTCTAGCTCGTGTTGTAGAGCCGTATTGTGTTCCATTCCAAATGTTGAATATTTCAAATGCTTGAGGCTATTGCAGGCTTTATTTGATTTGGAGAATGCCAACCAGGATTTTAAGATTGAGTTGCAAGATCTCTTTATCAACTCGGCAGTGTACGGATTCGAATCCCATTCCCTTTTCCTAACTTTCAAGTGTTGCCTCTTTATTTGGCCAATTGTTCTCTTAATGTTGAAGATGCATTTTAATCTTGCAGTCAAATTGATGTTTCTGGAAACCGCAAGGCAGTTGTCATTTATGTACCGTACAGATTGTCAAAGGCTTTCCGCAAGGTTCATCTACGCCTCGTTAGAGAATTGGAGAAAAAATTCAGTGGAAAGGTAATTTACTCTAATCCCTTGTGTGTATGCCAATATGTTCACCCATTTATGCTGCTGTTAATTGGTTTGCATATTTTCTTTTCCAGGCTGTTATGGTGCTTGCCAACAGGAGGATATTGAGGCCACCAAAGAAAGGCTCTGCTGTTCAGCGTCCCCGCACCCGGACACTCACTGCTGTTCATGATGCAATGCTCGAAGATATAGTCCACCCGGCCGAGATTGTTGGGAAGCGCACCAGATACCAAGTTGATGGAAACAAAGTAATGAAGGTAAGTTACTTGTAGGTAATCTTTTTCTTTTCAAGCATGATACATCAGTCATGGTAATATCTAATTTTCTCGTTACTTGTCAGGTTTTCTTAGACCCGAAGGAAAGGAACAACACCGAATACAAGCTGGACGCAATTGCAGGAGTGTACAGGAAGCTAACTGGAAAAGATGTAGTCTTCGAATACCCTAATACCGAGGCGTGAAGAACATCGATGGACAAGCTTTTTTGTTCAGTTCAATCGTTTTAGAGTTATTATTTGCACTGGATAGGGTACTGTCTGAATTTTTTCCCATGATTTAGTTTGTTTTCCAATTAGGACAAATGAAACTTTTGTCTGGAAATACTGAGGCCTTAACATTTGCATATGTTAAGAATTCTTGTTCAAATTGATTGGAAAGTTATTGCACAAAAAAAAACTGGAAATTTGCCAGAACATTAACTCTTCAATCTTGAATTTATTGAACAATCTCACACTCCAAACAACACAACTCCAAAAAGAAAATCCAATCAAGAAACCCAGAAAAACAAGCTGAAATTCAAACCCTTTTTATTACAACCAAAAATGAAAATCTAGAACTGTCTATACCTCAAAATAGTATTACCAGCAGCAGCTGGACCATGACTCTTCTCTCCCCTGTTTTCACCATTAATAGCTTTGGCTGCAGCTAATGAAAACCCTTTCAAATCTTCAACACTTGCATAACTCTTTTTCAACATCATCTTCCTCTCTTTTTTCTCCCCTGCATTTGCAGATTTACTCCCCTTTGAATTCGACAACAAAGCCTCGTTCCCTTTCGACCAATTCTTTCCGGTCGGAGGCGGTGTCAACTCAATCCCAGGGGGTCTTCGATTTTCTTTCCGTAAAGTTGCTGAAAAATCGGGCACGGATTGAGCCAAAGCAGAACAACCTTTCCTGGAAATCCCCACACTTGAACTGAACTTCACTTGTTTCTTCATCGGAGTCTGTTTGAATTCGATATCTTCCTTTTGCCGTTGCATCCCATTCTTCATCCTCAGCTTTGTTTCTCTCAACTCAGCGTATGCTTCATATCTAGGGCCTCGTTCCATTACAGAACTCTCTGTTGTTAACCTTAAAGGAAATGGATTTGTGGGGCTTGAATTCTGGGAAAGAATAAGAGAAATGGGATCAAGGACTTGGAAAAGATTAGGGTTTTGCTGGGAATCACTGTCCTCTGCCATTTTTAATGGAACTTGAAGCTTCACTCTGTTTTCTATTTGATATTAAAAATGAATTGGGAGTTGCAACGGTCTAATTGAAAGAGTAGAGGGAGAGAGTCTTTAGCTTTTGCTTTAGACATGTTTCCAACGTTATTATTTTTAGGTGGGTCCAAATTTATTCATCTGGTTTAGGGGAATCTTAGGGTTAAGGAATTAAATCATCTAATTCGACTTTAAAAGAATTTACCGTCGTTTTCTCTTAAGCAATATCAGAAGTTTTTAAGGTAGATTGGATATAAGTGATCAAAACAACTAAAAATTTAAATATTTCTAAACTATTTATTTTAGTTTTTTCTAAAGCTAATGACATTAAAAATATGGTAATCAAATGTATGAGAAATGCTAAGAAATTTGAGTGAAAAATTAAAGATTTGAATATTGATGGCAGAAACTAGCATGATACTTTCGTTCATTGAGCATTGAGGCAGAGGCTGTTCTTACATGAGAATTTATAATCCAACACCTTTCACTTAATCCAACTTGTTTTTGTTAAGATACAGACACAGAAATCACAACATTTATGACAAAAATCTGATGATTTATGCAGGAACCTGATGGAACAGTACAAATACAGAAGAGGGCAATCCAAACTAGGAATGTAACCTGGTTATTTGAGTTGTAAACTTCTCACCAAACCAAGCCCTTTTTCCTCCTAAATCTGTCGAAACGATCGGTGCTCATCCGAGACTTCTCGGGTTTACTTGACTTCTTCGACTTCTCGAGTCGGCTATCCAAACTGTTTCTCGAAACTTCTGGAAGGTCGGCAGTCAGTTCGAAAGTATCGGAAGTTCCACCCTTGGATGGTTTGTTCTGATTCTCGGGGTTTACCGGTATTTTTTCAGAACCATTTGCAGCTGCTGCCTTTGATTTGTTCAAAGATAGTACGAATTTCTTGAGATGCCTGATGAATTCTGGGTAGATCTCGAGATTGCAATGTCCTCCTCCGTTTACCCACAGAGGTTCGTACTTATTCTTGCAAAGCTCCCAGAGCTGTTTTCCATGGGAATAATGAACAACTTCGTCTGCTGTTCCCTACCAACAGAACAAAAAGGAGCTTAGCCACTACTTTAGCAACTTTTAATCCCTAAACTTGGGAACTTTACCGAACTTGGTCCCTGATTTTTTTTGGGAACACACTGATTGTTGAACTTGGATTCCCCCTCCACAACTCTTTAGTACTTCTGATATGTCACACAATCTTAGAGCACAACGAGAAGTTATTAGATGAACAGGGTTCATCACGTCATCTATGGTTCAATCAATCTGGTCTGCTCATCTCAAAATAACTACCTACACTCTAATTACATATAGGAAAGAGGTGATGGTTCACCTTGAAAAAAATGAGATAGGTAAATCTGGTTCACTGGGATCATGGATGACGTGGCGAACAAAGTTCATCTAATAATATTCGAACGCAACATCATCAAAAGAACTAATATGGGAAAAATTATCAAGTTCATGGACTAATATGGACCAAAATAAAGCTCAAGGACCAAAAGTTGTTTTATCCCATTAAAGTAACAACAAAAAGAACAATACTTACATGAATTACCAAGACTTGACAGTTCACTGCTCCGATTTTGTCAATATTCTGAAAATTTGAAGGGTAAAGAAAACTAATAGCGAAGGTCCGGAACACACAAGATACGAAAACAAGAGAATAGAAATAGGGTGAAATAAGAAAGACTTGCCTTATAAATGTCAAACCAGTAGGTCCTTTTGACTGGGTACAATACTCTCATGCCGGACAAAATCGGGCTATGTAGAACCACGCCTCTCAAGTTTGGCAAATGAGAAGCAAGATCAACAGTAGGTCCACTACCAACTGACTGACCATATAATATCAAATCTTCATCTTTAACTCCGTACCGTTCCTTAAGGCACGTATATGCTGCATCTATGTCTGCATATGTATTACACTCGGTTGGCTGTTTCGAATAAAAGTAAGGGACAATTAGAATACATGTTTCCATCAAGCAGTACTAATATCTTCATGATTTACAGTTGAGAAATCGGAAATAATATGGCTGCAAATAAAATTTATAGATATGAATCACACTGAACACAGAAAATCAACAAGAAACCCAATAAATTTTAAAGAAATATCAATGCAAGCCTTCTCCACCACAACAGCGGCTTAGTTGACTTTCTATTAGTCTACTTCATTAGAAGAAATTGTGAAAGAATGCTTGGCCCAAGAAAATATTTAACCATTTAAAGTGCCAACGTTGGTAGTTAAATTTCTATGCCCAATATGAATAAGGGTTTGCTCCCAACATGAGCAACTGAGAGAAGGGAAACCAGGTGACCAACCTTTCCAGTTGACTGTCCATAGCCAGAGTAATCATACCTAGGGGAAAAAATAAGTTATATCAGAAACAGTTTAGTAAAACAAATATATATATATATATATATATATATATATATATATATATATATATATATATATATATATAAAGCATGACTAGAGTCTCTTGTATTTAATTTTGGGGAAGAATTTAACAAAATAAATGCTTAACAACAGGAGAATGATGTTCATTAGCCTTTGTCTGGTTGAGAATATGACGAATGTTTCTTCATTTGTATGAATGGGAGCTCAATCTTGCACCATAACTCAAAAAACTTTGAGAACCCTTATATATATGGGATGGGATCCAGTTTCATATTGTAAAACTCATTTAGTTTTACACTAACCTATGTCCATTGGAAGTTATCACTTGGAATAAAAGATAAGAAATAATCTTAGTCATTTATTACCATCAACCAAGGTTAACGGTTCAAAATTAGTATAAAACTTAGTTTTACACCATGTAAGTGGATCCTAACCCTATATATTATAAGGATTAAGACTCTATAGTTCACTTCCGCCAACAAGTCTCCAAGTAGGAAATGTGCTCACATTATTTTGGGGTTAAATAGGTAATAAGTGCCTCATTCTGAGGCAAACCTCTCTAGTTTTCTCCTAGGAAAATTCTATCAGCAAGGATGTAACAAGCTCCCCCTTTCCCCTCTTCCCTATCATGTCAACACCTTCGTTACGATACTAAAGTATTACACTTATCAACAGGAAAACATATATCATTCAATCAAATTCAAGCCAGACTGCCTGCAGATAGAGTGAAACATCAACCTATGTTGCTTTAACTCTTTGTTTTCTTTAAGTACTCAACGTCTGACACTAGTCTCAGACATGGCATGTGGATATGACCCTCCGTGTCAGAGACATACCCATATCAGACAGATACCGGAGTCTGAGTAACATAGACAATAGTTTCACATCAAGAAAATGCAATAATTGCAAAGCAGACACAGATCAGAGACAATAATCTCCGGCAGAGGTAGCCAACCTTGATATTTACAAGGATAAGAGAGTGCAAATAAATTGAAATTGCTAATAGATCGATACCATAAGGTAACATGCATAATCCACGACTTAAAAGTAGAGCAAGAACAAGCCCAATAAACAAAACTGGCACCGCTCGACTTATTCAAACTCTTTACAAGGATAAGAGAGTGCACATAAATTGAAATTTCTAATAGATTGATACCATAAGTTAAGGAGCATAGTCCCCAACTTAAAAGTAGAGCAATAAACTGCCACTGGTTAACTTCTTCAAATCGTTTTATAGTAGAACCAGGGCCTAACATAACTTCATTACAGAAATCATTCGCTATTAAACTGCCTACAAGTGAAAAAGAATAACAAACAAAATTCCTCACATCCATTGTATATTTGCATGACATTTTATAAATGCAATGATGATATATAATATGATATTTATCAAATATTACTTTAGAGCTAGCTACCACTTTAAAATCGGTCCAAAACAGCAGCTGAACTCTGGCCAGTCAACAGCAAACATAGCATGTCGATGCCCTTAGGCATTTAAAGCTTCACATCACTATTTGCCAAAATAGGAAACTCCATTTCCATCATATCTAGCTACTCAACAAGAAGCAAGTAATCTTAACAAATATGACCCCCTCATAATGCAAAGGCTTCAGTAAAGCAAGAATAACAAAAAGATAAAAAATGGAAACCCTAAACCAATAATCATTTCCAACTCTCTTCTTTCTCCTTCCTTCTCTCTTTAGTAACGTGGAAATGAGGCCGATTAAAGCAATACAACTACCACTAATCTCACAATATAGCACATATCAAAATCAGCATAATTTTCGCAGGGTAGGATCCCATCCATTATTCTCAATACATTCCTCGTCACCATTCACATGTATACGATCCACTTGTTTAATTGTAAACTCAAATTGTGATATGGTTAACCATGTATTAAAAGTAACGGCGAAGAATCAAACCCAACGTTTCACTTAATGACAGTCTAAATTCTCTCTTCTTTCTCTAACCTTCATCATGAAACTATCCTCTCACTCAGACAGCTGAATCAAGAAAGTTCAACTTTACAACTAATATAGTAAATAAAACAGTTATAACTTTGTTTCATACTAAAAATAATAAACAGAAAATCACCAAATTACCAAACACTCATAAAACCTCAAATTCCCAAGAAAACCACACCAAATTAAACAAATCAAAAGTCACAACTAAGTACTTCCACTAAGCTCAATCAACTTCAATTTAAGCAGAATAGTTGAAACCTCTGACTAACCAAGAAAAGATTACCATGTTTGAAAAGTAAACAAAATTACTACCTATTATGTAATCAGAACTTCTATGAAAGAAAAGGAAAGTACCCCATAAGGTTAACTCGAAGGCGATTACACAACTCGACGTAAAGCTCAAACATTTGTCCCAAATCAGCGGCATTTCCATGAGAATACAAGAGAGTAGTGGAAGCTTTGGGGTGCTTTATATGGACAGCAACGATGTCGGTTCCACGGCGGGTGCGTAGCTTCAAGACATCGACGCCATCCCTCCTCGGCACCTCTGGTATATACAACCGACCGTCGCATGACCCGTCCTCTACAACGGTGTACGACGGGGGATTTGGCGGGAAGAACGCGAATTTCGAGGCGATCGATGACGTGACTCCTCCCATCTTCTTCTCAGCATCAGTTGGTGCCCCTCTTTCATTAAAATTACCAAAAACAAACTGAACTCAGCCTCCTCGAAACCTCAACTAGTCTCTACCATCGGATCTTCTTCTTTCAGATCTTCCTTTTGAAGAAAAAAAAAAGATAGGAACGAAAGAGAAACTGAAAGGGAGAAAGGTGGCGCGTGTAATGAGAGCAGCCGTGGAAAGTGCTAGAGGAATCTCATCCTAAACGTTCTTGATGTATCGAACCGTGGTGAACTCATCTCATCTCATTTTTGTGTAGTAAGAGAAAAGGGAAAGTGACGCGTGAGCGCGTGGGTATAGAAATGGTCGCCTGACGTCGACTTCGACACATGACATGTAATTTGCTTTCCATCTTACAGCTTAGCCTATTTGTAATTGTTTAGATTTAATCTATTAAAAAATTTCAAGTTATTTAATTTAATAGGTTATATTTTATAATTTAAATTTTATTTATTTTTTTAAATTTAAATTAAATTTAAAAAATTTAAATTAAATCGAGTTTTAAAGTTTTTATAAAAAAATTATTATAATTATTTATTATGTTATAGTGTATTTTAATTTTAATTTAAATAATTTTTATAATAATATATGATATGTATATATTTTTTTAAAGATTTTCATATGTGGTAGTATTTTTTAATATTTTTATATATCAATATATATTATAAAAAATTAAAAATTTATTTTTAACTTAAAAATAAATCTTTTAATTATTTGAATTTTGAGTTATTTAAATTTTCATTTTATAACTCAAATTTTATTTTTAAAAAATATAAAATCAAATTAAAATAAATAAAATATTTTTACTTCTAATCAAATATTTAATTTTTAAAATTAAATTTTAGTGCCTTAATTTCGTTATTACGCCAATTATTTTACTTTGTATGGACGAAAATTTAACATTACACGGAATTTTTTTATTTGGTAAGAAAAAGAGAGGTTTGGGAAATTTAGGCCTTTATTGTACTTGAAAATTAATTTTAGGGGAATAAAGAATGTCGGGGGATATTTAAGATTTTACAATAAATTTTATAATAATTTATAAACTCGTCACCTTCTATAAGACGATTTTAAATATTTTATATTATTTTTTGATTTAATTGTTTTGTAAGGTAAATTATTTCGGTGGTCGCTCAACTAATTAAATATTTCTATGTTGGTCATCAAATTATCAATTAAATTAATTTATCTATTAAATTAATTTGATTTTAGTTTTAATTAAATTAAATTAATTATTTAATTGAATGATAACATGTAATTAAACTATAATATGTGTCACCGCCTCATAAAAGAAAAATAAAAAAATAGATGCATTTAGGGAATTAAACTTGGAACCTTGTGAGCGTAAAAATCACACTTTTACTATTACGCCAACTAAATCTTAATAATAATATGTACCATTTTATATACATATCTTATAAAACAATAAATATTAAAGAAAAAATAAAAAATGGTTAAAAGATGAATTGATAAACATTCAAATATTAAATCTTCGAATAAAAATATTTATATATTAAATATTTGAATAGAAATACACAAATATTAAAATTTTAATAAAAATATTCGAATATTAAATATTCGAATATTTTTAATACTTATAATTTTGTTTGTTTTAATTAATACACTAGCTTTTGTAAAAAAAAAACTTTAAATTGATACTTGTACATAGTTTTTTTTGTCTAAAAAGTACATAAACTCGATTTTTTATATACATTTTGGTATGACCAGGGACGAAACTACATTGGGGTGGGGCAATTCCCCACTCCTGAAGATTTTTTTTTTTGTTCCTTATTTAAATTCTTTTAAAATTTATTTTTTATGAATTTATCCTTTTACTTCTAAATATTTATATTTTGTTCCCCTCAATCTCAAATCCTGACTCCGTGTACGACTTAACTTCACTCATTTTTTGAATGTCTCAAAATATATGGCGAACCTAAGATTAGATACCAAAATGTGTGAAAGATTCAAAGAAGCCAAGCTTTTACCAATATGGACCAAAAGAAGTATATGTACTGATTTAAATATTTAAGAAAAGTTTAGGTAAAAAAAAACTATATAAATAAAGAAAAAATATTCGAAAGGGTAAATTATAGCAAAGGCTACTCAATTATAGGTATAGTTACATTTGTATCACTTAAATATTAAAAGTTACGTTTGAATCATCTATTTATGGGCAAGATTGCATTTGGACGCTTAATTACATATTACATTTGGGTCACTTAATTACGAGTTAGTTTATAATTGGATCACTCTTCGTATTTAAAAAATACATCGATTTGGTCGTTTTTTCTTCCAAATCACTTGTATACTCTCGTTAGAGTACTTCATTTGAAATCATTAATTAATCTAATACACAAATTAATAAAAAAAATTAAATATGAAGGGTGATCCAAATGTAACCTTATCTATAATTAAGTGATCTAAATATAACATTTATTAATTGGGTGTCCTAAATATAATTTTTAATAATTGAGTAACTCAAATATAACTTTTAATAACTAAGTGATTAAATATAATCTTACTCATAATTAAGTGACCTCTATCGAAATTTACCCTATTAAAAAAGCAACAAACTTTTATAAATAAAAAGAAAATTGCATAAATAATGACTGAGATGATTAAAAAAGAAAGTAAGAGAAAAGATTGAAAGATCCATTCCTATTGGTTGGCCAGGTTGACCCTAATCATGTACTAAAAGTATAATAATAAAGTTTTAACAATTTTATAAATATAATCTTTTCTCCATTCTTTTATTTTTATTTTATAAAAATTACAAGTTCTCTGAATATTTTTTATTATCCTATAATAAATTTTATAATTTTTTATGGAATTTGAATTTTTATTTAAAAAAAAATTTAATTGTTAATATCATATATTTATATGAATTTGTATTTTAAATATATACAAAATTCAATCGGCAAAATAAGAGAAATGAGGGGATTAAAAATATATATTTTATTTATTTTTAGTCTTTAAATTATTTTTCTATTAAAGTAAGTTTTTTTAGTTATTTTAAGCTTTTAATTTTTTTTATCAAAATAAATATTTAAAGTATGTTGTTTTTTTTTGTCTCTAAACAATCTATTCCCATAATAAATTGTGATGCGTCAATTTTTATTGGTTAAAATATTTTTTTCTTAGATATCTACGTGATTTAAAATGATCAGAAATAATAATTAAAGGACTTGTTTTAACCGAAACATAGTTTAAAGATTAAAAATGTTATATTTTAATTTAAATTATAATCGATAAATAAGTTGAAATTTATTATAATTTTAATAGTTAAAGATCACGGACAATGGCGCAATTGACCCGATTTGATTTATTTGGATATGGATTGTTAAGGAATTAGAATATTTTTTTTTATAAAAAATATTAAATTTAACAATCACTTAATTTGAGAGTGTATGAGATAGAGGTCAACAAAACTCGACTCGAAAAAATTAAATAACTCAATTCGAGGCGAAAATATTTGACTCGTTCTAATTTGACTCGAAATTTCATAAATTCAAATAACTCGAAAAAATTTCAAATAAAATTTAAGTTGTAAAACGGAAATTCAAATAACTCGAATAACTCAAAATTTTTAATAATTAAAAAAATATTTTTAAATTCGAGACAAATCTCTTAAATTTTTATAATATATTTTTATATATTTTCATTGTTAGATTAGAAAAGAATAATAAAGAATCAAATTTTAGAAAATAAACATGAAAAATTTTGAGATTCAGAAAAGAAAATTAAATTTTACTTTTAGATTATTTTTAAAAGAATTGATGTTAGATTTACTTATTTAATAAATTAAAAAATAAAATTTAAAATTTAAAAATAAAAATAATTTATTTTAGGATCCGTTGGGCACAGTGGTGTATCCACGTGAAAGAATGAATGGTCACAAATCCATCTGAATTTTTTAAAGTTTATACATTTAGCTTTGATTTTTAATTTTTTTTTAAATTTATCCTTATTTTCTTAAAAGAAATTCACTTATGTTCAACTTGAATATTTAAAAAATTTATGATCTGTACTATCGTAAAAATATTTTAATTTGTACTCACCTTTACAAGTACATAAATAATATACATATTAAAATATAATTGAGATTGATATAATTTTAATTTTATTTATTTTAATCTCTAATTTTTTATTTAATCTAAAAGTATTCTTTATTCATTTTAATTTGTATGATCAGTATAATATTTTAATATAGTTTTTATAATAAATATTCAGCGCCAATATTTAATTGAACCTATGTTTTAATTCAATTATTTATTTATAATTTTTAAAAGAAATTTTATTTATTATTAAACTTATAATTAAATTATTTTAAATGTAATTTATTCTACCGTCAATTTTTTAATAGAACGTAAGTACTTTTAAGGATGACAAAACAACTTATTCGCGTTGAGTCATGACTTAATGACAGTGAGATTTTATTTAAAAAAATTTAGGGTTTAAAAATTTAAATTTAGTTATTTAGAATTTTAGGGGTTTAGGGTTAAAATTTATGGTTTAACAGTTTAGAGGTCGGAGTTTAAATTTTACGATAATATGATTAGTGATTTAGGTTTTAACCTATAAAACCTAAATTCTAACTACGTTTTGCAAATTCAAAACTACAACACTTAAAACCTTAAATATTAAACTCTAAACAAAGTCTCTAAATCTTAAAATTGAAGCGTTTACGAAATTTTTTATTTTTAATATTTGTGTATAAAATAATTATCCTTTATATATTTTTATATACTACATTTAATATTTTAATTAAATTTTTTGAGGCGGGTTGGATGTAGTTATTTTTTTAAAAAATTTTTGAAGTCGAGTTAATATTCGGTTATATTTTTATTATATAGACTTGAGTCGAAAGATTTAAATTTTAAATTAGAATGATCTAAAACTTATCATGTTATCGTCTTTAATTATTTTTAAGCTAAAAACTAAAACTTAAATTTATAATCATAAAATTTTAAACTTTAAATTTTATATCTTACTAAACTGTAAAGTACAAGTCTTAAAAATTTAAATAACGCGGGTTATATTTTTTCTACTACCAATATATCGAATAATAATCCTTGTCCAAAATACACCATGCCCATAATTCCCTAAACCCTAACCCTAAACCCTAAACTCTAACCCCTAAATCTTTTAATTTAAAACGGAGGCACAAATAAAGACATAAGAAAGATGTAGACGATTTACACCCGGTAAAAATCATTTCTCTCTATGGTGCATCCTTCTATAACTTGTTTAAAAATTTTCTAAAAAAATAAATTTTCAACCCTATCCTTTATTTTTTATATTCTAAACTCTATTCCATAAAATATACTCTATCTTTAATTCTTTAAACCCTATCTATAATCTTTAAATTTAAATTTTATATTCTAAACTTTAACCTCTCATTTAAAATAAAAACATAAAAGAGAAAAAAAAAAAAATTTCTGCCCATTACGGAACATTACAACCAGTCACCCCTAAATTCAAACGACGTGGTTTCTCATTTTCCTTTCGTTGCTGTGTTTCATCCCTGTCGTTACGTTACAGACAAAAAGAACATTGCCATTTTTACTCTTTCCACACCTTGACGAGCATCTCAAGACCTGTTCAATCTCTTATATCATGGCCTTTCTTGCTCCACCTCATGATTCTGGTACAAAAAAATGGTGGTCACCGTTGCATCCAAAATACAATAATAATCTAATATTACCAGCCCTTCTTCAAATGGATCAATCTTCTTATTTTATGCTACTTGCTGCCGTTTAATCTTTGGTTGTTTTACAGTCACCAGTTTTAGTACTTAACGACCTTTGTTTTTATAAATTCTTACCACCATTTCTCTGTTTTCTAACCTTGGGAGTCCCTGGTATGTGCTTCTCAATCTACTTGTTCTTCCTTTTTGACTTCCTGTTCCACTTTCTAGCAATATATATACAATGGTGTGTGAAAAGATTTGAACTTTTTGATTTGGATTGTGTTTGGAACAGTTTAGAAATGGATAGGGGAAAGTATGAAGATAGGAGAAGAATTGGGTCTGTTAAAGCTGCTGTTAATATGTATGGAGATATGATTTTGGATGGGAATTCTTCATTGAAGAAACCCCAGGAGGGTTTTCCTGAGGTATGATTTTGTTTATATGAAATTATTGGGATTCTTTTTAGTTTTTTTGAATTGATTAATAAAGTTGTAATCTTTGGGGTAAATCTTGTTTAGAAGCCTTCTCCTAGGGTAAAAGAGTTTCATAGGGCAAGAAGGAGCTTGAGCAGATACAAAGAGAGTAGGAAAACTGCAGAATCCGAGCTCTTCGGTTCGAGGGAAACCGTTAACGACTCGGCTTCAATGGTGGAGGAATCAAATCTAAAGGCTAAGAGAAATGGATTGGTTGCCAAGAGCATGAGTGTTGAAGGTTACCAGTATGAAGAAGTGATGAGAGAATTGGAATTGGTGAAACAAGAGTTGAGTCAATTGAAGCTTGATATGGCATCTGTTATGGAAGAGAAAGCAGGAGCAAAGAAGGAGTTCGAAGATTCGAATTCGAGATTGAAGTTTAATGGTGCCTCTGTTGAAGCACTTAGGGAACAGATTGAGGCAGCTAAAGAGGAACATGTGTTAGCTGAATTGGCTCAGATTGAGGCTCAGAAAGAAGCTGGAGAAACCGAAGCTCAAAGAGCGAAAGAAGCCGGTGAGTTCTCGTTTTGGATCGAGGAAACAAGGAAGAAAAGGGAGGACATGATTGAAGAGATTGATCAGACAAAAGGGCTGGAAACAAAATTGGGTGTCACATTGTCTGGTATCAATCTCTTGCAAGATCAGCTGAAGCAAGTCAAGGGACCAGACAGTGTGATTCCTAGAGGTGATGGTGATGGTGATGGCTTGAAGCAACAAGATGATAGTTTTCCTAGTGTTGAAAAAGTGGAAATTTCTTCTTCCTTGGAGTCAATCAAGAAAGAACTGGAGGCAGCTAAGAAAGAATTGGATTCCATCAAAGATGAAGGTTTTCAGTACACGTCCTCCATGGATATCATAAGAAATGAGCTGCAACATGTTAAGGAAGAAACAGCTAAGTTGAAGAAAACAGAAGAGAATGTAGATTCAAAAGTTAAAATCCTCAATACGAAGCTGGTGAGAGCCAAATCGAAGTTGGAAGCTGCGACTGCAGCTGAAGAGAAGGCTAAATCGATCGAGTCGAACCTTTCCCTCACCCTTGAACAGTCAAGGGCAGAAGCAGAGGCATCAAAGAAAGAAAAGATGCTTATTACTGATGACATTGCAACTATTAAGGCAGAAATCCAGAAAACTGAGTCCGAAATAGACGTAACCGAGGAAAGATTGCAGGCAGCTATGCAAGAACTCGAGGCGGTTAAGTCATCAGAAGCTTTAGCTCTAGAAAAGTTAAGATCTCTCATAGAGACTACAATGCAATCTAGAGCTTCAGCATCTAACCATAGCACCTCAATGACTGTCTCAAGGTTTGAGTATGAGTATTTAACTGGACATGCTCTTGGAGCTGAAGAGATTGCTGATAAAAAGGTTGCGGCAGCTCAGTCATGGATCGAAGCTTTGAAGGCTAGTGAACGGGAGATATTGATGAAAACAGAAAAGGCTCATAGGGAGCTTACAGAATTGAGAGTAGACGAAGAGACTGATGTATCACTTTCAGCCAAGGAAAATGTGGATTCACCAAACAAGCAATTACCTTCGATTAGAGTTAGATCCATGAAAATCAATGGCAATTCAACCCCATCACGAAGAATAAAGCTCGGTAAATCTGCCTCGCCTGCAATACTGAGGAGTGGATCAACTCCATTCACCAGTAACACCAAAAGAAAGTGATGCCAATATAAGCACATTCTTAAATGGCAAGAAAGTTGACAAAGATGAGTAAGCTGCTGGTGAATCTTGAGTTTTCCCCAAAAATCACTTCCTTTCCAAAGTTAATTCCTTATGGCTTTGCTTCTTTTTAACTAAAACTCGAATATGATCCGGGTGTTTAAAGGGTATTAAGAAATGTAATTGTTGGTAAGTTTACATGTTCATGTTTCATACTGTTGTTCTTCAATTTGCAAAATTTACAGACTAATTGTCAATAATGTTTCTCTTTAGGTAAGAATCATTTGAGCTCGGAATACTTGAAAAAACTATGATAGCTACCTTTTTTTTTCTTTGTATAACAAGATTATTACAAAACCGTTGGATTTATTGATATTTCTCATCAAGTGATTTATACGAAGGTTCTATCTAACCTATGCATATATGCATAGGTTAAGGATCAATTAAGAGTTTGTAACGAATCAAAAGAAGAGGAAGACTAGTCAACCTGCCAACCTGGCATTTCTTTTAAAATGTTTGTTTTAACGGTTTTTAATTGAAACGCTGAGTTTTGAGAGTAAGTTGTTTTCGGGATTTATTATCTGAGAAACCCTATATTCTGTTTCTATGAAATGAATTTGGTTGCTTTTGGCTCTCTTATTGACAGAGAGAGATTCTTAGTCTCCCTTTGTTTTCTTTTCTCTTCCTCTTCTTCAATTATTCTTGTTCTTTGGTTTGTTCTGTTACAAAAACATCATAGCCACGTTAATCTTACAATGGGTGAAGGAACTCTCCATACTTCCACTCCAACAGTTTTAGAATGGCAGCAAGAAGTTTTGAGTTTACAATCATCGGTCGATCATTTCGAGCGTAGTTTGGAGGAGAAGTGTAATGCTTTTCAAGCCCAATTTTGGAGGATGCAAGATTGTTGTTCGAGAGGGCTTTCGAAAAACCAATCGATTTTCCTATGACGCAAAGTAATGAGAAATCGAATAACTCATCTTTTGTTCTTGATTCTGTCGGACTAAAGGTTCAAGAGTTGATCGATTTTGTTGAACTGACAAAGGTATTGGATTCATCTATTGAATCTATAGAGGTTATTTTCGTTACTGAATTTTCAGCACCATCATGGTCCTGTCGATTGTGGTGGAAACATTAAGTCCCGTTTGTTCAAATGATCTAGTGAAGGTTAATCCAGTAGTGAAGGTTGTAGTGATGATTGGGGATGAATCATCAGACAATGTTAAAGGTTCATATGAAGCTGAGATAGAACAAAAGCTGTTATCGATAAGTTCTAACGAATTCAAATTTTTTGATAAATTGTCTGTGACAATAAACATGGAGCTGAAGGGTTTTGATAACCCATTGAGTAGGTTGCTGGACGTATCACAAGTTTGGGGGCTGATATTTTAAATTGGGGTTTTATTAAGCTTCTACATAACACATCCCTGATTTACAAGGAGTATGTGGAGTTAACTAGATGTCTCATGGAATTGTCACCAAGTCAAAACTTTTGGTTGGATTCTTTAGTATGGATTAGAGAGGTGTTCCATGGAAGGTTTGGGAGAAAATATAAGAATTCAGTTGCAGGCAAATTTTTCTTTAAATTTTTCTTTAAACATACTAATTGGATCTGGCCAATGGCAGTGTGTAATATGCCAGAATCTAAATGGAAATGAAGGTGAATATGTAGCATCCTGCAAGGAGGAGCATCTCGTTCAGGAGGCTTTGAACTTGATAAGACTCGTATCAAGCCATCAGAACCAGTTGAACTCTTCCCTTCCGAGAACTCGACCAAATCCGCAAAGCTTAGAAGACACATTCCCCAGAGCTCTGAAAGGATATTGGATTCCCTTGATCTCATTGATAATTTTTACTTGAATTTATTGGACTGAAACAACAGTAATGTTCTAGCAATAGCACTAGAAAACATCGTATACTTGTGGAATGTTTCAGATAGCTCTACCTCAGAACTCGTCACTGTTGATGATGAAAATGGACCAATAACAAGTGTGAGTTGGGAACCTAAGGGACGACATATGGCTGCTGATTTGAACAATTTTGAAATATAACTATGGGCTTCAGCTTATAACAAACAATTGTATACTCTGAGAGGGTTTCATAGATTAACAGTGGGTTTTATGGCATGGAATAATCATAGTCTTACAACAGGAGGAATGGATGGTCAGATTCTCGATAATGATGTGAGAATTAAATTCTATATTGTTGAAAACTACAAAGAACACAAACTAGAGGTTTGTGGGCCGAAATGGTCAATTTTCGGATAACAATTAATCAATGGAGGTAATAATAATCTTGTTCACCTATGAGATATGTTTATGGCATCTTCGAATTCACCAACTTGGTGGCTACACAGGTCGGAGGATCATACCTCAAATGTCAAAGCCTTTGATTGGTGCATTTTCTAGAGCAAATTGTTAGCCATTGGTGAAAGTGTTGGTGATCGAACCATAGTTTTGAAACACACATACTGGTGCATGCACCCTAGATACATTATAGAGATTTTATATTTAAAACCTTCCCATGAAGCACCCTAGATACATTAAATTATAGAGATTTTTTCAAATACAAGATTTTATATTTAATGTAAACTCTTAAATAACCCTTAACTTATGCACGTATGTGTAGCTTAAACAAAGCCTTATATGAATCATTATTTTTTCTTTCAATGCAATTTCTCTCATATTTATGAAAAATTATATTATAGGTAAATTCTACCACGTCATCCATGATGAGACCAACTATTAAAAATAACTCATCTCATCAATTTTTAATATATTTTTCTCGGATGAATCTTCACTCGAAAAAAAAAATTAAAATGAATTAACAGTAAATATGAATGAAAATTTACTTAAAAAAATATGACATAAAAAAATGATAAGATGAATAATTTTTAGCGGTTGATTTCATGGATGACATGACGAGATTTAACCATGATATAATTTCTCTGTACTCACATGATTTCTTATTTCAAATTAAAAAATGTAAGAATAATTTGAGCACAATAACCATGAGTGATATTTTTATCCAAGGTTTTATTACTTTGAGTGCAAATGATACAAAATTAAGAATATATAATGTAAAAAATATACCTAATGTTTAACGGAATGTTATTTTATTCTATATTTTTTAAAATATTTATTTTTAAACGTTTTATTTTATATTAAAATAATTTATTTATAAATAAAAACTGTCAATCAACTGATAAATTACTCCGGTAAATTACTTATTTTAGGTAAATAATATTAATATTTGGGTAAATTACTCCGGTAACCACCCAACTAATTAGGGATACTTATTTTGGCCAGCCAACTAAAAAACTTGTCAATCAGGTCACTCAACTTTGAAACCCTACCTATTTGAGCTGCAGCTGTTAATTAAAATTTGTAAAATTACACATTTAATCCCTCTAATTTATTTATTATTTTAAAATCTGCTATTTTAATTTATTTATTATTTTATTTTACAAATTTTAATTAACAACCACGTCATCACCGTTATCTTTTTATGTTAAATTTTAACGGCGGTGGCTCAAATAGGTAGGTTTCAAAGTTGGGTAACCTGATTGACGAGTTCTTTAGTTGGGTGGCCAAGATAAATATCCCTAATTAATCGGGTGATCACTGGGATAGTTTACCCTTAATATTTTGATTAGTCATGCTTTTTGTAAACTTGTGGATATTTTAACCCAGTAAAAGATAATTTTTTTTAAAAAATAGCTTAAATATTATCCTTAAAATTGGATATTATTATTTTGAATATTCTGAAATTACAAGAATAAATATTTAATAAAATATCATCTATTAATTCAGATATTATTATAATAACACTATTCGATAAATGAGCTCCTTCAAGCTCCTCCATTATTTCCTCCGATCGTCTCCTCCAGCATTCTTTTCCTGGCATTGCTTGCCTGCCATTTTCCCATGCACACAGTCAAGCATCTAGGATTTAAGATTTAGGGTTTAGGGTGCCTTAAAATTTACCTGTTTATGCCAATTTGTAGAGGCAGTAACGACAGCCAGCACCATTGCCTGAACAGTCGTACCAGACACAATCCCTGTCCAAAGCCCCTTCCCTCTAAAATTTCCAACAAAACACAACAAAGAAGCCACCGGAATCCCCACCAGGTAATATGCCCCAAGATTTACAAAGGCACCAATATGCTGCCACCCGGTTCCTCTAGCAACACCTAATCATCATCAACACAAAATTCCCATAGTCTAAATCATTGTAAATTGCAGTGTTATTCTGCATGCATGAAGTTGTTCTTTGTGAGTCGAACCAGGGTAGGGAAACTGACCAGACAGTACAGTTTGTAAGCTGTCCATGAAAACTGAAATGCAAAGTAGAGGAATCATTTGTGCAATATAGTTGACGACTGTCTCTTCATTGCTAAATATGTATCCGAAGATGTTGCGACATGAAAATAAGACGATGACCACCATGATTGGCTCGATTAATCCGATTACCGTCACAACAAGTACAGCCAGTCGAGCTGATTCGGGATTTCCGGCTCCTAATTCATTCGAAACCCTTGTGCTGCCAGGTTTAATATAGCCAGTTCAAATAGTACTAGACAGAGTTTCATAGGATGAAAGGTTATGAATTGTACCTTGCAGCAGCACTGATCCCATATGGTACAAAGAAATGTAATCCGGTGATGGTCATGCTGTAACATTAATGCACCAGTCAAGAGACATAATTAGCGTTAACTCATGTTCTGAAACACTAAATTACTACAGGTTAGATGCTTACCATATCGAAAGAACCGATGTTTCGAGCATCGAATCCGGTAAAAGTCCTGACAGCAGTATAAGCAGCTCGAACGACCACCATTCAAGACTACAGAACAAACAGATTACAGAATTAACCGAGAACCGAACCGAATAACTTTAAACAAGAATGTTATTACATTACCAAATCATTACTGCAGAAGGGACTCCATAGGTAAAGAACTCTGTGACACATGAGAAGACATCCTCGACAACGAAAGCTCGAGACTTCTCACATGTTGAAGAGTACCTCACGTAGATGACAAGCAATGAGACACTAAACCAGGTAGCTAAACTGTTTGATAAAGCTGCTCCAGCCAATCCCATGTTTGTTTTGTATGTTAGAACCCAACAAAGAGGTGTATGGAGAAGTAAAGCTGCAGAAGAGCTCAGAAACATAGGAAGAATCAAGGTTTGACATTGTAGATATCGAGTCAATGACTGGTGAATGGGAAAAGCAAGTAATCCAGGTATGAGCCAGATTGCATATCTGCCAGCTTCCATTGCGATTTCAGGGTTTTGACCTAATGATACTAACAGTTTGTCCATGAATACCCAAAGCATGCATATAGGAATACAGATGGGAAGGAGGGAAAGTATTGAACAGTAGGTGTAGGTTCCGATCTTCTGATATTGTTCAGCTCCATAAGCTTGTCCACAGAGAGTCTCCAGTGCACCGGAGATTCCAAACTAGTGAATTCAAACATAAAAACATATATGATGAATCCGACAATAAGTCACATTATCCGGCACCGATGTGTATTTTCTCAGAGTGAACAACAATGAAGCATAATAGTAATCCATGGGAATTGATTTAGGATAGATTTGGAAAATTCAACCTCAAGTCAGGACAGTTCAAATATAAAATTTAAAATTCTTTTCGGTTGTAAAAATTTACAAAATGAATATATATATATGGACGGATCCATGATTTGAGGTTGAGGGGACAAAATATAAATGTATAAAAGTAGGGGGTAAATTCATAAAAAATAATTTTTAAAAGAATTTAAATAGATAAAAGTGAAAAAATTCTTCCGGGGTGGAGGGGAGATAGCCCCACCCACCTCTCTTTAGCTCTGTCCCTGTATTTATATATAGTTACGATCAACTTATATTTTATAGTTTTACACTAATTTTAAATTGTTAAATGATAGTAATAAATAACTAAAATTATTTCTTTATTTTTTAAGTAGTAATCTTTATATTTTTTTAATATTAAACCTAAATTCTTACCCATATAATATAAACCCCTAAATATTAAACTAGCTTTGTAAACCTAAATTAAACCCGCTTATAACATATAGTATAAAACTTTATGACTAACTTACATGGTGTAAAACTTATTTAGCTTTACGCTAAATTTATACGGTTGGATGAAGTTAATAAATGATTAAAATTATTTTTTAATTTTTTAAAATAATAATTTTCACATTTTCTACCGTTAATCTCATCCATCTATTTTACTTGTACAATATCCATAAATTACTGTAAAACTCTAAGTTTTATATGTATAACTTGATCTCATCCCTATCATAAAAATTTTAATATATTTTTTTAAAATAGATCTTCATATTTACCTATTTATGTTATTTTTTTATTTTTAAAATTTTAATGTTATTCTTAAAATAATAAAAATAAATATAAAGCTAAAAGTTTCATATCGAACTCTATAATCATAATGTTTATGGGTCCACACTAGCTCGACCAGATAGATAAAATAATGTGAAAGACCTATCAAATATTAATAATCATGAAAATGATACGACGTACACACGTGTCATTTTCACAGAATCAATTTCCTTTTTCTAAATAAAGAAATAATTTTTTTTAATATATAAGTTATATAAATTAAATTTATTAAATTAAAAAATTTAGAGGTTAAAAATTTATTTTTTAAAAAAATTATAATTTAATATTTAATGTAAAGTTTTAAAATTTAAAAGCATAAAGATACTTTTTAACCTTTAGCGTTTATAATTTTTATCGTTTTGACCCTTTTTTTAAATAAAATTAGCCCTTAACTTATATCTTTTTGACAAATAGCTTATTTTTTAACTATCGTGATAACTGTACCGTTAAAAGTCTAACAATAATAACATGTTATATGCATATGATAATATATTTTAAATAAAATGGCATCTAACCCATCAAATACATATATATATATGAAATATAATTTTATTTTAATATAAAATATAAAATAATTCAAATTCAAATAAAATATTAAAATTAATTAATTCTAAAATAAAATGTTATTAAACTTTCTCAATCCTAACTACGATAGAATCAAAGTCTATCTTAAAAAATATGAACACAGTTCAAAATTAATTAATTTTTTAAGGTATGATTTTGATTCTATCATAGTTAGGTTGAGAATGTTTAGTAGTATTTTCTTTTAGAATTTAATTAATTTTTTAATATTTTATTTGAATTTTAATTGTTTTATATTTTATATTAGAATAAAATTATATTTCATACATATATATATTTGATAGGTTAGATGTCATGTTATTTAAAATATATTATCATATGCATATGATATGTCACCATTGTTATATTTTTAACGACCTAGTTATCATGATAGTTAAAAAATAAGCTATTTGTCAAAAATATATAGGCTAAGTGCTAAATTTATCTCAAAAAAGAATAAGGACCAAAACGATAAAAATTATAAACGTTAAGGGTTAAAAGTATCTTTCTGCCAATTTAAAATTAATAACTTAAATTATAGTTTTTAAAGAGAGATTGCATGATTATTTTGTTACATATATTATAATATAAAAAATCATATTTTATTTTTTTAATTTTTAATTGTTTTGATTATGTTTCAGTTTTATAACCACCTAAATAATTAATCAGTACTATAAAAAATTATTAATGAATACGATTTATTCTATCATTTATAATTTTAATTAATAATATATATTTATTTTAATTTTTAAAGTAAATTATAATTTTTTCTTACATATTAATAACAAATAAATAATAATTAAATAGTTATTTTAAAGTGGATAGGCTTTTTCCATTTTCTAATGTTTTAAAATGAATATTTCAAACTTTCCTAATAAGAAATAATAGATAAGTTTATTGAATAAACAATAATATTAATTATTATAGTTTTGATTGAAGTTGATGTTATACATTAATTAGATCCCTATCAAAAATATATATTAATTAGATCTCAATGTAATTAAATATTAAATTATATTATTTTTTATAGTTTATATTATTATTTAACATTTTATTGTGATTTTATGATAATATAAATCAATTTTTTATTTTTAATAAAATTCACGTGTAATTTATATACAAAACTAATAAAATTTAAAATTTTAAAAATATTATTTTTTAACTTATAAGATTAATAACTTATATATCAAAAAAATTAATCGAGTACATTAAATATTTTATTTATGGGTTAATTATTTCATACATAAATATTTGTGAACATTTTGAATATAGAGTTAATATTTAAGGTTTACGGGCTAAAACCTAAATTTTTATTTTTATTATACTAAAACCTAAATTATAAACAAATTCTTAAATCTTATATTAAATTCTTAAACTCTAAATCTTATATTAAATTCTTAAATCTTATTTTTTAACTTATAAGATTAATAACTTATATATCAAAAAAATTAATCGAGTACATTAAATATTTTATTTATGGGTTAATTATTTCATACATAAATATTTGTGAACATTTTGAATATAGAGTTAATATTTAAGGTTTACGGGCTAAAACCTAAATTTTTATTTTTATTATACTAAAACCTAAATTATAAACAAATTCTTAAATCTTATATTAAATTCTTAAACTCTAAATCTTAAATTAAAAATTTAAAATTAAGACGTTTATAAATTATATCAGTTTAATTTATAACTTAAAAAAATTAAAATTATAATGAAGTTAGTTTTGTAATGAGTTTTTTCAGTTAATTTATTTTTTTTACAAATTTTAATTTTTTTTTTAAGTTTCAAAATTTAAGAAAAAATACGAAAAAATAAACCTAAAAAACATAAAAACTATCCTCTTCGTTTCATTAATTTTGTATTTTATTAAATTTTAAAAGTCAATTTTAAAATTTTAACTATAAGTATTTTAAATATTTTAAATAATTAAATTTTGACCATGATAAATTTTTAAAATTATAAAATATATTTTTTATTATATTTTTTTATTAATAATAAATTTAAATAATAATGATTTAAAGTTTAAAAAATAACAATAAAAAAAGACAATAAAAAACAAATTTATTGAGACAATAAAACATAATATTATAGTTCGTAAAACATAAAATTTATTATTTTTAATTTTAAAATTAGATTACTGTACTGTATACCTCCTTATTTACTACTCCCTTTCGCGTGGTGTAAAACAAAATATATAAATAAATAAATCCTTTTATTAAATTTTTTCAATATTTAAATTATTTAATAATCTCATTTTCATCTTTGTATCCTGGTAAAACTTAATTTTAATATTATAAATAGTCTATAAGAATTTTTTTTTAAAGAATTAAAATTCGATTTATTAAAAATAAAATTTTAATATCATACTATAAAAATCTAAACATTCCACACATAAAATATTATTTTATTCATATATAAATATCATATAAGATACCAATTCTAAATACTTTAAATATAAAATAAATAAATATTTAATTAGAAAATTAAGATTAAAGCTTAGATTTATAATTTTACTATAAAAATAGCTTATTTTCTTAAATAATGTTGGGAGAATCTTATTTTTTTTAATATTTATTTTAAGTGCATTATTTTTCTAAGTAATCAGAAAATCAAAGGATCGGAGCGGTAGAGAAGACGTACAATAAAGCTGAAGCCGGTGACGTTGGCGAAGGAGAAACCGATAGCAATTCCGGAAAGCGGTAGTTCCCCGAGATGTCCGACCATTATCACCGATATGACCTGCAGAAGGTATCGCGACACTGAAACCGCCACCATCGGCACCGCCATGTAACTCACCGCCTTCAACTCCTCTGTGAATCGGCTCCATGTTATCTTCCTTTTTTCTTCATCGGAATTTCTTCTACTTAGCAATGGCTCTTCTTCCATTTCCTTTTTCCTAATAATACGCCGTACGATCCCATTTATTGAGCTGGATCTGGATCAATTTCATTTTAAATAATTATGATGTAGGATCTGGCTCATTTATTGATGGGTATTTTTCTGAAAAAAATATTAATTTTCCTGGTCAAAATATAAGGTACGTTGATAAGTTTTGCTGGAGTTCTTATATTTTGAATTTAGGGTAAAATATAAAGGAGGTCACTTAATTAAAAATAAAAATATGTTTGGGTCATTTAATTATTAAAAATTATATTTGAGTCATTTAAGTATATATAAGATTATATTTGGTTTATCTAATTAATAAATATTATATTTGGATCATTTAATTATAAATTATGATTTCAAACGAAGTACTCTAATGTTAACGAGAGTATACAAGTGATTAAAGAAAAACGACCAAATTGATATTTTTTTTTAAATTTGAAGGATGACCCAATCAAAAATGTACCAATAATTGAGTGACTCAAATATATGTAACCATTAATAACTGGGTGGTCCAAATATAATTTTACTCATAAATAAGTGACTCAAATGTAATTTTATCTATAATTGAGTGACTTCCATTATATCTTACCTTGATATTTAATCGTTTAATATTTTTTTTATTTATTCATCATTAAATAGTTAATACCATTATATTATAATAATAGCTAAATGATATCAAAACGACGTGTTTTAAAATTATAAAATTAAAACCAAAATAACATCGATTTAGATCTAAAAAAACTTATTATTATGTTTTGTTTGATCCGTTGTTTCTATATTTCTAAATTGAATTTAATATTTTTCTATTACACTTTATTTTTATAATTACATTTTATATAATAATATTTTAACCTAACTATAGTTTTAAAATGTAATTGTAAAAATATTTGGTTTTGTTTAGTATAAAAATAAGGTAAATTATATGAATAGTCCCTAACCGTAAGGTACTTTATTGTTGAGTATTTCTTTCTCGACTAGAGAAAGATTGTTAAGTTGGCTCAGAACCATTAGAAATTTAAAGAATGATAGACGTGATAGTTAACGAATATTGACGTAATAATATATTTAATTATTTATATTTAGAGATGAGCACGGGTCGAGTCGGGTTAAATTTTTAGTCTACCTAAATTCGACCCAAACACAAATACCCTAAATTCAATTTTGACCCTACCCAAATATTTTTTTTCAAAAAATCCGACCAGATCAAACCTGAAAATATCCCCTAAATCCGACTCCAACCCAACCCGACCCAACCTATAGAAAAAATAAATTTAGGGAATAAATTGTAAAAAAATAATTTTTAGGAATTTAATTATAAAAAATATAATTTTAAGGATTAAATTATAAATAAAAAATTAATTTTAAGGACCTAATTATAAAAAATATATAGATAGAGAGCCATTATTATAAATATCTCTAAAAATTTATGGAAAATTATATATTTAATCCCGGGTCGAATCGAATATTTTATACCCTAAACACGACCCGGTGCCACCTTAAAAATCACCCGACCCGATCCCGATTTTTCATTAAAAAATCTGACTCGATTGTGCCGAATAAAATATCTCTCCTATTTATATTTACACATTCAATCAATTTAATTTTAATTTAAATCTAATAAATTTAGTTTTTTTTTCTTATTCTATCAATTTGTTGTTTGTAATTTAATTTAATAATATTATAATTAACCAATTGTGATTTTAAATTTATTTGGTGTGGTTTCATATTTCCGTACAAATGGATGAGAAGTAAAAGCATGGAATTGAATGATGACAGATTGCACTAATAATGAAATCGAAAAAAGGTGGAATAAAAAACGATCGATCCGATAGAGATATATTTTTATTAAAAATTTAAATTCGGGTTAGACACGTCGGAGATGAATTCGGGTTTAAGATAAAACTTCTTTGTCTCAATCTGATACATTTATTATATTTTTATATAATATTTAATAATTTTATTAATCTTTCTAAGTTAAATTTAATATAATTTTTATTAAAATTAAGTTAAAATCAATTATAATTTTTATTATATCGTAACGTCCCGAACCCATCGCCATCTCTAGTTCAGAACAAAATATATTATTATAATGTCCATAATTTTTATATTAATTATATTGCGTTCTTATAATTGTATTGTGTTGATGTTATTATAATGTTTATATTATATTTTAGAGCATATTATATTAGGTGTCACTAAATTATCGCTTCTAACTAATTTTATCATTAAAATTTTAATTTATTCAAATTTATCATCAAACATTAATTTTAAGTCTTAATATCTCAATAGGTATCCAAACTATGCTTGTGGATCACTTTTGATACCTAAACTATTTTAAACTCAAAATAGGTGTTTAAAATTTTAATTTAGATCATTTTAAGTGCCTAACTATTAATAAAAAATTATTTGTCAATAAAATTAAAATTTTATTTTTTTAAATTAACAATTTTAAATTTTTATAAAATAATCAAACCGTTAACCTAAAATCTTCAAATTATCATCGTTGTCACCATTTACTACCTTACCAGAGATCACTATTACCGTCGTCGGACCACCATGATCATTTATCCAAACCAACCATCGCCTATAACTGACGATAGATATGCTGATGACTTCATTTTCACGATTTTGGTTTTTTCGATATTATAAAGTCGATCGACACACCTACTATCGGTTACGAACGATGGGTGGTTAGAAAAACGATTGTGGTAATCCTTCGACGATAATGGTGGTCTCCGATGATACAATAAACGGTGATAATGATGATAATTTGGAGGTTTGAAGTTTGAAGTTAGAGATTTGAGGCTATTTTATAAAAATATAAACTTTGAATTTTTTTAAAAAATAAATTAAAAATCAAATTAAATAAAAAATAAATAAAAACAATGATAAGTTTGATCACGTATTTAAAAAAAATAATAATTTAAACATAAAAAATAATTTATAAACATAATTTGATCACTTATTTAAATATTAAACCTAATTTTAATTATATTTATATTATCCTGTCGTTAAAACATTAACGGAGTGATAATACAGACACCTAGCGATGATGTCGATATCACAACGAAATAACACCGTTGACGTAGAAAGCTTAACATACAACTACTAGACCAATTTAAAACTTTTTATAAATTTAACCCAAATAATATATTAAATATATCCAAAAATCTAATATTTTTATTTCAAATTTAAATAATTTTGCAATATTATTTTTATTTTACTTTTATAATTTCTATTATTATTATTTAATAAAATATTCCAAACTTATTAAAATATGATACATTATCACATTAAAAATATGTATAAAAGATACACATTATTATCCGACAAACTAAAATCTATTGATATACGCATAAAAAATTCTACGACGTACATTAAACATCGTTAAATATTACTAACGTTGAACATTATAAATAATTTTTATATAACCGACTATTAATTTAAATTATTTATTTTAATTATCTAATGATCTAAAAATCATATAAAATTTAGAGAATTTTACATTATATAATTTAATCTTATTCTGTTAAAAATATCTAATTAAAAATTATGAAGTAATAATTATAGATGAAAAAAATTCCAGTTTGGCTGAATTACTATTATATTTATAGATTATGGTTCCAATAAAAACTTTCTGATATTCTTAATATGGAAAAATTATACCATAAGTCATTCTCGTCACATCATCTATAGAACAACTAATTAAATATATCTATTTTATTAAATTCTTTTATCTCATCTTTTTATCAAGTAAAAATTTATTTATATTTTATTATAAATTAAATTTAAAAATAATTTTTATCAATTAAAGATTCACTTGATAAAAGGCTATAATAAAAATTTAATGAAATTGATACATTTGATTGGTTGGTCTCATAAATAACGTGATAAGAATGACACATGATATAATTTCTCAATACAAATAATAATCATGTTATAAAATATTAAGATAAAAAATGGATTATAATAAAAAATAAATACATAAATTTAATATTTTTATTTTGCATTAAATTGATAACATTTTCACTTATATTCTAATAGTAATTTTATCTTTTAAACTTGTATCCATTCAAGCTTGTAATCTTTGCTTTTTTAGCCAAAATAAATGTAGTTGGGTACTTTTTTAAAGTAAATCTTTTAAAAGTTAATTTTAGTCTATCCATAATTAGTCTTAATATTAATTATTTTTTATTTTTTAATAAGAATTTTCATTTTTGTGGTGCTTTTTTTAAATCTTTGTAATATATATTTTAATTTTTGTGATTTATTTTGTATGTTTATTCTATCGGTAATTATAGGAAGATAGACCCCTACCCATGTAATGATTGTTTATTGATATAATCAGACACGGATAGTGGAACGATTTGTCTGATAGTTTAATTCGCTCACCATTTTTTTTTCTTATACAAAAATTTGTCTCGCTTGGATAAAGACTCATGTCTATTTTATAATGGTCCACGTTCGAGATTCGTGACTCTCGCTCTTAATATGTCTTCTCTAAGGTTTGAACCTGAATTCTTTCCTTATATGAAAGCAATGTGCTTGGTAGGTGGTTTGCAAAAAACCCATATTCTCTCCCTATAATGTCTTCTCCAAGGTTTGAACCCGGATTCTCTCATTATGAAAGCAACATGTTTGGTAAGGGTTTGCAAAAATCCCAAAAAATCAAAATCGATTATGAAATCCGAAAAAAACTGAACCAATAAGATGGTTAAACGAACTGAAAAAAGCCGATTTTGGTTTGGGCTTTTATTTTTATGTAGAAACCAGTTCAATTATGTTATATGATTTTAGAATAAATTAAGTAACCGAACCGATCAATTATATAATATATATTTTTATGTAAAAACCAACTCAATTATGATTATCAGTTAAATGATTATGGCTTTAGATTAAAAAATAAAATAACCTAACTTACTAATTAACCAAAATAATATACTAATGATTAACTAAACTAATTTTACACACTCCTAATACCTTGTCACCCGACACTAATTATACATCGATAATTAATGTCACTAGACACTAATATCTAATTTTTTTAATCATTCATTGGTTAACATAACATATCGTTAGTGTGCTCCCTAAACTATTGATTTAATACCTAATTACCCCTTGGATTATAGTTAAAATATTTGTTCGGTACTTTTACAAATTTTAATTATTATTTTAATGAATTAATCTAAATTTGAGTTAACTGGACCAAACTATGACTCATTTTAATTGATCTTTAAATTTTTAAATATTTTAATTTTATTTTTAAACTATTGTTTTTATTCTAAATTAATCTTAAAACTTCTGAATATTCAGATTTTATCCATAAACTACAATTTTCATTCTAAATTGATCCATAAACTTTTGAACATTCTAATTTTATCATTAAAACATCACTTATATCACATCATAATATTGTATAATACATATCAATGTTTACATGAAAATTCATACTTTTTATAACGGGTTATTTTAACACAAATATGATTATTATATACTAATAATTTAAAATATTCAAAGTTAGGGGATTGATTTGGATTAGGAGTCACAATTTGGGGATTGACTTAGAATTTTTTTAAAAATTATATAATATAACTTAAAATAAAAAATCATATTTTATAGACATCGAATGCAATTAACTCTTTAAATTTGATAAATTAAATAGAAACCGCTAACCTGGCGTTTTCCGACTAGCAACAAGATTCCTTCACAAGCGATAAGTACGATTTACGCCCAACTTTTTAATACTAAAAATATATAGAGAATGTGTTTATCATATGCGTACAACGTTAATTATCATTAAATATCGTTGAATATTATTAAATTAATTAGTAAAGATTAAAAATTTTAAATATTTAATATATAATTTAATTTAATAATATTTAATAGTATTAACGTTAATAATGTTTAACGATATTCGACGTAGGCTATAGAATTTATATATATATATATATTATTTTCTTTATTGTAAAATTATAAAATTTTATATGAAATTAATTATTTGCACTAGAAAAACAAAGTATAAACGAATAAAATTTTTAAATAATCTAATTTAAAATTAATTTTTTAAATACAAAAAATTCTTAATTATATTTTTAAAATAAAGAATATCATTCGCAGGTAACGTCTTTCTCTCAAATTATTATTTATAGGTGATTTTTTTACATGTGCTGTAGTTTTTAGCCTAAATTCTTAAATAAATTTTAAACACTTGAATAATTTTAAAAATTTAAATTTTAATATTATATTAGTATCATCACGAGAAAAAATTATTAGGTGGATCTTGTTCATCACGTCATTCATGGCTCATCCAATAAGAAATTTTCATTCTTCCTCATTTTATTTATTTCCTATGTATCATTAAAGAATGTGTAGTTATTTGAAAGTTATGTTGAAACGGATAAATTTTATACGAGAGGCTATAAATGATATGATAAACATGATTCATCTAATAATTTTTTATTATGCTATATTCGATCCGAATTTATCGATCAACGAATACATAAAGTAATAAAAAAACAAACCGTAAAGCAACCGTACTCAACATTTCGCAGCTGCCCACCGTTCTATAAAGGCAATGTAAGGAGCAACCTTCTTCACACTGCATTTTCATCTCTATTTGCAAGAGTTTCAGAAAGAAAAGTAATCTCTTTGTTACAATCTTTATTTCCTCGGAGAAGAACCAACATGTCGCTTCTTACAGATCTTGTGAACCTTAACCTCTCCGACTACACCGACAAAATCATTGCTGAGTACATCTGGTCGGTCTCTTCTAAACTCGTTTCAAGAATGTTTCACTTAAAAAAAGCTTAAAATATCTGTTTTTGATCATCAAAATGATGATGGATAGCCTTTTGCTTTTGTTTATCATCTTGTTTTGGTTGTTGAATAGCTTATCAAACAATATCCAGGTTCACTTTTCTTATAGTTTCAACGTTTTCCCCAGCTTTTGTTTGCTAGTAATGGAGAGTTTTGTTTTCTTGTTTCACATTCATTGAATAGGGTTGGTGGATCCGGCATAGACATCAGAAGCAAAGCAAGGGTAACTCATTTTTCATCTGTCTGAAACTTTGGGGTTTTCTTTTTCAATACTGTGAAATAGTATGAATCTGATGTTGTTGGTTTTCTGGGGTTGTTTTGAAGACCCTTTCCGGCACGGTCACCGATCCTTCCAAGCTCCCCAAGTGGAATTATGACGGTTCCAGCACAGGTCAAGCACCGGGACAAGACAGTGAAGTGATCTTATAGTATGTTTTATCTTGTTTTCTGGTTTGATTATTGTTTGGTTTTTGGTCTTGTTGATTATCTTCTTTGAAATGGATTAGTCCTCAAGCTATCTTCAAAGACCCATTCAGAAGGGGCAGCAATATCCTTGTAAGTTGTGTTTCTATTTCTGTGATAAGAAATGGAGATTGTTGAGTATTGATTTGTGCATATATGGAACTGATTGAGCTCGAATGCATGTGTTAGGTGATGTGTGATGCTTACACACCAGCCGGCGAGCCGATTCCGACGAACAAGAGATGCAACGCCGCGAAGATATTTAGCCATCCTGATGTTATGGCAGAAGTGCCCTGGTTTGGAATTGAACAAGAGTATACCTTGTTGCAGAAAGATGTTAAATGGCCAATTGGTTGGCCTCTCGGCGGCTATCCCGGACCTCAGGTACTCCTTTTCTTTCAAATCAATCCGGACGGAATATCAAGCTATCTCGGTTATCGGTTTAATCAGTTCGATCGACCGTAACTGTTAAAATTTCATCACAGTTTCCTTGTGTCAACTTGGTAAGTTTATACCAGAATGCCACCAAGTGGATGGATGATATTACAAGCATGTGATTGCTGTTTTTAGAAGTTTTGTAACGTGCCCTTATAACATGACACTTTTAAGAAAAAACCAAGAATGTTGGGTGATGGTTTGTTGGTTTTTTCGGACAGGGTCCTTATTATTGTGGTGTTGGTGTGGACAAAGCCTATGGCCGTGACATTGTGGACTCTCACTACAAAGCTTGTTTATATGCTGGAATCAATATCAGTGGCATCAATGCAGAAGTGATGCCAGGACAGGTACAACGACCGGGTTACGTTTCTCGATTATTACATTCAAAAACTTAAACTCGATCTTCGTTTCTTTACAGTGGGAATTTCAACTTGGTCCATCAGTCGGCATCTCTGCCGGAGATGAACTGTGGGTTGCGCGTTACATTTTGGAGGTAATCTACATTCTACCGTGCTGCCATTAAGATTATCGAGTTCGTTACTCAATTCAGGCGTGATTGTTCGATACGAGTAATGATATTTTGATCTATGTTTCTGAATTACAGAGACTTACTGAGATTGCTGGAGTGGTTCTCTCCTTTGATCCTAAGCCAATTCAAGGAGACTGGAATGGTGCTGGAGCTCACACTAATTACAGGTTCCATTTCAATCTATTTTAGGAAATTAATTGAAAAAAATAATTAATTAAGTACTTGTTTTAATCTGTTTTTCCCTAATTATGAAGTTCATATGATGTTTCAGTACAAAATCAATGAGAAGTGATGGAGGTTACGTGGTTATCAAGAAAGCAATTGAAAAGCTTGGGCTGAGGCACAAAGAACACATTGCAGCTTATGGAGAAGGCAACGAACGCCGTCTAACCGGCCGGCACGAGACCGCCGACATCAACACTTTCTTATGGGTGACAAACTGAAACCATCTTTGACAATATTTACCATAACATCATACTAGCAATATCATGCATCAGTCTAATTTCTCTACTTTGCATTCCAACTCTGAAATAGGGTGTTTCCAACCGTGGGGCATCGATCCGTGTTGGTCGAGACACCGAGAAAGACGGGAAAGGGTATTTCGAAGACAGGAGGCCGGCTTCGAACATGGATCCATACGTGGTCACTTCCATGATTGCAGAAACCACCATCCTGTGGAAACCATGAGGGGAAGCCCCATGTTTTCATGGTTGTAAGAGGAATGTTTGGCCTTCCTTTGAATTAAGGGTAGCAAAGTTGTTTCTAATGCTTATTTTGTGTTTAATAAATGAGAATGCTCGTTATGTTATTAATAATGGAGGGCTGGATTTTAAGTTTCAAAATGATATGAATAATTTTTTTCTTGAAATTGAAATCGAAACCGAAACATCTCAACTCAAAATCATAGCTCAGATTTTGGGATAAATTAATTTTGAGTTCTAAAATCTGGATCGTTATATATTTTGGTCAGTTTGACGTTACACCTGAGAAATGGTGTAAAAAATAATTTTAAAAGTATTATATAAAAGTAATTTTAGAAAATTAAAAAAATATTAATATTTGATTTTTTATTAAAAAATACTTTTAAAAAGTTAAAATATTTATTTTAGATATTATATTATAAAATTTAATATATATTAATTTAAATCATAAATATATCAATTTAAGTCATGTTTTTATAAATTATTAATAGTATTCTGATATATAAAATATTTTTTAAGTAATATAAAATTTTTGAGAAATATATGATATTATTTAGTTATTCAAGAAAAAAAAAACTAACATATAAAAATTGAATAATAATTAGCTAAAAGGATGAAAAATGAGAAAACTGGAAAAAGGAAAAAGAAAACTAAAAGAAACGCTAAATACTTTTAAAGGTTAAAAATGTAAATTCACCTAAACGATTTTGGTTAAAAAGCAACTCTTCATGTTCATTTTTCTTTAATAAAACAATGGAGAAACTATATCATCCATCACTTAAACTTTTTTCTTATTTTTTTAAGGTAATTATAATTTTTAATTTAAATTTTAAATTATTTTTATTTTGGTCATTCGTAATAATATGGTTATACAAATATAAAAATATGATTAATCCTTTAAAATTATTTCGGTTAATTGATAAATTCAAATTATTTATTTTTTAATTTTATATCATATTAATTAATTCAGATAATCGATTGGTTCAGTTAATTATAATATTTTATTCGAGAAACATTTTTTTTACTTATTAAAATATAGAATATAATAATATGATAAATTTAATAATTGTATAAATTTTTTATTATCCTAAAAGTTTACACTTATTAAAATGAAAGGGCGTTAAAAGTTCGGTGATAATTTATATAGTTTATTTTTATTAAGTTTATCATATTTTTTATATTTGATATTTTAGTAAACAAGTAAAAAAAATCAGTACATGAATCAAATATTTCAATTAATCGTTCAATCGATTATCTGATTTAATTGGTATAATATAAAATCAACAATTAAATAATTTAAATATATTTATTATTTTAAAATTTAATGATCAAAATAGGAATAAAAAGAAAACAAAGTAATGAATGGTGTGAGCCAAAGTCAAACAATTCTGAAACTGATTCTGATCTGGTCCTTCTTCCCTGACACACACAATATTTGCTTCCAGTTCAATTTCACTGCTTTATATAAACAAAAGAACCTTCCCAATACCATCTGAACTGCTAGAAAGTGAGAAGAAAATGAGCAACAGAAATCACTGTTTCAGAATGTTAAAAACTGGTGTGGAAGTAGGAGATATTGAGGTTCATACATATATTTATTTCTCTTTCTGTAGTATTGGCATTGAATTAATGTCCATGGATGTTCACTAAAGCTTTCACTCTTCTATCTCTTTCAAACAGACTCATCTGCTCAAAGTTAACATCAACTGTCAAGGATGCAAGAGGAGGGTGAAGAAACTTCTCAGGAAAATTGAAGGTTATTTTACACAAATTTATAATGTTTCTTTGAGTATGTATGTATGTATGTATGTATGTATGTATGTTTTGATGAGATTTACTTTGATTTTTTGTTTCAAGGGGTTTTCTCAGTTCACATAGATGAAGAACACCATGTGGTTAAAGTAACTGGAAAAGTTGATCCATCTAAGTTAATTAAGAAGTTGATCAAATTTGGAAAGCATGCAGAGTTTTGGTCTCCAAATAAACACTTCCAGTTCATAGGTGACAACAACAACATGGATCACATGCAGTATCTGAGGATTAATGGGATTGATATTCCCCAAACTGAGCATGGAAGCACCACCGTTGGTTATGATTTTGAAGCTGATTCCGGGAAATATGCCGGTTATAATATCGGTCGTAACCTTATGCCAGGCAAGGCTGATCGGAGTTTCATAGACGAACCAAAATTGCAGAGGATGCAGGAAGGGAACACATTTGTCAAGAACGGATATGTGATATCTATGTATGGTCCTACAGGCTTTGGAGGCAATAATGGTGCTGGTTTCGTCGGGTTACAACCGCACAAATCTGATGCTACTGGTTATGTCGGATTACGACCACACAAGTTTGGTATGTTTCATGAGGTTCCATCAACCTATGACTACAATCATCCGAATCTGCCATCAATGACAGAAACCAGCTTGCAAGGTTACAACCACCAGTATCCATCCATGCATCTGAACACTTACATCCGGGACATGCATAGCAATAACCATATGAATACTATGTTTAATTATGATAACAGGTATATGTACACCAAGATATGAGGTCTCCCTTAGCTCCTAGTCATCCATTATTAGTCATGAGGCAGGAAATGGAAAATTACTATGGATCTGTTGAAACAGATTTGAACTCTGATATCTGATATCTTCATTCACCTTCATTACTCTGTTTTCTGTAGTTATTGGTGGGCATAGAATGTAAGGCAGTAGCATTTTTTTTTTTATAAATGAGAAATTTATTCACTCAAAAACACTAATAAACTGTACAATAATAAAATCAACTATACAACCAAATAAAAATAACTATACAATTCCCAGCTCATAGCAAGATTTGAAGAATTAAGTCGCGAATTTTCTCCTAATAACCTCAATCGAACACTTGTCTTTATCAAGGAAACAATGACATTCATCTGCCTTGACTTACTTCCATGCACTCTACCATTTCGCTCTTGCCAAATGAAATAGAGGTAACAACACTATGCTAACCGAGTGATAACAACCAAGAGAGATTCCCTTTACCATGGATTAGTATCCATTGAACCATACTTGACCAATCATCTAAAGAAGTATTGTTTTGGCAGGCTATCATAATTTCTTTCCAAACATGTCGAGAGTAAGGACAATCATTAAATAGGCGATCCCTATTCTTAATAATAGAGTTACACAAAACGCATAACACATTTAACTGCACACCCCATGTTAACATTCGTGCTTTGGTTGGCAGCCGATCTTGGATTGCAAGCCAAACAAGAAAAGAGAACCGAGAGATTGACGGACTACCTCAAATAACTTTGCACCAAGAAACTCTCATATTCTTGTGCCAAAGGGCCTCTCATATTTTTCTCGCCTTGAAGCCACCATTTGGGACACTAACAATCTGATAATCCTCTCTTAATTTGCGAATTTTCCTCCAAGCCCAACTAGAATTACTTTTCACCACAGCTTGCCAAATCGACTCCCCCTTTAAGACATAGTTGTCAATCCATGCCACCCACAATGATTCAGTTTAGGTAAAAAGAAGCCATAAGCACCTCATCATAGAAGCTCGATTTCAAATGAAAACATTTTTTACTCCAAGCCCACCTTCACATTTTGGGTAACACACTCGATCCCAACTTACTCGAGCTCCACTAGCTACGTCATCCGAGCCTTTCCAAAGAAAACAACCACATAAGCTCTCAATTTTCTTCAGTACTTTCGAGGGAAGAATAAAAGCCTGACACCAAAAATTTTGGATACTAAAGAAAATTGATTGAATTAATTATAATCTCCCAGCAAAAGATAAACACTTTGATGGCCAACTCCTTATCTTTTGTAGAATCCTTTCTACTAACCTTTCACAATCATTGGTTGTCAAATTTTTTGAGACCATAGAGGCACCAAGATAACGAAATGGGAGGGAACCAATACGAAAACCTGTAATATCTATAATATGTTGTCTTATATCAATGTCAATATCAACCGAAAAAACTCACTCTTTGCTTCGTTCAGTTGTAAGCCAAATAACATATAGAAAAATTTCATGACATTCTTAATACCCAACATTGCATCCATCGTACCATTGGTAAAAACCAGAAGATCATCAGTTAAACATAAGTGTGTGAGCCTAATTTTTTTACACCTCAGATAAAAATTAAACACCCCATGTTTATCAGCTAAGTTCAATAGTTTGGACAGAACATTCATAACCAGAATAAAGATATAAGGCAATAATGAGTCACCTTGTCGAACCTCCTTAGCCCCGAAAAAATCCAACCAAATCACCGTTTAAACCAATCGAGAATTTAAAGTGTGCAATGCATGCTCGAATCCACCCACTAAATTGAGTAGGAAAACCAAGGACATGAAATACTTAAAAAAAATTCCAGTCAAGAGAGTCAAAAAGCTTTACATTTACAGTTATCCTCATGTTAGACACATACTAAACTGGTGCAGAGTTCTCTCAAAACCACTTGAAAACCTGCCAATTGCTTCTTTCCTATAGACTTCATCGGGATGCTCGAGATCAACTTCGTTTTCATCATCATCATCTGTACTTGTCCTCTACCCAAGCGATTAACAGAATAGTTGTTGTTCCTAAAAGTTACGGGTTCGAGCACCAGCGATGTCAACAGAGTGATTAAGCGATCAATGTCAAATGGTGGAGATTATATTTTAGAACATATATTATTGTAATCACTATTAGTTTGTTCATAAAAGTAAAATAACAATAAATAACGACATAATAATCATTCTTTTAACCACTTGGGCTAGAGAGCTCTTGCAGAGGATTTATTTTTAAGTTCGAGACGAGTCTTTAAAATTTTAGTAATATATATACCAATATAAAACAATATGAAAAAATATGAACAAATATATATATATATCTTATATAATTAGTGAAAGTCATTTAAATTACAATTAAATCATACTATAACATGATAAATAATTACAATTAAATTTTAATACGAGTTCTAAAACTCGACTCGTCTCGACTCAAATTTTGACTTGACTCGAAATTTTTTTGAACAAAAATTCAAATAAAAAATTAGACTCATCAATTCGAATAATTTAAAATTTTTTACTCGATTAGATTCGATTAAACATCCACCCTTACCCACGAATCAATCACCAAACCTATACCGGTGATTTTTAAAAACATATATGATTAGGTCTAAAAACATGGGAAATATTTTATATCTGCGGGGCAAACATAGATTATTAAAAAAATACACAAATATATTTATATGAGAATTAGGTGACACAAATATAAATTTTAATAATTAAAGAATTTAAATATAACTTTTAATGATTAAGTAATTTAAATATAATTTTATCTATAATCGAGTAACATTCGTTATAGTTTATCTAATTTTTTTGTCCTAACTTTAAAACTTTTAATAATAAATTTATGAGTTAATTGCACAATATGTTTTTAAATTATAAACTTTATTTTAAATTAATCTATAAAATTTTAAATATTTTATTTTTATTTTTGAAGTATAACTTTTATTCTAAATTGTTTTTCTTTTATTTTAAGAATTTCAATTTTACTATTAAGTTATCTCTTATTCTAAATTGGTCTTTAAATTTATTGAACGTTCTAATTTCATTCAAAAATTATTAATATAGGTTAATCATATCTTATGTTAATAAAATTATTATAAAATATTTTTAATTATCATAAAATACTTATATATATATTATTAATAATACGATTATAAATATTAATTTAAAAATAAAAATAAAATATTTAAAATGTTTAAGGATCAACTCTTTCTTGGGTAAATATCTTATGAATTGTATTGTTTTTAGTTTCTCTTTGATTTAGTTTTTAGTGGTTTTCTTTCGATCTGTTTGAGGTTTGATCTTTTTATTTATTGATTTAACTAAATAGTGTTCTATTTTTGTTTTGATCTGTTGGTTTCCTAGAAATCTGGGAAAGTTTGGTTACTGAGAAAATATTTTGTTATGACTGAGTGTTTTACTGATCATACTTAAAGTAGAAAAAATTTACTAACCAAAGAATGTATGAATTGGATCTGTTTGGTTACTCAGAAACTGTTGAAAAAGTAAAGGACAAAAATTTTAGTAATCAAAGAAGGTATGAATTCGATCTGTTTGGCTACTGAGAAACTGTGGAAAAGGAAAAGGCAGAAGCTGGTGCTAATAGTAGGTTGTACCTTCTCTCTGTTGAGTTCATGGAAAAAGTTGCAAAGACTGTCAATGTGGAGCTGACTGTCGAGGAAAGGAACCTTCTATCTGTTTCTTACAAACATGTTATTGGGGCATGGAGGGCTTCGTGGAGGATCATCTCTTCTATTGAGCAGAAGGAAGAGACCCGAGGAAATGAGGATCATGTTGCAGCCATCAAGGAGTACAGGGACAAGACTGAAGCCGAGCTCAGCAAGATCTCACCTCATTCCTTCATCTTCATCTTCATCTTCATCTGCTGAACCCAAGGTGTTTTACCTTAAAATGAAGGGTGAGTATCACAGGTATCTTGCTGAGAGGAAGGAATCCGCCGAGAGCACTTTGTTGGCTTACAAGTCTGCTCAGGTGGGTGAAATTGATAATGCCATGAGTTATTTCTGTGTATTTTCTTTAGCATCCTTGGATAGAAGTTCATGGTTTTTATATAGATTCTGTTCATGATGGCAGGATATTGCTCTTGGTGACCTAGCACCAACTTGGTAAACAGGCTAATTGCATTCATTTGTATGACCCTATTTACCAACGATGTAAACATGCTTCCGGATGTGATTTTTTTAAAACCTAATTTCCCTAAACCCTAAATTTCTTGATTAATTTTTAAAACCTTACCAATTTCTTTTGAGCAGACAAAATTACTATTAGATTTATTGAAGAGTTTTGGGTCATGCATGACATTTATTAGTTTATTTATTATTATCATTATTATATAAGTTAAAAAATAAAATAAATAAATATCATATCCGGTTTGAAATAAAACCCAAAAGCATAATAAATAAATCAACCCAATTTAAATGAATAAATAAATCCAATAATCATAGTCCAAATATAATTTATGCAGTCCACAATATAATACACAATCTACTTCATAAAATAAATATTATAAAGCCCACAATTACAAAACCCAACCGGTAATAATAACTATCTGTAAACCTTGTCGAAGGCAAATTGGAAGTACCTAATAAGCTACAGTTTTATGGATAATGGACTAAAGTCTATCATTTGTGTATTAACAAGAGACGAATTGGGAGTGCCAAATTATGCAGTAAAATAAAAATAAAACATTTACAAACTTAACAAGTAATTTACCTTTTTTTATTAATATCATTTGATTTTTTTTATTTGTTTATGACATATTCTGATTAATGCCTAAATTTTTTTAAGTTAAATATATTTTTCGCAAAAAATTATACATATTTTCTAAAATTGTTCCCTAAATAAATTTTATAAAATTAAACCAAAATCAAATTTTTGTAGAGGAAAAAGAAAAGACTCAAAATTTAATAAAAACAGAGCAAGTGATGTTTAACGAGTCGAAAGAGAAGGTTAAGGAGGTATTTTGGGTTTTGAGAAAAAGAAAGTTGAAAAAAATTCAAGTTTCGAATTTTTGAATTTGAAATTAATGTAGTAGTATGATATGTTGTGATGAGGGACTAATGTAGTAAACATCACTTCAAAGAGTCTTCTATTAGTGGAATGATTTGAAAGGGAAAGGAAAGAGATGTTAGCTTGTGAAGGGAAGTAAGACTGCAATAAATTAAAGATAAGGAAAGATGTGACTTGTTTCTAAAGCAATATCTTCCCCCATTCATGTTAATGTACAAGATAATGTGGAGTTAGGGTTTAATCCTTTATGAGTTTCAAACTTTGGAAAATGGGATTTCTTTGCGTCTTCCAGATTTTTTCAACCAGTTTATATACTCTTTGGCATTCGCCACCATCGATTTCTCCCGCATTGGATCATTTACTCGATCAACATCGTCACTATTTTTGGGTTTTGAAGCTATGGAGATTGCAGTTGAAATGGGCTCTAATAATTGAGTCACAAAACTGTAATCTCTTTCATTCGTTTGATTGATTGGATATTTAGAGAGAGCCCGTAACACAATGAAGTCAACAAAACTACTTTCCCTCTATAGAAAACAATCGGTATTGTCTGCATAGAAAATAAATCTTTTAGCGTATTTTTAAAATTTTATTAACTATCGTATTTTTTTATTTAAAATTTAAATTAATTAATACTACTTAAATAATTATATACTCAAACGGTGGGTCCTCCTGCTGCTTCTCCGGTGGTCTCTTCAGCTTTCATCTTCTCATCCATCATCTCTGAAAAGACTTTTTTCTTTATATTTTTTCTCTTCAACTTTCATTTTCTCTTCAACTTTCCCCTTTAGTTGCTATTCGACTGACTTGTCTACTCTAAAAACAAATGGAGAATCTCGCTGATCAGCCTTCAGTACCGATGGGTCCTCCTGCGTCTTCTCCGACGGTCTCTTCAGGTTTTATTTTATCTCATCCATCATTTCCTCCTTGTAAGTATTACATTTCCTTTGTCTTTTTTATTGCAGTCAGTCATTTTTTTTTTATATTTACAAAAAGAGTTTCGGGTTCTCTTTAGATTAGATGTAATTGATTCATTATATCATTACCAATAAGCCATGAGAAATGGAGTAGAACAGTTGATAAGCCTCCTTTATTTCGATATAAAAATACTTCAAATACGTTAGAAACTTAGAAAAAAATTTCTTTATATATGTCGCCTTACATTACTGAAGTGAATGACTTGATTGACTTTATGTTACACTTTGCACCTTTAAGTCTTGCAAATATATTAGCAATGAGAGTGTGCCCAAAGTTTTAAGTCGGCATTTCTTAATAATTCATGCTTGATTTTGTTTAAGGATTTCAGGACCCTTTATGCATAAGAATCAGCTATAAGAATTTACGCAACAATCATCTATGCCGCCTCCAGTGTATCAAACTTTTAATGAAGGACTTGAGCATGCACCAAAGTTTAGGACCATTCATATGGTTTGTTGCATTCTACAATCACATCTTTCTTTATTTAAATGTTTTTTTTTTGTTATTCATAACTGTTTGTTTTTCTTGAAATTTACCGGTTATATTGGTACATATTTGGTTTCCTATCTTTTCTATTTTTTGTGATATTGAAATATTATTATAAATGACTTCCTAAGCTTTTAAATATATTAAGATTCCTTTATTTCTTGATTTTCAAATACTTTTAGCTCTCTTTTTCTCAGTTTTTATATTTTAAGTGTAAATGAAAATAGGAAATAAAAAATATTTTTTGGAATCAAGTATTCCTTGAATAGTTACATTATACTTGCATATCAAACAGAAGTTTGATATTTTCTTTGGGGTTTGCTAAGCTGTTTGTGATTGGCCCTTTAGGATACTTTGTTTAGCAAATCTATCTTTAATGAGTTTGTGGCCAAGATAAATCTAGAAGTACCAATTTACACTAACATTCGGTTAGAAGGATTGGATCCTACTTTTGTGTCTACTTTGGTTTTTAATGGTGAGACTTACAAAGAGGGAACTGCTAGAAGTAAGAAAATGACTGAACGATTGGCAGTATGTGCTGTCATCCAATCACTTCTTGATATCTTTCTTCTACTTTTTGAAAAACATATACAGATTACCCCATGATTTTAATCCACTTAACTGGATGAGTGTTGATCTTTTTGTTGGACCAATAATGCAGCTGATGATAGGTACAAGATAGTTGTTTCGGAGATCATCAGAGCCAAAGCTGAACTTCTCAATACTTCCAATAACGTTAAGGATTCAGACATTTTTAGTTTTGACACTACATCTGCCGGTGTTATTTGTGTACTAACTAGTGCATCTCTACACCCAAACTCGGTGGCAGAACATCCTCGCCAAGAATTCAAGACTCCAACATCAGGATAAGCTACAGATTGCATTCATCTTCCACTTCTTTTTGTGTCTGCTATCGTCAAAGATGCTTCATATGCTGGTGAAAACTCCTTAAGTAAGCGATGAAAGAAGAAGAAAAAGGATAGAGTAGACTGAATACTGATACTCAATAAGTTTTGATTTTTCATTATCAATGGAGAAGGGGAAGAATAGACGGTAGGGGTTGGTAGGTCATTGTTGCTACACTTTGGAGTTTAGTAACAAGGAATCTATACAATTTGGGGTTGATTAAATCATGTTATTGAACCTTAAACCTCTAAATTTTGTTTGAGAATGAAGTTAATAGGTTCGGCGTTATTGTTGATGATGAATGTCTGTTTGGGTTTTTGTGTATTTCATCATTTACTGTTTTTTTGGTTGTTTAATGATGAGATGTTCTATTTTGTTGTTTAATGATAAATGCAATGTGGCACAACAAACTTATAACAAAACTACATTCAAGTTTGGAAATGTAATTCATAATAAGAAAACCCCGCCTTGAATAATTCCACATTTCGAAGAAAACAATAACTTTACCAGCCTTGAACAACTCCATAAGAGCCACTTCAGCAGCCAAATGCTCTATCGCTTTTCAGATTGGAAGAGGAGAGGAAATCTTTGGTTTCGTAAATTTCCCTAAATTACCAAAACTACCGACTTAGTTAATCAAGCTTATATGATCAAATTCTAGAGTAATATCAATAAAAAGTTAAAAACTATTCGAGATTAAACTATAATTTAAATTAATATTAAATATCTATTTTATTTTGATGTTATAGATTGCTTAATTTATCTTAATAATTATAAATTTCCTTATAGTTTGATCAAATACCTATTTTATTTTTATGTTATAGATTATCGATGTTGGCAAAAAAAACTTAATATTTAATCAATTAGTTTGACCCTATTTACCAACTTTTTTTAAGCAGTGAACATCGTACGGAATAGTTCACTAAGAAATTTAGGGGTTGGCTTGGGGTAAATAAGGTTTAGGGTAATGGGTTTAGGGAAATAAGTTTCTTTTAAAAAAATCACAATTGGAATCCAATTTACCTATGTTGGTAAACAAATCTAATATTTCAACAATTAGTTTGACCATATTTACCAACTTGTTTTAAGTAGTGAACAGTGTTAGGAATAGTGCACCAAGATATTTAGAGTTTTTATTTTATGACTTTTAAACATTAAAATGTCAAAATTTTAATATATTTTTATAAATATTTAGTAAAAATTTATTTTTAAGTAAAAATATAAAAATAAAAGAAACATATATAGTAGTTTAAGTATTATATATATTTATCTTATAAAAATAATTAAAAATCAACTAGAAAATCAAATTTGATTTAATTCGATTAACCGTAGTTAACTACGGTTCATAAATTTATAAACCATAATGTTTCAATTCGGTTTTCGGTTTTGTGGTTAACCATGCTCAGCCTGAATAAAAACTATTCGAGATTAAACTATAATTTAAATTAATATTAAATATCTATTTTATTTTAATAACTATAAATTTGCTATTTTCTTGTTCTTAAATGCTTATAATATAACATAAGTACGCTAAAATGAATTTCCTGGCTATTTAGAGGCTTCTTATCATTTAAGGAACAAAAGTTTCGAAACCTATAACAAGGTCTTGAAACTTTCATCAAAAAGTCTGGAAACCTCTAACAAGGTTTCGAGACCTTCAGGGCTATCTCAAAACTTTTGCTACTAGAATGAAACTTTCGGAACTTTGGTTAAAAAGTTCTGACATCATATTTTAACCTCCCAAACCCTAAAATAAGTTTCAAAACCTTTAAAACTTATTTATAATATATATTTATATTATATATCGATAGATATTATATATATCAATAGATATTATATAATATTTATATTATATTATTATTATATTATTTTGTTTTATCATTATTCTGTTCTAATCTTGTTTATTATTTATTTATTTTTATTTTACATTACTTTTATTAGAAATTATTATCTGGTATATTATTTAAAATACAAAAAACTTTTCTCCCGCGAAATTCTCGATTTTCCCTTTCGCAACCCGTTCTGCTTCCCTTTGCTTGACATTTTTATCCAGAAAATTCTATTGGAATTGATTTCATCTCTTCTGAGAAAGTGTTAGAGGATCTTCAGAACAAGGACTTGCTCCTATTGATTTCTACAACGACCCTGAACAAGCTAAGTTCATTCACCGCTTCTCCCAGTAAGTTGAAATTTTCGATTTTCCCTTTAGCGACCGTTCTGCTTCCCTCTACATGTCATTTTTTCCACGAAATCCTATTGGAATTGATTTCATCTCTTCTGATAACTTGTTATAGGATCTTCAAAACAAGGACTTGCTCCTATCGATTTCTACAACCTCCATGAACAAGCTAAGTTCATTCACCATTTCTTCCGATAAATTCAAATGCAAACCCTGATTCTCAAATTCCGCCAATTACCCAATTTCCTTCGTTTTGAGTCTGACTAACATAAACCATAGGGTCATATCGTAGCATCTAGTATTCTATACGTGTGGAATCAGTGGCTAGGGGAACATTTCGGTACTGAAATTTAGTTTAAATTATATGGGATAGTGTTAATTGGTAGTTTAAATTATGTGGGATAGTTTTAATTGGTGTACTGAAACTTCGTTCCTAAATGTATGTCGGATTAAATGGTTTTGTGCTTGTTTCATAGACATAGTTAATCAAATAGATAAATTAACCTGTGTTTTTTTTGTTGATTTTAGGTGAAAGCAATGGGAAAAATGACTATATATGATTTTTCCCAAAATTTGAACTCAAAAAAGTTCCATCTTCACCCGAATGTGATGGTTGCATTACAAAGAACGAGCTTTGAAAATGTTATCAAGTCAACCAAAGTTTCAAACCATTGCCACCCATTTTTGAATGCAATTTCGCAGAGATACAATCGAAGCAATAAAAGTTTTGAATTTACAGCTGATAATTCCATTCGATTATTTATAACATTGGGAGATATTTACGGATCACCGGTCTACCTATAGACGGTCATGCGGTTGTAATTGATGAGTCGTCAATCAATCTAGAAATTTTGTGCTCCACATATCCTGGCAGAGAAAATCTACTAAAAAAATAAAGGTGATATTAATTTGACGGACCTTTTTAAGATATTTGAGAATTTTACAGACGATGGTGGTGTAGAGGAGGTTGGATTTCATGTTAGGGAAGTCATAATGTATATTATTGGGTCTGTTATAACTTCTTCCTCTTCTTCGGTGTCGGCATTTTATTTACAACTTTTGGAAAACGTTGAAAGAATTGGAACATATGCATGGGGTACGACATATTAGCCCATTTGTACTACCAATTGGATTCAATGAAAGGTGATAAGTTTTGTGTTTCTGCAATTTTTACCTTCTTTCGGTGAGTAAAAATATTTTTTATTGTTTTTTATCTATATTTCATGTGTATTAATTTTTCTCTTTATTGTAGATGTTTATATTTGAGTGTATCTCAGGGATCGTGTCTCAATTGCTTTCTCCTATGGGTCTGAGCATAGAGGAAATTGATGATCGTCCCATGGAATTCCCTCTAATTGTTGGATGGCATGCGAAGATGGCTATGTCACTTAAAAACACGAAGTGTGGCATAAAAGTGCCCACATTCAATGTTTTTTTGATCGGTTATAGAAAAAAGAAGTAAGTTTGAATTGGTATTAGTTTTAAATCTTTCAAATTGGTATTAGTTGAATGCTAGTTTGAATTGGTATTAGTTTTAAACCTTTCAAATTATTTTCTAATTTAACATTCAAGCAGGTTTAATTCAACCCGTACGCCCGATTGAAAGAAGATTTCTTGCCTCCGCCATATAATCGTCAAGTTACCTTGGAAAGGTGTTTGACATCAATTATATGTGTAGAGAAGAGAATTCTCTATTTGTGCTCGAAAGAAAGAATTAAAGACCTATCATTCTAAGAGGATAAGAAAAAGAACAGGACCTAAAAGAAATTGGGTGGAAAAAAATGCGATAAACATCCAAGCTTGGAATGAGCGTTGGGATTATTTGTATGATGCAGGTAAAGTTTTTTTCCCTTTACGTAACCTTGTATTGTTTTTGCTTTTCTCACAAAGTTTATTTGTATACAGAAGATATCCTAGTTACTTCTCCGACACAGGAGCAAGAGAATGTAGGGGATGACGAGCACCAAGATCATGCAAGTATAGAATAAATTTCCTTAAAATTCAACAGTTAAATATCTAGAAATAAATTTTCCTAACTTTCTACAATTTCATATACAAGGATATTATAGGAAATCTTCCATCACAAGAGCAAAATGATGAAGGGGATGGTGCACTACAACAAGATGATACAAGTAAGCATATTTTTTTTTCTTTACATAACCTTGAATTGTGTAGAACAAACCACGCTCTCTGCTTTTCTCGTATAACTTTCGTGTATAGATGATATTTCAGAAATTCTTCCATCACAAGAAGAGGATGAGGGGATGATGAGCTGTAAAATCTAGAATTTATTCCAGCTACTCCTCCAAAACAAGGTACTCCTCCAGCACAAGGGCATGATCATGCAAATGCTCTAGCACAAGAGCATGATCATGTAGGTTCTTCGACTTAGAGGCCTAAAGAGTTTCTCACTTATATAAGAAGAAGAAAATGGGACATGGAGCAGATGTAGACTCCTATTGATCCGCCTAAGAAAAAACTTCTTATTCTTGATGATAATGGAGTGATTTCCATTGTTGATAAAAATGGTATTAAATCTCTTCCTCACTTCTATTCAAAATGTTAACGAATTAGATTTATTGATTTTTCTTTTCATTTGCAATTGTGCAGATGAGACCTGGTGCGGGCGAGTTTCTTGATTTTTGTTTTAATAACTATGAAGTTGCTATTTGGTCTTCAAAGAAAAAATAATGTGTGTTATCATAGTGATTATTTTCCTTTACAATTTCTATTTTTTTTGTTTTTCTGGTGTCCAGGGACAAATCTACTACCATTTGTCCTTATTCTGACACTTCTATAATCCATTTCCTTTACAAGTAAACTTTAAAACAATGCAGAGAAAACCTTGATTGGGCACTCTGGAGAATCAATGATCTCAAGAAAATTTTTTGCTTCATTTGTGTAACTTTTATATTTTATGCACTAGGGTGTATTTTTATTATCTATTTTGTTTTGTTTTAAGCATCTTTTAAATTTTTGATATTTGAAGGAGTTAATTTCAATAATGCAGTTAGGAGAGGTGCGAAAAACATCCATACCTAAAATATATATTTATTAAAAATCTAAGTTGTGTATGGAATGTTATGTCTCAATATAACGAAGAAAATACGTTGTTGGTGGATGATTCAGAAGCTAAAATGATTAATAATTCAGTCAGTAAATTACTCAAGATATTTGTTCTTACTTTTAAATATATAATCATTGATTTTATATAATTATTATGTTTTCAAGTATGTTCATGTTTCATGAAAACACCTACATATGTCCTAAATCTTTCACAAAAAATGATATGATCATTGATAATGCATTAGGTAAAACTTCCATAGTCAAGCATCTTCTATATGTCCAAAACCTTTCCAGGAACTCAAAGCTTATTATCTAATTATTCTTACTTGCAACAGAAAAAGGTGGTTCTATTCGGGTCTATTTAGAAAATTTGGCCAAAGAAGAGAATGTTCAAGAATACATCAAGCATCATCCATTTTCGGATTGGTGCAAAAGGTAAAATTTACTTACTATATTTATTTATTGCTTCCTGTCATATTGTCTCCATTCTATCAAAGTTTCTTCTTTCATGTTAATTTAATTATTCTTACATATTTTTCTAAATAAGATACTGTCGGTGTTAAGGGTAACTCGTCGAGGGGAGTCTTCATAGATTATCAATTTAGGAAATCAGGCTTTAATGTACACGTGTATTTGGACTCTTCAAGGAAAGACAATTGACGCCCTCGTCGCACCTATCGAACAAGTCTGAGATCGATCTTGGAGTTTCTCGTGCACCTTGGCTTGCTTCCAACTCAAAATCTGGCTTATGAAGCTGAGGTGAAGACTTTCTAATATGCATCAAATCTTCCATCACATGCATTTTCCATGCAAACTATAAAGGTAAACACTGCTGAAGTAAGCCTATGATTTCCTCTCATAGTTTGACCTGATTTATCAACCTGTTTCTTCATTGCAAGAACAATGCAAATTACTTGTCAGGAAGAATGGTGATTTTCAATCTGCCAAAAACAAAAGAAAGATGCTCATTAAAATTCATGATAATATAATCATTTGCTTGGAAAATCTTGGCCTTTGGGGAGCATTACAAGTAAGATTTTGTGAAAACGCTGAATTTTCTGCTTTTGTAAATTGGCAGTTGAGAACCTTTTCTCTGCAATAAAATATTCTGTTGCTAAAGTTATTTTGTCTCATATGTCATATTCTGTAACCATTTTCTGCTTACCATTGCAAATATATATTGACCCTATTCGAGATTAAACTATAATTTAAATTAATATTTATTTTGATCAAATACCTATTTTATTTATATGTTATAGATTACTCATGTTGGCAAGAAAAGCCTAATATTTAATCAATTAGTTTGACCTATTTACCAACTTTTTTTAAGCAGTGAACATCGTACGGAATAGTTCACTAAGAAATTAGAGTTTAGGGTTGAGGTAAATAAGGTTTAGGGTAATGGGTTTAGGGAAATAAGATTATTTAAAAAATCACAATAGGAATCCAGTTTACCTATGTTGGTAAACAAACCTAATATTTTAACAATTAATTTAACCCTATTTATCAACTTTTTTTAAGCAGTGAACAGTGTTCGGAATAGTGCACCAAGATATTTAGGGTTTTTATTTTATGACTTTTAAACATTAAAATGTAAAAATTTTAATATATTTTTTATAAATATTTAGTAAAAACTTATTTTTAAGTAAAAATATAAAAATAAAAAACATATATAGTAGTTTAAGTATTATATATATTTATCTTATAAAAATAATTAAAAATCAACTAAAAAAGTCAAATTAGGTTTAATTCGGTTAATCGTAGTTAACTACGGTTCATAAATTTATGAACCATAATGTCTCAATTTGGTTTTTGGTTTTGCGGTTAACCATGCTCAGCCTGAATAAAAACTATTCGAGATTAAACTATAATTTAAATTAATATTAAATATCTATTTTATTTTAATAACTATAAATTTGCTATTTTCCTGTACTTAAATGCTTATAATATAACAATAGTACGCTAAAATGAATTTCCCGGCTATTTAGAGGCTTGTTATCATTTAAGGACCAAAAGTTTCAAAACCTATAATAAGGTCTTAAAACTTTCATCAAAAAGTCTGAAAACCTCTAACAAGGTTTCGAGACCTTCAAGGCTATCTCAAAACTTTCGTTATTGGAATGAAAGTTTCGAAACTTTTATTCAAACGTTTCGAAACTTTGGTTAAAAAGTTCTGACCCCTTATTTTAACCTCCCAAACCCTAAAATAAGTTTCAAAACCTCCAAAACTTATTTCCTCTCAAAATTATCTTAAAATCTTGTCATTCCATTTCATTGTTTCTTCAAATCCTTCGGGTTTAACATCATCTTCATCAAATTCTTGAGGTAATTTGTCTTCCACATATTTTTTTTTAATTTTTTTATATTTTCGAACTTCATGATATTTTACACATATTATTCTTAATTATTCACATCTTTCATGCTTAAAAATTATTCACAAAATTATCTCAAAATACTCATTTTTCATGCTTAAAAATTCATTAAACCATATTCATTCTTAATTATTCACATCTTTAAGCATGATTTTACCCAAACTCATGGTGTTTTTAAATCAAATTATGTTTTCATCCGAAAATTCAATTCTTTTTGGGTATTTCGAATTTTTGAGAACTAGAAGAGCAGTAAAAATGTTAAAAAATAGTGGCTTACTATAAAAAATCAAAATTATTAGAATTAATTCGTGAGATATTTTAATTATTTTTATAAAAATAAATGTTTGAAATTTTATTTTATCAATTTTAAGTGTTTATTAATTAATTATTATTAAAAAATAATTAATGAATTAAAATCTATTAATTCTTTAAGTCCAACATTAATCCTTAAGACCAAATCATTAAACTAGTTCTCTAAGACCAATTCTCTAATCAGCCCAACACTAATATGATATTAAATATTAAACGATGTTGTTTTACTTTTTTTTGGTTTTACTGTTCACATCTTTTCGTCATTTAATTCGTTGATTCTTACAAGAAACCCAAAACCCTTTTCAGGAAGATTGATACCATCTTCATCCCATATGCTGCACATGAATTATCATTTATTGACTTTTCTATTCTTATGTTCTGTGATTTCGTTTTCCCTTTCATTTTATGCTTTGGTCAGATGTGGAGGAAAGGTTTCTGATGTTGAGTCTCAACTCCCCGCTGCCGAAGTCGAAGCTGCCAAAGTTTTTCGACCATATGAGGAATACAAAATCCCTAAAAGAGTTCCCCCACCTCAGTTTATCAAGTTTAACGTCACTAGAGATGAAAAACTTGTTTTTATTTTTAAATGATGTTAAATATATGTATTTAATGATAATGATTTTTTTTGCTGAAGTTCCTCAAACCATATGAGGAATACAAAATCCTTAAAAGGTTGCCCACCTCAGTTTGTGTATTTAATGAGGCTTCTAACGGGTTTTTTTAAAATGTTATGCATTTAATGGTTTTTGTGGTGTAGCAGGATTTTTGTTTTTGTTGTGTGCATTTATATGATAATGAATGTTGTTTTCTTTGTATTTATTGGTATTTTTTAAATCTTTTGTTAGAAATAATTATGGATGCTGGTTTGATTTTGGTGGTACGAACTATATGGGATATCATGTATCAGGATGTTATCAACTAAAAGCTTAAGCACATATTCAGGTCTTGCATACACATACCATTTGCAGGTTTGTAACAGATGAAGAATTTGTTTTTAAATTTGTGATTAGCTAAGATTACTTGCTTCAAAGCTTAATGAACTAGTGGAAAATGAAATCTATAACCTATACATGTTTGTTTATGGTAGAATTTTCAATGTGTAAATGACTTTGTTTTTACCCTTTGCTCGTAAGGCCAATAACCTAAGATTTATTTCCATAGCCTTTATCTAAAATGTATTAGACTTTTTCATCTCCATGTTGCATCTCTTGAAAAAAGAGAAGGGAAAGAACAGACGGTAGGGGTTGGTGGGTCATTGTTGCTATCACTTTGGAGTTTAGTAACAAGAAATCTATACAATTTGGGGTTGATTAAATCATGTTCTTGAACCTTAAACCTTAAAGTTTTGTTTGAGAATGAAGCTAATAGGTCCGGCGTTGTTGTTGATGATGAATGTCTGTTTGGATTTTTGTGTATTTCATCATTTAGTGTTTTTTTTTGTTGTTTGATGATGAGATGTTCTATTTTATTGTTTAATGATAAATGCAATGTGGCACAGCAAACTTACAACAAAACTACATTCAAGTTTTAAAATGTAATTCATAATGATAAAACTCCGCCTTGAATAACTCCACATTACGAAGAAAACATTAACTTTACCAGCCTTGAACAACTCCATGAGAGCCACTTCAGCAGCCAAATGCTCTGTCGCTTTTCAGATTGGAAGAGGAGAGTAAATCTTTGGTTTCCTAAACTCCTCTAAATTACCAAAACTACCGATTTAGTTAATCAAGCTTATATGATCAAATTCAAGAGTAATATCAATAAAAAGTTAAAAATTGTTCGAGATTAAATTATAATTTAAATTAATATTAAATACCTATTTTTTTGATATTATAGATTGCTTAATTTATCTTAATAAATATAAATTTCCTTATAGTTTGATCAAATACCTATTTTATTTTTATGTTATAAATTACTGATGTTAAAGAAGGCTAATATTTAATCAATTAGTTTGACCCTATTCACCAACTTGTTTTAAGCAGTAAACATCGTACGAAATAGTTCACTAAGAAATTTAGGGGTTGGGGTTGGGATAAATAAGGTTTAGGGTAATAGGTTTAGGGAAATTAGGTTCTTTAAAAAAATCACAATTGGAATCCAGTTTACCTATGTTGGTAAACAAACCTAATATTTCAACAATTAGTTTGACCCTATTTACCAACTTATTTTAAGAAGTGAACAGTGTTCGGAATAGTTAACCAAGATATTTAGGGTTTTTATTTTATGAATTTTAAACATTAAAATGTCAAAATTTTAATATATTTTTTAATAAATATTTAGTAAAAACTTCTTTTTAAGTAAAAATATAAAAATAAAAAAACATATATAGTAGTTTAAGTATTATATATATTTATCTTAATAAAATAATTAAAAATCAACTAAAAAATAAAATTCGGTTTAATTCGGTTAACCGCAGTTAACTACTGTAACCCCTTATTTTTGTCTTGAAGAGTACGGAAGGTTAAAAGTTTATAATTTATAACTTGATCGACAAGTAAAGCGGAAAGCATTTTCAAAATATTAAATGTATAACACAACGATAAAATATAATAATAAAGACGTTGAATAATATTATTATATTTGAATATCTACAAATAATAATAATAATAAACCAAATACCCAATTAATGTAAGTAACTTAAAACATTCCGATCCCTAATATTCCCCAAACAATAAAATAAAATCCTTAATAACTAACATACTGAAAATAGTAATTGAAAATAAGCTTTTGGTTGAGATCTCCGAGTACCAACTCTTAGGGCCGAGTATCTGAAACAATAAATAAACAGAGTGAGCTATAAAGGTCAGTGTGTCCCTATAGTGCCGTCTTAAGTCACATATGTATTCAGTTCACTTATATATAACATGAAAATAATCACAATAATGTATCAATGAACGATGAATGCAATATCACAGTGAATACAGTCCCATACTCCGAACGCCAAACATAGTGGTGGTAAAGTCAACCGATCACAATGAAGGTAGTTCCCCAGAACCCCTCACCCTTATTTCTCTAAAACACAGTGTGGTAAGACCACCTTCCTCCATAAAATCCACCCTATGCACATGTTATGCAATAAATGCAAATGAACTCAATGTCTCAGCACAAGCAATGATATAAAATATGAAACACACAATCCATATGGTCTGATCACAATATCACAAAGTATCACAAGAACTCAGTTTCACAGCAACGATTAATCACAGTACATAGTCTAGCACAAGAAGAGAACACACCTCTCAACAGCACAAGTACTACTACTGATACGTACGTTTACCACGGTCTAAGCTAGGTCCTACTCTAATTGAGTCAGAGTGCGAATCATGAGCGGCGCTCGCAAGAGTCGATCGAACACGAGGAGGAGGCAGAAGAGGTAACACATTCTCTTCATAGTCTACGTTGTCGACCGCCGGAACAGGGGGAAACACTGGAAACAATAAGATCCACCGATTGTTAAAGCAAAAGAAACTCAGGGGAGGGGGAAGGAGAAGAGGGACGACCGAGAGAGAGGAAGAGAGAGGCTTCACCCTTTTTAATCATAAAAAGTATTTTAAATCAGATAAGCTTAGGTTTATTAGGCACAAAAACGAAAATACCCCTAATAGAATCCTCAATTGATTCAAATTAGGGCATAATTTAGGTTTGGGAAATTATAAAATTAGGGTTTCCCCTATTTGATTTCCCGAGTGTTACAACTCTCCTCCCCTTAAAAGAAATTTCGGCCTCGAAATTTACCTGATGAGAAAAGATGCGGATACTGAGCTTTGACAACAGACTTAGGTTCCCACGTGGCCTCATCGTACCCATGATGCCGCCACAAAACTTTAACCATCTCTATAGTCTTTTTCCTTAACACTCTTTTGTCCTCCTCAAGAATTTTAACTGGTTCCTCTTCAAAACTCACGTCAGGTCTAACCTCAATATCTTCAACATAAATGATGTGGGATGGGTCAGATCTATAACGCCTCAACATAGAAACATGAAATACGTCATGTATACGCTGTAACTCAGGAGGTAACTCAAGCTGGTAGGCAAATGACCCTACCCTCCGCAAAACCTGGTAAGATCCGATAAAACGGGCACTCAGTTTACCCTTCAGTCCAAAACGAAGTACCTTGCGCCAAGGAGATACTTTCAAGAAGACTCTATCCCCTACCTCATACTCAATATCCCGACGTCTCAGATCCGTATAAGATTTTTGCCGTTCAAAGGCAACCTTAAGTCTGTCTCTGATCATTCTAACAGTTTCCTCAGCTTCTCGAGTAATATCTGGGCCCAAAATCCTATGCTCAGTTAACTCAGTCCAACCAATGGGTATACGAAACCTACGTCCATACAAAGCTTCGTAAGGTACCATCTGAATACTAGCATGATAACTTTTATTTTACGTAAACTCTACCAAGGGTAGAAAATTCTCCCAATTACCCGGGTAATCAACAACACATCCCCTCAACATATCTTCAAGAATTTGAATAACCCTCTCAGACTGACCATTAGTCTGTGGATGGTACGCAGTACTAAAATTAAGTCGAGTGCCCAGAGCAATATGAAAAGATTTCCAGAACTTGGCTATAAATCTCATATCACGATCAGAAATTATAGAAACTGGCACACTATGCAGTTGCACTATCTCAGATATATATAACTGAGCTAACTTACTAAGGGAAAAGTCAACTCGAACCGGAATAAAATGTACGAACTTAGTGAGACGATCCACAATAACCTAAATAGAGTCTTTCTTCGATGGAGTCAAAGGAAGAACACTAACAAAGTCCATAGTCACACGTTCCTACTTTCACTGAGGAATCTCAATATGCTGTAAAAACTCAGATGGTCTCTAATGTTCAGCCTTCACTTTCTGACAAGTTAAGCACTTAGAGACATAATTCATAACATCTCTCTTAAGTATTTTCCATCAATATCATTCTCGGAGATTCTTATACATCCTGTCCCCACCTGGATGTATAGAGTAGGGACTATCATGAGCTTCACGAAGAATAGTTTGTTTTAGCTCAAAATTCTTCGGAACATAATATCGGCCTCGGTAACAAAGAATACCATCCTGGTTAATGGTAAAATCCCTAGAGGTACCTTCCTCAATCTTTTTCCTACGATGTATCAAGAACACATCATTCGGATGTTCCGAATGAATCTCAGAGATTAAAGTAGGGATAACCCGAAGTTCCGCTAAGATACAACCATCCTCATATAAACTCAGACGAGCAAAAAGAACTCTCAGATCTGCAATTACACGATGGCTCAAGGCGTCTGCCACCACATTAGCTTTCCCAGGATGATACTCAATCTCATAATCATAGTCCTTTAGAAGTTCTAACCAACGACGTTGTCTGAAATTAAGCTCTTTCTGAGTGAGTAAATATTTCAAACTCTTATGGTCGGTAAATATATAACACTTCTCCTCGTAGAGATAGTGTCTCTAGATTTTGAGAGCAAAAACCATAGTAGCTAGCTCAAGGTCGTGGGTAGGGTAATTACCTTCATGCGGTTTCAACTAACGGGAGGCATAAGCTACCACCCTACCATCCTGCATAAGTACGCAAACCTGTATGGGAAGCATCATTGTAAACAGTATATGGTTTTCCAGACTCAGGTTGGATCAGAACTGGGTTTTGGGTTAATACCGATTTTAATTTCTCAAAGTTGGACTGTTGGGCCTCAGTCTAAACATAAGGGGTATTCTTCCTCAAAAGTTTGGTTAAAGGTGCTGCAATGATCGAAAACCCTTCCAAAAACCTCCGATAATAACCAGCTAAACCCAAGAAATTACGGATCTCAGAAATATTCTTGGGTTGCTTCCAGCCCATAATAGCCTTAATCTTTTTCAGATCCACTTTAACACCTTCCGTAGAAACTATGTGTCCCAAAAACATTACTTCACACAGCCAAAATTCACACTTGCTAAATTTAGCATATAAACGTTTCTTTCTCAGAGTTTGCAAAACAATTCGAAGATGTTTCTCATGTTCGTCCTCAGACTTAGAAAAAACCAAAATGTCGTAGATAAAAACAACCACAAAATGATCAAGGTAGCGCTGAAATACTCTGTTCATTAAGTCCATGAATGTTGCAGGAGCATTTGTTAATACTAAAGGCATAATTAGAAATTCATAATGACCGTAACGTGTTCGGAAAGCTGTCTTAAAAACATCAGAATCCTTATCTCTGAGTTGGTAGTACCCAGATCTCAAATATATCTTTGAGAAAACCTTAGCACACCGAAACTGATCAAAAAGATCATCGATACGAGGGAGGGGGTATTTATTCTTTATCGTCAACTTGTTCAGTTTACGATAGTCAATAAACAGACGGAGTGTCTCATCTTTCTTTTTGACAAAAAGAATCGGAGCTCCCCAGGGTGAGATACTCGGTCTAATAAAACCCCTATCTAGAAGTTCTTGCAGTTGAATCTTTAATTCCCTAAGTTCTTTGGGTTCCATCCGATACAGTGCCATTGATACCGGAGTTGTACCCGGATATACCTCAATACCAAACTCGATCTCATCATACTTAGGTGACACTCCCAGTAATTCCTCAGGGAACACATCTGGAAAATCTTTCACAACCCAAATCTTATCTATCCCATAATCCGACTGTCTCAGATCAAGAATGTACGTCAGATAGGTTATAGAGCCTTTCTTAATCATCTTTTCAGCTTTAAGGGTTGATATCACATTAGATAAAAATCCTCTTCGTTCTCCCATTAACATTATTACTCGATTATCAGGTGTTTTCAGAAAGGCTCTTTTTTTCTCACAATCCAAATTAACACGATGATTGGGTAACCAATCCATACAAAGAATAAGGTCAAACTCATTAAAATGAAGTTCCATAAGATTTACAGGGAATATCTCTCCCTGAACTTTAAGGGAACAATTATGGTAAATTCTATTGACATCAACGAGGTTACCCACGAGGCTTTGGACAGTTACAGAAAAGTCGGTTTCACTTACTGGATTTCAAGACCACCCGCTACTGCACTCGCCACATAAGAGTGCATAGACCCATTATCAAGCAAAGCAAAATAAGGTAAAGAATGTATAGAAAAGTTACCCGTTATAACATCTGTTTGGACACGATCATCCTGAGCCCTGATAGCATAAATCAGACCTGGTTTCTTAATACCTGAAGTAACTGCACTCTGAACTGATCCTCTCTTACCTCCTATACTAGAGGTGACTGACTTTCCTTGGCCTCTACCCATACCGGATGTCTGAACTGGATCCTGTGATTGTTTCCTCAAGAAAGAAGTTGTAGGCGGTTCAGGACAAGCACTAAAGAAATAATTCAGAGATCCACACCTGAAACAAGCGCCGACCTTCCTTTTGTATTCTCCTCCATGTTTCTTATGACAGAAAGAACAAATTGGTCGGGAAGTTGATGACCCATCTCCACTGACAGTAGATACCATCGATTTTGACCTTTAATTACTCTGTTAGACTAATTCTTCTCTAGATCTCTTACCAGAAAAACTCGGGGTATCCTACTTGTAACCCGACCCACAATATCTCTTACCTCGATCATTCTCATATTTTGACTAACTCCCAGAAATGGTTTCCATTCTTTCCACTGTCTTAGCATGATCAACTAAAGCACTAAAAGACTTATCTTAAAATGGAGCTACCTTCTCACGGACCGAAAAACGAAAAACTTTCAGAAATTCTCGATACTTATCCTTTTCAGTGTCCACTAAACCAGGTACATACCAAGATAATTCCATAAAACTAATCTCATACCTGGATACTGTCATATTCTCCTGTTTTAAATCAAAAAAGGCCTGACGCCGATCAGATAGGTATTGTTCTCCCACATAACGGTTCTGAAAGGCCTGGCGAAAGGTATCCTAGGTTATTTGATCAACTGACATAAGCCTTTGTTCCGATCTCCACCAACGTTGTGCCTCGCCTTGCAGTAGTGAAACAACAGCTCTTAATTTCTTACCAGTGGGGTATTCTATTTCCTCAAAAAGTCTCTCAAAATCCTTCATCCATAGCTCAACATCCGATGGTTGCTCATCCGAAACACCCGCAAAAACCCTCATCCCAACACTCAAGAAAATGGTTGACACAAGTTTTCTAGCACTTTCTGACTGTTCATGGAAGTATTTTAGTAACTTCTGGTTAACCGCAGCACTATCAAGTTCCACCGTCTCATCATCGTCAGAATTTATCAGCTCTTCCTCGTGAGGTGGTTGTTCATGTGTATCTCTATCCCCAGACTAACGGCTCACAGTTTGTTGTACCTCAAGTTGAGGGTCAACTTCCTGGTTTGATATCTCAGCTTGATCATTAACAGTATGATCAACAGTAGGTGGCGGCTCACTAACAGCCACAGCAGTACGACCACGGTCTCGGCCTCTGGTAACAGCAAGTCTAACACTCCTACGAGGTGGCATAATGTTTATCTACAAGGATAAAGCTTATATTAGATTTGGCACCGGAGTCTCAATTTCAAAATACAAGTAAAATAATTTATTTTCAAAAATTCCCATATCCCAAAAATATTTAATGCATGCATGCCTTTCAAATACAAGTAAAATACTGGTTGCGGGCCTCACAGTTCGAGTGTTGAACTCGACTCTGATACAAAAAATGTAACCCCTTATTTTTGTCTTGAAGAGTACGGAAGGTTAAAAGTTTATAATTTATAACTTGATCGACAAGTAAAGCGGAAAGCATTTTCAAAATATTAAATGTATAACACAACGATAAAATATAATAATAAAGACGTTGAATAATATTATTATATTTGAATATCTACAAATAATAATAATAAACCAAATACCCAATTAATGTATGTAACTTAAAACATTCTGATCCTTAATATTCCCCAAACAATAAAGTAAAATCCTTAATAACTAACATACTGAAAGTAGTAATTGAAAATAAGTTTTTGGTTGAGATCTCCGAGTACCAACTCCTAGGGTCGAGTATCTGAAACATTAAATAAACAGAGTGAGCTATAAAGGCCAGTGTGTCCCTATAGTGTCGTCTCAAGTCACATATGTATTCAGTTCACATATATATAACATGAAAATAATCACAATAATGTCTTAATGAGCGATGAATGCATTGTCACAGTGAATGCAGTCCCATACTCCGAACGCCAAATATAGTGATGGTAAAGTCAACCGATCAAAGTGGAGGTAGTTCCCCAGAACCCCTCACCCCTTATTTCTCCAAAACACAGTGTGGTAAGACCACCTTCCTCCGTACAATCCACCCCATGCACATGTTATGCAATAAATGCAAATGAACTCAATATCTCAGCACAAGCAACGATATAAAATATGAAACGCACAATCTATATGGTCTGATCACAATATCATAGAGTATCACAAGAACTCAGTTTCACAGCAACAATTAATCACAGTACACAGTCTAGCACAAGAAGAGAACACACCTTTCAACACCACAAGTACTACTGCTGATACGGACATTTACCACGGTCTGAGCTAGGTCTTGCTCTAGCTGAGTCAGAGTGCGAATCACGAGCGGCGCTCGTAGGAGTCGATCGAACACGAGGTGGAGGTGGAGGAGGTAATACGTTCTCTTCACAGTCTACGTCATCGACCGTCGAAACATGGGGGAAACACTGGAAACAATAAGATCCACCGACTGTTAAAGCAAAAGAAACTCAGGGGAGGGGGAAAGAGAATAGGGATGGCCGAGAGAGAGGAAGAGAGAGGCTTCACCCTTTTTAATCATAAAAAGTATTATAAATCAGATAGGCTTAGGTTTATTAGGCACAAAACCGAAAATACCCTTAATAGAATCCCCAATTGATTCAAATTAGGGTATAATTTAGGTTTGGGAAATTATAAAATTAGGGTTTCTCCTATTTGATTTCCCGAGTGTTACAACTACGGTTTATAAATTTATGAACCATAATGTCTCAATTCGATTTTCGGTTTTGCGGTTAACCATGCTCAGCTTGAATAAAAACTATTCAAGATTAAACTATAATTTAAATTAATATTAAATATCTATTTTATTTTAATAACTATAAATTTGCTATTTTCTTGTTCTTAAATTCTTATAATATAATATAAGTACGCTAAAATGAATTTCCTGGATATTTAAAGGTTTCTTATCATTTAATGACCAAAAGTTTCGGAACCTATAACAAGGTCTTGAAACTTTCATCAAAAAGTCAGGAAACCTCTAACAAGGTTTCGAGGCCTTCAGGGCTATATAGAATGAACGTTTCGGAACTTTTATCAAAATGTTTCGGAACTTTGGTTAAATAGTTCTAACACCTTATTTTAACCTCTCAAACCCTAAAATAAGTTTTGAAACCTCCAAAACTTATTTCCTCTCAAAATTATCTCAAAACCTTTCTATTTCATTGCATTCACTTGTATAACCCTATTTACCAACGTTGGTAAACGTGTTTCCAGATGTGATTTTTTTAAACACTAATTTCCCTAAACCCTAAATTTCTTGGTTAATTTTTAAAACCTTATTAACCTAAACTCAAACCCTAAATATCTTGGTTCCCTATTTTTGAATGATGTTCATCGCGTAAAAGAAGTTGGTAAATAAGGTCAAACAAATCAATGAAATATTAGGCCAGTTTACCAACTTCTTTTGACCTTATTTAGGTTTTATGGTTTAGGTTAATAAGGTTCTAAAAATTAACCAAGAAATTTAGGGTTTAAGGAAATTAGGTTCTAAAAATATCAAAATGGTAAACAGGACAACATTGCATTAATTTGTTTGACCTTATTTACCAATTTCTTTTGAGCAGTGAACATCATTAAGAATAGTGTAACAAGATATTTAGGGTTTAGGGTAATAAGGTTCTAATAAATCACAAATAAATTTAAGGTTTATGGTTTGCATTTAGGGAAATAAAATTCTCAAAAAATCATAAACGGAATCCTGTTTACCACTGATGGTAAACTGGCCTACTATTTCACATCTAGAAGCATGTTTACCATCGTTGGTAAATAGCGTCAATCGGATTAATGAAATATTAGGCTCGTTTACCATCGGTGGTAAACAGGCTTTCGGTTGTGATTTTTTGAGAACTTTATTTTCCTAAACACAAACCCTAAACCCTAAATTTATTTATAATTTATTAGAACCTTATAAACCTAAACCCTAACCCCTTAATATCTTGCTACATTATTCTTAATGATGTTCACTGCTCAAAAGAAGTTGGTAAACTGGACTAATATTTCATTGATTTGTTTGACCTTATTTATCAACTTCTTTTAAGCGGTGAACATCATTCAGAATAGGGAACCAAGATATTTAGGGCTTGGGGTTTAGGTTAATAAGGTTCTAAAACTTAACCAAGAAATTTATGGTTTAGGAAAATTAGGTTCTAAAAATATCAGAATGGTAAATAGGCCAACAATTGCATTAATTTGTTTGACCCTATTTACGAACTAGTTTTGAGTAGTGAACATCATTAAGAATAATGTAGCAAGATATTTAGGGTCTAGGATTTAGGGTAATAAGGTTCTAATAAATCACAAATAAATTTAGGTTTTAGGGTTTATGTTTAGAAAAATAAAGTTCTCAAAAAATCATAACCGGAAGTCTGTTTACCACCGATGGTAAACTGGCCTACTATTTCACATCTGGAAGCATGTTTACCATCGTTGGTAAATAGGGTCAATCGGATTAATGAAATAGTAGGCCAGTTTACCATTGGTGGTAAACAGGCTTTCGGTTGTGATTTTTTTTAGAACTTTATTTCCTTAAACGCAAACTCTATACCCTAAATTTATTTATAATTTATTAGAACCTTATAACCCTAAACCCTAAACCCTTAATATCTTGTTACACTATTCTTAATGATGTTCACTACTCAAAAGAAGTTGGTAAACTGGCCTAATATTCCATTAATTTAACCTTATTTATCAACTTCTTTTAAGCGGTGAACATCATTCAGAATAGGGAACCAATATATTTAGGGTTTGGGGTTTAGATTAATAAGGTTCTAAAAATTAACCAAGAAATTTAGGGTTTAGGGAAATTAGATTCTAAAAATATCAGAATTGTAAACAGGTCAACAATTGCATTAATTTGTTTGACCCTATTTACCAACTTCTTTTGAGCAGTGAACATCATTAAGAATAGTGTAGCAAGATATTTAGGGTTTAGGGTTTAGGGTAATATAGTTCTAATAAATCACAAATAAATTTAGGTTTTAGGGTTTGCATTTAGGGAAATAAAGTTCTCAAACAATCACAACCGGAAGCTTGTTTACCACCGATGGTAAACTGACCTACTATTTCACATCTGGAAGCATGTTTACCATCGTTGGTAAATAGGGTCAATTGGATTAATGAAATAGTAGGCCAATTTACTATTAGTGGTAAACAGGCTTTCGGTTGTGATTTTTAGAACCTTATAATCCTAAAACTTTAATATCTTGCTACACAATTCTTATTGATGTTCACTGCTCAAAAGAAGTTGATAAACTGGTCTAATATTTTATTGATTTGTTTTTAAAAGAAAATTAGAAATTTTTAACGAATGACTTAATAAAAAGGTAAAAAAAAATTACTCGCACGTTACACACCATGAAAAAAACATATAGAGATGGTAACGGAGCAAGGTTTTAGTTGTTTTTATTTTGACTCAAAATAAAAATATTTGTTCTGATTCGGTCTTAATACATTTTTTGATCCGATGTGACATAAAAACTATATAACTGTCCCTAATTTTGATATATTATTAAAAAATATTAAATCTGACTCGATTTGAAAATAATTAATAAAAATAGTAAATGTTAAATGTTAAATATATTAGGTGAGATAATTTTTACCTTAAATATGATCCAACCGAATTAAATTTTTTAATATCCCAATTTCACATAATTTTTTAATAAAAATGTCCCTATTGAATCAAGTCAAGATCCGATGATTTCGAATCAAATTGCTATCTAAATTATTTTTTTTAATTTCGATAAAATATATCATATATTATATAATTAAAATTTTATTATTATACATATTATTTTTTTAAAATAACAATTTAATCACAACTAAAATTTTATGAAAAATAAGAGATTTTATCGTTAAATTTGTAATGTTCTAGGATAATAACTTTAATTTTACTTAGAAAGTAAAAAATGATCTGAAATCAGATACATAAATTATTAAACTATAAAGTACTGGAAGCAAAAGAAATAATAAGATAAGGTTAAAGCTGGAGCTATAAGGCTATGAGAATTGTACGGAGCAGAATTGTGATTAGGGTTTTAAATAAATAAAGCTGAATGATTTCAATCCTTTTTATTTATATTTGTTTGTGAACTTAAATAAATATAAATAAAAAATTTAGAATAAAATTTTAAGAATCATATTAAAAATAATTCGAATATAATATTTCAATTTCAGTAATATCGGGGTAAAATATATCATACTTGAAAAAATAATCATATTCTCCGTCATGTAGACATGGAGAAGATACTAAAATCTCGTAAAAAATTCAAAAGTATAAAAAAATAGTTTTATAAATATTTTTATTCAAACGAGACGTATTATAAGGTAAAAAATAGTAATAAACGAACTAAATTATTACGAAGATCACCTTATTATCCAAGATTGACTATATCAGTAAACAATCATTTATCGAGTGAGAATCTATTATGACCACTAACATAATTATAATCAAAAATTACTGTTGTGAAGTTCTTTGTTCGGACATTAAGTGATCGTTAATGTATGTTTAAATCATGTTAAAACGAAATTATAAAAAAATATCACAAAGATACAATTTTTCATTAAAAGTATAAAATAATAATAAATACCGTGATCTATAATAATATTAAAATTGATTCTCAACTATTTTAAGCAAAAGAAAGAATAAGATTGTGACACTAAAAATAACGTTTAGAAAAAATGGGTTTAAATAGTGTATATGGGAATAGGGGTGAGTATTCGGTCGAGTCGAGTCGAGTTAAAAAATTTTGAGTTATTCGAATTGACGAGTTATATTTTATGACTCAAACTTTATTTGAATTTTTTGGGGTCAAGTCGAGTTTAAAAAATTTGAGTCGAGTCGAGTTTTTGATTTCCTATAGATGTTTAATTGTAACTATTTTTCATGTTATAATATGATATGATTCAAATTTAAACGACTTTTTCTAATCAAATTTAAACAACTCGAACTTTATTTAAATTTTTTTTTATTCGAGTCAAGTTATTCGGGGGTTTTGAGTCGAGTCGAGTTTTGCCCACCCCTAATACCAAGTGTAAAATGTAAATTATCTGTTTTTTATTGTTATTTTATTAATATCTTATTTTAAATTAATAGACTTAGAGTTTAGGGTTTAAAGTTAGGGATTGCGGTTAGTTTTTAGGAAATTAGGAGTAAGGTGAATTTTTCTATAGGTTTAGGGTTTAAGATGTAAAAAATCAGGGTGAAAATTTAAAAATTAATTTTAAATTTTTTTTAATAAAATATATAAAAAAAACATAATTAAAAAAAAGATAATTTTTATTCGTATATGTTACAATAAAATTATAAAATTTAAGAACCCTAAATTGTTCACAAAAGCCTAGATATTGGAATAACCCAAATAAAAAATTAAGTTGATAGACGAATAATTGTTCTCTCATAATTGAGCCTGTCAATGCTTAATTTCCCTTGAAAAAGAAACATTAATGGAGTAACTCACTCAAGACCGCAATAAAAGACCAAATTAACTCGTATTTATTTATTTTATTTAGCTATTAATATTTAATTTAATAATTAAATAATTTAATTTAAATTTTATAAAAACTTATTATAAAATATTTTTTTATAATTTATCGTCTCGTCTTATTAAAAATTATTTATATATAAATTAACTCCTATTTATTACTTGCTGGGGATACATGGCCATGGCATTGAAAAGACATGAAAAAGCCGAAGAGATTGGTCTCTCAGATCTGAATTAACGGGTTTAAAAGTGTGAAATGACTATAGTCCCCCCATGGTGAAGTTAAATTTATTGTCTTGGCTTTATATATTAAATATTTTTTATAAATAAAAAATAAAATTATCATATATTTCGTTAAAATTTTATTTAATTTAGATAGAATCAAATGAATGAAAATCTCTTCTCTCCTAATTATATATCTTTTCATATTTTCTGTTAAAAAAAATTAAAAAATTAAATTCTAAACTTTAATTCTAATTTTTACGTTCTAAACCCTAAACCCTACACCTTAAAAATACACTCTACCTTTAATCTCTAAATCATAATCATAACTTATAACCTTAAATCTTAAATCATTAATTTAAAATAAAAATATTAATAAATACACGATAATTAATATTTTTGAATATTTTTGAATTTGCATTGATTATTCTGTTAAATATTAGGACATTTATAATTTATGTTTATTTTTAAATAAAGATAAAGAATTAAAATATTAATAATTAACATTACAAAATTAATTATGCATTCAGTTTTATCTTAATTGGTATATTATTATTGAAAATATTAGGAACACAAAAATTCAAATATATAAAAAAATAAAAATTAGGTGATGAAAAAGAAAAGATGAAGAAGAATATGTCAAATCTATTTTTTATCCTTGTCCAATACTAAAGGCTAAACTCTATATTTTAACCTTAATTTTTGAGTACTAAGCCTTAAATTCTATACTTAAAAATTAAATCACATACTTCAAACTTTAAAAACATAAATTTTAAAACTAAATTTTACTTTTATTTTTAATGAAAATATAGATAAAAACACTAAAATAAATAAATAAATAAATACTAAGGACAATAATAGAGAAAAAACACCGGGGCCTAGAAAAAGAACACTTATTTGTTTCATTCTCTTAGTTATGGGTGGTGAATTATGGGCGTAAATCGTTTATCTCAAATCGTGTTTTTATTATTGTTCTCACTTTAAATTAATAAATTTAAAGTTTAGCGTTTAAGATTAGGTTATGGTTATGGTTTAAGGAATTAGGAGTAATGTGTATTTTTAGGGTTAAAGATTTAGAGTTTAGGATATAAAAAAATAAGAGTATAAATCATCTATCTCTTTATCATGCATCCATTCATTTATCTTGTTAAAAATTTTAAAAAAATTGAATTTTAAACCCAACCTTATTTTCTATATCCCAAACCCTACCCTTAATTCTCTGAACTCTAACCACAACTCCGAACCCTATACCCTAAACCCTCTAATTTAAAGTTAAGATATGAATAGAGACATGAGAAAGTGGTAGACGATTTATACCGAATTATAAAATAATATCTAAAATGATACTCATATAATTAAAATATATCTAATCATTTTTCCCTTCCATGGCCTTTCATTTTCAGGAAAAAAGAAATTTGCCAAAAGTAAAAGTCTTCTCATTGTCTTTTATAGCAGCTAGCTAAGCTAAGTTTGAAAGTGATTCTGAAACATGAGGGACAAGGCAAACAACATGATCCCCTGTCTTCCTTTAAACTGCTTTCTCCAGGGTTAAATGCTTCTTCCACTGATCGAATCAACACATTTTCTTTCTAATTTTTAAGGCAATTCTGCTGTCTGCCATAACCAAAACTAGTTTAGTTCTGCCTTAAATGTAAGCTATGCAAAGATGTTCTTTCCAAGCTCAGCTAACAACTATAATATCAACCATTTTTCTCACCTTCCTTCTTCTTCTTCTTCATCGGCTTACCATCTTCCTCAACCTCTTTTAAGCCATGAACATAACGACAGTGTTGTTTTTAATCACCACCTCCATGATCTGGTGTCGGTTTCTTCATTGTTGCCTGCTGCTGCAAACCCTCAGCAACTCAACGTGGCGCTTTTGAACAAGGACGGGAACCGTGGAGTACCTGGTTTTAGTGGTGTTCCCCAACCGGGGTTTGGTTTTCCCGTCAATAAGGATCTGAAGAAAGATCGTCACAGCAAGATTTGCACTGCGCAGGGTGTGAGAGAGAGGAGGGTGAGACTGTCCATAGAAATCGCCCGTGATTTCTTTGACCTTCAAGACATGCTAGGGTTTGATAAAGCAAGCAAAACGGTGGAGTGGCTGCTTAGGAAGTCGAGGAAAGCCATTAAAGAGCTGTCCAAGATGAAGCAATACGAGAATGTTGGTCATGCCGGTGGTCAAAAGTGTCTGTCTCTTGACTCAACGGTGGCTAAGAATCTAGTGCTTGAGCTAGAGGGTGTTGTTTCAAAACAGAAAAAGACTAAAAAGTTACAGAAATCAACACCAATCCTTCCTAAAGAGTCAAGAGCAAAGGCAAGGGCGAGAGCAAGGGAAAGAACTAGAGAAAAGATGAACAGTGCTAGAGCTCATGAGTACAAAACATGTCCAGATTTAAGCCCGAACCCATTACGATCCTATGACCACAACAGCAACATGGCATTGTCATCGTCTTCCTTTAAACTTGTTGCTGATCAAGTTGAACAAACACAGCTTAGTGAAGCATCTATAGTGATCAGAAGGATGTTGCAGCCATCTGCAATTTTGGGTTATCAGCAAAGCCTTGTAACTTCAAAGGATGGAACCTGCAACATCAGTGACAGTCATAGCTTTCCCAATTTGTCTCAGAACTGGGACCTTCCCGGTGCAATGGCCTCACTCTACCCTTTGTGCTACAATTAATGTCAATCTCTCAACAGGTAATCATCCATGAACATATATATGAAACCCTTCATACATCTGATTATCTCACTCCACATATTTAATTGATTTCAGTCTTGATTCCCAGGAGTTCAACTATATGGAAAACCCTGAAAGGCCTGCTTTTGCTTGTATGCAGTGCATGAGCATGGAAAATGTAAGCTACAGTTTTAATTTGTTGCTTATTTAAGGTTTGATGGAGGAAATGAAAACTCTTTGGTTTAGCAAGAAGAAATGCTGGTAAATTACAATAATTAAGTATTCATATGTACTGAATCATGGAAACTAAACCAGTTGGAAAATGGTTAATTAATAGATGTTTGAGATTAAGGATGATAGTCTTTTTCATAAGGGGAAGAGATAGTTCAAGGATTGAACCCGAAGTTGTTTCGTCCATTTTAAGAGACTTAAACGAAAACTAAAAAAGGGTTTTTATAGAAAGAAAATATATTATTACTTTGAACAATTAATTTAATATTTCGTTTATAAACCATGAAAATATAATTAAAATTTATCGAACATTTTATTGTTTTGTTAAGAAAACATCTTAAATATAAAAGGGGGCAACTACCAACTTACTAGATTATCGCTTAAAAAATCTGTAAAATTATGAAAGTAAAAGATGGAGTCTTGAACGGACACTCATGTTACTCCCCTTGTCGGATCTCACCAGACTTATCGTGGTTCAATCGACAAAAGAAACATGCATGCATGTATGTAAGATGTAATTAAGAAGAAACTGACTTGCAAGGAAAGTAAGCAATCTTAATTCATTTTCACTAATAAGTGTTTAACCAGTTAGAAGAGTTCTTGTAAGAGTAGTGAAACCTTTAGCAAATTTTCAAGTTCAAAACTGATCTATAGTTGAAGGTAGAAACTAGGAGACAAGTGGATTTAATTCAGCTGAGTTAAGAATCTTCAGTTAGCTAGCTTGTGCCTTGTTGCAACAATTGTTCTTGTTGGTAAAAAAACCCTAAAAACATTCTGCTCCAGTATTGTATATCTAGTAATAGAAGACCGACAAGATTAGATCATCGAGCTCCTTAGAGGAATCTCAAAACCAGACAACCTTAATTTTGTGAACATTATATGTGAAATGTTGATTAGAATGCACACCCTATTTCATCTGTTAATTACAGAACTTTGACAACTAAATAGTGCACAGGAATCATCAAATTAGAGTTCAAAAGAAAACCTTACCTGAAAATTCAATGTCTAGTTCATATAAGTTCAAACTAGAGTGATGCTAGAAGAGATTTCCCAATACTTAATCATTTTTCTTGGCTAAATAGGGGAAGAATTTTAATTTGATTTAGAGGATTGATAGGCAGAAATACCCTATGAATTGTCAGTACTGCATTACTGAATTCTACCATGTTTTCTCCGGTGAAACCCTTTGATTCTATTCCCAGTTTTCGATTTAGGAGTCTTATATATGCTACCATCTTGTTGGATTGCTGTCTTTGTACAGTTTGGATATAGGAAGGTTTATTGTCTATCCAAGCAATTGAAACAGAAAGAATGATCGAAATGCAAGGAGGAAAACAAAGCCAAATCATGATAGAAATCATTGTTTAGGATGGGGTAATAGTTTTGGAGAGTAAAAATATCTATCTCTTTATCATGCATTCTTTTATGTCTCTTTTGAATTTTAAAACCTAATTCTTATTTTTTATATCCTAAATCCTAAATTCTACGCATGCCCTACTCCTAATTCCCTAAACCCTAACCACAATCCCTAACCTTGAATGCTAAACTCTAAACCCTCTAATTTAAAACCAAGGCATGAGAAAGAGGTAGACGATTTATACTCAGTTTTGGAGGGAGAAAATCATTTACCTCTTTCTTATTCCTCCGTTTTAAATTAGAGGGTTTAGAGTTTAAGGTTAGGAGTTAGAGTTTAAGGAATTAAGGTATATTTTTTAGGGTTTAGGATATAGAAAATAAAGATTAGGGTTGAAAATTGAATTTTTAAAAAAAATTCAAAGAATGCATAGAAAAATACAAGATAAGAGAGATGATTTTTGTTTAGTTTTGAAGGCTTCCCCTTTTAGTGTATGTATGTTTGTGTCTTTTGTGTTTGGAGGGTTTGGAGGTTATTGTTGCGTCTGGTGTATAAAAAAAATATAAGCGGTAAACAATTCAGTATTATTTAAGTAAGTTTCGAGTTTTGAAATATTATATATGTAAAAAAAATCTTATTAAAATTAATCACCGATCAAATCTAGGTATATAATGTCAGTTGGTCTAGATTAATCAAGACAAGGGTATAGAAATCCAAAGGGTAACCAAAATTCCTCCTACGACTATTTTTTTAAACGTTAACACTAAATTTTAAATTTATTTTTTTAATATACAATAAAATATCTATAAATTAATAATGTCTGAATCACATAATTTTATTAATTTAAAAAAGTATTAATTAATCGATATATTAATAATTTATTAATTTAAAAAGATTTTTTAATTCAACAAACCTACATTATTGATCTTCGTACTGCAATAAAATTGATGTTAATAACCAATTGAATTACCCGAATAAAAATAATACATATTTAGAGATCTAAATTTTAAAAGAAAATGTAGCTATTGTTATTAAAAATTTTATAGAGGATAAAACTAAAAATGATATAATATTTTTATAACCAATTACACGGAATAAAGCATTATAAAGAACTTTTTCACCAAAAAATTATTTTTTCTCTTCTCTTTTCATCCTTTCACTTTTTCACCAAACCAAATAAAATCATAAAAAACATATATACTCACACTTTGAAATAATATTATTGAAATAAACATCACAAACATAAAAAATAAATAGTCAAAATATGTATAAAATATTTCAAATATAATTATAATACTAGCTTAGGGTATTCTCAGGCCCAAAATTAAAAAGTGCCTTAACAAGACTGGCCCACCCTAAAATCTTGAAGATCACTGACTAAACCACAAAGAGCTTAAATATAAATTAAAATGAGTTTATGGTTAGAATTTTAAATTTAAGATTTAAAGTTTAAATTTTAAGTAGATAAATTTAAAATTTAAATTTTAAATTGTATAAAAAATTGTATAATCTTTTATGTAATTTGTATATGAAATGATATTTATGTATTATTCAATTACTTTAGATTTATTTTATAGTTATTGAATCCTTCTTCACAATCTAACATCACAGTTACGACTTACATGCTATAAAGTTTTAAAAAATAGTTTTTAATTATGTTGTTTTTATTAAATTAATATATTTATAAAATTAATTTTAAATCTAAATTTTAAAATACTATACATATTATTTTTTTTTGAAAATTAAAATACTATACATATTATCTTGTTGACTATCAACACTAATAACCCTTTTTTCGAGAACGAAAATCTTTTGTATCTTTTTTTTATATTTTTTATGTTTTCTTTAAAAATTTATTAAAAATTTAAATTTTAAAGCCTAACCCTTATTTTTTAAACCCTAAACTCTATACTAAAAATATACACTTTACCCCTAATTTTCTAAACCCTATCCGAACCCCTAATCTAAAACCCTAAACCTAAACTCTAAAACTCTAATTTAAAGTGGAGGCATAAATAGAGGCATAGGGAAGGGATAGACAATTTGCGCCCGAAAAAACATGATCTCACCTGCAACAAAAGAGGAAACAAACATGTCTGCCATTGCAGCTCCTGAAACAAAACTCAGTTTGCTGTTTCTTTTAAAACTTTCTAAATCTCTGCTACAACAATGATGGGTGATTGCAAAACCTGGTTAAAGACAAGGTGAAGGCAAGAGTTTAGCTGTGTACCTGGTAAGAGAATAGTTACTTGAATATCAAGACTACTATCTCACCTGCAGTTTTCAGAAAATAAAACATGATCTCATGTAAGTAAAAATGTTTTAATGAAAATGATGGAAAGTAAAGCATAATCATCACGAAAGATTTAAATCACAGTCGCAGTCACGTTTTTGTCGCAGAGTTTTATCGTGATTATAAACAATAACAAATGAATTACGATTATTATGAATCATCATTTTTCAAAATAACTAGTCAACTTTCGAATATGGTCACTTAGATTTAAATCCTTGATCCTGACAAAGATAATTGGTAAGATAAGCGACAGTGGATTGTAACAGTGTAAAACCTTTGAAGGATGACAGATAAAGACAAGCTGAGAATAGTAGTAAGAAATCAAACAGAACAAAACCTGTTTTCGAGCTTTCTTTTTTGTCTGGACTGTTGGCATTTGAAGTGAAGGGAGAAAGTATGGAAAGGAAGGAAGTGGTCTTCTAGTGGTTTCAATTGGGAAATTATGGCATTCAGGGAAAGACTGTGTCGGTCCAAAGCATGGGACACCATAGTACGGTGTTCATTACTATTTTAAAAGAAATTTAAAATATTACCTACTAATCTAAAACACTATAATTTTTAATAATACTTTTGGTTGATGATCCAAAAAATATTTAAGAATAAACACACATAAAATTTAAAGATAAATATGTAAATTTTAAAAAATTCAGGTGGATTTGTGCTCACCTTCCCATACACTTACATCCGTTATCGGTGATACTTATAATAAAATTCTGATACTTAAATCAACCTAAAATATTATCAAAATTTATGATTATCAATACTTAGTGTCAACCCAAAATATTATAAAAGTGTAATATTTTAGGGTTGTAGGTGTTGGGTAATATTTTAAGTTTATATTTTATAATATTTTGATTGATATTGTATCGTACTTTACTGTATGTTAGGCTTTGTAGTAATTAATTGGTTAATTAAATTGTTTATTTTTATTTTCTCATATTATCTTAAGTCATAATTTTTTTTGATAAATACTACTGAATTTTATTAAATCCATAAAAAATTATAATTACATCATCTTCAAGAAGTGAAAAAAATGGATTAAACAATCCAACCATTTTACACCCAAAAAATAGAGAAATCAAAATTCTTATGAAATTAAGCATACCAATAAAATTAAGAAGCTTCTTGAATCTCCTTGTCTCTGTCCAAACGAGACGCATAAAGAAGAAGGAAGAAAGAGTTGTAGACGATCCAAACTGTCATGTAAAAAGCATCGTTACCCAAGACTGATGATTTCATCAGCAAACAACCATCAACCGGGGTGGGGATATAACTTTTCGAAAGACCACCGACAGAAATATAAATCAGAAACTAACGCCGATTGAATCTAACCACAAGAGTAGATAAATTAAATCACCGGCAAACAACAATCGATCGTTAGGGTATGCTGCAACGTGCCACAAGAACAGATGAATCAAACCACAAAACAAAAACATGTCACAAAGACAGAAGAAAACGTGTCACAAAGACAGAAAGCATGCTATAAAAGCAGAGATTCGTATTAAAAATAAAAGTAATAAATTTATAGATCCGGTGGTCGACAACCAATACTAGGATTGATTGTCAACCACCGATCAAAGGAAAAGATCAAAGAAAAGAACGATTAAAAACAAAAGAATTTTAAAAAAAAAGAGAGAACGGTTAGGATTTCTTCTTTAACTTTTAAACTTAAATTTTAAATCTCACGCTTAAGTCGTGAGTTTTAAATACACTAAAAACAACTTATTTCTTTCCCTAAAATCCCTCTTCCTTTTCCTCTAGATTAGATTAGGTATAGAACTGAAATTTGTAAAAAAAATAAATAAATAATAATTCATATCCCTTACTTTGTATTGTAAATGACATAATATTATTAATAAAATATATATTCAACTGAAATTTAGTGTATATATTTTTTTATCTAAATTTTTTTTCAAGAGGTGATTTTGTATGTAAAGTATTTTTATAGTTAGATAAGATGATTTTATTATGTTAGACGAGTTTGTTCAGCACTATTAATGATAAATTTTATTGAGTATTATTAGATTAATTTATAAATATTAAAAATATAAAAGATTTAAAATAAAATTATAAATTATTTAAAATAAATTTAAAATAAATTATTATATATTTTTTAATTTTTAAATAATTGGATCAAATATCAACCTTGGTCAATTTAAAAAATAAAAAAATTTAAACCCTAGACGATAAATCCAAAACCCTAAACCCTAAAATTATATATCATAAACAATAAACCCTAAATCTAAAATCTTAAACCATAAACCCTACATATTAAACCAAACCCTAAACCTAAACCTTAAATATTAAACTTTAAATCTTAAACCCTAAATATTAAATATTAAACCTTAAATTCAAACATTATAATTAGAGGTTAGGGTTTCATGGTAGGGTTTAGAGTTTACTTAGGGCTTATAATTTAGGATTTAAAGTTTTGGAATTATGATTGAGTTTAAGATTTATGTTTTTTATTTAAAAAATTTAAATATAATATTATATAATTTATTTAAGATTTTATTTTAAATAATTTATAATTAGATACTTAAGATTTATCTTGGTACCTAAAGTGTTTGGTCTAATTAGTTACAAAAATTTAATTCTTTAGTTTAAATTAATAATTGAACTTTATTTTTTTATTTTATTAAATTATAAAATCAAATTTATGACATACTTTAAATCTAAAAATCAAATCCAAATATCGAATTTTATATTAAAACTGAATTTATATGTCAGAAGATAGATTTACCCAAATTAAAAAATATCACAAATCACCATCACATCTATGGAAAAAAAAATATTTTCTTCCACACCGACGGAACATAAATAGGGATAAATAAAATTCGATTCGACTAAAAAAATTAAATAATTCGATTTGGTTCAAAGCGAAAATATTTGATTCGATTCAAATTTTTTTAAATAAAGTTTGAGTTATAAAATGAAAATTTAAATTACTCAAAATTTTTAATAATTAAAGGATTAATTTTAAAATTTAAGACGAGTCTATCATTATATATATATATATAAAATATAAAGAAATATCGTTACATATGAAAAAAAATATATACATATCGTATAAGATTAGAGAAAATCGTTTAAATTGAAATCAAATCATACTATAACATAATAAATAATTAAAAATAAATATTTATAGGAACTCGAAAATTCGACTCGACTTGAATTTCTTAAACTCGAAATTTTTTGACTCGGTTCGACTCAATCTAATATTCAGCCCTAAACATAAGTGATTTAAGAAGGTTTGATCCCGTCAATCGTTAGTTTTATATATTAAGTAAATATAAATAAATTAAAAAATAAATAATTTTTTAAAATAATTGATTTTTAGATCTCATCAATTAAATTTTTAAAAAATATATATTTTTTATTCCCATTATAATAAATTTTTGAACGTAATTATTGAGGGATTTTCAGTTTTGACTTTAACAAAAAAATGAACGACAAAACTAAAGACGGAAGATTTGGTGTCGGATAAACCAAATTCTATATTTTTTTAAGGGTAAACTACACCAGTGACCATTCAACTATTTGAGGATACCTATTTTGATCACCCAATTAAAGAACTCGTCAATCAGGTACCCCAACTTTGAAACCCTACCTATTTTGGCCACTGCCGTTAAAATTCTGACGGAAAAGTTAACAGCAATGACGTGGCTGTTAATTAAAATCGGTAAAATTACACATTTAATCCCTCTAATTTATTTATTTTTTTAATTTAATCCTAATTTTCGATTGGATGGTTAATTTTATTTATTAATTTATTTTTATTTATTATTTTTTATATATTCCTCTCTAATCAGGTGGTGACACGTGTCACCACCGGATTGGTAAATGATTAGTGGAAGAAATAAAATGTAAAGGCTTTTGCATGCAAAGGGATTTGAACTCACAACCTTTAGCATAGAAAACACCCTATTAACAAGTGAACCACTGGGCTAAATTGCTTTTAGTGTCACAATATATTCACATTTTTTATTAAATGATAACGTTTCAGTAATTATTCAAACAAAAAATATAAAAATATTTAAACAACGAAATTCAAATATTCGAATAATTAAAATCTAAATATTTTTATAAAAATATTAAATATTTAGATTTTAATTATTCAAATAAATTAAAATCTAAATATTCAAATAAAAATATTTAGATTTTAATTATTCGAATATTTGAATTTCGTTGTTTAAATATTTTTATATTTTTTGTTTGAATAATTACTGAAACGTTATCACTTAATAAAACATGTGATATGGGCATATCAGTTGCAAAATAAAGGCACATGTCACCACCTGATTGGAGAGGAATATATAAAAAATAATAAATAAAAATAAATTAATAAATAAAATTAATCATCCAATCCGGTGGTGACATGTGTCATCAATCGATTGGATGGTTAATTTTATTTATTAATTTAAAATTAGGATTAAATTAAATAAATAAATAAATTAGAGGGATTAAATGTGTAATTTTACCGATTTTAATTAACAGTCACGTCACTGCTGTTAACTGCTGTTAACTTTTCCGTCAAAATTTTAACGACAGTGACCAAAATAGGTAGGGTTTCAAAGTTGGGGTACCTGATTAACGAGTTCTTTAATTGGATGGTCAAAATAGATATCCCTAAATAGTTGGGTGGTCACTGATGTAGTTTACCCTTTTTTTTAAAACATTTCCTCTGTCCCATAAAGATTTTTATCTATACAGACTGACTATTCGCATTCTATTGATGCTTTAATTATTGGATAATTATGATTTATTTATTAAGGCAATAGATTTTTTAACGTGAAAATAATATTTTAAAAGTGATCAAAATCTGATTTGATTTAAAAAATTAAAAAAATATATTTGTTTTGAAATGAGAAAATCATCTGATTTTAATTTGATTGAAAATTATATAAGTTTAATTTAATTTAAAAATTATAAATAAAATTTAAGTTATAAAATAGATATTTAAATAACTCGAATACTTTAAAATTTTTAATAATTATTAGTTTGATTTTTAAATTTTAAGTTCGAGATGAGTACCTTAGTTTTTTAATATATATCAATATAAAAATATAAAAAATATATAGTATATCACATATAAAAAGTACAATGATATATATATCTTATATGATTAAATAAAATCATTTAAATTAAAATTAAACTAGTATATTATAACATAATAAATAATTATAATTAAATTTATATAAGAACTCAAAAATTTAACTTGATTTAAATTTTATAAACTCAGTTCGAAAAAAATCAAATAAAATTTAAATTGTAAAACTTCATGAATTACACAGGTTTGAACATGGAACGTCACTAGTCCAACCTGAACTGTATTTTTGTCTATGCTCACAGCTATTAAATAATCAGAGATTCTTTTAAAACGTCATTACTAACTATTTTGATAGATCGGATACCATTAAATACCAACATCTAAGTGATTGCAACTCGAAAGAAATGATGCTGCTATAATTAGCCAACATTTTTTGCTGCCTTAGATCATGTTGATGATGATTTGGGTAAAATAATGGATTATAATCGCCAAAAAAGGTTAAAACAAAACCTCATTGCATTCTCAACATGCCAAAAAGCTATGACAAGCTTATATTCTCGACCATCAGAGACAACCAAAAGAGTTGAAATCGGTGTATCCTCCGCCCAAAGTTTATCTTCATGGTCGGATTTTTCAACAAGAGTCATTGTATATGCTAATTTATTCTCATTTTTATCGGTAAAATTAAAACGATATCTTAGAAAAGCTATTGATCTTTGTTTTGAATCAATTATTAAGGGTCTAACAATTGAAAAATCATCAATCATCCTTCTTATTATGGATTTTGAATCACCCTCGACAATTATATCTTCAAGACCTAAATCCATAGTAAACTCAATTCCTTAAATTATGCTTCAATATTTAGATTGATTAAATATTATTTCTAGACTTGTTAAAATTAGGGGTGAGCAAGATAGGGTACCCGGTCAATTTGAATAAATTAATCTCGGCCTGGTCTCGGTAATCATGGGTTCTTGAAAAATGAAATCAGTCCAAGTCTCGATCACATCGAGTCCTAAATTTTAAGAACCGGTTCCGTTACTGGCGAAACCTGTTTCAATACCGGATACCTGATCAATTAGTTTATTCTTAAAAATTGAGTAATTAGAGAAAAAAAAATCAACCACCAATAATAATATTAAATAATAAAATTAGAATATTGTAGGCTTGAAAATTAATGTTTTAAAACTAGTCATACTCATAATATTCATACGTAAAGAGAAAGTTTGATAAATAAATAAATAAAAGAAAATCAATACAGGATATTTGGTATTAGTATTGGTTTCAGTCCTATTGGGTATCATTAAATATCGGATCTAAAATACCAAGATCCAATTCCAGTCTTGATTATGATCGGGACTTAAATTTTAGATTTAATCCCAATCTCAATAAAATTAATACCAAATAAAAAATTATCGATTTATTGAATCCAGAACCAAAATCGGATAATCATTTTTTTTCCACCCCTAATTAAAACTGGGACACCCATCCTATCCAAAAGTATACCTTATCCATCAAGTGTCTCATTCTTAAAGGGGTGAATAAATTGTTAGGGAATTGACTTTTTTTACGAAAAATTAATTATAAATTTAATGAATACATAATGAAATTCATAGTTTCCAACCACATATATAAATATTCAAAATATCAATTCAAACAAATAAATTTCTGACATTATCATTAATATAATATAAAAAATTATAAAATCAAACATATCCATTACTTGTTTTTATGTTGATATGGTTCTGACTTTATATTATGTGGAGCTGTACTAATAAAAAGTAAAAGTTTTTTTTAGAAGTTTTAGATTTTTAAATCATTTAAAGTTTTTATTTACTAGAATTTAGATAAAAAATTATAATACATGTAAGAGAACATCGCATACACGTAATGATTTAATGTTTAAATTTTTTTTTTACATATACCATTCTTCTATTTATATCGTAAAAATTTAATTTAAAATTTAAAATATAAATAAAATTTTCTTATATTCTAAAATAAAAAAAGAAATTAAATTATTCTCACAATTTCGATTTTCTTAATAAAATTTGTTTGTCCTCGATTTTTTAAAGGCTCGTTTGGCTTTTATTTTTTTTTTTAGTTTTTAATATCTATTTTTTGTTGATTAGAAATAACTAACGAAAAATAATAGATTTTAAATATTTTTATATTTTTAATAATTTCATATTTTTCTTATAATTTTACATATTTTAAAATTTTTTATAATTTTATTTTTTATTTTTATAAAAATAAAATAAATATCATTAAAATTTATAACAAATTTATGAGTAAGACTTTAATTTGTCGATCTTCATTGTTGTCGTACAAGCAAATATCTCACGAATAATGAGAGTAACTCAATCGGTGTGAAATTCAGTGATGCTTATTAAGATGATTATTTAATAAATTTAATTTCAAAAAATCAACAATATATTATATTTTGTCAGATTAAAGAATAATTTAAGGTTTTTTTAACGTGAAGTGAATTAAAATAAAATTAAATAAGGTTGAATTAAAATTCTTAAAAAATTATAAAAATTTAATATTCACTTTTCGGTATATATTAAGATTTTTATATTTTTTTAAGAAAATTAATATATATTAAAAAAACAATATTAAATTTTTTATAATTTTTATCATTAATTTAATTTTGTTTCACTTAAACTCGTCTCACCCCTAGAAATTTGCGATTGATCCTGCCTCTAAACATAAATAAATTTATAATATATAACAAAAACTTTTATCGACCAATCAAAAATATTTTTAGCAAAATTATTCCGGTAAAAAATGAATGATATCTATCATAAGAGACACGAATTTAAATTACTTTTTTTATAATGTGCATGAACATTGTTAAGAGTAAAAATATGTATGAACAAATATTATCATGTAAAATTAAATTAGATTTTGCGTACTCAATTGCAATTAAATTTAGTTTAATCGATATTACTGTGGATATTAAAAGTAAGTAAAATTTAGTTAAAAAATTAAAATTCTGACTCGATTTTATTTAATTTGAATCATAATTTTATAAAATGCGATTTAAAAATTTTTATAGTGAAATTTGAGTTATTAAATAAGAATTTTATTAGAATTTTATTTTTAGTTAATAAATGTTTTTTTTAAGTAATTAGTGTATTAGCTTTTAAGTTCGAGTCAAGTCTCAACAAGTCTCAAAGCTTATTCTGATATATATATATATAAATACGTAAATATACAACTATAGAATATCGTTTAAATTAGAATCAATTACTATCGTAACATTATAAATAGCTATAATTAAATTAGAATAAAAATTTGAATAATTCGACTTGAATTTCATAAATTCGACTAGACTTGAAAAAATCAAATAAAGTAATAAAATAAGAATCATAACCTCGATTAATTCAAATTTTGACTAACCCCAACTCAATTCAATCAAATAATCACCCTTAATTAATATAAAACATACAAAAAGTATAAAATAAATCGTGTTTAAACACTCGATATCCTCTCGAATACCAAAAATTATATCATGAGTCATTCTGCCACATCATCTATGAAACCAACCAATTAAAAATATTTATTTAATTACTTTTTATTTTAAATTTTTTACTAAATAAATAATCTTCGCTTGTTAAAAATTATTTTTCAATTTAATTTATAATAAATATTAGTAAAAAATTACTTATAAAAAAATTAAATAAAAAATTAAATATATAAATATTTTTATTATTTTATCTAAAAATAACGTGACCAGAACGATTAATAATATAATTTATCCTTGAATACGCAAATATCATTCGGCCACATGTACATCAAATCTAACAACAAACATATCTATCTGTCCATGTCTAGTCCACGTGTAAAATGAAAATTAGCGGTGAGTGCAGCCAGGCCCAGCCAGACTATCTGCTCTCTAAACCCTATACCTAACTGTTATTAGTTTCTCATCGATTCTTAATTTTGAAAAAATCTAATTTTTTTATTTATAAGCTTTTAATTTAATGATTAATATTTAAATGAGCGTTTAATTTATATTTGTAAATTATTTTTAATATTTAAATTATTTTTAATTTTAAATAAATACTTAAAATTTTAATTTAAATTATTTTAAGTGTTAATCATTAATAAAATATTATTTGTCAATAAAAATATGACAAGTGATGAATTTTAGTTTTTAATTTTTTAATTACTTTTAAATAAAAATAAAATTTTATTTTTTAAATTAACAATTTTAAATTCTTACAAACTCAAAACATGAAATTCTTAAGTTATCATCGTTATCACTTTTACCACCTCATCAAAAATCATTATTATTATCGATGGATCATCATAATCGTTTCTCCAATTAATCATTATTTATAACCGACGGTAGGTATACCAACAATTTTATTTTTGCGATTTTTCTTTCAACATTAGTAAGTCGATCGATACACCTGCCACCAATTACCAGCGATAGGTGGTTAGGATAAACAATTATGGTAGTCCAACGACGATAGTAATGATCTTCGATTATACAATAAACGATGATAACGATAATAATTTAGAGTTTTAGGGTTTAAAGTTAAAGATTTGAGACTATTTTATAAATATTTAAAATTTTTATTTTTTAAAAAATACGTTAAAAATAAATTAAATTAAACATAAATAAATAAATTTTTTAAAAAAATAATAAAATCAATAGTAGTTTATAATTAGACCCTTAGAACAACCACAGTTAAAACTTTAAGTGATCTAATGTTTTGTAGTTTGGATACTTATTTAGGTATTAAAACTCAAATTTAAAGAGCATTGATGATCCATCCTGTTGTCTCGAATAATCAGTTTCCGTTTCCCACTTCTTAAATTCATCTAATTGAAACTGAAAATTGAGATTCGGGATTACAGATTCAGTTTTTTCGGGTTTTTTTTATTGGATCCGGTTTGGTCAGGGCTGGACACAACGCGCCGGCGGCGATGATTTCAAAATCAATCAGTGATTGAGGATTCCATGCAATTCAGTGATTTTCTTGGTTGAAACAATATGGTTGGATCCTGTGCGGTTCAGTCCACTGACGAAGCGGTGGAGGAGATCATGAGAATCCACAGATCTCTGCCGCCGCGCCCTGCTCTCGACGAGGTTCAAGCTGCCAAGGAGCTCATTTTGAATGTTGAGAAGGAAGACCAAGCTAGGCTTGACGCCATTGCTCGGCAGACCAAGAGCCCTAATGTCCCCGAGGAGCTCTTTCTTATCCTCATCGAGATGCAGAAGAACTGTGTTCATTTCCAGAGCAAGGAGCAGAAGCGGGAGGCTTATAAATTGTTGGATCTCGAGGCCGTTCATGCTTTGTTCGATGAATTTATTCAGAGAGCCTCCAATTGCCTTTCCTCTTCTTCTTCCTCAGCGAAACCTAACGATAAACCCTCCTTCTCAAACGCCTTGCCCAGCACCGCCGCTACACCGCCGCCTTCCAACAACTCATTTGCCTCCGGTAGGTCGTCGTCCTTCACCACCAGGGAGTCTGCGTCAGAACAAGTTCTCTTCTCCAGAGATGACAGTTACGTTAAGAAGGCGAAGTCTTCCTTCTATGTTAACTCCACTGACGGCGGGTTGGGTATTTCTATTACATCTACACCTCACATAATAGATTCCTCTCTTAAATCTGGTGTCGCCACTGCTTCCGGTTAGCTTCTACTTACCTTAATTTCATTGTTTTTCAAGTAAAAGATTTCGAGTTCAGATTTTAGTAACTTTTTTCAGCCTACTGCTACTGCCACCGGTTTCTCTTTCTCTAATACTGCATGCATATTACTTGCTTGTGCAGTTCAAGACGGTGAGAAGTTGAGTTTGATTAAGCTAGCAAGTATCATTGAAGTCTCTGCAAAGAAAGGCACTCGAGAACTCAACCTCCAAGCCAAGTTGATGGATAAAATTGACTGGCTTCCTGACTCAATAGGGAAGTTGTCAAGTTTAATTACACTAGATTTGTCTGATAATCGTATTGTAGCTTTGCCCGACACCATTGGTGGCCTTTCGTCATTGAAGAAACTCGATTTGCATTCGAATAAGATTGCTCAACTTCCAGACTCCATTGGAGATCTTCTCAGCTTGGTCTTACTAGATCTTAGTGCCAATCAGTTGTCAACTCTGCCTGCTACATTTGGGAGATTGGTACGCCTGGAGGAGCTAGATTTGAGTTCCAATCACCTTCCTTCACTCCCGGACACAATAGGTTCACTCATTAGCCTAAAGAAACTGATTGTGGAGACGAATGACATCGAAGAAATTCCACATAGTATTGGTCACTGCACTTCACTTAGAGAGCTACGTGCGGATTATAACAGGCTCAAAGCCCTTCCTGAAGCAGTGGGGAAGATAGAAACGTTGGAGGTTTTAACCGTGCGCTATAATAACATCAAACAATTGCCTACAACGATGTCATCTTTGGCAAATCTGAAGGAACTAGATGTCAGTTTCAATGAGCTCGAGTATTTGCCTGAGAGTTTATGTTTTGCCACCACACTCGTGAAGATGAACATAAGCAACAATTTTGCTGATCTCCAATCCCTACCAAGGTCTATTGGGAACCTTGAGATGCTTGAGGAGCTGGACATTAGCAATAATCAGATCCGGGTCCTTCCGGATTCTTTCAGGATGCTAGCACGCCTTCAAGTTCTACGTGCGGATGAAAATCCCCTGGAAGTGCCTCCTAGGCACATTGCCGAACAGGGTGCACAGGTAGTATTTCCTTGCTATGTCTTTCTTTTCAAAAAACAAAACAAAAGAAAAGAAAATGTTGTTCTACGGCTGAAGCTATTTATTCATTTCCTTAGGCTGTTGTCCGGTATATGGCTGATCTTGTCGAGAAAAGGGATGTTAAATTACCCCCGATGAAGCAGAAGAAGAGTTGGGCTCAAATCTGCTTCTTCTCTAAGTCTAACAAAAGGAAGCGCAACGGAATGGACTATGTTAAAGCCTGATTTGCAACACGTGTATGTTTGGGTAAGTTGTCTGGAAAGCAATCGTGCTATCGTCTAGTGCTAAGTTGTCCTAGTGGCAAAATCTTCATTAAGGAAAGATAATAGCAGAATTTTACTAATAGCTGTTCTTGTTTTTGAATCCTACAGGTTTTTTAGCTGTTAGTGAGTCAGATGAAATCAATCAGGAGGATGCAACCAGTCATTGGCATCGCCAAGTAGATCATAGATCATGGTTCTGACTTCTCAAAATCCTCGATTTCTTCCCCTTCATTTTTCTTAATCAATTATAACCCCCTGCCCCTCTGATTTTACTCCCACTTCATTTATGTTTTCTTTTGCACTAAATTGAGATGTACTATTGAAAGCCGGTAAACAAGTGAGTAAATAAATGTTGTAACCTGTATTTCTATTGTAAAATTGAAGTTTGAGTACCATTTTAATAACTAGCCGGAGCGATGCTCGGTTACTCCAATTTCTGCTGCTTCTTGATATGGTAGGCTCTGTTTTAAGGTATGCATTGAGAGATACCACTTTTGTCTAGGCTTTGTGTCCACTGATACTGGGAATCTCCCCTGAATATTGAGATCTTTGTTTCCTTAATCCATGGTTGACTTGGCACAACAGCAGCATTTACGAACTCCATGGAGTTAAGCTGGTTCAAAAGGCACAAGATGAATTCTGTAGCTTCTGGTTCACTTAATTCCCTTCTGGATGATTGATGGGTCAGCATCGTCTGTGTTCCAAGCCTATAGAACTATCCTTTTGTTGTCTTCATCAGCAGTGAAGAGATTAAAAGGGGTTCGGAAGCTTGTCTGGAGTCTGCAATATGCATTCTGCAACGCATTTATGAAAAAGTACAAAGGAAGATGAATTTTTGCTCCCATGATGAGGTGGGTATATGTAATGTTATACAAATACTTTAATTTGATATGATTGTACACATGAAATTGTGATTTTCACCCTACTTTGACTTGCATAATTATATTTATCTAACTTAACTACATTCATATGTTTTTTAAATGTGTTGGTGCCCTATATAATAATGCTTCCTCTTGTGTTTAAAATGTTTGAAGCTTTCAAATAGGCCGTGGAGCAGGTTATACAATGAGAGAGGTAGGGCTTGGGGCATTTTGTACGAAGTGGGTTCCACTGTTGTTGTCCTGGAGTGCATGACAGTTCGATAAGAGTAGATCTGTAGATGGTATGCTGGTTGCTGGCTGGATGTCCACTCCACGGTCCATGTTTGTTGAAGAACAAGTCATGGTGGATGGCATGGCCAACACTTGTGTTCCAATCTCTATTAATGTCCCCCGTCCCCTTATTATATAATTTCCAAATCCAATCGTCAAAAAAAAAAAAATATATATATATATATATATATAATTTCCAAATCCAACCATGTCCACACTTTCCCTTTCGGCTTTTTCCAGTTACTAGTGACCATCATGAGTTGAAAATAACATTGTTGGGTTGTGAGATTCCTATCCCATTGATTATATTACTAAAGGGTTTTAAATTTATTCCCATCTGAGTATCATATCACTCCATAGACCATTTTATCAATGCGTTGGCTATATTGTTATCCATCCTAAAAGTGAGTAGAAATCGTTTGGGTTTTTTTTATTTGATGTTTTCATTTTAAAATTTAGGGAGATTATTACGCTAGTCACTTTTATTTATTTCAATACACTTTTAGTCACTGATTTTGAAAAACAATCAATAAAGTCATTATTATTTTCGGGGTATAAAGTTTTTGTAACACCCTAAAAATCGGTCTAGTCGGAATTGTGTTTCGATGATCAGAATTTTATATCGAAAAATAATAAACATAATATCGAAACCCTTTTATATTCAATTATGATGAAATAAAACTCCAATTGAGTTTAATTTTGGTTTAAGGACTGATTTGAAAATATTAAAATTTGTTTGGTGATTAAATTGTAAAATTAAAATTTTCAAGATAAAAGTGTGAACTTTGAAAAGTTGAGGGACCGTCCTTATAATTAACTCTTTTTGAGGTGCTAGTCACCTATTGGGCGGCTGAATTCACATGGGTTGGCATGACCTCATTACACAAAATTATGATATTAATTTATTCGAAAAGATAAAAAAAATGGTGAATTTTTATTAAATTTTTTAGTTTTTCTTATTAGGAAGAAAACCACTTGATTGGTTGATTGGGAGCCACCAATCGTGACAACCACACGGTGAATAAGGGGATTAAATTCTTGAGAGTATGTGTTGTTTTGTAAAAGGAAATCGAGAGGTATTTATGTAAAATTAAAATTAATTTTGATATAACAATTATGTATAAAGATTATTTTGCAATAAATTTTTAAGTCCCTAAGTCAAACTTTGATTTCAAGTCAAACCAAGAATTTTGAAATGAATTTTCTAAGTGTTTTTACACGAGGGTATCAATACCCTAAGAACAGGTATCGATACCGACCTGGGTTTTAAAGCATTGTTCTTGAAATCAAGAACAAGTATCGAAACAGGGTTCGATACCTTTTCTTCACTGCCAACACTTGTTTCGAACCACATATCGAACTAGTTCGAGTATTTTAATTAATTTTAAAAATATTTAAAATTATGACTACAGGTATCGATACCAGTATCGATACACCCCTTAATCTTCAACAACTATTTTAGCATTAAATGAGTCGAACGTTGGTGTCAGTTAAGACTTTGAATGGTGGTTAGTCTGTTCTGAAACATGGTTCGATACCCACCTTTACAGTTTCATAAAGGTATCGAAGTATGTATCGATACTCCTTGTATTAAATACACAACGGCTCTTTCTATTTTGGTCTATTTCGAAATAGGTTCTTCGTGTTTCGATACCGCCTTCTGCAAAGTGCATTTATGGTGAGAAGATGAAGTCCCAACGGCCTTATTTACATTCTCAACAACTACAACAGTTAGAAATCAATGAGAGAGTATAAAATGAAGCATTTTCAACAGCATTAAGGACTATTGAACCTCAAGCAACATCCAAGCAATCAAATCCAACTTCCAAGCACTTATTGCATATTTTTGCTCCCAACACTTGTAATTTCAATTTGATTCTTTGTAATTAAGTTTGAGGAGAGTTTAATTGTATTTGGGGCTTATCAATCTTGTGAGAGAAACTTATTTGCTCATCTTTCTTCAATTTTAATCTTGTGAGGTTGAATCAATTCTTGGGTAGAAGAATTGATTCGAATTTATAATAGTTATCCCTTGAACTGAGAAAAAGATCAAATTCAATTAGTGAATTGGTTTCAAAATCCTTAGTGGGAGCTAAGGTAGTGGATGTAGAGCTTGTTCTGAAACTTGAACCACTATAAATCTTGTGTTCTTCATTTTTCCATTTTTCACCGAAAAATCTTCCACCAAATTTTTAAATAGTCAATTCAGCCCCTCTTGGCCATCTTTCAAGATCGATCAACTCAATAATTAATATCAGAGCCTAATCTTTGAAGAGATTCACATCTATCAAAGAAGATCCAAGATGTGTTGATCATATCTACAAGAAAAATCAAATGGCCTCCACCTCCAGTACATGGAACGAGTCACACTCCATCACAAAGCTACCCTTCTTCAATGGGGATAACTACCCCTATTGGAAGAATAGGATGAGGTTGTTCATCAACTCCAATGAATATGTTCTAATGTGACATAATAGAAGATGACCCCTCAATTCCTATGAAGCAAGAAAGAGATAGACAAATGCCAAAAAAAAGAAACGAAATGACCGATGAAGAAAGGAGAATGTCCACCAACGATAAAGCTTTTCACATCCTCTTTTGTGCTCTTGGTCCGACATCTACTCCAAGATGTCATCTTGCACTAGTGCCAAAGAAGTTCGGGATTCATTGGAGACAACTTATGAAGTCACCAATGATGTGAAGGAAACGAAGATCGGTTTTCTCAATCTAAATCATGAGAACTTCAAGATGGAGCCGGATGAAGATATCACCAAGATGTTTGATAGATTCTCAATGATCGTGAATGGTCTCAAGGGTTTCGGTGAGATTATTCCAGAAGAGAAGCTCATACGAAAACTTATCTACTCTCTTCTCGAGTCTTGGGATGGCAAGATGACGACTATTATTGAAGCTAAGGACCTCAAGACTCTCAAACTTGATGCTTTTGTGGGATCACTTCTCACCCATGAGATCATGAAGAAAGGAAGAGAAGATGAGAAAAAGAAGGAAGAGGTAAAGCTTGAAAAGAGAGAGGTTGAGAAGAAGAAACAAGAGATTGCTCTTAAAGCTTCAATGTCACAAGAAGAAGTAGACATTAGTGAAGAAGAAGAACTTGAAGAGTTGAATATGGTAGCCAAAATATTCACTAGGCTTATGAGGTCTAATAAGAATAGAAGGTTCCAAAGGAAGAAGGAATTTAAAGGAAAGGGCAAGAAAAAGGAGAAGGATCAAATAATTTGCTATGAGTGCAAGAAGCCCAGTCACATTAGGACCGATTGCCCTCAATACAAAAGAAAGAGTTTTGAGAAAAAGAAGAAGCAAAAGGCTCACATTGCCATATGGAGTGGTGATGAGTCATCATCCGATGAAGACAATGAAGTAGCTAACCTCTGTCTCATGGATCTTGATGAGCCCAAGGTAACCCTTGAACCATCTTGTAATGATTTATCTTATGATAAACTATATGATGCATGTGATGAGTTACAAGATGTTTATGATGAGTTGGTTTTGAAGTTTAAAGAATCAATTTTGAAAAGGAAGAAAACTATTTCTGATTTAGAAACAAAAAATGATTCTTTAACAAAAACGATTTTGGATTTTTAAGAAAAAATTGTTGTTTTGAATGATGATTTAAAATTCTTTCAAAAAAAATGGATTTAAACAACATCATTTTTATCTTGAGTGAGAATCACCACAAAGTGGTGAATGAGCTAAAAGAACAAATCAAAGTGGTTGGTAGTTCTACTTTTGAAAAAGGAAGCTCTTCAAACCCCAACCATGTGAAAAAGAATTTTCAAAACCACAAACAAAGAAATTTTTAAAGGCATGCTAGATATAGAAAAATCAAGAGTGTATGGGATCCTAAGGAACTCATTGTTTCTAATAATATGAATGTCATTACTTCTTGGATTCCTAAGGGAACCAAGCTTTTAGGGACTAACTCTCATGGACCCAAAATGATTTGGGTACCAAAAGTCAAAAACTAAATCTTTGTTTGTAGGTTGAGCATTGCTTGAAGGCCAAAGCTTCAAGTCAAAACATATGGTACCTTGATAGTGGATGCTCAAGGCATATGACTGGAGACAAGGGACGGTTTAAGGAGTTAGAGCTCAAAAAGGGTGGGGTAGTGACATTTGGTGACAACTCCAAAGGCCAAATTGAGGGTATTGACTCTATTGATAATCACTCCTCTATTTTAATTGAAAATGTCTTACTTGTTAATGGTCTTAAGCATAATTTATTGAGTATTAGTCAATTGTGTGATAAAGGTTTCTATGTCTCTTTTGATAAACATGGTTGCAAAATAATAGATAGAATCAAATAGAACAATGCTCATAGGTCATCGCAGAGGAAATATATATATGGTGCATCTAGATGACATTAACCTTTCTCATGCATGCTTAGTTACTAGTGATGAAAATGATGCATGGTTATGACATAGAAAACTAGGACATGCTAGCATAAGTGTTTCAGAGAAACTAGCCTCCCAAAATCTAGTTAGAGGTTTACCTAAGCTCAAGTTCTCCTTAGACAAAATTTGTGATGCATTTGCTAAGGGTAAACAAAAAAGAGTTTCTTTTAAATCCATTAATGATGTTTCAACTAGTAGAGTATTACAATTGATCCATATGGATCTTTTTGACCTATTAGGACAACTAGCTTGGGTGAAAAATCATATACTTTTGTTATTGTTGATGATTACTTTAAATACACTTGGGTTCTATTTTTAAGTACAAAAGATGAAGCCTTAGAAAAATTAATCACATTTTCAAATATTTCTCAAAATGACCTTGATCAAAGAATTTCTCATATTAGAAGTGATCATAGAACCGAATTTCAAAATTTTAGGTTTTGAGAATTTTCGTAAAGAAAATGAGATTAGCCACAATTTTTTGGCTCCTCGCACTCCTTAACAAAATAGGATAGTTGAGAGGAAAAATAGAACTTTAGAGGAAATGGCTAGAACCATGCTTTGAGAAAACAATTTACCTAAGTATTTTTGAGCGAAAGCCACAAACACTTCGTGTTATATTATTAATCGAGTAATGATTAGGCCAATTTTAAAGAAAACTCCTTATGAGATTTTAAAATTCAAAAATCCTAACATTAGCTATTTTCACCCTTTTGGGTGCAAGTGTTTTGTTTTAAACAATGAAAAAGATAATTTAGGTAAATTTGATGCAAAAAGTGATGAAGCTATTTTCTTGGATATTCTTTAAATTCAAAGGCTTATAAGATTTTCAACAAAAGAACCTTAGTTGTAGAAGAGTCAATACATGTGGTTTTCGATGATAACCTCCTTCCTAGGAAGGATTTTTGTGATGATGATGATGTAGGAATCATTGAAACAAGCATCAAAGGTGGATGGGACTCCAACCAATAAGGAAACACAAGATCCTCCAATAGAGGCTTTAGGAAATGTAAAGCTTGAAGAAAAGGAAGTGAGTTACCCAAGAGAGTTCAACTATGTCAAGAGTAGTGAAATCTTGGGTGATCTATCCAAGGGGGTAACTACTCGTTCTTCTCTTAGATTAATGAAACATGTTACATTTATCTCATGCATAGAGCTTGAGAATATCAATGAAGTCTTAGATGATGATTATTGTATATTGGCTATGCAAGAAGAGTTAAATCAATTTGAGAGAAGCAATGTATGAACATTAATTGATAGGCCTAATAATAAATCTACTATAGGAATTAAATGAGTTTTTAGAAACAAACTAGATGAGAGTGGTAACATTGTAAGAAATAAAGCTAGATTAGTTGCTCAAGGTTACACTCAAGAAGAGGGAATAGATTTCGATAAAACCTATGTACCCATAGCTAGAATGGAAGCCATTTGGATGTTACTTGCATTTGCATGTTATCATGATTTCAAGCTTTTTCAAATGAATGTCAAAAGTGCTTTCTTAAATGGTTTTATAAACGAAGAAGTGTATGTTAAACAACCACCGGGTTTTGAAAATTCAAAATTTTCAAACCATGTTTTAAAATTAACTAAAGCTTTATATGGTTTGAAACAAGCCCTTAGAGCTTGGTATGATAGGCTTTCAAATTTTTTGATTGAAAAAGGCTTTGAAAAAGGGAAGATGAATACTACACTTTTTATAAAAAGGTTTAAAAATAACATCTTAGTAGTTCAAATTTATGTTGATGATATTATTTTTGGATCTACTAATGAGTGTTACTATCAAGAATTTTCTACGCTAATGCAAGGTGAATTCGATATGAGCATGATGGGGGAGCTCTCATTCTTTTTGGGACTTCAAATTAAGCAAAGGAAGGATGACACCTTCATCAATCAAGCAAAATACATCAAGGATATGCTCAAGAAGTTTGGCTTGAAGAATGTGAAACCTCAAGATACTCCTATGAGCTCATCTACTAAGCTTGACAAGGATGAAAGAGGTAAGTGTGTTGATTCTAAATTATATAGATCCATGATAGGTTCATTGTTTTACCTTACCGCAAGTAAACCGGATATTATGTTTAGTGTTTGCTTGTGTGCTAGGTTTCAAGCTAGTCCTAGAGAATCACACTTAGTAGTCATAAAGAGAATTTTTATGTACCTTAGAGACACACCTTGGTATCCTAAAGACTCATACTTTGGTTTACATGCTTATTTGGATGCGAATTATGGAGATTGTAAGATAGATAGGAAAAGTAATTTCGGAACATGTTAATTCCTAGGTAGTATGCTCATATCTTGGTTCTCTAAGAAACAAAATAGTGTAACCTTATCTACCACCAAAGCGGAGTACATATCCTTAGGGAGTTGTTGTGCTCAAGTGTTATAGATGAAACAACAACTCTTAGATTATGGCATTAAGGTAGAAACCATACCTCTAAAGTGTGATAATAATAGTGTCATATGTCTTACCAAGAACCCCATTCAACACTCTAGAACCAAACACATAGAAATTAGACACCACTTTATTAGAGATCATGTGTCTAAAAATGATGTTTTTTAGAGTTTGTTGACACCTTAAATCAATTAGCGGATATTTTTATAAAACCTTTAGACAAAGAACGCTTTTGGACCCTTAGGAGAGAGTTAAGTCTAACTAGCCTATCTTAACCTCTTAAGTGTTATTTTTATGCAAAATTTTGCTTGAATCTTTATTGAAATCATGCCTATGTTGTTTTGCATCTTGTTGCTTTTATGTATGTTGCTAGGGGGAGTATGAACTTGTTCATGCATTTTACTCATGTCATAACATTATTTGCATGACTTTAGGGGCTTTAGAGACTCATTCCTAGTACTTTAGAAGCCTAAAAATACAAAGCACAGCTAAGTGATATCAATACAGCTAGCACCTGTTTCGATACATGTTCATCATGTTCATCTAGGAAATTTCTGGAAAGAACATGTATCGAACCATGCTTCGATACCTGAGTATTAGTACAAGCATCGAAACAGGCTGTTTCGATACCTGTTCCGATACACGAGACGACAGATTGCTTTAAAAGACTCCTAATCCTAATTTAACTTAACCTAAAACACTTCCTAAATTCTCTCTAAAACCCTAATCGTCTTTCCCTTTAAATTTCTCTCAAATCCATCAGTTTTAACATCAAAATTAACGATTTCTTTGAGGGATTTTTATCTACTCATCAAAGCCTACACTATATCATCAATTGGTGCTTCACAAAACACAATTTCTTCGTAATCCATAATCAAGGTAATTTTCGAAAAAACTTATTTTCGTTTGATTTTAAGTTGTTAAAATTTAGATTTTGAACATATTTTGAACGCTTATTGTATGAGTTTTCATAATCTTACAAAAAATTTTCAAAATCAATTTTTTTTATTTGAATATAAATCGATTTATCGTATTGTTTTTTCACTAAATTTTTAAAATTTGTTTTTAAATTCTCAAATACCTTGAATTATTGATTTATAGGATTGAATTAGGTTGATAGAGCATACATGTTTTTATGAAACTAATCCTAAAATTATTTCAATCTCTAGATCATGGCACCCAAGAAACGATCTCGTATCGAAGCCGGTATCTCCTCATTTTCTTATGCTTCTCGAGTTGATATTCAAGAAGTTTTTGCAAAGATTTTGGATACCTCTCGTAGGATTGACCACTTCAATCTCTACCGTAACTATCCTCTCAAAAAGGAGCGGTGTGTGAATGTTCAATTCATGAACTCACTCAAGTTCCAATTCAAATACTATACTCATCTTCGTGATTGGAAGTTCTTGCATTTTCTCACTCCGGTAAGTTCTTTTCAACTCTTGTCCTTATCTTTTATACTAATGCCATGTGTATTATTTCTACGGACAAGAGCAAAGTGGTGGATATTGAGTCTTTCCTTATAGGAAATCCTTTACTACTAATACCACTACCTTTGTCGATGTTTTTAGTCTTGAGGATGAGGGTATTGAGGATGAAAACTCTCTGGTTATTTCACCGGATCAATCACATCACTTGACGTGCACGATCGCTTTCTCCATCTTATCATCTCTTGATGGATTTGTCCATCGAATGATAAGTATTCCCGCACTCGTCAAGTTGATAGTTTTTGGATTAAATGCTTTCATGAGGGTATTCAACCAAACCTTGCTCAAATCGTTTTCTCGGATATTGTTTGGCATATCCAAAACCATGTCACTCCACTTGTCCAATCTTTTCCCTATGCTTGCATTCTAAGCTCTATCTTCTTGAATTTGGAAATTGATTGCTCTTTTGATAAAGTGAGATCCCTAAAAAAACTTATTGGTGAGACATCTCTTAACCATGCTCACTTCCAATATGTCTCTAATGGTGAATAGGTTCGTGGCGCTCCTTCTCCTTCTCTTCCTCGTGCTCCCGTTGATTCGGAACCTCTTCGTCAAGTTGCTCCACATGTTGACATGATGTCGATTCTTACTACAAGGTTCAATTCTTTGGGTGCTCAATTTGGTACTTTAAATGCACGTTTGGATTCCATAGATATAAAGCTTGACACTATGTCAACCCAATTCTAATCGAGTTTTGATGCTATAAGTACGAGATTCACGGGCTTAGAGACTCAAGGACATTCCATGCGAGTCTCCCTTGAAGCTCTTTGCCATAGCCAATAACTCAATTCCAATACCGATGGAGATGACAATGAGGAAGAAGAGGAAGAAGACGATGATGATAGACTTGATGGTGATGATATGGCCGATGAGTGATCTTAGCTTTGTGTTATGCTTTGCATTGGCTTTATGACTAGTTATGTTTCTTTTTAGCATTATGTTGCATTTTCATTCATATTAAAACTTATACACCTTCGTTATTTCTTTGTGTTTTGAACTTATTTTGTTGGATTTGGATATTTTGTACTATGGATATTTTATGTTATGGATCATATTATATTAAATGCTATGCTTGATTTACATTTTGCTCTATATTCCATTGATTTTGATCTACAAAAAAGGGGGAGAAATATTTTGTTTTTAAGTTAGGGAACCACCCACTTTTAAAATCCATTTTTAAAATTTAAAGTTATGCATATATTAAGAGGGAGTCCTTTTAAAAGTTTTCAAAGTTTTGGAATCTAAAATCTTGATTTAAACTTAAAAATTTTCAATGGTTTTGTTATATCAAAAAGGGGGAGTTGTAAAACTAAAATTTATTTTGATATAATAATTATGTATAAGAATTATTTTATAATAAATTTTTAAGTCCTTAAGTCAAACTTTGATTTCAAGTCAAACCAAGAACTTTGAAATGAATTTTCTAAGTGTTTTTACAAGAGGGTATCGATACCCTAAGAACAGGTATCGATACTTACCTGGGTTTTAAAGCATTGTTTTTGAAATTAAGAACAAGTATCGAAACAGGGTTTAATACCTTTTCTTCGCTGCCAATACCTGTTTTGAACCACGTATCGAACCAGTTCGAGTATTTTAATTAATTTTAAAAATATTTAAAATTATGACTACATGTATCAATATCAGTATCGATACACTCCTTAATCCCCCAACGGCTATTTTAGCATTAAATGAGTCGACCGTTGGTGACAATTAAAACTTTGAATGGTGGTTAGCCTGTTCTGAAACATGGTTCGATACCCAAATTTACAGTTTCATAAAGGTATCGAAGCATGTATTCTTCATTTTTCTATTTTTCACCGAAAATCTTCCACCAAATTTTTAAATAACCAATTCACCCCCTCTTGACCATTTTTCAAGATCGATCAACTCAACAATTTGGTTGGTTTCAAGGCACCAAATTAAAGCTAGGAATTGAGTAAGTAAACCCCTTAAATTTATTATGGAATTCCATGGATAGTTATGTTTAATTTCAAAGAAAGGTTCTTCAAAGGTTGGTTATGGAACCCATGTTTAAAGAGCTTAAGTCCATAAAATTTATGTCATCTTTAAACTTGTCTAAGCCTAAGTGTTGTTTTAATTCGTTGGAATCTTTAACAAAAACTTTCATGGAACTTTGTCTAGTTAAAATCGTAAAGGACTGTTACGTGTAATTACATGTATAGGTAAACAGTTTAAGTATTCAGTTACCTATATAGGTAAACAGTTCAAGTATTCGGTTACCTGTATAGGTAAACAACTCAAGTATTCATTTACCTTTATAGGTAGACAGTTCAAGTATTCAGTTACCTATATAGGTAAACAGTTCAAGTATTCGGTTACCTGTATAGGTAAACAACTCAAGTATTCATTTACCTTTATAGGTAGACAGTTCAAGTATTCAGTTATCTGTATATGTAAACAGTTCAAGTATTTATTTACCTGTATAGGTAGACAGTTCAAGTATTCGATTACCTGTATAGGTAAACAATTCAAGTATTTAGTTATTTGTATGAGTTACCTAAAGCTTATATGAGTATAAGTGATTGCTTTCGGTATACTATACGAATAAGAAACTCGTTTCTTTCAGTTTATAATAAGGATTCATCATCAATTTCCATTCAAGTTAAGGGAAAAAGAGTTGGCATTCAAGAACCGTTAAGGCTCTTTGTGTCGAGGTGAGTGTAGTTGTGTCATGGGAAAAACTAGATGTTTTCCCAGTTTATTATATCATTCATTGCTTACATGAATCATGACCATGGCAAAGATATGGCCTTAGACCCATGAAGGGTATTGCGGTAAGCTATGATAAGCTTCCTTTAATGTATTGATATTCATTAGATCATTGAGTATGAATTTGAATTATTGATGCACTGAATTATTAAAACATTGATAATGTTATCATTGTTATTGATACTGATAAGGATCATTAATTATATTGAAATGGTCAAGCTTGTGTTATAGATCATTGAACTCATTGATATGGACCTAAGGGTCAAAATCATTGTTGTTGATTTATTGGAACCATGGATAATGTCATTGAAATTGTCTATTGGCCTAAATGTATTGGACCTTAGATTCGAGTGAAAATTGGATACAATTGACATGTCATAGGATTTATGAGTTCATTGGTATGAGTGAACTACGGTCCTTGGGCTACGGCCTATATTTAGCGAGAAGGAGGAATGATTGTGTATTGGTTATTTTGGCGAGGCGGAGGGATTAAACCATTCATTGTATTGGCGAGGCGTAGGAAATCAGTGTATCCACTATTTTAATCGATCCAAGGGTTTATAATGACCTATTAATTTCATTATTATGGCATATAAATCATTGATGCATTGACATTGACCATTGAACATTGACCTAATTTGAAATTATGACATAAAAGCATGTTATTGTATGCATTCTATACATTGATATTATTACGGACTACCTCACTAAGCAATTTATGCCTAATACATTGTTAGACTTAGAGTGGCTCGATGCACAACCGATTAATTTACCAATTTGATGGAGAAAGAACACTTTGGGTGGTTGGTTGTGGAAGCAAAAAGATAAGAGTTGAACACAAGGATTTTAGAGTGGTTCGGCCTTCGAACAAGCACCTACATCCACTACCTTAGCTTCCCACTAAGGATTTCCAAATTCACTAAGAATTTCAACCTTGTGAGGCGAAAGGGATAACCTTACAATCCTAGACTCAAACCCAAATCTAGCATCCAAAGTTCACAACCCGAACTTTGGGAATTCACTCAAACAAGAAGAAACTTAGCAAACTTGTTTAATCCTTCTAATAAGGCTGATGTTTGCAACTAAGCACTCACCCAATCCTAAGACACTTGAGCATACATTAACATTGAGCTCACAAGTGTTTGTCTACCTAAATAATAGGAAATTAAGCACTAAGACAATTTCTTGATCATATTGTTGTTACAAGTTAAGCATTGGTCTACTCTTGATGCTTGAGGCTTCCTTTTATCATCCCAAATGAGCTTCTAGCCGTTTATGACCGTTGGGAATGTTTTGGAGCCGTTTGGAGCTGATTACAAGGCATATTTCTGTTTCTGGTACAGGTGGTATCGATACCGCTTGAACTGGTATCGAAACACCCTCTTTGGGAAATAGCCGTTGACCTGCATTTAAGAACTGGTATCGATACCGGTATCGATACCGCGCCTAGCCGTTGGGGTTTTTTATAAAATCATTTTGACCGTTGGGGGTGTTCAGAAACAGGTATCGAAACAGGCCATCACAGTGGCAAAATGGTATCGATACCAGTATCGATACCACTGTGGTTTTGCCTTTGAAACCATGGTATTGAAGAACAGGTATCGAAACACCTTAAGGGTGTATCGAAACACCTGGGTTAAAAACACTTATTTGGTTTCTTTAAATCATTTAAAACATATTTAAAATCACTCAAAAACATCTTAAATATATTTTCAAGTAGTTTGGACTAGTTTGGACATAAGAACCATTTTTGAAATCTTTTCAAATTAGTCCAAAACTATTTTTCAATTATTATATCAAAACATTAGTTCTACAATCTCCCCCTTTTTGATATAATAAAACTAACTTGAAAATTTGTTTTTGAGATTGCTCCCCCTTTGTCAAATAAACTTTGAATAAGAGAATTAAAGACTCAAATCATTTAAGGTTCCTCTTATCCATTTGAAAGTCTTTTTGAATAAGAGAATTAAAGACTCAAATCATTTAAGGTTCCTCTTATCCATTTGAAAGTCTTTGAAAAGCAATTTTTCATAACATTCTCCCCATTTTTGCTATATCAAAAATGGTTCAAACCAAGTTAGAAAAACTTTAAAGCTCATAACATGGGAGGTTTTGAAAGATACCAATTGTTGGAAAAATTAAGTTTCAAAACATAGGTTATGAAAATAAAAACTCCCTCTTACTCAAGGCATCATTAAGTGTTAGTCCAACATATATGATAAACTAGTTGAAATAAAACAAAAATAAGCAAATAAACACAAATTCAACTAGAAATTTTACCATACTTGAACCAAAGGTAGGATGTGAAGCCTTCCTTCTTCAAGTGTCCTTCTTGTGTGTATGGAGCTCCCCCTTAATCTTGCACTTTGTTGCTCATATCTCCATCACACTTAGACAAGACAATCAAGTAATTTTTGGTATCCAAATTGCTTTGGATCCTTTAACGTTAGTAGCACAAATTTTAGTCCCCTTAGGAATCCATCTTTCAATTTCATCCTTTTGGGTTGAAGTGATTAGTCCTTTTGGAACCCAAACACTTCTAAAACATTTTCCATCAATAAATCTAGGGGCACTAGATTGTCTCATGTAAAAATTTGATTTTCCCAAATTATTTTTCTTTTCAAGCTCTTTGGAAATCAAATCTTTTTCTTTCTTAAGATCATCTAGAGCCAATTGATGATCTTTTTCCATCTTTTGAAGCAAATTTTGTAAATCGAAAACTTTAAGCTCAAAATCTTTTAATTTTGCTTCAATTTCAAAATTGGTTTTTGAAAGCAAATCATTTTCTAATTTAAGCTTTGAAATCATCTTTTTGTTTTTAGAATGAAGCCTTAAACTCAAAAGCCAATTTATCATAGGCTTCTTGTAACTCATCAAATGAATATGAATTTAAACAAGATGAGTTAGAAGTTACCTCCCCCTCATTGAGGGCCATCAAGCATAGGTTGACTTCTTCATTTTCGGTGGAGTCATCATCACTCCATGTAGCCACATATGCTTGCTTCTTGGAAGATGATCCCCTTTTGATTGACTTGTGGGAGTCCTTCATCTTCTTCTTGGATTCGTGCTTTGAGGATTTTCTACTTTTGTTCCTCACGAATCGATCGAAGTCAATGAAGAGTTGGGCAAGCTCTTCATCTTCTTCACTATCCTCCTCACTTGAATCTTCAAAGTGGATGCACTTGAAGGATTTTAGAGCAACGGTGTTGACATTTACACCAAGCTCTTGGACCTTTTTCTTCCCCATCGCTCTAATCTCTTCCTTCTTCTTCTCCTCTTGTCTTCCTTTCATCATAATTTGATGTGTGAGGAGTGACCCCATGAGTTCATCAAGCTTGAGTGTCTTTAGATTTTTGGCTTCGATGATGGCGGTTCTTTTTGAGTCCCATGACTCGGGAAGGGAATAGATGAGCTTACGAACAAGCTTCTCCTCCGGAATGATCTCTCCATATCCTCTAAGTCCATTGGTGATGGTGGAGAATCGATCGAACATCTTTGCTATGTCCTCTTCCGGATTCATCTTGAAGTTCTCATACTCTTGGTTGAGGAGTCCAATCTTGGTCTCCTTTACTTCGTTTGTTCCTTCGTATGTGACTTCTAGCTTGTCCCAAACTTCCTTGGCTCTATCACAAGAAGATATCTTCTCATAGATGCTTGGATGGAATGCACAAACAAGAATGTGCAAGGCTTTGTGATTTAGCACCATCTTCTTGCGATCTTCCACGCTCCATTCTGCCTTTATTCCTTTTGGCACAAATGGTCCATCTTCAACTATATCCCATAGCTTGTAGTCTCTAGAGTTGATGAAATACTTCATCCTTATCTTCCATTGGGAGTAGTTGGACCCGTCAAAGAAAGGTGGCTTGTCAATGGATTGAGCCATGGAATGTCGGTTGATCGTAAATTGGTCGAGCTCTCCGGATCTTCTCAATAGGATGTTAATCCTCCTCGATTGAGCCTCGCTCTGATACCAATTGTTAGACTTGGAGTGGCTCGATGCACAACCGATTAATTTGCCAATTTGATGGAGAAAGAACACTTTGGGTGGTTGGTTGTGGAAGCAAAAAGATAAGAGTTGAACACAAGGATTTTAGAGTGGTTCGGCCTTCGAACAAGCACCTACATCCACTATCTTAGCTTCCCACTAAGGATTTCCAAATTTACTAAGAATTTCAACCTTGTGAGGCCAAAGGGATAACCTTACAATCCTAGACTCAAACCCGAATCTAGCATCCAAAGTTCACAACCCGAACTTTGGGAATTCACTCAAACAAGAAGAAACTTAGCAAACTTGTTTAATCCTTCTAATAAGGCTGATGTTTGCAACTAAGCACTCACCCAATCCTAAGACACTTGAGCATACATTAACATTGAGCTCACAAGTGTTTGTCTACCCAAATAATAGGAAATTAAGCACTAAGACAATTTCTTGATCATATTGTTGTTACAAGTTAAGCATTGGTCTACTCTTGATGCTTGAGGCTTCCTTTTATCATCCCAAATGAGCTTCTAGCCGTTTATGACCGTTGGGAATGTTTTGGAGCCATTTGGAGCTGATTACAAGGCATATTTCTGTTTCTGGTACAGGTGGTATCGATACCGCTTGAACTGGTATCGAAACACCCTCTTTGGGAAATAGCCGTTGACCTGCATTTAAGAACTGGTATCGATACCGGTATCGATACCGCGCCTAGCCGTTGGGGTTTTTTATAAAATCATTTTGACCGTTGGAGGTGTTCAGAAACAGGTATCGAAACAGGCCATCACAGTGGCAAAATGGTATCGATACCAGTATCGATACCACTGTGGTTTTGCCTTTGAAACCATGGTATTGAAGAACAGGTATCGAAACACCTTAAGGGTGTATCGAAACACCTGGGTTAAAAACACTTATTTGGTTTCTTTAAATCATTTAAAACATATTTAAAATCACTCAAAAACATCTTAAATATATTTTCAAGTAGTTTGGACTAGTTTGGACATAAGAACCATTTTTGAAATCTTTTTAAATTAGTCCAAAACTATTTTTCAATTATTATATCAAAACATTAGTTCTACATACATTCATTTCATACACTTTCAGGTTATAGTCGTTGGAGAAGAGATGGTTCCTTTCTACAAGGCCTTGGCAAGTCACATATAGTGATAAAGTAAGCCTATTCTGAATATACTCTTAGAAGGGTGGCAAAATGTCTTGTTGAACCCTATTTATGTACCTTGGTGTGTTGATAATACACATGTTATGCCTAGACTCTAATGAGACAAAAAAGACCCTAAAATAAAAAAAGCATAAATGGCTAAATATGCATATTAGAGTATAAAAGGTAAAAACTTAGTAAAGGGATTGAGAATGACTTAAAATTTAGTATGATGCTAGTTTAAATTGATTATAAGTTGCTAGTAAAATTTCATGGGAATTAAAAATCACTTACAGAGTCAAATCAAACAAAAACCAACTAAAATATAAAATTACAGGTCAGGAGTTTCAAAACATGTTCAATCTGTTTCGATACGTCTTGCTTATGGTCTGGAAAATTTGGTATTCGTATCGAAACCGCTAAGGAGTATTTCAATACGTTTTTGCCACTAGAATGTTTTGTTCCAATATTGACCCAAAGTATATCGAAACGTCTGGTCAAGTCAAACCCTTAAGACTCTTGGTCGATCTTCGTGTATCGAAACCATTAGCAATGGTATCGAAACAAGCTTAACGAAATTACCGGTCCTGAACCTCAGTATCGAAACAACTCCTAAGAGTTTCGATACACCTTTTTAGTCAAACCCGGTTACCTCCATAGGTAATTATTTTTCTTTTAGGACCACTAATTATCTCTATAGTTAATTATTGTTCCCTTAGTAACTCCTGTTACCTCTATAGGTAATTACATTGTTCATAGAAATACTAATCACCTCCATAGGTAATTAAGTTTCTCTCAGTCATCACAGGTTACCATCATAGGTAATTAAGTTTCTTTTAGGACCACTAATTATCTCTATAGTTAATTATTGTTCCCTTAGTAACTCCTGTTACCTCTATAGGTAATTACATTGTTCATAGAAATACTAATCACCTCCATAGGTAATTAAGTTTCTCTCAGTCATCACAGGTTACCATCATAGGTAATTAAGTTTCTCTTGATAAGCAAAAGAGATTCTTAACATTAATAATGATAATTAAATCAAATTGAATTACCGAAACTATCACTGGACCATCGAAAACTCCGATCGTAACATTCTTCAACCCGATTCTTTATCAGGCCGGGAAGGGGGTGTTACGGTTTTGGTCACTCCAATATCAAGTGTCGTTAAATATTGACGAAAAGATGATCTAGTATAATAAAAATGATAAATTACTTAAATAATCTTTAAACTATTATTATATTTTTGTTTTATTTTTAATTTAACTGTCAAAAATTTAAAACTTTATATTCTTACTATCTTTTTAAAAAATATTATTTTTAAAAATTATGTAACGCAAATCGATTATGATCGCTGTAACACCGATAAAAAGCAAGCTATATAAAGTTTTTCGTAATGATCCTGTTAATCACAAATACCATTCTCTCGGCAGGAATAAATTTTTTGTTCTTAACTAATGACAATTGCATTCATGCAGCTATGTTTGGGCTACTATCGGTAAGCAACCGAATCTTGAGAAGCATGCAAGTGTCGGAAGGTACGGTTAGATAATTCCACAGTTGAAGATCAGACCTTCCTTCTGATCAAAGGCATAAAAAGAAATTTTACATTGATTAATAAAAATTTTAAAGAATAAAAAGAAAGATAACATAAAAAATTTTTGATAATATTTTTTTTTTAAATTAAAGATATTAAAATAGATGATTTAAACAATGCGTAAATATGATATGAAAAAATATATAATGTGTATTAATTTAATTGGTTGAGACCATATCTTAAACGGTAAAAGTGTTCATGTAATAATTTTTCGTTCACATCATAGATTATGAATGAAAAAACTAAGAAACCACCCCATAATAAATCTTTTAAAATTCGATTTAAATTAATTAACTAATTAATTGAATGCTAATAATTACAAAAAAATCAATAATCAACTAATTACCGAACAAAATCAATACATCTATACTTTCCAAAATAATGCTGGTACCATGGTAGATTTACTGTCACAAAATAATGTTCTGATTACTTGTAATCATGTTACCATAAAAGTGGGAAGATTAAATTTATAAACAAGCACAATTAATGTACATTTAATTGTAAAAATCACTTCCTAACCAAAATCATTTCAACAAAGCTGTAAAAAGATATTGCACAGAAACGCATTTCAATTTAAGCATCAAATCCCAGCAATCTTTCACGGTTCTTTTGCCGGAGCAGGCTTCACAAAGGAAAAGTCATCTTCATTTCTTGCTTCTACATGGTAGATTTCAGTCACTTCGGTTGCTAGCTCATCGTGGTCTACTCTTATGGTAAAATTTTCGGTTGATGCAGGTGTCAATGGCTCGGTTTCGAGATCGGACAAGTCATGATCCTCAATGGTATATGAAGAACGTGTTGAATGACCGGTAGTTTTGAACCGATGAAGCGAGTGCCCGGGGGAATGAAGTGTTGAGCTCGGGCTTGCACTTCCACCCAGGACTCTAGTGGGGGACTTTCTTGCATTCCCTTGTCTCTTTCTAGCAGCCTTATGCCAGTTCTTAAGTGCCTTGGAAGTTTGCTCATCGAAGATGGACTTCTTCATGCGGGAACCCATCTGCAAGTATCCAACACCGGCATTATAAGCATCTATCAGCTTTAATTCTATCCATACTGGATAGTTCAAATACAGAAAACAACCGAAGGATGTCGGAAATAGAGAAGGCACCTGAGTTACAAGCGCATACAGTGGAAGGGTGATGTAGCTACACAAAAGTAGAACTCCGACCCTGCGAAACACGAAAAACATTCGAGCAACAATACTTTTAAGTAATATATTCCGACAAGAATCATATCTAAACTTATGGTACTTAAGCTTAAGCTTACCCCAAAGCAATTTTCACTATGGTAAGGTTGAAATTAGTATGAAAGCAAGACTTCATCCCAAAGGAATACTGCACAAGGAATTACAAAAAAAGTTACATACTTTCTCGGTTGCACCGATCTTATACCAGACTTTCAGATAGAAATAACGAAAGAGGCTTCGGAGAAACTCGAATAACAGAGCATTAGATGCTTACCAAGATCCACAGGAAATAAGTTATCTGGAATGCATTCTGAGAAAAAGAAGAAAAGTGGGAGAACTAATTAGGATATTGCTGATGCAAATGAACGAAATCGAAAAAGATATAGATAAGATTATTTCAACAGGAAAAGAATGTCTTGTATAGTTCAGATTAAGACAGCCATTACAGCATGTCTGATCAGTTCTCATCACATGAAATGTTCTAGACAGACAACTATGAATTGAACAGGTTCATTTTTCTGTTATAAGGATATTCAAGAATCAATGGAAGTAGAAACTAATGAATACCTGGAACAATGCAAAATGAATCAGATGAAGAACTAATTGTGGTCGACCGAACCAAAAGTATTTGTCTGAGGCTTGTACAAGAGGTATTCCCTGGACCACAGCATGTCGTTCCGTAATCTCGAGAGCCATCTTCGTCAAAATGGCTTGAAGTTCCGTCCCGATGGCTAAGATGATCTGTATCAATTAAACAATTAGAAGTGTACACTCTTCTGCTATAATTATAAAGAAACTGGTATAAGAAATATTGCTTACAATCACAGGAATTAGGGATGCCCAAAATAGTGCTTGCCATCCTGCAAAAAGCAGATATATTAGCAAACAGAATTCAGCTTTTAATTCAGCCTACTATGGCAACGTTTTGATCAGAAATGACGCCGGCAAGAAAAAGCGGCTCACCTTTGACATTTAGCAGCAGGAAGACCACAAATGATGCCCATAGCACCGGACTGCCAGCAAGATAAACCTATGATCAGGCATTTTAACAAGTAGGAAAGTTGTCCAGTGCAGGACAGAAATATAACTAGTACCTTACTCCGACGACGATCTTGAAGTCGTCCTCTAATGATCTCTTGATGTATTTTTGGAAGTTAAACTTACTTCCGGGAGCCAAATGAACCTACGAGACAAGTTCGAAATTGTCAGAAAGAAAAGGATGAACTCACATCAAATACTAGTGGCCTTGCAATTGAAAGAAACTCACATTGATAAATCCATTTCGGAGTGTCAAGTAGTCAACCCTCCCAACAGACCTGAAAAATTGTCGAAAGAAGCACCCCTGCAGAGAATGTCTAAGGTCAGTACTGAATTACACCGAATTCAAGGGGATAATCAGACCCGAATTTTCATTCTTGTTCGTTATCTAGTGCAACATCTCCTAATGCAGTCATTTCTAACATGAAACAACTTATCCTTTTAGATTTCAGCTTTGAGCAACACCTTAAGGCCACAACCAGAACCAAAATGGTTGCACTTCAACTTTCTGGTCATTATCCGGTTACTTAACACTCCATCATATTAAACAAATTGTACTATTTTAGCTACCTACAATTACTTACAATGTAAAAGAAGAAAGGAATCCTAGTCCAAAAGCTGGTGTGAGCTTTCACAAAAGATGTCTCGTGAGTAAGCCTGAACCGCGAGGGATCTGCAAAAAAAACATACATCAAGTTAGTTTCCAAGATTGAAACAGTGACAATTGAAGATTTAAAGCTATAAAATGCACAGGAAGCTGTTACTTAGAGGAAAACATACCGTTCGTAAACTCGTAGTCATGAGATAGAGTTTCCTGTTCCCACTTCTTCCAGCCACGAATCTGTTCGAAGCACCTTTTAGTTGAAAAGAGTACAGGTATCATGAACAACACACGCAGATGCCATAAAACTTAATTACCTTTAGTCTCCCAAACATCATAGTAACAAAACTGTATAAAACATGGAAAACGGCTAGGAAGAATATGAGGATGTGTAACTCATGCAACCCTTCCACGGATATAAGTGGTTCATGCCCCTGCAAGCAAAAACCAGGTTAGTTACAGTTTCATGAAGACAGAAATCCATGTTTCGACTATAAAGTTGCGTCGACAATGAACACATATTTGATTAGGAACATTAATCCAGAAAAGTAAACAAGAGAAGCATCCATATAGCTGTAATTAGAAATGCAATAGCAAGATGATGACTTCATGAATCTTAAAGGAATATTAAATGTTTTTGTTTTTATTACAAAATGGTATATATAAGACCAATTGAAAACTGTAAATGGTATATATATATATATATATATATATATATATATATAGAGAGAGAGAGAGAGAGAGAGATGTTGGTCAAGGCTCACCTCCTTGCATTTAGGAGCAGAAGAAATAGCAGCCAAAATTCTATGGTCGAACCATAAGAGCCTTCGGCGGTGTTCTTCTTCACTGTCATTAGAGGTGTCCTCCTCCTTAACATCAGATTTACAAGGCAACATGGTATTTGCAACACCTTTAGGGATACAGATTCTGGCAATATAGCTTTGGCTAAAAGTGAGGATAAGGGAAATGAAACCCAGAACCATCAGCTCTGCAATAATCATGTTCAAAATCAGAATTTTATGGGGCAAAACAGTGGCCTCAAAGAGCATAACCTTGACTTAGTGAACCAATTTCTGGCAATTAAAAGCAGTATGCAAAAGAATTAGTGAATCATACAAATAAAACCCTTGACTTACCAGCTTTAACCTTGTCCAAGGCTTCAAACAAAGCTCTCTTGTGTCTTTCTGTGAACCACTGAACGATGATGAAGTGAATTAACCTCAAATACCCAGAAAAGTAAAGGTGAAAACTTGATGAAGAACATAGAAAAAGAGGGATTACCGTTCCAAGTTTGTGAAGAACCTTCTCCAGGGTAATAGAGATGATGATGATAACAGCACAAACACCAGCCACCGCCCATGTAGGTGTCTGGTCAAGCTTCCTCTCCCCAGAATTCTCGGTTGCTCCCATCACTCTTTCTCCCTCAATTACTAACAAAACCCACAAACAACACCATAACAACAACCCCTTCATCTTTTTCTTTTCAGAAAGCTAAGACAGATGAGAGCAGAAGCAAAAGGCAATGGCAAAAGGAGTGGAAACTGAAATGAAGACAAAATATTAATTTGGGTTTGCTGGAATTTTAGAAAACAGTAGTGGCAGTAATATGGGTTACCGTAGCTAAAAAGGAGTAATAAATAGTAGAGATTTGGAAGAAAAGGAGAAGGTTCAGAAACGTGCGCCTCCGCTCTGCTCGGTTCCCACCACCTTGAGCTGAGTCAAATACCATGAATATTAAAACATTTAACACGCTTACAAGAGCAATACCAGCCAGCCAGCCAGGTTACTTTAGACGTAGTAAATTATGGGTGGCAGTGAAATTCATTGTTTATGGTCAGTTTCAACTTTCAATCCCTTCCAGAGTTTTGAGATTAAACAAATAAGTTGACCCAGAAACAGGGAGTCTGCACTAAAGATTAAACAAATACAACCCCGACGTGGAAATTCTGTAGGTGGATGGATTAAGACATGAGTCAAGTCAAGTTGTCCATGGAAATGATTAAAAAAAACACAAACTTTGGCCAATGAAATCGATCCTCTATGGATTGGAAAGCCATCCCAAAACTGCCTGCTCCACCCACTTTCCAATTTTCTTTGTTCTACTTTTCTGGGAAATTGGGTTACCATTTGGAAACTAAATTAAGTAATTAGTTTTTGAGTAGCTTTCAAAGAAATCTCACCAAACATCGGGCTTTTGGCTTTAAATTTTTGTGCTAATTCTAATCTTAAATGCAGGTTTAAAAAAATTGAAAATTTCAGTTTCTTTCTTAATACTATTTTTTTAACTTAAATTTGGATTTTTAACAGTAGAGTCAAACGAAGATTTAGTATTATTATTTGTTTGGTTATGTTATTTGTAGGATACTATTTTTTATGTCAGGTATAATCAAATTATATACGATTAATTTAGGGTTTTAGGGTTTTGAATTTAAGATTATGATATAAGGTTTATGTGTTAGAGTTTATGATTTTATTTTTTTGGTTTTGTATATTGGTATCTATGGTTTAGAGTTTAGGGTTTATAGTTTTGATGAATTTTTGGACATGATATAAATTTGGATATTTTTTATAAATTATTTTTTTTAGTTTTTATAATAATGTTATTTATTTATATATTTTTAAAATTACCTATAATATAAAATATTTATTAAATATAATATTTTTATTGAGTTAAGATCAACTTACATATTGTAAAACTCATTTAATTTTATACTAATTTTTTACTATTAGATGTCGGTAATAAATAGTTAGGATTATTTCCCTATTTTTTTCAAGTAATAATCTTCATATTTTTTATTATTAATAATATCCATCCATTTCATCTGCCCAATTGTCATGAATTAGTATAAAACTCTTTATATAAACTAATATTATATTTATCATTTATATAAATTAATATCATATTTATATTAATATTAATATTATTTATAAAATAAAATAAATTAATTTGAACTATAGTTTGACATATATATTATTTGCGTTAAAAGAAAAATAAAATTTATAGTTATTATTGGTTTTATTGTTAGGTTTAACGGCATAAAAAAACTCTTAGATTTTTAAAGAAAAAATTAATTAAATTCTTAAATTTTGTGTATTTAATTAAATTTTTAAATCATCAAATTTAATCAATTAAGTCGTTAAATTAAAAATTGAATCAATCAAGCTTTTTATTAATTTTTATCAGTAGTTCTGGACAACTTTTTAAATATATTAGTGTAATATGTCGTGTATTGTGTTTTTTATTTGATATTTTTTAAAAAAAATATTTAAAAGTTTAAAATTTAAAAGCTTATAAAATTTATGTTAAATTGAATAAAAACAATTTTTCATTAAATTTTAAAGCCAAATTCGATAAAAAAAAAAAAGTAAAATAGTTTTAAATTTAAATTGATTTCAAATCTACCAAAAATCAGCCCTATTCGTGGTCGTCCTAATAGAGGGATGATTACGTGCTTAAAAACGCTGTTAAACACTATTGATAGTAAATATCAATGAATATTATTAAATTAATTAATAAAAATTTAAATTTTAAATAATTCAATATATAATTAATAATTATATGTTGAGTCTATTATTTTTATTAATTGTATGTTGAATTTTTAAATTTTTTATCTTTATTAATTAAATTAATATTATTAAATAATATTTAACATTATTGATATTTAGCAATATTTGCCGTAAAAATTTTCATTAAATAAGATGATCCGCGTGGACAAGGTCAAAGTAATTTATATATTTTTAAAGTAATTAATTTTTATTTAAATAGTAAAAAAAACGACCCTTTTAACTTCCTGGCCTAACCGGTTCAGGAGGGGTCGGGTTACATGATTTTGACCGATGGTAATAAAATCTTGACCCGACTTGATAGGATAATTATTTTAATTAAGAAATAAACTTCGAATCAAATTAAATTATTAAAAAAATAAAATCGGGTTGAATCAGAATTAAATTTAGGGTGAGAATTTCTTGAACCAATTTAATATATTTATTATAGTTTTTTATATATAATATTTTTATTGATTTTTTAAATCGAAATGAGTTTGATTATATTTTTAATATAATGTTTTATATTTTCATATTAAAATATTAAAAATAAGATTTATCATCATTTTAAAATTAATTAAGACTCTTAAAAAGAATTAGCCCACATTGTTAGCCTACGTCTACTAAGAAAAATATATATATATTTTTTAAATTCCAACACTAATCATTTTCTTTTAATTCCACCCCATATGTTTATACCATATTTATCAAATTCAAGACCTAATCATTGTTTTTAACGGTACTTTATGCATGGATATGTGTTTTAATAAGGAAATATTATATCATAAACTCGGTTTATCACGTTAGTCGTGGTCCTTAATCAATAAAAATTATTCATTTTATCATTAATTAGCCATATAATTAATATAATTTTTAAAAATTATATTTTTAAAATAACATAAAAATTATGAATGAAGATTCATTGGTTAAAAAAATGAATTGAAAATTAGTAATAAAGTGAATGATTATAATTGGATGAGACCATAATTGACGTGATGAACCTGACCCATGATATAATTTCTCTTTAGTAAGAAATACTAATTAATAATTATTCACATGTGAAATTAGTCTCATTAATCAATCAAATTAATCTTTATAGATATTTTATTTCAATACTTTGGTTGTGTCATAAAGTCAAAGTTGGACCTCCACGATCGCACCACAATCTCTCAATTTTAATAATAAAATAATGACATAAAGATAATTTTAACCCTTAACGTTTATAATTTTTATCGTTTTGGCCTTTATTTTTTTTTGGATAAATTTAGCCCTTAACTTATATCTTTTTAAAAAATAGCTTATTTTTTAACACCATGGTAACTGAACCGTTAAAAATCTAACAATGATAACATGTTATATGCATATAATAATATATTTTAAATAATATGGCATCTGACCTATCAAATACATATATATAATATAATTTTATTCTAATATAAAATATAAAATAATTAAAATTCAAAGAAAACAAGAGCAATCGCAGCTGAGTCAACTCTATCCATTCTTGTTCCAAGCTAAAAGCTTGAGGACCCCTCTTCCCCTCACTCTCCTTTCCCTAAAATGAACCTTGAGTCATCAAAGCCTTTCTGACTCGGCCTGGCCCGGTCGCCCTACGCGACTGGCGCTTCAAAAGGCGAAACTCTCGTCATAATTTGGCGACCTGGGCAGACACTTTTTGTTATCTAAAGGCGAAGACTCTGAAGTGGGCGAACACTCGGCCCAGCGGGCGAACAGCAAGCAAGAAGGCATGAGCTTTTTAGACCGAGGCTGGGGGAGATATTTACACAGAAGTATTTACAGAAATCGGAATGAACTGTGTTCATATTTTTTTTAAGATAGGACTTTTATTCTATCATAGTTAGGGTTGAGAATGTTTAATAGCCTTTTATTTTAGAATTAATTAGTTTTTAAAATTTTATTTGAATTTTAATTATTTTATATTTTATATTAGAATAAAATTATATTTCACATATATATTTGATAGGTTGATGTCATGTCTTTTAAAATATATTATCATATCCATATGACATGTCATTATTGTTAGATTTTTAACGGTCCAGTTATCATAGTAGTTAAAAAATAAGTTATTTATCAAAAAGATATAGGTTAAGGGCTAAATTTATCCAAAAAAAAGAATAAGGGTCAAAACGTTAAGGGTTAAAATTATCTTTATGCCTAAAATAATTATAAAATTTTTAAGGGTAAATTTAGCCCCTAGTCCCTCTTATTTAGGTCTTGTTTTATTTTAATCATTTAAATTTAAAATAATTATTTTATCATTTACGTTCGAAAACATTTTCATTTTAGTCACTAAACTATTAACCTCTGCTAAAAAAATATTTTTTAATTTAACCCTCAAACTTTCAAAATTTTACTTTTCATATGATTACGAAGATTACCCTTTAATTTTGGGGTAAATTAGAAATTATTTTTTATTAACGGTCCAATAACTAAAACAAAGACATTTTTAAATGTAAGTGTCTAATTTTTTTTTTAATTTATGTGACCAAAATAGAATAAAACTTAAATAAAATATAATGTTTTTTAATCAGACACAGTATGTATAAATAGTATCTTCTCTAAAATATACTCTCAATCATTAATCATTCATCCTTTAATCACTATACTGCAAGTACTGATGCTTAAACCTATAAACTCTAAAAATAACAACCGTTTTCTTAACCACTAAAATCAGATAATTCATATATATATATATATAATAGTTTTTTTAAACATAATTATTCACTTTTAAAATATTATAATTTATCTACATTAAAAAAATCCCACATTTTCCAACTCACATAATTATTGTCCCTGCTGCTAATATTTTTTATTGATCTTTTTGAATCCAGATTCCATGTGACAAACTAATTAATTTAAAAAACTGCAACGACACAAAAAATAATCAACAACATACGTGGTTAAGTAGATATAAACAAAAAAAAAAGGTAAACAAATAATTGAATTAATATACATTTAAAAATACAAAAGTGGATGATGGGAACTGTTAAGGGTCAGAACCTAAAAAAATAATAATAATAATAATACTTCCTATTTTAAAATAAAATATACAATGACGAAACTAAACGAGTTGGAGAGGAGTAATTGTTTCTCGAAAATTTTTATTTTTAATTTTTTTTTATTTATTTATATTTTAAAAATAATTTATTTATAAATTTATTCTTCATTTTTTAACGTTTATATTTTGTCCTTTATCCCAAATTCTACCTCTATTCCTGAAAATTATTTGATTATTAATTATTCATAAAAACAAAACCAAATAAGGGTGAGAAAGGACAATCGCCCCATCCCGATTTTTTTTCACAGTTGTTCTCTATTTAATTTTTAAAATTAATTTATTTATAAATTTATCTTATTATTTTTAAATATTTATGTTTTACCCTTTAACCTCAAATCTTAGTTTTGCCCTCTATTTATAATTCACCATATTAATTAATTAATTAACTAACTTGGAAGAATTTATAAAAATATTGGACTACTAAATGAAGAGTTCCTTTTAATTTTCCAGGTTTGATTAGTGTATTCAACTTGAATTGAATCCTTCAAAGAGTCTTTAATTAGGTTAATAATCCGCGTTAAGTATATGTTGCTGGATCCTCTATTTCCTTCACATTCAAAATAAAATATTATTTTTTTATTTTAAATTATTAATGGGACAACTCCACCAACGGAATGTCCCCCTCTACACATTTCATATATACATAAAGCACGAGCCATCTAGTTTCAGTGATTAAAAAAACGATTATTATTCTTAGAGGTCATGAGTTCGAGTACCAGTAATATCAGCAGAGTGATTAAGCGGTCGTTATCTAATGATAGAATATGTTTTAGAACAAATACTATTGTAATCACTATTAACTGATTTAAAAATATAGTATACATAAATTAAATAATATTAATTATGTACCGTCTAATATGTATAGAACGAAGGATAGTTTCAACTCGAAACCATATATGAATATATAAAAGTGGTATTAGTAATAAAGGATAATTTAATTCATTCAAATAATTCGAGTTTGAGCATTATATCCGTACGGTATGTTGTATGTAACAAGTATTAAAAAATAAAATTTTAAGTATATACTCATACTAATAAATATCGAGAAAAAATTGAAACCTTGACCTTGTAATGGTTATATTTTTGCAGGTAAAGATTTTAAAACTCTGTGTAAATAAAAATTTAATGTTCAACTTTATGACTTTTCTACGGCTCCAAAATATCTCCAATGGCTATAAACGGTTAGAACATGATTTCACACTCTAAAAGCAAGATTTAGACACTTGAAGATGGTTAGAGATAACAACCAAGAAATATGATGAAGAAAAATTGAGTTCAAATCTCTATTTTCCCTTTCTCTTGTACATAGTCTTAAGAGAGTGATTTTTTTGTAAATATTTTGTTCTCTTGCGAGCTTAAATTGTGTAAACACCCACATTTATGAGGTAGTTAGTTGACCAAACAAATCCCTTGTTAAACGAGAGGTTATAAATTAGCCTTAGATAAAAACTAGAGTTGGTTCTATCTAAGCTAAGTCCAAAAGATAGGGTTATAACAGTTATTCCTTGAATCGGTAAAAATGTTAAATTTATTAGTGAATTGGTTGAAATCCTTAGTGGTGTGCTAAGGTAGTGGATGTAAACGTGACCAAACCACTCTAAGATCATTGTCATTTATCTCAATCTTTCGATTTTAGAAAATTCAACCAAATACCAAAAATAAATCTCTTAACGTTAATCGGTGATTGATTCGAGCTTGCGCATCAATCTTTTCACACTTGAAATCTCATATCGAGTAAGACTCAAAATCTTGCATCGAGTAAAGTTATCACACAGAATCTTACGTCGAATGACCTTCATGCATCATTTGAAATCTCACATCGAATGACCTTCATGTGTTGTAACACTAGTTCATGGGTATCTGGATCCTAACAACTAAAAATTCATAACTAAACAAGCTCCCATGCAAGGCACAATTATAAATGATCCGCTAAAGATCCCTAAATTTTGTTAACATAAACAAACCTCTTAATATCCAACATAATAAAAGTCATAAAAGTCATACAAGCAATTAAAAACAGTTTTTTCCAAGTTTTAATATTCATATTATACCATAAGAGACCCTTAGGAACCCTAACTACAAATTATGAAACTTCGAACTCAAAACATGAAAAGATTACTTTGCTTGTAACGATATGTTTCGATGTGCATCAATATCTCTTTCTACGTATCAATAGTCGCATTTTGCGTATCGATACTCCCAAATGCGAGTATCGATATGGAATTTACAATCGAAGGATTTGGGCTGTCCTAACGTACCAATACACTCTACTTGACATTCTAGCATGCTACATCAATACTCATACATTGAGAGCTAATCTCGAAACCCTTAATACACCCTCAATATACTGATCCTCGAAATGACCATTGGAATTTATAATTTAGCACCCGTACTGGTACACCCCCTTTGTCAGGGGGTAATTTGTTGGTATATTCCCATCTCACTGTACACATAAACTCAGGACAAGCAACCCTCTCGCATTTCATCCACTCGCCATCTTCCTACCATGCTTTGAGCAACAACAGGCTTCCTGCTTTTCTGCCTTTTCAACAAAATACAAACCATATCATACGTCCGCCGGATGAAGATAACCCTGCCCGCCTTGTTCTCGGCCGATGTCAGGGAGGTTATTGATTTGGCTTCTGGATTTGATATTCCCCTTCTAGGAAGATTTCCATTTCAATATTTGTGACCAGTAAGAGTATCTCAAACTCAATTCCTCTATAGTTGCTTAATTCGTGGATTGTGCCAAAATAGTCCTGGCTTGGCTCTATTTATTCTATTTGGGGCAAATGAGGAGCTAAAATTGATTGTAATCTCAGCAGTTGCCTTGCAGGAAACTTCTGCCACCAAGTGTTTGCCAACAAAATTACCATCTAGTATATGCCATCAGAAAATCAAACATTCAAAACATACACAAATATATATATTCCAAAAAATCAAACCAAAAACCATAACAAGAACACCGAGTGCATGGGAAGTGAGTTTATACAAATTTTACGTTTCATGTCGCATACAATGATTATCACTGAACCAACTAATTACGTGAGTCCAGACCCGTCCATAAACCAGGAGAAAAATCTCTAAAACTAAAGACCACCGAAAGAAAGAAAGAAAATGAACTGTATAAAAGATGCAGAAGAGAGAAAAAAAGACTTTGGCACAATCACTCCTTTATCGAGTCGATATATATACTAATAAAGAATCGAAGCCGACGCACAAGAGACCAAAACCTCGACCTAAAAGGCATGATAACGCGAAAACACCTGCCATCCGTCCATTCAATTGCATTGATATTATGTTATATGTATTTATACCTAAAAAGCACTCCATTTATCGGAATCTCTCCTCGGAGTCTGGCTCTCCAGTGAAGTTTTAAATGGCCCTGTTGACCCAAATGGATCATTGTCATCAAATGATGTGAACTCGCGACTATGATCAAACCCTGTAGTGCTTGCCATAGAATCAAACCTCGATAGCGATTTGTCAGGTTGATCATGTGCGTTAAATGAATCAAACCTCGATGGGGGGAACCCATAACCCTGGTCAAAGTCTGTTGAGCTGCGCATGGAATCAAACCTGTCAAAGGTGCGGGATTGAAATAATCCACCGTCTTGCATGTTGAATGAATCAGACCTGGAGAAGCTGTCAAATGAGTAAGCTTCTGATCCTTCACCAAAACTCTGTTGGGAATGATGGTAAGCAGGGGTGCTCGGAACGGAATCTGCAAACAAGGATGAACTTTGACCTTTGAACATGTTATCTGCATACGCAGGAGTGCTTGGAACAGAATCTGCAAACAAGGAAGAACTATGGCCCTTGAACATGTTATCCGCATAGGCAGGAGTGCTTGGAACGGAACCGGCAAACAAGGATGAACTTTGACCCTTGAACATGTTATCCGCGTAGGCAGGAGTGCTTGGAACAGAATCTGCAAACAAGGATGAACTCTGACCCTTGAACATGTTATCGGCATAGGCAGGAGTGCTTGGAACAGAATCTGCAAACAAGGATGAACTCTTACCCTTGAACGTGTTATCATATGCAGGGGTGCTTGGAACAGAGTCTCCAAAAATAGATAAGCTCTTGCCGTGGTACATGTCACCTGAGTTTGCAGGGGTGCTCGGAACAGAATCAAAAACAATTGGACCTTTCCCTGGGAACAAGTTTTCTGTGTCCGAGGACTGTGTTTTTATGGGCTTTATATTGAAGCCACCAAGACCAAACAAAGAGTTGTCATCATGCCTCTCATGATCCATCTCCTGCAAGACGAGTTTTTCTTTAGACCAATTTATGTTTCTCGATAAAGTTCTGACCAATCTTTTCAAGAAACAAACATCCGTTGAGAAATATACTGAAATCAAGACAAACAACAGAAACTTTGACATTCAGGAAAGAGATAAAACAGTAGAAGGTTGCCTTTGGTAAACTAATTTGACACGAAAAGGTACTGAGATATTAAATTAGAAAAAAATTTCATCATAACTGAAACATAATTCTTTTTTCATCGACTATAGAACTAAAACAAATAGGTTGCTATGAAAACCCAAGCTGAACAGAGAAAATTGATTTCATTCTCTTGATTTTGCTTAAGAAAGAAAACAACCTGCAATTTAATCTGAATGAGTTCCGCAAGACTAAAAATCCACTTACCTTGCCATGTTCATTGTCAAATCCCCAAACTGAATCTCTAAACTGAGAATCGAATTTTCCCCAGCTAGGTTCATCAAAACTCTTGTCCTCAGAAAATAAAGATTCAGCACCAACCCGATCACTGTAAAGGTATATCACAAATGAGTCAATGACCAATTGGTCAAGAAACCTTAAGCCTAAGACAACCGAAAAAACAAACCCCTACTGTACAACCATATGCAGGTTCACTGCTTGCAGAAAATAAATGCAAGAGGAATAGTAACTGGAGAACTACATAATACTACAAATGAAACAACACACCTTCTAGATTCTTCAGCGACAACTGATCTATCAGTATCATCAGTTTTCTTGGCGTGGGGAGAACCATCAACACCACTACTTGTCCCACGGGAATCCTGGAATTCTTGAGATTGCTTATCTGTTGTAACAGTTGGTTTTCCAGATGGACTTCTTGCCAGGCCATCCTCACTTTCGCCAACTGCTATGTCTTTGTCAGGGATCTTTTCACTTGTATCTGGCACCTTATCTGAGTTAGCATCAGCATCCGTTGCAGAAGCTGTTTCTTTTTTAACTAATGAAGATTTTGGTTTTGGAGGGGCTACAACATTTTGCACATCAAGTGTGAGCTCCTTTACAAATGTGAATCCTACAAGGAGAATCAAGTCATTATTCATCAGCGTAGAATGCAAATAACACAATTCAGAAGAAAACATCATATCAAATTCTAAAAGTTATGTTAAGGGCATGCCAAGTATTATTAAATAAGGGTCACCAAATAATAGGTTGGACATCAAAATATATTCCCTACAAGCACATACCTTCTTCTTCAAACTTATCCCAATCTTCATCCCAATCAGCTGAACTTTCTTGGATTCCAGGTTGCCAGCCTTAGAAAGTTGAGAATAAAGTGAAAAAAAACTTTTCGGTATATGCTCATATAAAAACACATAAGATTAGCTGGACAATGAAATGTTCACAAAAAAGCGTAGCCTGATTAAGAAAACAAATCCAATTAAAGCTTTCTAGACATCTTAAATTTACAATATTGAAAAAAAAGAGGGGAGCCTTACAACGACATTCAGCTCAATGCAGATTAAAAAGCAAATAAAAAGCATGACAAGATAATATTTGTATCACATAATAACTTCTGGACGAGATTAAGACTAGTAGCATAAACAGAACAAAGCAAAACTAAACCAACAAGTGTTAATCCCAACATATTTGGAATCAGCTAAAAGAACCAAGACAGAAATATTTGCCTCAAGTACACAAGTCATCCCCCAATCATTCTTATCCACCACCATCACTTCAAGGTCTATTCAAATCATTATTCATCACCTCCAAATTATGTAGTCATATTTTCATTTGGGTCCCCTGATCAGCATCCGAACCTTCTAACTCTTTTCTATTTTGTCTCCAGCAACAATTTGATCTATCCTTCTAACATAAGCATCCCTCAATTTGTATCCTAAGTTGACATACCTTATCGTCTATACGAATTGTCCCAACTTGGAGATGGAATACCCACATTTCTAAGTTTGGCCTTCTTTTACTAAACATACACTATTTTATTTGCTCAATCTAAACACCCAACCTTCTAGTGTTTTGTCTCCAGGACATAGGGAAAAGCCCATATATCATAAAATAATTATAAAAATCAGACAGAGTGTAAATAATACCAAACGGAAGCTCAACCAGTGAAGTCGGTTTGGCACGTAATCCATATTGTTTGCAACGTTCATTAAGAGATTTCACTAATTCTTCCAGACTTGATTGTATTTGATTAGCACGCTCCTGCACAAGCCAACAGAAACTACACTCTTACATACAAGTTTCAGTATCCACGACCAAATCTAATTACTTGTAAATAGATAATACCTGCAGAGCACCATCCTTATTGTCTCCTTGTTCTATTTTGACAATTGCTTGATACAATTCCATTTTCTTCTCCTGCAAGTGATTCAAGTCAATCTGACAGAAATTTCTAATGAAAGCAAAGCGCAAGAAATTTTCAGCAAAAGGAAATTCAAGCATGGCCATCAAGCTAATCAACCATTATCTATCACTCAAAACATAGGAAACTCTTAAATACCTGAATATCACGAAATGTGGACTCCTCAATGGTTAACCTAGAGGTTACATCTCCAGACAGCCTGTATTTCTCTTCGTACTTCTTCGCCAATGCTTCAACCTGAAATACACAAAAGTTCAACTTCCCAACAGCAAAAAAGAATCATGGGGAAAGTAGAATTGAATTGTGGAACATTGAAATAAAAGGCAAAGTACCTCTCTTTTGTCAGCAGAGGTTCTTTCAGTAATCTCATTAAGTTGATTGTCACATCTGCTTTTATATAAAATCTATTGCCGAGTGGCAACAAGTAGAAATGAAAAGGGAAACAAATCAATGGTCTGAAGATGCAACGTCAAAGACAGCAAAACATGTGCATTTTAACAAGAATTTAATTCAAAGATGGTTCCTGCCCGAGGCATTTTTATGTCTTTAGTAAACTAGCATTCTAGAAAATAGGGTTTGTTAAATTCCAAAGAGGTCAACTGTAGTTGAATGATGAAGGTGCAATAATCATAAAGACAAAAGAAGCATACTTACAAGTTCTTGCAGCTTAGCACGAAAGAATTCAGTCTTTGCTCGTGAATCTCGTATCTCCTTTTCAAGTTCCTCAACCTTCAAAAAGAAAATAAGGCTAACTCAAATTTCTGGAATAGATGATACCATGCATTTCAGAGGCTATAGAGCCTAGAAATAAAATAAAATTGTAACAGTGTATATTATATCACATTTCACAAGCAATTGCCTAGACTCGATTAGGTTAACCATCTCTCAGGAGTAGCTAAAAAAGATGAACTAACTGATTTTGTACATGGCAGCCCTACACCTGAGATGTCGTCTATAGCATTGATTAGGGAATAGAAGAATAAAAGTATAAGAAATTTCATAGAAATTAAAAACAAAGGAATCAAAAGTGGGAAAGGAGTGGAGGTTACAATAAATTCCACATAAGCTACTAGTACATAGCAAGTCACAAAGAAAAGAGAAATGCCTTTTTATTTGCCTCTGACGCCTCTTTGAACTTTGAGTTGAGAGAATCTTGCTCCCCTTGGCTAAGTTGATCTACAAGGTTCTTTTCCAGAACTGGAACCTTCGACTTTTGAGGTGTGGGTGGCGTCTGTGCATCAGTCAAAGAAACTGGCACTGGCCTTGGTGGTCTTCCCCTAGCAGAAGGTAAAGGTGGCCGTGGAGCAGTAGTGGCTTGTGGTTGCAGGAAACCTATAAAGATGTTTTTTTGCAAAAGGTGATGATTCATGAAGAAAACATGGAAAAGCAAAATACAGCATAAATATGACACAATATGGAAACAATACCATGAGCGGGCCCCCAAGCTACATTTCTGTGTGGAACTGGAGGGTGACCTAACGTGGATGGAGAATCATCAGATATGAGAGTACTTGGGAGCACTGAAGGAAGAGGGCGGCCTTCTCTATAGCGTTCCATCAAATAAAGAGCAGTACAGAACTCTCTCAAAGAAAGCATGCTGTCATTATCTCGATCAGATAGGTCCCACACCTGCTTTAAGACCTCTGAAACAGAAAGAAGACGCACACACAGAAAGAAAAGAAAAATAAATCCATCAACTATATTGGTAATGAAAGAGAGAACAAAGCCCTTAAAACTACATATAACCTGGTGTAACACTAGATGAGAACAGTGGTATGGACATTTAAAATTAATATCTATAAATAACTAGATATATTAACATTCCATTGATCAATAATAGAATTCATTATTAAAATACAGTGGTATAACACTATACTTATTGGATACAGTGATCTAGCCATCTAAAATTAATAGCTATAAATAACAAGATAGATTTAACATTTCATTGATCAAGGTTTCAGTTCATTTCTACCATGTTTCTTTCTACCATGTTTCTGTTTCATCAAGTTTTTTAGTTCATTTCTACCGTTAATACCTGCCATAAAATTTTAAAGAGGCTAAAAATTATGTTTCAGGTTTTAACGAGGCATTCACTATAAACAAACTCATAGAATAGTCCCTAGAATAGAAATACTTGTATAGATAGTGCCTTGAAAAAACTTACATCAATTGATTGGTTAAATAATAAAAGAATCTCATCTTTATACTTATAGGTAGTTAAAAGATTGCGACTAGCTGTTCAAAAAATTAACTAAAAAACATTTATACAATCTAAATGATCTGCCAGTTATGTCCATGCAGCATCCGCATGATCTATTACACTATAACCATAAAATTGCAAAAATAAGAAAAGGGTATTATAATCAGAACAATTGAGCTACTAGACGATAAACTAAATGTTGACTACCACTCAAAGCATACCTCTTGGAAGCCTCCAGCTTAAGAACAGATTGCGAGCCTGATCACCAGTAATTTTTCCATCTCTATCGGTGTCAACTTGTACAAATACTTTCGTATACTTCTGTATATCAGATTGAGTCATCTTTGGCCATGGGGACTGAGACTGAGTTGATTGAGCAGAAGATAAGTTCACAGGTCCAGTAGGAAACCCAGTTGAACTAGATGCAGCATTGTTTTGACCTGCAGCCTGCTGGTATTGTCTCCCTGTTGGATGACCTGAGTGATACTGACCACCCACAAATTGTTGAGAAAGTGTGCCCTGAAAAGACTCAGCTGGACTTGACTTTGCAGAAGGATGGGGCCCAGAAGCTGGAACAGAGGTCGTTGATACAGTGGAGCCAGTAGCAGATGATGTGGTTTCCAAAGACGATTGTTTTGATTGCGGTGGGGTTGTAGAGAAGACATCACCAAAAAGAGAATCAGAGGCAGATCCATTTCCTGAAACCACCAATGCCTTGGAATCTCCTGCTGCTAACTCGTTGGATGGTACAGATGAATCTTTCGGTTTCGAAACAGAAGAGGATATCTGCACAGGGGTTGCTTGTGGTCTTGGTTGCATTGAAGGTGTCAACCCCGATGCTGTAAGTCCAAACCCTTGGCCTGTAGAAGGACTAACACTTCGGTTTTGAGCTTGGTTACCGACACCCATTGTGAATCCACCTGAGCTTCCACTTTGCCAATTAGTTGATGAATTAGATGTTGGAAGAAGAGGAGGAGCCGCCATGTTACCACCCCTAAGCACGCCTTCTGCAGCAAGTGCTGGTCGTATTTGTGATGAAGTGCTGGGAGGTATGGCTTGAGGTGGCCTCACAACTTGATTTTGCAATGGTTGGGCATACTGCTGGTTTCCACTCGCATTGCTAAGACCAGGTGCTCCATTGAGGCCAGAACTTTGGGATGGCACAGATGAATTGCCACTGGACTGTGGAGTAACTGTTGCTACCCTTGGGTGTGGTGGAGGTGTGGCGGCAATGTTTATTTGAGGAGCAGGAATCCTAGCTGTAGCTGAGCCATACAGCGCAGCTTTGACCATATCTGGTGTCAGATCTCGCTTACTTTGTGCAACAGTTACAAGTTTAAGGGCATTATAAAATTCTTGTCTACCAAGATAACCCAGTTTCTTCTGATCAGCGTACATCCACACCTGCAGGTAACAGAACATAAACAAAAACTCAACTGACCACGGAAAAAGCCATGTTTTCACATTATTATTGCTCCCTCAACAAAGCAGATACAAGGAGGGGGAGCTACCGAAATCCTGCTTCTTGTTTGAGATTTTAAAAGATTCCGACAGACAGAAAATCACGAACAATTATGAATTCAAATCACAATTGAACAATTCAGATTAGTGTAAACCCCATGTCGATTATGTGTATTCCGTTATGCTTTTCTCTCAATCGACATATTGTTGCCAACATCTAAAAGCAACAAACTGAATGAAAAAAAATTACACTGAGCAGTTAACGATCGATTAGAGACAAATCTGATGAAGTCCAACATTTTCAAAATTAATAGCACCTAACCCTAATCAAATAGAAACATTGTAAAATTCGCGTAAGGAAAAACCAAAAAAACATATCTGATCTATGCCTCAGGAGCCAACAAAGAAGAAAGGTAAGTTGTCAATAGATAGGGGGAAATGTGAAAAAGAAGAGGGAAATGACCTGAGCGAGAACTTGTTTAGGCAAATTTGAGCCTTGAAAAAAGGCAACGGCCTCGGCTCCACTGATCTGTCCGTCGCCGTCCAAATCCGCCTTCCTAAAATAAGCATCGAACAGATCGGTCTGGTTTTGCGCCGCCATTCTTCAATTTCCAGTCAATCCGAATATTTTCTGACGGAATTTGAATTTCAATTTGAATCCAAATCCACGATTACAAGAAACAAAATCGAAACCAGATAGGAAACGGATCAATAACCCTAGACCATCCTGTTCCACACTTCAACATGGAACACGAAACTTGGAAGGCCGATGCCGAATACAACAAGAGAAAGAGGCCTGCTTTTTTCTGTTCTTTTTTTCTTTTTTATGTCTATCTTCTTTTCCTTTCGGCTTTCGTTGTTTGTTGTTGTTGTTAGAGCAGTGCACAAAAGGAAAATACTAATTTTTAATTTGTGTCGCCAGAAGTAAAAAATTATATTTTTAAAATAAATATCTATATAAAACAAATAGAGTTAGTTTATTAAAAATTCACAAATTGGATTTTTTTTTAAGGATTATTGATTATTTAAAATATATTTTTTATTATTTTTTTAGTTTTTAAGATTCTGCATTAAATACTTTAGATTGATCCGCGGTACACACATAATTTTAATAATGAGTTTTCTAATAGAATTTTTTCGTACCATATTTTAAACCTGAGATTTGCTTAAACGAAACCAAACTGTTTACTATGGGTGGAAAAAAACTCAATTATTCGATCATGATCCCAAACCTAGTTAAACCCGATAAATTTTTATCGAGAATTGATTTTAATGGGATCAAGATTGGATCCAAAATTTAAGTCTTGATCGTAATCGAGACATGGACTAGATCTTGATTGTTTGAATCTGGTACCTGATGGGTACCTAATAAAATCGGACCAATACCAAATACATGTTACTAGTTTTCTTGCTTGTGATAGATAATGTTCTTTTGTTTATTTTTTCTTATCAAACTTTTTTTTATGTACGAATATTATGAGTATGATTCGTTTTAAATTTTAATTTTCAAGCGTACAATATTTTAATTTTATTATTTTAATATTATTATTGGTGGTTGAATTTTTTTCTCTTATTACTCATATTTTCTTAATAATAAACTAATTGATCGGGTACCCGGTATTGGTATCGATTTCCTTAGTAACAAGACCGATTGCTAAATATTAATACCTAATATGACCAGGACCGAGACTGATTCTAATTTTCAAGAACTGATTATCAAGACCAAAATCAATTCTAGTCAAATTAATCGGATACTCAATCTTGTCCACCCTACTACATACCACTTAAAAAATATATTTTAATTATACCAAAAACATAATAAAATGAGTCGAATAATTTTAAATAACGAAAGTCACAAATAACGCGATGATTAAAATCTATAAATAACTTACCATTATTTACATTATAAATATAATTAGTATAATTTATTTTTACAAATAATTGTAGGTAAAGTGATAAAATATTTATATATAACTTTTACTCCTAATAATGTTGATTATAGTTAAAAAATTATTTTTTTACATTAATATGGATAAACAATAAATAATATTAAACAATTCAAGCTTTAATAAAAAAAATTATTGAGTTTAATTATGTTTTTTTTTAAATTAGCTAATAGTGATTATAGTAGTATATATTTTTATCACCATTTGACATTGATTGTTCAATCACTCTATTGGTATCATTGATGCTCGAACCCGTGACTTCTAGAAACAACAACTGTTCCTTTAACCGTTTGGGCTAAAGAACTCAGACAGTTTAGTTATGTTAATACGGTGGTGGTAGTGCACGAACCCTCTAGTTCAAACGATTAATGGAACGGTTGTTGTTGTTTTTAGAGGTTACAGGTTCGAGCACCAACGATCTAAGCAGAGTGATTGAGCGATTAATGTCAAATGATGGAGATTATATTCTAAAACCTATACTACTGTAATCATAACTTGTTAATATATATATATATATGGTGTTGGTAGTTGGTATAATATAGATAAAGAACTCACCTAATTGATAGGGAAAAAAATGTGTGTGTAATATAAATAACTTATTTAATTATATATTAAAAAGTTTTTTTAAATAAATTAATGTGAAAGTTAATTAATAAATGTGGACGGTTAAAGGATAATGAGTAATTTTTTATTAAAATTGTATTTTATGAAAAGGTTATGTCACATTATTAACACTATTATTCTAAATAATTTAATGGAATTATTTTTTTATTGTTTATCAATTAAATTTTCAGTTATTTATTTGTTACTGGTTAATTGGATGTTAATTGAGTTAGAAAATATAAAAATATTTTTATAAATTATTAAATAGTATTTAAATTTTATTTTATTATATAAATATTTTTGAAAGATTTGTAATTAAAAAAATTGACAAATTTTAATCTTATATTAAAGAAACACGTATAACAAAAATAATTTTTTATTAAAATAAAAATCATAACATAAAAAGCGAAAAGTAATAAACATTAATGACCGACAACTAATATTTATAAAAATATTTATATTTTATTTTCATTAAAATACTAATAAATACGTAACCAACTAAATAAAACTCATATTTTTCATTTAAAATTATTATTTAAATAGAAAAGTGTCCGAACAAAATAAATTATCATTTTTAAAAGAAAATTTAATTATTTTTTTATTAAAATACTAATAAATACGCCGTTGGATAGTTATTTTCCAGCCAATTCATCACAACTTCTCCTTCCCACTCTAATCTACTTTTTAAATTTCCTTATAAATTTTAGCAATATTTATTATTCGAGTTAGATGTAAGCTGGATGAGTTGGGTTTGATTGAAGTAACATAAACAAATGGGTAAAAATCCAAGTAGAAAACGGGAATAACTTAACTGGGAATAACTTAACTATGGAAGGATTTAGTGGAAGGATTTATATGTATATTGACGGTGGAAATTAAATTTTTTTTATAAACATCTTAATTTTAGGGTATAAGATTTTAGGGTAGGTAAGGGTAAGTAAAATTCGACTCAAAAAAATAAATAACTCGACTCGAAATTTTATAAACTAGATTCGAAAAAATTTTAAATAAAATTTGAGTTGTAAAATGGAAATTCGAATAACTCAAAAAATTTTAATAATTAAAAGATTTATTTTTATGTTTAAGATGAGCCTCTCAATTTTTATGATATATATACACTGATATATAAAAAATATAAAAATATTGCTACATACGAAGAAATATATATCTACATATCTTATATGATTAGAGAAAGTCGTTTAAATTAGAATCAAATTGTACTATAATATGATAAATAATTACAATTAAATATTTATAAGGACTGGAAAACTCGACTTGATTCGACTCGAAATTCTTATACTCAACTCGAATCGTAAAAATATTAAATAAGTTTGAGTTCTAAAATATGACTCAACTCAAATAACTCAAATTTTTTTGACTCGATCAAATATTCACCCTAAGTGTAGGACGTAGGACTTAGGTGTAAAAATTTAGAATTTAGAGTATAAAAGTTAGTTTAGAATAACGTGATTAAAATTTAGGTTTTAACTTATAAACCTCGAATTATAACCCAAACCTTAATTTCTATTTACTATCCCTAAATTATAAACCGCCCTAAAACTAGATGGCTTACTTAAACTCAGTTTTCACTGTCAGTGTATAATAGGATAATAATAATCCTTAGTTTAATGCTTTTGAATTATGGTGGGTTAACCATGTATGTCAAAAACATTACCAAGTTCATAGATTTTGTTCACAAAACTAGTTGGATTATGAATTATTTGTGCATCCAATAAACAACATGTGATTACATTCCTTAAATCAAATGAGAAGAAAATAATATACTAATTCAATTGCTGAAAAAACAATACCAAAGCCATTAGAGTTTTACTACAGCTATGGATCATCCCAGAAAGCAGGATGGATGTGCAAACATTAACCAGGAAAGAACCATCTAATACTTATTGCATTGCCTTCCTCTTTATTTATCTCAACTGTAATGATTGGGTGTTATTCTATTTCGAGGCAGGAAATCGGAACATTCGAATGTACATTCTGCAAATTCAACTTCCTTACAAAACCAGAGATGAGGGAGAAAAGATAAAGGTGTAGTATAACTCATTTCTATAAAAAGAGATCTGTTGAATCCTACCTCAGCTATTGTGTTTCTAACATTGAAGCCAAATGGTATCGGAACGGGACCGGTCGTTACGATGGCTTGACTTTGCTTTGTACGATACATGCTGGGGTGTTGAAATCCTGGCATTTCCATAGTGGTGTAGCTTGAATAGAAATAAAACCATCAGCAGCAGGTTCCTGAGGATAAAACAGGGTTAACAACAACAGTTGGATTACCCATGTTCTTTTCCATCAACGGGAAGCTCTTAGTAATCATCTCTTCCTTGAGATTCACTCGATCCCTGTAAGAACAAATGCTCAAGGGCAACTTCTTGAGCTTTACTCTTCCCCTCTTTTTACTGGAAGAATACGCATCTTCGCGATCTTTTTCCTTAGAATAACCCGATTCTACTTCACCATTATCCAACATTGACTGCCCTGATTTTCCATAATTGGTTACCTTTATATGCTCCTTAACCAAATCATCAGAATCGATTTCCGCTGCCGTAGTACCTCCATTGCATGTAGAAGAGGGGCTTCCTCTAGACACAATACCCCTAACAGGAACCTTTGTGCTCTCAAGAGTTGGCAAGCTTTTCAGCCTTTTGTGTTGATGACCTTTCCGTTCAGATATTGGTGAACCTTTTGAGATTCTTGGAGAACTATCGATTGCTCGGTGCAACCTTTGGACTAAATCTCCATCTACCCTAGAATTCTCACTTGGTTGGTATTTTTTGTATAAGGCTTGAACTGGAACATGCTTCTTGAGCTTATTCTTTTTAAGATATCTATCCTTACTACCAGCATCTTCAGAAAATGTGGCTACCATGTCCAATGCACTCTTAGCTGCAGCGATAGCTTTAGCTGCAATCACAGCCTTCTCCTCTGCTGCAGCTCTGGCAGCTTCGGCAGCCTTAGCAGCGGCAATGGCTGCTTCTCTAGAGGCCTCAAAAATCTCCTCTGGTGAAAGGTTAGAGTTATTGAAACGGGATCTCAATAAGTTATTAAGATGATCATCAACATCAGTCAATGAATTAGCAGATGACGGTGAAGGTAGCGACGGAGATGTAGCGGAAGAAGTGGCAATTGGCTGATCTGAAGCAGCAGTTGCATTCAAAGCCTGTTTCTTAAAACCCGCTAACAGGCGCTTCCGAGGAGGCAAAAGGACTTCAGCATCCAAGTGATTAATGTCACAAATGTTGGCCTCCATTAAAACCAGCTTCTTCAAATCTGAAGCACCAGAAAATGAGTATATTCTTTACAAGGATAATCCAACAGCTCCAATTCACCTTGATTCTATAACATCAAAAATCATAGATCAGTGCTAAATGGTATACAAAACCCTAAAAGAAAATCTGAATAACAAGGCAAAATAACAAATATAAAAAGAATCTCAGATTAAAAAACAGTTTGGAAATAGCATAAATTCAAGCAGGTGATCATAGAAAGATGTTTTCATTCGTCATAAATGGCATAAAAATAAAATCCTGGAAACCCTATCTACAGATTCTTTTGTAGAATTACCTGTAAAGCCAATGGAAAAGCTTCGTTGATCCTTCAATTAAAATGAATAGCCAATTGAAACAGGAGAGCTGGGAGATTAAAACAAAGCCACAAAAGCAAACAACGTAAATCTGGGGATTGCAGAGAGTGAAAATTATGATGCAATACTAATGAAAACGATGAGATGTAAATGGAAACAAATAAGGAATGAAAATGATTGAATTTTGATTGAATACCTGAATCTGTGAATATACCCGGAGAAAGAAAGTGGGTTTGCTTAAGGATTGTAGAGGAAGATAGAGCTGAGGAGATGGGAATTAGGGTTTGTATTTGTGTGGGGGATTTGAAATACCACAAAGGGAGAAATGGTATTTCAAGGTTCTGGACAGAAATGGCTCCCGAGACGAAGGAGGGAGAAGGGATGAGAAAGTGAAGGTAATACAGAAAGAAATATATAAGATTGATTTAATTCGAGGAGAAAATTTTTGGATTTTCATTTTTTTCCTATTAGTTTTTTTAATATTAATTATTAATTGAGTTATAAAATTAGATATCAGATTTCATAATAATATTTCAAGTTAGATAAAATAAATTAAATAAAAAAATTATGTAACGACCCGAACTCTCGGTTTAGTGTGTCGGGTTAACCCGTTGTGTTGGGCCTCGGGTTTAGGCTCGAGTTTGTGTAGTTTGGGTCTTGTTGGGCCATAGGCTGTTGGGCCTTGAGTGTTGTTGGGTTTTAGGAGTTGAGTTGGGGGCATTCTTGTAATTGCCTTTTTAGATGAAAGTTGAGTTTTGGGGGGTGGGAATTGATTTTCTCTGCAAAAAATCAGAGTGTGAAGTCACACCCCCTTTCTTCTCTTGTTCTTCATCTTTTTCCCATCTCATCTCAAGAGCAAAGGTATGATCTTTAGTGTTTTGTGTGGTAATCACGTTTTGGTGCAAGAAAAGGTGTTGTAGAGGTGTTTAAGATCTATCCAAAGAGGTAAGCAAGTGTTGTTTTGGTGGAGGTAAGGTTTTGAGGAGGGTTTAGGGTCCAATCTGAGTTTTGAGTTTTGAAGAGTTCTTTCTTCGTTTTTGAGCAAGTTTTCAGTTTTAGAACCTTCTTAAGCTTAGTTTAATGGATGGTTTTAACCCTTCTTGTAGAAAAGGAGGTTGGAGCTTCTTCCCATAGGAGTGGCAAGGAGAAAGCTTGAAGAGTGGTTAGAGGACGTTTTACTGCTGTTTTGCTAAGAGGTTGGTACTCCCAACTCCTTCTTCATCATTCATTCATGGTAGAATGCATGACATGTAGAGATAATCATGTATGTGTGTTGTCTTGCTTGATTTCTTGTAAATGGGTCATTAATGGTGAAATTCGGATTAATGTGGCTAAGGGTTTGAAATTTGTGTTAAAACACTCTAAACATCATTAATTTTGAGTAGGAACACTTTAGAATCGATTAGAGTAAGTTTGGGGATGAAAATCTAGAATTTCTAAGTGCAGAATCATCCTTAATGCAGGGAGTATCGATACTCGGGCTACCGGTATCGATACCAGTAAGTGTATTTTGGCTTGTTGTTCAGGGGTATTGAACCTTGTTTCGATACTGTGGGTACCAGAAACTTTTTGTATCGACACCTGTATCGAAACGGGTCCTCCCCGTTCTGTTGACTTTTGGAGTTGGTCAACGGTATCGATACTGGTTTCGATACCTGTGTTTCGATTCTCTCTTTGGGTGGGTATCGATATAGGGTGTTTCGGTACCCTACTTAAGGGTATCGATACCCCTGTGTGTTTTGGCTGAGTTGGGTAGAAATTAAGGCTTCGGTGATCTTAATAAATAAATACTTTAATCTAAAAGCTATGAAATGAATTGTCGGACTAAGTTGAGGTTATAACTCCGAAAAACCAATTGAGATAAGACCTTTATATATCTTGTTGTGATGAGATCCTAGGTGGATCGTTTGCGTGGTCGAGTCTTTATGTGTTGGAATCCGGATATCCATAAGTGTTGCAATACGTCGAAGGCCATCCGATGTAACATTCCGGATGATGATTTGACGACTATCCCGAGTGTAGGATCCCGATGCTGTGTGGACGCGGGCCTCATTCGAAGATACTCGATGTGATATTCTGAGTATGGGATTTGGAGGATCCCGATGTTGTGTGGATGCGGGTCTCAATCCCGGATGTAGGATCCCGATGCTGTGTGGACGCGGGCCTCATCCTTGAGTATGGGATCCCGATGCTGTGTGGACGCGGGCCCTACTCGTAGTGTAGGATCCCGATGCTGTGTGGACGCGGGCCTCACTACCTCGTGTGTCTTGGTTGATTTGTATATGCTGTGTGCGTCATTATACATCTCATTTATGCCATGTGATAGGCAAGCATGCTAGACCTTCATATCATGCATGTGATTTATATGCCATGCTTTACTGCTTTGATATGCATAATGTTGGCCGAGTTTGGCGTATCCACTGAGCTTGTGTGGCTCAGCGTTCTGTTTTCGTGCGTAGGTTAGGTGGAGCGGGATTCGTGGAGCACCATCAAGGTTCGGACTTTCAGCATCAGCCGTGTTGTCAGAGTACAGTTATTTAGATGTAGTGGGCTTAGTACTATGTCGAACCTTATATGTATTGTAACTCTGTTATTTTATTTGGGTCGAATGTTTTTAATCAGTCTGTAATTTATTTTGGAGCTCCGTTTTACTTGAATTATTTTGGGTTTGTTTTAATTTAAGTGAACTATGTAATTGGTTTTGGTCTTACATGATTTTTATTATTGGGCTTTTAAAACGAAATTTTGAAATATGAATTTTGGGCCGAAGGCCCATTGTGACATCCGGGTCAGGTGTTACAAATTATCACAAGTATTTTGTAATATATGATCTAACTTAATGGACAATTTATTAATTCTGCAATTATAATGTTAAAAATATCTCATGACAAAATATATTGAACTATTAATTTTGTTTAAGGTTTACTAAATTAATTGTTGATTACATGTTTAGAAAAAGACGGAAATAATAACTTTACACTATAAAAGTTTTAATATATATAAATTATAATATTATACATATTACGTGATATGTCTTTCGAAATAAGGTAATAATTTTATGATAAATAATCTCTGAATGGTATTTTAATTGTTAATTTTTATATTAAAACATCTATAAGTAATATAGATAGAATGAACAACCGTGACAATAATTTCATGATTAAACTAGAAGTCAAAAACCACCCTAGGAAGTCTCTTTCCACCTTCACTTGGCTCATTTCATGTTCAAACTAGAAGTATTAGCTTTACTATGTTAAGCATGCTCTTGTTCCATGATAAAACTGACTTCTTTCGTCTTCACACTCGACCCTAGTCCACCGATCAGAGTCTTAGATGCCATGTTTGCTCGATCTGATTCTCATGTCTCACCCTGCTATGGCGTAGTTGTTTGCCTGAACGTAAATGTCGTAGCTCCCCAGCATTCCCATCTTGTCGTGGCTTAAAAGTTCAAACATGAATTATTTTCTTAAGAGTACAATATATCTGACTACTGCACTCAAGTTTTGTCGGATTTATATTAAATCATATAACATTAATCCCCTAAGTTTCAAGGTATCAGATTGTAAGAGTATCCAAAATTAACCATAATTGTTATCCGTAACTGTTAACTGGTATAACCGTCACATTTTATAGGTTAATTAATCGAAATGTTAAAATTAAAAGGTTACGGTTAACCGAACCGTTAAAAACGATAGTTAATGGTTATGGTCATGGTTATAAATTTTGACCAAGAGTTAACCTATAGGTTAACCGTTATTAAATTATTTATATATATTTAAATAGGATAACTTTTTAAACTTTGGTGGTGATTTTTATGTCTTGAACTTTGATTATTACATGTTAGTTAAATATTATCTTTAAAACTTTAGATGATTTTTATGTTTTGAACTTTAATGGTGTATTATTATAATGTTATATGCCGCAAACTTTTTAAACTTTAAAATATTATGAAACTTGTATGTTTTGTCTTGTGTTAAAACTTTGTCAAATATATTTATTTAAGTATCTCTATCAATTTTTAATAGATTATTTATCATATGGGATAATTATATTATTTTTCTAAAAAATAATAAACATGTGATAAAAAATTATAATATATTATAGGTTAACCTATAATCAAACCGTTGGTTAATCGAATCTTAATGGTTAACCATAGCGGTTAACCAATTCTTAATGGCTAGATTACGGTTAATAAAATTTAATAACCGTTATAATGATTAATTGACAGTAAAAACGGTACAATTAACCTACCATGAACACCCTGTCAGATTGCATGGAAATAACCCAAAGCGTAACCATATAGCATTAAGCTATACCATCAAACAATAGAAAAGGGTCTTACAAGTTTAGCATATAGTACACTCCCTCTTTTTGGGCAAGTCTGGGGGTGCGGCAGGTATAAGGTACAGCTAACAAACAACAAGTCTTGAAACTTATCCAAGCCTGTCAAAAATCACAAAAAATCGAACCTAAAATGTTATCATAAAGTCTAACATTTTAAGTTTTTGGACAAGTTTCGAAACTTGCAGCCGCACTCCAGACTTGCTGCACCCTAGACTCGACCATCTATTTGCTGTTACATTGTGTCTGTTTCCATTCATACACACAATTAAGAGTTTACACCACTGTCTATTTACTCTGTTTCCTTTCACCTTCCCAAAGCCAAGACATTAACTAAAAATGTGTTGAAAAGTATTATAGCTACATACATTCTCAGACTACAATATCATTATCAAATTTGTAGGCTAACTTGTTGAAAATAAGAATGATATATATGATAAAGCTAGGAGCCACAGGAAACACAAAAGATAAAGCTGAAGAAATCAATTATTGAGGGAAAAGAATATCTTAAGCCTCTGCGTACATGTACAGTGTGTACCAAAAACGAAAAAAAACAGTAGTTCAATACATGGCAGACTATATCCATTACTAATAGGGTGAACCAGATACATCATCAGACAAGTTTCAATCAGTAACCTAGTCCAGTATCTAAGGTTTATGAAGCATACCCACCAACTGAGAGTAGATTTGTTCCTTTGCCGTTTCCCTGTTGCTTTTATCCAACGTTAAAATGGTTGCACCTGGATGATTCTTCAATCTTACAACTGCACAAATTTACACACAGACGTACAAATTTAGCTATGGAAGACAAAAGGGATCTAGACTCCAGAAGGAAAATCTAGAAGATACCTCCAATGGTCCTGGTCTTTCATGGTTTTGTAAAATTAAATGGGAACAGGAGTTTAGAAGAAACACCCCTAGAGAAATTTTACCTGCAGGTAAATCTTTGCCAAATTTTGGTATTGGGACGGTGGCGAGAAGAGGAATATTGGATTGGAGAATATTTAGAATGGCTGGAAAGAAGTATGAACTGAACAACTCCATTTTACCAACTTCATCAATAATGAAGAGATCAGTATCTTCTCTGATCTGATAACAGAGATTAGATTAGCCTTCAAACAATTACTTTATGTACACAAACGAAACGAGCATGCTTTGTGCGTAACAGTTAATGCCAAGTTCCTAACCCGACAGATGAGACCATACAACTAGTACACTACAGTATTAGTTTGGCATAAAAAAGATGACTTTATGGACAAGGGGGGAAGGGGAATAAGGATCAAAGAAGCATAAATCATAAAACCCACAAAGCATCCAACAATAAGAGTTCATATTGAGCAAGCAGCCACCTTCAATTCAGGCAATACCAACGATTCGAAAGATGCTATATCCACTTTGTATTTCCCAACAGCAGGCCACTGGTGAGCTTCCGGACTGTCAAATATCAATAGCAAACAGAGTCTTTAGCAGGACTCATTTCTATCTTTCTTTCTTTAATAATAAAGAAATCATCAAGTCTATGGATAGTGTTAGAATCATCATAACCAGAAGAACCATGAGCAATTCAATTGCTCGCACAGTTCACATGCAAATCGGTGTGTGTTTCCACTAGGAACAATACTAGAACAGTGAGCAAAACTCGATTTGACTCAAAAAAATCGAATAACTCATCGACTCAAGGCAAAAATATTTGACTCGTCTTGACTTGACTAGAGGATTTATTTTTATATTCGAGACGAATCCCTCACATTTTTATGATATATATACATATCTTACGAAAACATATTTATAATTAAATATTTATAAGAACTTGAAAAATCTACTGAAACTCAAATTTCTTCACATTGACTCGTAAACTTGAATAACTCAAAATATTTGTAAAATTAAATGTAAACTCGAATAACTTAAAATTTTTTACTTGAAACCCTCACCTACCCTCCATTATTCATTTTCAACACCACCCCTGAGCATCATTCCCAGTTATAACATTTGTAAATCCACATTCCATCTCAAATTTCACTGCATTTTCTTCCACCAATCCCAATTCCCACATGACTAAACTAACGAATAAATTAAAAGAACAATAAAAACCTGGAAATGGTAGAGGAGGCGAGTCGACCTCTGCGACCATCCAAGGTGACGACTTCAAACCCAACCCTTTCACCTCCCTGTTGAATCTCTTGAGAGTAGAAACCCTGAAGCTTGATGTTAGGGTTAGAGTGCTTCAGGCTCTCGCAAATCCTCATAATCAGAGTGGTTTTACCAACGCCCTACACGTTTTAAGAATCCAATTTCAAATTTCTGAAGATTACAGCAAATAGTACAAGAAATAGTAATGCTTACGGGTGGGCCAGTAAGGAGGAAGCATTTTCCGACGCCTGCCATCGTTCCACCCTCTACGGAGCCGCGAGCGGCAGATACAGAACCCATCTCCATTGTTATGGGTATATACAAATGGAGTACGTAGTTTTCTAAGTAATGGATTCAGTCGATTTCTAGAGTTTTGGGGCCAAAGCCCATTTGTAAATACACAGGCCCACGGACCGCACTTCTGGAGTTCGAACACTGCTCATCCGTTGATTCCGTTTAAATTTAATTTTTTGAGTCGAGTAATTTATTTTTATTAAAAAGTAAATAATTAAATATAAAATATATCTTATTCTCATTACAGATAAATTTATTTTACATAAAGATAAATTTAACCCTTAATGTTTATAGTTTTTATCATTTTGACCCTCATTTTTTATTTGGATAAATTTAGCCATTAACCTAAGTTTGACAAATATCTCATTTTTTAACTAGAATAACGACTGCACCGTTAAAAATTTAATGATAATGACATATAGTAAACATGTGATAATATATTTTAAATGATATGACATCTAATCTATCAAATACATACATATAGAATATAATTTTATTCTAATATGAAACATAAAATAATTAAAATTCAAATAAATTATTAAAAATTAATTAAATCTAAAATATTTTGACTATTAAACCTTAAATAAATTTACTTCTCTATATTTTTTTATAATTATAAGTTTTTTTAGAATTAATTAAAACTCAAAACCTAAAACCTCAAATTTACTACTTTTAAATTTAAATCTTAAACTATAAATCAAAATCCTAAACCTTTCGATTTAGAATAAATATTAAAATACCTAAATTCTAAACTAAAATAACAAAAACCCAATTGATTAATATTAAAATCTCTTACCTTTGATTTATCGATAGCAATCTTTATAAAACTCTTCATTTTCAGATTGTGTTCATATTTTTTAGATAGGTTTTGATTTTATTGTAATTAGGGGTGTTCAAAAATATTCAACCCGAATGACCCTATCCGAATACCCGACATAAAAATTCGGGTATTTACTTGAAATTGTTTTTGGTTCGGGTCGGGCCCGAGTCACAAAATCACAATTTTTCAGGTACTCGGTTCTAATTTTTTATTTTAAATATCATTATAATTTAAACAAAATATACTTATATTCATTATATTTCCTTATCAAACAATCTAATTTCTAAATTTCGATCTCATAAAATTTATTTTTAAAAATAATTAGGGACTTATTTTAAAAAATAAAATTATGATTCATTGTAAATTATAAATTTAGTTTTCGAGTTGATAAAATTCGAACTTTACTCATTTAGGTATGCACTATTTTTGTATATGCATTAACCAATACGAAAATCAACTCAATATTATTTATTATTTAAATCATTAATTTTTATATATTAAAATAAATAAACTAATTAAAAATATTTAAAAAATATTTTAAAAAAAAACTTCCTTTAAACTTTGTTTTGAATTAGATTATGTAATTTAGGTCTTAAAATTTATGTTTATATTACGTAACTAATGTTTTAAAATTTTATATTTTGATGTTAGATTATGTAATTCAAATTTTTAAATTTATATATATATATTCAAAATTAAATTTAAGATTTATATAAAAAAAAATAAAAAATCGGGTACCCGACTATCCGAATTTCTGGGTACACGGATATTCGAATACCCAAAAAACCCAGATTGGATACGGGCCGAAAATTAACTACCCGAATGTCCTGGTACCTGATACTTTGGGTACCCGAATACTCGATACCTGGATTTGAGCACCCCTAATTGTAATTAGGGTTGAGAATTTATAGTATACTTTTGTTTTAGATTTAATTAATTTTTAATATTTTATTTAAATTTTAATTGTTTTATATCTTATATTATAATAAAATTATATTTCACGTGTATGTATTTGATAGACTAGATGTTATGTCATTTAAAATATATTATCATATGTTACCATTGTTAAAATTTTAACAACTTAGTCATCATGTTAGTTAAAAAATGAGACATTTGTCAAAAAGACATAGGTTAAGGTTAAATTTATCTCAAAAAGAATAAATGTCAAATATAAAAATTTTAAATGTTGAGGATTAAAGTTATCTTTATATCAAATTATTTTTAGTGAACCTTGTGTTGTGTATTTATACTATAAACGTAAACGTAATTTAAAAATCAATTTTGGTTAATTTAGGGTAAGTACCTCGTCAACTTCTCTCAAATTATTTTTGATTTATTTTTGTTTATCTTGATATTTAAATTTATTTTTCTTCTATTTTTCAAAATATTTTAATTTATTTTAATTATTAAGTTTTAATATTTTTAAATATTAATATAAGATGATACACTACAATATCATTTATATAATTTATAAAACTGCTTGCAAATTTTAAAAATAAATAAATTTTTTTTCTATGTGTTTTACTTAGTTTCACAGGATAAAATATTATCTTTGATTTATAATGATTTATTACTTAATATGGGTATAGGTCGTTAATGTTTATCTAATCGTTTAATTTATCTCTTTATGATTTTATAAATACTATCAAGTATTAAATGTGTTCTTTTCACATCATTTAAATTTAGGAGAGTTTTTAATGAGGTGCTTAATTAAATGATCCTACATTTAGAATAAAATTCGGAGAAGAGACATTACAAGTCACCTACTTAATTAAAAAAATAATCAATATGTTTCACATAATAACAAAAAAAATATAATTATACTGATATAAATTTTATTGTTTGAACAACAAAATCTATAATCAGTAATAATTTTTTTACATATGTTGAGTGGATCGTTAAATCGATAATTGCTAAACGGGAGAGTGAATTGATCTTTTTAAAATTGAGGGAAGCAAATAAAAAGATGAAAAGATTGAAAACACAAGATTTATAATGGTTCAAGCTTTGAACAAACTCTACGTCCACTACCTTAACTCCCACTAAAAATTTTCAAACAATTCAATACTAAAATCCATCCATTTTTCTAGGCTAAGGAGACAACCATTACAACAAGTCAATTTTTCTACCCAAATTTAAAAATAAAAATTACAGCGAAGAACAAATGAGTTATGTTTACAAGATATGACAATTGAATGTTTGGAGTTAGATTGATAGTTTTAATTTTGCTTAGAGGTTCAATAGTTGTTGTTAAGGATGAGTCTACAACGTGCGACGAACATTGATGAACACCATTAATGATGAACACCGTTGAACACTATTAAATTAATTAATAAAAATAATTTATTTAAACTATTTTTAAATTTTAAGGACTAAACATATAATTTCAAATTATTTAAAATATATTTTTTAAATTATATATATAATATATTTTATTTTTAAAATAATTTATTTAAACTATTTTTAATTTAAAAATAAAAATACTAAATCAAAAATCTTAAACACTAAAATCCAAAACAATAAATCATAAATTCTAAAATATTAAACCTTAAACCCTAAAATCCAAAACATTAAATCATAAACTCTAAAATATTAAATCTTAAACCCTAAAATCCAAAACAATAAATCATAAACTCTAAAATATTAAGCCTTAAACCCTAAAATCCAAAACAATAAATCATAAACTCTAAAACCTAAAACAATAAAATCCTAAACTCTAAAATCTAAAAATATAACCCTAAACCCTAAAATAGAAAATATGAAATTCTAAAAGTATAAACCCAAACCAAAATTAGTTTAAAAGTTTAGGTTTAAAGTTTAGGGTTTAGGGATTTTGGTTATTTTAGGATTTAAGATTTTATGGTTTGGATTTAGTGTTTATGATTTAGTATTTTTAAGATTTTTGGTTTTAGGTTTTGGATCTAGATTTTTAAGATTATATTTTAGGGTTTATAATTTAATGTTTAGTGATTTAGATTTTTGATTTTAGGGTTTAAAATTTAGGATTTTTTATTCTTTAAATAATTTTTAGGGTTTAGTATTTTTATTTAATTAATAAAATAATATATATATAAAAAGTAATTTAATAAAAAATAATTTGAATAATTTATAATTATATTTTGAGTCCTTAAATATTTTAATCTTTATAAATCAGTTTAATAGTGTTCAGCGGTATTCATCATTAACAGTGTTCAACGGTGTTCGACGCTCGTTGTAGAATTTTCCTGTTGTTAAAGCTTTTGAGGCCTATTTTATACCCTTCATTAAATTATAACTGTTTGGGTGATTGAGATCATCAATATAACCGTTGAGATATTTTCTTTTCATCATAAATGTACTTATGCAACTTGTTGTTTTAATACACGAAACTCGTGTATCAAAACGGTGCTAAAATAAAAAAATCGTTATGTATATTAAAGAAAGATGTATCAATACACTTAATAACTGTATAGAAACGAGTAGCCTTTAAAACGAGGACATATCAAAATAACTTGGGAACTATATCAAAATATTTTGTCAATGTAAAAATACATATAGAAAAACTTATGACATATCAAAATGCTTAACAAACTTTTAAAATTTTAGTTCCCAATAGCACTAACAAGTAACAATAAAAAATTAAATGCTTGGCAAAAAACAAAACATTTTAAATAAAATATTCAATTCAAATGCAAGAACAAATCAAAACAACCAAATGTTGTATTAAAAAACATATCTCAATGTATTTTTTTTCAAAATCAAAATTTACAATTTCAAAATGAATCAAAACAACCAAAGACCTTATTAAAACACCTTAATGATTTGCCTTTGAAAATTCCAAATGTATTGAAACATCTAGGTAAGAATGAACGTTTTGACTTTAAAAACACTTTATCATATGAACTTATGAACTTAAAAATTTATTTACAAAATAATCGTTATAAACTTTATCATATCAAAATCAAATATAAGTTTTATAATATTTTAGTAAAAAATTATACATCTTTTATAAAATTTATAAAATTAAATAGCAAACATTAACATTTTAAATCTTAAGCCTCAAATTTTAATCATAAATATTAAATTTTATATATTAAATCCTTAAACTCTAACCTAAAATCAAATCTATATAAGATGAGATAATCACTATTTCAAAATAGATAAGCTAAACATATTAAACAATGATTTCTAAGCAAATAGCACCGCTCAGTAACCACTTATTGATCTCTAAGAGAAATTTGAAGTACAATACCCATGAAGAATCTACTGCTCAATAAGTCCTTTTTACATCCATCTATTATCTAATCTAAAATACCATTGATGGAAACTATCATATCATTATCAAGTCAAATGTTCATATCTAAGAAAAGAAATCATGAATCAGTCTAACCAGTTCTAATCAGCAAATTAACTCATTTAATCCTCATCTGCATCCTGCAATAACACAAAAGAAATAAAAAAGAATTAAACCCAGATTTTTTACTCTTAAGATCCAATTAGTACTGAATTAGAACCAACCTCTTCACTCCCCCCTTCATCATCGTCGTGAACTTCAGACTTCGACTTATCAGATTCATCATCGTTGCCTCCACCGCGGGCCTACACATGTAAAATCAGTACATTTACTCTATGGTGTTAATTACAGAAGATAATCAGAAAGAATTATGCTAAACAAATGATGCATTATTACTACTATTGTTTACCAGTTTCATGTTGTATGCCTGAATATTCTTGTTGTACTCAGTTTTGCGCTTATCCGCCTTCTGAATATAAGGAGCTTTCTCCTGAAATTCCAAATGATAATTAGAAAAAACTTCTGGCGGATAACAGAAATATATGCGCTACTAGTATATGATCTGAATCAAACAGACAAAAGAACTCACGGCATCTGTCATGCTTTTCCACTTTGCACCACCAGCTTTACCGACCTGCATACAAAATTTTAGTGAATGAGATCTTCGAAGTTCAAATTCTAGTTATAAATTTAAAGGAGAAGCTATAGACTTTAACGATTTGTGTTAACAATGATAACTCACAGCGGCGACGGATTTGTTGTTAGGATTCTCCTCTTTGTACTGCTTCCTGAACTCCTCCCTTAATCGATCAATCAATTACAGAACAAATAATAAGAACAAAAGAAACAGAGACGCGGTAAAAACGAGTCGCTATAAATTTTCCAGATAAGATTTAACATACATGAAGACGAAGAAAGCACTAGGAGGCCTCTTTGGCTTATTTGGATCCTTGGCGGCCTTCTTCGCACGCTTTCCAACGCCTGCATCTTCGCTCTTCAGTCTATCAACAAATCCGAAAACAAACAACCATTAAGCGACGAACTCAGCAGATCTTACGTTCTTGGTTTTGATTTATCAAACATCACGAAGAAAAATACAAAAAAAATGAGAAGAGAATGATATAAAACTCACTTCTTATCAGTTTTCATCGAATCTGGCTTAGATTTACCACCTTTCATAGCGAATCCTGCAAGGAAAAAAAAACGGCAAAACGAATAAGAATCCTTAGGTTTCGATCAAAACCAGGGTAACAGCGGACTGAACCGGCAACGCGAGTTACCTGAATCAATCGGACTTTGCTTTGGGAGAGTTTTTTTGTAGAGTCGTCCTTCAGAGCGGTTTCTAGTGCTGGGGATTGGGTTTCTGGCTACAACGAAAAGGGTTTTCTGGGATAAAAGGAAAATATATAAAAATTAAAAATCGAATCGCGGATATTATTGAAACCCGAGTTTGGGCGGGAGTTCAAAAAGGAGAAAATTCCCTTTAGGGTTGTGTATTCGGTTGGGTTAACCGAATTAACTGATCGAATCGAAATTATTTTAATTAATTTAATCGGTTAATTTTTTGTAAATTCGGTTAAAGATTAATTTTTTTGATAATCCATTAATTCAGTTCGAAATTGGATAATTAATTAAAATTATATATATTAAAAATTTATTTTTAGTCATTTAACTTTTAAAAAATTATAAAATGTTTATTAATTTTTTATATTATAAAATCATCACTAAATTTTGTATTAAATTGAAATAAAATAAAAATTTAGTGACTAAAAAATTATTTTAGCTTAATTTAGCGACCTATTATATAATTTAACCGAAATTTATTTATTACGGTTAATTCGGTTAATTAATCGAAATAATTTTGGTTCGGTTAATTTGGTTAAAGAAAATTCTATTCGGTTAACAGTTAAGATTTTAAAAAATTCGGTTAATTCGGTTTAGCCACCGATCAAATTAACCGGATGCACACTCCTAACGTCATTGAGTCAATATATTAAAATTTTATAATTGTTATAAGAAGAACAATATATATCATTTTTTTTATAAAAAATTTAACGTGGAGAAGAAAAAAATAATAAAATTATATTATAAAAATAATAAAAAATATTTTATTATTTTTATTATTTTTAACGATTGATGATTAAAATAATAAAAAAATAAAATGTTAAGGTCGTTTTTGAAAAAAATTACTTTAATGACCGGAACAAAAAATAAAGATAATTTAGTGATAACTCGTATAGTTTTTTATATAAAATTTGATATAATTAAACTCGAAATTAAATTATAAAAAAGACCTTATAAAATCAAACCACATCATTATTCAGATTCTAATATTTTAACCAATCCCAAGTAAAATTAAACAGTTTAGGGGTTGCTTGTCCCTTGTAATTGAGGTCCTAATTTACATGTATCGACTTTTCGTTATCTCGAGGGTTCCACGTGTTTTTTTCTTCGTAAAGATAATTTTTACTTTTAACATTTATAATTTTTATTATTTTAGTTATTAATTTTTTGGATAAATTTAGTCATTGACCTACGTCTTTTTAATAAATAACTCTTTTTTTTATTACCATGATAACTGAACCGTTAAAAATTTAATAATGATGACATGTCATATATATGTAATAATATATTTTCAATGACTTAACATCTAGTATATCAAATACATACACACATAATATAGTTTTATTCAAATCTAAAAATATAAAACAATTAAAATTCAAATAAAATATTAAAAATTATTTTTTTATTCATTAAAAATTAATTAAATTTAAAACAAAAGGCTACTAAATATTCTCAACCTTAACTATAGTAAAATCAAAATTTTATCTAAAAAGGTATGAACATAATCTGAAAAGAAAGGGTTTTGTATAGTTTATTACCGGTGAATCAAAGATAAATGATTTTGATAATAATTGATTGAATTTTTATTATTTTAGTTTAGAATTTAGTTATTTTAGTTTTAATCTAAATCGGAGTTTTAGGGTTTTATAAAGATATTTTAGTTTAGTTAAGGTTGAGAATATTTATAATTTTTGTTTTGGATTTAATTAATTTTTAATATTTTATTTAAATTTAAATTTTTTTATTTTATACTAGAATAAAATTATATTCTATATATGTATATTTAATAGGTTAGATTCTATGTCATTTAAAATATATTATCACATATGTATGACATGTTATCATTATTAATTTTTTTAACGGTTCAGTTATCATGATATTTAAAAAATGAGTTATTTTTTTAAAAGCATAGATCAAGGTCTAAATATATCCAAAAAAAGAATAGAGGTCAAAATGACAAAAATTATAAACGTTAAGGGTAAAAATTATCTTTATGCATTTTTTTCAAGATTTGAGTATCCATCGAAAGGGAATAGATTTGTTTAATTTTTTTTTAAATTCATCAGCTTTGATTAAGGCCGAAGTAAGAATTTAAGATTAAAAAAATATATATATAAATATATATTTTTAAAAAAATAAATTTATATTTAAATTATTTTTAGAAAAATAAATAAGAAAAAAAGTAAAAAATAAAAATAAAAGGTTCTCTGGGTTTGATCTAATGATAAAAGTAGTAGAATTTGATTTTTAAAATTAAACATTTTTTTTATTGAAACCACTCATAATCGTTAGATTTAGATTATATCTATTTTTAAATATCTTTATTCGTATTTTTAATTAAAAAAATTATAAGCCACAGAGCTCAAAATATAGCAAATATACATTAATGAGTATATAATATATCTCAAACAACTAAATATTGAATATCAGTTTAATACAGGATTCGTTAGATATATAAGTCATTTGGTATTTTTATTTGAGAAAATAGAGTGTTTTAAGTTTATTTTAAAATTTAGGTCAAAAACTACAGTACAAGTAGAAGAACACTACCTACACATGACGTTCTCTTGTCTGTACTGTAAAATTTAATTTATACTTTTAAATATATGTAAAAATTATTTATATTCTAAAATAAAAAAATAAAATTAGATTATTTTCAAAATTTCTTCTCCATTAAAACCTAACGATTATTGATTCAATACTAATAAAATTGCCCTCCAGAATCTAACACGAAAACAATTATTGAGCTAATCAATCACGTGCACCTTCTGCTTTCGATCTGTACTGCTAAAAAATAAAAAAAATAAATAAAAAGGTGAATAGAAGCAAAAATTAGTGGAAAAATATTCTCGAGATAAATATTAGAATTCGAATATATATTAAAAATATAATTAAAACATTTCTAATATCATATATTTAATTATAATAAATTGAATAAAAATTACCTATTTTTATATTTTATTTATGATTTCACATTAAAAACATAGATTTATGGTTTAAAGATAGTGTATATGAAATTAGGGATAATTTGTTTTTCATTAAACAAACATAATATTGTATTTTCTTTCCCTAAATCAACACATAAATTCATTAAAATCATGATTTAAAAAGCATTTTTTGTCGTATCGTGTTTATTGCGGTTATAAATATAACGGTTACTATCGAGGTCATTGCAGGAGTCGCGGTTGTGAATTTTTTAAAATTCACACAACTTATTATGGGAGTATTTTAAAATAATAGTACAATAATGGTAAATAACGAATTTTTATTATCGTTATCGACCACGGTCGTTATTGATCATTATTGGTGTAAATTTAAAACACACCGTTATTTTTGCGAATAATAATTTTAGATAACGGTATTACTATTAAATAACGATCGTTATAATGATAACGGATTTTTTTTTAATCCCTAATTACAATCTCATAATTTTCTAAGTATTAGTGCTAACAAAAGCATAATTACATATTTAGATTAATATGAAAATAGATAAGTATGCTATATTTAACTAGTATTATTTAATATATTTATAACGAATAGGTATTATCAAGCATTATTAAATTAATTTATAAAGATTAAAAATTTGAAAAATTTAATATATAATTATAAATTATTTAAAATAAAATTTAATTAAATTATTTAATTTATAAGTGATTTATAAGTTATTTGTTTTTATTTAAAAAATAAAAAATTCTTTTATTTTTTTAATTTTTACTTTTTAAAACTTAAACCCTAAACCATAATACCCTAAATCATATACTAAAAAACAATAAACCCTAAGAAAACCATAACCTATAAACCCTAAATTATATACTTAAAATCATAAACCCTAAGTAAACCGTAAACTATAAGCCCTAAATAAACCTTAAACCTAAACCATATACTCAGAACAATAAATTCTAAACCTTAAATTTAAAATAATAAAACCTAAGTTATAAAATATTAAACCCCAAACCATAAATAAATCATAAAACTTAAGCTCAAATAATAGTTTTAGGGTTTTAAGTGTATAATTTCTAATTTAAAATTTTTGATTTGCGAATTATAGATTAAGATTTAGATTTAAATTAAGATTTAAGATTTAATAATTTAAAATTAAATAATTAAAAATACCCAACCATGCACGATTTTTTTAACCCACTCACGTATTTTTCATGATATTATCCGAAATGAATAAAGTGTGCATAATTATATATTTAGATTAATATGAAAATATAGTCATATTCATGATATATAAAATCGTTGAAATAAAATTTTTTTTAAATAAATTATAATGATAATTTTTTGATATATTATGTTTGTTGTTTAAATACTTTATTTTTTTATTTAAGATTTAAATTTATGTTTATGTCACGAGTATAAAATCATTCTAACAAAATCGTGTAATCTTAAGTTTTGATTCGCCTAAATCATTCTCTAAACAAAGCCCTCAAAGATTTGTAAATCAAAACGAAACAAGCGAAAAAAATTAAAGACAGAACAAGATAAAACTTTTGAGTGAATGTTTCTTTACTCAATTATAAAATGAATTGTGAGAAGGGGTGAGCCTCAATTTATAGTTGACCCCCATTACATCCGACGATCACAATTAATTTACATTAATGGTTAAGATTAATTCCCACCAACCATAATGACATAATTGTAAGAATATTCTTGACTAATTATGAAAAAAATCTTCTATGTTTATATGGTGTATTCACATAAGATAAGTGGACAATTCTAGTGGGTTTGGTAAGCCCAAAACCTTGGTGAGATAAACTTGTGTGTATTGGACTGTAACAACTCTATCGTTGGGCTCGTGGGCTATGACATTTACGTATATATAATCAATGAATGCTATGTTATTTGAACCGTTTTTATCATTTTTAATTTGATTTTTTTATGAAATTCAAAAATTTTACGGATAATATGATTTAATTCATCCGATTGATTCAGTTTGTTGTTTAAAAAACTGATAATTAACTTTTTTACCGGGAATTATAACTTTTAAAAAAATAAGAGAAACTAGAAAACATCAGAAAACTCCATTGCTTAATTAAAAATCTTTAAATCTAGTATCTACATTTCAGTAGTAATTCATCATGATAATTGATCTTAAATTTGTGAAGAAACTCTCTCTCTAAATTTCAGATTTTATCTTTTCTCAATATGGTCAAAGTTTCTCTGAACGCCATGCTTTCAGGGACATCACTCGATAATTTTATTTTCTATTTCCATGGGTTCGTACAATAACACAAAATCATGTCATTCTTTTGTCGACTTCTCCTACAACCCTAAGTCTTTCTCCGGCTGCAACTCCAATTTTGGCTTCAACTCTTCCTCAAGCTGCAACTCTTCTGGCTCAAACTACTCTATTTTTTAGGAGAAAGAAATTCTTAAATTAAGAGAATTGTTCTTGAGATGCAAGCTATAGATAGATGAAGTTTGAAAAGCATTATTCGGTTTTTAATTGTGTTTATTATTGTTCTATTTTTCTCTTCTTGATTCTAAAAAAATAAACAAAAAGATAAAAAAAAATATAAACAATGCTTCAACTTGATGAAAATATAATCGATTGAATTGAGTATTTCGAATTCAAGAAGCAGAGGATGACTTCGTGGAAATTTTTTTAAGGTATTTCGATTCTGGAAAGTTACTGGACGCGAAAAGTTTCGAAACTTTCAGGGAAGTTTCGAAACCTTTTACATAAAGTTTTGAAACCTTTATGAAAGGTTTCGAAACCTTTGACTGCCGGAGATTGATAGTTGCTGGAAATTGCATTTTAGTCCCGGATATCTTTCTTTGTTCAGTTAGGGTATCTACAGATGTTTTGAGCTGAAATTTCACATGGATGCATAAAGTTGATTTAATTTCAAGATGGCTAACTTATTTGAACAAAGTCCTTGTACTTTGAAAGATTTACATTTTGGTCCCTAAATTGGTGAAACATGCAATTGATGATGCTAGAATGCTCCGTTTGATTTGAAATTTTCCGTGAGGGATACTTGTATGTTTAATTGAATTTTGATGAAAAGAATTTCTTCTTTTTCATTAGAATTTAAAATTTTTACGTTTTAGTTCTTAATTCACTTAAGTGTTTAATCGGATGCTTGTTTGTGATCAGATTGCTTTCGTTAATGCTTTGTATGAGACCAAGACATATAGGAACGTAATTATGCATCTAAAAAAAATATATCGGTTTTCAGGGTTGTTTATCAAATCGGACCTTCGCGAGTTTGGTTCGATATTCCCAGTGTGACCCGTTAGTGTCGGTTTCGTCTAGGCCGGGCTAAGGGGGTTACAAGTTTTAAGCCTAAGCAGATATTTTTATTCTTGCTCTTTGTTTCATTTGTGTGTGCCAAACTAATTGATTGCATTCTAGAACTTGAAACTCAATACTACACATTTTGAATATGATGTTTTAATATGATATAGGCATTAGGATTAAAACCATTTTTCTTCCCGAATAAAATAGCCTACCCATTTTATTTGTTTACCCCTTAGTGAACCATTTTTTTGCATTATCTTTTTCTTTATTCACCATGTTTTAAACTCAAACCAATTTTATTATATTTCCCTCCTTTTGTTCTCCTTTTCAAGATAGAAATAAATTTATTTAAAAAAAGAAAAAAAACTCTTCGAAATAATGTAGAATCGAACAAAATAGTCCAGAAAAATTATATTGTTCGAACAAAAAAACAGTACAGTACAATGCAGAAAAAAGGTTGATTCGAATAGTGCAGAAAAATACATTGTAGAAAAATAGAGCAGAATTATTCGAATAAACTGTCCAAAAAATGAGTGAAAAAAATCTTTCTCTTTCATTTTTATTTCCATTTGAATAAATATTTGGAATAATTTTCTCTTTGTCTTGAATTTTTCAAACCTCATTTTCGGCCTTTATCCTTCCCGAACCTTAACCCCATTACAACCCATATTAAAGTTCTCTTGATTTTTGCATCATTTTCATATTAAGTAGCGGAAATTAGATTGGGTTACAAGCCTATGGTAATGGATTGATTAGTTTAGGTTTGAGCGATTCTTTTACCCGAAACACTTGAGCGAAATAAGTGAACCAATGTGAGGAGCTAAGTCTTGTATTCTTTAAAATTGATAGACAATTGATATGGCTTGGTAGATATACACTTAAATGATTATGTCTTGCTTGGTTGATCTTGAATATTAACATTTACTTGATTTAGTTTACTTAAGAAATCTTGAAAACTCTATAAAATTGGACAACTTAAGGTTTTTAGCATGATAATTGAGAAATGTTTGAGGACAAACATTGAATAAGTGAGGGGGAATTTGATTAGTGTTTAAATTATACATTATTTTATTAATAATTACTCCTTGATTGATTGATATAAGTTGTTAATTTGGATCTTTTCGTTCATTTTTCATACAGGACATTGAAGATTAAAAATCAAGCTCAAAAGGTAAAAATTCTGCATATTTCTTGAATTTTTGGATTCACAGGCATGATTTCTAGGATGAATGTTGGCATGATAACAATCAACATCTTTTGGATTGACTAGCTGAAAAATCTATATGGATAGGGTCATCTAGGTAAATGAAGTAAAATCCGGGATGTGTTTTTAATTTACAAATTTAATTTTTGGGATTTTCTTTTTGCCTTTGTTATCTTTGTAATTCTCAAACCTGTAAATACCAACTCTTGGGAGAGGCTTGAGGATCATCATATCATATCTTATCTATCGTTTTTCATTTTGTGTTTTGCTTGGTTTGTTTTAATACTTTTGTTATAAATAAAGTTTTTTTTTACTTTTATTTTATGTTTACAAGTTATTCTCAAAATATTTCAAGCATGATAAACAATATCATGCTTGGCTAATTTTCTCAAGCCAAAGAGCTAGTAATAAAATGGTTCGATCGTGAGATTCGAATAAAGCACTAAATTTCCTTCCGGATACATTCTCGTTTTTCTGAACGTAAAAGCATGACAATCGATCTCACTTACATTTTTTTAAATCACTTCTTATCAAAAAGACGTTATTGATTTGTAAGTTGTTTAAAAATATAGTTGGGAGGAAGGATCGGTCTGTGGCACTTCGACTTCCTGTAAACACACTAAACGGCGGTCCGCTAAGGAAAAACGGGATCGGAAACGATTCTCGATAAGACAACTTCTGAGACAGGCTTTTCAAGTTTTAAAACTAAGTATTTTAACGGAGATAGACGTGATTAATTTACTTAAAAATTAGCTTTCGAAGATAGACTTGGGAAGATCAGTTACATGTGAGAAAAGCAAGTTGCAATGGGTTGGCCTTGCAGACTGTAACTGACAAGAATCCCAAAGGAAAATATATTTAAATGATCGAAAGAATAAAATCAAAACTAGCTCAAGACGATTTTATTATTTGTGATATCTTAACTTATTTTCTTATTTAATTTGCTTCTACTTTTTAATTAATTGTTTCATTTCACTTTGATTATTTTAAATCTCGACTATCACCCTTTTTATTATTGTTGTAGGTCCTGAATTAAAAACGACGATCAATTGTATTAGGAAATACGAAATTTCATGTGGATCGATCATCTTCTACTATTCTACCTTTCTTATTTATTTTATTTTTGAAGAAGCTTTATTTTATTTTGACGAGTTAAAATCACGTTTGTTACAATGATTACTCAGTCTGCTCAACATTTGTTAGAGCTTGTAGTTCTATTAATGTGCTTTATCAATGTCAATAAACTGCTAATCGTAATCCCTTTTTCAACATAACCATGTTTTGATTTTAGGGTCAAGTTGATTTTATCTGTTCAACTCCAATGCCAGATGGTAAACTGAAGAACGATGATCTCATAGATGCGGCTGTTAAGGTATATGTTGTTGTTCATGAAATTTAAAATTCCATTATACAAGAGTGGGAATTTTACGTACTTTGTTTCTTTGGGTTGAACTTTCCTACTGTACCGAGTTACCGAATGTTGAACAGTTCTGATTGATGTTTGGTATGTAATACCTGGATGTGAATTATGCCAGTTATTTAAGAAGATCTACCCTGAGGATTAATTCTTTCCACAGACATCCTCGGAGAATCCTGAGGATGATGGTGATTTTTCTCCGGAGACATAAAGACTTACCCTTCCTCTCTATTTAAGGCAACATCAAGTGATCAGGAATCATGACCCTTTTTGATAGGGGTAAAAATCATCTACATCTTTATCATGCCTTTATTTATGGAGTGCAAATCATCTGTTCCTTCCTCATGCTTTCATTTATTCCTTACTTTAAATTAGATAGTTTAGGTTTTAGGGTTTTATGTTAGGGGTTTTGGTTAGGGTTTAGGGAATTAGGGGTAGGGTGTATTTTTTAGGGTGTGGGATTTAGAATTTAGAATATAAAAAATAAGGGTTTAGGGTTTTAAATTAAAATTTAAAAAAAAAATCAAAGGAGCCACCAAAGAAAACATGGGGAAGGGGCAGATGATTTTTGTTCCCATCCACGCCTCTTATTAAAAATTTCTAAAAACTTTGAATCTTAAACCATAACCTTTATTTTCTATATTCTAAACCGTAAACTCTAAAAATAAACCTTACCCCTAATTCTCAAAACCCTAACCAAAACCCCTAATCTAAATCCTACGCCTAAAGCTTCTAATTTTAAACGGAGGCATAAATGAGCGAATGAGAAAGAGGTAGACGATTTGCACTCTCCTAAACAAGATGATTTATGGGGTGAAAATCTTCTACCTCTTTATCATGCTTCCATCCATGCTTTCTATTAAAATTTTTTAAAAAAATGAATTTTTAAACCTTAACCCTTATTTTTTATATCATAACCCTATACCTTACACCCTAAAAAATATACCATACCCTTAATTCTCTAAACATTAACCGCAACCTCTAACTTTGAATCTTAAACCTCTAATTTAAAACAGAAACACGGATAGAGCCATAAAAAAGACGCATACCATTTGCACAATAACTAAACCACTGTTGTCTTGGTTTCCCTTTGCAGAAACTTTTGTTGTATCCTTCTTTTACCAGTTGTATGTTGGCAACATCTCTAGCTACTTTCATAGTTCTGATAACACTACAAAAAGAGAAGTTTTATATTTGAATGCTTAACTTACACTCCCACATTACCATTAAAAATCAAGGACCGTTATCGATCGTTTTAAACATCGTCAACATTGTCATTAACTTCCACTTCCACTCTAAAGAGAAGCTTTAAACTCGAATGATTTATTATAAATCAATAATAGATATAAATATAATAAATTTATTTATGATTTTTTAAAATTTTAATTTTTAAAAATAAATTTTGATGGATGGTTCTTATTTCTAAGAGAAATTTTTGAAATAATGGGTATATAACAAGAATAACATATTGTTATTGTCGCTATTGATTGTTAACTGTTAAATTACAGTCGTTACTGATATAATTCTAAATCTCATCATTATTAATGTTATTAACGGTTTTGACCAGTGACGTAATTGTTCAATATGGCCGTTATTGAAATAGATAAAATCAAGTTATACAGTGTAAACATTTTTAGATCGTTGCATGATTGAAACAAATGACTGAAATGAATAGTTTAGATTAATAATTGGTTATGTGGTCAAGCTATAATTTTTTTTTTCAATTTGATGTCTTTACATTTATTTTATGTCAAATGATATTTAACGTTTCATTTCGTAATTCAAATTAATTTTTGTTATTGTTCGTTAAAAAATATAGAATCAATTTGATGTCTTCAGATTAATGAAATTTTTTTAATGTCTTTTATTAATTTTTATTTAAATTATAAAATAAAATATTAAACATTAAACAACTAAACTAAAAAATTATAGTTTAAACACATTTTTAATGCTTAAACCATAAAAGTAAATTCTGTCAAAAATAAATATATATAACTTTTATATACGGGGACCAATACAATATCATATAAATAGGCTACATGCTTATAAAAGAATCACCTTAATATATACATCAACCTAAAGCTAAAAAACCCTAATCGTTTTGCTAGCCAGACAAGACATTCTGGTTGATACCAAGGCTGATGATCAATGAAGGACAAAAAAGAAACGGTATTTTCATCATGGGATTACACAGATTTTGCAACACCATGAGAATTCATGCATGGTTTAACTTCCATCGTCATCCTCCGATGGTGGAGGGTTGTTTAGATCCAAATTAAAACTGGTTCTGGGCTCATTCAGATCAATATCCAAGCCCCTCCTTCGCCCTCTACTCGACGAATTAGAACCATCCCCCGCCGCAACACTGGTGTTGGAGTTATATCGACTCAACTTTTGCATGGTTTCACGAGCCAAGTTCAACAGCGTGGGAGGTAGTTGATCTTTGACTGGATTCTCATCCTTATCGTTCCTTTCCGGAGAACCATCTGGAGGAGTAAATGCCGGCGGAGGAAATGCCCCAGGGGTTTCCCTCCTATGGGCTCTAAGATGTCCGAACACTGCCTTCCACGACCCAAAACATTTTTTACACACGTAACATGTAGGTTCAGGACTAGGAACATCCGGTTCCCCTTTCTTCCTTGCTTTTGACCCACTGCCACTGCCACCGCTGGATCCAGAATGTGCAGCATCTGTTCTCTCTCTTTTTTCTGGCGGAGATTGATGGGGAAGAGGAAGAACCACCACCGGCGGTCTTATTTTGCCCGTCATCACTTATCTCATTCTGACATATTGTTCTGTGAGGACAGTTATCCTGCTGTGGTGAATACTGCTTAGAGTACGATGATTTCTCTTCGGGCGATTGATTATTATGGTCTGCCATGTCCAATATTTGGAGAAATATCAAGAAAATGATTGTTTAAAAAGAAGGAACAAGGTTGGATTTTGGTTGTGTTTATATACTGATTTCGAATTCAATGGCGGTTAATTCCCGTTAAGTCCACCGGTGGGTGACTGTTCATCTTGAAAGGTTACATCTCTCCATGCATGTTAGAACGTCGTGTTTGTTAACGATGAGTTGGAGACCGAGTTCTTGAAGGAAGCTGAGAAGGAGAAGATGGTGCAACTCAAGGGCTATAGGTCGGTCGGAGGTATGCGATCTTCCATTGAGTATACGTGCATTCCTAAATAGTTTAAGCATTCTCCTAGGACTGTACCATGTTCCTGGAATGTTTAAGCAATAAAATAAGGGTTTCCCTGATATTTGAAAGATCGGACGAGGATGTGTTCGTGGCGGATGTCATTAGTTTTTGTATGTACATGTCGGAGGGTGCTTTCCCTCTGGCAATATCATAGTTTAGGCGGGGACGGAACCCCATTATAGTTTATGACATATTATTCTAAATTTATGGTTTATAGTTTAAACCCACATTTAATAATATGGTCTATAGATAAACTATAGATAAATGGTATAAATTGATCTATTTAATAATATCTCGTGAAGTAAATATAATTATCTATAGAAAGTTTAAGTTATTTTTTCAAGATAACAATGATACTCACTTTGTCCCATAAATATTGTCTCTTATTGACTTTTTTTGGGTCAAACTTTCTCAACCTTGACTCTTAATTATTTAAAATTTATTATTGATAAAAATATGAAAAATATATTTTAAAAACTTCTAATCGAGTAGATTTTAGACATATAATTTATAAATTTTAATTATTTAAAATATTTAATATAATTATAGTCAAAGTTTTAAAAAATTGACTTTTTAAAAGTCAATAAGGGACATTATTTTTAGGACGGAGGGAGTATGTGTTTATTTTTAATATTAATTAATTGATTAATAAAATTTACCCCTTTATAAAAAAAATGAAAATAGGAGACAGTAACAGAATATATACAAGAAGCTTCCTTGCCTAATTTAAATTGTGATTATAGTCGCGTCTTTTTTATTTATAGTAATTAAGAATATAATTATTATAATTAAAACTATTGTGATTAGGGGTGTTTATCGAGCGAGTCGATCGCAAGTTGGGTATTGTTCGACTCGTGTTCGTTAAAAAAATTTATTGCTCGACACGACTCGTTACTCGTTAAGCTCGTTAAAATTATGCTCGACTCGTGCTCGTTAAACTATTTTATTGCTTAACTTGACTCGTTGCTCGTTAAGCTCATTAAAAAACTTACTTTATTTTTAACTAAAAGTAAAATTTAATAATATCATATGAGGCTTAATATTAACTTAAATTAATAAATTTAACCAAAAATATCAAAAAAATGTATAAAATATTTTTAAATTATAAATTCAAAAGTAACATTCCATAAAACACCAAACTAGCATATTAAAATTAAAGTAACAATTCACACATTAATAATTATTATTTAAATTAATTTTTTGAATGAAATCATTTTAAAGTAATTATTAAAAATATTTTTAAAAAATTAACCAGTTGCTCGTGAATTTATCGAGTCGAGTTAGACATTGTTCGATTCAATTTGTTAAGGTATCGAGTCGAATTTGAGTTCGAGTTAAGCTAATCCAAATCGAATATTTATCAAATTTTGACCGTATCGAATTCGAACAACTAACGAATTGTTCAACTCGTTAAGTACCCCTGATCATTATTTTTTTAAAATATTACAGAAATAATAATTATAAATATCACGATTTTAAATAATATTAAAATCTTTAAATAAGAATCGCAATAATAATCATACAACACAATGAAACATGATTGAAAACACAGTCTTAACACGTATCCAGTTTCCCGTACAACCTACCACATATAATGTAAACCAATTATATGCCGGTAGAAAAAAAAACGAATCGGACGGTTTGGCTTTGGTTTTACCCTCCGGTGAAGAGGAAGCGGCCGAAGGTGGCAAGGAACAGTCGAGCCTGGAAGCCAGGTTGAGCGAAGTAAATAGGGATGTAAAAAGCTGATCTGACCTCAAAACCCGCTGAAACTTGTTCTAGTTAGAACTTTGTTAACCCAAACCCGAGTTGAACCTGTTACTGTAGTAACCAAACCCGAACTGTATCCAACCGAGATTGACCTGAACCTGATTTCAACCTGTTACTGTAAACCTGAAACCCGACCTGTATCCGATTGAAACGAACCCGAACCCGAGTCTGACCTAGCAGATAACTGATATTACCCGACTGAATTGACCCGAGACCTGATTTTACCCGACTGTTTTAAACCCGGCCTGTTATTAACCTGAACTAATATCAACATAGCATACTTACATCATACTTGGTTAATATTTATATAAATATTTTACATAACATACTTATATTATAATTTTAATATGAATATAATATTTATATAATTTATGTTTATTAATTTTTAATTAACAATTCATAGTTCAATTTTATTACACATATTTATATTGTACATATATATAAGTTATAACATACTTATATAATATTTATAATGATCTTATTATAAACATTGATACATTTATATTTTAATATTTATAAATTATAACATACTTATTAGTTATTACCAATATTTATATAAATTATATTACAAATATTTATTAATTTTAAATTGTATACTAAAAAATTTGATATTATACTTATAAGTTATAATTTATAAGTTTAGCAAATTAATAAACTTCATAAAATTTAACATATTCTAAGTCATATGTATAACCAAATTAAAAATTTCCTAAAATTTTTTCAAGTACAACTCATATTAATTTAAATAATTTAAGTTCAAACTAATAAACTTCATAAAAGTTAATAATTTTTAAAAATTATTCAGGTCAAAATAATTTAAGTTCCAATTTTAATACCCAATATCCATTAGATATGATTTTAATTTGCTAAAAATAAGATTATACAACTTCTTTAAGCCATTGAAAAGTAAAAAACTGAGATCAATTCAAAATATAAATTTAAAGTACATTTGGCCTTTTGGGAAATGTAATTATTGTATTATTCAATAATGTAAAACTTATAAAAGAAACATAATAAAAATTACAAATGAACATCTTATACAAAATTTTATAGCAAAAATTTAAATTATAGAATGTGAGCTCTCAGATCTTATAGCAAAAGTTTTACAATACTATATGCAAATACTTTGCTACCAGAATTATTATTATTGAGCACTAAAAAATTTAAAAGTCACCAGCAAGGTTAATTATAGGTAACTTCTTACCTAAGAAACCAACATAAAATAACCAAGTGCAACTAATTAGATAAAAAAATCAACAGCCGTGAGAAACCAACAACATTAATCCAATCACCAACCAGCATTATAGAGGAATCAACCACAACAACAATAATCCTATGTTATAAGTCATAACTCATAACATACCAAAAAAAAAATAACATTAAGCATAATATCTTAAACATCATAAACATTATATAATAAGTCATATCATAAGCATACAATTAATAGTAAGCATCTAAACATAAACATCATACAATTAACAGTAAGCATATCATAGTCATAAGCATCATAAGTCATAACATAAGCATCATAAGCATAATATACCTTAAACCATAAGGATTTAAATATAAGTCATAACATAGTATCATTCATAAACATCATAAGCATCATACAATTAACAGTAAGCATCTAAACATAAGCATCATAACATAAGACATATCATAAGCATCATAAGCATAATTTACCCTAAACAATATCATCTAAACATAAGTCATAACACAGTACCATTCATAAACATAAGCATCATACAATTAACAGTAAGCATCTAAACATAAGCATTATAACATAAGACATCATAAGCATCATAATCATAATCTACCCTAAACCATATTATCTAAACATAAGTCATAACATAGTACCATTCATAAGCATAAGCATCATACAATTAACAGTAAGTATTTAAACATAAGCATAAAAAATTAACAGTAAGATAAAATTATAAGCATTAAGATAAAATACTTGTTTTCATCTCCATAAAGTCTTTCACACAGTACCATTCAGCTCCGAAGAAAGCCTGAAATAGAATAAAAAAATAAATAAAATTATAAATTAATAAATATTGAAAAATAAAAAACATTAAAAAATTAGAGGGTTTATCTTTAACTTAATTTCAATCTTCAATAGGACTTAGAATTGAAGAGTCTTGTACAACAGTAAGATAATCTTCATCTTTTTCCTCCGGTTCAAAACCATGCAACCAATTACGAGTTGTTACAAAAATTTCAATATTTTTGGGTAGAAGTTTAGCCCTCAATTTGTTCAAAATTCTTCCTCTCATACTGAAGGAAGATTCAAAAGCAACAGAAGTGATTGAAATGGCTAAAACATCTCTTGCCATTTGCGCAAGAACAAGGAAAGAAATAGCTTGTGTCTTCCAATGCTCCAAAATATCAAATTGACTATCCTTAGAACGAGGGATCAGGGAAAGATTAATGTATGAGTTCACATTAGATTTTCCACTCCTTGAGGCAGCTAAATTTGTATCAAAGTTCTGAAAATAAAGAGTATTAACAGTTTGTAAAAAATTTAAAAAAGAATAATATATTAACTTAAAAAAATTAAATCAGCTCACTTGAAAAAGATTAGACATTTTAAAAGTTAGAGGTCAACTAGAACTGGATAGACTTGTACTAATTTGAGAAAAGTTGCTTTGAACAGAAGAATTAGAGGAGGAGCAGAGGACAGACTTTGAATAAAATATATAAATTAACAAACTCATTATAAACAATACTCACCCTTCTGTCAACCTCATCCTCAACATATAGGACGACATACAACTCCTTCAAAAGTTGTAACTTATATCTGGGATCAAGTAAAACAGTAAAGGAGAGAATAGTTGAGTGATCAGACCAATACTTCTCATACAACTCAAGCATTGGCCTGTCATTTTAGAAACACCCTCACAAGGATCATTATGAGCATCACACAACAATTTCTCTATAAAAACAATATTAGTCAAGTATAAATTAGCAGTAGGATACTTAGAACCAGAAAACATATTAGTAATTTCAAAGAAAGGCTCAAGGAAATCACAGATTAATTGAGTAGTTTCTCATTCAAGATCAGTAATTATATCAAGGTCATTTTCCCTATTAACAAATAAGTTAATAGCTAAACTAGCTTCAAGTTCCCTACAAAGCATTAAGTAAGTAGAGTTCCATCGAGTAGGTACATCCAAAATCAACTTACCAGAAAAAGAAGAACCACAATCTTTCATAGCCAACTCAAAGCTACAAAGTCTAGAATCAGAAGAGTCAATAAACTTAACAATTTCTCTTAATTTAATAACAGATTAATCAATTACCTTCAAACCCTTTTGAACTATCAAGTTCAAAATATGAGCAGCACATGGAACATGAAAATACTTACCACTACATGGGAGGGGAGAAATGGCATGCAAATCATCTTTCAGACGTCTAACAATTCTATCATTGGCAGAAGCATTATCAAGTGTAATTATAAAAACTTTCTTCTCAAGACTCCATTCACATGGCAATTTTTTCACAAACTTATAAATAGACTCACCATCATAGGGAGGGAAAAACGTCGAAAATTCAAAATTTTCGATTGAAGTTTTCAATTACTATCAACATAATGAGCAGTAAGAGCATAATAAGAACGAGAAGTGCAAGCAGACCATCCATCACATTTAAAACATATACGACTTGAAACAGAATGTAAAGAATCAAGCAATAATTTTTTATGTGTTTCATGCTTTAACATGCAATGTTTGGTAATGGTATACCTAGATATATCTCTAACAACTGGATTTAAATACTGATACAAAGCCCTAAGTTTATCATGCTCAAATACACTTAAAGCATAACCATGACAAAGAATAGCTTCGGCAAATAATTCACAATACTTTTTCTGATCAAAAGAAGATTCAGTACTACTACTAATATTAGAAACAAGATAGTCTTTATAAGCTTGGCATTTTTCAGTATGCCTTTTCGGGTTAGAGGTACCAACATAAGAATCAGCTTTATATTTTTTGATTTTACAATACTTACATTGGGCATAAATACCTTCTAGAAGCTTAATGAATGAGTAATGACCCAAACAGGAAAAGTTCTTCTCCCAAACTCACTGGTATTTTCACTAACAGCCTTCCTCTTTGAGCTGCGAACAATTTCAGAATCTCCCTCATGTGCATCACCTTAAAATCAGAAAACAAAGTGTATAAGAACCAAGAAAATATAAAAAATAAATAGAAATTAAGATATAAAAGAGAGGAACATACCTCTTTCAGAGTGTGCTTCACTTAGCTCATTTGGACCTCTGTCACCCGATCCATGATATTCCAATTTATATGAAAACTCATCCATATTACTTAAAAACATTATAGATTTTATTAGATAATGAATAAATAAAGAAAGAAAGAAAGAATAAAAAACAGAGAACAAACAAACAAATAACAGTGATAAACATTATATATAAAACATATTCAAAAAACATAAAACAATGATAAACTAAACAGAGCATAATGATAATTTCAAACCTAAAAGCCTAAAATCAAAATAATGATAATTTCAAAGGAGAACAGAACATAAAATATATCAGAATATGAACCATGACAGAACCTAAAAACCTAGATATATAAAACATATTCAAAGAAATTACATAAACATAAATATAAAACTCAAAATAATGATAATTTCAAAGGAGAACAGAACATAAAATATATCAGACCCAAAGCAAACAAACCCTAAGACCTAAACAAAGGTTTAATCCTTGTACTTGGCGTTGTTAAACCAGTCCATGAGGTCTTTTAGAAACTTCCTTTGACATCAGTAGCATAGCAGGTCGGGTAGTCCAACCCATATACTCGGATTAAACCATTTACAAATAACAGAGAACAACCAACAAAATTACAGTGATAAACATAACCATTTTCAGAATACGAATAATGACAGAACCTAAAAACCTAATATATAAAGCATATTCAAATAAAGCACATAAACATAAACATACGAAGAATAAACATATATAAGAATATCAACCAAATAAAAAGAGATAAGAATACTTACAGAGATAAGAATACCAACCAAATAAAAATACGAAGAGATAAGAATAAACAGAGATAAAATTAAGGTAGAAAATATAGTAATAAAAGTATAAAAAAACTTATAGAGATAAGAATATCGAAACTTACAGACCAGATTCGCAGCTACTAAATGAACAATGAAGAACCTGCAAAAACAAAAACATAATTACTATCTGAAATGAATATGAAAAATGAAATAAAAGAAATACAATGAACTTACACATAATACGAAGGGATATGGTATCTGAAAGGTTAAAGCTTTTGGAAAGAATAGGAAGGGATAAGAAGCTCAAGGGTTTTGGAATTAGAAGGGTTTGGGGTTTAGGGATCAGAAAGTTTGGGGTTTAGGGTTATGGATTATGGATTGAGGTTTAATGGTTTAGAGTTGGTTTTGTGGTTTCAAATTTAGGTTTTGGGGTTTGATCAAAGAGAAACAAGTTTAGAAAACTTGGGATGTTTATGGAAGATCTGGATTGGATTTTGAAAGAAAAAGGTTTGAGTTCTTGAGAAAAAAAGGGTTTTTGATCGAAGAGAAACAAGTTTTAGGGGAGATTAGGTGTTTGTGAAAGATTTGGAAGGTTTTTGGGATGAATAAGAGATGAACACTGAAGAACAAGTGATGAACTCTGAAGAACAAATGATGAACACTGAAAAAATTCAAGTATTTCAATCGAAAAACTTGAAGATTTCTGAAAATTTTGTGTTTTTCCTAGGGAGAAGGCAGAGGATTTAGAGAGAGAAGAAGAGAGAAATTTGGGCAGAAATTCAAGAGAGAGAATGAATTATGAGAAATAAGGCTTTCGATATGAATTTTTGGTTTAAATATTGGACGGATCGGGTTAAAAGATCCGCGTGTTTTGAAATGGGTCGCGACTAACATTCGGGGTAAATACTAGACGTTATCCATTGTGTTTTGAATTTCTTACAGTTTCGTCCTAATCTGTTTAAAATTTAACTTTAACTTTTATTTTTTTCTTAATTTAGTCACTGTATTTATATATTAATGTATTTATACTATATAATATATATACTATGTATAATTGTATAAATACTTATATAATATATAGTATTTATATATACTATAGTATTTACTATTTATATAATATGTATATACTATATAATATTTATATAATATAGTATTTATATAATATATGCTAATATGTATGTTAGCATATTATAATATAATATATAGTAAAATATATGTATAAATATAATACATATTATATATATGTATAATATAATAATATAATATGATATATATATTATATATAGATTAAAAATTAATATACATATATGATATCATATATATAATGTATATACATATATACATATATATATAACATACATATATATTATAATATTAATATACATAATACATATACATATAACATATTAATTAACATACATATATTATATATTAATATATATAATACATATAAATATAAGTATCTAAATATATAACATTACATTATTGATACATATGTATAACATATGTATAATGTAATTATGTAATAATAGTCTAAATGTCTAATACATCATACATACTAAGTACTAACACAAATGTGACATATTAACATACATATATAGTCTAATAGAGTAATAGTATAGAATACATGTACTAAACTACATATATATATGATATATAAAAATACATAATACATGTACAAAAATTAATATACATATTAACATGTATGAATTATGATTTATGTATATGTATAAGATATTATAAATATACATAATACATATATATATTAATATATAATACATATAATATATATATTAATATATAATACATATATATATATATTAATATTTTAACATATTAATATATAATATACATAGTATATAATATACATAATACATTTACTAATTATTATATATACATATAACATTAAAATGCATATATCATATATGATATAATGATAATATGATATATATATATAATTTATTAATTTTAATATATTAATGTCATGTACTACTATGTATAATACTAGTATACTATAATAATACTACAATACTAACAATACTAGTACTACTATCACTAATTCACTATGTATACATATAACATACATTGATTTATAAATATATTATACATACATTATATATATATATTATAATTAATAGTTGTATACATTATAATTTATAAATATAGTATACATACATTATACATATATAATATTATTCTATTTTTAAAAATAGTATTAGTTTATTTATAGTATTACTCATATATAGTATTATTTCTTATTCTAGTATTATTTTACTTCCAAAATTAATATTATTTCATATATTATTAATCCATATATAGTATTATTATTCTATTTTGAAAAATAGTATTAGTTAATTTATAGTAGGCATAAAGATAATTTTCACCCTTAACGTTTATAATTTTTGTCATTTTGGCCCCTATTCTTTTTTTGGATAAATTTAGCCCTTGATCTATGTTTTTTTTAACAAATAACTCATTTTTTAACTACTATGATAACTGAACCGTTAAAAATTTAATAATGGTAACATATCATATATATATATGTGATAATATATTTTAAATGATATATAATCTAAACTATTAAATATATACATATATATAGAATATAATTTTATTCTAGTATAAAATATAAAAAATTAAAATTTAAATAAAATATTAAAAATTAATTAAATACAAAAAAAAATTTACTAAATATTTTCAACCCTAACTAAACTAAAATATCTTTATAAAATCCTAAAACTCCGATTTAGATTAAAACTAAAATACCTAAATTCAAATTAAAATAATAAAAATCTAATTGATTATTATCAAAAAATTTTATCTTTGATTCACCGGTAACAAACTATACAAAACACTTTCTTCTCAAATTATGTTCATACCTTTTTAGATAAAATTTTGATTTTACTATAGTTAAGGTTGAAAATATTTAGTAGCCTTTTGTTTTAGATTTAATTAATTTTTAATAAATAAAAAATAATAATTTTTAATATTTTATTTATATTTTATATTTTTAGATTAGAATAAAACTATATCCCGTGTTTATGTATTTGATATACTAGATGCTAAGTCATTTAAAATATATTATTACATATATATGACATGTCATCATTATTAAATATTTAACGGTTCAGTTATCATGGTAGTTAAAAAATGAGTTATTTATTAAAAAGATAAAGGGTAAAGGGTTAAATTTATCAAAAAAAAAGAATAGGGGCTAAAATGACCAAAATTATAAACATTAAGGGTGAAAACTATCTTTATGCCTTTATAGTATTACTTCATATATAGTATATTTTCTACATATAATATAAATTTCTTATATAGTATTAATTTTATATAACTAGTATTCCACTTATAGTATAAATTATATACATTGTTTAAAATTTATTCTTTTTATATTGTATTAAACTATAGTATAATTATTTTATAATGTATTAATTATTAAAGTTAGATTTTTAATACTTTTAATTATTATTGATTTATATTTTTTATAATTTAGTCCTTATAAGTTATAACTTATAAGTTAATTTATTTGAATTAATTATTACTGATTTTTGTAATATACTTTAATATTTCTAATTTTTAATTTTTGTAATTGAGTCCTTACAAACAAGTTACACAATTACAAATTAATGTTGATTTTTTATAATTTCAAAATTTGATCTTTAACTTTATAGTTTAATATTTATTATTTTTTACGTATTTATACAAAATCAAAATTAATAATTCAAATTATTATAAATATAAAATCAAAATTAATTCGACCTGAAACAAAACCGACTTGAAATGAATCCGACCTGAAATGAACTCGACCTGAAATGCAACCGAACTGAAATGGACCGACCTGAAATGCAACCGAAATGAAATAAAACTGCCAATTATCCGATTTGGACCCGAACCGTTTGAACCCGACCTGAAATGGACCCGACCTAAAACGGACCCGACTTGAAATGGATCCGCACCCGACCCGAATCGAGTCAAAACATCAAATCAACCTGAAATGACCTGTATCCGATTTTATCCGACCTGACAGTACCCGATCTGAAACTCATTCGAATAACTGTTTTTATATCCTTAGAAGTAAACGGATTGGAGATTATTTTTTATATCGACGGGGATCGCGTCGTAGATTGATCGGAGGGCTGAAATTCCGGGGAAGTTCTCGCTCCTTTGAACGCCGGTGTGCACGTACAACACCGAGAACGACTTCTTTCTCAGCCTCGGAAATATATATTCCAAAGATATTTATTTATTTGGATGCGTTAGAGATAATGATGGATAATCCTTATTTTTTTAATTTTATTTTATTAAAAAAAACTAAATATTAAAACTTGAATATCATTTTCTATATTAAATTTTGATTCACGCTTTAAATACTTGATGGATAATTGAATTTGATTTAATTTATTTGAAATCTATTTTTTAAAATTAACATTGTATTATTCAGTGATTAATTGATTAAAAGGAATGTTATTTAACAAATTTAATATTTAGATTTAATTTTAAAAATGTCATTTGAATTTAAGTATTAAAAAATGTCAAATATCCTACCTAGGTGTGTTTATATTTGAATTATCATATTTGATATGATTTTTAGATATATAATTTTTTAATTAATAATATAATTATTCCTATTTAATTTTAAAAAAAAAGATATTAAAATAATCGAATATCAGATGATTAGATCTTATTTATAAATATATAATATTTAATTTAACTATTTTTAAATTTGAATATCATATGTATAATTTTTTTAGATATAACAATCATCAAATTCTTAAAAACAACAAAAACAATATTCATAAAAATTTAAATTTTTGAATAATTCAAAATTTAAAATACTATGATCTATATTTTATTCAAAAAAAGTTAAAATTAAATCAAATATTCAAGCCAATTTTTTTTTTAAATTTTTAAATCAAATCATATCAATCATTAAATATTTTTAAATACCTTATTTATTTACGCTCTAATTGGTTGAGTTTCTGGATTTAGAGAAAAAAAAACTAATAGTAAATTGTATTAATTTTTAATATATAAACTATATTTTTTTAATTTAATCAATATTTTTAAAGTTTTAATCATTTAGATAACTCGAACTTAACACAGTAAAACTTTATATTTTTAGATTTTTATTTATAAATTTAATCTAAAATATTAGTCGTATTTTTATATCTTTTTCTATTATCATTCGATTGTTATAAACCATTTTTTCGACGTAACTAATATTATTGTCATATATTTTTTAATTAGTAGTATATGTTCTAATAAAAGCACAAGCCTTCTAGCCCAAATGGTTAAAAGAGCAATTGTTACTTCTAGATGTCACAAGTTCGAGCATTAACGATATTAACAGAATGATTGAGCAATCAATTTAAATTGGTGAAAATTATATTTTAGAATAGACACTACTATAATCATTGTTAGTTTGTTTAAAAAATAATTTAAATATAATTTTAAAAATAATAATAAATTCAAGTACTTATTAGAGGGTGTTTAGTGAGGAAAGAAGCATCGGCTACTCTCCATAGCTGTTGGAGTTTTAAGTTTTTAAATTTATGAGTATAAGATTTTGGATTTAATTATCAAAATTTATGAGTCTTTTAAATTTACGATTTTAAAAAAATATCAGCCGAAAACTTTAATTACTTATTATAAATATAATTGACAATACTTTTATTTTTTTAAAAAAATTATCAGCATTCGATAATCAGTATCCAGATCACTAACGGATTTAGAAAAATATTTTAGGTTGAATGTATATAAAATTTTAAAATTTCTGATGGGCACAACTCATAAATTTTTAAAAAATTTAAACTAATTTATAAAATTGTAAAAAATTAAAGGTAAATATATAAATTTTAAAAAGTACAGGACATGACTGAACCCATCCTATGCTTCAAGTAGATCCGTCATTGATTGAGACTGATGTCATCAATAGATTCCAGAAATAAAAAAATATTTTTAATAAATTCTAGATTTAATCTTAATTTAATCTAAAAAAAATCAAGATAAATTCGATATTTTTTTCATTTAATTAAATAAATTAACCATTCTATTAATTGATAAATCTCACAATAATAATTCATAAATAAACAAATTCCAGTTTGGTGGGAGAATGAAGTAATTAGAGGTTGGGGAATCTGAACCGAGAATGGTCTCCTCCCCTAGCCCCTCGTCAGCTTAATGGGACGAATATTCCTCTTTTATTTATTTATTTAAAAATATTTTTTTAATTTTATTTTAAAGAATAACTTTTGTATACATAAATGTAACTAACATTCTCCATGACAGAAATTATTAATTTTCATCTTAAGGAAGACAAAGTATAAGCAATGCGGATCGTACGTTATTTATTTTTTAAGAATATTTTTAAATTTTTTAAATATAATTTGTATTTTATATGATACGAATTTGGTTAATTTGCATTCTGTATTCGCGTCTTACATGATATAAATTTGAATATTTTGCATCTTCTATTCGTATTCTATAAGATGTGAATTTGGATAATTCGCATCCTGCAGAATATAAATTTAAATAAAATATATGAGAAATAATGCAATAAATTTTAAATTTTAAAAATAATTCGCATTCTACGATATATAAATTATATTAAAAAAATTTAATATTTAAAAAAATAAGTAACATATAATTTATATCAATCATACTTCACGTTTTGTAAGATACAAATTAATAATTTGTATTATGCACAATACGAGTTATGTTTACGTGTGTATAAGGTACAAATCATCTGTCTTTTTCTCATACCTTTGTTCATACCTCCACTTTAAATTAGAGGTTTAGGGTTTAAGATTAGGGTTTAAAAATTAGGGATAAGATATATTTTTAGGACATAAAATTTAGGGTTTAAGATATAAAATATTAAGATTAGAATTAAAAATTCAATTTTTAAAAAAATTTAATAGAAAGCATAATAAAACCATGATAAAGAAATAAATATTTTTACTCGTGCGTAAAAAGAAATTATTCTTTAAAATAAAATTAAAAAAAATATTTTTCTAATAAAAAAGGAAATATTGTTCCATTTTTGTTTTTTTTAAAGAAAAATATTGTTCCATTTAAACCCCTAGCATGGGGTTACTTTGCCAGCCAATGAGAAGATAAGACTTGATAGAGTCGGCGTTGGTTGGAGTTTGGGGAAATTGGTTTTACTTTTAAGGATATTTTGTTGATATTCCCACGTGTACAACACTTCTGCCAGACACCTAGAAATATGCAGCAGATAACAGGAAACTCCATTCTCACAGATTCAAACTTATCCATGCAAACTAAAAATTATAGTATGGGGTATTTTCATTACGATATTTTTGAAATCAATTAATAAAAAATATTTATTTAATTATTTTTTATTTATTTTTATAAAATAAATCTTTACTTAATAAATATTATTTTAAACTTAATTTATAATAAATGTTAATAAGATTTAATTAGTAAAAATAATGAAATAAAAATAATTAATGAATATTTTTATTAGTTAATTTATAAATAATGTGATAAAAATGACTTATAATTTTTCGTGTGCAAAGGCAGCTGCTGATCTATGTCATCGCCAACATGTCATCTTCTTACCCTACCCTTGTCTTTATCCAAAACCGTGTCAACTCATCAATCAACTGTCAATGCTTTGGTGGCATTGAGTCTCCATCTTTTTCTCTATAAAAACTTGAACCAGAAACATCTTCACTACACCATTCTTCATTCATCACCAATTTCCCCAAGGAAAATCAATCAACCATGGAAGCAATAACGTTTCTTTCTTCTTCTTCCTTCACTCTCTCTTCAACTCTTTTGCCTCAACATGTACACCACAAGGGAATGTTCTCAGTACCTGTAAATCCACAGACATGTAGAATTGCTGTCGTCTGCAAAAAACAAAGCTTCTGGTACAGACACACTACGGCGGCTCTCAGAGGAAATGTGCAGGGGAAAGGGGTTCCGACATCTGTTCCGGTGAGAGTAGCACACGAGCTTCATCAAGCAGGACATCGATATTTGGATGTCAGGTATTTTTTCTGTTTTAATTGAATCTTAAACATTTCCAAGTATTACAAAGCAAGGACTTAAATTTCTTTGTTTTGTTCCTACAGGACTCCTGAAGAGTTTAGTGCAGGGCATGTTCCTGGAGCCATTAACATCCCTTACATGTACAGATTTGGATCAGGTTGGTTGGATTGGATTGATGAAATTTCATTCACCATGTTTTTAAGAATTTTTTTCTAACATTTTGCTTTTGCTTTCAGGAATGGCAAATAACCACAGTTTTCTGGCAGAAGTATCAGCATATTTTGGGAAATACGATGAAATTATTGTTGTGAGTTTTTGTTTCCAATTAAACTCAAACCTTCCTTTTAGAACACCATTACCATTTTAATGATAAAATTGTGTGGTTACTACACAGGGGTGCCAATCTGGGAAACGGTCTCTAATGGCTGCCACTGTTCTTCTAGCTGCTGTAAGCATGCACATCAACTTATCATTCATCAAATTTTCTGACACGGTTCCAAAGGACCAAATCTACATGTTGAAGATGGATAGAAGCTGATTACAACTTGTATGATTGATTGTTTTTGCAGGGCTTTACTGCGGTCACCGATGTTGCCGGAGGGTATGCGGCATGGACTCGGAATGGACTTCCGACGGAATGGTGATGTTGTAGCCACAGAATAAGTTGCTGATACAATAATAAAGTAGGAAGACAGAGAAACAAATAAGTAAATTATTGTATTTTCTGCAATATATCCCATAATTATTGTGCTTATATAAGTCTACTGGTAAATTATCTGTAATTTCAAAGCTTCTTGAGAAAAATACAATAAGATAAATAGATATTTATTTAGAATTAAAATAATATAAAAAGTGGAAAAAATCCAACTGTGTATGTATATTACAGTACTTACCAAGAACAATTACATAAAAGAATTGAAAGACAGATGCCAATATGTTTTTTTTTTTCACAAACTATTATTTCACACATTAAGAATACAGATATTCCAATATGATTTTACAAGGTCCAGTCCTCCAATGCCATGCTGCTGTTGTTCCATGGCTACGATCTCAAGCACGACATCGGGGGAAAGATGATTCTCGATTATGTTGTAAGAACATCGGGGAGTTGCATCGAGTGAGCTCCGAGTACTTTACCACCAACATCTGGGAAATTTTCGTGTCCGGGGAGCAGGTTTACTGTTCCATCGATATCTACTTGCACAGGATACATCAGAAGGTGACCCTGCAATGGTGAATATTCAGCATCTGTGAATTTCTTCCAGTTCTCTTCAGCAATCCCATTCACTGTCTTCACGCAGTCTAGACTTTCTGGCTCCTTGAACAGCTTGTTTATCTCGCCAAGATGCTCGGCCCATAACGACATTCTATATCCGTATACCTGCCAAATGCAGATATAGGAGAGAGATAAAAGCATTCTCAAATCTAACACTATGAACAAAGGAGCAGAATGTGAAGCATGTTTCTCTCATTGCAAAAAGTTTGGTTCTTGGGGTCCTAAACATGGTTTTGACACACTATATGTCGCGGATTAAGTTCGGAAAGAAAATAAACAGAGACAAACATCTGATGAACAACATTTAAGGTCATTTGATACCATTTTTTTTACTAGTTTCCATCTCTGAACAGCGGCCAAATTATTGGTATAAATTTCAACAGTTAGCTAGGAAGAAGCAATAAGCTGAAGAGTATACAAACCTGACCACGAGGATAGTTTTTATTAGCCCATGTATAATGTGGTTGATAGGCACCCATAGCTATCTCTGTGTCTTTTGTACCAGCCAGGGATCTTTGGTTAATATTAGCTGATCCCACTATTACATACTCATCATCTACTATCATTCCCTTTGCATGCACATAAATCATGAACCGACCCAATTTTGCAGAGTCAGAGACCTAAGCAAAATATAAAATATGTTAAGGAATTTATAAGCAACTCCTCGTTTCATGGTGAATTATCGTTACAACTATTATTCTTTCTATATTCAAGGAACTCTAAACTGTTTATCAAATCTAAAACTAGAGGGAATCAGAACAAAACGTGATAAAACAACCACAAAATCCAAATGCAGAAATCTAGAGTTCTGTAGGACCAGTCCTGATATGATTTCAATACTCATTAATCTACAACAAGAATTTAGAAAATAACAAAAGGGATCAAGCAATTACCGAATTACTGCCACTGAGCATTTCCTGAGAGACCTTTTCCCGGTTACCAAGACAATAGAAATTGAGGTAATCTCGAGGATGTGCATCCTTAATTTGCATGGACTTGAGTTCTTGTGCAACAACATCATACATCATTTGCATTGTTTGACTCTGGAGACACAAGAAGTTTGAATACAAGTAAAATAGTTTTGTATTTCTCTAATCAGAGCAGAGAATTCCACCTTCATATTTTCGGTAACAATAAAGGTGATGTAAAAAAACTAAACACTAAACCAAAAGTGAAGTAAACATAAAATAAGTCCAACTAATCTTAACTAGTAGAAACCATAGCATACTTTCCCAAAGTACATTAGCATAGGCATGCTTCCAGAATTAGAAGGTCTTGCATCAGATATCAAGTTTAAGTTCAGAACCACCTACGGAGTGATGGACTACCAATTAAACAATTTTATTTTTTAAAAAAAAAGAAATTCTTCAAAATATTAAAGTTAAATATTGGAATAAGCAGACAATTGCACTTTGGCTTCATGTTTTTCTCATAATGAATAGACATAAGCTGCTTACAAGTTACAACTAATGTGGTTCAGCAACTAGATACCAACCTGCCAATATAGAATTTCCTGTACAGTAGCAGTTTTAGGATCACCCTCAGGCCACAAAGGAATGATGATATATACCGCGAATCTCTCCCTTGCTCGGATTTTAGAAACAACCTTTAGTGCCAGTTCCATGGGGATCAGATTATCAGCCCCTGTTTATAGAATAAAAGAGAAGACATATAGATCTAAAAGAAATAAAATAATAGAAGCACATTTTAGCTTCTTCATTGCAACCACAGAATTAGATGCATAACTCAAGGCAAAAAAATTGCTAAATACTTGACAGGAAACATTCTTCCGGAAACAAAGAATTCCAAGATATGGAAACATATAATGATAATTACCAAGGTTAACACCACTGACCTGCATTTTTATACGATGGCCATGCATATGAGGATCCAAGGAAATACTGATTTTCAATATAAATGTAATGCTGGGCAGATCTGATAGCTTGTATATAAGCAGTTTGAATACTTTTATCAATCACCAGATTTTTTGAACAGGTAAGATTCTGCAGAAAAGACATCCAACAATAAGAACCATTATATGACATTATACAGATAAAAAGGGAACTACAGGTAGTAATCAGGAACTGGTGAAAACATAGCATATGTAAAAGCTAATACATATTAGGTTTCCTCCTATCTTGAAATCAGAAGAAAAGCAGTTGCAAGGAAAGACCTGATTCTGAGCTTTTTTGATGTATTTTGGAAATCCTTTCAGTGACCCCGAGTCAATGGAGCGGAAAATCTGTGGAAGAAAAAGAAAAACCAACATTGCTATTTCCTTTTTGAAATGAAAAAGAACAAGATAAAACATGTATTCATCAGCAGTAAAAACTTATACAACCTGAACATCCCAGTTTTCACGATCATCTTTGCTAAGAACATGAACTTTGGGATCATCTTCTGGAACTATTGTAGTACCATCTTCTGTCAACGCTAAGGGAGGACTTTGTATCCAAGAGATTCGTTCTATCCTAATCAAAGAATCATCGTTCCAGTGAGATTTTCCTTTAAAAAGTAGGCTGAACTCTTTCCACCTAGTTGATTTCCTCCACCGCTGCTCAAAGTTGATAAGAACATCATATGCAGCAGGCCCTTCGATTCTGCTGTGTAAATCATGCCAAGGTTGCCTTGGAGCCATGATTCCAGCCTAAAAAATAGAGAAGAGAAAATAAAGTGCCCAGATTATAATGTAATGTACCTAAACGAGAGTTTGAACTTTGATGAAACAGTTGAAACTTAACTGAACAAGATTCCATTCTAATATTCTAGCAGCTTGTTTCAAATTGCAACAAGCACACAAGCCCAAATCCCAATCTAAAGGGAGACAGTTATGTGAATCTCTTCCTCAACTCTTTTTTGTGTAAGACCATGCTCCATGTATGTGTTAGGCAAAGTATCACTATTTCATCTGTCACATCTGTGACATGCTTACACAGATCCTAACTAGTTGGGAATTTAGAGGGAACTTTGGAGATTTTATTTACTCAGAAGCAATGCTAAGAAATTAAAGTCGTTTAAGGTAGCATGACCTGGCTATTACCACACAAAAGAAAACATCTTAACAGATGAAAGTATTTGGACAAAAATAAGGCAATCACTTACAGGAAAAGTAGGATTATGAAAATCATCCTTGAAAATAGTGTCAAGATCACGAAGTAATCGATGTTCAGGTGTATCATAGCGACCATCACATAGATCGATACCTCCAACAAATGCAGTTATCTTTCGATTATTGCCGACTGCCTGTGTGTCAACAAGGACACATTTTTGATGATGTGTAAACATGGTTCCAACAACCTGCACGAAATAATTGCAGAAGCATCAGCAAAGTTTAATTGAAACACTTATCAAAATCAAATAAAATTTGTCAAATACATAAAATAGTTTGCTAAACTAATCTACCAAGAAAAACCAGATATGATAAATAGAATATATGCACCCAGTTAAATCAAGCAAAAATTGTGTAAAGGTTGATATCCCATCAAAAGTCATCAACCTTCAAAGAACCCTATACATTGTTTTTTAAAGGTACAGAAACCTGAATATGCAGGAATTCAAGGTAAAGGATCTAACTTTCACATAAAACAAATAAGTAAAATATGGAATTCAATATCCTTGTGCAAATCATTAAGTAAATTCTAACTCAGATTGTTGATGGGTGACAAGATAAAAATAAACCCAATTTACCTAGTTAGATTGAGCAAGTGAAACACAAACATGATCTATCATCCATCACTAAAACACATTGCTAGGATACATTAATCAACTACACAATGATAAACAAGATAGTTGCAGACAACAATAGTTCAAAATAAGGAAAACCTTACCTGTTGTTTGAAATACCCAAGCTTACTGCTAGCATAGCGAGGAGCCAGCACACAATGAACAGATGAATGCTTAAAAAACTTAAAGGTTTCTTCATCGTGCGTCTGCATCACTCCACCCTGTAGCACCAACATTAGGATCACATAATTTTCGAATTAGTCATTGGAGAAAACTCAGAGAGTTCGAAGGAACTTATTTTACCGTACGGATACCGAATTTATCGTGCGAAGTCTTGTCATCCCAAACCAACAACAGAACTCTAACCCCTTCTTCAGATTTATATTTAAGCAATTCACCGAGCGTTAACTCCCCGCCTCGAGGCAATGGCCGAGTAGGCTCTCTAACAAGAGTAATCTTATGAAAAACAGACCAACCAACAATATAAACCATATGATGAGCCTCAGATATAGCATAACAAATATCCTCCCAACACTTCCCTTGGCTATAAATTTTACCGTCGTCTAGTTCTATTTTAGGCAACATACCGTCCGGTACGTGAGCATCCTGGTAAAGGGTCACCTGGTTTCCTTTCCTTAAGGGGAAATACGTGTGCCTTACGCCGGCTTGCTCTGGGTCGCTGGCGACGCCCTGCTTATATAATGAATTTTTCTCGCACGGCGTGAATGTCATATCAAGGTAGATCGCCGAGTCCTTCTTAGGAGGCTTTCCCTTGGGGCCAATGATCGGGAACCAGCCGGTAATATGCTCCCCCGAGGCGATTCTCGAAGCGGGGATCTTGGCGGTGCCGATTGCTTCAGCGCCAAAGAGGTCGTTGTCTTTGACGTTAATTTCGAGCTCAGTCGCGGGATGAGCCAAAGGGATGATGAAACGCTCGTTCCACTTTGGGTTCTGTGAGTTCTTCAAGACACGTGTGCGAGCGACGGTGACTTGGGGCAGGCAAACGGTGACGTAGGGATCGCTCGTGATGATTTTACGGTGTCCGTTAATCTTGGTGTCCCCTTCTTCTTTAGAAGCCGCCTGTGACGGAGATATACAAGGCTCGCAGGTTACGCAACTTCGGATATGATTGACCATGAAATCCATGTTGGGCAACCTCCTAGCTTCAACAATGGTTAAATCTAAGTCACCATGAAGATAAATCACCTCCTTCGACCCTTCCTCCGCCATTTTCACAGTGCCAAAAAGAAGAGCAGAACACTAAAAGAAACAATAACCCAAAACAGTGTGTATCCTCTACGTTTTGGGTCCGTCGCGACGGTGGCGATTTGACCACCGGGTTGCGGTGTATTGAACAAAAACTGGTTGCAACGCCAGTTAGAGACAGCTAAACTTAAGCTAAAAATCTGCTTGCTTTGCTTTGCTAGGCTCTTCTTCCTTTGATCATACCTATTTCATGAACACGCTAAGCCTGTCATGATTCAAATCCAATAAAAAAGCAAATCGAAACCTCCTGTATAATTCAATAGTTTGAGAAAATATTTCAAGTAGGCTTGGTTTGGATGATTTCTCACTTCATTTCTATTTTTACTTTAGACTTTGTCTTTTAATTTAATATTCTGGTAGGTAAATAAAGAAAAAAAATCTCTCATTTAATTTTTTATATTAATATTTTATTTTTTAAAAAATTCGGTTTAATGATAAAAATATATATAATTTATTAAAATGATTCGGATTTAAACATCATATATACATAATATGTGTATTATTAAAAAAGTTTAAAAAAAATAACAGATTAACATGTGATCATACCGTTATATTCATTTTTTTATTTTATGTTTTTTTATAAGAATTGAGATTTTTTTATCTCATGGTATCCAATGAACATTTAATACGATAAAAATATTGTATTTGATATATAATTTTATAAAATAATTAAATAAATTTTTATTAAATTTAAATTTTAAACTCTAAACCCTAAATTATAAATATAAATTTTATATTTTATATATTAAAACCCTAAATTTTAACCTAAAACTCTAAAAATAAAATAAATAAAAATTATGTAAACTTTAATTTACACAAACTAATATATCAAAACATTTTCGATGAAAATGATATTTTAAAAAAAATGAGTTAGAAAAGAGAAACTGTATCATGGGTTATTTTTTTCAAATCATCCATAAGACCAATCAATAAAAAATATTTATTTAATTATTTGTATATCTTATTTTATTACCAAGTGAATCGCGCGATTTCTTTTCTGTCGATACGTCCTGCTATTTGTATTTAAATTCTTTTTATATCTGTATTAAAATTATCTTTAAACTTAATTTACAGTAAATATTAATAAAAATTTATTTGATAAAAAATAAGATAAAAATAATTAAATAAATAATTTTAATTAATTAATTTCATAAATAATATATGACTCATAATATAATTTTTTATTAAAAATATTGTATAAAAATTTATTTATTTATTTTTGAATGTAAATTTTCCTTAGAAGTTACTTTCTCGTGACATGACAATGTGATTCCCATGTTAAACGGAGGGAAAGCTACTTTCTCATTTAAAGGAGACTTATAATTTTGGGGGGGTTAATCTTTAGTTTATTAATGTTCAAAAAAGTTTTAATTTATTTAAAAAATTGTATAGTAATATTTATTTTACCTTCTTAAAATATATATACCATGCAAACATATTATTCAAATTTAATTTTTTTTGAAATGATAACACTATTATTTTTATTAAAATCACTCAGAAAATTCAAATTTTCAATTTACTAAACATAAAAAAATAAACTTCATACTCTTTTATTTTTATAATGTGTAACTTCATTTATATTATTTTTTGAGTAGTTTAAAACTAATTATAATATAATATTTATTTATAGATATTTTTAAATTTTTTAATAATATAATATATCTTATAAATATTGTAATTAAACCTGAATCCCTTAAAATGGATATTATTACTTTTCTACTGTGATCGCTTTTCATTTATATTGAGTCTTTTGAATATGATTTTTTCTATTATTTAATATACATATTTAATAATTTATATAGTGTATGATTTACTTATTATAAATCAATGAATGCATAAAATATGATGTAAATAAATAAGTATAATATTAATTTACTTAATATTGAGTCATTTTATCGACGATCTCTGAAATTTATTTTTAAAAATTCTCGGATGATGCTTTATTTTTTTTAGATTATCATATTTTTTCCATCTAGTTAAGAATTGTTCGGAAAATAATATTAAATTAATTGGTTTAGAAAGTTTATATAAATATTTAATAAGGATAATTACGTAAATTATTATCATATCATTGAGAAAATGTTTAAAAATCAGATGTATTATTGTATTTGTGTTGGAATCTAAATTAATACTTTGAGTTGAATATCAAATATTGTAAAGTAACTTTTGCATCATTTACATGGATCGCAATATGACCCGTCCTTGTCGTGTCCCGACCCGATCGAGACGAATTTTTTATTTAAAAAATTAAGAGACTCGATCGAGATGAATTTTTTATTTAAAAAATTAGGTTTAGATTAGATCAAGTCAGATGATCAAAAAAATAGTCGGGTTGAGATTAGATTTAGGATAAAAATTTCTCAATTTGACCCAATATATTTATATATAATTTTTATATTTATATATAATATTTGATACTTTTATTATTTTTTTGGGTTAGGTCGAGTTTATTTGAATTTTTTTATTAAAATATCGGGGTTAGATCGAAGTCGGGTTATAATATTTATAATATCGGGTTGGGTCAGGGATAAAATATAATGAAATCAAGTCGGATAAGAAGACTTAAGTATCAAATCAGGGTCAGAGCAGCTAAAAACCCGACCCGACCCATTGTCATCCCTAACATCAACATCACTTTAAGAAATAAATTTAAAAAAATTAAATTAAACTATTTAAAAAAAGTATTATGTATTATTTTATAGTGACATAAAATTTAGTTTTGTATACTATACATATTTTTGAAAAAAATATGGTGTGTTAGGTGACCACGATCTATTACACGTCTCTTCCACCATGTATGAAAGCACAAAACTTGTCACATAAGGTAATCTTTCGGACATATCAATTAGGGGGTTTTATTGATAAATAAAAATAAAACTAGAATATAATCTAATAGAAGTTTAAAATATGGGTTATAGTATTGACAGCTTTAAGGGTCGTCAATAAAAAATTTAAAGATTTTTGTAATTAATGTTTGTTTGATTTTTAAATAAAATATAATAGATTTAATTAATTATATCCTTAAAAGTTATGATTCATTAATTACGTTTCTAAATATAATCTCTAATCTTAAATATTAAATCTTATACCAAAACTATTAAACCATAAAATTAAAAAATTATATTATAGGTAAGTCCGATCACATGTCCATGGATCAACCATTAAAAATCACACATCTCATCAATTTTTTCATGTCATATTTTTTCAAGTGAATCTTTACTTGAAAAAAATATTTTTAAAATGAATTAACAATAAATACGAGTGAAGATTCACTTAAGAAAATATGATATGAAAAAATAATGAGATAGATGTTTTTTAGTGGTTAGTCCCATGGATGACGTGGTGGGACTTACGCATGATATAATTTCTCCATAAAATCATAACCATAAACACTAAATCTTAACTATTAAACACTAAACATAAACACTAAATCCTAAACCTAGACCCTAACCCTAAACCCTAAACTATTAAACCCTAAATCCTAACCCTCAAATCCTAACCTTAATTATTAAGATCTAATCCTAACACTTAAATCTTAAATTTTAACTATTAAACCCTAAACCTAACACTAAATCCTAAACTTAATTTCTAAATTATAAACTATTTTAGATGAGTATTAATTGCATTAAATGAACTAAATTAATCAAACACAATATTTTAGAAATATAATTAGTTACATTTTATTTTATTTCGTTAAAAAAATGAAATAAATATTAATTATAACCCAATTATAAAATTCTTATTAATAACCCTAAAAACTGTCGATAGCAAACTCCTTAAAATATTAAAAAATAAAAAAAATAAATTAAAAAAAGATAAAATGATGCATTAATTAGATAGAGACTTACCATTTGAACCAAAGAAAATCTATACACTTCATTATAAAAAAGATCCTGAGAGTTGTCTATGCATAAGTTAGAAGAAATTTTCAAAATCAACAATCATTTTTACTTGTGATTTCTCTTTTTTAATATTTTTTTATCTTTTATCTCTTTATTTAATTTTAAAAAGAATTAGGTTATTTATGAATTTCCCTCCTTCAAACCCTTTTAATTTAACTTCTATTTTTTAATAAAAATATAAATATTATTTAAAATCAAAATACTTTAAATCCAAATTTAAATATAATATAGTATATAATATTATATATATTTTTAAAAAGTACCAAATTTCTTAAAAAAATGAATACCATACTTTTGAAATGATGTTCTTCGTGGCTAAGAAATCATATGAAAATAACGTACAACACAAGTAAAGAAAACAAAAGATATAGAGCATTATATTTCTAGTTTTTTATGAGGCTTTGTATTTTCAATATTCATTTTTATCATGATATATATTTTTTAAAAATATTAACTTTTGGTTGGAAACTGAAAAAAATACTTTCGTAAATCTTTTGAATTGAAGATGGATAACAATTGTAAAATAAGAAGAATATTTTTATAAAGATGAGAATATATTATAATAGGTCTCGTTAAAAGCCTTTCTGAGCTTGAATTGAAAGAAAAAAGTACCTATAATAATATTATATAATCAACCGAAGAGATAAACTCAATAACAAATAGAATAAATCAAGGAGACACATTATAAGAATACAACTAGACCTCAAACACCAAGATCTTCATATATAAAGTTAAGAACAACATTAGGACGTTACTGAAAAGGTCGAGGCTCAAAGTTATCATATGAATATAATCTTTCCATCACATCGGCCACTTTGTTACCTGCACGAAGCACATGTATGACATCGGCTTGCTTAAAGCTTTGCATAATACTCTGAATTGAATAAAAAAAAGAAGAGTTGTTCCCTCTCCCATCATTATTTCGCAACACATGAACTACTTCCACATTATCAGATTCAATTATAATAGACCCAACAGTCATGTGCATGATACATTGTAAACCCACCAAAACAACCTATAATTATGAATTAAACGTGGGACAACTTCCAATAAATTTTGAGAATTTCACAATCCATAGACCATTGAAGTTTCTAGTAACACCATCACAAGATGACTTCTTATCAGACGAGTTCTGTGCACCACTACATTAATTTTTTAAGTCTCATAATCCGTCAAAATTCACTTCATAACCGGTGGTCTTACAATGTGTTTGATGATGTATTATCCTCTAATCTTTTAGAGCACGTTGGTACGCAACAGCCAGACAATGATTACAATTAAGCACACTCTCACGAACAATTTTACCTGGCTCGAACATTTTTGATTATGAGCTAACCACATATTTCAAAGAATAGCTCCGAATAAAATATCTGAAACATCAACAAAAGCTTACAAAACAATTAAAAAAAGCCAAGTTTACCTTGATCATTAAACTAGAGACATCATGAAAAAATTTTGTTGCTTATTTTGAGGAACTAAACTCATCTAAATCGCAGTCACGCATGAAAAATAACAAAGAATATGATCAATATTTTCTATCCCCGCCCTACTCATAACACATTCAGAAGAGTCCACGATATGTCTACGAACTCGCTCTACATTTATTAAAATATGTCCCTTGCACACAAATCACAAGAAATTTTTAACTCGCTAAGGACCTTTAAATTTCTAAAGCACACTCCATATACTATCAATACTGCCAATATGGTTTGGAGAAAGTAAGGTATATTCAGATTTAACAGTAAATGTCAAATTATCCTCCCATTTCATCTAGATTTATCAGAAGGTGCCAAAGAATTTGGGGGTTTAATGGCTGCTATATGATCTATTATGTCAGGTTTAATAGGTGTTGAAATCGTTCTCATGTCTACTTACCATCAATTCCAACCATCAAACTTACCGGAAGAAAATGAGACAAATTGTAAGCATTATCAGTCTTAACCAAAGCTAACGACTCAACATTTTTTAACTAATTATCCCTCCAAAAATCTACATGAGTATCATTGTCAATGTTTCAAAAAATGCTATTATGAACATCAGACCACACTATAGTTAACTCACGCCATAAATGAGAACATGTGTGTCGAGTCAAAGATTCAGGAAACACATCAAAACATTTGTACTTAGCCCGCTAGCATCCAAACTCATAGTTGATCTTTTTAACCACAAGATTAAATGCTACTTTCATGAGAAAAATATCATTTTATATATTGAGATGTTCAAATCTAAGCCCACCGTGTGCCACAGGTTTACAAACCTCGAAATGAAAAAAATTATTGGTATGTGGAGAGGAAATTATATAAGGTAAGGAATGGTAATCGTCCTCTCACTCCTAAAGAAATTTTTTTATCTTTCCTATTTAATTTATTTAATTATGAATATGATAGCCAAAAATCTTGATTTTGTCGTTTTCAAAAAAAATCTTGATTTCGTCAATGTTGGTATGAATATGATAACTAATAGTGTAGGGTGTAAATCGCCTACCTCCTGATCGTGCTTTCATTGGTGCCTCCACTTTAAAATAGTGGGTTTAGGACTTAGAATTTAAGATTAAGGGTTGTGATTAGGGTTTAGGAAATTAGGGGTAGAGTGTATTTTTTAAGAGGTAAGATTTAGGATTTAGGAAGTAGAAAATAAGGGTTAGGGTAATAAATTCAATTTTTTAGAATTTTTTAACAGGAGACATAAGAACATGATAAAAAAAACATAAAATTTTTACTCAATAGTGTAGGGATTAGGAAAATATGTCCAAATATATATAAATAATTATAATAAAAATAATTCATTACAAATGAAGAATAATTTTAAGCGAAAATTATTATGCAGGACATATTTTATAAGAAAATATATTTAAATTTGAATACTTTATATAAAATTACTATATATATTTGTTTATGTATTACATGTTTTATATGTTTAGGTTCAAGTCTCGGTGTGATGATATAATATTTATCTATTTAATAAAAATATTAGTATAAAATATTATATTATATATTTTTTAATTTTTTATTAATATAAAAATTAAATATTTTTAACCCTCAAACTTTTAAAAGAAATTATTTAACTTCTTAATTATTTTTATTTTTTTACTTTCAATATTTTTGTCAAATTAAAGCGATCGACAAAGCAATGAATAGACCCATTAAATTATGTCAATTATCTTTTATCTTTTTTCTACGTTGAAGTAAGTTATTTTGTCTTTTTGCACATGAAAGTATAAAAAATATTAAATATAAAATATTAGAAATTTGAAATATGTATTTAAATTATTAAAAAATAGATGGATGTGAAAAAGTGTACAAATATAAAAATTAATAAAAAAAACTCGTTATTACGGAAATATGTACAAATATTTTTTATTTGAATAATTCACTTTTAATAATAATATATGAGCAATGAACAAGGGTCGATCTAAACGATAAATAATAATGAGTCACATATATGTTTGATCGAGTCTGTATCATTTTTAATTTTTTAAAATTCATACATTTGGTTTTAAATTTTAAATTTTTTATGAATTAATCTTAAAATTTTATAACTTGTGATCATTCTAAAATTTAGAGATTTTTATGAGTTGTGTGCATCGTCAAAATTATTTCGTCTTATGTTCATTCTCAAGAACGATTTTGCATTAACTCTGCAAGGACGAAACTGCGGACAGTGTGGATCAAATTTTTTTGGTATAATTATATTTTTAGTCCCTTTTAGTTTAAATATTACTTAAATAACGGGTTTTTTCCTCCCAACTTTTAAATTTAAAGGTTTAATAGACCTTTATCTCTCCCAACATTGAATTTTAGCTTCGTACCTGCACCACTGGTGATAAGTAACATGACATTGTTTAAAGCAAGTTTCGAGTTTAAAATTTTGTGTATGTAGAAAGTCTCATTAAGAGACTTGTTCACTAAAATCAAATGTGTGATACAAATCAATTTAAATTAGTCAAGACTATGGGTGAGCGTTCGATCAAGTTAAGTCGAATAAAAAATTTAAGTTATTCGCGTTGACAAGTCTAATTTTATCATTCTGAATTTTATTCAAAAAAATTTTGAATCGACTTAAGTCAAATTAGAAAAATCAAGTCGAATCATTTAATTTTTTTAAATCAAACTCAATTTTTTAAATCGAATCGGATTTTATTTATCTTTAATAAGGACAAAAATCATAAAAATCAAAAAGTAACCAATAATATAATCCGAGTAGTAGTTGGTGTCTGTGTGGTCCTGCAGTGGATCCTATCCAGCGTGTACATGATAAAGATCTGCACTTACCACCAACCAACCACCACCGCTCCATCAAATCTGATACTCTGACTCTGCGGGATCGAGTTCGCTCACACTAACATATAAACTACTCGGACATCATAGCCCATATGTTGAAGTTAAAAATAAATAATTTGCACAAAACATCTAGCTTCATCGGTAAAATAACGATTATTGTTACTAAAGGCTACGAGTTTGAGCACCAGTATTGTCAGCTAATTGAGCGATCAATATTGAAAGGTTGAGAGTATACTTTGGAACAGATACTACTAATCACATAATTCGAATATAAAAAATATAATAAAAAATGTAAACACAATTTGAATAAGATTTTGATTTTATCGTAATTAGGGTTAAAAATGTTTAATAATCTTTTATTTTAGAATTAATTAATTTTTAATTTTTAATATTTTATTTTAATTTTAATTATTTTATATTTTATATTAGAACAAAATTATATTTCATATATATATATATATATATTTGATAGGTTATATTCCATGTCATTTAAAATTATATTCTATATATATCATCGTTAAATTTTTAATGGTCCAGTCATCAAGCTAGTTAAAAAATAAGCTATTTGTCAAAAAGATATAGGTTAAGAGCTAAATTTTTCTAAAAAAAAGAATAAGGGCTAAAACGACAAAAACTATAAACGTTAAGGGTTAAAATTATCTTTATGCCAAAAAAAATAAATATAAATAATTTTAAAATTTGAATTTTTATGAAACTTGAAATACAATTTATTATTATTTTACCACGTGTTAATTAAAATATTGTAAAATCTTAAAGAATTCATTATAGACTCTGACTTAAAAGTGGTATGAATTGTTAATTTGGGATTTTGACTATGAGGAATCGTATAAGTGTATTATTAAAAAGAATAAAATGGTACTATAAACACTATACATTTATTTATATACCTCAAATGGTATAACCACTCGAATAAGCAGTTATAATGGCCCAACCGACTAACTAACTAACTTGGCCTCTTCCTTTATCATGGACTTTGGATGAGCATCGAATATGTTTTTATTAAAATTAAAAATAATTATTATAATACCCGAATTTGGTTTGATATTTGCTTGAGAAATATTAAATTTTTAGATTGGTCACCAATTAGGCTTGATATTTGCTTGAGAAACCGTCCCGAATTGAACCTTAAAACCACTTTGGTCACCAATTAAGTCTAATTTGACCTCTAAGTTCAAATGTACCTCAATTAGGTCCTTAATTCTTTTAGATTGGGATTTTGTTTTTCAATTAGTTTATTTTAGCCTTTTATGTACTTATAATTGAGCTCTTATGTCTCGAGTAAAATTTAATTTGGTCCTTTTACCTTTAATTATTGCTTTCATTCATTTAATTTATTTGTATGTTTTTAATTAATATTTATATGTTTGCATGAATTTTAAAATCATATAGTATATTTTTTAGAATGACATTTAATTTACATTTAGATAATTAAATTAGAGCTTTTGTAGGGTTAATCACTTTAATTAAACAATTAATTTTAAATAGGGAGATAATTATAGTAATGATGACATTTTAATTATATACCTCAGATACACTAAGTGGTCAGTATTTTGACGTAACATTATGTTGACCAAGAGTGTACTTTGGTATCGCATTCGACGTGCCATCAAAACATAGAAAATGACAAATAATTTAGGGTTAGAATTAAATAAAATTAATTAGGTAAATAACTAGAAACACCGATAGTATTATTAATTTTATTCGGTGTTGAGATGGTAGTGTCTAATTGTTTGGATGTTATCATAATACACTTGGTAAATTAATAATTTAATAGGATTTTAAATATTTAATTAAGTGAGCCTAATAGGTTAGAACTTAGAATGAACAAGATAATAACCGGTCATGCATTTAAACCTTTTGGGGCAGAGTTTATATTTCTTTAATACAAGTTAAGGTTTCTTATTATAGGACGTCTTAGTCAAGCTTGTATTTAAAATAAATATATTTTCTTATCCAAAAAGATACTCTCATTCGAACAATATTCATCTAATAATAACGAATCAAATTTATATTATTATTCGAAATGTCAAAATGTCACGTGTAATCAATAAGGTACTGATCTCGGGCGTTTGCAAGGGTTGTCTTTACGCGTAACGACTCCCAAACTAAAATGTTTTAAAAATGAATCTCTAGTTTATTTTATGGTGTTTGACCTATCAAAGTGGCTGGTGGCGACTCCAAGTCATTTTAAAATTAAAATTATATACGTTTTTTAACATGACCTCGATTTTCATAATTAGCAATTAAAAACAATAAAATTCGATTTTTTAAAATTAAATCGCCAATCTACTTTCACACAATCAGTTTTGAAATGGCCGCGAAATTATCGTAACGATAGACCGAGTATTATATAAAAATATATAAAAATAATTGATACCTTACTAAATTTATATTTATATTAAATTATAAAATTAAAAAATAAACAATGTTTTGTATTGTTTGCCTAAATAATTATTTTTATCGCTATTTTTTTTAAAACAAATTAGTTTTTTATGTTTTATCTTGGATCAAATGACTTCTTATTTTTAAATGGAAATTATAAGTTAACTAACGGTCGGTTAACTTAGCGTGACAAAACTACATAACAATGTATGTCATAATAATAGTGTTATATAAACAATTATGCTAACTTTACATAATGACGTATCAGTTAAAAAATAATTTTATAAATTTATTTAAAATATAAAATATATTCTTTAATATTTTATTTTGTCAAATTATTTTAAGTTGTATCATTTGTTGACTAATAGTTCACAGAATGACCATTTTAACCTTAAATAAAATATTAAAATTTAAATTACTTCAAAGATCATAATAATTATTTAATTAAACATCAAAGAATTTTTTTTATTACTTATATGTTATTTACATAATTATTTATGCCTAAAAATATCCTTTCCACTGTCTATTTGATTATTTATTATAAAATATATAATAAACAATTAAATATATATATTTAGATTATGTTATAATAATAAAATATATTTGATTATTTATTATAAAATAATAAAATTATCAAGTATATTAAATTAAGAAAAGTTATACGTGCACGTAAAATTTAGATTCTACAAATTTATCTATTTAATGAAAGTTCTACTACGATATCAAACACCGTTAATTAGTATCATTAATGTTAAATATTGTTGAACATCATTAAACTAATTAATAAAAATTAAAAATTTTAAGGACTCAATATATAATTAATAAATATTTAAAATAAAATTTTAATTAAATTATTTTTATAGAGAAAACTACATGGATGATCACCAAACTATCACAATTTTTTTGTGTTGATCACCCAATTAATTTTTTTATTAAAATTATCATTAAATTTTTATTTTATCATTTTTGTTACCAACTACTAAATATTTAACTAGACTACGACAAGATATGATTTAATAATAATTTGTCCTTAAAATTGTTACATTAATCATATTAATCCTAATAGAAAATAACTCATTAAATATTTTGATTAAACCCTAAATTTTTCATCCTTTTCTTCTTTCCCCTTTTATAACACTACTTTAAAAATTAATTTATCAACTTTCTCTTTATTTCTTTTATATCTTTAAATGTCATGAATAAAATAAAGAACTAGAATAGATGAATAAAGAGGAGAGAAAAGAGAGATATTATTGTATTCTCAAAATTGAGTTGTGTACAAAGCTTTCTCCAAAAGTCTATATTTATAGGCATAAGATGGAAACCCTAATTTCATGGGTATTAAACCCTAATTATAAAACCCATTAAACCTTCCTCTAATACATGAATATTCATCATAAATAAAATATTCTTAACACTCCCCCTTGAATATCCATGAAGATATTGTGCCTCGTTAAAACCTTACTAAGATAAAAACCCTGTGGGAAAAAATGTTTAGTGAAGGAAAAAGAGTACACATATCTTTAATACACAAAATATGTTGCCTCATTAAAAACTTTTTCCAGGAAAACCCAATGAGACAAAACCTTGGATAAGGAAAAGAGTACGTGTATTTGACTCCCCCTCATAAATACATCAGACAAGATCTCTGACACGACGCAATCCAATATTGTAAGTTAACTTCTCAAATGGAGCAGTAGGGAGCGCCTTAGTAAATAGATCTGCCAAATTATTACATGAATGAATCTGTTGCACATCAATGTCTCCATTCTTTTGTAGATCATGAGTGAAGAAGAATTTTGGTGAGATGTGTTTTGTTCTATCACCCTTTATATATTTCCTTAAGTTGAGCGATACATGTTTTATTATCCTCATATAAGACTGTTGAAGAGATTTTTCGAGAGAGTAAACCACAATTTTCGAATATGTTGGGTTATAGACCTTAACCACACACATTCACGACTAGCCTCATGGATAGCCAAAATCTCAGCATGATTAGAAGAAGTGGCGGTAATAGTTTGTTTCATTGAACGCCAAGAAATTGTTGTACCACCGTATGTAAATACATAACCAGTTTATGATCGAGCATTATGAGGATCAGACAAGTATGCTGCATCAGCAAAACTGACCAATTCGGTTTTGGATATATTAGGGAAAAATAATCTCATGTCTTTCGTACCTTGAAGATAACGAAATATGTGTTTAACCTCATTCCAATGTCTTCGGGTTGGGCATGAGCTAAATCTTGCCAACAAATTGAAAGCGAATGATATATCAAGTCGCGTGTGACTAGAAAGATACATCAATGCACTAATAGCACTTAAGTATGGTACTTCTGGACCAAGAATATCCTCATTCTTCTCTCGAGGAAGGAATGGATCTTTGTTAACATCAAGTGACCTAACAACCATGGGGGTGCTCAACGGATGTGTATTATGCATGTAAAACCTCTTTAGCATTTTTTCTATGTATGTTGATTGATGCACAAGGATTTCATCCTTTAAGTGCTCAATATGTAATCCAAGACAAAATCTTGTTTTTTCGAGATCTTTCATTTCAAATTCTTTCTTTAAATATTCAACTGTCAATGAGATCTCTTCAGGAGTTCCAATGATATTCAAATCATCAACATACACGGCAATAATGACGAATCCGGAGCTAAACCTCTTAATAAAAATGCACGGGGAAATTGGATCATTCTTATAGCCTTCCGCTAATAAGTACTCACTGAGGCGATTATACCATATACGCCCAGGTTGTTTTAATCCATAAAGGGATCTATTCAATTTAATTGAATAATATTCTCGATAACTTGAATTGAATGCTTCAGGCAGTTTAAATCCTTCCGGAAGTTTCATATAAATATCATTATCAAGAGGCCCATATAGATAGGCTATAACCACATCCATTAAGCGGAAATGAAGTCTTTCTTTTACTGTCAGACTAATCAAAAATCGAAAAGTGGTTGCATCCACGACTGGGGAATATGTTTCTTCATAATTAATTCCAGGTCTTTGTGAAAATCCTTGTGCAACCAAACGAGCTTTATATCTCGCAATTTCCCCCTTTTCATTTCTCTTTCTCACAAAAACCCATTTATACCCCACGGGTTTTACACCTTCTGGTGTACGGACTACAGGCCCAAAGACTTCTCTTTTTGAAAGATATTTGAGTTCCGCTTCAATTGCCTCTTTCTATTTTGGTCAATCATCTATTTTCTTACATTGTTCAATTGACAATGGTTCATGATCCACATTATCATCCAAAATCTCTAGTGCTATATTGCATGCAAAAATATTATCAACATCAATTTTATTTCGGTTCCATTTATTACCCGACATATATTCTCAACCTCCTTTGAGGAACCATCTTTGTGTGTTGTGGTGGAGCAATCGGAACATAAACCGTACACCCAAAAATTTTAAGATGGGAAATATTTGGTTCCTGACCAAAAATCATTTGTAATTGGGAGAAATTATGATAACTTATTGGCCTGATGCGAATCAGTGATGCTGCATATAAAATTGCATGTCCCCAAGCAGAAATTGGTAGTTTGGACTTCATCAATAATGGTCTTGCAATTAATTGAAGTCGTTTGATAAATGATTCAGCAAGACCATTTTGTGTATGAACATGAGCTACAAGATGTTCAACAATAATTCCAATCGACATGCAAAAATCATCAAAAGCCTTAGAAGTAAATTCACCAGCATTATCAAGACAAATTGTCTTTATAGGAGAATCTGGAAAATATGCTCATAGTTTTATTAATTGAGCAAGTAACCTCGCAAATGCCAAGTTGCGGGTCGATAACAAGGATACATTTGACCATCTAGTCGATGCATCAATTAAAACCAAAAAATATCTAAATGGTCCACAAGAAGGGTGTATGGGCCCACACATATCACCATGTATCTATTCCAGAAAGTTAATAGATTCATAATTTATTTTAGCTAGTGATGGTCGAGTAATTAATTTTCCTTGAGAGCAAGCATCACATAAAAAGGCAATACTTTGAAGAATCTCTTGGTTCTTCAATGAGTGACCACATGAATTCTCAATAATTCTTCGCATCATAGTCAATCTGGGATGACTTAACCGGTCGTGCCAAACAATGAAGTTATCAGTAAACTTATAGTTTATAATAGCATGTGCTTCAATTGCACTAATTCTTGTGTAGTACAATCCAGATGATAGTGCATGTAATTTTTCTAGCACTTTCTTATTACCTTGAGTTACACTCGTAATATAGAGATATTCAGCATCTCCTTGACTAATACTCTTAATATGATATCCATTTTTGCGAATATCTTTAAAACTTAATAAGTTTCTTTCCGACTTTGGAGAGTATAACGCATCTTGAATATGGAATAAAGTTCCATTTGGCAATAACATATGCGCTTTTCCGGAGCCTTCTATGATATTAACACTTCCGGATATAGTACTCACATTATTCCCTTGCATTGTTAAATGGGAAAAAAATTTCTTATACTTAAGTATTGTATGAGTACTTGCACTGTCCGCTAAGCATAAGTCGTCACCATATTTTGTAGATTGTGTTTGTGACGTAATCATATTCTTTAAAGAATAAATAAATAAATAAATGTTACAAAATAAATAATTAAATAAATAACATCAATAATTTTGATAAAGTAAACATAATATTTATTCTTAAAAAAAATCCATGATAAAAAGACAATAGTTTTCTAATAACATAAAGTAAATATGAAATTAATTAAAAGGCATCAAATATTTATCTTAGGGGATATGATAAAATCATCAACTTCTATGTTTGTAATGCCATAATTGTCCCGGCCACTGCCGAAAATGCCATAATCATCTTTGTCATCTATATAAACGAAATTTGTTTCAATTCTTTTTCCTTTACCACTTATTGATTGTTGGTAAAGGTCCACAAGATATTTTGGCGTACGACAAGCACAAGCCCAATGATTTGTGCTACCACATAGATGACACGTAGATTCCTCTTTCTTGGATTGATCTTTTGCACCATAGTCATCCTTATTGTTCCACTTGCGGTGGGTATAGTTACTTTTAAAACGACCACCTCACCTATGTCCTCGACTGTGGCTATGACCATGCCCACGCCCATAGTTATGACCACGATTATGGGTGTAACCTTTATTTTTTTCCGCTATATAATGTCGCATTCGCTTCAGGGAATGGAGCGGAGCCTGTTGGGAGATATTCATGATTTTTTATGAGCAACTCATTATTTTGCTCAGCTACAAGAAGGCAAGAAATTAACTCAGAATATTTCTTAAAGCCTTTTTCACGATATTGTGTTTGAAGGACAACATTGTTGGCATGAAAAGTGGAATATGTTTTTTTCTAACATATCCTCATCAGTAATATTTTGACCACATAACTTCAATTGTGAAGTAATTCGAAACATAGCAGAGTTATACTCGCTTACTGATTTAAAATCTTACAATCTCAGATACAACCAATCATATCGAGCTTTAGGCAAAATAACGGTTTTCTGATGGTCATATCGTTCCTTTAGATTATTCCAAAGAATAAGAGGATCTTTCACCGTTAAATATTCAAATTTCAACCTCTCATGGAGGTGACGGCGAAGAAGTATCATGGCTCTGACCTTATTTTATGCAGATTCTGCATTCCCCTCTTTAATAGTATTTTCCAGGCCATTTGCATCTAGATGTATTTCAGCATCTAGGATCCGGGATAAATAATTCTTTCCGGAAATATCAAGAGCCGCAAACTCAATTTTTGCAAGATTTGTCATTGATATACTATAAAAGACAAATAAAAAAAATTAGAGCAATTATATCTTAAATATATATATACAAACAAAGATTTAATCTCATACGCGGCGTTGTTAAACCAGTCCACACGGTCCTTTAATAAAAGAACCTCCTTTGAGACCAGTAGCCTTGCAGAACAGGATGTTCAGCCCATATACTCGGATTAAATAAACAAAACAAATAACATGTTAATTAACAAATATATATATAAATATTCATGGCATGAAATAAACATATAATAATATTAGACAAAACAAGCAAACTCGTATATATTATTAAACAAACTTTGAAGAGAAAAAAAAATACCGGATAAATCTTTGAAGAAATTTGTAATAAAAATCTTCTAAGCAAACTCGTGCTGATAACGTATTATTAATAAAATAAAGAACTAGAATTAATAGATGAATAAAAAGGAGAGAAAAGAGAGATATTATTATATTCTCAAAATTGAGTTGTGTACAAAGCTTTCTCCAAAAGTTTATATTTATAGGCATAAGATGGAAACCCTAATTTCATGGGTATTAAACCCTAATTATAAAGCCCATTAAACCTTCCTCTAATACATGAATATTCACCATAAATAAAATATTCTTAACATTAAATAACTTATTAAGTTTTAGATTTTAGAAAACTAATTTAATTTTTTGATTTATTTTTTAAAAATCTAGTTTAACTTTTTCGACTTCCTTAAAACTACCAGCATAAACCACTTTTCTATGCTTATCCATGAAAAAGTACTTAGTTCAATTACTGGTATGGAAGGTCGTATAATTTTTGACAAAATAAGCCTCTATATTCACATATTAAAGATTTCATGACTATAGACTTATATAAATTTTTATGTGAATTGATAAATTAAATTTTTTTATGGATCCGATAAGCATAAAAATGATAAAAAAAATATATATGCTAGTAGATTAGATCTTAAAAGAACTGATTTTTTATAATCTAATAAATTGCTCAAAGACGCAAGAAAAATAAAGAGAGAATTGATAAATTAATTTTTAAAGTAGTGTTACAAGAGAAAGAAAAAAATAAAAGATAAAAAATTTGTGGTTTAGTTCAAATATTTGATGAGTTATATTCTATTAGAATTAATCTGATATAATATAATAATTTTAATGACTAAAATTATTATTAAACCATGTCATATCATAATCTTTCCTAAATATTTAGTAATCATGACCAAAATGATAACGAAATAAAACATTAATAATAATTTTGATGAAATATTAGTTTGATGATCAACACACAGAAAAAAGTGATAGTTGGGTGACCATTCGAATAGTTTTTCTTACAGAAAATAATTTAATTAAAATTTTTAAAAATATTTATTAATTATATATTAAATCTTTAATATTTTCTTGTTCGTATTCATGACCATGAACTAGGGTTGTAAATGAACCGAACGAACATGAACGAGGGTGTGTTCATGTTCATTCATTTAACTTTAACCGAACAAATGAATGAACACAAACATAAACGAACACAAATTTTCTTGTTCGTGTTCGTTCGTTAAGGATTATAGCTTGTTCATGTTCGTTCATTTAATGATAAACGAACGAACATAAATGAACATAAATGAACATAAATAAACGAACATAAACGAACGTAAACGAACAAACATAAATAACATATATAAGATGCTAAATATTTAATATTTTGGATTAATTCGATTAATTCAGCTAATCAACTGATTTTAAACCGAATTAGTCGATAATTAAAATTAAAAAAAATCTTAATTATTAGATAAAACCTAAAATTTAATTGATTAACTAGTTTGTTTTGGTTCAATTCATTAACTCGGTTTAACAGAACAATAAACACTCGTATCCTATAATAACAAGGAAGTTTTTTAACGAGTCATAAAATAAGACTTATCAACTCAAGTAATTCAAAAATTTTTTACTCGACTTACTTGATCTAATGCTCACCGTTAGATATATGTGAATAAATTTAAACGAACATAAATGAACGAACATATAAACGAACGAACATAACGAACATAAATGAACGAACATAAACGAACAGATTACTGAACGTTCACGAACATAAATGAATGAATGAGTCCTTTGTTCATGTTCGCCCATTTAACTAAACGAACGAAAAATCTTGTTCATGTTCGTTCATTTAATAAATAAACGAACATAAACGAACTTCACGCCGAACGATTCACGAACGGTTTACCGAACGTTCGGTTTACGACCCTACTATAAATCGACTAGAACTCAAGATAATTTGAACATAACACGACATAACTACAATTCGTGCCCAACTGACAATTAGAATTGGGAATGTGATGTCTTACGTTCTATTATGACAACCGGTATTTAAATCAAGGTTGTGATTGTATTTTTATTGCGGTATTTTACTACGGTTATAAACAATAACGGATAAATTACGATAATTATAAATTGTTGTTTTTCACGATAATAATTTCAGACAGTTTTAAAATCTTAAAATAATGATTTCGATGATGATCACGGACCTAAATTTAAATCCCTGATTACAACTAAATATTTGTAAACAATATGACATTAACATTGAAATGTAAGAGTTAAGACTATACTATTACTAATTGCAATACACAGACAGTAATGTAGTTACAACCGAAGTGGAGTTAGACGTGTCGTGGTTCTCCGATTCCACAATCTTGGTTCTTCAACTATTTCACTTTTCCCTTCCTTTTCCTCGTACAAAGGATTGGCCATGACCCCAACTGCTTCCTCTGCTGCATCACATTCACAAGCCCTCCAATCGAAACCCGACAACGTGCCACGTGCGCTAGAAAACTGCTTCATCTTGCCGACGGAAGGAACCCTAGTAGCGTCGGCAACCTTTGCCTGGGAATCGGAGACGTTAGATTCATGACCACGCTTTCTCTCTTTAATCAAATCCCCTTTCCTCTTCACTTCTCCTGCAACTGTTGCTTGCGGTGGAGGCGAGGCAGAAGCCACCTTGGATTTGCCAGCACCGTGTTTTTTCTTTCTGTTTTTGCTTTTGGTACACTTAATTTGGCCCATGCAGGAAACTTTTGGCGAAGCGGGTTCACGTGCATCAAAGCTTCCATTCCTAGACTTCCTCCGAGCTTCCTTGGGAATCAAGGATACCACGACGGGACTCGACGAAGATCCTTTGCCTACGGGACTTACTGGTGGGCTTACTTGGAAACTCAGTACAGCTGACGATGCAGCTTTCGGCAGAAAGGCTGCCAGGATCTTCCTATGTTTCGCCAGCAGTTTCTCCATCTCGGATCCGATGGTGGCGTTGAAAAGGTGAGGGAGAAGGAATGAATGATGGGGTTAAAAAAGGAGTTTCGTGCCGGCAACTACTTGGCAGATTTGGTACTAAGTCTGACTCATCAGGGACGGCAGAGGAGGCGAAGACCATGGGCAGCATCAAAAGAGCATTGACATTTTCGAGATGATGAACGTAGCTTATCGTATTGATGTGTAAATTAGAATAATAAAAACAATGTTGAATGGATTCATTCCATTACACCACTACAAACAAAAAGTCTTGATGCTATTCTGTTAATGGACTGTTCTGGCCCGATATTCCCCTTCCCGGAGAACGGAGAAACGCGGGTCAACGTTCGATCGAATCGAGTTAAAAAATTTTGAGTATTTGAGTTAACGAATCTAATTTTATCATTTGAATTTTTATTCAAAATTTTTCGAGTTGATTCAAAGAAATTCGAGCCGAGTTGAGTTTTCGAGTTTTTATAAAAGTTAAATTATAATTATTTATTATGTTATAGTACGATTTAATTGTAATTTAAACGAATTTCATTAATTATATTTATATATATTTCTTCGTATTTTTCCATATATGATAATATTTTTTTCATATTTTTATTTATTGGTATATATATAATAAAAATTTAAAAGACTCGTCTCAAACTTAAAATAAATCTTCTAATTACTAAAACTTTTGAATTATTCGAGTTATAAGAATTTTTATTTTATATTTCAAACATTATTTGAAATTTTTTGAGTCGAATCAAATTTATAAAATTTCAAATCAAATCAAAATGAATCGAGTTTTTTCGTCTCGAGTCGAATTATTCTGATTTTTTAATTGATTTGAGTTTTTCTTGTCCCGTATTTGGGTTTCCCTGTCTTACTAGTTTCACATTGTTATAGAGTCCATCAAGGGTATTTGAGTTTCAAATTTGCATGGTTAGCTCTTTACATTGCTTTCTTCAGAGTGTTCATGCTACCCTAGTCTGGTCTGTCGATAGAAGGGCAAACGGGTTATTTGGATCGAGTTTGATTTGTATTATTCGAATCAAATTTAATTTTTATTATTCGGTTTTAGTTTAATTTGGTTGATTTTTTGGTCGAAAAATTTTAGGTCAAATATTTTTAGGTTGGTTGATTTCAGATCAATTAATATTGGTTTAATAAGAGATCAATATGTTTCAGTCTAATTTTTATACCGAATCAGATTTTTAAACCCAATAATGACTATATAAAATTACTAATATATTTTATTTTATGGTAAGTTATTTGACATTTCAAATTAAATCTTTTATTACTTTTTAGTATATTTTTTAGAATTATTTTATATTGTTGTAGATATAAAATAAAGGACGAATTAAATATACTTAAACATTTTCTTATAAATGGAAATTTATAAATAATATCTTTTTTATCTTATATATTTATTTTAATACGTTAAAAGATAAAAATAAAATTGTTAATTTTAATCTTTTAAAAAGATTTAAAATTAATAATATTAATTTAATCTGTAAATAAATTAATTTAAAAACCCTAAAATTTTCATTATGCTCTTTTTATCTTTATATTTAAGGTATAGTTCTGATGTTGAAAAATATAATCCAAAATTTCTAAATACGAAGCCAATCAACGAAGTTGAAAGATTTGGTGGAAATGTTTTTTCCGAAATGAGTATGGTGTTTATCGAACAAGTTAATTACGAATTAAGTGATATTTAATTTGTGTTTGTTAAAAAATATTGTTCGATTCAATTCGTCGCTTGTTAAGTTCATTAAGATTGTACTCGATTTATGCTCGTTAAAAAATTATTACTCAACTTGACTCATTCTCGTTAATCTTGACTCGTTACTCCTTAAGCTTACTAAAAATTTACCTTATTTTTAACTAAAAATAAATTTTACAAAAATACTATATAAGGCTTAATATTAACATAAATTAATAAATTTAATCAAAAAATTGAAATGAGTGTATAAATCACTTTTAAAGTCTAAATTCAAAAGTAACAATATACAGATATACCAAACTAGTATATTAAAACTAAAGTAATAGTTCACAAATTAATAATTATTATTTATTTTTTTAAAAAATAAAATAATTTTAAAATAATTGCTAAAAATATTATAAAAAATAAAAAATTGTTTGTGAATTTATTGAATTAAATTAAACTTTGTTCGTTTTAACTTAATAAAATTTTGAGTTAACTTTAAATTTGAATCAAATTAACCCAAATTAAATGTTTTAAATTTTAATCTAATCAAATTTAAACTACTCACGAAATGTTCAACTCATTAAACTAGAAACAAAGCGTAAAAGTCATCTATCTTTTTATGATGCATCATTCTATGTCTCATTTGAATTTTTTTTTTTAAAAATTAAATTTTCAACACTAACCCTTGTTTCTATGTTTTAAACCTTAACTCTACATCTTAAACCTTAATCCTTAAACTCTAATCCCTAAACCTTTAAACTTAAACCCTAAATTATAAACTCTAAACTCTTTAATTTAAAATAAAAACATAAAAGAATACATGAGAAAAAAAGTAGATGAATTTCGCCAAAAATAAGTCATCCAACCTTCATGATCTACCTATGTCTCTGCTACATGTCTTTCGTCTAAATGTACCTTCTTTGTCTTCTCCTCTCTCGTGTCACTTTGACAACGAAGATAGGAACCACTCAGCACTCTTTGAATTAACCATTTTTATATCATTAAAACAGAAAGAGAATGGAATGGAAAAGATATTTTCTTTCGTCCACAGACATAAAGTTTCTGGTTTCAACAAAAGCAGGTAGAGAGAGAAAACTGGGGTTGCAGAAAACTATTGAAGCTTTAAATGTGGGTTGGTTGATTTTCCCTCTTTAAGCTTTAAATCCTCTGCCTCTTTATTTTCTTTTTCAGTATATGTAAAAGCTTCTTCTTAAACCCCCTGTTCTTTGTTGATCACCAGGAAAACTTTTTCCGTTACTTTCTCATTGGATTTCTACAATAGAAGGGAAAAAAAGAATGGATTTTTACGCATACCCATCATGTTTTTCCATGTCTTCATTGTCTTTGTTTGGAGATTTCATTGAAAAGATGAGATTTTCTTGCAACTTCTCTGTTTCTGCCATCATTGGGAATGTTTTCTCTGCGATCTTAACCTTCTTCTTTGCATTAGGTTGGTTTTTTTTTTCCTCTTTTGTCCTCTGTTATGCTTCATTATTTATGCAAAAACTTCTTTTTTTCTCTCTTTTTGGACTCTTCTTTTCATTTGAACCCCATTTGATCCTTGCTCTATAAGAAGTTAACTTCATTATATGGACAAAAGATGAATTTAATTACGATTCTGTTCCATTTTTGTTGGATTGCAATGATATGGAAGATGTTTTTGCGTGCCGACAAAGTACTCTGGGATTATTTTGTTTTACATTTATGTCCGAAATAGACCTTGAATTAATGGACTTTTTTGTTTGGTTTCTTAGAATTCTTTACCATGTAGAACTTTTTATTGCATGAGCTGAGCTTTAGCCTCTTTATACTCAAATTTTGGTGATGAAATCCATCTGCAGTGGGAACCTTGTTAGGGGCGATGACGGGGGCTTTGATAGGACAAGAAACGGAGAGCGGGTTCGTTCGAGGAGCTGCGGTTGGGGCCATCTCCGGTGCAGTTTTCTCAATTGAAGTCTTCGAGTCTTCCCTGGTTCTTTGGCAATCTGATGAATCCAGGATCGGATGCTTGCTTTACTTGGTGAGCAATTGGTTCAGTTGGTCGAGTACTCGATTGCATCTTAGATGCCTGTACCGTGCAGCATGCCTTGAGGCTTGAACCGAGTTTAAGTTGCTTCAGTAGCCTTCTATGAGGCCTGTGGCAAGCATGTGCATGAATTTTCAACAGTTTGATCGTGGGAATTCTGCCCGGCAGTTTAAATCTTTTCTTTCTTTTTTTTTCCTGCAAATTTTCAGATCGATGTCATTGCAAGCCTTCTAAGTGGGAGGCTCGTTCGAGAACGAATTGGTCCGGCAATGCTGAGTGCAGTCCAAAGTCAGGTAAGAATCGATATTAGTTTCATCAAATAGCACTTTGCTAATGATTTTCAGTTTCTGTTACCAGATGGGAGCTGCTGAAACAACTTTTGAGGATGTCCAGAACATATTTGACATTGGTGGTTTCAAAGGATTGGCTGGAGATTTGGTCGAAAAAATCCCAAAGATCAAAATCACAAGCAGCAACAACAACGTCGATGCTTCCGGGGATAAAATTTCCTGTTCTGTTTGCCTTCAGGTATAACCCTACCTTATTTTCAATTTCACCCCATTTTCAGTAAAACTAGTTGCATAAGAAGCTTATCTGATGGGATCTTCACACAGGACTTTCAGCTCGGAGAAACAGTTCGGAGTTTGCCACAGTGTCACCACATGTTCCACTTGCCTTGCATAGATAAGTGGCTCATTAGTCATGGTTCTTGCCCATTGTGCAGAAAGGATCTGTAATCTCTTCTTTTTTCCCTGTACACTATACAACTAGACAATCAACTGCCATCGGTGTGGGAATCGATCGAATTATTGGATCAAGCTTTGTTAGGATTTGACTCATTCCAGTATGAAAATATTTATCATAGCTAATTTCCTGGTCTCATTTATGAAATTTCAGGGTCCTGCAATGAATATGCTTATGGATGCTGTTGTTTCTTGATAGCAGATTTGACTTCCAGGACACAAGTCGGTGTTTTTCTTGATAAAATTTCATAAACAAACAAGTAGGCGAGGCAACGTGGTACAGTGGTAGGGCAGGGAGTACGAATCATTAAACTCGTCGACAGTCGGCCAGCAATCACATTCAAAATCTTGATGTACAATAAAATTTGAGTTTATTCAATCGGTCCATATAAAGAGAAATAAATATATAACGAAGCAGAGCAAGTGGCCGTGAAATTGGGATTCTATTCTTGATGCAAATAAAAAATAAAGCAGACACAGAAAGAGAGAGGTTTAGATCAATTAGCAAACAATTAGTACTATCTCATTCGGACCAATAGATATGAACCGTATTATCTTTTTTTAATGATTTGATTTAACAGCATAAAGTTCAGATTAATTTTTTTTCCATTAATTAAAGAATATAAAACAGTTGACCGAGTCATTTTCAAAACCAATATTCCTAAATCCTAAACCTACTTCACCAACCTCCCATTGCCTAAATACCCTCCTATGAGAATTCAGACCTTTTATTCTACCATCAATTATGGGAGCTTTGTCTCTGTAAGCAAAAGACCATGATATTGCAATGACCACACTCAAGAAACCCTTTGAATGATTAACTACTCCAGTTAATAGAATGAGAAAAAAATGCAGACCCTTTCTCAGAGAGATTAAAACAATATGGTAGAGAGCCTTATGCATGGCAAAAACATCATGATTACTGGTCTAAGTATACAACAAGAAAGACCAAAGTGAAGACACGAAAAATTCAAGAGAGCCTTAGGCATGGCATAAACATCATGAATACTGGTCCAAGTAAACAACAAGAGAGCCTCAGGCATGGCATAAACATCATGACTACTGGTCTAAGTAAACAACAGGAGAGCAATAGGCATGGCATAAACATCATGACTACTGATCTAAGAAAACAACAAGAGAGCCTTAGGCATGGCATAAGGACATGATAACTGGTCTAAGTAAAATCAAATTCAATATCGAACCCATTTCATCAAAAAGAGAAACACCAGAGTGACGAGACAACAACTCTTCCTCAATAGTTCTAAGAATTGTAAAACAGTGATTAGGAAACAAGAAGCTTGACACTCCAGTATAACATTCATGAATCTGAAATCCTGACCAATTCTTAATGAACTTGCCAACTACTATGACTATCTCAAATAAACCACCACAAAAAAAAAAAAAAAACTGCACTTTATCATCCAATTATAATCTATTTTGAAAGATAATATAGAAAGAGTTTAATGTCAAAATCATAGACAAAGGCATAACCAGTCAATTGCCATTATGCAACAATAACTCTAGAGAGCATTAAACCAAGTATAATTAGAAAGCAATGAAGAATGTTATGGCTCAAGAGATCATAGAATCCCACAATTTAGACAATAACTTACTTCAAAACATATATGATCAATGCAGAAGAACAAAAGGTTTAAGAGATAGAAAAGCACCCATAAGAATATAGAAACATAGATTCACACTTGAAAATAGATGATGCTGAATCGAGAAATAACCCAAAATCATAGATAATAATCCAAAATAACCAGAATAACAAAAATCTAAACTTTAATCCGAACCAGCTCATCTATGTATCAAAATCGGAAAATTCTTCCCCATGAAAGAAAAAAAAAGAGCTGGATAATACGAAACATCCTTATGTATAACTTCTAATAATCATAGAACCCAAAACATAGAAAAGAGAAATATTTACTATTACTCTTTTTTCTCCTGAAAATTCAAGTTTAAGATGAAGATTTTGTGTTTGGACACTCCCTTGCAAAATGCCCTGCCTCACCGCATTTAAAGCATTCTGTTCCTTTGTTATTATTGTTGCTATTGTTGTTGCAATCCCTCGCCATATGCCCAGACCCTCCACAGTTAAAGCAGCCTCTGCCAGCACCACCGCCACCACTACTGTTTCTATTGCAATCTCTGGCAAAATGCCCAAATTTCCCACAGTTGTAGCACTTCACAGCGCCACCACCGGTAGATCCGGCAGCATCTTTCCTACACTCCCTCGCAAAATGCCCCGCCTCACCACAGTTATAACAAGAGCCCCCACCGCCACTGCCGTACCCAGCGTTATTGTAATTATCGTTATTGTCGTAAGAGCCGGCGTTGTTATTGCAATCCCTAGCCAGATGATTCGGATCTCCACAGTTATAACACCCGCCGCTTCCGTTCCTCCTATCATTCCTCCAACCGCCACCCCCTCCGCGACGGTCCCTCTTACTGATTTGAGAGCCACCAATCGCAGTGACATCAACAGCCTGAGTTTTTCCACCGTTGCCTTGGGAAACGGTGAACTCAACAGATTCGCCCTCAGCGAGGGTACGATAGCCGTCGGATTTGATGGACGATTGATGGACGAAAAGATCTTCGCCGTCATCATCAGGATGGATAAAGCCGAATCCTTTCTGGTTATCGAACCAAAGGACCTTTCCGGCGGATCTTGATTGCTGTTGGTCTTGCTGTTGCTCAGCCATCGAAGCTGGTTGCGAGATTTGAAATGGTAAAAGGAAGAGACTTCTGATTTGTTTGTTTTAGGGTTTTTGAGAGAAGTGACAAAAGGGGAATTTATAGCGAAACTATGAGATAGGAGAAAAAAGAAGGTTGGCTAGGCTACTCGAATATCTTTACTTGGGCTTTATTACAGAATTGACCTCTAAACAATACTTGATTCTTATTTTAGTCCTTATTTTTTTAATTGATATTACTTAAAGTTATTTTTTCTATTATATCAAATATTTAATTTTCGGTATTATACGTAACATGTCATATTAATATTAATTGATATTTTTATAAAGAGTAAATTATAATAAAAATTATTTAATTATGAGTAAAATTGTATTTGAATCATTTAATTATTAAAAATAATATTTTAATCATTCAATTACGAAAATGTTATATTTAGGTCACTTGATTTCTAAAGGTTATACTTAGGTCTCTCAATTATCGGTTAGATTACTTTTAGGACACTCTTCATTAGTAAAAAAATTATATCAATTTGTATATGAGATTAATTAATGATATCAAATGAAGTAATTTAGTGTTAAGAAGAGTATAAAAGAGATTTGAAAGAAAATTTATTAAGTTAATGATTTTTTAGGATAAATTATAATAAAGATTAAATGTTTAGGGTAAACTAAAGTAATATAATATTGTTAAGTTATTTATTTCCATATAACTTAAAGAAAAATATGTTTGGATTTGGATAAATATTGTAAAATTAATTAAAGTCTTCAACGATTAGTTTTCTAACGGTTAATTTTTCAATGATTAGTTTTTTATTTTATTTTATAAATGCAAGCTAAAGACCGTTGAAGAATAGAAGATATACAAACATGTCGATCAAGAGAATGAGTTCAAAGCAAATTTATTTATTTTTTTGTACATATTTTAGAGAGTACTCATTTGTATATCTTTTGTACTTTTTTGAGCTAAGTTCTTGAAAATACCCACATTTGAGAGGTTTACTAGTTTACATCTTTTATCCTTTTGTAAAAAGAGAGGTTCTAGTTTAGCCTTAAACAAAAATTAAAGTTGGTTCTATCTTAGTCAGGTCCAAAAAGATAAGATTATAATAGTTATTCATTGAACCATATCAAAATGACTGATATTATTATTACTGATCAGTAAAATTCACATTCAAAAAAAAGGGGAGAAAATATTTTGTTTTATGATAAAAAAATGATAAAAATGTTGAATTCATAGTGAATTGGTTCGAATCCTTAATTGTGTGCTAAGATAGTGAATATAGGCACTGCCAAAACATTATAAATCGTTGTGTTATTTGTGATTTTAACAAATTCAACCAAATACCCAAAATAATTCACTTGATGATTATCGATAATCGATTCGAGCTTACACATCAATCTTTTCGAATACAATAAGCTACAACAACAGTTGAACATAGTTCTAAGATCAAAATTCAGATGATGCAATGCAGGATCAGTTGTATGTGAGTTTTTAAAAAACTGCATTATTTATTATTTTTTCTTGTTTTTAAATATTTATATTTTATTTTAATTTTAAATCTTAATTTTATCCTTGATATAATAAAAATATGATGATTCATTTTAGTATCATGTTTTACATAATTTCCGCTTACAAAAATATGTTTGTAATAAACAAATACATAGTGTAATAATAGAATATTATATTCTTAAGGAGAATATTTAAGTTTTATTGTTTAGGGTTATTTTTATCTACATTAGACAAAAAGGAGCAGATCATTCGAATAAAATTGTGTCGTTTTATATTTATTTTGACGTTATATATAATGTTGATTTTAGGTGACACAAAATAAGAAGACAAAGATGATAGTTGAAAAAAGATTTAAAGTTAATGATGAATGGTTCATCAATCGAAGTTGAGAGACGTAAAAGATCATAGTTGTCAACACAAATTTCTGTATAATAATAAAATAAAAATAGAAAATGATAAATAATAATAAAATAAATAACTGAAAAATCAAATAAAAAGATAAAAAATACAAAAAAATAAAATAAAAATAGAAAAACAGAAAATTTGAAGATATGGGAGAGTTTTAGATTTAGTGGGGATTGTGTTGAGAGATTTGAGGGAGAAATTTTAGGGATTTGGTGGAGTTTGAATTAGTTTAGGATGTTTGAAAAATCCTTTAAATAGAGGCCTTTGAATCTGGAAAAAGGGAAAATGGAATGAAAGAGCTGAAAGTTTGAATCAGAGAGTTTGGATCAACAAGAGGGCAATCGAAAGAGATTTTCGGTGGATTGAGGAGGTAAGCCCTTGTTTTGTTCTTTTTTTTTCTCTCGTTAGTTGCTTTTGGTTCATCTCTGTTATTTTCGGTTTTAGGGAAAAATTTGGGCAGATTTAAGTGTTTTTAGGGTGTCATCCGAGTGGTGTTAATTTAATTAAATGTTAATTTAATCAAATATTAGATGTTAATTAGGTGTTAATTTAATTTTAAGGCTTAAAAATTATTTAATTAGGTTCTTGGTTGAATTTAATTTAATTTCTAAGGTTGAATTTAAGATTATTTTAATCTAATTAAATCTAGTTTGAACCTAAATTGAACCCTAAAGCTCAAAATTAGTTAATTTAGATATTAATTAGGTTTAAATTTTTTAAAATGCTTAGAAATTATTTAATTAGGTTCTTAGTTGAATTTAATTTAGTTTCTAAGATAAAATTTAAAATTAATTTAACCTAATTAGATTTAATTTAGCCTAAGTGAACCTTAAAACTGAATTTCCATCAAGTTTGACTTTAATTAGGATTAATTAAAATTTAAAGCCTAGGAAAATTTGATTAAGTGATCAATTTAATTAAAGATTCTAAACTTTAAAATTAATTAAACTTAATTAAATCTAATTCACCCCTTTGAAATCAAACTCTTGTCCTTTTTTGGTCTTTTACCATGTAAGTCCCTTTTTAATTTTAATTATCTTTGTTGTAACATGAACTCCCATATTTTCTAATGAAAAGTAATCAAGTTCCTTTATTTTGCTTATTTGTTTTATTTTATTTAATTATGTTTTGTTTTAAAAAATCGCATGGCATATTTATTAGGAGATCACTTAATGGTATCGAATTCATGTGCTATTAAAAACCTAGAACTTGATGAAAAAATTTAGGTTTAGAATTAAATAAAATTGGTAGATAAAAATTAGTGACATTAATAAAGTTATTAATTTTATTAAGTGACAAGATGGTAGTGTCCGAGCATTCAGATGTTATCATACACTTGGTGAAATTAATAATTTAAATAGGGTTTTTAATATTTAATTAATGGAGCCCTCCTAGGTTAGAACTTAAAATGAACAAGATAATAAAGGATCATGCATTTAAACCTTTTGATACGGAATTTATATTTCTTTAAATTTGGGCGAGATTTCCTATCTAGGGACGTCTTATTCAAGCCTAAGTTTAAAAGAGATATATTTTCTTAATCAAAAGGATATCCTCAATTCAAGCAGTGTTTCTTTAACAATAAAGAATTAAATTAATATCTATATTTAAAATATCAAAATGCCACGTGTAATTAATAAGGTACCAATTTTTGGGTGTTTGTAAGGGTCGTCCTTACACGTAACCGATTCCCGAACCCAAATATTTTTAACGAATCTTTGGTTTATTTTATGGTGTTTGGCCTACCAAAGTGGCCGGTGACGACTCCAAATCTATTTTTAAAATTAAATTATAAACACTTTTTTAAAATTTTGGGTTAAAAGTAATAAAATTTAGATTTCTCAAGATTAATCGCCAAGCTATTTTTCCATACATTTTCGGTTTTAAAAAGGTCGCGACAGCTTGGCGACTCCGCTGGGGACCTTAAAATTTTTTTTTGTGAGTCAGACCTAACTTTTTAAAAATTTTTACGTGGCATTCCGGTATTTTGAATATAGATTTTAACTTAATTCTTTATTGTTAAATGAACATCGTTTGAATGAGGGTAGCATTTTTATTTTTGTGATATATCCTGTCATTCGTGCATAAGCTCTCGACCCGAGCTTTCATCCTTAAGTGGGAGTTAGATATTATCCAACGTGATGCTCTCTAGCTCCGAGTCTCGGTTTTTTATCTGCTTCCGGTATACTAACCTTACACATCGTGGGGTCTTCACCTTCGTTATAAGGGACCTATACTACCGAATCGGTGTCTTATTGTTGCAGTAGACGGTAGCGACAGTTCGGGAACCAGTGTCTAAACCAAAAACCACATGTATAGAGTAGAAACCCACCCCTTTTAGAGCCAGACAAGGACCATAAGATAAGGCGGTATGCTGCTGAAATGCCTCCGAAATTAGGATTTCTCTGTTTAACTGCTCTCTGGTTATTTTTATGCAACATAACCTGCTCTCTGGTTTTTTTTTTTGCAACATAAATTATTCTTTGGTTATTTTTCGCAAGTTAATTTATTTTTGTTAGGATTATTATTTCACCATACTAACACTTTTTTGGTGGTGTGTGAGTGAGTTCATATAGCATGCATTAGGGGTATCGATTCATGAGCTAGTTGTATAGACAATGATCATAAACTAAAAGGTTTGATATACAAGTGGAAGACATTATACCGAGGTGGACCATATTCGAGAAGACTCAGTGCGAGATCAGAGTTAGTATCCGAGGACCAAGTACCAATTATACAATGATATTTTAGAAGACTTCAAGTATGATGCACGTCTACCAAAATTAAGGTATCTTAGTTGTTGTCAGGAGAGTGGTTACAACATCAATAATAGGAGGATATGAGGTTTTGCTACACCGTTCTAGTAAGTGAAAAGAGTTAGACTTATATTGGGTTCAACAATTATTCAAGCTTCAAGTTGGGTTCAACAATTATTTAAGCTTTAGGTCGGGTTTAGGTGGTTAAGAGGCGAAGATAGTCAGAAAGCGCATATTTAGCAGTTTAATTAGGGGCATCCCAAGGAACTATCGAAGGATGAAGATGGGAAATAGAAGAGAAATTCAGAAAGTACAACATGACATGCGGAAAAACAGTTTGCAAGCTTTGAGCCAATGTTTCGAGTGAAGAACACGTCAAGAGCCAAGCCGAGATGGTTACTCAGATGATGCGTAGATAGATTTGGTGATCAATTTCAGAACCAAGTACAAGAAATGTCAGATATACATGGATTTTGCCTGATAAAGCAGAAGACACATCAACAGATTCTCATCGACATACTAGGATAGATGTTGAACCATATTGAACGAGGTGATCAACCAAGAGGCTCGAACCATCTATCTATCAACAAATTGGCTTCTCCTTGTATTCGATCTTTTAGTTAGATGAATGTTGTCTAATGACTAGCTTTTGAAATTGAAGTCTCTTGCATTCATGCATTGCATCATTTGAATATTACATTTTTTTAGAAGAATTTAAAATAACAAAAAATATTACATTATGTTTTAAATATTACTTTTAAAGTAGCATTGCATTTTGAAAAGCATAAATTAAGACATGTTAAGATTAAGAAATTTCAGCATAAATTAAAATATGTTAAGATTAAAAAATTTCAGAAAGTTATTGAGGATCACTTAGGTAACATGAAAGATCGGCCGATCTCAGAATTAGACATCAATTTTCACATTGCTTGGTCATTCAGATGAAATGTAGATACGGGAGATTGATATGAAAAATTCATCTCACACAAGGGTTCAATTTAGAAGGTTCTTGCAAGAAAATGAAAAAAGACGGAAAAATGCAAAAAGAAGTCGAAAAGAAAAATGACGGTTGAATTTAATAGCTGGGCATCTATTAAAAATTTAGAAGATCAAATTTTGAGCTATGAAAAACAGCAATAAAGTGTTCGATCATGATGACGATAACGTGAGAAGACCTGGGGCATCTGATCACCCTAAGCGATAATAATGCAGCAAATTTTGTCAAATAATGAATTTATCAGTGTCATCCCGAAGAAGAAATCCAAGTAAAGACCAAACGACGAGTAGTTCAAATGACTACATAGCCAAGGCCTATATACCGTCGAGGCTGCCCAATGCCGCGGTAATACCATAAAAGGGAGTAATTTTTTCTGAAATTGTTTTATATATTCTCTTTTCTTGAATTTAAGTTTGTAATCTTGTACTGCCTTATGTCAGCTTTGCTTTAGTTTATTCCTTTAAGGCTATAGAAATTTTTCTCCTTACCATGGCCAAGTACTGTTTTGAAGGGATAACCATAGGATATTCATGGAATAAAACTTAGAAGCTTACTTGGGTTAGACAAAAAAACTTTTTGGATATGTTTGATCTAGGAGTTCTTTTAATAAACTTAGGTGATAAAGACTTAGAACTTGTTGGAAAAATAACTAGAGGTGCCTATCACCGACTCTAGTTTTGCTCTCCTTCATACTAGAGGTGCCCGAAATTGGCTCTAGTATGCTAAATAGGTGTTACAAAAGAAAAAAAATAAATGAAAAAACAAAGAAAGAAATAGAAAACACATATCTTGAGGTGCCCAAAATTGGCTCAAGACTTGTTGTTTTAAGGAGATAGCTAATCCAAGATTCTACTTGTCTTGAACTTAGAGTTTATCTAAAAAAGCCTTGAATCAGCCTTGTCCATTAAACACACACACTCACCTAGCCCTAGAGTTTGTTTCTTAGTAGAAGTCCTTGGGTAAACTAGTGACTAAAACGGAGAGATAGACATGACCATGGTGGGGAGAATAGATGGAAGAGTAAGACCAAAGGGGAGTAAGGTTTAGCAATTTGATGTTTGACATTGCTTGAGGACAAGCCATAGTTTGGGTTTGGAGGTATTTGATGAGTGCCTAAAATAAGTTGGAAAATGGTCATATCAGAGTTGATCTTTGCAAATTTTTTCGAAGGCTTTGCTGCACTTAGTATTTAAAGGCCTAATTTTTGTATTCTCTTGTTTGCCATAACAGTCAAAATTTTTCAATGTTTTCAAAATTAGTAAAATTATTTTTTTTGCATATTGTTTTAACAAGTATCTTGCAGATAAATTGATTAGATACAAAAAAGCAAAGGATTTCATGTGAATTACTATGATGTAATTAATCCTTTAAGCGTAGGCAGAACAAGAGATGACCTTGGTACTTGATTAATGATGAATGGTTTGACAAATGAAGCTTTCGAACAACGAAGATAACGCAAGTAAACATGGGGCAATTACGTACAGACTGTAGTCATTGCCGAATTTCATAGTTATAATGATGAATATTAGTCCAGCTTGATGAAAGTTTAGGGACTAGAAAAGGTTTAGGGACCAGGAGAAAATTCAGGGACCTATGATATTTTGCACACCCTAAATGATAAAAGTGGGGCAAACTCAGCATGATAAAAGATCAGCAAAGTATTATTGCACGTGAGATTTCAAATCAGAATGGACAAGGGAGGTACAAAGTTCATAAACTTATTTCTTCGAGAAGCTGATAGCCCATGAAATGTGGGGCAGAATCCTAAATGATTGGGAAAAACAATGATGTTAATGTCAATATGAGAAATGGAGCTCAAAAAGATTAGGTAGAGTACAAAGTTGTTGATGCGAGATGTCGTCATGACAGAAAAAGGTTCAATGAAGAATTTAAGTGTCCCTCAATGACCACGGTTCATGCATCATATGGTTAGGCATCCATAGGGTAAAACATGCTAACTCATGCATTCAAAATATTTTTGGTTAATTTTAATAGGAATTTGCAGGATTAACAAAGCAATCCAGATCAAGACAAGCAAAGATCTCAGAGGAAGGAAATTTAAAAACAAACATTTTAGAAGGTCAACAGAGACCAATACAGATTTCTATTTGAGGAAAAAGATCTCAACAAAGAAGATGAAGTTAAGAAAGATTTTCCGCTTGAAGATGCAGATTTCAACAAAAATCTTTATTTACCAGATATTCGAGGGAATTCAAATGAAAAGAACAACTTCGGATTCCAAGATTTGTTTGAAGGAATTCAACAGATAAGAACAACTTCAAACTTTGGAGGATTTCAAATGAGAGGAACAACTCCAGATTCAATATGAAGAAACGTCAAATTTCATGACTTGATATCAGTCTGAAGAATTTCGTAATAAGAAGAACAGCTTCAGACTCTTCAGTGGAGATAGAGAATTTCGTAATAAGAAGAACAGCTCCATATTCCATTGTCAAATCCTCCGGGTCATCATTAAGTCCTCCGGGCATGATGTTAAATCCTCTGGGTCATCATTAAGTCCTCCGGGCATGATGTTAAGTCCTCCAGGCCGTCATCTTCGGGAGTGATGATATCGTTTGCACAATCAAGGAGGCAATACGATCCTAAATCCTCCGAGTCATCAGTAAGTCCTCCGGGCATGATGTTAAATCCTCCGGGTCATCATTAAGTCCTCCGGGCATGATGTTAAGTTTGAAGAATTTCGTAATAAGAAGAACAACTCTAAATTCCATGAGATACGAGGAATTTCGTAGTAAGAAGAATAGCCTCGGATTTCATCACTTTCATCTGGAGAATTTCGTAATAAGAAGAACAGCTCCAGATATCCTAGAGACAAGGAAACTCAGAACCAGAAGAATAGCCTCGAGTTACGTCACAGGTTTTGCTTTAAGAAGTTCGTAATAAGAAGAACAACTTCAAGCTTCGGCCAAATGGCCTAAACAAAATTCGTGTTTTTCAGTCTTTGCCCATCTCCTGCTCCGTAGCATTGAGCAAAGAGGGGCAGCTGTCAACACGAATTTCTATATAATAATAAAATAAAAATAAAAAAACAGAAAATGATAAATAATAATAAAATAAATAACTAAAAAATCAAATAAAAAGATAAAAAATACAAAAAAATAAAATAAAAATAGAAAAACAGAAAATTTGAAGATATGGGAGAGTTTTAGATTTAGTGGGGATTGTGTTGAGAGATTTGAGGGAGAAATTTTAGGGATTTGGTGGAGTTTGAATTAGTTTAGGATGTTTGAAAAATCCTTTAAATAGAGGCCTTCGAATCTGGAAAAGGGGAAAATGGAATGAAAGAGCTGAAAGTTTGGATCAACAAGAGGGCAATCGAAAGAGATTTTCGGTGGATTGAGGAGGTAAGCCCTTGTTTTGTTCTTTTTATTTCTCTTGTTAGTTGCTTTTGGTTCATCTCTGTTATTTTCGGTTTTAGGGAAAAATCCGGGCAGATTTAAGTGTTTTTAGGGTATCATCCGAGTGGTGTTAATTTAATTAAGTGTTAATTTAATCAAATATTAGATGTTAATTAGGTGTTAATTTAATTTTAAGGCTTAGAAATTATTTAATTAGGTTCTTGGTTGAATTTAATTTAATTTCTAAGGTTGAATTTAAGATTATTTTAATCTAATTAAATCTAGTTTGAACCTAAATTGAACCCTAAAACTCAAAATTAGTTAATTTAGATATTAATTAGGTTTAAATTTTTTAAAATGCTTAGAAATTATTTAATTAGGTTCTTAGTTGAAATTAATTTAGTTTCTAAGATAAAATTTAAAATTAATTTAACCTAATTAGATTTAATTTAGCCTAAGTGAACCTTAAAACTGAATTTCCATCAAGTTTGACTTTAATTAGGATTAATTAAAATTTAAAGCTTAGGAAAATTTGATTAAGTGATCAATTTAATTAAAGATTCTAAACTTTAAAATTAATTAAACTTAATTAAATCTAATTCACCCCTTTGAAATCAAACTCTTGTCCTTTTATGGTCTTTTACCATGTAAGTCCCTTTTTAATTTTAATTATCTTTGTTGTAACATGAACTCCCATATTTTCTAATGAAAAGTAATCAAGTTCCTTTATTTTGCTTATTTGTTTTATTTTATTTAATTATGTTTTGTTTTAAAAAATCGTATGACATATTTATTAGATCACTTAATCATCATTTAGTTAATTAATTTAGAGCCTTCTAGGATTAGTTGCTTTAATTAATTAATTAAATAAGGAGATAATTAGTAACGATAGTATTTGAATCTTATACCTCGGATACACTGAGAGGCCGGTATTTTGACGTGCCATGATGTTGGCCTAAAGAGTGTACCTTGGTATCGAATTCATGTGCTATTAAAAACCTAGAACTTGATGAAAAAATTTAGGTTTAGAATTAAATAAAATTGATAGGTAAAAATTAGTGACATTAGTAAAGTTATTCATTTTATTAAGTGACAAGATGGTAGTGTCCTAGCATTCAGATGTTCATACATTTGGTGAAATTAATAATTTAAATAGGGTTTTTAATATTTAATTAATGAAGCCCTCCTAGGTTAGAACTTAAAATGAACAAGATAATAAAGGATCATGCATTTAAACCTTTTGATACGGAATTTATATTTCTTTAAATTTGGGCGAGGTTTCCTATCTAGAGGACGTCTTATTCAAGCCCAAGTTTAAAAGAGATATATTTTCTTAATCAAAAGGATATCCTCAATTCAAGCAGTGTTTCTTTAACAATAAAGAATTAAATTAATATCTATATTTAAAATATCAAAATGCCACGTGTAATTAATAAGGTACTAATTTTTGGGTGTTTGTAAGGGTCGTCCTTACACGTAACCGACTCCCAAACCCAAATGTTTTTAACGAATCTCTGGTTTGTTTTATGGTGTCTGGCCTACCAAAGTGGCCGGTGGCGACTCCAAATCTATTTTTAAAATTAAATTATAAATACTTTTTTAAAATTTTGAGTTAAAAGTAATAAAATTCAGATTTCAAGATTAATCGGCAAGCTATTTTTCCACACATTTTCGGTTTTAAAAAGGTCACGACAGCTTAGTTAATTTAGATATTAATTAGGTTTAAATTTTTTAAATTGCTTAGAAATTATTTAATTAGGTTTTTAGTTGAATTTAATTTAGTTTCTAAGATAAAATTTAAAATTAATTTAACCTAATTAGTTTTAATTTAGCCTAAGTGAACCTTAAAACTGAATTTCCATCAAGTTTGACTTTAATTAGGATTAATTAAAATTTAAAGCTTAGGAAAATTTGATTAAGTGATCAATTTAATTAAAGATTCTAAACTTTAAAATTAATTAAACTTAATTAAATCTAATTCACCCCTTTGAAATCAAACTCTTGTCCTTTTTTGGTCTTTTACCATGTAAGTCCCTTTTTAATTTTAATTATCTTTGTTGTAACATGAACTCCCATATTTTCTAATGAAAAGTAATCAAGTTCCTTTATTTTGCTTATTTGTTTTATTTTATTTAATTATGTTTTGTTTTAAAAAATCGCATGGCATATTTATTAGGAGATCATTTAATCATCATTTAGTTAATTAATTTAGAGCCTTCTAGGATTAGTTGCTTTAATTAATTAATTAAATAGGGAGATAATTAGTAACGATAGTATTTGAATCTTATACCTCGGATACACTGAGAGGCCGGTGTTTTGACGTACCATGATATTGGCCTAAAGAGTGTACCTTGTTATCGAATTCATGTGCTATTAAAAACCTAGAACTTGATGAAAAAATTTAGGTTTAGAATTAAATAAAATTGGTAGGTAAAAATTAGTGACATTAGTAAAGTTATTAATTTTATTAAGTGACAAGATGGTAGTGTCCGAGCATTCAAATGTTATCATACACTTGGTGAAATTAATAATTTAAATAGGGTTTTTAATATTTAATTAATGAATCCCTCCTAGGTTAGAACTTAAAATGAACAAGATAATAAATGATCATGCATTTAAACCTTTTGATACGGAATTTATATTTCTTTAAATTTGGGTGAGATTTCCTATCTAGAGGACGTCTTATTCAAGCCCAAGTTTAAAAGTGATATATTTTCTTAATCAAAAGGATATCCTCAATTCAAGCAGTGTTTCTTTAACAATAAAGAATTAAATTAATATCTATATTCAAAATATCAAAATGCCACTTGTAATTAATAAGGTACCAATTTTTGGGCGTTTGTAAGGGTCGTCCTTACACGTAACCGACTCCCGAACCCAAATGTTTTTAACGAATCTCTGGTTTGTTTTATGGTGTTTGGCCTACCAAAGTGGCCGGTGGCGACTCCAAATGTATTTTTAAAATTAAATTATAAACACTTTTTTAAAATTTTGGGTTAAAAGTAATAAAATTTAGATTTCTCAAGATTAATCGCCAGGCTATTTTTCCACACATTTTCGGTTTTAAAAAGGTCGCGACAATAATATTAAATTGATGGTCAAACGATAATTGACGATAATAACTAATGTTTCATCCATTATGACGTGGACAAAGTATTATTATTGTACGATTTAAATCGAAAAACTAAAGTGTAATCTAAACTATAAATTAGGTTTTGGTGGGATGAATATTCTCTTTTTATTTATTTATTTGAAAAATAATTTAATTCAAACTTTATTTTGGAGAATAACCCATTTCTATACTTACAGACGTAATTCATATTCTGCACGACGCAAATTACTAATTTGCATCTTAAAGAACGTGAAGTATACTTGATGTAGATCATATATTATTCAATTTTTTAATATTTTTAAAATTTTTAAATATAATTCGCATCTTGTAATATGCAAATTGCGCCCAAAATATTATGAAAATAACACAAAAATTGAATTACATTTAAAAAATTAAAATTATTTTTAAAAAATAGACAATATATAATCTACATTAGTCATACTTTGTATTCTGTAAATTATAAATTAATGAGTGCAAATCGCCTGTCTCTTTCCCATGCATCCATTTGTGTCTCTACTTTAAATTAGAGGTTTTAGGGTATAGGTTTTAGGTTAGGGTTTAGGGAATTAGGGGTAGGGTTTGTTTTTTAGGATATAGGGTTTAGGGTTTAGGATATAGAAAATAAGTGTCAGGGTTTAAAAATTTTTAACAAGGCACAAAAGGATGTATAAGAAAGAGACAGAGAATTTTTGCTTCAAATTAATAATTTGTTGTGTACAATACAAATTATATTTGTATCTAAAAAAATTCTTTAAAATATTTTTTTTTAAAAATATATTTTTGATAAAAAATAAAAGGGTAAACTACATAAATGGTCCCTCGACTATACCTCAATAATTTTTTATATCCCTTGACTATTAAAAGTTACAAATTGGTCCAATGATTATATTTTTTTCATAAACTGGTCCTCTGCCGTTAAAAAAGTAACGAGAGTCTAACGTGGACGTTAAAATGCTGAGTTGGTTGCTGAGTAGAGTGAGATAAATTTTAATTTATTACAATAATGCCATTGTCTGGGGTTTTGACTTGGGTTATGAGTTTTTACTCTGATTTTATTTGTAAATGGCAGAGAAAGGTGAAAGCTTTATTCCAATGCATTAATGGCGTTTTGGGTTGTTAACCGAAGATTGAATAACTGCATGTCTGAATATGGATTTGAATTGTTTCTGAATATGGCGTTCCAGTGCATCAATGATTGCGCCATGGTTGCAGACTCGGTTGCTTTACCATTCCCATCATTCCTCTCTTCCTCACTCAGTTGCTTGTTTTCTAGCGTTTCTCCTTCATCTTTTTAGTGATATTATTTGTTTTCTCCTTTTGAGCAATTGTAGAGCTTCTTGTTTATGGAGTTTCATCGTCTTTTCCTCTTGTTTTCAAAGACTCAAAGCTTATTCTTTCTTTTTTTGCTCCATATATTTTCCTTGTTCTTCTTTGTCATCTGTAAATAAAAATCCATAGAATTAAGTGAGACTTGAGAGCTTTAAGAAAAAAAGGTTTTGGTCATTTTCTCCATTGATGAAAATTAATCATCTATTCGTAAAAGTTCTTTTTGTTCTTCGATCATGGTCTTCCAAATCCAACCTTGTCCGACAATTTTTACCGCATGCAAAAAGCTCTTGTATTTGTCCTCCGAGATGCCCTCCTCCCGTTCGAGAACAAAAAGAATACCGACATTGATTGCTTTGGCTTCGATGGATCCCTTTCTTTCTTGGTCTTTTTCTTGCTCTCTTTCTCTGCTTCCAATTTGAACTGCAAGTATTGTTCGAGCAACTCCATTGTCGACTTTTGTTTATGTTCGTCTTTCAAGAGCTTTCATGGCTTCACTCTCGTGCTTCTTGTTCACAATCATCTGCAGATAGGCTTCCTTCTCGACTCGTATATCACTTCGTAAGGCTTCTTTTCTTCAGCGGTGATGGCCTTCCATTTCGCACCTAGAACATTCCAAACCTCTTTAAAATCTGTCTATGGGTTCTCCTTATTAACCTGAAATAAAATAACTCAAAATCTTTAATATTCAACGTCAACCAGTAATAAGAATCTAGGAAATAATTAAAAATCAAGAAAGAAAACATAAGTAAATCAATTAAAGGGTACTATTGTGGGCAAATCCTTCATTTTCTGCAATCTTCAATTCCATCTACAATTTTTCTTGTTCTTTACCTTGGTCTCGATCTCCTCTTCCTTCTTCGTCAACAACTCATCTTTCTCCTACAATAAATTTTTCGTCTTATCCTTCTCAATCATTAGTTATTCAATCTTCGGTTAACAATCCAAAACGCCATTGATGTACTGGAACAAAGCTTTTACCTTTCTCTGCCATTTACAAATAAAATCAGAGTGAAAACCCATGACCCAAGTCAAAACCCACACAATGGAATTATTGTAATAAAATAAAATTTATTTCAGTCTACTCAGCAAACAATTCAGTATTTTAACGTCCATGTCAGACTCCCGTTACTTTTTTAACGGCAGAGGACCAGTTTGTGATAAAAAAATAATCAATTGACCAATTTATAACTTTTGATAGTTAAGAGATATAAAAAATAATTGAAGTATAGTCGAGAGACCACATTTATGTAGTTTACCCAAAATAAAAAAATTTGTTCCATTTAAACCATAATCTAGGGACACCTAGTGACTTTTACCCTCAAATTTACCACCAAACGTCACAGTTTGTAATCATTCGAGTCGAAGGAAACATGAAATATCATTTTCCTACCTCTTGCCCAAACAAATCATCCAAACCATACAAATTTAAATACGGGCATTACAGGAGCCCTCTGACAATTCCCCATGATTAACTGGGTTTCTCAAGCTCTTTATCTCCACTTGCCGTCTAGATTTCTAAACTACCCTTTCACTCCCCTTAGTTGGAAAAAAGAAATGGGTGTTTTGCCAAGACCAGAATCCAAGACGTTCTGGGGAGATGTTCAAGTGTTGAAACAGTTCAAAAATGGAGTCGACCCTAACTCGGTGAGTCCAGCTTCTTGCTTGATCTCTTGGGATTGAACATCTAGTCTTGAAAGGAACTGTACCTCGATAACAACAACCTAGTTTCAATGGTCTGGTTAGCTTCAAAAGACTCGAAATTCAATCAAATAACATCTCTGGTGAGTTCCCCGAGTTGGGTTCACTCAAAAACCTGTATTTTCTTGATGCAAGTAACAATGCCATATCTCGGGGTCTCCCTACTACAACATTGCCAGTTGCCACCTTCTTTAGTCCAAATTTAACTTTTAGAGGTACTCGAGTCTCGACATATTTATAATTATATATTTAAGTCAATCAACCAAATTAATCAAATATTTAACCTAAAGAATAAATGCATGCAAAATAAATAAAAAAAATGCATACAGCCGTCATGCAAAACATCTAAATTCTAAGGCATATATTAACTATAGGTATACGTTTAGGTAAGAGTTTTGAGAAGATCGGTTGAATCAAATTAACAGATTAAGCTCAATTAATTTAGTTAAACGGTCGATCAACAAACTTTGTTCGGTGAGTGAGTAATTAAAGGGTTTTTTTTTTAATTTAGTTAACGGTTAATTCAGTTCAAAATTAATTAATTAATCTAATTATCTAAAATTTTATATTTTATATTATATATCTTTTAGCCACTAAACTTTTAAAAATTGTAAAATGGTCATTAAACTTTATTAAATTAGTATAAAATAATAATTAAATTTATTAAAAAATAATTATTAAATTTGTTAATATTTATCAATAATTTATAATATGCAATAAATTAATAATCGATTTATAATAATTTGATAAGTTTAATGGTTGTTTTATAACTTTTGAAAGTTTAGTAGTTAAAAAGACTATTTTAATATAGTTGAGTGATCATTTGTGTAATTTATCTAAAATTTTATTACAAATTTCGATTAACGGAATTATTGAAATTTGTTCGGTTTGGTTAATATATTTCAAAAAAAGTTCGGTTCAGTTAACAATTAAAGATTTAAAAAGTTTGGTTAATTAGATTTTTGATAATTCAGTTCAAACATCGATCGAATTACCCATTTGAACACCTCTACATTTAGGGGTGCTTAATGAGTTGAGTAGCTCATGAGCTTCTCGAACACCACTTGGTCAAAACTCGTTAAATACTTAATTTGGATTAACTCAAACTCGACTCGAAACTTTAACGAGTTGAGTCAAACAAAGTTTAACTCGACTAAATAAGTTCACAATTTTTTAAAATACTTTTTTAGTAATTAGTTTAAAATTATTAATTTGTACATTGTTACTTTAGTTTTAATATGTTAGTTTGGTGTATTTGTGTATTATTAATTTAGAATTTAGACTTAAAAAGTATTTTATACACTCTTTTGATATATATATATATATATATATATATATATATATATTAAATTTGTTAATTTATATTAATATTAAGCTTCGGATAGTATCATTAAATCTTAATTTTAGTGAATTTTCTAGTGAGCTTAACGAGCACGAGTAGAGCACAATTTTAACGAGTTTAACTTGTAACGAGTCGAGTCGAGCAATAAAATTTTTTAATGAACTCAAATCAAATATTGTTTAACTCACGATCGACTGACTCAATAAACACCCTTATATACATTAAAAATATTCATTAGTGTATACATAGTATAAAATATCAATTTAGATTCTATAGAGAAAACATATATTATATACATTTAATAAACATTTATTATATAAAATTAAATATCTACTATATATGTGATAAAATATTAATTTAAAAGTAAATACCTTAATAATACATAAAGGTGAAAAATAATATTTGATTAAAAAATCAAAATATATATATTAGGTATTAATTCATTAATATGGTAATCAATGCAATTAATATAATATACCATATAACTTAAAATTAACTAATTAATCATTAATTAAAGTAAATAAGAGTATTATAAATTGAAATTAAAAAAATACGTTTTCCGTTGCCGGGACTTGAACCCGGGTCTCTCGGGTGAGAGCCGAGTATCCTAACCAACTAGACTACAATGGATTGCTGATCATTTTTCCATTGTCTTTACTTGAACCAAGTGTTTTAGGTGAGAGCCTAGAATATTTCGCAAGCTTCCCACATTTTGCTTTGCTTCCCCATCCATTGCAACACATCCTAGCTCGACCCAACTTCGTATTTTCAGTCTTCTAGAGAAAAGGTAAGTCTTTTCTCACCAGTATCTTTCACAAGCATTTGATTTCAGCTTCTGAACACACCTGATTAACAATTTAACACTCAATAATCTGGGAACCGTATCTTTAGTTATTCTTACTTTTTATTTGGCCTTGAAGTTCTCAACTTATGTCAGAAAAAGATAATTGCTTCTTGCCGCTTTTAATTGGTGAAGATAAAGTTGCAGCCTTTCCTGGGATTTTAGCTGAATTATTGTTGAGTTCATAGTGGGTGTCTTTCTGATACAAAATGTTTAGTTGAGTCGTTTTCAAGGAGGATGAATGAATTCATTCATATTAGATTCAGGGTAATGGAGTCTGCTGTTTGCTTTTTACTGAGGAAATAAAAATAGCAATGTTAGCTTTTGTTTGATTCTTTATTCAATTCAAGTTTCCATCTAATGTAGCTCGTTGATAATTTTTCGTGGGGAGCAGCCAATTGGGATCTTAGAAAATGAGTGTCTCCGGACTGACCGGAAGTCCCCTGAGATATTGCTTTCGGCTACCTGACCACAATCAAGGGATGGTATGCAGGCAAGTTTCGGCTATTCCAATTGCTGGCAAACCAAAGGAGATATTTGACAATCTTCATATTGAAAGGTAGAGCTCCAGTAACATGAACTAGTAAACTAAACTCTGAATTTGGTTTGGTTATATGATGTTGTGGTCTTTTTGTGTTACATTGCAGAAGCAAGTGGACGGTTTCTGCCAGAAGGTGGAAGACACAGAAAACTCATTTGATCAAATGTGCAATGGACGCTTCGTATGGTGATATGGCTGGTGAATCAGGTGGTAATATTCTTTACAAGGATCATAGACTTTTTTTGTAGGGGGATTACTCTTTTGATTAGCCTGGAATATGCACACATGCTATTTTTAGTATTTCTCGTTGGAAATAGAAGCAATAAGAAAAACCTGCCGACCTTAACTAATTTCTGCCTTGAAGAGATTGTGCACATGGTGTAAAGTTTAAACTAATAGCTGTGTGTTGCATTGATTTACATTTAGTTGTTTCTTTGGACTGATTATTGAACGCAAATGGTCTTAGTAAGCATATATCCTTAGCATTTTTAGTGCTTGGAGTTCACACCGTTCTCTTCCCAACCGAAGAATGCCCAACCCTGCAAGTAGCTTTGTCACTGATAGCTACCTTCTACTTCATACATGACCGGTTGTAGAGCAAAATCCGAGCTCTACTTTATGGGTATGTGATGACATTTCTGGTGTTAACATAAAATGTGACATGGTATCCTTGATATATCGGCATTTTCTTCTTTAGTTTTCATTTTAGTCTTCAGTATGGTCCTTTCCTTCTATCGACCGCTTTGTCAAGAAGATGAATGTTCCTAACCAGATCCGTGCACCTATGATGAACAAGTTGCAATGTACTTCATTCTATGTCTTATGTTAACCTTCTTCTAAACGTGTTCCTTAATTTCAACAACATAAACAGGCTTTAGTAATTAATTTATTTCTGCACTGCTGGGCTGGATCTTTTATTTTCTCATGGTTGGTGGGAACCTTCTTGATGGTATCCGTGATTCCACCTATTCCTATTCTTAAGGGCCTGAGGAGTTTTGAAGTGCTGACATCACTGATAACTTATGTGCTTCTCTGGGTTTCGTCCACATATCTTAAGTAGTGCTAAAGCACCAGGTTTCTTATTTATAGACTCCCAATTTTGAAGTAGTGGATAACCAAATGATTTTCTTGGTAATAGCTCATTGATCATGTTACATTAGCTTATAAGAGTTATGTCATATTACTTTGGGCATTCATACTAGTTGTGCTTAACATACCACCCCAAAGCACATTTTGAAAGAAAAAAAAGATTTGTGGATAAAATTATTATTGTCTGGTAAAAGATAGGTCTGAATTATGCTTTCTTTAACCCTTCTACCCCATCTTTGTGACTAAGGTTGAGATCACAAGCAGGAGATACAGTATGTACTGCCAATTCGAACCTTGCATGAATCATCTTGCTTAAGTAATTAAAGAAACGGTTGTTATTCTTAGAGATCACATGTTGAGTATCAATATTTACAACATAGTGTTCGGATCTCTCACTGTCTCTCCCCCTAATTCAAGACAAACCCGATGAACGATCCCATGCAAGTCAAAACCGAAGACCCGTTTCTCCTGTAGTACCATCCCTCCAAACTCAGAATCGCCTCCGAGTTCTTGACCACATGGCTCCCTTTCCTTTCAAGAGAACTCTGCCACCGATACACCCGAAGTCTCTCCCAACGATTCCGCTCTCTCGACCCAGGTCCGTTTTAGCATTGTTAAGGAAAAAGATGGTATTTTTGCTATTTTTCATTTATAATTGGGATTGAAGTAAAGAACTAGAAACAATAATTGTCCTTTGATTTTCATTGTTGTACTTTGCCTTAAATACCGTGTGTGTGTTTGTGTTTGCTCTTACTAAGTGTATTATATTGGGATTGCAGAACATGGAGGAGATGCAGAGCTGGCCAACTCATATTGGAATGCATACCCTTCTAATACTAGAAATACTCAGTTGTATGAATTAAATGAGAATTATCTTGAAAATCATGATGCAAATTCGGTTAGGAGATCAAAAGATGAAGAAGATACAAACTCCTTGGGTAGTTGGAAGTATGAGGCCAACGGGTCTCCGGAACCTATTGGAGAAGCATCCACTAGCAGTGGGGTTTCCAGTAGGTCACCTTTGGTTAGAACTCGGGATAACCATCGATCATGGGCAGACATGGCACAGGAAGATGAGTTTAAGGAACTAGAAGAGGAAGAAGATCAACAACATTCAGAGTCGAGAACCCGAGTTGTTAGTTTAACTACCTCCATTGGTGAGTTGGGGAGATCCAAGGTTGTTGAGAAACCTAAATTGTCTAGGGATCAGAGAGAGTATATAAGGTTTATGAATGTGAAGAGGAAGAAAGATTTTGTATGTTTGGAGAGAGTTAAGGGGAAGATGGTTAACATTCTTGAGGGTAAGATTTTTCTTTCAGATCAGTTCTGGTTATAAATGGAAATGGAGCAGATGTTGCTAAATACTGTGTGCCAGAAGTTCCTACAAAGAGGTACAAAGTAAAATTATCATTTTTTATGTTTTTATCACCTTTCTTGAAGACCAAGGAATCCATAGCTTGATCTTGATTAGGTATTGTCGCGACCATTTTAAAACCGAAAAGTGTAAAAAATAGCCTGGCGAATGAATTTTAAAAAATCGATTTAATTGCTTTTAATTATGAAAACCAATTTTTATTAAAAACGTATATTATTTGAATTTTAAAAATAATTTGGAGTCGACACCGGCCACTTTGGTAGGCCAGAAACCATAAAATAAACCAGAGATTCTTTAAAAACATTTGGGTTCGGGAGTCGGTTACGTGTAAGAACGACCCTTACGAGGCCCGATATCGGTACCTTTTAATTACACGTGGCATTTTGGCATTTCGAATAATAATATTAATTTAATTCGTCATTGGCAAATAAATATCGTTCGAATAAGAATATCCTTTTGGATAAAAAAGTACATTTCTTTTAAATACGAACTTTGGATAAAACGTCCTATAATAGGAAACCTTGACTTGTATTTAAAGAAATATAAAGTTTGACCCAAAAGGTTTTAAATGCATGACCAATTATTATCTTGTCGATTTTAAGTTCTAACCTAAAAAGGCTCCATCAATTTAAATATTTAAATCTTATTAAATTATTAATTTCACCGGGTGTATTATGGTAACATTCGAATGCACGGACACTGCCATTTCGACACCAAACAAAATTAATAATTCTATTGGTACTATTAATCTTTACCTAATTAATTTTATTAAATTTTAACCTTAAAATATTTATCATTTTTACGTTTCGATGACGCGCCGAATACGATACCGAAGTACACTCTTGGCCAACATAATGCCATTTCATAATATTGACCACTTAGTGTATCCAGGGTATAAGACTAGAACGTCATCGTTACTAAATTATCTCCCTATTTAATTAATTATTTAATTAAAGTGATTAATCCTAAAAAGGCTTTAATTTAATTAATCTACGTAAAAATTAAGTGTCACCCTAAACAATTATACTATATGGTTTTAAAATATGCAAGCAAATAAATTAAATAAATAAAAAAAAAAAAGGCTAAGTTATTTTATTAAAGATGTGAGAACTAGAATTATAACATGTGAGAAAATCAAAACCATGGAAATTACATGGCATAAAAGAAAGAAGCAGATTAAATTGACAGAATATCGAATTTTAGGGGGTTGATTAGACTTAATCGATGAACAAATATGTGTTTTAAAATATTCTAAAGTAACAAAGTTTCTGCTGTAAATTACTAAACAATGAAATTCGAAACTTTGAATGACATCTCAATTTCATCGACCCACTGGTTGTATGCATGTTAGATGTAAATTAATAGTTATGTAAAGTAACATAAACACAAGACCACATGTGAAAATGATTAATATTTTGTTTTCAGATCCTAAGTTGACACTAATATAAAATAGAAAAAAGAAGTATGCATATGAATCAACACCATTTTTGTATTCAAGTTAGCATTGTGAACATAACAACTTACAAGTTTATAATGGGTGTACTGTGTCTTTCCTATGTTGATTCCAAAACCAAAGTTGAAGGAATGACAAGCAAAATCCCTGAGATTGCAGTTTCGAAAAAATCAGATTCTTTCTCTTTTGTTTCTGCCGAATGCCCCCAAGCCTCTGCCTCCTATTTCAAATTTCTCTCCAAAAACAAAATGAATTCCACCCCCTCTGCTTCAGTCCTCTTTTTTCTTTAAAAACCCGGAGCAAAACATGGCCCCCACCCCCTTGAAACCGATGGAAACCAATATTAACTCCTCCACCCACCCACCGTTTCCTTGACATATAATTTAATTATTTTTATTATTTTTATTTTCTTTACTTATTTATTATTTATTATTTATTTAACTATTTTTATTTAATATTCACTTGTGACCTTATTATATATTCGAACCCGGACGAAATTTGGATATAACAGGTATCAAACACATTGTACACATTAAGAAAATCACACAGATGTAAGCTTCGGAGGGCTTGTACAGATCTCCGACGTCGGTGCCCGGACCTATAGTTGGCTTCGGTTTAACCACCTTTGGGGGGTCACTAATTTTGGTGGACTGTGGCAGTTTATAGCATTGAACTTCAGATTGTATGTACTTTGTTTTCCTTGTTGATATTGAGAAGTATTTTTCTATTATCTAAATCATTTTTTATATAATTTAAGATTTGATTTTATGACCAAACATGGTCATCATTAATCTGCACTGAAAATTTGAAACTGGGATTTCGGCTTACATGATGATGATATTGAGGTTTGCAGCTTTAGCCATAAAAGAACATTGGGAATGAAAGCTTGAGCTTCCGGCCCACTTGACAAGAAAAAAACACACACCATGCATTTGGTTGGTAGGAATGTAAGTTGACAGTGTTTGGTTGAGGAATATAAGATTACTTGAAAGTAATTTTTACCATGTCGCTATGATATATTTTATTTTTAACCGGTTAAAGTTTTATCGATAAATAAAAAATATTAAAATAAAAATTCATAGAATTTTTTTATTTAACATAATTTTAATATAATTAATATTAAAAATTTATATTTTTAAATATTTTTTATAAATATTATACTTATGAAGAAAATCATAGTGTAAAGTTAAGTTTAAAAAATAAAAAGTATTTTGGATTTTAACATAATTTCAACGGGGTTTATCTGTATAGGTAATATGGCTTGTAATTATAATTTTTTGTAACCCTCTATACCTACGTAGGTATTCAGGCTTTAGAGTAAACTTATTTAAACCAATATATCTATATTGGTAAAATATCTTGAAAGTGTGCAAACTAATTGGTTTTAAGATTATTTCTATCGATAATGATATATATAGGTAATGTTTACAGAAAATATTTTCTTTGGGGAAAATATAACTTATTTACGATGGCCTAAATATGTTGAAATTATTGAATTATGGTTATTTTTTAAATTTAAAATATTAATAAAATAATTTATGTATAATGTTATAAATATATTAAGATTATTAAATTTTATATTTTTAAATATAAAATTATTTTTTATTTTTAATATTAAATTAAATTTAAGAGAAATCTTTAATATTAAAAATAAAATATTTTCATAAAATTATTTATATTACATTATTTAAATTTTATATAAAAATTAATTTATTATTAATTCATCTAATATATATTTCTCTCCTTAATATTGCAATGGGGCATTTTTGTAGCGATAAATGACAGGAATTTTAAGGACAGTTTTGTCTTAAATGACAGGAATTCTACAATACCAAAGAAATAGGAAGGAATGAGATTCTTGGACAAAACTTAAAAAAACGCTACTGTAGCGCTACTGTAGGTAATTTTCTATTACCGGGTAAAAGAAGTTCCCACCAACCAAACATAGGTTTCTAATTCTAGAAAAAAGTATTCCAACCGGTAATACTCATTTCCTCCATCCAAACAAACCTTGAGAGTATGGGTGTAAACGAGTCGAGTCGAGTTTGAGCAGTGTTAAGTTTGGTTTGACTCATTAAAATTTCGAATTGAGTTTGAACTTGAGTATTTTTAAACAAGCCTGAAAAATCTAAGATCGGTTCGACTCGTTAAAAACTCTAGTCGAGTTTGAGCTTTATTCGAGCCTAATCGAGTCAAGTGTTGACCGATCTTTGATCATGTTATACTCGAGTAACTCTTATGTGTCACATCTCATTTAAAGCCTAATGAAAAAAAAAAACTTTGATAGACAAGGGTTGACCAATCTTTGACCGTGTTAGACTCGAGTAGCTCTTATATGTCACGTCTCATTTAAAGCTTAATGAAGAAAAAACTTTGATAGACAAATTGTATAAACCCAAACATGTTAATTTTAGGGTTTAGTGTGTTAATTTAGAATTTAACACTTATGTTTAGGGTTTAGATTTTAGGGTTTTAAGTTTAGAAATTTAGATTTTAAATTATAAATTTTTTTATAAATAATATGTTTATTTTTTCGAGTAACTCGTGAGCTTTTCGAATTGGGTATTATATAGCTCGACTCGACAAGAACTTGAGTCGAGTTTAATTTTGATCGAGTCAAACTCGAGTAGCTTGCGATCTCACTCGTCTTATTTACGTCCCTTGAATATGTTCATCTCGACCTTGAATATGTATCTAAAAATTTGTTTCGAATCAATCACAATGCATACATATACTTGATATTTCTTTTGCGCAGAGTGCACTCGTATCGAATCTGTTAATATACATTCGACGGTGATAAGACCTGTAAAAAAACAAAACAAAGAGACCAATTCATCATATATTGTTAAGAGTTAGAGATTCAGTCAAAACACAACTAGTAAAACATTCCAAACTTGAAACCAACCTGTTGAATCTTGACTGGTAGTGGTAAGAGTTGGAGGTTCAGTCCAAACACAACTAGTAAAAACAAAATGTGGTCCAAACCAAAGACAATATGATTCTCATAAGTCATTGGGCCCACTGTGGAACCCTACAACTAGAAATATAGTTGGACAGTGTCTCTCATCAAACTTCAGTGCCTATCATCCATTCTTAGGAGTTTTCTTAAAGCTGTAAATACAGGGGGGAAAATCGTCTACTTTTTAATAGTAAATTTAAGTATTTTTATTTTAAATTAGTAGGGTTTGATTTCTTACGTACATGGACAAAACTATTAAGGGGTAAAAAGGGACAATTATGTCCCGTCTTTAATTTCTTTTACTTTAATTTTTTATATAAATTATTTTAAAAATTAATTTTTTAAATTAATTTTTTATTTTTAAACATTTATATTTTGTACCCTTTAACCTTAAATTCTAACTTTGTTCCGGCTTACACTAGAGATGGGCCCATTAGATTTTTGGCCCACCAGAACCCAACTCGAACATGAACACCCTAAACCCGACTCTGACCCAGTTTTAATTTTTTTTCAAAAAAATCAATCTGACCCGATCCGAAAATAAATATCTTAAACCCGACCCCGACCCCTCCTAAACTATAAAAAAATAATTTTAGGAACTAAATCATAAAAAATTTAGGAGACTTAATTATAAAAAGGTAAACTACTCCAGTGGTCACTCAACTAATTGAGGATACTTATTTCTGGTCACCAAACTATCGAACTCGTCAATTAGGCCACCCAACTTATTAAATCGACCTATTTTGGACACTGTCGTTAAAATTCTAACAGAGAAGGTTAACGGTAGTGACGTGTCTGTTAAATAAAATCAATAAAATTACACATTTAATCCCTAATAATTTCTTTATTATTTTAATTTAATTTTAATTTTAAATTAATAAATAAAATTAATCATTCAATCTGGTGATAATATGTAACGACTAGGTCAATTTAATACATAAATTATAGGGATTAAATGTGTAATTTTACAGATTTTACTTAACGGACACCTCACTACCGTTAACCTTCTCCATTAGAATTTTAACGACTATGACCGAAATAGATTGATTTAATAAGTTGGGTGGCCTGATTGACGAGTTCGATAGTTCGATGACCAAAATAGATATCCCAATTAGTTGGGTGACCCTTGGAGTAGTTTACCCTATAAAAATTATAATTTTAAAGAATAAATTATAAATAAAAATTTAATTTTAAGACTTAATTATAAAAAAATATATAGATAAAAGGCTATTATTATAAATATCCCTAAAAAGTTATAGAAAAATTATATACTTAATTTCAGATCGGGTAGAATATTTTATACTCTAAATAATCGAAGCCGACCTAATATCATTAAAAAAAATTGATCTGAATTAAACCTGACCTTTTTATAAAAAATCAGATATAATCAAGCTGGATCAAATCAGAACCGATCGGCGGGATAAAATGCCCATCCCTGGCTTACTCAATTACGCTACACATTGGCAGAAGCTATAAAGGGATTGATGAGAGACTAAAATAGATATAGAAAGCTGAGATATGGTATGATTGTGTGATGTAATGTTTATAGATATGGAGGAAGAAAATAACAGCAAATGGGATGATTACCAGTAAGAAAAGCAAATGGGATCATAGCCGGCTGCAACACTTATAGGCCACACTTGTTACACCTAATCACCTCAGGTTTGGGATAGAAGCAAGGATGGTATGTTTTTAAAAGATAAAATCATGAAGATTAGTATGTCTGGTCTCAAATTATGTAATATCATATAGAACAAGTCCAACAATATTTTATGGTAAATATTCAAATAGAATTTATGATTTCCTTAGGGTTTAGTATGGAACTCAAGATTTGGGAAATTAATAGAGCAGAAACCTGGAAACATGAACTGGTAGTTTAGTGTCAAAAACTGGTAATTTCTGAGAGCCAAAGCTACAGGTAATTATTACTAAAATCCAATTTCCAAGAACTGAACTTCGCTAGACCAGCTAGATACATCCTATGTTCCTCTTAAAAGCATATTTCATATGGCAAAACTGAGCGGTCCCCCAAGTTGAGCTAACCCTACTAAAAGTATAACATGGAGAAGCAAAAAATCCCTGAAATTCTTAGAAAAGGATATCAGCAGCTGGTTGATAGGGTAATCAAAACACTACCAGACATAGCCAAGAATGCTAGAGAGAAAAGGATTGTAATGTATATGTGTAATCTGGTTTCTGGTACTCTATAATATTAAGAACACATATCTCTTCTAAAAGCTGGTTAACCATCCTAATGTGATTATCTCTATGCCATGTTTTGTCCCTTCCCCTTTTATGAACATCGCTCTGTCAACTTCAGTCCTTCTCTCTCAGATATCTTCTCTGATATCCTCTCTTCATCCCTTCATCTCCATGTGCCTCTCTGTCCCCCCTCTCTCCTTTCTATATCTCCTCCATTTCATGCAGTTTTCACTTAATTAATTAACACTTCACTGATTCTCTCTTTACACATCTTTTTTTTGCTTCCCTTGGTTTTCGTTTCCATCATGGAACCCCATCATCATCATCAACAACAGCAGAACCAACAAGGTCCAAATGATGAAGATAGTAGTGGTGGTGGCAGTGGCAAAGGGAGCTTTCTGTGCAGGCAAAGTAGTACACGATGGAGTCCTACCACTGACCAGATTAGAATATTGAAGGACCTTTACTACAACAATGGAGTTAGGTCCCCGAGTGCTGATCAGATTCAGAGGATCTCTTCCAGACTTAGACAGTACGGTAAGATTGAAGGCAAGAATGTTTTTTATTGGTTTCAGAACCATAAGGCTCGTGAGAGGCAGAAGAAAAGGTTCTCCACTTCCACAACAACTGATCATCATCATGTCCCCATGCACAGACCTACCAGTTTCACACAGCTTGCAAATAACAAGTTCCCTACCAACATAACTCCTGGTCTTTCCTTCTTCCTCTTTCCGACATATACAGGGAATTAAATATAGTATATCATTGTCATTATTATTATAATTACTTGTGTTGTGTTTGCACTTTGCAGGTTATTCTCCTCCATCTCCTACCTCAACTGGTGTGCTTACTGTTGGACAAATAGGGAACTATGGGTTTGGGTCTATAACCATGGAAAAGAGTTTTAGGGTAAGTAGTGCATGTTGGAATAGTACATTCTAGGCATTTCTAGTTTAAAGTGGTGTTAAAGTGGTAAGAAATTTAACTAACTCAACATGTTAATGTAACATGTTGATCCCATGATCCCTTGAAACATCTATAAAAAGAAACAACCCTTTTGTTCCCCTCCTTGTAAAAAGGCCAAACAGATTGGAAGTTTTTTCTTCATGCCATAACTAATTCCCCCTTTCAGTCCCCCAATAATTCACCAGGAAAGGTTCCTGATGCTATACATATAGTATATAGAAATTTCTACTTCTCTTTTGACTCTCAACTATCCATGCTTAGGACTGCTCAATATCAGCATGTGGTAGCAGTGCAGCAAGTGCAAGCGAATCCCTGAGCCACCACATCGGATGGGTCGGGTTCGATCCTTCTTATTCTTCATCTTACGCTTTCTTCGACACGAAAGGATTCATCAATGGGATACACGAAGAGGGACAAGGAGACGAAGATTATTATAATGATGAAGAAGAAGCTGATACATGTCCAGAAATGGAAACCCTCCCTCTCTTCCCCATGCACGGTGAGGACATCAATGGCTTCTGCAGCAACATGAAACCCGAGGCAGACTGCCGCTACTCGGGGTGGTACAGGTTCGAAGATGACTACACTGGCGCTCGAGCTTCACTTGAGCTCAGCCTTAACTCGTATACTGGCAAATCACAGGATTCCATCTGATGAAATATATTATACTGTCTACTGTACTTCACCATTAGACATTAGCTACTAATTAACTATTTATGTTATGCCTTTAATACAGTGCAACCATCGGTTCTATACATTATGTGAAGCTTTTTTTTTTTTGTCTTTTCACCAAGAATATTCCATGACAGTATCATAGTGAGAACGAGTTTATGTTCCAAAAACATTGGGGTTTTTTGGGTTAATTTGTACACAAATTGGAAGGAGATGGTTTTCTGTCACATTCACTGACTTAATGACAGTATTAATGATGTATCCATTTTCAAGCAGAAGTGACTGGCAGAACTGAAGATGGTTTGGTTGAAGTTTGAACCATGGATGGACCAAGGAGAGCCAAAGGGGTCGCGGGTCGCCTCGTAAACTTATAGGTTCGCATCTTAACATAAAATCATGCATCCGACCCTGAGTTAAACATTGAACTACAAAAAAGGAATTTGAAAATCTCTTCTCCCATGGGGGTTGAATACATTAGCCGGTCTGCAAGGAGTTTTGAGGTTCATGACCAGAGGCTATTGATGTGGGACCTTAAGGGAAAGCAATGCAGTGACAGTGATGAGTCTCTAAGGTGCAAAGGAGTAAGGACTGAGTCTGAGTCTGAGTCATTCATGGAGTTTTCTTCTTTTCTGTTTAAGAAAATTAAAGAATGGAAAAAGATTTGTCGATGGCCAAAATACACCATCAAAGGACAAAGGAATGAGGGGAAGGAATCTGAAGATGGTGATAGGTGAGAGTAACTTGGGAATACATGTCCGGACGTTATATCAAAAAGGGTATAATACCGGTTTTAGTCCCTCAACTATGTTGAAAATATATATTTAGTCATATTCTAATTTCACATAATTTGATCTTTATTTTGTAATGTTATTAGCAAGTTTGAATTAAAAACAACATTAAAATGATATAAATTTGAGGGAATTGATGGTATTATTAATATGGATCTATTAAAAAAATATAAAAATAAAGTCAAATTAAAATAGAGATATTTTTAATAGTCTTGCAAATAAAATTGTTGGCACATGAATTTTATAAGATAAATATCATTCTTTGTCTAGTAAGATTATTTATTGAATTTATTGATTTTTATATTCGAAAGCTCAATTTTTTCATTGATAGGACCGCTAAATTAAAAAAATAACTTATAAATTTGAATATTCGGATATTTGATACAAAAATTTGATATTCGATTTTTTGGGTGAAATCATCTACCTCTTTTACATGCCTTCTTTCACGCCTTTCTTTCAAATTAGAGGTTTAGGGTTTAAGGTTAGGGTTTAGAAAATTAGGGGTATGATGTATTTTTATGGGGTAGGGTTTAGGATATAGAAAATAAGAGTTAGGGTTAAAAATTTAACTTTTAAAATTTTTTTTAAAAAGGCATAGAAGGATGCAGCATAAAGAAATAAATAATTTTTACCCGATTTTTTTAGATGACTACAAATAACTAAATTATTGATCCGAAAATTTTAAATATTTTATAATCGAATATCCACAACCCTAAAATGATGATATAAATTCCGACGTTGTGATGCAACCCATGGATCCTCGTACTGATAAATCCCCCTGGATATGATAATTGCAAACCCTATGGCTATTATCAAGATTTTTTATGCGTGCGACGTATAATTGGGTCTTAAAAAATAATTAAATCATAAAATATTAAAAAAATAAAATTTAATTTTATTAATTTTAAAATTTAAATATCACCATAAAAGTTTAGGGTAATATTTAATTTAATTAATTTTAAAATTGATAAAAGTCTTAAAAATAAATTATACAAAACAATTTTGAGATGGATAAAAGCTTAATTAAATTGGTTTTAAAACTAGTAATACCCTAAAATGTAATAAACCATCAAAGTTGGGGGACAAATACCCCTTCCACGCTCAACATAATTTTATGCATGTTTCAAAACAAATTATGTCCACAAGTACATAATATCTTATTATCGGTCTAGAATATAAAACTTAAAAAAAATATTAATTAATTAAATAATTATGAATATTCTTATTATTTATCTTATATGACTTTAAATCTTAAAATATATCATCAATATTTTTATTTATATGTGGGGTGAAAATCGTTTACCTTCTAATCGTGCTTTTATTGGTGTCTCCACTTTAAATTAGTGGTTTTAGGGTTTAGGGTTTAAGATTTAAGGTTAGGGGATATGGATAGGGTTTAGAGAATTAGGGGTAGACTATATTTTTTAGGTGTAGAGATTATGTTTTAGGATGTAAAAAATTAAGATTAGAGTTTAAAATTCGTTTTTAAAGATTTTTTAATAAAAAACATGGAAGGATGCATGATTAGGGGCAAGATATTTCTACTCTAAATATGATTGTTTTGTCGGTGATCACTTGAAAAGATTTATCCATGTTCAGTTGATGGTTGTTTACCGATAAATAAATCCTGGGTAACAATACTTTTTTCATGACAGGTTGGACCGCATACAACTCCTTTCTTCGTTATGCGTCTCGTTTGGACATAAACAAAAAGATTTATGAAGCTTTTGAATTTTATTGGTATAGAAATATTTATTTTTCTTTGTTTTTGTGTTGTAAGAATTTTTGGATTGTTTAATCCAATTATTTTGCTTCTTAATTGCGATGTAATTATAATTTTTCTATGAATTCAATAAAAATTCAGACATTTATAAAAAAATACATATTATCTCTAATTCCTTAAACTTTAACCACAACCCTTAATATTGAACTCTAAACCTTGAATCTATTATTTTAAAGTGAGTGCACCAAAAAAATTACAATAAGAGGTATCTGTTCTTTTATTGTATCTTTATTGTCTTCGCTTTAAGATAATGAGTTTATGTTTCAAGATTATGGATTAAGAAAATAGGGATAAAATATATTTTTAAGGTATAAAGTTTAGAGTTTACGATGTGAAAATTAGAATTTAATTTTAAGAATGTTTTAACATGAAGTGTAAAAAAATTTAATGTGGGTGCAAATCGTCTACTTTTTAATCAAGTCTCCATTAGTGCCTTCACTTTAAATTAGTGGGTTTAGAGTTTAGGATTTAGGGTTCAATATTAAGGGTCGTGGTTAAGGTTTAGAGAATTAGGGGTAAAGTGTATTTTTTAAAGTGTAGATTATAGGGTTTAGGATAGGGGTGAGCAAAACTCGACTTGATTCGAAAAAACCGAATAACTCGACTCGATTCGGGGAGAAAATACTCAACTCGTTTTGACTCGACACGAAAAAATTTCAAATAAAGTTTGAGTTGTAAAATAGAAATTCGAATAACTCAAAATTTTTAGTAATTAAAGGATTATTTTTTAAGTTTGAGATGAGTCTATCATTTTTTATGATATATACACATTGATGTATAAAAATATAAAGAAATATTACTACATATAAAATATATATATTTATATATCTTATATGATTAGAGAAAGTCGTTTAAATTAGAATCAAATCATACTATGACATGATAAATAATTACAATTAAATATTTATAGAAACTTAAAAACTCGACTCGATTCAACTCGACTCGAATTTCTTAAACTCGACTCAAACCGAAAAAAAATTCAAATAAAGTTTGAGTCATAAAATATGACTCATCAACTCGAATAACTCAAAATTTTTTGACTTGACTCGATCGAATACTCACCCCTAATTTAGAATGTAGAAAATTAGGGTTAAGATTTAGAATTTAATTTTTTAAGACTTTTTAATAGGGACATAGAAGAAGACACGATTAAGAGGCATGAGATCTTCACTCTCGGAAATGTAGAAATGACATGAACATGCGTCGTTTTTTTATTTACATGTTCAAGGTTACACGACCCGACGATCTAACGATCAAAAATAAAAATATCAGGTAAATCTCGAGAAAAAATTACCTTATCAGGTCAGGTACTCGACCCGTAAATTATTGAGCCGAACTTGGGTTGAAAATTTTTAATTCCCGGTACCCGACTTAACCCATTTTTATTATATATATTTTTTAGTTTTAAATTGTATTTTTATTCTAGATTTCTTTAATATTTTTATCTAAAACTAAATTTAAATCTCTAAATTAGTTTTACGTTTATATTATAGACTTTTAAGTGTTAAAAAATTTAAAAATATTTTTATATATTTATTAATATCGAAAGGAAAGAAAAAAACGAGATTAATATTTTTAATGCTATTTTAGTATACAATTTAATAAATATATATATGTATACATATCTAAATTTTCTAAAATTACCTTTAAATCACTGATTTTTATGTTTAGTCATATATTATAAAATTTTAAAATTTGTGTTTAATATTTGATTTTTTTTAATTTAAAAATAAAAAATAATAATTATAAACCAGGTACTCATTATTCGATTAAACGGGTATCCAAATTTTACTAGTATCCGTTAACGGGTATCCAACTTTTTATTACCTGAAAAATTAGTTACCTGATAATGAACACCCCTAAATATACGGATGTAGAATGATCAAATCGGAGATTATATTCGGAATTTCAAAGTTTGATGATCACAAACAATCTGAAATTATATTATAATGATTATTAGAATTCTGAAGATAAAATTTTTAAATTAGCTGGTTTGCCCGAGTGGTTAAGGGGGCAGACTTAAGATCTGCTGCACTGAAGTGCGCGTGGGTTCGAACCCCACAGCCAGCATTTTGAAGTTTTAGTTTTTGGGTGTTCTGTAATTTTTTTAATACAACTTCTGTATGAAAAGTCAAATTTGTCCTGAAAGAATCACATTCAAGAAGGTAACAACTTCTCTTGTTTCTAGTAGTTAACATATGTAAGAACATGATTACATGTAGTACTAGTTGGTGAACTGTTTGTTTGTTTAGGTTTCTTTTTCCTACAGGGATGTGTCAAGGGGAGGGAGAGTGGTTTCGATTTGAGCCAGGTTACAACTGAAGCTCCTGCTAAAGCTGTAAAGGAATCCAAGAAGAATGAAGAAGGTGTTGTGGTTAAGAAGTTCAAGCCAAAGGAGCCTTGCATTGGCAGATGCCTTTTAAATACTAAGATCACAGGTGATGATGCTCCTGGAGAGACTTGGTATATGGTCTTCAGCACTGAGGGTAGGCACACTATCTCCTGCATTCGTATGATAAAATTAAATCCTTCAACATATTTGCATGTATGCCTATGTGAAAAAAGAAGAAAAAAAAAACAGTGGATGAATGATGATCCAATGCTAATCGAGATTTCGATTTCAATAGCTATGAAATTATGTGCATAAACATTATGCTCATTCGCCTACTTTCGTGCTCAAGATGTTTCTTCTTAGCTGACTGGTTGGTTGGATGCATCAGGAGAGCTTCCTTACAGAGAAGGGCACAATCCATTTGGGTGATTCCGGATGGTGTTGATAAGAATGGGAAACCTCACAAGCAGAGATTATACTCTATTGCTAGCAGAGCTCTTGGTGATCTTGGGGACTCTAAAACTGTGTGTTTGCTTTCAAATCTTAATTTTCTTTTCAAGTTAGCATGCAGATCTTCTGGTTTTTGTTATCTTTTTCACTGTTTTGTATGATCTCATTGTAGTATTGCAGGTATCCCTATGTGTGAAACGTCTGGTATACACCAATGAACAAGGAGAACTTGTTATAAGGAGTCTGCTCAAATTTTAGCTTTTGCGGTTAGATAAGTGCTTTTAAGAGTCAAATTACAATTTTAACCTTCATTTATTATGTTTTATCATAATTTAATTTTTACAAATACATAATAATATTTAACATAAATTATTTTTTTAGTTTAAAAATAATACATATTAATATCAAATTTTTAAAAAAGCATTTTTCTCAAACACACTTCTGAAAAGTGCTTTTCAAAAATAATTTATGTATTCATTTATTAATGTTTTTATATTTTATCATAATTTAAGTTAATATTATAATATGAAAGAATTTAATCATCATTTAAATATATATATTTTTAACTTATAACATCATGTCTAAAATAGTCATTTATTTTCTTAAAAGCACTTTTTGACAGTAATACTAAACACATATATCTCAAATTAAAGATTCTATAAGAATTTTTCCACTGTACTTTTTCATCATACTTTTCCACCGCACTTTTCAAAAGTAATGCTAAACTGGCCAAAATACTTCATTTGATATCATTAATTAATCTCATACACAAATTGATATAATTTTTTTTTACATATGATGGGTGACCAAAAAATAACCTAAACGATATTTGAGTGACCTAAGTATAACCTTTAAGAATTATGCGACTTAAATGTAACATTTTCCATAATTGAGTGACCAAAATATAATTTTTAATAATTGAATGACTCGAATATAATTTTACTCATAATTGAGTAATCTTTGTTGTACTTTATCCTTTTAAATATACCATGGGATTATATTTGATATCTATTTATATTATTTAGGCATAAAGATAATTTTAACCCTTAACGTTTATAGTTTTTGTCGTTTTGGCTCTTATTCTTTTTTTGGGATAAATTTAGCCCTTAACCTATATCTTTTTGACAAATAACTTATTTTTTAACTAGCTTGATGACTATACCGTTAAAAATTTAACGATGATATATATATGGAATATAATTTTAAATGACATGGAATGTAACCTTTCAAATACATACATATATATATGGAATATAATTTTATTCTAATATAAAATAAATAAAATTTAAATAAAATATTAAAAATTAATTAATTCTAAAATAAAAATTATAAAACATTCTTAACCCTAACTACGATAAAATCAAAATCTTATTCGAATTGTTTTTATATTTTTTATTATATTTTAAAATTAAAAAATAAATAACATATTTTTTAAAAGTTTTACATAATTGTTGTGATACAATTGTTTTATGGAAACCTTTTTCCCGTGAATTTGGTTTATTGTATATAATATTTAAGATTAAATGTGATGGATTTTATATTATTTAAATTATTGTCTAGAATTTGACATTTAAAATATTTGTTATATAATAAAAAATAAAATATTATATTAGTTTATGATATTTTATTTATATAATATTATTCCCGTTATTTTTTATTTGTTCATGCATCTCAAATAAAAAATAATTACAATACACTACGATTATAAATTCTAAAATAAAAATATAAACACAATTCGAATAAGATTTTGATTTTATCGTAGTTAGAATTAAGAATGTTTAATAATCTTTTATTTTAGAATTAATTAATTTTTAATATTTTATTTGAATTTTAATTGTTTTATATTTTTATATTAGAATAAAATTATATTATATATATATATGTATTTGATAGGTTACATTCCATTTCATTTAAAATTATATTCCATATATATATATATATATATATCATCGTTAAATTTTTAACGGCTCAGTTACCATAATGTTAAAAAATAAGCTATTTGTCAAAAAGATATAGGTTAAGGGTTAAATTTATCCCCCAAAAAGAACGAGGGCCAAAACGACAAAAGCTATAAACATTAAGGGTTAAAATTATCTTTATGCCTATTATTATTTATTAATTCTTTCACACACCTTTATACGTATAGACATATTCCAACTTATATCTCTTAAGATGAATATCATTGAAATAAGAGTAAACTACAATAAAGATCACCTAATTATGAGTAAAGTTATATTTGAGTCATTCAATTATTAAAATTACATTTTGGACACTCAATTATAAAAATATTATATTTAGGTCACCTAATTTTTAAAGATTATACTTAGGTCACTCAATTATCAGTGTAGCTAACGGTAATCTATCTTAAAAGACTAATATTATTTTTACCAAATATCATGTTTTTTCACACTTGATAATATTTTGTTCAATTTAAGGACCAAGTCAAAATTTATTCTGGCAACAAATGCGTCGAAAACCACTGACTAATCATTAATGTTGAACGTTGTTAATACTATTAAATTAATTAATAAAGATTAAAAATCTCAAAGATTTAACATATAATTATAAATTATTTAAAATAAAATTTTAATTAAATTAATTATATATTAAATTTTTAAAATTTTATTCTTTATTAATCTATTTAATAATATTTAATGATGTTTAATATTAATAATATTTAACAATATTCCACATATGTGAGAGATTCATCCTCAGTCCCAAGTCGGCCTACTTCGGCTCAATGGATTATCCTTGTATACCTCGTGCATAAATGTAAGGGCGCAAATTGATTTTTGGACAAAGTAAAGGCGTATCTATTAAGCTTTATCAGTTCCCACCATGCACCCAGAATGCAGGTCAATTTGAGAGACAACTCTTTTTATATCCAGACAAGTTGGAAGATGAAGCTAGAACAGCAGGAGTTTCAGAAATTTTGTCCAGAGAAGATGCAACAGAATGCCATTTGGAAATATTTGTATAATGTTTAAACCTTTTTTAACCTTTTTTAAGTGCTTAAATTATCATTAAAGCAGGATAATTTAAGAATATATTTTAGTAGTAAGCCTAACTCCTCAGAAATATTGGTATAAATAATAAAATTTTTACTGTAGTTATGAACCAGTGAATTTTGTCACTCAATGTTACAGTCTTAGTCTTAAATTGAAAACCTAAAACCTTTTTCTAGTACCATGAACACCTAAACCTTCCTCCTTTAATGGTGGACGAAACCTATCTGTTATAGCTTGCATACTCGATAATCCTAACTATTTATTGACCTGCAACTCTAGTTGTAAGAAACATCATCAGACTCCATACACACAAAACTTTTGGATTTGCAGTATTAACAGCTAATAATTTTTTTTTCAATCTTGTCATGTCTGTACGACAAGTTTACTGTAATGTTGTTAGTCTAGGAAATATAGAACTGAAGGAGGCTAGTTTGGAGATTAACCCTTCATTGACTGCCTCCTGCGTCTGCCGTTTGACAAGCACAATAGGGTTTTCTTCCCTCTTTTCCCAACAGCAAGTTGAGTAAAGCAAAGAAGCAAAGCTGTTGGATGAGCAGAGCTGAGACCATCAATAACAGAAATGCCAGTTTTGGGACCACCGCCATTGATGTACCCAAAGCCAAATCTACTCCACTGTTGTTTCCTGCAGAAGATTTATCTCTGTTTTCACTGCCCTCACAGCTCAGTAGCTACACCCTAGGTACTATGTACCCACAAATATCGACACATGCTTATTGCTTACCCTAATGCCATAACAAATCCCCCTGGAAACTGTTTTGTGTGCTTAATCAATGTTGTAACTTCGTGTATGTTTGATTGTTTGCGAACATACTGTATTATAAGTTTTTAACTACGTTTGCTTGACATGCATGGCAGGAGTCAGGTCAAGAACAGTTGGAACTTGGAACTTGTCAAGGACATATCACATGCATGTTTTTTTTAAGAATTTCCAAACCATGTCTAAACAAGTTTACAATTGACTGGTTTACAGTTTCCATGTTCTATTGGATTAATTCAAGGGAATTTTCTTACTGTAAAATCAAGAAACATGGATGTTGAATCACATAGTGGTTTTATCTATATTAGAGGTTGATTCTCCATCAACATATTCTTGTTCTTGCGGATTTTCATCATCAGTCAGCATGTTTCAGAAAGAATACGGAATGAACTAAAGGGTAATTTACGTAAATCATCATTGAACTTTACTTTTAAACTTATTTTAGTCACTAAAATTTTAAAACGTTTAATTTACTCACCAAAGTTTAAACATCAAACGTTTCTGAATAATTTATATTTTACATCACTAAAATTAAAATTCACTTTCATTTACATCATAAACTTTTAGTTTAATCAAATTATATCATTCAACTTTAATTATTTATAAATCAAGTCACTTATATTGTTATCATTAAATATCTCTAATAAAAAAATTAAAATTGATATTTTTATTTAATATATTTTTCATATATCATCAATAAATGATATTTAATTAGTAATTTAACTTTTTAAAAATTTATAAGAAATTTTGTTATTTTTCTTTTAAACTTATTTAAACGAAATAGAAAATTTCCATATAAAATTATTAAAATTGTCAATTAAACATTATTTAATAGTGATATGTGAAAAATACATTAAGTAATAGTATTAATTTATATTTTTTTGTTAAAATTATTTAATTGTGTTAGCATAAATGATTTAGTTTATTAATAATAAAAGTTGAATGATGTAATTTGATTAAATTAGAGATTTGTGATGTAAATGAAAGTGGATGTTAAGTTCAATGATTTGAAATGTAAATTACTCAGCGTTTCTTTATCACTAAAGTTTAGATATTAAATATTAAATATTTAGTCCAAATTTCACCAGCCACTTTATTTCGTTCCATTGAGTATAAACTCTACCTTCAATTACTGAAGTTCACAAATTGACCAAAAATATTCTAGTTTTTCTCTTGTTAATCTCCCTCATTTGCCGTGAAGCTCGTTGCTCAACATGTTATTTCTTTTATTTTGATGAAAATTTTCACCGCTCCGATTTTGAAGAAGTTTTTTTTATTTGCCAGTAAATATATATCGTCAAAAGTTAATAGAAGAGTGATTAAAAAAACGTTCAACATTTAAACTTTAATTAATAAATTTAACTTTTTAAACCTTTAGTTATCAAGAATAGGTTTAAAAATAAAATTCAGTGATGATTTACGAAAGTTATCATTAACTAAATTATCTTCTTTTTCATATATATTATCCATCAGACTATTGAATGCATTCAACATCAAGTACCAACGGATTTTAAAGAGTTGACACCGGAAAATTCGCTTGTTAGGTTATGACTAGGGGTGTTTATCGAGTAAGTCGATCGTGAGTTGGACACTATTCGATTTGTACTCGTTAAAATATTTTGTTGTTCGACTCGACTCGTTACTCGTTAAGCTCGTTAAAATTATGCTCAACTCGTTCTCGTTAAAATATTTTATTGCTCAACTCGACTCGTTGCTCGCTAAGTTTAAATTATTGCTCGTTAAGTTCAAATTGTTGCTCGTTAAGATCATTAAAAAACTTACTTTATTTTTAACTAAAAATAAAATTTAATAATACCATATGAGAGACTTATATTAACTTAAAGTAACAAATTTAACCAAAAATATCAAAAAAAATTGTATAAAACATTTTTAAAGTCTAAATTCAAAAGTAACATTCCATAAATACACCAAACTAGTATATTAAAATTAAAGTAACAATTCACACATTAATAATTATTATTTAAATTTATTTTTAAATGAAATTATTTTAAAGTAATTATTAAAAAATATTTTAAAAATTAATGAGTTGTTCGCGAACTTATCGAGTCGAGTTATACTTTGCTCGATTCAACTCGTTAAGGTATCGAGTCAAGTTTGAGTTCGAGTCGAGCTAATCCGAGTCGAATATTTATCGAATTTTAACCGAGTCGAGTTCGAGCAACTCACGAGCTATTCAACTCGTTGAGTACCCCTAGTTATGACACAAATATATATATATGGATGGTGTAAAGAAATACAAGTATTCTTCTTATTCCAAAATGTAAAAGTGTTTACATGAACCTTATTTATACAACAACAAACTTCAAGAAACTTCACTAACAAACAAGCTAACTGACTCAACAAGAAACAGTAACCAACTTTGCATCAGCTCACTCAACACTCACCATCAAGTTGGAAGTTGAAATACATCTTTTACTTCCAACTTGCCCAGCAAATACTCATGTTGTTGAATGCCTAAAGCTTTTGTTAATATGTCTGCCAATTGTTCCAATTCGCATGGAACGGCTCCAAAGATTATAGGTGTCAATGCCTGTGAGTTGATGAGATATTAGAAGTATTCCTGGAGTGTCGGACGGATGAAGGAACAAGATGTGATTGGAGTCCACCACCGATTCGGTTGAAGGCGCCATGAAAACAGAAAAAATGAGACTACAATCGCGGAAGAAACTGAAGAATTGGAAAAGAAGAAATCTTAACAACCAGAAAGAAGAAACCTGGAAACTGATACCATGTAAAGAAATACAAGTATTCTTCTTATTCCAAAATGTAAAAGTGTTTACATGAATCTTATTTCTACAACAACAAACTTCAAGAAATTTCACTAACAAACAAGCTAACTGACTCAACAAGAAACGATAACCAACTTTGCATCAGCTCACTCAACAGATGGAAACTATACTATCTGTCTTAATTTTACTTCTCTAAGTTTTACATATTTTTTGTATCGTTAAATAACTAAAATAAATGACTTATATTAATTTTATTTTTTTTCAAGTGATAATTTTTACATAATCGACTGTTAATTTAAGTCATCCGTTTTAATTATTCAATAACCAAAAATTTTATAAAATCCTAAAAATCAAAAAAAATTACACCGTGTAATTTGATCTTCTCTTTTATTAATAATATACCTAACATAAAATTATTTTACAGGGACAGGAGAAAACAGACATCATATTCCTTATTAAAAATACTTGCATTCAGATATCAACAAACTCGCCAAGTATAAACAATGGATTTATGATTCTATTAACAGCAGGTGCTCTTTAAAGATTTTAGGAGCCATGTGCAATTTATTAAAATGTGATCGTTAGAAGCAATTGTTTATAAATTCTAATAGTTTTAAAAATGTGGCCCTTAGAAACAATTATTTCTTTTAAGGGTTATTTGTAATTTATTAAAATGTAACCCTTAGAAGCAATTATCCATAACCCCTACTAATTCTAAAAATATACCCCTTAGAAATAATTATTTTTTTAGGGGTCATGTGTAATTTATTAAATGCAGCCCTTAGAAGCAATTATCCATAACTCCAATCAGTTCTAAAAATGTGTCCCTTAAAAACAATTATTTCTTTTAGGGCTCATGTGTGATCGCTATTATTGTGTTTCTCTAAAATTTCACTGGTTCTACATAAATAATAATAATAGAAATAATCAATAAGATTTTATAATCAATTATCACATTTAGAAAATAATTATAACGTTTTAACAATTATAACTCATCTATTTTAAGAGCATTTTTAAAATTTTATAATAAATTCCGAGATTAACATAACTAATGATTGTAATTTATCAAAATTTTAGAGTCTTCTTTTTTAAAGACCCTGTACGATCGCGCATGTACAAAACTTCATTGATTAACAGTAATCAATTGTACGTCTCATTAAAATTCTTTATAATCTTAAATGAAAAAAAAAATACAACAGGAAATCCTTAATATATTCACTTCAATCCTACATAAAAAGAGTCAAATAACATTGCAGGGGCGGATTTGGGTTAGGCTTTATCCCATCCCATGCCCAAAAATAATATTATTTATTTTATATTATAATATTAATAAAAATTAGGTTTTTGACGTATAAAAATAAAAAATGATTCAATCTAAAATTTTAATTTAATTTTTAATTTTTAGATTAATTTAAGAAATAAGATTTAATTGAAATAAAAGATAAAAATAAAAATAATGATATTGTTTATATTTTATAAATATTATATAATTATTTTTAAATATATATATATATATACATTTTGATTATTAATTGATTAAATATATTTTATTTAAAAAATAACTCTTCAAGTATTCTTGTGGTTTTTATCTTAGTATATAATGATCGAAAAATTCAAATAACAACACAATTAAAATTAAGATCAAAATTAGATTTTAAAAATATATTTCTAGTAAAAAGCTTATAACTCATATCTAATATTTAAAAAAATAACTTAAAAGATAATAAAAATATAATATATTTATATATTATTTTTAAATAAATTCATATTTTTATGAATTATATTTTTTAAAAAATTAATTAAATTATATATAAAAATTTATTTAAAAATATTTTAATTTTATTTAAATAAATATATAGATAATATTTTTTAAATATGATAATAAAAGAAATTTTAAGATTATTAAATAATAAAAAATTATATTAAATAATTATTATTAATATTTAAATCGGCCTAGCCGATAATTATTTTCTAGATTTGTCCATGTTAAAGTGTATAGTTGTGAAAAGACCTACGTGACTAATCTTTTGTTGGTATACTTAAAGCATATAACAGACATGTTTTGGAACAACTTCTATTGTTTCAAAGATTTAATCAAGAAATTTCCAAAAGTAACACTATATTCGTTGTTAGAATTAAAATATATTCGATATGAATATAAACCTAAGATATATACATGTCAAATCATCAAGAACAATAAGATAAATAAACTGAATGCGGAAGCGTACCTAAATTAATCGATAGAGTTTTTCCAGAGGATTTGATCTTCTAAGAAGTTAGGTTTTCTCTTGCGGTACAACTCTCAGACGAGGAAAAGAGATATGCAAGTTGACCTAATTCTTAGGGATCATAACCTATTTATATAGTTGATTTAATAACCAACTATTAAGTATTTATAACTTTGCCCCTCATCAAATTATAAATACACCTTATGGTATCTACACTTTTAATTCTATGATAATTTAATACCTATAACACGTATAACATAATTGGTCACTTAATTACGTGTTAAATTTTATAATAGCAATATAAATTATAAATATGTGCCCCACTATTATTGAATTTTAATCCAACAATCTCCTACTTGGGCAACATATGTTTCTTGACAAATGTATAACCTTATGAGCTCAAAAATTTGCTATCATATAATAGGTATTCTAAAACAATCTCGTCCATAAATTATATTCATATAGGATCAAAGCGGTCTTCATCATATCAATCATGACTAGACCCATCAATGGTCACGTATAAAAACATAATCAAATGACATAGATCAATCATGGATGCATAGCATGAAAATTACATGTAAATGTGAACCGAACATGCCTATTTCCAACCGGTCCTCCTAAACTTTAGTGAGATCAAACTTTACTGAATTCAGAGTGTTCATAAACCAAAATAACTTTATTTCTGCAGAAATTAACCTTAAACTAAAGTAACCGAAATTGTGTCTAAAACGAATGAGCATTTATCAACATTACAAACTGTCACTAAAACTGAATATACTTAAATAATATTACACCCACATGAGCAGTATACTCATTAAAGACCTAGGGTGATAGTTTCTCAATAAGTGCGCAATTATGGAGTTTGTACCAACATGCTCTATAGACACACAAACACTCTGAATTTTCTTTAACAACTAGAAATAAAATTTTAAAGTGTTCCTATTGTTTATAGAATAAATGATGCATATTTATTATCACAAAATAACTGAAGTGGTCTTTCTATTCAATCTATAATTAGTAGCTCATGTGACAAGTCTTTTACATCAATATTCTAGTAGAATCGAAAACTGTAAACTTGATGATCTCTAACTTACTAGAACTTTGATATGTGAGCATGTAATTTTTGTTCTCTAAAGACATTTCATAACTCTCTTGGCTGTTATCCAACGGTCCTTATTAGATTTACTTAAATATTTGTCTAACATTCTAATAATGTACGTATCCAAATGCATAGATACTTAAGCATAAATTAGATTCTCAATAGCTTATGGAATCTTTTATATTTTATAAATTTCAAGGTTACTTATAGGACACTAAAAAAATTGTCTTCTTTAGTAATATGAGTGTCACTTGGTTTACTCCCACTGAAATTGTAATACATACAATTTTCAACTAAATTTATCTTAAAACCGAATGAAATAATCAATATGAAATTTATAATTTCCTTAATGAGAGTTAAACTTAAGCTCATAGATGGATTTCTTTAATTTACATTCATTAATTTTTGTATTATTAGACACAAATCAATGATTGTACCATATAATTAATTTATTCAATGTTTCCATTAAAAAAAAACAAGCTTAACATCTATCTTATGTAGCTCAAGATTAAAAGCAACAAGTGTCAAGATTATTTTGAAAAAGTCTTTTAGTATAACTTGAGAGAAAGTCTCCACAAGATCAATATCTTCTTTTAGAGTATATCCTTTAGATACAAGACATGCCTTATACTTGTCCACATTATCATTTACATCCCTCTTGGTTTTAAATATTAATTTATAACCAATTGGTTTGTACCTTAAGGTAATGAGACAAGTTCTTAAACTTTATTGTCTTGTATAAAATTATACTCTTTTTTGAATAACATCTATCCATTTGTGAGAGTTAAAACTTTTATGGTTTGATAAAAATAATTAATCAAGTTATTTCTATCATTCCTTTATTATACTTATTTTCTTGATGAAATACTAAGTAATAATCCTTAATAGTATTTATCTTTTCTCGTATGGATATCTTAAAAGACACTTTTTGAGGTTGTTGAGTTTGTTCTTCTAAAAAAATAATTATCTTATCTTGAATGAGAGTTGTTCAACATTGCTTTGCTGATGTACTTGATTCACTTTTTGATTAATGATAGGTGTGAAAACCTAAACATCGTCAAAAGTGATAGTAGGAATTAAATTAATATTTAATTCCTCCTTACAACAATATATCTAACCTTATTCTCCCTCCAAAGTCAACATCCTAAAAAATAATTATAAATCTCATTAAAATAATCTTAATTGTGGGATCATAAAATTTACAACCCATTGATCACTCAAAATAACCTAAGTAGTTGCTTATTTTTGAAATTTAATTTTTTTACATGTATCCTAGCTTATACAAAAGAATCAACACTTTATAACTTATTGTTATTCCTTTTGAGCAGGACCCTTAGTAACTTCATTCTAATATATTTTTTATTGCCCTTATTCTTAGAGACACTAACCAAAGAGCACTAACTGATTGAGTATTTTTATAATTATAATGCTTCAACTTTTCTTCCTCTTTAATACAATGAGAAATAATCTCATTTGAAGTTTATTTCTCCTTTAATAATTGTAACTAATTTTAAATTAGTTAAACTGTATAGGAAGCTATATTAAAATTATAAGAACAAACAATTATTATAAAGTTTGATCTTATGTGCCTTAAGTTTTGAAGCAATATAATATACTCCTTCACATTTCCTTGATCCTTATACTTCATAGACATCAAGTAAACCAAAAGTGATGTCATGTTAATCTTAAAAAATTGTAATTTTTTTCTCAATAAAAAACCCTTAGTATGAATAATTTGTTTAGATTTGTGCTCTTAAAAGTTTCTAAAATATTATACTTTATGATCATTAGACTTATGCAACTTGAATAAACTCACCTCTCAAAAACTTATTTATGAATGCTTACCGCCGTGAGAGGTGCAAGTTGTTATTCACTTAGTGTAAGTTCTATGTTCATACCACTAAATGCTATATATAAGTGTCTTTTCTATTCCTTGAAATTAATTTCACTAAACATAAGTGTAGAATATATTCAACAGATATTATAACAAAGATAAAATACCTAAAGATATAATAAAAATAAGTAAATAAACAAGCTCACATAAATATTCATAAGTAAACAATAAATTCAAAATAATGGTTAGTTCCCCTCAAGATACCAAGAACAACATTAATATCAAGTCTTTGGACAGTAATATTAACTGTTAGCGGTACTCTTGACGTAGCAATCGAACATTGATAATAAATTATGTCAAACAATAGATTAATCTTTGGACTAACGTATTGTTCACATAAAATATCATATAATTGTCACATATTTATCACCACAGTTGTCGTTGTAATTCGGCCAAATATTAATTTTTCCTTTGGGTTAATTAATAAACGCATGAATTACAAAGACCTATAATTATCTTAATATTTTATATAAACTAATCTACACAAAAACGGTCACTTTGGTGACATTATGTTTCAATTAACCTATTAAAATATTAGATATCCGAAGCCAAAATATGAATTTAATTATTTCAAAATATTTTTCTTAATTTTATCTTTTACTCAAGATAAAAGATAACCAAAATAATAATAAATTTGAATAAAGGTAACCTCATCACAAGATATCGAACACTCCAATAATATTTTAAAAAATATTAATTTGAAAGTGATATCTTGATGTAGTAATCAAACATTGATAATAAGAATATGTTAAACAAAAATCTTCCTTTGGGCTGATTTATTGTTCACATATAAAATTGAATAATTATCACATGTTTATTACCACAGATGCACATGTAACATTACTAATTATTAATCTTTCTTTGGGCCGATTAATATTAGCATAAACTAAATTACATGCACAAAACCTTCTATATTTTAAAATAAAATAATTTCCACAATAAAGATCACTTTGGTGACTTAATGCTTCAATTAATTTATCTTAAAATATATAACATAAATATACCAATATTCAAACTTAATATTTATAATAGTCAAAGTTGAAATTTCTGATAACACTTGAGTTTTCAAAATAAACCAAATTAAGGTTGTCGATTGGGCTATCAGAATCCAAATAACCAAAATCTTTGATTGTTCTTCAAAAATTCCTTAAATATGTTTTTACCAAAACTAAATTCGATCAAAATATTTAATCTTTAACTAAAAACAAAATACAAAAATATCATATAAATGAGTAATTCGTATAATAATTACTTGAAACTTTAATATAATCATAATAATATAATAATCAAAAATAATTTTTTTGATCAAACCGAATTGAATATATCAATATCAGATATATATTATATAATCTAAACTAACATGTGATCAAAACTAAATATTGAATATATTAACCAAGTAACTACGTAAAGTAGTAGTAAACTTTAAAAAGCAACATGCCAACAGATTATTCAATCATAACTTAATAGACATAAATCGAATATAAAGCTTTAATAGCTAACTTGATTATAAATTTTTTGACTCATGATAAATTTATCACGAAAAAGCCCAAATTAATTAAATTTTCTTTATTACTAACGATCAAAACTAAAATTTTGATCCAACCGAATTAAATATATATTTTAATTAAAATTATATTTAATAGTAAGAATATGCGATACTAAAGTAGAAGCCATGAAGATCCATATCCAAAAAAAATACATGATATACTAAAAATATTCATTATTGTTGAGAACCCTAAACCCAACGATAACAAAAATGGAAGATTATTTTCCCAAATAAATAAAAAATACAATTATAAATTGCATATTAACCCAAAAAAACAACGAAATTCAAAACCTAATAATGCATATTGACCTAATGTAATCGTAAATTACAGTAATAATGTATATAGACGATACAATCCAATTTCAAATTCACCATGCAAATTTGAATCCATTATCGCATAATAGATAAATCTGAATTAATTCAAACTATGTAAATTAAAAATATATATAGTTATCGAAACTGTACTCAAACATATAATGTATTCTCAATGATTCGATATAATTCTGGCACTGATACCACTTGTTAGAATTAAAATATATTCAATATGAATATAAATCCAAGATCTATATATGTCAAATCATCAAGAACAATAAGATAAATAAACTGAATGCAGAAGCATACCTGAATTAATCGATAGAGTTTTTCCAGATGGTTTGATCTTCTAAGAAGTTAGATTTTCTCTTGCGGCACAGCTCTCAGACGGGAAAAAAAAATATACAAGTTGACTGTAGCGACCCTTTTTAAAATCGAAGTTTAAAAAATAGAAAGTCGCTAGTGGTAAAAATAGGTCAAACTTAGAAAATTAGGGATCGAATTGAAATATTGATTGGAAAACGAAATTTTAATTTGAAAAGGAAAAAATTAAAAATTAGGTTAAAATTAGGGTTTTTAAGGATTAGGGGGTTTGAAAAAGGCTTTTGAATTTAGGGATTTTAGTTAAAAAGAAAATTGAGAAATTGGACTTTAAAATTTAGGAATTTAGGGGTTTCGAATTTGGAAAATGGGATTTTGAAATTTAGGTTAAGATTGAAAGTTGGGAAAATTTGGAAATGTCTCAGAAATCGAAATTTAGGGTTTTCAAAATAAGGATTTGAAAATCTAAAAAATGTTAAGGAATTAGGGTTTAAAAAAACTAAAATGAAAGGTGAATTAAAAGGGATTAAAAGTTTTAAAATGGGTTAAAAAATAATTTAAAAAGGTTGGGAAATAAATTGAAAAATAACTGAAAAATAATTTAAAATAAGGGGAGTCACCACCGGCCATTTTGATAGATCGAACATCGTAAAAACCAGAGATTCGAAAAAGACGGATTCGAGAGTCGGTTACAATTAAAAACGGGTTAATGCTAAAAACCGCCAAAAAATTGGTACCTTTATTAAAATATCCGCTTAATTAATCTTGGATTTTCCTGATTAAAGTGACGTTTAAATTAATATTTGTTTAAATATTCAAATTAAGTTTTATTTTTGTCGTGTCTTTATTCGAAGGCAACGCATACACCGTGATCAATACATTGGAACACGGGCTCGTTACGATCGAATAAGGACGTTCGAAATTAAGTTCATTAATTAAAAGGGTTATGTGATTTAGTAATATAAATGAATAAAAAAACATGAATTAAAATGCTAAAGGTTTGAATAACTAAAAAGCATGACAAAAGAAATATAAAAATATAAATAAATGCAACAATATGAAATAAAAATAATACACGAAACACATATACATGCGTAATAAAATGAAATGCAAATGATCAAGCAAGAAGACATAACAACTAAACGTAACCACAAGATACAATACATGGTTAAAAAGTATACGTAAGATGAATGTTCCTGAATGAAGACATGAGTAAAATGTGCAACATATGTATAGAAAGGAGACACATGAACAGCAACATAAAAATAAAAAGGGTACATGGTTCGAAATGTACAAAACATGACAAATATAAATAAACAATGCTATACATAATAACAAAAAAGACATACATAGATAAATAAATGCATAAATGAAAAAATAAAAAAAATAAAAATAAAATAATAAAAGAAACTTAAAATAAATAAATACAATGAAATAAAGAAACAAATAGAAAATCACACTGTAAATAACCAAATAAAAAGAAAAACAAAACTGAGGGTAAATTTAAAACATAAAATGATTAAATCGAAACCCGTGACTTGATTGGAAGATTTTAAAAATATTTTGACCCTCAAAGTGTGATTTTAGAGTGAGGAATGACCTGAAAACAAGTGTAAAAACGCGGGAGGACTAGAAAAGAGTTAAACTATTTTTTAAAGACGATTATAACGATTTTAGCGACTAAAATAAAATGCGAAGTAAAGTTCTGGGGATTGGGGGAGTGATTAGTGCACACGGGGGAATTTAAAGTGAAAATATCTCATTTTTCATTTGGTCCCTCGGTATAAAACGCACACAAAAATGAAATTAAAACCCCCTCCCTTCATTTCTTGTTATCACCGAAAATCAAAAGCACCTTTCCTCTGGTTTCTTAATCTGGGTTTCCAAAAATATTAAGAACATTCAAATGTTCTTCTGAAAAAACCCAGAAATGAAGAACACCTCCATTGAAACCGTCGTATTTTCGCATGAGTCATTATCAGAGAAAAATCATCGGAGGCGAACGGCGGTGACTGATCGGTGGAAGACAAACGACTGCTTGTTATCCGAAGGGGCTCGTGTGCAGCATACGCGCGCATGGAGAACTCACTGGTCGACGCGTGTTGCGCATACAGCATCTGAAAACTTCTCTCATCAGTTCTGGACCGTTGGATCCCAACGTAGATCCAACGGTTAGAAGAGGGTTGCGCAGATGGAGAAAGGGGTATTAGGGTTTCATGTTATCCGGTTCTGGGTTCATTGTAACTGGGCTTATAAATTAAATTTCTACCGGGTTTGGTATAGTAATTGTAACGGGACAGTGTTATTAATTTTTTGGTTTTTGTTTTGTAATGGACTGTGAAAGTAAATGTAAAAATTTGGGCTTATATTATTTAGTTGGGTTACTTATTTATTATCTGATATATTATAATAATAAAATAATATTAATAATAATATCAAATAATAAAGAAAATAATAATAATTTAAAAAACAAAAGGTAAACACATGTTTAAATAAAATACTAATCATATAATATCTTTGGTTTTTATATTTATGCAAAACAAACTAAAACATATACTAAAAGAAAATTTTTTGGATTTTTAATTTCATAACGATGAAAAAAAATACATTAAGAAAGCATTATATTTACGTATTAATATAATGTTTTTTTGGATTTTTTAATTAATTTTTTTAATTTTTAATAATAATAAATATGTACAATAAATTTTATTTCTAAGGAATTTTATATTAAACTGAAGCCCGTTGTTAGAATAGAAACGGAAATTACAAATTCGGGTTTAATATCCGGATAAAATTAGTGATTACATAAACCTAATTCTTGGGGACCATAACCCATTTATATAGTTGATTTAATAACCAACTATTAAGTATTTATAACTCTACCCCTCATCAAATTATAAATACACCTTATGGTATCTACACTTTTAATTCCATGATAATTTAATACCTATAACACGTGTAACAGAATTGGTCACTTAATTATATGTTAAATTTTATAATAGCAATAAATATTATAAATATGTGTCTACTATTATTAAATTTTAATCCAATATTCGTACCATACGAAAACAATAAGACATGATTAACCACTTTAATTGTTTCTTAGAAAATGAAAAATAGAGCTCTAAAAGATAACACAAGTGCACTCTAAGTTCAGACAGACCTTGAACTTAGTAATAAAACAATGAAGATGACATTAGGTGCTGGCATTAATTGAAACATGCATGCAATATAATTTAAGCATGTAATTAAGAAAAAAAAATCCTACAGAGATTTAGGTTTAAGAGGGATAAATATTCTTGGTAGGGAAAAATTATACGATGAATTTTGTTTACTACGTTATCTATGGTCCTAAATAATATAGACCGTTGATCTTAATTTTTTTCAAGTGAATCATCACCTCTTTTCTACATGGACTTAGTGGATGGATAGTTATTAGATGGTTATTTAAAGATCAACGATCTTGATTGCTTGGACCATAGATAACGTGGTGAATAAGGTTTACCGTATAATCTCTCCTCGTTCGGATAAATTATTTTGGTTAGTACATAAACTATACCGTAATTTCAGTCTCATATATAATATTTTTTAATTTTTGATTTTATACATAGGGTATTTCGTTGTTATTAGGTTTATCCATTTTCCTTACGAAAGTTAACATAACATTTACAAGTAAATAAAAAACGAAAATGGATAAACCTGATAATGGCAAACAAACTTTATATAAAATTGAGAATTTTAAAATAGTGTATGGTACTGAAAATTCAGTATAATTCATGAATCAATAGGTTAATTAATCCAATATTTAATTTTAAATTTTAAATCTAAACCATAAATTTAGGGTGCAAATTGTCGATCTATTTTTCATGTTTCCTTTCGTGCCTACGTTTCAAATTAGAATAAAAATCTTTTACCTCTTTATTGTGCCTCCTTTCATGTCTCTTACTTAAAAATCTTAAAAAATTAAATTTTAAAACCTGACTCTTATTTTCTAAATTCTAAATCCTATACCCTACGTCTTAAAAAATACACTCTAATCATAATTCTCTAAACTTTAACCATAACTTATAATCTTAAACCTTAAATTCACTAATTTAAATGGAAAAGAATCAATAAAAAAATTATTAAAAAATAAACAATTTGCGTCCTCTGTGATAACAGGTTTTGTTGCAGGAAAAGGCAATAAAACAAGAAGAAAAGGATAAGAAATATTTCCCACTTTATCAAATAAATTAAGTCACATCACTGCAGTAGATGACCTCATGAATCTATATACAACAGAGAGATAGAGATATAGAGAGGGGCAGTTTTAAATGTTTCACCTTTTGAACATGAAAGCTAGTGAGCTAAGTTCACCAGGAACCATGCATGGCTGGAACGCGCATACCCTGCTAGGTGAAAATAGGTAGACATTGCAGTTTGTCCAACCAAACAAGAAACCAATATCTGTCTTCGTTTTGTAACCAGAAAACAGGGAAAAAGCAGTTCTCGACCCCCCGGCCCCACTCAAACTCTCACTAAAGTAAATTTATTTTGCACAAGAAAAAAATGAACACATCCTCTTTCTTTCTCTCTGCTGTTTTCCTTTCAACTCTTTTAACAGTTGCCTAGCTACTTCAATGGTGGGTTGTATCATTGAATGTATTGTTTTTAAGTTCTTGGGTTTGGGAAAAACTGTGTACCAGCCATGTAAATGTTGAGAGGAGATAGATATAGTGATGAAGAGTCTAAAACTGTGGTGGCTGATGAAGAAGAAGAAGCCGTTGTAGCCGCGTTGGTGGTGGCACAACTCTCACCAGCAACATCTGTTGTTACTGCCGTTGTGTTGTTGTAGACGCTATCGGCATCAGGGCCTTGATCGTAAAGAATTCCCTTGAAAACATGCCCTCCGATGCTCACTGTCGTATGGTAAGCATACTGATCGTCGGCATCATCAGTGCTACTCACTGTCACGCATCGAAACACCGCGTGAGAGTTGAGACCTCACTTCTGGAGGAAAATTCCCCAGTTGCTTTAACCCTAATAAAAACATAGCCAACAACAAATTCAAATCCTTTGGCTTTGTTAGATTGGATAAGCAAAGCAAAAAAAGGGTTTCTTTATTTGAGGGTTAACTTAATTTTAAACGTAAAAGGAAAGAAAAGCTGCTGCAGGGTTTACAGTGGATGTCTATTACAACACGCAATTGAACTGATATATGTGTTTTGTTTTTCCTGGACACAAGTTTCTTATCTCTTTGTAGAATATTTTACTTATAAATGCATAAAAAAGAATCAATCTTTGAGACTGTAAGTGTTTCACTGAGAGAGTAAACCATATATATATATCAGCGCCAGGAACAGCACTGTACCTGACATGTGTGTCGGTAAACGAGTGCAGGCAAAGGAAGAAGGTGTTGGAATCTCTCGCTGTCTTTTAGGATTCTCTCCAGGAAGCTGCTTCTGCTGCTGTACAGCAGGTAGATTTGGTTGCCTTTCACGGCGCTTAGAAGCAGGAACCCAAGTACTTTTAACATGGGTCTGGCAATCAAATCCTCGGCTCTTACAACAAGTTCTACACCTCATGTGAAGACAGTCTTTTTTTTGCTTGACTCTCACAATCTTGGCAATTCACACTTCCACTACTACTACTTCTCCCCGTCATGAAACCCGATCTCGAGCTCGAAGAATCATCAGAGACGATGATCCAGCTCCTGCTCGGTCCAACACCAAACCCGGTTGCTGTTGAACAAAGATCTTGCTGTTGCTGCTGTTGCTGCCATGGGTCGAAACCCTTGTAAGAAATGGCCTCATTTTTGTACCAAAACCAGCTCTCGGGTTGAATTTCAGTTGTTGGGTTGCTATGTTGATCTTGTCGGCTGTTACTTGTTCTTCCTCCTAGTGAGAAAAACCCAACCATTGTTGTCCCCCTCCAACTCATAATCCATATCAGAAACTTACCTCTCTGTTTTGATTTTTTTTTTACAACCTAATATTTCTAAATAAGTGCACTTTTCACTCCTTGTTTTCCCCGAGCTACCGCCAATTCTGTCTCTCTCTCTTGATTGTGTTTACACTTTATGTCATTACCTAATTATTAGTCTTAAACCCACTGAAAGTGATTAATACCAGACCCAGTATTCTTGTTGTATCTTTCTTGTCGGCAAATTAAGCTGGTTCTGTGGAGTTGCTTCAAATTTTCCATCAATCTTCCCCTCATTTATTTTCACTTGTTTCTGATGAACAAATCAAAGACCAGAAAGTGAATCAGTATTTACTTATAAAGAAAATCAAAACCCAGAAAGTGAAAAAAAAAGGAAAATCTTAATCCACATCAGCTGCCCCCAGTCTTTAACAGAAATTCTACCCTATTGGTGTACTTACTAATTTCTAACGCTAAAAAAATTAAGATATAAGATTAAAAATTAAGATATATATATTTTCAAGACATAAGATTAATATTTATAATTTAAAATTTAAAATTATTATCTAAAATTTAATATTTTCTTAATATTAAAGAATAAAAATATAAAAAATAATTTCACGTTTTAAATTAATTTTTAAATTGTAAATCAATCTTAAAAATATAATATTTTTTAAATTTTAATTATAAATCCAATCTTTTTTAAACTTTAATATTTAACTATACATTTATATTTTTAGCGTGGGAACCAAAAAATAGATGATTTTTGTTATAATTTCAATCCCATAAAACGTTTGAATTTTTGCCACTCGTCTTCCAACCAGCTTTGTTGCCGTAAAATCTGCTAATTTCCTTTTTTGGATTGCTCGAGTATTTTTCTTCATTAAGCAAAAACAATTTTTTTCTTCGCGTGTATACGTCAAGGGGTCCTTCTTTCCCTTTTTATTTGTGCTTTGTATGAAAAAGTAGGCACATTCCATTCACTTTGTTGTACACAATGGTTATTGAAAGTTTTTAAGTTTTTTAGAAATGGTCCGATAATTTCTCACTTATTTTTTTGCCGATGACATACTTCTATTTACCGAGTTATCTAAGAATCATGTTAATGTAATTGAGATCTTGCACAAGTTTTGTGTTGCTTTTAGGCCAAAGGTTAGTGTGACAAATACCAATGTTTTCTTCTTTAAAAATATTATGGAGCCATTACGTTTGAGCATCAGTGCTAGGTTTGACTTTCGAGAAGTTAATGATTTGGGAAAATATTTGGGTACCTCTTTTACATTTTAGAGTGACCAATGTTATGTATCAATATATTATTCAACATGTTCAGGATAACTTGAATGGTTGGTCGGTAAACAATCTCTCATTCGTAGGACGTGTGGTACTTGCTAAATTTGTTTTGTCTTCTATTCCGTACTATTCCATACAATTCACACTTTTACCGAAAGGTGTGTGTCTTGAAGTTAAAAAACTTATTTGAGGCTTTATGTGAGGTCATAATAACAAAAATCGTGGGGTGCACCTTGTATATCGAGAGAAAATTTGTTCTCCAATTTAAATTGGAGATTTGAGTTTTAAGTGGTTGGACAAACATAGTGACATTTTTTTTTATAAAAGTTGCTTTTCATCTTGTGACTCATCTGGATCAGTTATGGGTACAAATGTTAAGGACAAAGTACAAATGAAACAATTTTATTCCATTTGGTTACAGTGAGTAATATGGTTGATCATTTGGGATGTTGGAAATGGCAAGATTGTACTGCAAAACTTCCTAATTCAATCCTCCATCAATTAGCTCTATGTTTGACACCTCGTTAATTTTTTTTATTTGATTATGTTAGTTGAAAATGACCATGTCACGTGTTTTCACGATGAAATTGTGTATGAGTTCCGGACCGGTTCTAATATTTACAATAGAGATAATTTATGGAAGATTATTGCACATTTAAATGCATTCCAAAGATATGTCCTTTTCTTTGGCTTGTTGTTAGCAAGTGTGTTCTCACTAACCTAGAACGTGTTCGACGACATATGACAGATAGTTCAACTTGTAGTGTTTGTGAAAATACAATGGAATCTATCGATCATATTGTGTGTCATTGTTCTTCATCTACTGCATTGTAGGTTGCTACGGTTAGTGCAAACAAACTTCATGAAATTCTTTTTATGGAGTTTCATGAAAGGATTAAAATGAATTTGGCACATCCAACCTATTTTGGTTCAAATATACCTCATTGGGACTTTTTTTGGCTCGATATTATGGGTTCTATGAAAATATCGAAACTTGTGTGTTTTTTATTCAAGTAAACATGATGATTTTAGTGTGTGGAATGAATGTCATCGAGCTTATGAGCTATGCATTTTGGAAAAATCGATCATGAGGCATTAGGGGAAGTTTACACAATCAGGTGAAGGATGTAATGAGCATTGACAACCTTCTTCAACTGAGTGGTTTAAGGTCAACACATATGGTTCTTGGATAATCTCTATGGGTTTGGCTACTTATGGTGTGGTGACAAGAAACAGTGCCAGAGAGTGGTTATTTGGGTTTACGAAGTGTGTGGGTATTTGCTCGATTATTGAAGCTAAACTTTGGGGGTTATTGAAGGTCTTCATTTGGTTTGGGCGAAAGGCTTAAGAAAGGTTATACTTGAAATAGACAGTACGGATGTAGTTCGTATCTTGCAAAAACAGAATGTAGAAGATGGTTTAACATCATTGGTTAGGGATGTTTATACATTACTATATCAATCTTGGGAAATCAAAATTTGTCAAATCTGTCAGACATCGAATAAGGTTGCTGATGAATTAACCAAAATGGCTCAATCTCATGATGTTTCTTACTTTGGAGAGTTGGACTTCTCATCTTGTATTTTCACGTTTTCATCGGATGCAATTTTGGCTTTGGTTCACAATGACTTGTTATCCAATGTGGGTGTGGGTCTTTAATGTTTACTTAAGTTTTTCTTTTATCACTTTGTAAGTACTATCAAGTGTGCTCTTTTCCCTTATTTAGGTTTAGGAGGATTTTTTAATGAGGGACTCGATAGTATGATTCTCACTCAATTTCATAAAAAACAATTTTTTCTACAATATTTTTAATTATTATGCATTTTTAATGAATATTTAAATAATTAATTAAATATTAATTAATCAAATATCAATAAATATATCACAAAAATTAAATTTTATTAAAAAAATCTTTAAAAAAATACAACATGTGACGTAAATTTACCTTTTTTAGAAGTATAAATGTTGAAGCTATCTTGAATAACAACTTCAACTATTTCTTGAATTGATAGCTTGATTTACAAAGGGTGGATGCATGGCTATATAAAGGTAGCTGCAAGCTGATAACAACTTTAACAGAAGCTTATCCAACTCTCTAACTGATCAGCTACACACATAATAGAGTTTACATAATATTCACCCTACTTAGGTAGATTACAAACACAAAGCTTGGCTCAAAGGGCTTCAAATTTTGCAGTAGACAAGACTTTGTTGAAGACATCAACAAGCTGCTCTTGGTTGGGAACAAAGTTAACCTGAAACTCATTAGTAGCAACTCGTTCCCGAATAAAATGTAGGTCAAGTTCCACATGTTTGGTTTTGGTGTGAAGGACAAGGTTTACTGTTATAGCCACTGTACTGGTGTTGTCACACTAGAGCTTGATGTTGGAAGACACAGGCAAGCTCATTTCCTTAAGCACAACCTTGATCCAAAGAGCTTCAATTGTTGCATCTGCCAGGCTGCGATACTCAACTTCAGTAGTGGATCGAGAGACAGCTCGTTGTTTCCTGGAGCTCCATGAAATGATGTGAGGTCCTTGAAAAGTACAGTAACCAAATATGGAGCGTCGATCATCCTGATCGCTGCCCCATTCAGCATCTGAGAAAGCTACAAGATCACATGTAGTGAGTGTAGGGGAGCCGAACCAAAGACCATAGTTGAGAGTTCCCTTCAAATACCGAAGGATCCCTTTAACTATAGTCCAATGAACATCAGTGGGATCCTACATATATTGAGCCATCTTTTTTACTGCAAACGAGATATCGGGTCTAGTGTGGCAAACGTATAACAAAGCACCAACAATACTTCGATAATGTTGAACATCAGTGAGCTTATTTTCATCAAACTTGCTCAACTTGGGTGTTAAAGCCATAGATGTGGGTGTTGGCCGAGAGTCTTGTAGACTTGTCTTGACTAGAATCTCACTAATAAACTTTTTTTGAGAGAGGAGAAGTCCTTGAGCTGAGCGATAAACCTCAATGCCTAAAAAAATAGAGTAAACCAAGATCTTTACGTGAACAACGATCATGAAGAGCAGTAATGACTTGCTCAATCATGTCAACATCAATTTATTTAACAAAATTATCGTCTACATACACAACCAGGTAAACAATACCCTTAACAGATTTGCAGATAAAAAGAGAGGCATCAGCCCTAGATGATTTGAAACCGAGTGAGTTAAGAAACTCCTTGAGCTTTAAGAACCAATTCCTAGAGGCCTGTCTGAGGCCATATAAGGCTTTCTTCATCCTACAAACACGACTTCCTCCATGAGCAGCCTACTCCTCAAAGCCTGGAGGTTGCACCATGTAAACTTCTTCAAGAAAATCGCCCTTGAGAAAGGCGTTATTAACATGTACTTGCCTGATCTGTTAAGAAATCATGACTGTATGGGATAACAAAATATAGACAGTGGTGAACCTAATGACTGGACTGAAGGTTTTGGAGAAGTCGAAGCTAGGGACTTGTGAGAAGCCATCGGCCACTAGTCGTGCTTTGTACCTGCTAACTGAGCCATCAGGATTGAGTTTGATCGAAAGATCCATTTGCACCCAATCGAATTGCGATCAGTTGGAAGATCCACAACTTCCTAAGTGCCATTATTTAGGAGAGCATTGTATTCGGTCATTACGGTCGCAGCCCATCAAGGGTCAAGCAAGGCATCTTGAACTGTAAGAGGCACCGAATCATGCTGAACATTGAAGGCTTTGGGTTTAAAGATACCATTCTTACTCCGTGTGATCATACAATGTATGTTTTGTGGAGCTTGAACCAAAGCAGGTACAGGAGGGGACTCTACTGAATCACATAGAGCACTGGTGGTAGGCACAGGTAGGCCAGAATCGGAGGGCATTGGTACAGAAACGGATGACTAAGCCATGGCCTCAGACTGAGCAGTCACTGGTACAGTAGGTGAGACCTGGTGATGAGAAGATGCTGGAGATAGTGCCATAAGAGCAAGCTGATCTTGAGTAGTAATAGAAAAATAGGGACATGGCTTTGAAGGTTGTGTATCATTGTGCACAGGCCTGTCAGGAGCACAATTTAGAGTGTGAGAGGTCGACTGATTGATTCCATGTACAACATAAATAGGAGGAGAGTGAAACACCTTAGTTGTATCAGAAGAGACTGGTATTATAAAGGCAAAAGGAAAAACTCCCTCATTGAAGACCACATTTCAAGAGACAAAGACACGACCATCACTTGCTAAGCAATGGTAGCCATGATGCTTAGGAGAATAGCTCAAGAAGACACACTGCTTGGACCTGAATTCCATTTTATACTTGTTGAAAGGTCTAAGGCAAAGGAAACATTGACAGCCAAACACTTTAAGTAACTTGTAGTTTGGGGTCGTGCCATACAACTTCTGAAAGGGAGAGACATGATCTAGAGTTTGAGTAGGCATCCTGTTGATTAAATACACAACACTAATGATAGCATATGCCCAAAAATCAAGTGGCATGCTAGCATGAGCCAAGAGTGTCAAGGTAGTCTCAAGGATGTGCCTATGTTTGCGCTCAACAAGTCTATTTGTTGAGATGTATAGGGTCAGGTAACCCTGTGTTAGATGCCTAGAGATGCAAGCTTGGATCGAAGAGGCATAAACTCTCCTCCTTCATCAGTTTGAAGTGCCTGAATTGTGGTGTAAAATTGATTGACAACAAGAGAATGAAATAGTGTAAAAGCTTCAAAAACCTCCGATTTATTATGCAACAGATAAATCCAACAGAATCTTGTACATTTATCAACAAAAGACACATAAAATCTAAAGCCATTTGAAAGTTTAGGGGCAGGACCCCATACATCAGCATCAACTAATTCAAATGGCCTAGAATATATAGAGCTATAAAAGGGAAAGGGTTGAACATGATTCTTCCCCAACTGACATGCTCCATACACACTAGCTTTGTAGGAGGTTTTAACTTTTTTTGTAACACAACATCCATCACACCAACTGCTAGATGTCCCATGCGATTGTGCCTGATAAGTGCTCAATTCACTATCACTTTTTACACCTTTCATAGACAATAATCACTTAATCTACACCTATTTGAACTAATGTATGTGCTTAATGTGAGATATTTAGGTACTTTGCTTTTATAACATATAAAGATGATATTTATAGAAAAGACAAACTTTATTGTACTTTTATGCATTTGCAGGAATATATATTGCCGCGGCAGTGATTGAGGCCGAGGCAGCAACTGAAGAACAAGTACCGATATTGTAAGAGAGCTGAAGAGAAAAATGAGGTGGACCATTATAGACAAGCAACACAAGGATCGTAGTTGGGAAGCGAGCAGAAAACCCAAGTCAAAGGCCACGCGAGAAAAAGAATCCTAGTGGAAATAAACTGGAAATAAAACAAATATTTTTATGTACTTGACTTATGTTTTGCTCCAAGTTGTATTCCTACTTAGGAAAGGTTTGCCCTAGGCCAAGCCTATATAAACCATAGTCGTCCAAGGAGAAGAGGACATCATCCACATCAGAGACTAGAGAGACGGATTCATTTTAGATTTTAGAGTTTTCTTTACTTTTTATTATGTTCTAATTTCCTTTAGGCTTAGGTGAAAGATGTAGATTATTAGTGAGAAGAGATTGAACTTTGTTTCTTGTTTCAATGCAATAAAATATCAAGGTTTGCTTATTCTTTGTCGTTTTTTGTTCTTGCATTCAATCTCGGGAGAGAAGTTTGTAAGTAATCTATTTATCTAATATCGGGAAAGTTAGATTCACGAAAGGAATAAGTAAGGTATTTTTCTATTAGGAAAATACTAACTCGGCCTAGGGATAGGTTAGAGTTTCAACAGCTAAAAGAAGTATGAGATTGGTTGGTGATTATAATTGATTTACTCCGGGAGGTATCATCAAGGACTGGTCATCAACAAAACTTCGACTTAGGGATAAGCGGAGTCATCAAATGACATTTTCCCGAATCTTGGTAAAATCCACCCAAGAGTAAGGGATTGCCGTGACGGATGACATTTATCGCTGTCGAGGCAGTAAAACTGTAGTGCTGCTGAGGCAGTGTTGTGTGATTGCATTGGACAGAAACAAGTCAATTGAATCCACTATACAACATAACTGGATCCTGGCCACTTCTCTAATCTGATTATTCTTTTATTATTTAGTTTTTTTATTTAAGTTATTTACTTTACTCCAACCCAATTAATCTGTGCTTTTACTTTATTTCTTTTACAGAGCAAGAAAATGAAAGAATGCATATTAAGTAGACCAATCCCTGTGGAGACAATACACAATAATACTTATCACTTTATTACTTGCGACGTGTACACTTGCACTATTTGCGCACTTTTTACACGCAACACGTTTTTGGCGCCGTTGCTGGGGACTATTTTCTTTATTTTCTTACTTTTAGTTATTTTTATTTTTATTTTACTTCATTATTTTGGTGTATGATCAGGGAAAACCCAAGCAACCCTTTGTACGATTTAGATCCAGAGATTGAACGTACACGTCAAAGGTTGAGAAGACAAATCCAAGCAACTATGGCAGATAACTCAGGAGAACAAAACTTACCCGCTGGCAATCCACTTTGAACTAAAACCTGTCATGTTCAATATGTTCAATACTATTTGACATTTTGGTGGGTCTTTGACAGAAGATGTCAGGCAACATCTCAACTCATTCACGGAGATCTGTAATTCCTTCAAAGTCCAAGGAGTCCATGAAGATGTTTTGAGATTGAAATTGTTTCCCTATTCATTAAGAGATAGGGCAAAAACCTGGTTAAATAGCATTCCAATAGGATCTATAGGATCTTGGAGTGAATTTTGTCGTGATTTTATTATATGTTTTAATCCTAGAAATTTATATGACTGTATACGTAATGAAATTACTTCTTTTCGGCGGGCAGATGATGAACCAATGTATGAGGCATGAGAGCGCTATAGGGAGTTACTACACAAGTGTCATTTGCATGGGTTTCCATTATGGACACAAGTGACAATGTTTTATAATGCTACCAATGCCCCAACAAGAATGGTGTTAGATGCCTCTTCCAATGGAACACTCCTTGACAAAGCTCCGGAGGAAGCTATAAAGATTTTAAATAAACTCGCAAAGACAGATTTTCAATTCCCTACATCTAGGCAAGGAGGAGTAAGACACCAAGCTACAGTGAATGAGTTGGAAACATCCAATTCAGTGGCAGCACAATTGGCCTCTCTTACTAAGATGGTGCAAAATATGCAAATACAGCATAATACCCATAAGGTTAAGGCAAAAGATTCTTTCTATAATTTATGTAGAGGTAACTATAGTTCTTCTGAATGTATGTAGAATCAAGAATTTAACCTTTATGTTGGAAACTACAATAGAAGCAACATGATGTCCAACACATACAACCCATCATGGAAAAGACATCCCAACTTTTCATGGAGTAATCCTAACAATGCCTTGAATCCAACTACTCAATCCTCAGGTTTCCCGCAACAAATGCAAATGCAGTATCTGCCGAAGCAGCAGGTATAACAACCAATGCCGCAGCAGTAGATGCATCAGCAACAGCCTGCAAGTTCACTGGAAAATTCTCTTAAGGCCTTTATGACGAAAACATAATCATACATAAGAGAGAATAGTAACTTCATTAAAAGAACTGATGCATTCATAAACAGAATTGAGATGAGATTACAAAATCAAGAGGCGGCTATTAAAGCATTGGAAACTCAGGTTGGGCAGTTTGCTCAGAATATAAATACTAGACCACAAGGAGGATTAACAAGCAATACTGAAGTTGTAAAGGTAATGGGCCATGAACAATGCAAGGCAATTACTACTAGGGGTGGTCTACAACTTAAGGAGATGTTAGGAAACTCAGCAGAGACAAAGTCCCACCAATAGAACAAGAAGAGGACTTGGATGCTGAACTAAAAGATCGTGCCACAAAAATTTCAGCAGAAAGCACTGCCCCGACAGTACCACGCCCAACGGCCGAAACAACAAAAGACTAGTGGTACCAGATATAAAATTCCAAACTAATGAGACACTGAAAGACATGCGATCCCCACCACCTTTCCCATAAAGATTAAAAAGGCATAAACAAGACTATCAATTTAAAAAATTCTTAGATATCTTGAAGCAAATCCATATTAACCTGCCATTTGTTGAAGCAATAAAACATATGCCAAACTATGACAAATTCTTAAAAGATGTTATGTCTAAGATAAAAAGGCTTGGTGAGTTTGAAACAGTGGCTGCAACTGAATGATACATGGCAATGCTTCATAATCGTATGCCTCCTAAATTGAAGGATCTTGGATGCTTTTTCATAACTTGTGCGATAGAAAACCACTATGAAGGAAAGACCTTATGCGACCTTGGAGCAAGCATAAATTTGATACCTAAATTTGTCTTCAAAAGCTTGGAATAAGAAGCGCAAAACCTACGACAATAATGCTCCAATTAGCACATAGATCATATGCGCAACCTGAAAGAAAAATCGAGGATATACTGGTAAGGGTGGATAAATTTATTTTTCCAACCGATTTCCTTGTTCTTGATTGTGAAGTAGATGACAATGCACCGATCATCCTAGGAAGACCTTTTCTAGCTACTGGATGCACTCTTATTGATGTGGAAAAAGGAGAGTTGACAATGAGGGTTAACGACCAGCAAGTCAAACTCAATGCTTTCTAAACGTTGAACAAACATGATGATCCAAAGTAGTGCAAGGTTATCCACACCATAGATTCAAGCAGCAAAACATCCTTTCTCAGCAATCACTACCTCGATAGTACACTCGACAATGCTATTGATAATAACAGAATCCTGGTTAGTGTTGAAACATCAGAGGTGAAGAAAGCCAATTGGACAACACACTTTCTAGGTAAACTCAGGACCAAATGGTCAGAACCACATAGTGCAGTAAAAATCAAATCAAGAAGCGATGGGCATGAATTCAAAGAGAATGGCCAACTATTAAAGCATGATTCTGGCCAACATATTTTGAGGACTATAGATACTATCACTTTAGGAGATGCAATTACATGCACTCCTCCCGTGATATAATCTCTTACCTTATCTTTATTTTATTTTTAGGATTAGTTTTAGTTTAGATTTAATCTTTTTATTTTTGTTTCTTTTTAATTTAATTTTTGTTTGGTTTTTATTTTTTAGGACAATAAGCAAGAATAAAGGAGAAGTAGTTCATAGCAGAAAATTTTTTGTCGTGGAAGAAAAACAGTGTCAAGGCCACAATAGTCCCTAACGAGCAGAATAATGTAACGGCTAGTCTATCGAAATTCCCGTCGCGGCAGTAAAGGCTAACGGCTACAAAATGGCTAGTGGTTCAAAACGGCTATAAAGCCAAGGCCTTTATAAGCAACCTTTCCCTCTTGAACTATCCACTCTTGCATTCTTGAATCTTTAGAATTACTTGCTTAAATCTCTCTCTTACATTACTCTTTGCTTACATCCAAGTTATTTTTCAGAAACTCTCCAAGATTATCTCCAAAATCTTCAGAAACTTTTTATTGCTTATCCATGGCTACCTATAATAGATTTACCTCCGTCGCTGTTGAAGAACGCTTCAACAGATCTTTCATTGCAAGGTAGTTATAGGAAGAGAAAGGATTACAACACTCTGATGAAGAAAACTATGGAATCGAGCATTACTTGTTCGACAAAATCAAGTACCAAGAATGGAAAATCTTTTGCCTTTAACCTTCCCAGGCCAATGCAACAATAATGCGAGAATTCTACGCTCATGGGCTGAGCAAGGACTCTCTGTATGTCTATTGCCGAGGCAAGCTGGTCCGCCTTGATACCGAGACAATTAATTTGTTCTACGGCCTAACCTTTGATCGTGATAACCATTCTACATTTATAGAGGACATCACCAATGAAGATTATGAGCTGATCAAAGACGAACTTTTCTATGACAATACTAATTGGGAAACCGGTGCCCATAGAGGATCGGTGGCAAGGCAGAACTTACGGCCCGAGACCAAGCTATGGAACACATTCGTCAAAAGATGCCTCATCCCAATATCCCACAACAGCAACGTAGACCGAAGAAGATTGGTTCTCATCCAATCTATCATCAACAAAAGAAGCATCAACGTGGGAGAAATAATCCTAAGGGAAATTTATGAGTTCGGTAAGAAGGACAAAGAACCCTTATATTTTCCTTATTTAATTACGGGTATTTGCAATACTATAGGTATACCAAGGGCAGATACAGACGAATTCACTACCCAAAGGCGCGGGTGGACTAGGGAATTTTGCCACAAGGTTATGCAAATAACCTAGGCAGAACCAATTCAGGCAACTCCACAATAATTCACTGCTAACACCACTGTCGGGGCCTAATACACGGCAGATATACCTGATGCTAACCATAGCACTGACGCGGCAGACCCTTACCAGGAAATACTTCAGAGGATGGCAACCATGAACCTATGAAAGCAAAGATACATGGAATACCAAAGAGACTTCAATAATACACTTGCTCAGATGATGCTCCACAATTTTCTCAGCCAAGGGGTGTAGTTTCCAGAATTCTCCACCAATATGTTTGTCACAGTTACACCCTACACCGAGACTATCACGGCCATTCTATGTTGCTGGCCCATCACAGCCAGCAGAGACTATCACGGCATCATCTGCCAACCGGCGATCATCAAAGAGGAGGGCAGTCTTCAGCACTCCACCAGGATCTCTCATCATCATGGACAGTCTCTCAGAAGAAATAGATACCTATGTGTATCAATCTTCAACCGCTACCGAGCCAAGCACTTAATATGCCGAGGTAATGAATGTTGAAGATGATGGCGAGACGAATATAATGCCTACCGAAGAAATTGCCGAAGAAGAAAAAAGAAAAGAAGTGGACGCTCTAATACAACGGACACCACCTACAAGAGTTCAGTCGCCCCGACAAACCAAAACTTAGCTATCACCATCACCAAAAATGAAACAGTCAGCAACAAGGCCACGAAAACTGATTGTTGACAATAGTTCTTCAGAGTCTATTTAATTTCTACATATTTACGTTGCTTTTATATGTCTCTACTTGTTCATTTTCATATCTTTTGTTTCCTGTTGTGTGCTATTGATATAAGCATTGAAGAAAATGCTTGGTTTGAGTTTTGGGGTGTAGATCCACTGCCAAGGCAGTTCACTACTGTCGCGGCCTTACCATGAAAGGAAGTATTTAAGTTATTTTTTAAAAAAAATTTATGTCCACCACCTTACTTGAAATATTGTCCATACTTTTGCACTGCATCTACATTAGTATTACCTTAGTTTATTCTTTTAAGGCTATAGAAATCTTTCTCCTTACCATGATTAGGTCCTGTTTAGAAGGCTTAACTTTAGGATACTTAAGGAAGAAAACTTAGAAGTTTGCTATAAGATTGATCCTAAAAACACTTTTGTGACTTGATTGATTTTAGGAATTCTTTTAATGAACTTAGGTGATAAAGACTTAGATTTTTGGAAATGTGACTAGAGGTTCCTATCATCAGCTCTAGGAATCATTCTTGTTCGTGCTAGAGGTGCCCGAAATTAGCTCTAGTATGCTAAAAAGACTATCAAAAACAGAAAGAAATATTGATGAGAAAACACAATCCTTGAGGTGCCCGAAATTGGCTCAAGAAATTGTTGTTTTAAGAAGAGAACATTAAATCCAAGTCTACTTGTCTTGAACTTAGAGTTTGTCTAAGAAAGCCTTTAATCAAACTTGTCCACAAAAACGCACACACTCACAAAATCTTATAGCTTGAATCTGAATAATTCTTTGGGTAACCGAAAGGTTAAAGCTTAAGAATAAGCATAGTTATGGTGGGGAGAATAGATGAAAACGTAAGACCAAAAGAGAGTAAAGTTTGGCAAATTGATGGTTTGCATTGCTTGAGGACAAGCAATAGTTCAAGTTTGGGGGTGTGATAAGTGCTCAATTCACTATCACTTTTTACACCTTTTATGGACAATAACCACTTAATCTACACCTACTTGAACTAATGCATGTGCTTAATGTGAGATATTTAGGTAATTTGCTTTTATAACATATAAAGATGATATTTATAGAAAAGGCAAGCTTTACTGCACTTTTATGCATTTGTAGGAATATCTATTGTCGTGACAGTGATTGAGGCTGAGGTAGGACCTGAGGCCGCGGCAGCAGCTGAAGGACAAGTACCGAGATTATAGGTGAGCTGAAGAGAAAATGAGGTGGACGTTTCTAAACAAACAGCACAAGGATCGGAGCTGAGAAATGAGCAGAAAGCCCAAGACAAAGGCCACGCGAGAAAAAAAATCCTAGTGAGAATAAACTTGGAAATAAAATAAATATTTTTATGTACTTAACTTATGTTTTACTTCAAGTTGTATTCCTACTTAGGAAAGGTTTACCCTAGGCCAAGCCTATATAAACCATAGCCTTCCAAGGAGAAGAGGACATCATCCATATCGGAGACTAGAGAGTTGGATTCATCTTAGATTTTATAGTTTTCTTTACTTTTCATTATGTTCTAATTTCCTTTAGGCTTAGGTGAAAGTTGTAGAGTATTAGTGAGACGAGATTGAACTTTGTTTCTTGTTTCGATGCAATAAAATATCAAGGTTTGCTTATTCTTTGTCATTCTTTGTTCTTTCATTCAAGCTCGGGCGAGAAGTTTGTGAGTAATCTATTTATCTAATATCGGGAGAGTTAGATTCACGAAAGGAATAAGTACGGTATTTTTCTATTCGGAAAATACTAACTCTAGGTTAGAGTTTTAGCGGCTAAAAGAAGTGTGGGATTGGTTGGTGATTATAATTGATTCACGCCGGAAGGTATCATCAAGGACTGGTCATCAACAGTACTTTGACTTAGGGATAAGCGGAGTCATCAAATGACACTTTGTCGAATCTTGGTAAAATTCACCCAAGAGCAAGGGATTGTCGCGGCGAATGACACTTATCATTGTCGGGGCAGTAAAACTCCAGTGTTGCCGAGGTAATGTTGTGTGATTGTATTAGACAGAAACAAGTCAATTGAATCCACTATACAACACAACTGGATCCTGGCCACTTCTCTAATCTGATTATTCTCTTATTATTTAGTTTTCTTTATTTAAGTTATTTAGTTTACTCCAACCCAATTAATCTGTGTTTTTACTTTATTTCTTTTACAGAGCAAGAAGATGAAAGAAGGCATATTAAGTAGACCAATCCTTGTCGAGACGATACACGATAATACTTATCACTTTATTACTTGTGACGTATACACTTGTACTATTTACGCACTTTTTACACGCAACAGTGCCACAACCAGGAATCAGAAGAAAGATCAGTTGTGGTAGAGAGAACTGTCGAACAGCTACCAAAACTGGGAAGACTAAAACTATACAACCCATCCTTTTGACTACCAGTTAGAAGCATAACACTTGTGGTCTCATCCTTCACATAGCAATTTCGTGCATAAAATTCAAAATACACATTGTTATCATTTATAAATTTACACACAGATAACAGGTTCTTGGTTATATGTGGAACAAGTAGAAGATGGTTCATAATAAGATGCTTAGAAGCAACATGAAACTGAGCACTACCAGTATGTAGAATAGAAAGAGGAGATCCATCGCCTATGTGATCCTTACCACTTCCTTTGTATGGTTCCTGGATCTGAAGAAGACCTAGCTAGCTTGTCACATGATGCGTAGTGCCAGAATCAGCGAACCATAACCCAGCAGCATTTAAGGTGTTAACCTATATATCCTCTGGACTGGAATCATTAGCAACAGAAGACACAAAAGGATTGTAAAAGACCTCATAAGTGTGCTGATTACAACAACAAAAGTTGGCATGAGTATCTAAAGAAGCAACCTGCTGAGAAGCCAGTCCTTTATAGCCTTTGTCGAACCGATGTCAACACCTTTCAACAAGGTGCTCTAGCTTGCCACAGAGCTGGCATTAGTGACGAGGCTTGCTCTTAAACCTCGTATTACGACAACTCTTATCCTGGCGAGGAATGGATCGAAGAACTAGTTTAGGTTTATCTTCAACCACATGTCGAGCAACATTAACATCAATCGAGAATCGAGAGGTATCTTGCAACCTTAATTCAGCATCCTTGAGGATTGAGACAATATTGTCAAGAGAAAAAGGATCTTTAGTGGTAGTTATTACCACAACAGACGGTTCATGCTCCATAGGTAATCCATTCAGAATCGTTGCAATGTGTTCAAGATCAGACACTAGGTTCCCACATGAAGCTAGCAGATGCATACTTTCTTAACCTAAACCGTCATGCATAGAAAGTGTACCTTTCTTAAGAGATATGAGTTTGCAATGGAGATGCATAACTTTGGTGGTGGACAAAGTTGAATAGCACCGAGCGACAACATTTCATATGATGGCAGAGGTTTTTGCACCAACTAGTTGCGGAAGAATAAAAGGACTGATGGTGGAGAGAAGCAACGATGCAAGAGAGTTGTCTTGCTGGAGATATCAAAGATGAGCTGGATTGAGAACACGATCACCATTGTTTCCTATAATAAGTCGTTCTGGTATTGGCTAAGAGAGATCAAGAAAATGAGCTAACCCTAGCCCTCTCACAGTGAGTATCACTACTTGTTTCTAGAGAAGATAATTGGTATTGTCAAGCTGAACATTGATTCGTTTGTTAGAGAAGACTTGCGTGAGAGAGTCAAGGTAGTCGGTTTCAGGAGCTCTAGTCAGCGCCATGGATAAAGAAGTTGTAGATAGAAAAAAAAAAGGCAAGAAAGAGAAGAGAAAGCGGAAGGAAAAACCAGGATAGTTACACATCATGTGATACCATGTTGAAGCTATCTTGAATAACAACTTCAACTATTTCTTAAATTGATGGCTTGATTTACAAAGGGTGGATGCATGGCTATATAAAGGAAGTTACAAACTGTTAACAACTTTAACAGAAGCTTAACCAACTCTCTAACTAATTAGCTACACACATAATAGAGTTTACATAATAGTAAATATTTTGACTATATGTTTATTCTTGAACTTATTAAAAAAATCCTTTGTGAGCACTTACAACACAAGTAAAATGTAAAAACAAAATCTTTTGTGAGTTTAATAGTTTTCTATTTTTTATAAGCTTTTTTATTTTCAAATATAAATGTATTTTTCTCTTTAAAAATAAATTAAAACGATATAATTAATTATATTTATTCAAAATAATATTATATTTTCGCACCTAAACTATTTATATGCTACTCTGTTTAATGAAAAATTATAAGGTAAATCATGTTTATCATGTTATCCATAGTTTCATCAAATCAAATTTATCTATTTCATTTTTAAAGTGAATCATTACCTCTTTAAAAAAAAAGTTATAAGGTAAATTATGGTTATCATGTAATTCGTAGTTTTATCCAATCAAATTTATCTATTTCATTTTTTTAAAGTGAATCATCACCTCTTTCTTATATGTAGTTGGAGAGTAGATAATTACTAGGTAGTTATTTTAAAATGAACGGATCATATTAATTAGATCATAGATGACGCAGCGAATAGGGTACATCTAATAACTTCTCCAGTTTAATAATGTTACTAAGTTTAGGGGTAAGCAAAACTCGACTCGACTCAAAAAAATCATTTTTTTTCAATTTCGAGTTGAGTTATTTGAGTTATTCGAATAATTCAAAAAAAAAATCAATTTCGAGTCGAGTTCAAATTTTTAAAGTTCGAATTACTCGAAAAATCAAATAACTCGAAAATTTTCACGGTCTAATTACACATTTAGTCATGTAGTTTTATTTTTAGTTTTATTTCAATTATATCTTATCTTATTTATTATTTTTTACATTTTAATTTTCTTTTCTTTACAATATAACATTTTCAATATTTTTTTATTTTATTTAATATAATTTTCATTTATATTTTTTATATTATTTAAATTATGTTAATTATTTTATATTTTTTAATTTATGTATTTATATTTTTGTATTTAATTTATCATTATTTTTATCTCGTTTTGGCCTTTTCTAAATAAGAAAAAAGTTTTTAACAAGATTCATAATTTAATAAAATGACATATTCATACCTAAGGTATTTGATAATAATAATAATAATAATAATAATAATAATTCAAAATCTTATTTATACATGTAAAAAATAATATGAAAAAATATCTATGTAAATATGAAGAGAAAACCGTTTAAATTAGAGTCAAAATATACTATAATATTATAAATAGTATAATTAAATTTATAAATAAACTCAAAAAATCAAATCTACTCGAACTCGCTAAAACCAACTCAGATCGAAAAAATTCAAAAAAAAATAAATTATAAAATATATTAACTCAACTCAAATAACTCAAACTAATCAATCAATGAAAATTTATGGGTATTATAATAATACACAAAATGGTAGTTTATCAACGTACCACAATAAATATTTTAACAATATGAATATCATATTGGATATTTTATCAACGTACAATTATCACTTTGGAAACACAGATTAATTGAATTATTTAAAAAAAATTGAAACGGGTGATCCTCGTTAGTTCTTGTAAGCAATAATGTTGAAAAATGCCAGTTGGTATTGGAGATATTGATTTACTTAGATTACAAATAAAGCTACATTTGGGCCCACCCACAAATAGACAATATGTTTGAGTCGAAATAAGTTAATTTTTAAATTATTTTTTATGTTTATGTAAAATATAAATATATATTTTTTATAATTTTACATTGATATATAATAATAAAATTAGAAAATTATTTAAACTTAAAAATTAATCTATTAATTATTAAAAAATAAATTATCCAAACTTTTATTTATAACTTAAATTTTGTTATACCTATCACTTTATTTCTTAAATATTATAATTTAAATAATAATTTTAAAGATGATTATAAAAAAAAAACAATTTTGAATATTGAAATAAATTAAATTGAATAAAAAATAAAATTGATATCGAGAAGTATCGACTTTAAATAATGTTTTGATAATTTTTAATGTTTTCTGCAAATCACTGTTCTAAGTCATACTATGTACCGACTTTAATTTTTTATTCGATTTAATCTATCTTACTTTTTAAAATCAGACTCTTTTGAGATCATCTTTAAAGTTTTAAAGTGCAATATTTAGAGATATATATTATTTTTATTCAATTTAATCCATTTCACCATGATCCATGTCATACTTAAATTATGATTTTCCCACTCCATTAGTTAAACCAGCTTACAGTTCCTTACAAGTTGCTAATGGCAGTCTTTTTAACCTCTCTTTCTCTTGCAAAATACCAAGCATATAATCATTTACAGGAGTTATCGAGCATTTAACTTCGATTCGAAAAAAAATGCTTTCTCCTTCTGTTTTGATTTTCCTTAAAACTGGAACCTGTTGGTCTAAGCTATAGTTGATGCAGGAAGATACTGATGCCATTAAACTTTGTCATCATGGAACCACCACCTGGTCTGCTTCGGAGATCGACCGTTTCTACAGTTCTTTACATAGCGATCGTTGTCCTCAGGACATTGCTGCGAGACACGAATAACAGTATTAAAACATGTGTTCGGAAAATTTTAGATCCAAATAAACAAAAATTAGCAGTAGGCATCATGCATGACAAACAGATGCTGAACAAGAATGAGACGAGGATTGTGTGGAATAAGATGACACTCAGAAAATCAATCGAATGTGTAATCGAACCTTTGCAGTTGCGCTTGATAGCATGGAGAGAATGCTGATACAGATGGAACCAACAGTCATGGCAGGGGACCAGGAATCATATAAGATATCTACAAAAATGAAACGGACCGATCATGTAGCATACCTGTATTGTCGAAAGTTAAGCAATAAAGATTGAACAAAGATGTGGAAATCGAGCAGAATCTGGATTTTAAATATTTGTTACAGTAACAAAATCAACTATGCTTTGAATATGGCAAAAAATGCTGGAAAGGCACATCAAGTGTATATAGAACATTATCCTTAGCTCATTTCCCAAGCTATTCTATCCCCCAACCTAGTCCAATTGAAAAAGAAACACGAAAAAAATAAAAAATCAAGCCAAGAACTTGTGAATGGAACTATGTTCTTCAAGAGAATGCAGCACAGATAACCTGAGACCAACCGTTACGATAACAGACAATAGCATCACCCCACAGCCATGAACAAGGAGAAGAAAAGGCTAGGTTATAGTTCTCAAATATCATAAAACAGAAAACCAAATTCCGTTAAAGTCGTGCAAAGCTCATGTGCAAAGGAAGGGACATCTACATCGCTCGAAGCAACCATCTTAAACTTTTATTCCCTTTCTTTCCCTATAGCTATTAGCTACAGAATAAATCTATCACGCTCAAAGCTCGAAGCGACCGTCTAGAATATTTTCTCATTTTCTTTTCCCTGTCACTATACACTAGTATATCTATACTTAGAAATTGGACTTCTACCTTTTATTTTCCATGTAGTATATACTTGGTGAAAAGCATAGGAAGATAGATACATGAAGATACAATAATATCCAAATTCACATAAGCATCATCGATCTTTTCCGAAATGTAAAGGAACACATTTTGGAAGGTAACAACAAATTAGCAGCAAGGCAAGGGCATCCCCCAAACCCCATCATTTTCAAAGGAGAAAAATTAAAATGAAAATAAAAGGTGAAATCAGATCAAGACATGCCTACTGCAATACATATATATTTATACAAAAGATAACAAAATATATGCAAAACTTGAGAGCATATTGATGGAAACCAAATACCAAAACCCTTACCTAAACAAATATGGCCATTGCTATAAATATGTGGATGTATAGGTGCTGGTTGAAGAAATATCACCTGCCAACAATAACCCAAAACATCAAAATTATCAAAAGGAATTGAAAAACCAAAGAAGAAGGCTTTAAATAAAAATCAAACCTGGGGGGCTTCCATAGGGTAATTTTCAGGGAAATCCACCTGAAGCTGATAGGTTTCATTGGCATACAAAGTTCCTCCAGCTCCATTGACTTCAATTACCCACCTTTTTAAACACAAAAGATTAAAAAGTTACCATGTTTCTGAACAAATCAATCTAAAGAAAAAAAAATTTGATAAACAATCTAAAACCTTTGAAGATTATCTGTGACTTTGTGCTTGAAACCGGATGGAGGGTTGACCTGCCACTCTACCAGCTCCTTTTGCAGACGGCTGCAAGCAATCTTACTAAGTGCCTAAACCAAACAAAGAATCAGATACCCATCGAAACAAAACAAAACCCAGACTGAAAAAGAACGAAAGCAGTGAAGCAAGAGGGAGGAGGAACGGAACCTTGCGAGATGAAGCGGATGAGGTGCTCATGCTTATATGGTGGTGGTCTGGGTCCTCTGTTTTTGTGTTTGGGAGTGTTTTGAAATCAAAGAGAAAATGACATGTGAATCAACGTCGGAAGGAAAGAGAGTTTTCTGAGAAAGGGGAAGGAAAGAGAAACGATTTATGAGGGAGATTTGGCCCCTGGTTGTGTTCCCCACCGTTACCTCGCTTTCTCTGTCTCCTGAATCAATGGCTTATATTTGTTCAGCAGTTTTCCTTTTGACAAAAGGTACTCCTAGTCAATTGATTCAACGGAATATCGTACGACGCCGTTTCTTTTGTCTTGGACCTCAAGTTTTTTCTTTATTTATAACTTAACTTAGAAATAGTGTCCAAGTCATAATTTTTTTTTGATATCGTTTAATGTTTTTTAGTTAAAATAAGTAATTAAAGTTTATAAATAATTATTAATTTTAATTATTTAATTTAATAATTAATATTTTAATTATTTTAATATTATTAAATTTTATAATCTATTTAATTTATATATTGAATTCTGATGTTAAGAAATTAACATATCAATTAATAAATTTTGTATAACATATTTGATTATTTATATTCACACATTCAAATAGTTTAGTTCTAATTCAGAAAATAATACTCTATATCCTATGAAAACTGTCCTTATAGATTTTTTAAAAGTCAAAAATTTTAAACTTTAATTACGATTATATAAAATATTTAAAATATATTAAATTTTGTAAAATATATATTTATAAAACACTTGATTAGATATTTTTAATATATATATCAATAATAAATTTTAAATAATAATGAGTCCAAATTAAAAAATATTAAAAAATTCAATAAAAAGCAATCTTCTTAAGATAGAGAATAATAACTTAACCCTCAATTTTAAATATTTTTCAATTTAACTTTATTTTTAATTAAAAATAATTTAATCTTAAATCCCTAAATCTAAAACGTTAAACTTAAAATCCTAAATCTATAAACACAAAACTATTTAAAGATGGATTATATTTATTATTTAACTTTTAAATGATTGGATATACAAATTGATAAAGTATTCAAATTCAAATATCAAAGTGATAATAACAAGAAAACTTTTAGGTATCATTTTAAAAAGATTGTTAAGTGTAGGCACTAAAGTGGATAAAAAAAGTTTAGATATTATTTCTAAAAGAATGTAAAATTTAGTGATTAATTGGCATATTAAGCCTTTACTTTTATCGTCCTGCCGAAATTCCTTGCTCTCCAAGGACAGCCAGTTGGCAAAAGCAATGTGGGAGGAGCTTTTACTTTAATCTTTCGGCAGGTATATCTTATACGGTGGTTTTCGGGACGGATTTAAGGGTGTTTGGATAATTATATTTTTTTAAAATTAATTTTTTTATATTTTAAATATAATTTTATTAATAATTTAATTTTATATTTTAAATTTTTTATAATTTAAACTCCTATATTTTTAATATAATTTTTGATAATTTATTACATAAAATTATGAGTCTGTCTCTAGTCACATTTTTAACTCTTCCAATATTACTCTATGTTTCATTCATTCAAGAATCTTTTGACATTTAGCATATTCACGTCTTGCTCTTGTCGTTAGAGTTCTATAAAGATGTAATAGGAAAGATCACATAAGGTCTTACAAGAGACACCTAAAAATAAATAAATAAAATTAAATATTTATAAAAATTATAAATATATAATTTTGTGTATAATATATAGTAATTATCTAAAACTTAAAATATGAAAAAAAATGTTTTTTAAGTAAAAAAACTAAAAATATTTGATTTTTAGATGTTTAATTTTAAATTTTTTATTGTTAGAGAGGATAATCTAATAATATTTTTTATTAAGGTAACTTCTGAAAAAAAACTTCATATCTTATGTATTATAAAATATGAATTTTATTTTATTAAATTATATAAGACCCTCAAAATCTTTAAACCGTCTTAGCTCTTGCCGATCGAATGTTATCTTTTTTACCCAACCAGCCCAGATGTCGAATCTAAACTCCTACTAACATATAATCTGCTCCATATGCATCCCAACCAGCATGACACAACTCGGTTATCTGTATATTTTGTCTGAAATATTAAAGCAGGGATTGTCTTAATAGAAGCTTAGAGAAAATAACTAAATCTGATTCGTATTGAACAACTGTGTTGTGTGAAAATTATGAGCTCAGGGTCATGTTGGGAGGGTTCCTAGCTACTACCTAGTATGGCCATTACTGGTTTTATGAGCAGTGACTGGTTAAAGTGACTTCATTGGTTAGCTAGTTTCTTGTCTCTCCTTCCCAGCCACCCATGCCCTGATCAGCGAGGACTTCTCGAGTGACAAGCTCAGTGATATCAGTCTTATGACCTCAAGTGGAGTATATGGTTTCAACCAGACAAGACAACCGCGTGCCCTCTTCTTCAGCACACTGGTCGGTTGCCTTTGTCACCCAACACTTGAATTCGATGAAGGGTAAACCCCGTGCATCATCTGGTCCTCGGTGAAAATGAAGCTTCATTTTATAGGCATGGCTACCAAAGATCACCCTGACATTTGAGCTGAGAAATGGATGTAATACAAGTTCTAACACGCTGGAGTTTGAAGAGATAGAGTGAGACCGGACTCATAGTTTTTTTTACTGATAAAAGAACGATAGAGAGTATTGCAGAAAGAGAAATTTCTATTGATGAAAGAATGAATTACAAATGATGTTCTCTTAAGCTCATTTACATTTGTTATATAGGCTTGAAGTTAATAAACTTATAACAATTAAACTAACTGATTTTAAACTAATACAAAACTGATTAACTGCATGGTAAAGCTTAACATTCTTCCTGTTCTAAACCTTCTTGATGCTTATGAATTTGAAAATAAAATTTAATCATAGCGAGCTGAAATAGGATATCTGAGTTGATTTTTTTGTTGCATGAAAAAAATCTTTGCTGCTTCATTTTTTCATTCACCCTATTTTTCGTCCTTGATGCTTTATTTCTTCACTTATTTTCTTTTTCTTTCTTGAATAAGAGAACAAAGAGTTTCGTTCTTCTTTTTCTTCATAGCTTTGTATGTTTAGTCTTCATCTACATTGTTATTCTTCTTACTTATTTGGACTTTCTTTATGTTGGAAGCAAGGCGGTTAAGCTGCATGCTACCTGGTGTAATCTGAAGTCTCTCTTGGACAAGAAAACACCCTATTATGTCTGGTTAAGGAAAGCAAGGTTGTTAAACACTTAACTCTCCCCAGGGATTTTCTCTCATGATAACTTGGCTGTCAATATTCAAATTTCATGTTTACTTTGGAGAAGAAACATTTGTCAAATGAAGCCAAACTGATTTTAATGGATGATATAAGTCTTCAACAATAAAACCAAGAACACCAAAACACTAGCTTTTTCCAACAATACGAGTTCTAGAACTTTAAGCAACAGCACCAGATGCAACCAATTGAGATGTTCAGAACCAAAACCAGAATATCAAAGATGTTCAAGTCAAAAAACTTCTATAATCCATTACAATTACAACCATAACCATAAAACTCAAATATACCCACACACACCATTATGTTAATCAACATAAATTCAACATCAATGATTAATAACCAACATGGTAGAGTCCTTGATTCAGAGAACAATATACTGAGAATTTCTTGAACGTTCAATCAAATAGTAGTTGTAAGTGGTTCATATCAAGAATACTTCAAAGGACAACTAATCCATGAGCACAGACCAGCAGACGATTTTTTTTTTTATTGAAAAATCTCAAAATCAACTAATCAAATTAGAATTAATTCACATATAGAAAAATCTAGTAACTAGGCCTTCACCAAAATAGAATTAGAAATTAAGTATGAGATTAAGAATTAACCCGAAATCACCAAAATCAATAGGAAACCAGCAGAATTTTTAGTGGAACACTAGTCTTCATGTCAGCATTAACATCTCCTGAACCAGATATCACATCCATGAACTTCTTCCTATCCGGAGCCAACTTCATTGCAACTATGAAACCGAAACTAGCAATTCAGTCATGAAACTTCTTCAGGGTTTTATCATAGGAGTCGGTGCAAAAATATTCTGAAATGTGAACATTGTTTTCGTTTTTTAGATCTGAAGGCGACCATCAGATGAAGAAAGCACGAAAAAGAAAGTTAATCCGATAACCGACAACTGCATTGTTGGTTAGCAGTAAAGGTAAGATGAACCTCAAATAATAACAATGAACAAAAAATAAAAGTGAAGCCTACGATTGAGAAAGCCAATCGTCAATGGTGGAAGCACGATTGAGGAAGCCAATCATCAATGGTGGAAGCAATTCAATAGCAATGAAAATGGAATCAGAGATGAAATAAAATGTATGATTGAACCAAGAAAAGAAGTTATTGCAGATGAGATTGAAATCACTAATGAAACAACGACTTAACCGATAAAAAGATCAGAATAGAGTAGAAACAAATCTCAAAAGTAACAGCAGAAGATAATCGACGTCAAGATAGAGAGTATTGCAGAAAGAGGAATTTCTATTGATGAAAGAATGAATTACAAATGATGCTCTCTTAAGCATATTTACATTTGTTATATAGGCTTGAAGTTAATAAACTCATAACAATTAAACTAACTGATTAACTGCATGATAACACTTAACAGATAGGCCCATAGTTGTCAGAGTTCGAAGAAATGGCTGGATTTCTAATAAATGCAATTTAAATTCCACATTACAACATACACAATAGAAGTACAACAAGAGAAAGCATCTAAAAACAGTACAAGGATACCATTAACAACCAACTAGAACTCAGCTAAGAAGTGATGAATCAATATAAAATCATATCAGCAGAAGCCATGAATGGTTGCTTGACAGAGAATGAATTCCATGGATTCATGAAAGTATCATCATTGATCTGATGCTGAGGATGATAATACTCAACCTGGTCAAAGTTGTCACTTTCAAGAACCCCATTGTTAAAGCTTATGAAATCAATGATTTCACAGAGAGATTGCAACCTGGTGCTGAGCTCACTAATCTGAGCTCTAAGAACCGAGTTCTCAGCCTCAATGTTCGAGTAAAGCTGCGAGGTGAGGTTAATGCTTGTCAGGATCTGGTTGTTATGCTTAGCGAGCTCAGAAACTTGGCTCATCAGTTCATCCAGGTGCTGCTGTTTACGCATCCGAGATCGACGTGCAGATTCCCTGTTGGATACCATTCTCTTGCGCTTCCTTTCGTCCAAAATCTGCAGAAAATCCTCAGATGAACTCGAGCCTCCGAGAGTGCTTGAAGCCGAGGATGCTCCATTGCTTGAACTAGCCATAACAACAACAAAAAAAAAAAATAGAAGAAACAATAACTGGCTTCAGGACCCAGGAATTTTTATTAGCGAAAAGAACTCAGATATGGGATTGTTACTGAAAAATGGTTAAAAGCTACAGAAAAACAAGGGATGGTTATGGTGTTTCAATCAGAAAGAGCTCGATAGTTCATGAAAACACATAGAACCAGTAAAGGAAAACAACAGAGAAAGATTGAACAAGATGAGTCCTGCGCCTGAGTGTAGAGTTGATCATAAAACCACAAAGGAGGATTTCACTGAGTACAGGAGACATTAGTCTCAAACATCAGGAACAAATCACATTCAAAAATATCAATTTGCCTATGAACCAGAGATGGAAGAGAGATCAAGCCTTGTTAAAAACTAGAGGGAAATATCAAGATGAGAAAGTAAAGAGGTCGATGAAGGATTTTATTGTGAACCTTATAGACAAGGAAATGGCCAAATGCCCATTGGAATTTGGAAACAGATAGAATGAAAGAAAAGAAAGTTGGAAAATTGATGTTGGCAAGCATGTAGTAGGTGTAATAGTGTTAGCTATCCACTGTAAAAACTGTGAACTGTTACTATATAAGATTAAAGGTCGAGCCGGATTCGAATCGAGTTAATAAGGCAAGTCTAAGTGTTTTAGGTTCTGGTTGAGTTTGAACTGAGGACATCTATGCTGGACTTTGGTTTGAGGTAAAAATTCTTATTTCTATCTCTATTTCTATCTGCTGCAACAATGTACTGTTAGGTTAATGTACATTTGTCTGCTTCAGACAGTCCTTTTCTTGCAAGCCTGGCAGATTGCAGTAAATCTTCATTCACTGATTGCATGTTCTGTTTCTTCTAACTAGCCAAGTTTCATTCAAAAAAAATGGTAAAGTAACCCAATAATGGCTCCATGAGAAGACAAGTCCACCATTTTTCATGGAGTTTAGGATATATGAGCCGTACAAATCACATGCATTCATGTCAGATTTCTGTAACATGGTCCCATTCTGCCATTAGTTTTCTTACCTTTCAAGCTCATGGTCTGGTTTGGTTTAAAGCATGTGGCTCTTGTAAATCTCCAGGAGCTGATCATGGCTGTCTCTTGGAACAATTCTATATTTAAGATTCCCTAAACAGATACCTCTAGGGGTGAGTATTTGATCGAGTCGAATAAAAAAAATTGAGTTAATCGAGTTGATGAGTCATATTTTACAACCCAAACTTTATTTAAAATATTTTTGGTTCGAGTCGAGTTTAAGTCGAATCAAATCGAGTTTAAGAAATTCGAGTCGAATTGAACCGAGTCGAGTTTTCGAGTTCTTATAAATATTTAATTATAATTATTTATCATGTTATAGTATGATTTGATTTCAATTTAAACGACTTTCTCTAGTTATATAATATATATTTTCTTATGTAAACAATATTTCTTTATATTTTTATATATCAATATATATATCATAAAAATTTTAGAGATTCGTTTCAAACTTAAAAACAAATCCTTTAATTACTGGTTTCAAACTTTATTTGAAATTTTTTCGAGTCGAATTTAGTTTATGAAATTTTGAGTCGAGTCAAAACGAATCAAGTATTTTCACCTCAAGTCGAATCAAGTTATTCGGTTTTTTCGAATCGAGTCGAGTTTTACTCGCACCTAAATCCTATTGTCTACTTTGACTGTCTTAAATTAATGTAAATTCAATATTCATCCATTCAAAAACAGTGGGAGCTGTGAACTCTGAACTGTGAAGTTTCCCAACTTTTTTAATGTTAAGAATCCGACAATATCCAGACATTTATGTACGAGAACTGGTTGGTTTCTTTTAGCATTGTCTGAAATTGCTGGCTGTCTGGTTTGGACTATGGACTGACCAAGTTTATCTTTGATTTTCCAGGGGGAAAATAATTAATAATTGAACAGACAAAAGTTAATTGTACTTTAATATATAAGCTTTTTTCAAGCAAATGAATATGCCATGGAAGATTCCTAGTTGAATGCTGCAAATTTCATACATTATTTTAAGTAAAATATGGGAGCAGTTCATGCTCAAGTTGATACCTTGAAGGAACCTTAACCACGGTTAAAGTTTGGTTACCTTGAATAAAGCTTAAATGCATGAACTAGATTAAAAACAATACCATGAATGTTAAACAAGATGTTAAGACAAGGAAGAACCATTTAGTTTCAGTGTTAAAGAGGAACATTTATCGTTCTTAGAGGTCATGGGTCTGAGTATCGGTAATGTTAGTACAGTGTTTGAGCGATCAATGTTTAACGGTTGAGAGTATATTTTAGAACAGATATTATTGTAAACATTATAGCTAATTCAAAAAAGGTGTTAAAGATAATAATTTGGATGTAATTTTTTAATATGTATGTAATTTTTTAGGGTTATAGTTATTTTAAGAAGTTATTTTTTAATATTTGTTATAAGGGTTTAAATTTTTTAATATTTATTAATTGGGTTAAGTTTTTTTAATATTTATTATTATATGTATTTGCTCTTAAATTTTATTTTTTAATATTTATTATTAGGGTCTCAATTTTTCCAAATTTTAATACAATGAACATACTTTAATTTTTTTAATATTTATTATTAGGGGTATAATTTTCAATACTTATTGTATAGATCTACTTTTAAAATTCATTTTTTTCATTACTTGCTATTAAGGATAAATATCTAAATTAAGATATACAACTACAACAATGATTTCGTTATATGACGGAAGCGTCACTATCTGAAATAATGATATTTATAACCGTTACATCTACAATGACATACGTTATTAAAAAATACAATTATGTTATTCGTAATAACCAAAATAACACATATAATATTCGCAACCACAATAAATAAAAATAATCATAAATACAATCACAAATATAATTTAATCTTTAATTTAAAATTTATTTTTAATTCACCATAAGCACCAACAGCTCAGGGCCGACCGGGTCTCATATAATCGAGAATTCGGTTTTATTAACATTCCATGCACCTCATGCTCGAAGGATTATTTTCGTACATCAAAATAACTTAGTTAATATGTGATGCATGGTTATCAAGTTCTAATTAAATTGATATTATTATCGTTATAATATGATCTTGAAACATAACTGAGGCTATTAAACCTCGTACAAATGTATGACTTGAAACATAACCAGGGAAATAGTACAGACATACATCAATGACCTTTAGGACAATAAAGCATAACTAAAGAAATATCATAGAGAGAATATAGCTTGTCTGTCAAACTTCTCTCTCTTTTTCCATAAAATTAAAACTTCAAACTCATAGAATCATGCCATGAAGGCCGGCGCCAAACCAAGATACTCCGTAATTAATAGTTCTTAGACTCCGTTATGATATGAACATGTTCCTATTGATTTGGGAGTTCAAACTGAATGAGAAAAGGAACCTGATAGACAACAGTATTTCCTTTTTTTCAGTCGGAATCAGAATCATGATTTATAGAAGATCTCACTGATTTGCGCCTACTCTCGTCATAAACATCATCCTCGTCATCTTCATTTTTCTTCTCGCTAATTATACCTGTCAAATGATACATGGTTTTCACTTTCAGATCTGCTAAATGAAATAAACCTGCATGTTTGTTCTAAGGAAAGTCATTACCTTTCTTTATCAGAAAAACCTCAAGTTTCCTTGTAGTAAAATCATCTTTTCCCCCAAGATCTTGAAACCCAACCAGCCTATCTACAGCAACCCCTTTTCTAACCAAACATTGAAAATATTCGAGTTAGATGTGATAAAAGAGAGAATTGTAACTTTAACACTTGATGCCAAAACTAAGAGACGGCTTACCTGAAAATTATAACACAAGGCAAAGTTTTGATGGCAAGTTTGGTAACAAAGAAAGGAGCATTCTGCCAAAGAAATCAGAATCTTAAGTTCACAATGAAACCAAATACCACAAGTGGAATGAAATACGATAAATCTCTATCAAGCTTTAGAATTATAATGAGTTGTTGACGTTCACCTCAGCATCCAGCTTGATGAACTTTGTATCTACGTGCTTCGGTGCAAGGGCTTTCAAATGCTTATCCATTATCCTGGATGCCAATGCAAAATACCCAATAAGTCTTGCACATTTATGATTGAACATGCACGGTATGTGTCCAAACTATATATCATGGTAGACAGAGAAAAGCATGAAACTTTACTTGCATCGATAGAATTCCTTATGGTAGAAATGGCAAACCACTTTCTCACTTCCAGTGACTTCACCCAAGAAATCTCCTTCAGTAATCTCCCTGTACTCTCCATGCCCTTGCCTCTTCATCGCTTCTCGCTTCTCAGCTTCTTTCTATTCAAATACATCATAGTGTCATTACGGACTTCAAAACAAATATTCCCAGATCTATAGACCATTTCACATCATTTTGAACTAAGAATTGCAATAAATTTCTAACCTTGAGAGCAGCAATCCTATCTGCATGCAATTTTTCCAGCTCAGGATCCTGTATACACAAAGCTCATAAGCCTACAGAAACGCAGAGTAATGTACAACGGACGAAAGATCTTCCGTCGCTAAAAACAAAAACCTTCTTAAGACTTACATCCATCAGCTCATCCAGGTCAACCTCCTCATTGGCTGAAGCTGATGACTGTGCCTTCTCTTGGGCAAGCAGCTCCTATAAGATCACCACATTCACAAATTCATACACATTAAACATATACCACTCAGACATACCTATTTTCTTACCAGCTAACATGGATAACCCAGACATCATATTTTTACAGGAAGTCAAGTCAAGCAGACTTAGCCATTTAAAAATCACCATCAATTTACAATTCCCAATCCATCATTGAAACCCCATTTTTTAGACAAAAACAAAATCTTTAAAATTGTATGACTATTATCTACAAGTTCAACAGGTTGCAGTAAGTTCAGTGGCTTAAGAGTAAAATATGCACCAAAAGCAAGCATCTAAAAATCCAGTCAGCATAGTATATCCACCATTGATGAACCTTTGGGAGGAGCATGATAACACACAATATGACAATAATCTACTTCTGCTTTAACAAATTTTCAGACCATTCAGAACCGGCATATAAAAAGGTAATAAAATCAAGAGAAAATTAAGATAAAAAGACTACCTTTTGATAGTCACGAGCAGCTGCTGCCATAACATTCCCAAATGCTAAATTCGACAACGTCGATTTAACTGAATCTGGATCCATTTCTCTTTCTCTGAATGATCTAAACAAAAAAAAAAAAACAAGATTTAGGGAAACACAGACACGAAACTTTCATATATAGAAGCGAGCAGATCCTGGTATAATCTTACCTGCTAGATTTTTTTACAAAAATGTTATTTTGGTAAAGATTCAAAATAAAAGATGGGAAGAAAAATGGGATCTTCAACTTTTGAAGGAATAGAAAGGTCTCGTATGAATCGCACCGGTTTCGACACCGGACTTACTGTCGGCCCAGAAGCCTGTCTGCTAGCAATTCTAGGCTCATGCAGGCCCAAATTTGATCCTTTGTATTTCATGTGTCCGGATTGTTTCGGACTCAAATAACTTTTAAAAAAAAATTTAAAAATATTTTTTTATTTTAATTATTAAAATATTATATTTATTAAAATATTTTAAAATTTAATTTTTTCTTATTTTGATTATAAAAAATATTTTCTTAAAATTTTTTAAAATATTAGAAGTTTGATCCTCTTAAATTAATCTTTAAGAATTTATTTTTTAAAATTGGATTTAACTGAATTTGATTGTTAAGATACGGTAAAAAAATACAATAATTTAGGAAATAAAATTGGAAGGATCATACTTTAAAAGACAAATAAATAAACTTTATCGCAATATTTATAGAATTTTTGCGATTGTTTCTTTGAGGGTAAAATTAGGGGTGTGCATTATTTGGTTTTAACCGAATTAATTGATCGGATCGAAATTATTTCGATTAATTCGTTCGGTTAATTTTTGATAAATTCGGTTAATATTTTTTTAAAGATTCGGTTACCGGTTAATTAACCGAAACTAACCGAATTAATCAAACTAATTAAAATTATTATATATTAAATATTATATATTATATGTATTTATTTTTAGTCATTTAGTTTTTAAAAAACTATAAAATATTCATTAAATTTTTTTATATTATAAAATGATCACTAAATAGGGAGTAGACATGGATGAAAGCACGATAAAGAGAAAAGGGATTTCTACTCAGTTAAAATAGGGAGAGTTATGGCGGGTGCAAATGTCTACCTCTTTCTCATGCATCCATTCATGCCTTTGCTTTAAATTAAAGAGTTTAGGAGTTTAGGGTTTAGGGTTTAAAGTTATAGGTTAGGGTTAGGGTTAGAGTTTAAGGAATTAGGGGTATAATGTATTTTTTAGGGGTAAGATTTAGGATATAAAAAATAAGGGCCGAAGTTTAAAATTTAATTATTTAGAAAATTTCAACAAGAAGTACGAAAAGATATATAATGAAGAGACAGAGAATTTTTGCTACGACGACGAAGCCTGTCAAAGACTCCATGCTTTGTGACCATTTTGGACATGGAATAGACTTATACTCCTTGTTTCACAATTATGGGAAAATGGTTAAAGAAAATACTAAACCCATCACCTTTGTTGTAATTGTGAAACTATTCTGAATATCAGATGATACTAGGCATCCATCTAAACCCACCAAAGGGTTCCATCTGCAGCTGACAGCCCATGCTTTTCACTCTTCCACTTACAATGCCTGGGCTGCCCAGTGCCCACACCTTCCAAAATACCATTGTTAATGCAAAGTATTTACTCAGTACGTTCTGCATAAGTTCTTACTGCAGATTTTCTGGATACAAATTCAAACTAGAACACTTAAAGATATGTTAACAAGCAAGCACGACCAAGACCAAACATACCTAATCCAATAAATAGATACAGATATTCAGCTAAGTTACCCTCTACTCTCTGCTGTCTTTTTGCTCAAGCAATATAGCCATAGGAGTACAACTTCTAATGGCAGGCAGGCAGGCAGGCAGGCTCTAGTATTAGCTAAACAGTGGCAGAAATTTGAACTAATAATTTCCTGTGCAGTATTTTATATACATCCTCTCCTTGATTTCAGTATCTAAAACATTATATATGCGCATGCAATTATCAGGCAGAAGATGGATAAAAACATTAGACAAGGCATTGGCAAGGCTAGGCAATAATACAAAGGCAGCATTCAATATAGCCCCTAGACAGACCAAACCAGAAACCCCAAAACCATCAGGTTTTCAATTGCCTTGCACATGTAGGCTGACAACCCTAGACCCTACAAACCTCTAGTTTTGCCTTTAATAGTTATATTTTCACAAGGCAGTCTGAACATATAATTTTTTACTCATTTAAATCCCATCAAACCCAACTTTTCCCTTAATTTCAAGACCTGCAAACATAAATGCTCCCCCCAACAAATTTGACATCAAATGACCATGCAATTCCAGTCTCTTTTTGTGATGGTGGGGGCCTTGAAAACCAGTTGAAAGGTGGATATATTTGCAAGACATATGGCAGGAGAAGGAGACAGATTGTGTGGAAAGAGTAGGCACAAACCCCATTACAGATACTGTAATTGATTTCTTGTCAAACACACCAAAGATTGAGACTCCCGATGTGATCTTTCGATGCAAGGGTAAATGAGATAAAGTATGTTGAAAACAGGTTTCCAAGAACTGGATTGCAGATATGAACTGTGTGATATTTCCTGTACATGCTTTGTTTTCTTTCCCATGATTGCTAGCTGTGGGGTGGTATTCCAAGCAGCCTGCAAAATATGTTTGGATCCTGGGGAATGAAGCAATGCCACATGTTTTGAACTTTGACAGGAAACCAATAAGGGAAAAGGAATCATGAAGGGCGTCAAAGTTCAATCCCCCCTTGCAAAGCTTTAGTATAAAGTGTTTGTAATTTCAAACCATTGGCAGAGAAGAACATGCACAGTTTAGACAAGATGTGGTTTCTCTTTTGTGATGAGTTACTGGTTACAACCTACTGGTCTAGTGAAAATTTGTACGTATGTTCTTCGAGATTTGATCGTGGAACACCTTCCTCTCTTTATATGCCTTTCCCAACAAAAATCTTTTTTTGTACTTTATTTTTCTATATTGTAATATTAAAAAATAAAGATTTAATAGGCAAATAGATATCTAAATTATATTTTTTAATTAGATATTTCAATTATTTTCGGGTCAAATAGATGTTTAATGTTTTATTCTGTGATGTATTTAAGTTCTTTGTTAATTCTCATCGTTAAAGAATACATATCGTCTCTTGAAAATTCTTAAATTATATTAAAAATAAATAAAATAAAACAAAAATAAAAATATATTCTAACATTTTCAAATATTCTCAAAATAGTTCCCAAATCCATAAATCCTCAAATCCGACTAATCATGTTGGGGTTGGTTGCGTTGCTAGCGACGAAATTAAACGCCGTCTCCTCGCCGAACCACTCATACATCGTTTGTCATTATTTTGTTGTCATTTTTGTGAATCGTTTGAAGAAAATCATTTGTCAGTTTTAACGTTTCGTAAGTCGTCGATTGATTTTCTACGAAGAGAAAGTAGAAATAATTGTGATGATACGATGACCGATGTAGTAGGCAACAACATGGGTGACAAAATAGTCCCAAATCGAAATTTAGATTTTAGAGAATTAGGAATTTTGGAATTTGAAGGTCGCTTTGTGAAATGTAAAAAATTTAGAGATTTTTAAAATTTAAATAATTTTATTTATTTTTAATATAATTTTAAAATTTAAGGAGATGACATGTCTCTTTTAAAGGTGAGAATTAATGGGAACCTTAAATAGTTCAGAACATAAAATATTAACGTGAAAATTAACAGAAAAAACTTAAATATATCACAATAATAAAACGTTGGGCACCTATTTAACCCAGAAAATAGTTCGGACATCTAATTCGAAAAAAAGATATATTTTAGACATCTATTTGGTGGTTAAGCCAAAATTAAATTTTGAACCTTAATATTTTATTTTAACTTTTAAATGCTAAAATTGTCATATCCACAGTTCTTTAAACCCTAACCTTAAACCTATTCTTGTTTCTATCAACTTTTGAATATTTTAATTTTATCACAGACTATGACTCTCGTTCTAAATTATTCTCTCAAACTTCTGAATGTTCCAGTTTCGTCCTCAAACTTTAATCCTCATTTTAAAAATGTCTCTCAAACTTTTAAATATTCCAATTTCATACTTAAATTTGTGTCACATCATATTATTACATAATAAATATAAATATTTACATAGATATAAATATTTACATGATTAATAAACTTTATAATAATTTTATTAACATAGATATAAATAGCATATACTGATAATTTAGAAATAAAATTATAATATTTAAAATTTTAGAGATTTACTTAAAATGAATATTATAATTTAAAGATATGCGATGTAATTAACTTTAAAAACAAGATTTAACTAAAATTAATCAAGATTTAACTAGATTTAGGTTTAGGTTAAATTTGAATTTTCTTTCAAGGATATGCATATTAACCCATCAATCAACAACTGAGTTAAAAAAGAATTGATTCTGGAAATAGGTGATAGTGAGACCTTTTGTTTCAACTTTAGGAATAATTGTTCAATGCTGCTAACTTGAAGGAATATGTGCCTTCTCTTATTGTCATTGAAGCACCTAAAATAAAAAATTAAATTAATGGGGCAAAGGCAAACATCAATAAAACATGGAGGACCGAGTAATAAATATTAATTTTGTTCCCTTTTGTGGGAGTAAGTTATCAAGTTTTAAACCTAAATTTGTCTTTGTTTCTTGTTTAGAACTGATTAGCTATGCTAATTACCTTTTTACCTAAATTTGTCTCATCCTTTTTTAGATTAGTTAATTGAAAAGAGTGGGTTCGGAGAATATTTTGAGATTAATTAATAGTTTTGTTAAGGATTAATTAATGGGGCAAATGTCTCCCCCTAATCATGCTCCCTTTTATACCCTATTTTAAATCAGTAGGTTTATAGTTCAGGGTTTAAGTTAAGGGTTATGATTAGGGTTTAGAGAGTTATAGTTAGAGTGTGTTTTTAGGGTTTAGAGAATTATAGTTAAGGTGTATTTTTAGGGTTTAGAGAATTATAGTTAAGGTGTATTTTTAGGGTTTAAAGTTTAGAGTTTGAGAATATTTTTTAGTTTACGAATATCATCATTCAAACAATTAATCGAATTTTCAATGATAGATATTACCTTCAATCGTGATGTTATTATCCATACTCTATTAAGAGTCGTTATAAGGTTCATAAAACCAAAAGTATCTCGAGTGTCTTGAAGATATTTTCGTTCCCTATAAAACTTAGTGATGCATGTTAGTAAATTCGACAAATCAATTGATAATATGAATCACCTACATACAAGAAGGTTTTTATTATCGAATTTTTTTTAATTTTTTTTGAAAGAAGTCTGAAATATCATTGATCGGACAGTTGATAAAAACATTTTTAAATCGTAATAAAACTTTTTTAAGATCGAATAAAAGAAAGTAGGTCAAATTAAATAGAATTCTTAAACCCATTATAGCAAGGTGTTGATAATATGAATCACCTACATACAAGAAGGCTTTTATTATCGATTTTTTTAATATTTTTCTAAAAGAAGTCTGAAATATCATTACCAGACAATTGAAGAATACGCTTTTAAATCGTAACAGAAAAAATTTAAAATCCAATAAAAGAAAATAGATCAAATTAAATGGAATTCTTAAACCCATTATAGCAAGAAAGTAGAAAATAATACATATTCTTACAAAAGGCAATGCCTGTAGGTAGGCAACCACCACAAATTGACTCTATAATAATAAAAAAAAAACTACAAACCTTCATTTGACACTTTTGGACAAAAGAAAAGAAACATACAAGAATTCAACCAAAAGAAAAACAAAGGCAAACCAAAATGTTTTGTTTTAACAAATTCTGTCGTAAAAATATTATTACGTTATTCAGGATTTAAAGTTTAAGAATAGAATGTAACGTAAATTTTAATCGTAATAAATATAATAAATATTAATTAATAAAAAATCCAATTTTTAATATCTAATAAAATTAGCAAAATTTAACCCCTCCCAATTGTTTTTATGGGTGGAATTACCTATGATTGCCTTTGTAAAAGAAAAGGCAAGAAAAAGTAGATGGAAAGAACTAAAGTAGGGCTAAAACAAAAGCTCTCTCCATGGAAAGACTAAAAGTGTTTTCCCCCTTTTGAGATTACAAGAGAAAATGGAAAGTAAATAATAAACTTTTTAACTTGAAAAATTATTGGATGATGATTGATGCTTTGAAGCACTAAATTATGTTGCTTAAGGAAGATATTACTAGAAATTATTGTTAGTGGGGTAGTGTTTAATTTGTCCGAACTATGGTAGGTTTAAGATACGATTAAAAATAATTAATTTTAAAATTTATCTAATAATTTATATTAAATTTTTTTATAACATTTTATGTTATTTTTTGTGTTTTCGATAAGTTTTGATACTTAGAAGTTTCAATAATTTTTTTATAACATTTTAAATTTTTATTGTTTTTTCTGTTTTTAAGATTTCATCAGAATTAATCTAGATTGACTATACATTTCACATATAATTTTGGTAGGTGAGTTTTCTAACAAAAATTATCTGCATACATAATTTAAATCTAAAACTTATTTAAACAGAATTAAATTATTTATCACTTAAATTATTCCCTTTCGGTATAATTTAAAAAAATTGTTTTAATTTTTTTCTTCAAACCAAAATTCAACTTAAAGGTGAAAATACAATACTGTACAACCAAATTACTGAAAAGGTTAGATAAGAAACAGTAAAAAATAATTAACTTTTTATGTGGTTGAAAATTTACTGAAAAGGTAAAATTATTTTTCAGAGTTTGAACATTGAAGAACAATCGATAGAGATTCCTCTCTTCGAAACAGTAACTGTTTAGCGATGAAATCTTCGATTGTTTGTTGAAATTCTTCGTTGCTTAACTCATCTTCCGGGAAGAATTCCTCGGCGTTATTTTCAATTTTCCGAGAATTTTCTGTCTCTGATCGCCGTAGTTCCATCGTCACTTTCTCCTCAGGTTTTCTCATCGGCAACTTCTCCGACTGACTCCTTCTATAGACTCTCGGATTATCAATCTCTGCATCGGAGTCAGCCTCCGGGTCTGTTTTCTCGCATGTGAGAGCATTTTTGTTCTCTTCAGAGATGATCTCCTTGTCTTGATACACGATCTCTTCTTGACACTCAGATTTGGGACGATTCTCAGCGATTTTGGTGATTTCCTCGTAGATTTTGGAATCGGCATTGCTAACGGCGGAGAAAATGCCGGACTTAGCAATGAGAGTGACGATGATGATGTTACAGACGAGGAAAACGAAGATTGGACTCGCGATGATCCCTCCGAGCTTCAATATAAACTCACCGGAGATCTTGACGGCGAAAGGCACGCGCTCGAAGGTCCACGCAAAAAACAGCAAAGCCAAGAGTAATTCCAAAAAACGGAACGCCTTTGCTAAGCTTCGGAGCCGATTGTACCTCCTCATCGCCTTGTCTTTCTCTGCTTTCACGTTATCGAAAACAAAAGAATCCATTAAGACAAGTTTTCAAAGTTAAGGCATTCAACGGTGAAGGTAACGAAAGAAATTTTCAAGTTTAAAAGTTTTGTTTGGCTCTCTGGATGCTGTGTCCTAATTTTTCCGGGAAAATAACCAGAGAAATTGAAAGGTATGGAGTTGAATTGTAAGAGGCTAAGAGCAGCGACGTTTTATTTTTCGAATAACTGAACCGTCCCAGTGAATTCTTATATAGACTGGTGAGTCACGAAATTAGGAATTATTTTTTATACCTTAACGAGTTAAATCGAATAAAATCTAAATCGAGTCGATAAGTTCACGAACAGAATCTAAATCGAGTTAATTTTTTAAAATATTTTTTAGTAATTACTTTAAAATAATTTCATTCAAAAGAAAATTTAAATAATAATTATTAATGTGTGAATTGTTATTTTAATTTTAATACGTTAGTTTTGTGTATTTATGAATTGTTACTTTTGAATTTAGACTTTAAAAATATTTTATACACTCTATTGATATTTTTGGTTAAACTTATTAATTTATTAAGCCTTGTATGATAATATTAAATTTTACTTTTAGTTTAAAATAAGGTAAGTTTTTTCGTGAGCTTAACGAGCAACAAGTCGAGTTGAGCAATAAAATATTTTAACGAGTACGAGTCAAACACAAATTTAACGAGCTCAACGAGCAACGAGTCGAATTGAACAATAATTTTTTAACAAACATGAGTCGAACAATACCTAACTCGCGATCAACTCATTTGATAAGCACCTTTAATCCCTTATGGTTGATAGATTAGGAGCCCATAAAGTATATAACATGTAGAAAAAATAAAATAAAATTTAAAACACATTTTAAATAAAAAAATGCTAAACATATATTTCAGTCAAGAATAATGTTAGAAATATTATGAATATATTTATTTATGGTAGATATTCATGTATTAAGTTAAACTTTAATGGGCTTTATTATTAGGGTTTAATACCCATTGGAATTAGGGTTTTCAATTTATGCCTATAAATATAAACTTTTGACCAAAGTTTTATATACAACCATACTTTGAGAATATAATAAGATCTATCTCTTTTGTCTCTCATCTATGTTCTCTTATTTTATTCTTGTTATTTATTTTATTCACAACATTTATTATAAAGAGGTATAGTTTAAACAATTATTTTATAATTAAATTTTTTTCTAAAATATGTAAGTTTAAAAAACTATGATAAATTTATTTAATATTTTTTAAATATTCTAAGAAAATTCTATGATAATATTTATTTTTACTTTTAAGATTTAAAAAAACACATTTATACCCTTAAAAACGCAATTATTTACGTAAATAATTGAATATTAGTACTTGAGTCCTATATATATATAACAAACGATTATAATAAAAAAATTAAACAAAAAATTATATAATATGTACAAATTAAAAAATTGTCTAAATATTGATTTTAAAAATTTTCTTTACATGTACATAATATCAAGAATATTATTTTAATAAATAATTATAGATGTACCAATAAAAATTGTCTTGTTTTTAAATCTCAAGTAATAATTTTTAGTTTTTAATCCTATAATTTTATAAAAAGTGTAAAAAAATACAACGAGGCATTTATATTATTATTTATTGTATTTAATAAATAAAATTATTATATTCAGGAAGGAATGCTTGCAAACAGGGGTGATAAAAAGCTGGTTTGAACCCTAGCAGGGATAAGTTCGGTTTAAGGATGGGTATTTCACCCGATCTGATCGAGTTCTGATTCGATTTAATCGGATTAAATTTTTTGACGAAAATACATGTTTGGATTGGGTGTTTTTTTGAGAATGACATCAGGTTGGGATCGAGTTTAAGGTGTAAAATATCTGATCCGACTAATTTTTTTATGATTTTTAGGGATGTTTATAATAATAGTCCTCTATCTATATATTTTTTATAGTTAGGTCTTAAATTTATTATTATTATTTATAATTTAGTCCTTAAAATTATATAAATTTTATAATTAAGTCACCTAGAATTACTTTTTACAATTTAGTCCTTAAAACTATTTTTTTATAGGTTGGATCAGAGTCGGAATTGTGTTTAGGATTTTTTTTTCAGGTTGATTTTTTAAGAAAATTTTTGGCTCGGATCGAAGTCAGTTTTAAGATTTTATGTTCGAATTGGGTTTGAGTGGACCGAAAATCTAACCCGACCCGAATCGTATCCATCTCTAGTTTGATTCATCTCAAAAATAATATTATTATATTTAATTTAAACTTAAATTTTAAATTCAAATATTTTACAAATCGACTTGTTATCGCCTTTAATATATAATACTCTATTTTTTTTATTAAAATTGGGTTAATTATATCAGAAATTTTAAATTAAATTTTCTTATTTTATATTGAATTATAAACTTTCAAATATTTTATTTTTATATTTAAATTATAATTTTTTTTAAATTAGTTTTAATTTTTTTAATATTTTATTTTTATTCTCACACTATGACCATCAAACTTTTTAAATATTTATATTCATTCTTAAATTATTATTTATATCATACTATATTATTATATAATACACATTAATTTTTATGATAATTTATATTTTTATAACGATTTTATTAATATATATTAATAATTTAGAGGTAATATTAGAAAATTTAAAAAATTAAAAATTAATTGAAAATAAAAATTTTAATTTATAAATAAAACTAAAATGTTAAATTTTTTTATTTATTTGATATAAATTAACTCCAATTTATTTAATATCAGTTTTCCATCATGATTTTATATACAGATTTGGGAGGGTTTCTTGAAATTTGAATTTTGGAATTTTGTGTTTTGATTTCTTTTTCTCGTCAATTTCATTTTTAGAGGTTTAATAGGTAAATTAAACCTTAAAACTATATTTAATTTTATATTTTGGTCCTTAAACTTTTTTGGTTAAAATGAAAATAAAATATAATTGAAGTATTAAACGAAAAAAAAAAGTTTAAAATATTTCAGTTCTTTTTCTCACACGCTTCTCAATTTGACCCCAAAAAAACTGTTTAGAATTAGAGCCAAAACAAAAATTCAGCTATAAGGACCAATTTTCCTATTAAGCTTTTTAAATGGTAAAATAATGTTATCAATCCCTATATTATACATAACTTACAAATAATCCATTTGAATTCTAATTTGATAATTTTAGTTCAATCTGTTTAAATTTTAAGATTTTGATATAACTTAAATGGTAGCCGATAAATTTATGAAACCAAATTCAACTATTAATCGCACTATGTGAAAGTTGTAAATTTATTTGCTTATCTCAAATTTGACTATATATTTAATTCTTGTAATTTAATTATGCTATCCGTGTATTATTTATTTAGTATGTGAATTTAAAATATATTAGTGGCATGAATCCTCTAGCCCAAGTGATTAAAAGGAACGATTATTGTTTTTAGAGGTCACGGGTTCGAGCATCAGTGATGTTAACAGAGTGATAGAGCGATCAATGCCAAATAATAAAAAGATTATATTTTAGAACATATACTACTATAATCACTATTAGTTAAATAAAAAATGTATATTAGTGTAAATATATTATCCAATAGTGGTTTGGTGGGGGGTGAGTGAGTTTTATAAATATACTTCAATACATTTTTGAGAAAGTAATAATTTAGTGACAAATTATATCGAAATAACTTATTATTGATTATCTGATTTTACATCCAATATTCATTTGATGGTATAGGTAAATAGAGTAACCATGATAATAATTCATGTTTTGGACGTCACAAGGTTAAATAAAAAAGAATATCATATTCGAGAAAGATAAAAAAATTAAAATACAAATGATAATGATTCATGCCACTTTGTTGTTATACTTGTCTCATAGACCAAATCATTTAGATTTTTAGAGTAATTTTATGCATTTATACAACTATTGTCATGACCAATGCAAAATCTCCAAAATCTCTGTCCTTACCTTGCAATGAGCTTAGCTGGTGTAGAGAACATAATGTTGCCAATCCTATTGCTACACATCTAAGGGCAAATGGTCAATGAAGCTAAAGGGGAAAAGGTTACATTTTAATTATGTGAGACATACTTGAAATGGACTGACCAGAACATATCAATGAAACCTCCACATGGATAAGTTGTGACAAATTATTTAATGCATAAGTATTTTTGAAGAGATGGATTTTGAAAATTTGTGTGTATATATATGTAAATGAGAAATTTTTTGGATGCACAGGTAGAGATGAGCATGGGCCGGATTTTTGATTCACTCGAATTTGACCCGAATACAAATATCTTAAACTCAATTCTGACTCAAATAAAATATTTTTTAAAAAAATCAACCCGGCCTGATTCGATTTATAGAAAAAAATAAATTTAGGGACTAAATTGTAAAAAAATAATTTTTAGGACTAGATTTTAAAAAATATAATTTGAAAGATTAAATTATAAATAAAAAATTAATTTTAAGGACCTAATTATAAAAAATATATAGATATATGACCATTATTATAAATATCCCTAAAAATTTATGAAAAAATTACATATTTAGATCCGAGTCGGATATTTTATACTCTAAACCCGAGCCCGACCGACCTGATGCCACTCTAAAAAATCACCCAATCCGACTTGATGCCACTCTAAAAAATCACCCTACCCGAGCCGAACCTGATTTTTTCATCAAAAAATTTGATCCGATCAGACCAGATAAAATGCAATCCTTATACACAGGAAAGAATTCAAGCATTTAAATACGATAGTTTATCAATCAAAAATAAATATAATTATATATAAATCAAGAATAGATTGAATAATTTGTTAAAATAACATATAAATAAATAATAATAATAAATAAATTATGAATTATTAAGATATAATAATGACTACAAGTAAACTTAATTAGTCAAATAATAATAATAATGAAGTAATAATAATAGAAATAATAATATATATGGTAATAAAAGTGATAATAATAAAAATAATATAATAAATATAGTAAAATAGAAGGTAAATATATTACACAATAATTATAAGAAAAATATTTTGATATATAAGTTTTTGTAAATTTTAATTTATATAAGTTTTAATTTAAGGTTTTGAGGTTTAGATTGATGTTTAGGGTTTAAGTATTTTAGGTTGTATGGTGTAAATTTTATGGTTTATGGTTATAATTTAGAGTTTATGATTTAAGACGCTAAGATTAAAGGTTTAAATTTTAGATTACATAGTTTAAATATAAAAATTTGTATAATAATTTTTACGTAATTTACGTATTAAAATATAAAACTTATTATAATTATATAAAATATATATTAACTACTAAAAATTAATAATTTAAAAATCTAATAACATTAAATATATAATGCAATAAAATGATAAATAATGAAAAAAAAGGACATAAAATCAAAAAAAAAAGGTTGAATAGTAATTTTGATTTTTTTAGAGTAGATTAACCTTTAATTTTTTATTTTGAGTTAAAATGGCCCATTTAAGAATAAAAATTATTCGTCGGTTAACGATAAAAGACTTAAAATGATGTGAAAAACCTACATGACAATAAACATTGACATAACAATATCATATAGATAAATATGTTGACTTAAAATAATATCATATTAATCAAAAAATAATTTTATAAAAATATATAAAATATAAATTTAGTTTTTTATATTGATATATCATTTTGTTAAGTTGTTATCCGTCAATTGATTAATAACTTTTATCAGTAAAAGGGTTATTTTGACATATATAAAATATTAAGGTTAAATTATTTCAAAAAAAATATAAACCAAAATGATTATTTAATCAAATGATATGACATTTTCAACATTATACCAAATAAAAATAAATACACCAAGGATCAAATTGAACAAAAATAAAACTTCACAAATAAAAATAATATATAATATAAAATTTTATTAATAAATTAAAAACAAAAATGACTAATATGAAAATTACTCAAAAGATTTTTTTTAATTTTTAATGATAGATCACGTGACCCACCAAGTTATAATGTAGATAGTAGATACTAAGGGTGTTCATTGTCGAATATTGGATCAGATCAGATCTGATTTTTTTGATATTCGAGTTTTCAAATCGATGATATAGTGATCCGTATCCGATCAGGAAAAAAGCGGATATCCGCATATTCGGGTATCGAATACTCGAGCCGGATATTCGGATATCCAAAAATATAATTTGATTAAACTAATTTTTCGAATTTGAAGACTATATTTATAAAAATTTTGGACTTTCGAATATAATAAACAATAAATTATTAAATACAACAAAAATTATATTTATAAAAGTTTCAATTTTTAAAATTTTTGAAAATAGCAATCACTAAATTATTAAATATAACAATATTAATATTAATAAAAATTTGAATTTTTGAATTTTTGGATAATCCAAAACTTGAAATATTATTATTCGTATCTGATCCGAAAAACTTAAAATCATATCGGATATCCGTATTTTTGAATCAGATCAATAAATAATCAGATCGGATCGATCAAATCGAATATTTCTAAACACCCCTATCAAATACAACATTGAGGATGCATTGTACCCATTATGGTATAGTTTAAGTTCTAATTAGATATTCATTTAATGAGATAATCCTCATTAGATTCTTCATGCATTGGGCAGACAATCATATATACTTCATCGTAATATATTCTCTTCTCTTATAGTTTGTTGGTTTTAATCATCTAAAAAATTTATGGGTCATTTTATTATTTCTAAAAAATATATGTGATAAGATATATAATATCATTGTTTATATATTTTAAATTTTTTATTTTTTTTTATAATGTGAGATCAATATTTTTATCTCATTTAAGATGTGATTATATTCTCATAAGGGTGTCTATTGTCAGACATCGGATGAGATTTGATTTTTTAGATATTCGAGTTTTCGAATCGATGATATAGTGATCTGTATCCGATCCGAAAAATGATATTCATATATTTAGATATCGGATATTGGGATATTCAATTATCCGAAAATATAATTCGATTAAAATATTTTTTCAAATTTGATGGTTGTATTTATGAAAATTTTAAAATTGAATAATATAAACAATAAATTATTAAATATAACAAGATTCATATTTATATAGTTTTGATTTTAAATTTTTGAATATAATAACTACTAAATTGTTAAATATAACAAGATCAATATTAATAAAAATTTAAATTTTTGGATTTTCGAAAAATTCAAAACTTAAAATTATGATCCATATCCGATTTAAAAAACTTAAAATCAAAACAGATATCTAAATTTTCAAATCAAATCAATAAATAATCGAATCAGATTAATCGAATTAGATATTATTCAACACCCTACGTAGCAGACCCTTTATTCCTAGTTTCCAGTCCCCCATCCCCAGGTATATTACCTGTATTTTCAAACCAGGTGTACTCCACCATAACTATATACAAGTGTGAAACTGCATAGGGTAAGAGGAGTAATAGCCCTTCCACTTCCGAAATTATTTTTTTATTTTTTTCAAAATATTTATATTTTATCTTTCTCGACCCTAAATCTTAATTCCGTCCCTAATTATATACATTATCCCGAAACTACGTGGAGATAAGGAAGATGAAGAAGGGTATGGATTCGATGGTGGGAATTGGTTTTCCATGGAATCTGCAGGAGGTTAAAAGTTGAATGATTCTGTGCATGAATCCATGGTTTTTAAGAGGATCATCTTCTTAAACTGGGATTTTAGTTCAAAAAAACCAGACACCAGTTGGTCCTGTTGTAAAGAATATAATGTGGGAGACTGGTTTGCCTGTAAAGCAATGGAGGGAATATAGGTAGAGGCTACTGGGGGGCAAACTTCACTTTTGTCATTCAACAGGACATGGATTATGTGAACTCAAACTTATTCGATCTAAAAAAAGACATGAAAATGATCCTTTTTTCAAAAAAATAAAATAGAAGAAATCTTTGATTCTTTCACATGGTTTTGGTTCCATCAACAATGGCATCTTTATCAGACTTTAAGGATTATGTTTTATCATCGAAACTCAAATGTGAATAGTGATGAAAAATATTATATTCGAATCATAAGGATAATAAGTCATAACCGTATAAATCACCGTAAAGATCTCAAAAGATATTCACAAAGATACCTAATATTTTATAAAGTTAGATGGTCATAACATAAATTATCTATTTTTCAACAAAAATTTTATATCTAATAACCTTTAATATGGTCGGTTGAAGTAAATTTGAGAAATCTTCATAAATTTTATAAAATAATCAGGAAGTAGTTTATAGATAGATGTAAATGTGATTTAGTCCGCTTTGGTTTAATATACACGTTAATCGATTTCGATATATATTATATTTTAAAAATATATGAATATTTATATGTTGAAAGGCATAAAAATTTGACAATGTATATCAAGGAAAATAATTTTCGTAGTCAGTTTGAAAAATCATAAAAAAAAAACTACGAGATAAATTATTTTGATTAGACGCTATTACCTTTTTCTGTGAGCAAAGATCATAAGAACAGATTTTAGATTGTTTTTAAAAACAATAATTACAGTAACTTCATAAATTCATCATAAATAATATGAGTAAAATTAAATAAAATAATTTATATAATTGAAAAGATTATTGAATTTAGTTATTTTTACAATGAACGAAACATGATTTAAAATTATAGATCATTAGTTGCATATTTTCTTTTAAAGATAGTACATGATGTTATGTTTTAATAATTAATATTTTAGTCATGTTTTATAGTTTTGAAATAGTTTATTTGTTCTTGGTAAAATTAATTTATCATTTATGTTTGTAATTTGAGAGTTTTAATGTATTATGTTTTGTTTATTTTTTGGGTACGAAGAATAATCGAAAACCGTAGAAAATGAATATGAAGATGAACAAATACGTAATATTTAATGAGAATTTTCCAAAATTATACCCGAAAATATTATAGATAAAATAAAAATTATAAAATTATATTTGATCTGCCCTATTACCACTCCTAGGGGTGAGTATTCAATCGAGTCGAGTTGAGTCAAAAAAATTAAATTATTAGAGTTGACGAGTCTTATTTTACAACTCAAAATTTATTTAAAAAAAATCGAGTCGAGTCAAGTCAAGTTTTCGAGTTTCTATAAATATTTAATTGTAATTATTTATCTTGTTATAGTATGATTTGATTCTAATTTAAACAATTTTCTCTAATCATATAAGATATACATATATATATATATATTTTCAAATATAGCAGTATTTCTTTATAGTTTTATATATCAACATATATGTTCAAAGATTCTTCTGAAACTTAAAAATTAATCCTTTGATTACTAAAATTTTTGAGTTATTCGAATTTTTATTTTATAACTCAAATTTTATTTAAAATTTTTTCGAGTCAAATCGAATTGAGTATTTTTACCTCAAATCGCGTATAGTTATATATTTTTTTCGAGTCGAGTTTTTCTCACACACATAACCACTCCTACACATCCTCAATTAAGAGCTAGTGTCGAGCGGAAATAATCCCACATCCAATAAGGACGGATTAGATTATTATTTTATAAATTGGAATACCTTCCATATGGAGAGGTGTAAATTGCATAGCAGAATTACACAAGATTACGTGGATTAAACGGCAGAATTTCAGTTGTCTTCAATGATTTTTTTTTCTTTATTTTTTTTTATTATTCCTTTGTTTGGTTAATTTGGTCAGTGCCACAAAGTATAAATTCTTTGTTTCCTTTTACATATTATTAATTAGGTAATCCCAGACAAGTGGTGCAATTGAAGCCTTCAAAAGATTAAAAAATGACATTTAAAAAGTTTTAAATAAAATTTAAAAAATAAAACAAAATTCTTAAATTTGTCTAATTTTAAAATATTTAATTTAATTTGATCGAATAATTACACCTATTGAATCTAGTCCATGGATGGATAAAGACAATCGTTCCCAACTTTATAACCCATTTTACAAGTCTATAGAATTATAATCACATGTTAATAGCCCACTCAGGCCATGATCAAAGAGGTTAGCCCATTTTCAATGAGACCATTTTATGACGCCTTGTTCAGATATGAGTCCCCTTACGACAAGGAGTGAGCGTTCAATCGAATCGAGTTAAAAAAATTTAAGCTATTCAAGTTAACAAGTTTAATTTTATCATTTAAATTTTTACTAAAAAATATTTTGAATCGAGTCAAGTTGAGAAATTCGAATTGAGTTTCAAGTTCTTTTAAAGATTTAATTATAATTATTTATTATGTTATAATAAGATTTGATTGTAAACAACTTTCGCTAATCATATAAGCTATATACATATATATATATATATATTTTTTCATGTGTAGTAATATTTTTTTTTCATATTTTTATATATGAATATATATTATAAAAATTTGAGAGCCTCATCTCGAAATTAAAAATAAATCTTCCAATTACTAAAAAATTCGAGTTATTTGAAATCTTTTTGAGTTATTCAAATTTATGAAATTTCGAGTTGAGTCAAAACAAATCAAATATTTTTATCTCGAGTCAAGTCGAATTTTGCTCATCCCTACGCAACTTAATCAATATACGGTGATAATTATAATTATCCGAGATAATAAATAATTATAATTAATCGAGATCATCAATAAATGATTATTATTACAAAAATGAGAAATGTGTATCTTAAAAATATTTCAAAATTTTTTTTATTTGTCATATACTGCTATATACCATTAATTATGCATATTACTATATATCATTAACTATTTTAGTTATTTTTAAAATTATAAGAATGAAAATTTATAATGGCACACTAAGTAAAATGCAACATTAACATCATTAAAGAGTGTTAGATTGTTAGTTGACTAATAATTTTTATCCAAAAAAATAAATTTTAAATAAAATAAAATATTAAAGGTTTGTTTGAAAAAAAAAATGAGAACTCTATTTGATTTATGGCTAAAAACAAATCCCTGAAGGTTTTATGTGCGTTCATCAACTTGCAGCTATAGTGATTGAATGTAATACTCACTTACCTGCATCATTACCTGGATCTGAAGCTTGAGGGATGTTTGAAGAAGATGAGCCTTTGCCTGTTGGAAGATAAGACCAAGCCAAGGCGGCTGTCCCTAAGGTAATTGCAGTTGCAATGGAACCCCAGACCCATCTTTGCCTCCTTTTCTTCCTTTGTCTTTCTCGACGTGCCAGCTCTGTATGAAGCAAAGATGATTTATGACACAGAATAAGATAAGGTTAACAGAACTGAATCATATTCATAATGTAAACCAGCCTCTTGTTGAAAATTTAGCCAAAGAGAATCAAGCTAGGGAAAGCAGGAGAAGAGGTGTCGTTCTTTTCCGAAACAACTAGTTATGCAAACTTACCTATAGCCTCTTGGTTCCTTTGAGACATTTCTTGATTCACGGCCTCGTAATAGTGTAGTTTGTCCCATAAGCGGGAAATTTCAAAGTTCTTAGAGTCAATTTGAGCTTTCATTTCCGTCTCCATCTCTGCTCTTGCAATGCCACTTCCAATAGATAATGATACAAATCTTGCAATATATACTTGCTGCCTCAGTGCTTCAGCTCGATTTACCAGCTCATCGTCTGTTACATCAATAGGATCGGCAGGCAGTGACAATCTTGCAACAGCCAACTCTTGGCTTATTCTTTTCCACATACATAGCATCTTGTTTAGAGCCTCTTCTGCCTGCTTCCTCTTTTCTATTTCCATGAGTAAGCTCAGTCTGATTTCACGAACTTCAGCTTCAGTGTCATGATAACTAAATTGTGTTCCACTCTCTGAAGATAATTCTGAAGCAAACAAGAAATCTAAGTAAAATTGCAAACAGACACAATCATCCCTATGGAAAAAAATTTTCATAGTTCTCAATATTTCACAAAAAATGTCATATTACATCCAGGCAAACTGGGACACATATACATGCACACATCAACGTAGAAAAATCTATAAACGAAATATATACATTGATAGGCCTTTTCATTGCTAAGTTATAATACAACCATATTTAAACAAAGACTAGCACACATCTTACTATCACAGTCCAGGTAAATACAATGGGTTTTGAAAGAAAATCTAGCAACCATGCAAGAAAATTGTTTTCCAGCAAAAAAGATGCACCTACATTCAATATATGTGACCATAAATTATCATATTCAGAAGAAAATAGAACTCTACATACCGTCCCAGGCATCAAAAAACTCAACCCCTGATGTAGCAAGCCTTGCAGTACTTTCCGTCCCAAGATCATCTCTCCCAGTATTAGTTGTAGTGCTCATTGATTCCTTTGGATCAAAGAAATCTTCACTTTCATCATCTCTGTTCAAGATAAATGGAGCTACCTTCGACAAAGCAACATCACTGGCCATACCATTATTCATTTGGCTGCTTCCAACTGCCTTATTACTGCTCCCAAATTCACCATCCTGGATACCATTCATGTGCTCATCTTGAAAGGAGCCAGCATGGAAACCATTTCCATGCTCTACTTTAATAGGACCATTATTGACACCATTCTCATGTTCCTCTTCATCAGGTTCGTGAATGTTAAAAATAATAGAAACATCCTTTGATAGATCAAGAGACTTGATTTCTGTCAGCTCCGCCTTCCCATTGATCTCACTTTCTTCAGTGGTTTTCTTCTGAGTTGATATATTGTTTTCAGAAAAACTCTTCAAAAGGCGAGGCCCACGCCGCTTGTGATTGATTATGTAAGGTGAAGGAGGGAATGAAGAGGGTGAATCAGGTAGTGGAGTAGCCTCTGGAGTGGCATAAAGGGCAGGTGATGATATTTGGGGATGATTAACCTTCCTTTCAGTTACTGATGCACCATTCATTCTCTCCAGCTCTGAATTGGGTATAACCTTTGGCTTGGGCAAAGGTGGTTTCATAGTAGAACCAGACTTGTCAACAGATTTTGAGGCTCCAGGTTCTAACAACCTATCCAAAGCTATAGCTGTAAACGTAGGCATGGCTCTGCATTTCAAAAAAAAAACAAAAGCTAAAAGTCAATAAACCCATGCATATCATATTCTTAGAAGAATAACCAGAAGGAAAGGAAAAGAATATAATCTCATTGTTGCTACATGTGAGAACATTCTACTTTACATAAACTTGATATGATTCACCCATAGTTGTTAACTGTCCGTTCGAACAACCTAGCTAAAATCTAAACTTCAATGTTCTACACCTGCCTTAAATGGGAACTGTGAGCTACCTACAATCATCCAAACCCTAAAGCCAAAGTCCATTAACCAATCAGTCAATCAACAACCTTAAAATTTGTGAAAAAAACTCAAGCAACCTTAAATTCATATAGGCACATTTATTCAGCATTTCAGCTACTCTGCTACACTAAAATGATTTTTTTCAGCAACCTTAAATTCATAGACACATTTATTCAGCAATTTCAGCTGCACAGTTACAATAAAATGATTTTTTTTCTCCAAGTAAATCTAAAACCCATATGCAGATTTTGAATAACAAATCATTTAGCTAAACTAATTATCAAATTATATACAAATTCCCCCCCCCCCCCCCCCTACAAGTATCACTCAGTGAAAAAGAGAACCCCCAAAAAGAGGTATCAGATACATACAAAAGGAAACACGTGAGAATTCCTCTTGATTTTAACAGCAACCAAACAGAACGGGAAAAAATCCTTTAAATTCACAAAATTATATCATCTATTTCGACTACTTGACGATTTACAAAAAAAAATGAAATATATACATGTATATATATAAACCGAACACAAGCACCAATAATTAAAAAATTACATCATTTCCGCCTCTAAGTTCAATAACGAAAATAATGAAGTAAAACAAAACGGCAAAGGATCCCTAATAAAACCTAACTATTACCAGCAAACTCATATAGAACAAAAACATCAAAACAAATAAAAGATTCATATTGAGCAAAAAATTAAAATGATTCCTAAATAGACAAAGAACAGAGAGATGTATTACCTAATGTTCTAATCAAGAATTCAAGATATATAATCCTTCAACAAGAAACCCTAAGCTCAAGCTACGTTCGAGACAGCGGCGCAACGGGAAGGAATCAAAGAGATCAGATTAGAGCGCGTACAGTCAAGACATCCAAACAGAGATTTCCATTTCTCAAATTTCCATTTCCCATAAGAACATCAAAATCAAAATCTCCTTCTCGAAGAGAGTGAAGAAAACCTGTCTCCCAAGCTATTATCGCAAAGACCGCCTCCGCTTCTCTCTGCAAAAATTTCAAACAGACGACATTTTCTTTTGGTATTCCTACCTGTGGAATTACTGAAATGTCGGATTTGACCTTATCTGGTGTATGGGATGTAGGGTTCCGTTTTAAATGGGGGTAGTTTCGGGATTTAAAATATGTTTGGAAAGGTTTCCAAAGTGTTTGGAGATTTTTTTTGTTTTAGCGGGGTTTTCATTACGACATCGTTTCGTATGTTTTCTTTTTGTTTCTTTTGTGAAGCTTCGTTTCCCTTTTGCCTTTGTGAAAACGGCGAAATAATGAAAAAGAGTCAGGACGTGGGTCAGGTAATGAAATGGACTGACAGCGCCAAAAATAAGCAACGGACATACCTTTTTTTTAGTTAATATTTGGGTAAATTATACAGATAGCTACAATATTATAGAGTCAATATTGATATGACTATAATACTTTAAAAAGAATAAATATATCGATAAATTATTTATTTGATATTAAAACAGACATTTGTCGTTAAGAGAGTAACATACTGATGACGTGACAGTTAAATATAAAATAAAATAATTACATATTTAATCTTGTTATTTATATATTTTTATAATAAAATAAAATACAATGGCTTACACTCAAGGGGAATGAGCTTGGGTCTCTAAATAAAGCAATAAGCATGCAAACCATTGAGCCAAATGACTTTCACTTATATTAAGCACCAATATTAATATTTATCCATTATTATTTTTTATATTTTTTATTTTCCACCATACGTATAAACATATATATATTTTAATTTTATTAAAATATTAATTAAATTATTTTATATATATATACTAAATTAAAATATTAAAATCCATAAAATAAAAACCCTCAATATCAAACCCAAATTCTAAATTATAAATCATAAATTATAAACCCTAAATCCTTTTAATAAACCATAAATTCTAAATATCAAATCATAAACCCTAAATTTTTAATGAATCTTAAACCCTAAATTATAATTTATTCTATATTTATTATTTAGAGTTTTATTATTTTAATTTATTATATATAAATAATTCAATTAATATTTTAATTAAATTAAAAAATAAATAAATAATATTATTTAGAATTTCAGTATTTTAATTTATTTTATATAAAATAATTTAATTAATATTTTAATTAAATTATAAAATAAATATATGTTTATACATAAAAATATATTTTTACGATTTATTAAATGTATTTTTAGTTAGGGTTTAGAGGTTTGATATTTAGGGTTTGGGATTTAAGATTCACTAAATGTTTTAGCATTTAGTGTTTGAATTTTAGGGTTTATGATTCTTTAAATAAATTTTAAATTTTAAAATCGTAATAAAAAATTATTTAAGATGGTTTAGAGTTTATAATTTAGAGTTTTTATTTTATCGATTTTAATATTTTAATTTAATATATATAAAATAATTCAATTAATATTTTAATAAAATTAAAAAGTAAATATATGTTTATACTTAAGATGTAAAGTAAAAAATATAAATAATAATAATGGATAAATATTAATGTTGGTGCTTAGTATCATTGAAAGCCATTTAGCTCAATGGTTTGCACCCTTGTTATTTAATTAGGTGATGATACGTGTTACCACCTGGTTGGAGGATAAAAATAAAATTTAATAAATTAAATATATACTGATTACATGTATCACCACCTAATTAAATAATTATATTATTTTTATTATAATAAAATTATAACTAAATTATAAAAATATATGAATAACAGGGACTAAATATGTAGTTATTCTATTTTATATTTAACTGTCATATCATCAGTCTGTTACTCTCTTAACGACAGATGGCTATTTTAATATCAAACTAATAGTTTACCGGTGTATTTGATTCTTTTTAAAACATTGTGGTTAAATCGATACTAACCCCATAGTACTGTGACTATTCGTGTAATTTACTCTTAATATTTATAGTTTGCTTGTTTTATTAATATAAAATTTAATTAATTTTAATATACATAGCAAACACTTGAGCAATTATATTTAGTTGATTAAATAAAAATTGTTTATTTTTTTATTTTTTTAGATTTTTTAAATTTTAATTTTAAGGATTTAATCGTAATAGTTTTGAATTTAATAATTATAGATAAAATTTTAAGTTTATGATAAATTTTAATAATTATATTATTTCAAACTTTAATTCTAAATCATAAATTTTAATTAAACTTTAAATTATAACTATAAACCTTAAATATTAAACTCTTACACTAAAATTTTTAAATTTTAATTTATAAATCATAAATTAAAAAGTTTGTGAAAATAAAAATATCATCGTAACATGTAAAAAATTCTTACTTTTATAGTAGTTTAATTACAATAAAATTGTAACCTACTTGATTTGGGAAAGGTTTTTACGAGAAATAATTATTTAATATATTGGTGATTGTATTTTTTATTAATGTTTTAATTTTAGAATTCATCGTAGGAAATAGGTAATGTTTGAATCCTACATGGATAATAAATACCTTTGAAAATAGGTATCCCTCTACTCCCTTGTTGAGCAATAGAGAACAAGGGAATCCATCGTACGTACTATTTTTAGAAAAAATTAGTGTAAAATTTTCTCTTCTATAAAATACGAAATATATTTTTCTTTTGCAGTCACTCTGATTTTATAGGTCGTATAGGAGCAGTTTGGATGATTTAAAATTCTCTTTGAATTTTAAATACTTAACCAAATAGATTTATTAACAGATAATCCGAGATTTAAATGGATATATAATCGGTTAACAGATCTATTTTTAGATAGATATTAACAGATAATCCGGGATTTAAATGGATTTTATCTGTTATTTTTAGAATATTTCAAATTTAATTAATTTAAATTTGAAGATAAAATCTGATTTTCGGACGTTTCTACCCCACGTCCAGCCTATAAATAAGAAGCTGATCTCTTAATTTTTATCATCCCATTCAGAGTTCATCTGTCTTACTTGAGAGATTTTGAGAGCATCCTTTTGTTCGACTCTGGTTTTGACGAACATTTCCGCTACAATCCACTCTAAACTTTGGGTGTACACTGTTTGAAGCACGGACACGATCAATTTTTTTATCGGTTCGTTCTTTACTTTTTTCTGTCAGTGCTAACACCCTGTTTTACAGTATATCCAATCCAACATTGATGAATTTATACAAAATTATAAATAAAATTTAGAGTTTATAGATTAAACTCTAAATCTTTAATATATTATCTTAAAATTAAATCACATCCTTTATGTTATGTCTTTAATTTTGAAATCAATACGTTTATGAAAATTGAATATTAATATAAATTCATAACAAATGATGTTTTTCCAACGATATTGTTAAAGAATTTTTTTCTAAAAATGTTACCTCAAATTATTTTTAATAATATAGTGAGTTATTATTCAAATTAAAAAAAAAAGTCGGATTGCTTCTAATCTATTTCAGAAAGTGTTTTAATAAAAATAATAAATATTGTTTAAAGACGTTCAACTAGTCTTTAAACAATATTTTTTTTTACTTAAGCACTGTTTGAAGTGTGTTTTTTCTTGATAAATCAAATTTAAAAAAACATTGTTCGAAGACGAGTTATTTTTCCCGTCTTTAAACAATGTTTATTATTTTATTAAAACATTATTTAAAGAGGAGTTGAAAGTAATCCGACTTCTAACTTAAACAATAATTCAGTATATTATTAAAAATAATTTAAATGATTTAATACTTTTTAAAAAAATCTCCAACAATTTTTATTAAAAAAGCCATGATAAATATCTGAATACAAGCTTTTGGAATCTATAAAATTGACTGTAAATGGGGTACCTGGAATCTGTCATCATCAGGAGAAAGAAGAAACCCTCCTAATCAATTATCTTCTTCGGGTCAATTTAGTATTTCTTTTAAAAAATATGATAAAAAAATATGATAGAAAAATATAATATTTTTTTAAAAAAAAAATTAGTTTGAGATATATTTTTAGTATTTTTTATAGTGTTTTTAAAAAATTAAATGATTAATTTAGACATAATATTATAAATTAAAAATATATATTTAAATGATAATTAAATTCTTTCATATTATAATATTAATTTAAATTATGATAAAATATAAAAATATTAATAAATGAATACATAAATAATTTTTGAAAAGTGTTTTTCAGAAGTACTTTTAAAAAATACTTTTCAAAAGTGTTTTTTGAATTGACATGAATATATATAATTTTTAAATTAAAAAAATAATTTATGTTAAATATAATTATGTATTTATAAAAATTAAATTATAATAAAGTATTATAAATGAAGATTAAAATTATAATCTGACTCCTAAAAGCACTTTTTCAACCGCAAAAATTAAAAATTTTAGCCTTTGTGTTTGGGTTGAAAAACACTTTTCAAACGTAATTTTTCTCTAAAATTTAATTGTTTAATATTACTGCTACGTTTTAAATCATCTTTTTAAACTTTTAACCCCAAAACTGATTTAAAGCGTAATGTTAAACGCAACCTTCGTGAAATCAACTTCAAAGTGGTGGATTAAAGTGGGCTCAGCAAGCCCTACTAGCCCATGTATGTGGATAATATATTAAAATATATGGGCTTCACAAATTGGGCTCATCATGATATTCGGGCCCATTAAATTGCGTTGATTACATCCGCTCCTAGCCCTGGGTTGAACGTAATCACCAAACCTCCTTCCATATTTTAGGTATGTTTTGTTGTATTTTTATTATTGTAATGAAATCTAATTTTTTAATTAAAAATACACTTAAATAGTTATATATGTTATGAATATCGGTATCGGATAGGGATGTTCAAACTTTGATTAACCCATTGAATCGATTTTTTTCTAGAAAATTTTAACCGAATTTAAAAAAATTGGTTAATTCAATTGGTTAATTCGATTAACCAAACTTTAAAAAAATTGAAAAATTATACAAATGGTCACTAAACTATATTAAAATGAGTTTTTAGCCACTAAACTTTTAAAATTTATAAAACAACCAATAGATTTATCGAATTACTACAAAATGATCCTTAATTCATCCCACGTTATAAATTATTAATAAATATTAAAAAAGTTTAATGATTAATTTTTATAATTTAATAAACTTAATTATCATTTTGTGTCAATTTTATAATTTTTAAAAGTTTAATGATCAAAAATAAATCTATAATATATAAAAATTCAGTTAATTAGGTTAATTAACCGGTTTCGAACTGAATTAACCGATAATCGAAGTTTCAAAAAGTCATTAACCGTTAATCGATTCAATCGAAAGTTAACCGAAAAAAATACTTCAATTTCGTCGGTTAATTCGGTTAACCGAAATTTTGAACACCTCTAGTCTTGGATAGTAGCATAATATGTATGATAGTTTAGTTTACTCACTATTCTTTTTTTTAATCTCGTAATTAGGTTTGTAAAGGAACTGAATGTTCGTGAACCGTTCAACGGAAAATTCGTTTATCTTTGAACATGAACAAGATTTTTTTTTCGTTTAGTTAAATGAACGAACATGAACAAAAAGCTTGTTTCTTCATTTATGTTCGTGAACATGCGATAATCTGTTCGTTTATGTTCGTTTATTTACGTTCATTTAAGTTTATTAACTTATGTTTAGGGGTGTTTATTGTTCAGTTAAACCGAACTAATTGATTGAACTAAAACAAAATTGGTTAATCTATTAGATAATTTTAGGTTTTGGCTAATGATTAAAAGTTTTTTTAAAATTTTAATTATCAATTAATTCGGTTTAAAATCGGTTAATTAACAAATATATTCGTTTGTATTCATTTATGTTCGTTTATCATGTTAACGAACGAACACGAACAAGCTACATTCCTTAATGAACGAACACGAACAAGCTACATTTCTTAATGAACGAACACGAACAAGAAATTTTATGTTCGTTTATGTTTGTGTTCGTTTATTTATCTAATTAAAATTAAACGAACGAACATAAACATAACCTCGTTCGTATTCGTTGAAAGATTTACAATCATATACTTGTAATGCATCTCGTTTACAACCATACAATAAGATTTAGAAAGATTTTTAAATTTTGACGATATGATAATTTGTACAAAAGCATTTACTTTCTTGTACTTTGGAATTTTCGTCCCTATTATTCTTCCTCTAAATGACATTATAAAAAATAAATTTAAAAATATAATTTTTTTTAAAACAAATCAAATCATTATTCAAATATTCAATTTTGAATATTTTCTTGAATAAAAAATTCAATCATATATATACAAATCTATTCTTCATAAAATTTATGAATCATTTCGTATAATAATTATTTAAAAATCAATGTTTACATCTATTTCGAATCCTCGCTGTAATTAATAAATACACTATTAAATGAAAAAACTGTAGAGTGAAATTTTTGGAAATCAGAGGAAAAATGGAAAATCACAGTTGTAGCTAAGAAGATCCGATCCATATATTTTCCTGCAAAGTCTCAAATAATCCAAGAAAAAGAAAGAGTAGAAATTCAAAGGCAATAGAAAATGTTTACAGATTCTGGGTCTTCTTCTTCCTCCCAGAACAAAGCTTCATTTGTAGTGAATAACAGGCACATTGGCATTCATGTCCCACATCCCTCCTTCCTTGAGATACTCAATATACCTAGAAAACTCCGGTTTAGCCGTTGTTTTCTTCTTCCGACGAGCATCAAATAAACTGAAAAGAGGGTGAACACTCTTAGACTTGCCACCCTTTTTGTTCGAGTCGGTCGACGAAGATTTCACTTGATTCTTTTCCGGCAACACAAGTTCCGTGACGTTGAACTTTTTCGACAAACCGAAAACCCGAGCCGGCACACTTCTAGCTCTCTTCAACTGTGCTTCAAATTGAGTATTGCTTGAATCATGCTGGTTATCGACAAGTAACTTTTCATAGCCATTATGGTTTCTTCTAGTGCTGAAAGCTCTAAGCATGGCCATGGGGTATGGGAAAAACTAAGAAGAAGTGGTAAGCTTTGGTGGCTATGTTGTAAAGATTGTCTATGTATTTATGAGGCTAAACTAATTATAATTTTTTATGAAATAATTGCACGCCGTATTTTATTAAATTTGGTCCTTGTCTGTTTGGTTTGTTGGGTCTTGACATTTATGGTTTGAATGTAATGAAAATGCTGGTCAGATTTTGCAACGTTGTTGAAGAAGAAATCGTCGCTAGTCTCCACCAAACGTGACGAAAAATTGGGTTGGGTGACGATTTGATACGAATATAATAGTTATCTTATTTATGTTTTATATTAAAATTTAAATTTACGATTTATAATTAGAGTTTAATGTTAAATTTAAGATTTAAATTTTAAAAATTAAAATCTAAGGTTTAATTTTTCTTGTGTTTGGGTGTAAATAAAAATATCAAAAAAACGATTGATTTTTTTATACAATTGATACGTTCCTGTATTAAACATGTTTCTTGCTTTGTAATTGTCGTCTAAAGAATTTAAAAATTTTAAAGATCAAATTGAATAAAGTGGCGTGTAAGGAGTTCTAAAGCCCAAGCCGCCACTCTCCTCTGCAAAAATTTTAATCTTAGGCGTTTTCATATTAATAAATCTAATCCACAATTAATTTTAATATTAATTGTTGATTATCAAATTTATTATTTTTTTGATATTTTTTTAGTTTTGTGATATATTTTTAATTTTGTTTTCGGTTTAATTCATCAGTTTCTGTGACATGTTATAACATACTCTAACCATCGATTGTTATTTACATAGAGATTCGATCAACGCTAATTTTTGATTTATGTGTTTTTGTCGGTGATCACTTGAAAAGATTTATCTCCACTCGATTGATGGTTATTTGTCAATGAAATAATCTTTGGTAGCAATACTTTTTGCATGACAGTTCAGATCACGAACCACTATTTCTTCCTTCTTTATGTGTCTTGTTTGCATAGAAATAATAAAATTTTGAAAGTTTCTGAATTTTATTGTTATACTTATCTTCAAAGAAATCATCATTTTTATTTATTTTTTGGTTATTTAATCTAATTAATCTTATTTTTAAAAAATATATATTATAATTATAAGTTTTTATGAATTTAATAAAAAATGTGATTATTTATAAAAAATTAAGACGTGTGAGCAAAGAAAATTTCTTTACAAATAATAGATTTCTTTGACAAATAATTTATTATTAATACACTCCCCCCAACGAACTGAAGTGATATCCTCTACGATCGCAGCCTTAGTCTGGCAGCACCTCTTGCAAAGACTCTTCTAGAACCGTTGACCAGGGACGTGTGAGCGTTGATCGAATTGAATTACAAATAATATGATTGTTGGGCTGAGTTGCAAGGAGAGGGTAAGGAAAAACGCAATTGAATTAAAACTATTTAAATTTAAATAATATTATATGTGTTAATTTAATTTTATAATTTTATAATTTTATAAAAGACTTTGAAACGTTACCAAATGATCTCTAGAACTTCATAAAATAAATTTATTTATTACTACGGAGTCTAAAAACTTAAACCGACAGCCTAGTTATTCTGGACATTTCCATCTGGCAGTTGACTTTCTTACAGCACAGAACCTCAACAACTTCTCGTAGTTTGTTCGAAAAAGGGCAGCTCAAATAGTCCTCACCACTCACGTGAAAAAGAAAGAATAGAAGGAGGCGGTTGCGCCGGAAGTTCGGGAAAACGATAATTTTTAAAAATTATATTTTTTAATAAAAAATTTAAAATATATATATCAATTTTTTTTAAAAAAAATAAAGATTTTGGTTAATATATATAATTTTTTATAAAAGTGGTAAGGATTTCTGTATATACCATTTTCTTTATAAAAATTATAAGAAATTTGTATATCTTAAAAAGTATATACCAATATTCTTATAATTTTTGTAAAATAAAGGCATAAAGATTATTTTAACCGTGTATAATTTTTATCATTTTGACCCTTATTCTTTTTTGGGATAAATTTAACCCTTAACCTATATCTTTTTGACAAATAGTTTATTTTTTAACTACCATAATAACTGGACTGTTAAAAATCTAACAATGATGACATGTCATATGTATAATATAATATATTTTAAATAATATGACATCTAACCTATCAAATACATATATATATACATGAAATATAATTTTATTCTAATATAAAATAATTAAAATTCAAATAAAATATAAAATTAATTAATTTTAAAATAAAATGCTCATATCTTAAATTAATTAATTAATTAGGATTGAGAATATTTAGTAACATTTTATTTTAGAATTAATTAATTTTTTATATTTTATTTTATTTTTAATATTTTATATTTTATATTAGAATAAAATTATATATATATATATGCATTTGTAGGTTAGATGTCATGTTATTTAAAATATATTATCATATGCATATGACATGTCATCATCGTTAGATTTTTAACAGTCCAATTATCATGGTAGTTAAAAATAAGCTATTTGTCAAAAAGATATAGGTTAAGGGCTAAACTTATCCAAAAAAAATAAAGACCAAAACGAAAAAAATTATAAACGTTAAGGGTTAAAATAATCTTTATGCCATAATAAATGATACAACTATTTTTTAGATTACCATTTTTTAGAATTCCCCTGATTATGTTTACGGGTCTATTAATATTTTTTTGTAATTATGTTTATGAGGTTTTGATAATGCATTATGAATCTAAAAATTAGTTCTTAATAATAAGTATTGGATTAGTAATAAGCATTAAAATAAAATTTAAGAGTATGTCATTAACAATAAATATTAAGAAAAAAATAGTTTCTTAATATTAAGTATTGAGAAAGAATTGGATCCTTAATAGGTGAATTTTAAAATAAACTTTTAATAATAGATATTTGAATAAAAATTATGACTCTAATAATAAATATATAAAAAAACTTTTAATAAGAAATATTTGAATAAAAATTATGACTCTAATAATAAATATATAAAAAAAACTTTTAATAAGAAATATTTGAATAAAAATTACGAGTCTAATAATAAATATAAAAAATAGACTTTTAATAACAAATATTAAAAAAATTAAACCCATAACAAAAAAATCAAAAAAATGAATTTTAGTCTTATGCTCCTACTAAAAAATATTAAAGAAAATGAATATTAAGATTAAACCTTAATAAAAAATTAAAAAAAATTGAACGTATTAAAAAATTGGATCTTAATAATAAATGTTAAAAAAAGCTAAAACCCTAATAATAAATATTAAAAAGAACTAATAACAAATTTTAAAAAATTTAGAATTCTAATAACAAGTATTAAAAAATATAACGTAATAATAAATATAAAAAATTTTAAGATTGTATCGCTATTTCTAAATATCGAAAAAGTTTAGATCACAATATCAAATATTAAAAAAATGGGTCATGAGCAAAAGTCCTTTTTGCCTATATCTAGAGTCAGACTTTAAATTTGTCACATATATTATTAAAATATAAAAATAATTAATAAAATAATAAAAAATTCCATAATACATATGTCATAAAATTATTAATAGAGAAATTTTATTCGAAAATTAGACAACAATCTTTAGGGTTTAATGGGATGAATATTTTTTTATTTATTTAAAAAATAACTCTTTCAAATTTTATTTTAAGGAATAATATCTTTTGTATACATTAAAATAATTCGTATTCTGCACGACATGAATTACTAATTTATATTTTTAAAAAAGCAAAGCATGATTGATGTTGATTGTATGTTATTCATTTTTTTAAAAAATAATTTTAAAATTTTTTAAATGTAATTCGTGTCCTATAAAATACGAATTTAAGTACAATATCATGAAAAATAATGTGAAGATTTTTAAATTTTAAGAGTAATTCACAATACGAATTACATTTAAAAAATTTTAAAAATACAAATAACATATAATCCACGTAACTCCTATAAGATGCAAATTAACCTCAAAAGAGGGTATAAAAACGGTTAAAATTGATAGATTTTTCTAATAAAAATTAATAAAGGATTACTGATTCATTTAAGCCGATCTTTAGCATCCATCCGACCATCCCCCAACTCCTACGCCTAGCGTTGATGGGCAGCCCTATTCTAGCCTAGCTAGCCAATGAGCAAAAGAGTGGTTAGAAATGTGAACGAGGCACCAAATCTATCTCCTCATGGTAACTTTGAAAGCTCCTACCAAACAATATCAACTTGATACTTTTGACACTCACTACCCTAACATCTATAGCTTTAAAGACTAGAAGTACTTCTCTATACTAAAACAAATTATCAAACACTTTGATCGTTTACCATCTAATCTCATTTTATGTTTGTCCGGCATCGGAGCTGTCGGTAAGGATCAAAACGGTGCCTTGGTGATGGTAGGTCCGATTTGGATGCTGCGACATTTATATAGGCAGACGAAGCTATGGGTGTCGAGGGAGAATCTAACGTACAACAGGTAAGGGTGCACCACAATCTTCTGCGACTATTTCGTTGAGATTTAAACTGTCAAGTTACACTCTGATTACATTTAATAATAGATATCTAAAGACAAGGAGGCATTGAGGATATTTTCTTGCAAAAGATGTAAATTTACATGAACATAGTGAAGTATAAGGATACCATTGGCATCAGTACTCGGGACTGCACTACCTCTCTTCTGAATTGAATTTGTTCCAAGCTTCCTGCGAAATAAAGAAGACAACAAAAGTTAGCCTAAAACATGCATCGTCTACAATAGTTAAATAGTAGCATAAATGGCACCAACACGGGTTCGGAATAAAGCAGCAAATGAGAAACTAACCTTTAGAAGATCAAAGACCTTCTCACAAATATATTTGTGCTGAATGCTCGCACCCCGTTGTTGTAACTTGTCGGGGTGAACACAAAGAGTGGCTTTTCTGTAAGCTTTCTTTACTGCAGCTGAAGTTATAACTTCTGTTAATGGAATTGGCTGCCAACCACTCTCGGGACCAAGGATCTGTCAGAGAAGAAAGCTCAGTTTTAAACATGGATCAAGATTTAATATATAAAAGAATACAGAATGTCCAGTTCAGTTGACAGTAGATTGTAATGAATAACACATTGAACTGATATCTAAATCTAAAGTTATGGCACAAAAGTCCATTAAGCAATAAGGATATTGGATAGATCCCCAGGCATCAAAGATCAAGTGAATTAATACAAAGGAAATGATAAGCAGATTTTGGATACTATAACATACATATTGCAAAGTTGAAAGCAATGCACGCAGGTTCCCTTCTTTCCCATTCGACCACCTCTTGACATCGGCATCGAGAGTTTCTGCCAATCTCTGCAAAGAAAAAAAGCAAGACAGTTGGTGAAAAATACAATGATATCTTCACAGGTGAAAAGACAAAAGTGTACATTTCTTTCCGCTTGCTCTCTTTGAGCATGAAGATCACGCATATTCTTTTCTTCAAGAGCTTTTGCCTGCAAAAGTCCACAAACTAGATGTTAGTTTGACATGTATAAATAAACATTCTAGTTACTGTGGAGGAACAAGACAATATCATACGGCTCGTTCCGCTGTCCGCCGATATCTTTCTAATCTAGCTTTACACCTCTGAGCTGATTCACCTTCAACACCTTCATGCATAGAAAGAAACTTGTTCAATAGCATAGAAGCAAGAGTTCATTTTTTCTTCACGTTGGGTGATCTTATAATTAAGCACTGTATAAAAAAGGATACATGTAGTACTTGAAAAAAATAACCTACCATTATAAGTAGAGGAATACGGGTATCTTAAACCATCAAAAGAACCACTGCTCTGAATATGTTGATCTTTTAGATCCTGCCGATTAAGATTCCGTTAATATGCTGCCAGGTACCACAAGTTTCATAAAAATAAAACACAAAGGACACACTCACAGAGGATGAAGAGCTTGTCTTCATTCCAACGTTTCTAGAAGAAGTTGAAAACTTATCAGACAGAGACCGTTCTACTTGTTCCCTTGCCTCAAAAGCAGCCCTTTCAGCCATTGCCTTTTCCACAGCACGCTCTCGAGCCTCTGCAGTTGCCCTCTCCACAGCAGCACGCTCTGCTCTGAGCCTGGTCTCCAGATAAGACTTCTCCCTATCTTCTGCACATGACTTCTCCAATCTGTCACGTGCCTCTGACATTGCTCGTTGACGAACTTCAGCATTTGCTCTTTCTACAGTAACCCTTTCTGTCCTCACTCGGGTTTCAGTATAACCCCTTTCATAAGCTTCAATAGCTGCTCTGTCAACAGCCATCCTATCTTTTTCCCTTTCCCTCTCCCTCTCTCTTTCTTCTTCTATCTTTCTAAGACGTTCCTTCTCCAGTTTTCTTTCTCTTTTCAGCCTTTCAGCCCCCTTCTCTTCGGGTATGAGACTCTCATTAACCTTCTTGTCTTTCCTCTCTGTGCTCTGAGCTGTTTTCTGAATGATTTCTTCCCCTTCCAATATGGATGCCTTAGCTGTATCGTGTTTCCTTCCAGTTTCACCATACACTTTTGTTGCTTGAGCTGATACCAAATTATCCACGTCTTCTTCAAGCTGTGAGGAAACCTGGGCCTCTTTGACATTCCTAGCACGTTCCTTGCATTCATAACCAAATTTCAGCCCTTGATTGTCATTATCAGAGTCCAATACAGGGACACAATTAATCTTCTCGGCATTTCTTTGTCCAATGCCAACTCCAGCTTTGCCAGCTTTCTTCACACCGTCATCTTGAAAAGACAAATCTGAGACATCATCCTGTCTAAACAGATTGACTTTAGCTTCAAAGCTACACATCCCAGAAGCATTTAACTTTCCACCAGCATCCCCTTTCACCAATGGATCAGATTTCTTTTCACTCTCACTGAATTCAGCCTCCACCTTTCCATTTTCTTCAATAATGGACTCTCCAGACTCTTCCATTTCATCAATGTTTTTATCATTATTTATTGCATCAGATACCACAGAATCCTCTTCCTCTACATGTTGATGAATTCCTTCAGCAAATTTCAGTTTCTCCCCTTTTTCACACCTTAGAGTATGCTGGTAAACATCATTTACCCCATGTAGTTCTTCGGTTTCTTCGAGCTCAACTAATTTTTTTTCCACTTCCTTTTCTGTATCTTGGACCTCTTTCTCTGGTATGCTATCTTCTTTGAATCTCTCCACAGTCTCTTCCTTTTCATAGGTTTCTTTGATCCCATTGCCAATTGCTTCCTCTTCATATGCCTTTCTTAGTTTATTCTCAGCTTCCTTCCTTTCTAAAACCTCCTTTTGTTGCCTCTCATCTTTTTCTTCCTCGGTAACCTGGTTTGGTCTTTGCATGCTTCCATCTACCTCATGAGCATCTCTTTGTTTTGCCTCCATATCTTCTTGTTCAAGAGCCTTTCTCGGTCTCCTTTCATTTTCTTCCTGCAAACATGCTTGTTTTAGCCTTTTCTCATTCTCTAGCTGTTCAAGAGCCATTCTCCAGATCTTCTCTTCTAGTTCATGTTCCTCCTCTTTCTTCTCATTCTCTTCTCGTTGACGAGTTCCTTCAATCTCCTCTTTCCCTTCCTGCTCAGGATTCTCTCTCAGCCTCTTCTCGTTCTCATCTTGTACTTCAAGGTTTGTCTCACTCTTTTCCTGCTCAAAAACCTCCCTCCATCTTTTCTCCTCATCTTTCAGCTTTTGAAACTCTTTTACTCTCTTCAGATTGTCTAAACTGCTACTAGTCTGCTTTTCCTGCTTCCCATTCTCTTTCTGTTCCCCAGCTTCAACCATATTTTCTTTTTGTTGAGCATTTACCCGCTTCTCATGTTTTCCTAATTCAGCAGTTCCAGTAGGTTTCTTACCGTTTTCCAAAGGTTTCCCTGCAGTTAGAGACTCCCCATGCCCTTTATGCCTACGAGCCTCTTTAACAGGTTTTGATATTCTGGTGGGTTCCCCCCTTTCACAACTTTCTTTCGCTGTTTTCATGTCTCTCTCAACTTTCTCGAGCTCGTGGTCTTCCCTAATAGCTTCTACTTTCTCATCATTGTCTAGTTGATGCTCCAATACCCCGATGTTTTCCTTTTGGGCTTTATGTTGAATCTCATGAGAATTCATGCTCTGGACCAAAACTTTCTCATTATTCATCTGCTCCAAAACCGTTCTCGACTTTTCAGTCCTAACCAATTCAAAAAATTGAGCTGCTTCCTGCCATTCATCAGCTTCATCAATTTCACCAAACTCTTGAATTGATTGGGATTCCTTCCCAAGCTTCTCAACTACAAATCTTTTGGGCGCATTAAAAAGTTTCTCACCATCCAGAGAATTAGCTACCTGACTTTTCACATCCCTTTGCCTCTCCTCTCTAACAGGCATTTTCATTCCACCACCATCTTTCCCATCCATACCTAACACTCTCCCGTCTTTTATATCACCGGAACCCTCAACAGTCTTATTGGCCCTTTCCTTCTTAATTTTCCCATCAGACTTCGAACCCGGTTTTGACGATCTCTTTACGCCTTCCCTTTTCCTTTCCATTTGTTCTTTTGCACTCTTCAGTTTTGCTTGAGCTTTATCCATTGCTTCTATCATAGCAGCGGCAGAGGCTGCAGCTGCTGAGCTTGCATCTATCTCGACATCGAAGAAAGTAGGTGAACTATCACCCATTCTCCCTCCAGGAGCAGCATGCTGTCCGTTGTGATAGTCTTCATTTTTTAAATTAACAAATGGCGGAGGCCTAGAAGGAGGTGGCATATGAGATGGAACAGTTCTTAGGTTGACATCGGAAATTGTCACAAACATCTCATCAGAACAAGATTCAGTTCTTCGATAATCTCTTCGAGTTGAGTCATTTGTAAATGTTTGTTCACCAGTATTCCAGTTAGAAGGATGGGACACGGTTTTCCTAAGATGTTTTTTCTTTATAACACCATTAGTGAACTCAAGATCAATATCATCCACCAAATCCAATGGCGGATTCTTTCTGTCCATCTCCGTCCCAAGATGTTTTTTCTTTATAACACCATTATTGAACTCAATATCAATATCATCAGCCAAATCCAACGGTGGATTCTTTCTTCCATCTTTAGCAAGGGATTTTCAATTACATAAGCATATTCAGGATCAGCATGCAGCTGAGCAACATGTGTAATCCCATTCGACATATTCATGTCACTTCTAACATTAGCCTTATGATAAGATATATTGAACTTCATACTTGTATCGACCGGTTCACAATAATCTCCATTCAAAAAACACTGGTATTTTCCAGAATGATCCGATCCATCCGACAGAGACTCAGTTTCTGCTTGCATCCTATGAGAGGAAACAAATGAACTTACCATCAACAAAATTATATCCCTCAAAACAACAAACAATCAAATCAATCAGCACGCTTCAAAACATCATATCCAGATTTACAAAGAACCACCATAGCATTAACATGCATCAGATGTTCAAAACAATGCCTAATTCAGACACTGAAATAACAGATTTACAAAGGGTTTCTTCTATGAATTTTACATTTTGTTGACGAAGCAAAAACCCAGAATCAAGAAAAATAATTGATTCTATAATGAGTACAACTAAGAGGGAAAAACAAGTTCAGTTCTTCTGTTCTTGCCGTAACAACCCTCTTAGAATCCTCAAAGAACATCTAATTTTTCCAGTAGGAAACTTAATATTCCTTTTACCATCAAACACCAATACTTGACTCTAGCCATTATATTAATCAAATTCAAATGCATGAAGATTGAGTACCCAAAAAACGAAGGGGGAAAATCAAAACTTTGCAGTAGAGTAACTAGCATACAATCTTACTAAAAATTCAAATATTTACCCATTTTTGTGGCAAAAATTAGCATAAATCTCAAAGGAAAAGAATACTTCAAAAAATCAAGGAAGATATGAGCATATACCAAGCTTCATCAGATGAATCACCATCGTGATCGTGATCAACACCACCATTGGCTTGTTTCATCACCTCCTCGTACGAAGTAGGGAAATCCAAGCCATCAAATCCTCCAAAAACATCAGCGTAGTAGAACCTCGGGTTCCGTGCATCAAACATAACCTCGTTGGTATCGCTCGTCAAGGGAAGATCCAACACCGGGATCGACGAGCCTCGAGACGCGTGAAATCCGCCGAAAATCTCGGTGTAGTCCTCAGGTCTCGGCGACAAAGCGGGGCCACCACCGCCGTTAACGAATCTCGGTGCACCACCGAAAACGTCGTCGTACATAATTCTGCTTGACAAGTTGTCCGCGCCATTACAACTGGTTGCTCGCTTGGTGGAGAGTGTAGCGTGAGAAGAACCCCTGTTTGTTTTCCGAGAATTTGAGAGATTTTCCATGAAAATGAAAGTTTCTAGGGTTCTAAACAGATTGTTCTTCCATATATTTAAAAAATAGTACTAGTATTTCTTTAGCTGTGCTTTTCAGTGTTTACAATAGTCTCTGGCAGACAAAAAGAGTGTCAGAAGGAGGAAGACGAAAAAGAAAAGAAATATTAAAATTAAATTATTAATAAAAGAAAGGTATGAAATTACGAAAATGTACCTGGTTATTTTTTTATTAAATAATGCGTTTTAAAAAATTTCGACCAAAAGAAAAATTATCACGTAAATAATTTAATATCGTTTAAATAATTTATAAGTTTAGAGTTTTGTGATAATATTAAATTAATATTTTTATTAATTATTTTATTATACATATATATCTCTTTTACTTTATTTAAAAATTTATGTTATTGTCAAAACATATAAGTAGAAATTTTTAAAATTGTGTCTTATATAAAATAATTTTTGTATTAAAAGACGTAGAAAATTAATTTTTTATTTTGTCACACTAAAATCACGTCCTATAAAAATTGATTTATGAAGCGTTCTATAAAAAGTGAATTTTTTAAAAATAAATCTAACATGGTATAAATTTCTAAAAATTATAGGCAAGGGTATGGATTTATAATAAAATAATAAAAAATATTAATTTAATATTATCGTATTGTGTATGTAAAAATTTAAAGAAGATTTTGAAGCTTTGAGATTATACGATCTGTATCCGATTCGATAATTACATTTATATTTAATGTTTTCATCGTTTTAAAAATAATAATTTCAAATAAAATAATATTAGTTGGTGTTAAGTTGAAAACTAATTCTATTTTCTTAATTTTTTTTTATAATTTATTCACCCAACATAAATTTTGATAATTTTTTTTTACTTTATGTAAAAGGAAAGAAATGGTTGGGAAGGTTGGTAAACAAAGCTGTATTGAATTAGGTGGAGAGGAGAAATTGAAGGATGGTTTTGAAATGTAGAATTAGAGTTGAAGTAACTATATATAGTTATTTATGAATATATATATATATATATTGAACCTTGAGAATAAAAAAATAATATATGATTTATTTTTTATGTTAAAACTTAAAAATGTAAATAAATATAGATAAAATAGAATTTACTGCGTATGTAAAAATTTTAAATGTAAGTATGTAATTTTAGTTAAAAGTAAATAATTATCGATATAATTTAGATATCGTATCAAATATAACGTTTATTCATCTTTTACTTCCCTCGACATCTATAAATTATAGTGTCGTGATTTTCGGGTGTCCCGATCTAAATTTTAATCCTAAATCTTATCAGTCACTTCTTTCTCTTTGGTTGGTTGCATTTTGTTTACACATTTGATTATTTGCTCTATTTGTTATTGTTGTGATCTGTATTCAAATAAAAATTATTTTTAATGAATTTATTTAAAGAGAAAAAAATATTTTTATTAGGTATTAAATTTATAGTTTAAATAAAAATAATGTTGATTGCATTTTTTTTTACTTTTTATTTTCAGCCTCGTTTTTTAAATTTTAGTAACCTTAAGGAGAATAAAAAATTAGTTGTTAATTAAAATTAAATTATTATTACAGTCGTGTTTTTAATCATATTACATTTATCGTGATTGTGAACATAGTGATTGTGAATTTTTTAATAACATATACCATTATGGACATGATATTGTGGATATCGTGGTTTCGGACGATGGTGCTATCGTTGTATAACAATTACTGTTGTGGTTGTAGATTGTTATTTAAATCCTTAGTAATATTATAACAAAATTCAATTTTAAGAGTAACCTCTAATAATAAATATTAAAAAATAAATTAAACTTCTAATAATAAATATAAAAAATAAATTTATAATAACAAGTATTAAAAAAATTAAATTTTAAGAGTATATATGTAATTATAAATTAGATCCAATAAATTTAATGTTTGCGTTGAACTTAAAATTAAATTTGAATATAAAATTTATGTTTGAAGATGATTTTCACGTGATATCCGTCTATAATTTATGAATTGTATTTATTTTTTTCAAGTAATTTAACCAGTAACGTTTTATTTTGAGTAAAAATAATCTTCGTAATTAAAAGTTATAAGTCAATTGACAATAAACTACTTAAAATAAATTGACAAAACAATATCAGAAAAAATATATATTTTATAAAATTATTTTTTATTAATATGTCATTATGTAAAATTAACATATTTATTTAAAATTGACAAAATTAATATCACGATACGAATTGTCATATATGTTTATCATGTCAATTTAAGTCATTTATGGTCATTAAGTTAACAATTTTCTTTCAAAAAAGGTCGTTTCGACATAAAATAAAATATTGTGAGTCCAATTTTTTTAAAAAATAATTATCTAATTGAACGTCATAGATTTTTTTTATACCTAATTTCTTTATAGCCTAATAATATTAACCTATATAATAGCTAGTGTAATATATATGTTTAACATTCTTTTATATATATTAACATTTTTTATGCCTCATTTCATGCCTCCGTTTTAAACTAGAGGGTTAGAGTTTAGGGTTTAAAGTTTAAGGTCTAAAGTTAAGGGTTGTGGTTAGGGTTTAGAGAATTAGAGGTAGGTTTTAGGTTTAGGATATAAAAAATAAAGGTTATGGTTAAAAATTGAATTTTTTAAAAATTTCCAAGAGAAGCATGGAATGAAACATAAGAAAGAGACAAGATGATTTTTACCTTAAATATACTTGTTTTGATCACTAATTTTCAAATACACTCGATTGAAATAATATTTTACTTAAAATCTCATTTAATTATAGTTTAATTCAACAAAATAAATGTGTTACATAAGCATTTAAATTATTTATATATATATGTTTATACTTTTAACGAGGTTGATGGTAATAATTTTTTTTCTTTTCATTAAAACAAACATCAAAAGGGTAAATTATTAAATGAATTCGGTTTATCACGTCATTTATGATCAAAATAAATAGTAAATAAAGTCCATTCATTTCATATTTCTCAAAATGAATTTTCATTTTTTTTCTATGTGCAAATAATGATTTAATAATTACTCAAAAATTACTTTAAAATAAATGAATTTTCGTTAGTTGAATTACGGATAACGTAATAAACCGGATCGATTCAATACTTTTTTCCTCTAATAATTTCTCTTTTAATTTGATGAAGACAGTGTAGGTGGTGAACCAGACCACATGAACCTGCATACAACTTCCATGGTAAGGGTCTGACTCTGACCGTAGAATCGCATAACATAAACATAAGAGTCAACTTGAAGATGCAAACATGGTTTTCGGTTTTGTCTGCAACCGTGGACCATGGTTCCAAGCGGTCCAATTATCCTTTGAGCTCGGCTGACTTGATTTTGACCTCGCCCTGGACCACCATTTGCAGCTTTCTTTGCTTCTGCTCCTCCACATTCCACGGCCACACCTTTTTTTAATTTTTGTTTCCATTTAAATTAATTTTTTTAATGTAGGATCTGGATCCAAATACAAAATCAATTTAACTGAAGACAGCATCTTCTTTTCAATCTCTTTGCTTTGGATTTTGTCCCCCATAGAGCCTACCACAAGAACAAATTTGCATAGTACAGCAGTATTTCTCTGTAGAATAATTAACTTATCAAAAATATACAGAAAAAATTAAATTAAATAAGTTGAAATTTACTTTTGCATCTTAAGTGATCGTAAGAGAAAGGTTGACTACTTCATTGATATTGGTAGTCTTGGGAAATCATATATGATATATCTGAGCTTTTTACACTCGAAACATATTACAAATTTTTACTCTTATTCGATTATGTCTCAATTATTTTTTTTCTTTATTTACTGGAATAACGGAAACTGGCTTGATTGAATGAATGGATTGAATGGACTGCTACGGATTGACACACTGAACCGTGCAACTGTCTTTCCCGTACTTATTTTCCCTTCTATTCATCTCTAATTGATCCCCGATTGTCAAGCTTTCTTGTAAGTATGGTCTTTGGTTCCCTCCTTTGCTCTGGTTCTATCATTAAAGATTCGGTAAATGACTTAGATTTGAGTTATTTTCATCGGATAGGAGGTGCGTAGCCTATTAATGGTATCGCTCTTTTGATACCCAGTTTAGGTTCAGAGTGAAGACTTTGCCCGCCCTCTTTTTCCTGTCTTTCCAGGCAAGGAAGCAAGGTAGTGGCTGCTACGGATGAGGGAAAGCTTCTTCTTCTTTCTCTTTCTCGATGGTAATTGAATAGCTGTGAACCTGAGCTAATTCTTTTCTCTATTGTACCTGAACTGAATCCCCAACCTTCATCTCATCCTTATTTTATTATCCTTACTTTACTCGCGGCACACTGACTATATTCCGCAGAGGTTGGCAAGAGCTTATTTCACAGCTTCACAAGACTGAATTGAATTAGCCTCGGGGAACTGAACTACCGCTACACCTTGGAACTCACACACAAAAGACCAAGGCAAGTCCACTCTCGATTCAGCATAAGCTTGGGATCTTTATTTCCTAAAATAAAGCATTTCCCTTGAAGCCAGGTCTTTCTTCTCTTCTTTAAAGCCTGGAGCTGAACTTCTTCTTCCTGACTCGATTCACAGTTTAATCACACTAAGCCAGAGCCCAACCAGGGTGAGAGAGATAGGAGAGTAGGGACGGGGAACCAATGTCACCAACTGAACTAGTTGTCTCGGATCTTTGAATAGACAGAGAGAGATGATCTTCCTGCGGCCCAAGAGCGTATTCGTTCAAAGAGCTAGCAATGGCTTTCTTCCCACCCGGAAATCGTAGTAAGCTAGGAGAAAGACATTCATATTCACCCAGGCACGAGATAAAGGGAAAAAGAGAGCCGAGAGTCGGGAACGCAATCAAAAGAATTTCCCTCGAGCGGGGATGTGGTGCTGGGATCGTACTTACATCCCCCGAAAAGGTTAAATCCCTACGCAATTCGATCCATTTGTTTCTTTGCACCAACAATGTAGCGGAATATGAAGCCTGCACTACAGGACTGAAGTTAGCTCTCAGCTTAGGTGCCAGGTGCATTAGATTAGAGTCACCGGTGACTCTCTTTTAGTAATTAGACAGACTACCGGAGAATGGAAAGTCCGGGACCCGTTCCCTATCAGGAATTGCTTGAACGCCTAGCCCAAGGTGGTTTTAAGGAAATTGATTATAATCATGTCTCCCACGATAAAAACCGCAATGCAGACGCCCTAGCTATTCTTGCAGCCCTCACCCACGCTCTGAAACAGGGAGTGATCAAGTCTTTCGACGGCCTACACTGAACCGACAACCATTCAGTCGAGGAGGTGAACCAAGCAGAACATCTGCATGGGGCACCCTGGTTCACTGAGATTCTAAACTTCCTTGAAAAGGGATAATTCTCGGCCCAGGTCACTAAGAATGACGGGACACGATTAGGCGCCTTGCCACTCGCTATGTGATCTGCGGGGGGCGACTCTAGAAGCGCTCTTTCAACCAGCTCCTGCTGCGCTGCCTAACTGAGTCCGAAGCAACACAACCAAGCCATGCACGATGCGGATTTCGGTGGTCATATAAAAGGATTCGCCATGGCAAAGAGAAGACTTCGGCAAGGGTACTATTGGCCGACCCTCGAATCAGATTGCAACGAACATGTGCGGTAATGCCATGCTTGCCAAGCTCATGCCCAATCCATCCGGGCCCCGGCCTCTCATTTGCATACCATTGCGCCACCACGGCCATTCGTTATGTGGGGATTGAACGTTATCGATCAGATTCATCCTAATAAAGCCTCTAATGGGCATAACTTCGTACTTGCAGCTACAAAATACTTCACGAAGTGGGTTGAAGCTGAGTCGCTAGCGAACGTGACAACTAGGCAGCCGATTTCAAGAAACATCCTAGCAAGGTTCGGCCAGGGCACTGACAACGAGACGAATTTTCGGAGCCGACAGGTGGTTTTTGCAGACAATAGAAAATCGACCATCGCTTCTCGACCCTATATTACCCTATGGGCAACGGACAAGCCGAGGCCACCAACAAGACGCTCCTAAAGATGATCAAGAAGACAACCAAGAACAGCCGTGACTGGCACGACAGGCCCACTCTAGTACTTTGGGCCTACCGGACCAGTATACGTACGGCCACGGGGGCAACTCGCTTTTCATTGGTATACGGGATGGACCTCCCGGTAGAAGTCGAATTGGGATCTCTACGCGTCTTAGCAGAAGATGACCTCCCAATGGCAGAAAAAAGGCAAGCCCGACTGGACTAGAGTTGTTGAATGAAAAAAGGCTCGTTACCGCGCACCATATCAGGCTTACCAACGACGGCAAAGAAAAGACTTCGGGAGCAACGTCTCCGAACGCACCTTCCAAGTAGGGGAATATTAGCATGAAATATTTTGATCAACCCGAAAGCTTGCGCTAAAATAAAATGGGAAGGACCCGTCAAGGAAAACCGGCCAGGGAACACCTATATAATAAACTCTAAGACCTACGAGGAAATTCCTTGCGACGACCTATCAACGCGGCGCATCTCAGAAGAGACGGGTCAATCGAACACGTGGTTGATCTCGTAGCACCACTCTCGAAGAAAGAAATGCAAGAAGAATCAGAGAAGAGACAGAAGAGAAAGGGGCATGGTCTCCCACGAAAGAGGCCTACCACGCCTTCGATCAGTCAGGCCAAAGAAAGCCTAAACCAACCGTCACGTCCTTTTTCATGTGCAGGATGATAGGGATTGTTCACAGCACGAGTTCTCACCTTCGACCTGACATAGAGCTCTGAAAATGTCCTGCGCTACTTTTCCACATCACTTGACTTTGCCAAAGGCATGCCAGGGAATAGATTCACCAGATAAATGAAAAAGATTCAAACCTGAGAGAGATACTGAACACATTCCATTAGATGAAAGAGACTCTATAAAAAGATAGGGATCACAGCCCAATCCAAAAGACCTTGAACACTAGACTTCATCCCATGGAGAGAGAAAGATCCAGTCGGATGGGAGAAGACTTTCATTACTAGAATCAATCTATCACACGTTGGGATCAGCGGGAAGCGAAGGTCAAGGTTCAGAAGTAGCTAGCCATATGCTGATTCTCCCTGAACCCTTAAAGACATCAACTTAGACAACAACAACTAGAGCAGGAGAAGAGGGATAAAAACCAGCATGCATTGTGAACAACACTAGTTGTCACCGTCTAATCCTTGAATAAAAGACATTCACTGACCCACGTAGGACTGCTGAATGGAATGATTCCTCCCCCGAGGGTGATGGAAGGAGGGCACGACCCGGTCTAAGATTACTCCCTGAGCAGAGTCTGACTTTTCGAAAAGAAGAGAGGAAGGGGCATACCAAAAAGTTCTCCAATTCGATGAGGACAAGCAGGCACAATAATCCCAGGAAAGGTTCGAAGCACGTAGTTGCAAAGCTAATATTCAGAAGTTCAGTTCGTGAGATAGCTCCTCAGACCAGATATTTTTGATAGATTCCTAGTACCGACCTTCCGTTCAGTGTAGGGAATAGAAGGGAAGGGATTTGCCCCAAGCCAATAAGGAAGCAAAGTACCAGTGCTATCAGTACAAGTATAAGCCGGATCGTACCACACGGGAGCAGGATCCGCGTTCCACCTCTAAACCATAGGATCGGGCAATTAGAATCATGCCACTTTTTTATCTCTATTGGCAGGTTGAAGTTTCAGGCCAAGGGCAAAAGCAACTATGACTGACATCCTTAGATGAGTTTCAGGCCACTTGACCAATAGGCAAGCTCAAGTAGCTTTCAATCGGGGAGGATCAAGTCCAAAAGAGTGAAAGATCTGTCTTGTCTTTTTTCCCAACTGTATGAAGAAACCAAGCCAACCGAAACCGATTCAAGAGCCCTTCTATTTTTTATGTTATTTTATTATTACTTTTGCTCTTACTTTGAGCGATTCCATATCAACTAATGGAATCATAATAATAATTTCAATTAAAGGTTTAAGTAGTGTTTTTTTCTTCAATTATATGATGTTGTTCTACCTATTTGTTTGCCGAGGAACGTAGTCGCTTTCTGGTTGAGTTGAGCGTATGTCTTTGCCAAGATATTTTTCCTTTGTTTGGTCTTATTCCCGAACCATCGGGTTGGTTGTCCCACGTAGATATCTGTTTGGGATATTTTGCAAACATCGTCATCTCATAGAGAGGCCTTCCTCAGTGCCCTTCCTTCATCAAAGTAGGCGGTAGGCGATAGATGGCATTGGCTTAAATGTGATATCAGCTAGAAGGCACTTGCTTAGTAGCTTTCGAAAATAAGGGTAAAAAATATCTCCTCCCGCCAGTTTGGGACTCTCTATGCGTATGGTGCGCTCGTAAAAATCGAGAAAGATCAAATTACCTAATGCGATTGCACCATTTGTGGGACCTCTGATGTTGGAAAATACTATATATATGTACAGCATCACCTTCAGGTATTGCAAAGGTCGCTCTTGATGCAAGATTCCTCCACCGATCGATGAAGTCAACAGTACTCTCTTTGATCCCCGTAAAAGCCTCTGATAAAGGTTAATCAACTCGATCAAGCACGGCGGACGATCTGCTTGCTTGGTGCAACTACTTTATGATGAATAAGTCCACCACATCCTCAAACGTTCGTTCGGATTGCATGAATGGGGAGAGATAAAAACCATCTGCGGCGCCCCCTTCCAAGGGACTTCTGAAAAAGGTAGATCAACATCCCCTCCTTATTTTCGTACCCTCGAAAATCATTGCAGAAAGTGGCTAGGTGATGCATGGGATCACCAACTCCGTTATACATTCAAAAGGCGAAGATAATTTAATTCGGGTCTTTTAGTCGTTGTTGAATTGCTACTGCTACTAGTACTAGTTTTCGATTAAAGCAGTAGGCAGGAGTGAAACTCGACCAACGGGAGAGGAACGATAATTCCTGGTAGTTTTTTACAAGTTTCCTCAATCAATTGTATACATTTTGCATTCAGAAGCCATTGTTGATCCATCAGCTTCTGAGCTAGCATAGTCAAACTAAAAAAAAGGTCTACAAGTCACCTTTTGGATATCCGATCGAGACATAATTGCAGTGGTCCGAACAGCGACTCCTGTGCCATATTCGAACCTACCAATAGCTGTGGGAGAGGCACCACCGCCGTTTAGCATATACACTTCCAAAAGCAGATGGGAATGGAATAGAAGAAAAAAAATCCAGTCGTTTATCCAAAACCAAAACCAGAATGAGGGCTTATTCGAGCGGAAGCAGCAGTTCCACCCGCAGTTCCAATCGCGGTTGACCCATCATCATCTCGCATCCCTCTCGGATCGGGAGCCCGAAGCATACCTATAGTTAGTTCTTGAGCCCCCTGTTGCCAAAGCGAGCAGTCCCCCCAACTAGCATCTATTAGTGTTGGGGGTTGGGGTACGGGACGCAGAAGCATAGAGAGTGATAGCAGCAATGGATCCTGATCCGGTGAAAGACCAAGAGCATTCCTACCTACGGGATTTCGATGTTGAACAACCAATGGTGGAGGCAGTTGATCAACATCAGCCAGTTGCCAGATTCAGATGTAGATCGAATTGGACCCGTTCGTTCCAGCCAAAAAACGTGAGCGCCTAGCGCGAAAGGTTGCTTTAAAAAAACTATAGTAAGGGTTTCTTTCTTGCTCGTTAGCGCTTTACTAATAACATAGAAAGGGACAAGCCCTACTCCTAACAAGTTGCTGAGTTCGGCTTTCGGGGCTACCTACTTTAAGGCTTATATAATATATAAAGAAGAGCCCTCTTAGGGCCTTTTTGTTTAAGGGCTGCTCGCCTTTTTGAATAGAAAGAAGTGGGATAGCGGAGGTGATTTCGGTAAACCGATGCATGAGCTGAGGCTCCCATGTCCCGCCGACCCTCCGAAAAAGTAAGGTCGTAAAACGGCTCATAGGGAGTCAGAAGCAAGCAGAGTCAAAGGCGGATCAAACTCACATAAGCAGAAGGGGAGACACATTCATGAAAAGCGAGAAGCCGTGCTGTGGGAGACTGACCAAAATGGAATAGATCTGATTTTTGGGTAAGAGTAAGAACATCTATTAGTCCGTATCGTGGGTCTACTTGTTACAAAAGGCGAACATCTCCATTCCAAAACATTCACATAGGTCCTCAGGCAGGCATCGAAAAGGGGACGAAAAGAGTCTATTTACCTTTACAATATTCCGGAATGTATCATGGCCCTATCTATTCATCTTTTTCTTCAAAAAAAGAGTTCCGCATCTCTCCGGGGCCGGGAGAACAAATAGGCGTGAGAAAGAGGGAGAGGGGGCTACAAGCCCTCCCCCGTTGCTGTTTCCGGACCACCCATCCCTTCCTTCCCCTTCACCCCGCCCGGTGAGGTCCGATGAGATCAGATCTCTCGATCGAAGTGAAGTGATAGGAAGAAAAGACTGCTGGCGAGAGATCTCTATTCATTACACCCCCTTTTTTTAGTAAGGGAAAAACGGAAGTGCGCTCCTGCGCACCAGCAGAAGGAAGGAGCTTTGGATACCTTATTATTAGAGAAAGGGGCAAGCCAAAACCTACTCCTAACAAGTTGCTGGATCGAAGTAGAACATTCTCCATCCGCCCGCTAGCAGCAGAGGGGGTTCGATTCTCGTTATACGCGATGTGGCGAAAAAGACTGAAAAACCGAGAATCCGCGGTGATATAATATCTTTTCAAGAAAATAACACGAGAATCCGCGGTGAAGAAATAAGGAGATCTTTCTATATCGAAATATCAGTTGAAAAAATCATAGACAAATTAAAATTAAAAAAAAAGCCTTTTAAAATAAAAAAGAGGCAAATTCCTTGATCGCCAGGTAAGAATGTGGAGAAGAATCAAATGTTTCCACCTACTCAAACTCAAAACTAAGAGGGGATGCCGCTTACTACTAAAAAAATCCTGGTTTTTGAAACAATTGCGTTCTTATATGCAAAAACAAGACTTGAAAAGAACAAAGAAGTTTGGATCCGAAAAAGTATGCTTAGGCAGTTCCTTCGCTGAGCACAGCAGATTGAAGAGGAATTTGTATTATTTCAAATCCCAAACCTTGAATATTCAATTCATTGATACCGCCTTCTTTAGATAACATTTCTGAAGCTCTGAAGCTGCCAATCTTAAGCTTCCTTTAATAAGAAAGAGAGACTTGACTCGAATGAAGATTAACGGGAGACAAATTCGAGTATTTTTAAGAGTTTGATACCCGTCTGCGTTCTATCTTTCTATCTATAAGAGTTAGCCTAGCCAAGAACGGTGCCTAGAAAAGTTCTCCTGGAAAAGAAACAACAATCTTGGCCTAGATAATAGAAAAAAGATCCTCGAATAGGAAGGAAGTGGCACTGGTATTGAATTCCTTTCTGTATTTATACAAAAAAGGATGCTTAAACAAAGCAAGTCGGTCCAATAACGGTTGCTAAACCCGGATCGGATGCTATCTCCTAAACATATAGTGAAAAAAAGTCTACCTTCGCTGAAGTTGGATCTGAGGACGAAAAAAGAGAGTCCGCTATCCCGGAACCGGTTGCCACCTTTTTGGGTCGAGGTAAGGTGGGAGACCCATACATAACTAGAGAGTAACTGTCGGCAAGTAAGAAAGATCTTTCCCCAGAGTGCCTTCCTTAAGCGTCTGGTGCCGCGGAGTCTGCAGGAGATGATCAAACCTCTTCCACCGCCGAACCTCTTTCTGTTGCTCAGTCGTCCACTTTAGATGAGACTACTCAACTAAATCAGTATTATACTCTAATAAATCTGATTCTGCGGCAGAGACAGAAGGTGTATCCTCTAAGACAAACAATTAAGTGACATAAGTGGTCTCGTCTATAGCATCTGATGAAGCAAAAGCCTAGTTCTCAGTAAAGCAAGCTCTCGCCTCAGGCTCAGGGAAAGGAAAGAAAGGGGATCCGTGCCTTTTCTATTCTCTTTCTGTGGTCTGGGACGGGAAAAGAAATGCTAGAAGAGTTGGATCCCTTCTTCTTAAAGTCAGCTTTTTAGCTAAGCTCTTCTATAAGTGAGTTCTCTAGGCAAGGCTTTCTAGGCTCCCTCGCTCCCTACGAGCTCAAAAATGAAGGTATCCACGGAAAGAACACAACTTCTTCGGAGATAGCGAACTCTTCAAAACCAGACGATGAGTTGTGGGTCCTGTTTATATCTGTCTTATTTTGGTACTTTAATCTTCTGTGGTACTAATCGGTCTGCTCCAGCTTCTCTGATGAAGCGAAAAATCTATTGTAAAGAGTTGGTGGAAATGGCACTTTTCTTTCTTGCCTTATACCACTCCTGTCCTGGGGCAAGCTTAGCCATCCTTGTGGCAGGAGCCCTACAGGTACTGGAAAACTGACTACTGGCAGTGAAATGTCATATAAAGACGGCTGACATCAAAATAACGATTGGGGATTTAGCTGTAGCAGACTTTTTTTTCTTCTCCTTCTCCCCCATTCTTGATAGGTTTTCCTTAGCTGGCACTATTTTAGTCTTAGATCTCGGAAGTTGATCTTTAACCAGCGATTTGCACGTCAACGAAAGAAGAAGGGCAAATGGTTGAAAGCCAGTACGGGACCAATACCAATACCAATGCTTTGATTCAACTAGTAGTGAAGATGCCAATTAGTATCATTCCAATAGCTTTCCAAGGGGAAAGAAAAGGCTTTCAAGCTTCAGTGTGCCAAGCGAGAAAATGTCTATATGAGGGGGAAGTAGTGGATTTCCTGGAGAATAAGTTCCAGCCGATGCAAACGACCGTAATGATCCCTACGAGGTTAGCTGCAGTATATAGGAGCCTTTAGGTCTAGGCGAGTTCCGCAGTTGCCCTATCTCTGTAAACCCTTCTTCAGAGCCTGCCCCCCATTTACTCAAAGGAAAGAAAAGCAGTTAGAGAAGTCAAGTAAGTAAAATAAGGAAAGTGCGCATCCTTCTGCCTCTAAGTCGTAACCCTTTATCCCTTCCCGAGGTTTTAGTTTGAGTTGAAGTGTGGGGCGAGTTTCTTTCGATGCAATTCTAGGATTACTCTAATAGGCAGCTTTGGAATAATACTGGAATACTTATACCTATATAGAATGGAGGGACTACGCTTTCTGCCCCTATTGAATATGCTTTATTCTCTTACCCTATCTAACTTCAAGTTCTTAATAGTTTAAATAAGGTGAGTGCTGGCCCAGTCTTCTCTAATCCCCTTATCGAGCTACCGATCTTACAACGCTTTCTTTCCTATCATCCCTTCGATCTCCAGGCTAGGTAAATTCTTAAGGTTCATTTTCAAGCAGAAGTATTGAAATGGGGCAAGCAAATAAGCAAGCGGTGGGATCTTTCAGACAAGGGTAAAGGTCTAGAGCAGGCCAGAAGGCGGGACTCTTTCTTTTTCTTTCCTCAAATGAAATGATAAAGGGCTAGATTCATTTTAAGCCGGTTCAGGTCCATCAAATTTCCTGAAAAGCTAGTCAGTAAGAAAGGGAATGAACATGGTGAAGCGAAGAGGGTTCGAATGAATACTCGACTGATAAGGATAAGGGGGGAAATTCTTTTTAATGAGGGATTACTAAGGGGCTTAGATTGCTCACAGGATCAAAGCACTTTCTTTATCACTGTCTTGCTCACTTAACCCTCTAACACTTACACAAAGGCTTGACAAGGGATGGAAGAGATAGAGGAGAGAAAGCAGAACGAAGGGATATAGAATTACAGGCAGAACGAATCCAAGGGCTAGTCTCACACTCTGATAAGCCCAGGTGAGAAACTCTCTATTACTACTGGTATTGGGAAAACTGGTAGAAACTTATTGGAAATATGGTAGATAATACTACAAGATTGGCTAGATAGAGTAAGGAATATTGCATATTGCCTATTTCTATTATATATATATATATATTATTAACTGGAAATAATATATAGGCGGGAACTCGTCCAGGTAAAAAAGCAGGACAGGAAAGGAAAGCACTAAACTTAGCTATCAAAATCCCATCCCTCTAACCCTTAAAAAATGGATTAGCAATGGCTTAATAAAGGGATTACCATGGGACTTAGACAACTACTTGGGGCTATCTACTCCAACTGGCTCGCGGGTAGCGATAAGGACAGGATGGACTGGTGGAAATGCAACTACTGGTACGAATGCTGGTACAAGGGCACTAGCTAAAAATGGCTGTAAGAGAACTCTCCCACGGGATGGAGTGGATGGATTGTCCCTTGCTTGCTGTCAACTTAATGCGCTTACCTTACTATGAAAATATATAGCCCTATCGTTTATCGTTTAGCAAAAAGATATAGCCCTCCCCTATTGGACTGGATGGAAGAGAACTCCCAGGTATAAGGGATTATCTTAAGGCAGGGCTTTCCTTGGGCTTAGCAATAAAACTGGATTGGATCAACATTACAGGGCTTAGGCCTAGAAATGCATGGCGTTATCACTGGATTTTACTTGCGCTTGAAGAGGAGCTGCTTTGCCCTCTTACCCTCTTAGGATTCTATTAAGATGGAAATTACTGGGGGAACTAGGAATGCCTTACAGGGGGAAGGGAATCAATTACGAAGACCGATAGGGATGTTTTAACTCGTATGAACAAGAAGTACGCCCTCTCCGTCTTATAAGAGTAAGACTTTTCCTTTCACCTAACCACTCGACTGATGAAGGAGGGAAAGGGAATAGCAGCACTCCCAAAGCAAAACATTTTCCACTCGCAAGAATTACTTCAGGTCCAGAAAGCAGAGGAAGAAAAAAGGGGAAGAAATTGTTGTAGTCTTCCCAATAGAAATAGAAGCCCTCGACAGGAAATTATCTTAGGGCTGTAGGAAATCTTTTACAAGTAATAAAAGAATAAATATCACAAGTAAGATTCAGTCCTATTCTATTCTTAACTTTGAATATCCCGCCGGCTATCCAAAAAAGCTCTATCCATTGCTTTAAAAAAATTCCTACTAGCCTAAGTAAGGAACGCAGTTACTGTACCATAATAAGAGAGAGGGACTTCGGTAAAGGCTTACTTGATACTGGATTACACAAGCAAGGTCTTAACAAGGGGGAGTGGAAAGCACTTTTTCTTAGCAAGAGGGAAACTGTGGCAGGAAAGGAGAAGGAAAGAAAGTCCAACTGGCTGCAAGGAAACTAGCTGGAAGAGATATGCGTCTAATAAATAGGTGGCTGGAAATATGATAGCACTGGAGAAAATACTGTAAAAGGGACTGATACTGGCATATTACCCCCTGGGAAGGGGACTTACACTGGCTTGCTTACCCGCTTTGCTTTGCTTTGGGGAAGCTTTATCCTGCGATTGGAAGCTATTATTTATTGTCACCTGGATTTCCTCTTCTTTCTTCTTAGCTTGATGCGGTAGGCGAAGAAGCCATCCATCTTGTGAGCAAGCAAGTTTTCAAGCACAAGCAGGCAAGGTCAAAGGCAAGCCTGAGAGTGAGCAAGTAAGCTAGAGCAAGTGAGTTTGAAAGTGCAAGAGTATCATCCTTCCTCTCCTTTCAGTCGAGATCTCTTTCAGAACCTCTCCTCTTTCAGCCAGCCTGTCTCAGCCCTTGTGTAAAGAAAGTGTATCAGTAGGGCGTAAACCGAGTATAAGTAGAAGTCTACCTGTCTTCCCAAAGATAGCGGGTTATCTTCTCAAGCAAAAGCAAGTTTTCAATATAGGCCAGTAACTTCGTGTACCTTAGGAGAGCGGGTAAGATCTTTCCATTTTAAAAAGAGAATTCGTTTAACTTTAGGGAATTGATTTGCTTACTTTAATATTAATAGGAGAGCTTTCTATGGATACTATAAAATATGGACCCTTTTTGGAATGCCTCTAAAAGAGTGTGATTTTTTTAGGAAGTTAAATTATTATATTTCGAGTCTAAGGGCATGACGTCCCCCTGCTTTTCCATGTGAGTCAGTGGAAATTTGATTTCCTTTCCTTATACCTGCCCCTCCTAAGGCATTCCCCCCCGTTTCATTCCTTCTCTCTTGCGAGCCAGTCCGTCCTTCTCTATTTGATTCGTGGGAGGCTACTAATCTCTTGTTAAGCCCTTTTCTAAGGCCTAAAGTAAGCCATAGCTAATCTCTCAGTAAGTCAAAAGAAAAGAGGAAAGATTTCCCGCTAGCTCAAAACTGAGTTTGAGGAAAGCCTGAACCTGATATTGAAATTCCCTACCAGTCCTAAGAAAATAACTTCTCCCAGTCTTCCAACTTCAATTAGGGTTTTGCCTAGCCTTGCAATAAGATCTAATCTAGTAGTTTACTTCTTTCCTTGCCAGTGTCAGTTGCAGGCCTCTCTACATCCAGCCAGGGAGACTTGGTTGCATACGAGGGAGCCCTCCGTGGGGGTAAGGGAATCTCATAGTTGAAAGGGAGTTCGCCCTTAGGCTAAAAGCTATCAGTCAAGTCAAAAGTCATAGTTCATAGTCGGATCGAAGGAGAAAGATGGAAAGTCATGGATTGGATGTCTAGCTTGATGAGAATCTGAAACTCTCACTCTCCGGTTTGGAATTCCGCTTTATAGAAGAGTTGTCGTATCTCCCGACTAACTAAGCGCTTTCAGTCAATTCAGTCAAGTTTGGAGGCATTGGCGGAGTTCAAGTTGACTTGTTTGATTCAGTCAGTCTTAAGATCAGAGAATTGGACTTGAAGGGAAGAGATTGAATTTGTCTTTAGATTTAGAAGGAAGAAGTGCCCTTACCGCTAGGTTGCTTGCAATAGCTCGCTTCCTTTCTTTCATACCCAAATTCAACTGTCTAAGTTGAGGATCTACCATTGATTGGTACTGAATCCGGTGGATTATTGATCACAAATAGCTTGTTATCGCACTGTCCTTCCTTGCTTGACTGCCTTTTCACACTCATACTAGGAGTCAAAGAATGAACTCTTTACTGAGCTATTGCATAAGAGAGAGCAAAGCTCTTTTTATAGTATGAGATATCCTCCCACATCTAGAAGTTGAAACATCCTCTTCTGGAACTCACACATCCAATTCTGGTCCATCCACTGCTTCTTCTATTGAAGAATGTGCTATATGCTTAACACAAGACTCTAAAAATGACTTTTCACTGGCCTGGTTTATTAGTTCAAGCTGAATCCAATACCTGAAGTACTTCACTTTCCTGAAAGCAGGAAGCACCATCTTATTATACGAATACAAGCTGCTTGCTTATCGGCTGTTGTCACAATTAAATCAGAATTAGCTACGATCAATGAAAATATCGTAGTATAGTTGCAGACAACAAAGTAGCTGTAACGTGAACTGTGTTGTGCTCATCAAAGTGGAGACTACACCATGCTGAATGAAAAAACCCCATGTCTGACTCCCATGCTTTCCGTTGGTCAACAACCAACAAAAGTAAACTATAGTTTTTCACGAACAACCGCGCTGGTCGTAATAGATCGCCTTTCATGCTAGTTCTTGTTCTAGCATGAAAGTTCCATTTCAGGGAAGGACGACGTACCATGATACTTTCTATTTTGTCGAGCCCTGTTTTGGTCTCTGGTTTGATGGTTGCACGTGCAAAAAATCCGGTACATTCCGTTTTGTTTCCCATCCTAGTCTTTCGCGACACTTCAGGTTTACTTCTTTTGTTAGGTCTCGACTTTTCCGCTATGATCTTCCCAGTAGTTCATATAGGAGCTATAGCCGTTTCATTCCTATTCGTTGTTATGATGTTCCATATTCAAATAGTGGAGATTCACGAAGAAGTATTGCGCTATTTACCAGTGAGTGGTATTATTGGACTGATCTTTTGGTGGGAAATGTTCTTCATTTTAGATAATGAAACCATTCCATTACTACCAACCCAAAGAAATACGACCTCTCTGAGATATACGATTTATGCCGTAAAGGTACAAAGTTGGACTAATTTGGAAACATTGGGCAATTTACTTTATACCTACTATTCCGTCTGGTTTTTGGTTCCTAGTCTGATTTTATTAGTAGCCATGATTGGGGCTATAGTACTGACTATGCATAGGACTACCCACGGAGCGGTGAAAAGACAGGATGTATTCCGACGAAACGTTATTTCTTTTAGGAGGAATATAATGAGGAGGACGACAGACCCAATCACGAGATAATAATGGGCAAGTAGCTTGATATTGGTTCAAATCCAATTCGTGAGATGGTAGTGATCTTTAAAAGAAAGAATTCTGCTCCTCGAGAAAAGATCAAAGAAAGAGGTCAGCTAAAGGTGGGTGACGGGTTCCTACCCGAGTCAAGAAAGAAGATGAGTCTCAAGTCATTTTAACGAAAGGTGACGGAGCGGAGAAGCTTAACCGGCGAGGAGACAGAGTTATATATATTACTAATCTATCAAGTCCTGAGTTCGGCTGTTTTCCCAATAGAGTCGGGCAGAAGAGAAGCTCTAAACCACTCGACCGCGAGAGAGAGGGAGCGTGAAGGCATCGGTAGAGGGGCAGTAACCAACCCCAAGGCCAAAAAGTCAAATACAGAATCAACTCGAGCAGAGGTTCCGGAGTGAACTCGCCATTCACTCATTCAGGGAATGGTGGCAGGGACGAAAGAAAGGGTCCGACCCAAGTGCAACCACACTAGCAGGAAATGAAATGAAAGCAGAAATGGATCTGTGTCACTTTGTCACTGTCTGTATGCTTGTCTTCAAGAATCAATCAACCAAAGAAAGAAGCAATCAACAAATCGAGTTGAGGTATCAAAGTCTATCCTGTCTTCTTTCGTTTCGACCCTGATGTATGAGATGAGGAATCCCTCATAGCTAGATTCATCAGTAGCTTAGAAACTAGGAACATGATCAGGGAAAGATATGAGAATAGGACTCGTCCATTCCATTACGACATTCTCTTCTTGATAACCGGATATTGATAGAAAAACAGTCACGCCAAAAGAAAGACGAAGGGGGAGCCAGCGGCAAGGGCCAGAATGACCTTAGGCTTAATGCCCCAACGAGCACAGTCATCAGAGAAGCCTTTGGGCAAGCGGGTTCACTCTGATCCCGACTCAATGATAGATATCAGGTTAGAACCACCAATCAGATAAGGGGAGAAATCCTCATCAAGCATAACGGTTTTTCTCACTAAGACATGATCTCCTGTTCAGGCTAATCAATTAACTCAACCGATTAACGTAGATGAAGAGATTGGCTCGTTGATCTTTGATTCGAGAGTCTTCCCGGCTGGCCTAACTAGTTAAACCTTTTAGGGCTAATCCATCAGATGGCATGGTTTAGGTCCCCAGGCAAGGTGTGAACTTTAAGTTTCCTACTCACCATAGCGCTATTAGGTTTCTTAAAGAAGTAGGGACTTCGTACGTACCAGCACTTATCTTAGTCCTCTAAGGCCAAGACCTGACTCAAAAGAAATGCGTATGGTAAGAAGATAGACTACCTCATTCTATCCCATCTTCATTAATTCTATTGGTGTGGAATGGTGATTTCCCCATCTGTCTGTAGCGGGGAAAGCCGCTTGAAGCTCAGCCTGTCAAAGACAAAGAAATATACCTTTTTAGACATCAATCTTCTTACTAAGAAAACCACGTTTAACCAAACTTATGGGTCAGAATCCATATTTTGCTGAGAAAAAAGGATTTATAAGGGCCCAACAGAAAGAAATGAAAGATTGACTTCCTGATAGCCTTCCGAGCCCGTCAACTGACAGCTTTCATATGAATTGTTTATTTAAAAGCGACTAATAGGAGCATGCGAGGGGAGTGAAAAGCCTCCAAGCTAGTAAAGGATTGGTTCTTCAACCGATGCAAAGACCTAGCGCTTTCCCCTTGAACTGGACTTGATTCCCGCACTTAGCTTAAGAGCTAAACTGCCGAAAGCCCTTTTCTATATAGTATCATCACAGCACCCAAAAAGCAAGGAAGGGAAAGGCTTACCGAACATGCCCGACCCTAACTGAGTTAATTGATCAATCATCACCGCAACTTTGACTCTCAAACAGAAGAGACGGAAGAAGCTGAACATTTCATATAAGCAATCACCTATGCCCTAACAGCTTTCACCGAGTCTACCTTTAGAGCGACTTGCCCTCGAGTACAGGCTAACCAAAAGCTACAAGCGCACAGTTCGGCAAGCAAAGCAAATGGGAATCAATCAATCAAGACGCTGCATATAAAGAAGCGATCGACAACCTTCCCTAATTTCATGAGAACTCTTGCTCTTAGAAGTCAAAGAAAGCCCTAGAGAACGGAAACGGAACTATAAGTCCTAGCCCTGGAACAAGACAGATTGTCTTTGATCCTTATAACGGTTTGATAGAAAGAGTGAATAACCTGACTTGACTAAGAAAGAGTACAAGACCAAGACCGGAAAGTCACGCTTTGATCTCCTTTAGCAAGGAAAAATCTTTCAAACGCGTATTCACTGTTGCGAGCCGACTGAACAAGTGGATTTGATTCCTTTGCCTTCTGCCTTCCTGCTGACCTAATATCCATCGACTATTATCCGCTGCCGCTTCTTCTTCTCCTCCGATCAAGACCAGAAGAAGGTATGTCAGCTCGATCTAGCTATCCTGTTTCGGATTGGACGAGGATGAAGCTAGTCTTCTCTCTGGCATGGATAGGCTTTATTCTCGCTCAGCGAGTCTCACCTTCCGTGGACAGATGGGTTGGGTCGGTAGCTGTGACAATAGGAGTTTCAGTCTTAGGCTTTTCTGTGTACCCAGACAAAAGGAAAGGGGCTTATGTCTTCAGTTGCTTACTCTTTTTTCTACGATCGAGGGAGAGTGAATGCTCCCATTGAATCTCTTGAATGTGGTTAGAAATCGCATAATAAAAAAGAAGAAAGTCCGATTTCTCTGATTCCTCCAGTCCTGCCCACTCTTCACTCATCTTTTTATGTAAACAAGCGGTAGATCCCGAGTACCTTGTTCAAGTTACGGATCTCCTTCATTAGCTTTGAGTTCATTGTTGTTCTTCTGGTTCTCTTTTAAAAGGGGTCGTGGGGGAAATGCCCCAGTCCCCCTACATGCATTAAGCGATAACGGCTCAAACGAAGCAAACCATTTCTCATAAGAGAATAGAAAATCACAAGAAAGATTTGATCAAAAGTGACTATAAAAGAGGCGGTCGAGAAGGAATGAGTGGAAACTATGTTGATTGAGTGCAATTTCTAAATTAGGAAAGATTAGACAGAATCCTACCAATCTAAATCAAAGTTTCCAAGCTGCCCCTGTCGGTGGGTTGCTTAGGTCCATGTAGTCCAAATCTCCGCTTAGGAAAGAAGTCCAAGTTGACTTTTTGCGAATGGGAAAATGGCTTTCTGTTAGAGAGTGATCGAGAGAAATTTTTTGTTGGGAGCCAGTCTTTTGCAGCTAGGAGACATTGTTGTTATGTTTTCCAGTTATGAGCCATTGTTGTGTGGTCCCTTTCGAGCGGTTCTTTCTTTTCTTTTTTCGATGATTTAAAGGCGACAACTCTTTTCACCAAGGAATTGGGGCTTAGAGCTATAACACATACGCAAGAAGGAAGAATGGCTTAATGGACGGGTACGCTAAGGAAGGGGAGTTACTTGCTTGTTTGGTGTGTTTGGAACCGGGTTGTTTAAAGCTACCCTTTCTTGAAGAAAGAGAACCTGGGCCCAGGTCTTAGTGTATTTTGACATGATTCTCAATACGCTATCTAAACTAGGAAAGGTGGGACAAAGAAAGCTCTACTTCGGGTAGCTGGGTGCATCAACCTCTTTCTTTCACAGGAGAGGGGACAATACGCTCTTAAGGAGCTTGGGCTACTCAACCGATAGGAATAGGGGCTTGTTTCCACAACTGAAAGAGAATCTGAAGCAGGATCGGAAATAGAATAAGATTGAGGAGTGGGGTAAAACCATTCTCAGAAGGAGCAGGTTTAGCGGATGGGAATGGCATTTCCGGGAATGCAGTCAAGGGTGAAGGAGCGAAAGAAGCTAACTCGAATGAAGAATCTTTCCGAGGCCAAGTAGAAGTTAGAGAAGGAATTGATCTTTTCCTGAAGGATATAGGACTTAAGACACAAACTAAATGATTGAACTGATGAATCTCAGTCTAGGTGGGGTTTACCAGCAGTCTAAGTTCCTAAAAAAGGGAGTCTCTGACTTCCACTTAGCTATTCTCTGAGCTTGCTTTCCAGTCTATCTTCAAAAGTAGAGAAGGTTTAGCGGTCAGTAAGAAACTCCTCAATCAACATGAATGAGACTTTTCATGGAAGTCTTAGTTGGACTCTACACCTTACTTTCCTTACGTCGATCTAGATGATAACAAGGCCTTTCTTCCTCATGAAGAAGGAGTAGAGACCTAGCTTTCATCTGTCTGTTAAAATGTGATGCTATACCTTTTGTCCTTGAGAATCGACTGGGTATAGCGGGAAAGAGTTTGACGATCTAGTTACATATCAAATAAGATGGGTACTCCCGATATTGTCTTGGGAATTTTCAGTATATATAGTAGCGTACTGGACTCCATCTACATAAGTAGAAGCATTCAAGAATCACTTGACAGTTCTTATTTCAATTTTCCAACTCTCATCTTGTTAACTGACTTAACCGCAATACTTATCCAAAGACAAGACAAGTTGAAAGAGCTTCGGTAGTTACACTTTCTGTCTCGCGTAAGAAAGAGAGTTTATAGTGCCATACAAAGAACCTTAGATAAGGGGATTCCTCCCATTGACTGAAGTGAAGAGTCAACCTTCCACACAAGGTAATCTTCTGATAGAGGGGAAGAGGCAGAGCACAACCTGGCACAAGATGCGCTGGTATTGCAAAGGCAGGAATGAGAGGAAGAAATGCCACACATCACGTGCACAACCTAAGCACTCAGCCTTTCTAAGAGTCATCCCTCAGTGTGCCGTCGGATTATGAAGGTGTTCCATAATCGGATGCTATCGAGGAATTAGATGGGCATACTTTCTCTCAAAGCAGATCCTTCTGTCCATCTATTCAAGGATTTCCTTCATTCATTCTGATCGTGGATATCTTTGCTATTGGATTCACTATTCCGAAAGCCCTTGTCAACACTAGAAGGTAGAGTCTAAGGCAAGGAACTTTCAACAGGCATGGTACGAGAGGAAAAAGACCAGAAAGACCGCTTCTTCTAAAAAGAGGAAAGAGAGCACGGCTTACGCATGAAGTGAAGTTAGCTTTCAGGGATAGGGAGATCGGTTATTTCATTCCTGGCGTATGTTGTTGTTGATAAGCTTGACTTCGTTTAACTCGCTACGTTGCCTGTCTTTGATACCTGTTAGTCTCGCAGCGAAGATGGAGTGAGGAGAGTTTAAATCTTTGCCCCTCTCATAATCGAATGAGTGGCTACACGCCCGAGGAGCTGACCCGTTCAAAGATAACTCTTATGGATCCAGTCGGAGAACGAACTACGCCCCTTTTAGACAAAAGAAGCCTCACCAACTAGCTAATCTGACGCTCAATCTCTTTCAGTTACTCGTAAGTTGCTATCAAAGCGAGTAAAGCCTTAGGTGTCGAAGCGAGTAAAGCCTTAGGTGTCGAATACGGCCACACGCTATAGGAGTTTACGTTGCCTTACCTCTGGCTTGGTATTAGTCTTTTCAGAGTAGTTCCCTCGGTCGAGATATGTTATAACCTTTCGATGACGCTTGAGATCTATTTCACTTTCAACTCCCAATACGTACGAGAAATTGATCTAACTAAAGGGAGAGCTAGATCCACGTTGCGTCTACTGCGCATAGGGCAACTTCATTCGAAATAAGCTATTACAGTTGAATTACAGTCAAAGTTGCCCTTGCTTAACTCCTTAGAATGCCTTCGTTTAACTAGCTTCCCTCGAACTCTCGAAGAACCGGAAAGAGGAAAGATCTAGAATAGCCTGTTGTTATTCCATCTTCGAGTCGAGTCCAGATAGACTCCCTCGGCTAAGAGACTTATCTGTCACTTCTGTAACTTCTCTTTAGCTTCTTAATTGAATTGGCCAGCGGTTCGCCTTATCGGTAGAAGGAGGTTCCCTTGCCGTTCGTGTTTTAACATCATCAAGATTCCACGTTGTGTCAATGTTGAGTATTATAGGGAGACGTTCAAGGATAACAGGAGTAGTTGTTACGTGTACAAAGGTGTGAGGTGCCACGCTTCCAGCCCTCATGGAAAGCAAGGAAGGCTTAATGGCAAGGTAGGGAAAGGCGGGTTGAGGCCGGATGTAGTCTTCCCATCGCTCCAGCGTTAGATCGCTGTTAGTGCTGCAATTGAATCTATTGTCGGAAGGGCTACTAAAGAGGAAAACTCCTTTGGCAGAGGCAATGGTACCATTCGAGGAGGATTGGATTCCCTTTCACTGGGATTTCATTTCGTATAGCTGTCAAAACCCAGAGCTAATTCAACAAATGAAAGACGAAAGGAATGAGAAGGACCCTTATTGTATTGTATTGCTTTCACATAGAACCACTTAGCGTTCCATTCAAACCCTTCTCTTCGAGAGTGCTCTCTCTATCTCTAAGACGGTTGTGCTACTCCCCGAGCATCACTAACCTACCAATGGTAAACATAGAGTTCCTAGTCTAAGGCACTCAAGAGAAGTTCAGAAAGCACGTCAGGGCAATAGGATTCTCGTAATTGAACTATCGAAAGAGGACAGCGGGCTGAAGTGATGAAAAAAGGTAGGCTTAGAACCAGTATACCCTCTACTTCGATGGCAGTGGAAAGGGTATTCGCCAACGATACCCTATTTCTCCTTCTGCTCTTCTATATTGTATTGCGATGGAAGGCTTCTCCATTCTTATTCAAGAGAGGCAATTCAAATTGTTTTAGAAAGCTCCCCCGGGATCGAAATCCGATCTCTCACTTCCGACGATCTAATTTTCTTTGCTGAAGCTAGTCTACATTCAGCCCTTGGAATTTCCTTTTTGTGTCTATTTCTGCTACTGTCATGATTGAGATTCTAACCTCTTATCTAGCGGTGCAATGGGGACTACGATAGACCGATGCCAAGTAAAGAAATGCTACCCGAAGACTCAAATGAATAGCTATCAATGAAAGATCCCGCCCATTTCTGGTTTTCTTCGAACCAATGGGAGACTTGCATCTCCGACGACTCAGATATGGGACTTCCGTCAAAGCTTCCTGGTTGTAGCGAAGGCGAAATAGACCAGCCTATCTACTTAAGAGGGAACGAAGGCCCCTGGACCATGGAGACTACCAGTTCTTGCTCCGGATGCTGCTACCGAAAGATGGTAAGGAATGGAATGATGAAAGGCCGGGTTCCCCCTAGGTGCCAGTTAGACATGAACTGAGACAGGGGAAGTCCATAAGAAGGGCTGAATCCAAAGCATTGACCCGTCGGGGCCCTGAAAGACCAGTTCTTCCCTCTACGACAACAGAAGAATTGTCAACAAAAGAAGAAGCAGATAAGAGAGCAAGATTCGTTCAAAGAAAAAGTGATCCTCCGTCCGGCTTTGAAGAGGCCTTAGTCGGTCAACTTTCCTGAGGGATTAGGCGAGAAGTTAGTAGGTAAAGATTCTTTACTCGCGAGTGGAATGGCCGACATCTCACTCTAATGTCCTAGGATGTACCAGAGAGGGTGAACCAAGCCAAGCCCCTTGACGTTTGTTATCCCCTAGACAGATCAAAAATGCCTGAAATAAAGTGCCTGTCAACTCCTTTCCTGGAAAGGAAGAGTTGACTTTTATGCCAACTGATGGGGAGGCCTGACGCTTCTGCAAAGTCTAAGAGTCATTATGAAATTCCAAGGGCTGAATGTAGACTAGCTTCAATCCAGTACCATTTGGAGAGTTCCTAGTTTACAGTGCGCCTATGGCAAATAGACTATTTTCTGCCAGAGTGGTATGCTAAAGTGAATTGGCCTATTGGCTTTCCACGTGGTATAGAACAGAACATACAGTTAAGCCGATTCCTGTTCTTCCTTTGCTACCGCACTGCCGGTCATTCCTAAATCATTTAAGAGGAAGAAGCATAATAGGTTAGGGTTAGGATTAAATAGCGCAAGAGAGAGTCTTTCCCTTAGGTACGAAATTACGCTATCGAAAAGCAGCGAGAAAGAATAGAAATGAATAGGAGTACTATTCTATTGCCGAAAAGAGCTTCTTAGCCAACACTCACTAAGATAGAGCTATTAGAGTTCTCGGGTCAGCTCCTGAGGAAGAGCTAGCCCAGTAGAAGCAAGACTGACACCGAAAAACCCGTATCACTTTTATTCAATTTTTGAATAAGTGAAATAGTGCTGCGAGGGAGTCAGCAAAAAGGTAACCGGATGCCTGGGACTTAGGAGTCTCTTAAGAAAGGAAGAATAAAAAACATATTTCAAATGATGAATAGAAATATGCTTTCAGCTGAAGTACGCGCCAGATATATTACTCGAAAAGACTGATTTTTTTGAATTATCGTATTGATGAGAACCCTGCAACCGCGGCTGTCACCGTCATCGCGAGAATTATCATAGCTATATAGAAACCAACACTTTTTGGTGAATCATCATCGGGAAAGCCATCTAAGGTCAAGCGCAAGCGTGAATTCTGTTGGTAGCTTTTCTATGATGAGTTTTTCACTCTTTCCCAACCCAAACTCTTTACTACCAGTAGCAACGTTCAGAGATTCTATCAACGCATTTCTATTGAGATCATAGGGTTGCCTTACCGGAAAACAAATCAGTCTCGGAGGAATGTATTCAATAGAATTCCCTTCTTCGGGTGGCAAGCCAGGAACATACTTTCTCTAAATCAAATGGAGAAGGTAACTATTTCAAAGTTCAAAGCTAAGTGCTCACCAAGCCTTAGGAGTGCCTGTGGATCTTTGCCTCTAGGGTTATGGCTTTTGCTTTAATAAGTGAGATATCACTCGTGCCTCTTTTCTTCCCCTCGGGATTGATGTCCTAAATGCCTTTTCCTTTATTAGGTTTCTTTTTTTTGTTCGGATTAGCCAATCAAATCAAGCTATAGAACTTCCTGAACCAGATAGTGTGACGGCGTAACTTCTTGCTATCTATCAATTCCCAGAGTTTAGTTCAAAAGGGTGATCTAGGATTTGCTATTTCCTCTAAAGCTCGAACAGCGGAGAACTATTCCAACTACCCTGCTGCTAAAATCCTTCTTTCCTCGATTCCTATGAGGGCCAGATAGACTTTTATCTGTATTTGAATCGAGGTGAGGGATAGCTCGACAACAGCCCAAGTTATGCTTTCAAAAAGAATGGAATTGAGTTCTCCCTTTACAGCTCCCATGAATAGAAAAGGAGGCTTGTGCCACTAAGGAAGAGAAGGGGTTGCCGCTTATTCTTGTGACGGGACAAATGCCCAATTAATTTAATCAAAGTCAAGCTGAAACCTCTAAAGCCAGGGAAAGCAATTCCTTCTGTAGTATAGCTGGAGGAAAGCAATCCAAATCAAATCAGTACTGTAGCAGTCCGCTTTCAAGCTGTTGGTTAGCTATTATACAATTTTTATAAGCTATGCTTATTAAAGAAGTTTCCTTAATAGTTTTACGATACAGGGACAGAGACTTTTAGAAGGTGCATAAGCATCGGGGAATGCTTAAAGGCTTTCAAACTTGCTGGAAAAACTCCTGCTCTTTTCAATCTCGTATCTGACGGAAGTGGCTGAACTCGTTCTTTGGTTTGGGACGGAATCCTTCCTTTCTTGGCTATTGTAACAACTGCTCCGTACTCCTAAGGATCTCTATGCCACTTGTGATTCCCAGCCAAAGAGGCGCAAAGGTTTCTTTTATCGGCCGATTCCACTGTCGTAGGGCTCTCTTGGAAAGTCATCCGATCCTGCCCCTAGGAATGCACTTTCTCCAGAACCTGAAAGGTGCCCCACAATATAGACTATTAGCCACAAGTGGGAGTCTTCTATCAGTTTAGTACTCTCCATTCTCGCTTTCTTCAACAGTAAGAGAAGGACTTACACCATCCGGTGACCGGCTTACGAAAAGCACTTTGGGCGGAGCTTTCTCGATCCACTCTATCCGACAAGCATTCATCAAGATCAAACTCGAGTTCCTGCCTTCTTCGTTCAGTCAGTTGGAGCTTACGCAGGATGGTAAATTAGTCTAGTTGAGCCGGGCAATTACTTCCGTCTCCGAGGGATGGACTCTCGGGGCTAATTACGTGACCCCACCTACTTCTCTTTCCTTTCCGACATAAATTCTAAAAGCAGGAACCCATCTTACTATACATAATTCATAGATCACCACGGAGTTGAGCCGCGGTAGACCTTGTAAGGGTAAACCACCCGTCTGACCTTGGCTTAGTATCTCAAACCGGATTCGTTGAGAGAGGAATTTCTCAGAGTCTAGCAGCTGTTCTAGATGTGGACACCCAGTTTAGGATTGTTTACATGTTTTGCGTGAGTGTCACTTTGCTAAATGGATCTGGAACATCTTTATTCCCAATGAGCATCAAAGTGCCTTCTACTCACTCCTTGGCATTCACGGATTGGTTATGTAGCAATGCTTTTTGTAAGGATCTTAAGTTTGGTTTTGATTGCCAGTGGCGTACGACCTTCTATGCGATAGCATGGAAGATTTTGGTTTGGAGTGGAGGTGTCGAGCTGTTTTTGATGGAGACTTTATTCTCCCTCCTGATCCTAATCGGAGGATTGCTAACGATGTTGAAATTGCTGTCTCTGCTTTCTATTCGAGCCTACAAGCTTAGCTTTGGTTTAGCTTCCAACTAAGGCTAAGAGAGTTGTTTCCCCGGGATTGAGTGAACGAGATCATAGCCCTCCACCCGCCTTAGCTCAGTGATTCTTTCCCTCTAAGATAGTCAAATCCCTTTTTTTCAAAAAGAGTAAACTATTCCCTAAGTTGTCTCTTCCTAGCTCTTGCCTTTAGCTGCAAGGAGCTTTTAAGCCAGATTGATAGAGCATTTAAGGGAAAAGAGCTCACCGAAAGGCAGTCCCAAGAGTGAAATGAAAGAGAGTTTGAGCTTTGAACATACATATAGGGGATTATAGGAAATTCGTTCAAACAAAGAAATCGGTCAGTCGACGACTTGGCTTTAAACTAATCTCTTTCCTTGCCTACGTGATGTGCACATGAATAACTATTCTATATATATAAGTAGTATGCTTTCTAGTTCAAGTAGCAATTCCTGTCTCTGCTTCTTAGGCCGAAAGCAATCCGATCAATGAATCTTTCTTTGGTATCAGTGCATTAGCGCTTCAGTCTTCCATTCCAGGTAAGCAAGCCAGGGAAGCAATGCCCTCCTGTCTGTCCTTCTTAGAAAGTAGGTAAGCCTTTCTCCTCCTTTTCAGACCTTGGTGGTGGCATTTTCATGATAGCTTTAATCTTAGCTGGGTTAACTTCTATACCCCTCTAACTAACCATAAACCCAAGCAGCTTACCGGCTGTCACTCTGAATACGCATTTCTGTAGATTCAGCCTCATCTTATATTCCCGGATTCTCTCAAAGAACTTCCTAAGTGCAGGCACATGACCCTCTCGCTCGCGGGACTTGATAATAATCTCATCCACATATACCTCGACCTCTTTGTGTATTATGTCATGCAAAAGAATAGTGGCTGCCCTTTGGTAAGTAGCATCAGCTTTCTTTAGGCCGAAGGGCATGACAGTGTAACAAAAAAAAAGTCCCTCAGGGTCTGGTGAAAGCAGTCTTAGTCATGTGCTCAGGATCCATTTGGATTTGGTTGTACCCGTCAACGAAAGACAGCATGTGCAGACCCTCGTACTCTACCACTTGCCAACGCCCCCCGAAAAAGACTTTCGGGAAAATAGTCTTAGTAAGATCCAACTCAACACATAGGCGAGAAAATTTCCCGCGGCTTTTGTCTTCCTATTTATTTATTTGAGCCCTTCTGCCAATTGAGTCTCCAATACCTTGAAAAGCAGAAGATGCATAGAATGATAGTGGCATCTTTGGCAAGCGAACCCAAGCTGCCACCGAGTCAATGGTAGCTTCAGATGAGATAAACCCCTGAGTCCAACGACGGATCGTAAAGTAATGGTCTCCAATGACTCAAGGTTTTTTTACGTGCTGATAATCACTCTTCTTCCCTTTCTCCGAGTTGAGGATATTCATTGGCTGCGGTGCCTGTTACAGTTACACAATCGAACATCAACAACGGCAGTCACTTCACTAACAACTAGAATGATAGCAAAATGGCTTAATGAAACTGCCAAGACTAGAGGGATTGGAATGATTGCAAAACCCTAACTTCCAAGACTTGACGGTGAACTTACCACAATAGGACGAGAGGGAGATGCCCAACACTAACAAGAAAGGGCGAAGGAAATGGCTTGGCTTCAGGTCTATGTTATGGTATATAAGAGAAGGCTCGCATTTAGGAGTGATCTCTCAAGAACTATCAATCTCCTAAGATAAGTGCGAAAGGATTGCTGGCTAGATGAAAGGTATGCTTGTTGATTCATTCAAATGCACTTAAATAAAGATTGGGTGAGTGTTCAGTGTACCGCACCGTAGGTACAAGATCGAAAAGAATGCATTGGATGGATGCCTGGGCATTGAGAAGGAAGGACGCTTTCAGAGGCAAAAGGCCATGGACTGAGACCGTCCTACTAGGAAAAAGATTCTATATCCCATACGTGTTAACAAGCGTACTACTAGCTTTGAACCGGATTGCTACTCCTTCGCTTGGAAGACCTAATGAATTCCTACTAGCCGAATGTCATTCCTACTATCACTAACGGACTAAAAGCATAACTTCTTAGCTGGCTTACTACTTCACTTCAAATAGAGGTATTCCCTTTCATAAGATGGATAGTCCTTTTGAAAGGAAAGCAGTAAAATACTAGGCGAGTGGTAAAGAAATCTATCTATTTCCGCCGACAAATCAAAAGAATGCAAAACGTTCCATTTTGACAAGCAGCGAGAAGGCCTTTTATCCTTCCCCTTTCTTAACATTCCCAGGGAAAGCCACGGAAACTTCGAAAGAAGAAGACCTAGAAAGAAAATTGGATGGGATGGCAAGAAACTAGCTTCCCTAGGAAATCAATACCTCACTAAACATTATAAAACTGCCTTGCACACACTCCTGACCACTCTTATATCCTTAATGGGGGATTCGCTTACACAAGGAAAGCTCTAAACCTAGCTTAAGCTTAATAAACTAAACTCATATAAATGCTTTAAAAATTGCTTGCCTGGAACTTTTTCCCCAGGAAAGAGAGAAGCAACTGGAAATGCCATTCCAGAGGGAAATAAAATACTAAAAGTATGAACCCCTACTCCCGCTCCATCAATAGGCCGGCCAAAGAGAGCGACTGGTAGGGAAAAAGATTGGATATAGAGTTACAGGCAGAACGAATCCAAAGGCTAATCTGACACTCTGATAATCCTAGGAGAGGAGAGTAAGGATCCTATAGCCTGAGTCTCAAACTCTGGTATGTAAGGGAGAAGTGCAACTCCTCCTGAAACTGTATTAATGGCAGAAGAAACTACAACTTCCATTGCGGGATTAAAAAAGCAAAAGCCCAGACCTATATAAGATATAGTCTATATATACGACTTCTTCAAGCCCCAACCCTACTGGAGGAACTACAACTCGAACAGGCTTGCTCACTGGATAGTACCTGATTTTCAGTATATTGAGTTGACTATATATCGATTCATCTGCTTGCTTCTTTTCTTTCTTATTTCTTAAGAAAAAATGGAGCGGGAATATGTTCGTAAGATGAATAGATTATATATAGACTGGTTCTAGTTCTACACTGGAAGAAAAAAAGGAGCTAGCTCACAGGATTGGTGAAAGAAACTGGCTTGTTAACTTGCCGCCTCCCCTTGAAAACTTAGTCACTCCCTGTCTTAGACCCTAGGAGAGCTCACTTGCCCACCTCAAACTTGCCTGCCCCACCTCCCGAAGGGAACTAAAACTTAAACAAACGGGAAGGAAGATGGACTCCCACGAGATGGAACTAAGATATGCTCGTAAGCGTACGATTAAGAGATAGGCTGGCTATTGAACTTGTTAATATATCCTGCTGTTAGCTCAAAGGTTCTGACGGCGGAGAGCTAGAGAGTATACCTGGAGGGTAAGAACTAGAGGAGATCCCTACTTAATTAAGCCTTTTTCTTTCCGAGGAAAATGGACAGCAAAGCACAGGGCTCAACACTCAAACTGTATAGGTTTCCGCATTTTGAGGGACAACTACGGCTTATCCATAAGCGCCTGAAACTGACTAAAAAGATAACGCCCCAGCTTAATAAGTATACTAGTAGAGTAGTCTCCTATAGAGAAAGAAGATTAGATAGGCGAAGGGGAACAAAGCTATTTATTCTCTAGAATCTTAAGAGAAATCTATCTATTATCATTAGCTCTTTCAGAGAAATACCTATAGATTACTGGTAGGAATGGAACAGAACTCCCAGAAAGGAAAACTTCCACTGCCCCAGCTTTTGACCTTGACCTAACCCTTTAACAACCTAGACCTAGCTATTAACCTGTGCCTGCCCTAGCCATCTTTCATCTAGCTGGCTTGAGAAAATGGAGAAATAAAATCCCAAACTACCTCAAAGCGGGACCACCCACGGGACTTCACACCAGGAAGCACTCGGCGGCTGTAATGTAAACATTTATGTATACGTAGAAGGGGGATCCTAATAAAAAGTAAACTCCTCCCCCAACAGATCGAGTTATCTCATCCCTTGCGTGACCCCCTTGGGGACTAGATACTCAGACCTAGGCAGGCAGGAAACACACTCCCTCTTCCAAAGTCGAGCTTTTTCCTTTTTAAGAAAAGCATAAAGGGACTACTCATAAGAGGACTGAGCCTAGCCAAATTACTCACTGGTAAAAGACACTTATACTCCATGAGATGGCCTGGCTGTAACAGATTAAGAGATTGCATTAATCAATCCTGGCAAGGAACTGACTTTAGCAAAGGATTGCTTATAGGATTGGTGAAACTCTTGACCTTTACCCCTCTATTCTTCTGTAGAACTGATGGGCCCCTGGTAGCTCGATATTAAAGGAAGAATGTGCTACTAATATATAGGCTATAGATGAACCATGATATGGCACTGATTACAGATGGACATTCAATTGGATCTTTTTAGAAAGACTCCCGCCTTCACTTACCCGTAAAGAAAGCATATTCTATAGGTTCCATATGGGAGATTTGTAGTTTTGTTAGGCACGATATTAGTTTTATGCCTGTTATCCACAGTCGACACCGCTATCCATGATTTAGGCTTACTACTGTTAGCTCTCTAGGCACGTTAGCTCAGTATGAAACGTATTCCTATTACTATTATCCTTAACCATACCCTGGAATCTTCTCGTTAGCCCTCCATTAGACTGGAGGAAATAGTGCTTTCTGCTTGCCTAAGGGAGGAGACGGCTTCCAAAGGGACTGGATGGTATTAGCTTAGGACTTCAACTGGAACTTAAACCCCATCCACTCAAGAACTGTTAGTTCAAACCCAATTCTACCAAAACCCCCGATAAGAGCAAGAATGATCTACCCGATCTAAGCTTTTCATTTATATGGAACACCAACCCAATCTCGACAAATAAAGATAACTACAAAAGAAAGAATGAAACTGACACACCTTTCATCTACCTCTCTTGCTTCTCTTATGAAATTGATAGTTTGTTTGATGAGCACCTAAAAACAATCCTTCTCTTATATACTATACGATAGCACCAATCCGCTATAAAAATTTCCCGGTGTTCTCTTTCTTTTTCAACTTGTTTGTGAGATTGAAAGCTTGTCTTTCTTTTTGCGTCGTCGTGATGAGGGTTACCCATTAGCTGAGCACGAAGTGTTGGCTATCCAGAACTTCCTTCTTCCAAGGCAGACTCATTTTTTTTCTCCTCTTCATATCGTGCTTCTAAGTGGGGTAAATGAGGATGTTGTTTCCAGTGATTCTTCTACTTCCTATTTTTCACTTTATTTAGAGCCTAAGTATGAACTGGTTCTAGGAGCTTTTGGTGGGATTGAGTGCTTGTATTGGTCGGTCCCCTCGCATTGAAGTGCTTGCTGGTTTAAGGGCTAGTATCAAGACTATTGAGCACTGTACGGGGAGCAATACTACAAGAGAGCTGTAACACAGAAATAAGTTGATTGCTGCCATTCCAGAAATCAGGTTTGAGAAGTCTTTTGTCCGGGCTCATCAGCGCTTACATACAAAGATCCTGTGATTTGATCTATACTAGAGATGGAGACAGAAAGAACCGGAGGAAGACTCCATAGCTGATAGAACCAAGCAAGACCAAGGGCTGGACTCTAGAGAAAGTGAAAAGTGATCTGCACTATAGCTTCTCCCATTCCTTATTTAAGCTTTGCTTTGAGTGCTTAGATAAATTTCTTTTGTAGCACGGGGGATAGAAAGTAAGTGCTTTTTCCTTCAGTAGGGTAAGGAGAGATTCTTTATCTTTACTAGAGCCGAGACTGTACGAGGAGAGAAAGACTTAAGTTGACTCAAGTCAAAATAATCAGACTGCTTCCATACCTTATCTCAGGTTATCCTTTAGTGCTGGTATGGGGCACTATCCTCGAAGTAAGGGAGAGGGGAGCCCCGACGTCATTACGAATGAATAGCTTATAAAAAAAGGATAACTGGCTAACGAAGCCTAGCTGCTATGGAAAAGCCCCGACCCGTGGCAGAGGATCACGATCCAGCCCAAGAGATGGTGTCACCTTGGATGATGGTCCAGCGTAAGGGCTTTTTCGAAGTAAAACCCAGGCTGGAGAAGGCCGTGAATAAAGGTGAGGTCGTTAGGGTCTTTAGCAAAAAACCTTATCAGTGATTGAGGAGGATGATCATTTATTGGAACAGAATAATGGTAGGATTGATTACAAAGGAATCTAATTGCAAAGAGGAAAGTCATCGTCCCAAGTATTTTTGAAAGAAGAGAAGAGAGAGTGAAAGTTTAGTTCATGTGCTTCTCGACAAGATGTGCATATGGCCTTAACATTCCATAGCGTTGGCTATTAACTTTTATGCTAGCCCCCTTGATTCTTTGAAAGGAAAGCAAGCGGGGTGTTACCATCTCTTTAGTTCGTCCGCCTTGCATCAATGGAATAAACTACAGACTGTTGTGACAATTCCTTCCCTGCTAACAATTCCTCCTATGTAGGGGGAACGGATGGATCGATGGAATCTCGGGATCTATTCCATCAATTACTGAGTTTTCACGTTATCTGCCCTTGCTTGTAGGTGCGCCGAGGGGTCGAAGGAAGACTCGAGCGAAGCGAAGAGGGGAAGATGGAATCTATTTAGTGCGCCCGGGTGCTAAGGATGGAGAATCCACGGTATAGCAATTATCTGCCCCACTAAATATTCCTCCGGAACTGTTGGAACGAAAGAAAGCCTATCATTACAGTTCGCGTGGGCTAACTCAGACGACAAAAGCATTCTCGATCTTAGGCGAAAAAAGGTTTACCGGCCCCGTAGGGTACTATTGAAGGCACTTTGGGCCCGCCGCTGTCTCAATCGTAAAGATGCTATGCCAGAATTAGCCTAAGCAAAGATGTAACATCATAAAGCACTTTCTTCTCTTACGATACGATATTCGATTGCTCTATTTGGACAACATTAACAGAACACCAAACCCAATTGGAGCTTTCCTCTAGCTTTCCTTCCATAACTACATCCTTTTTCGCACCGATTTTCATGTGTTAAGCAAATTGATACTCTCATTTCTAATGGAACGCACCCGAAAGCGAATAACATAATATATAATGATGACGCTACGTTTGTGACTTCCTTACCTCTCACGTTCGTTCGAGGGTAGCTCTGAGGCTAAAGGTTAAGTTGATAGCTAGAGGTCTGAAAGAGGGTGTGTTCACTACTAGGCTTAGAACGCTTTCCTTTCTTCTCTTATGATAACCTCGATTGGAATTAGGCTTGAACCAGAGGATCACTGAAACTACCTTTCTATATTTACCCAATTCGATCCACAAGCTGAATACCGTACCTTCCAGAGAGGGGAATCTGCCATTCAACTGTTCAAAACCTTTATTGAAGAAAGAGCTCTTAGTCTACCCGAAGAAAAGTCAAGAGGTAAGGCTTGGCACCTTTCCTTCGCTTGCTTCCTTGCATGGGCAACTACCAAGCAAGGCAAAGCGGTACCAATACCAATTCCTTCCTTTCTCTGTCTTTCATTCCGGGAAGAGGAAATCCATTTACTTATATAGTATGAAGCCAGTTCCTTTCCTACGGCCACTCTGTCTTTTCCATTCCCCACTTCAATGCGCTACGCTGGCAAAAGGGCTGTCAGAAAGAGTCCAATCCCAAGGAGAGTTCATGCGTGAAGTTTCTTTGTTGAATGAAGGTGGGATCGGGAAATGCACGCACTTCTTTGGTTGTCGTTAAGGTCCCCTCCCCCCTGAGTTCAAGATGTCCCTTTCCGCTTCTCTTTCAGCTACTTCCCTCATTTGGATTGGTCAAGCTCCTTCACTTATTGCTCGATTCGGAACCTATTTTGATAGCACCTTTTCTTCCGGTCTTATTGCCCGTTAAGTTCCTCTTCTGATAGTCTAGTTGTAGTTTTGTTTTGAGCGGGGGAACCCATGTTCTATCTCGTAGTCACTTAAGCGGCAGAGTCTGTAAACTCAAATGGTCTGAGAGTTGCCTTTGGCTTCTGAACCTCTGAAACTGGATTGGAGCAAGCTACCAAGCTCCTCTTCCCCCGAATCACTACTAAATGGCGGCATAATTGAAGTTCAATCTTTTCGATATTTCTTCTCCTCAGCTGATGGTCGATTGGCCTGACACTTCCCCCGGATGGGTGACTGCCCTTATCGTGATTTCCTCCTTCTTTCAGGTACAAGTTAGAGTGATGAAGGGAAGGCTCGAGGTCGAGGTAGAGCACCCACCATTCCCTCTTTTAGTGTTAGCAAGTCTTCTGTGAAGGTAGGAAGCCAAGGCAAGTAACTTATTTCACTAGTCTCATATGTTAGTCTCGATGCACGGATTCCTCAAGGCATTGTTTTGTACGAGGAAGAGGAGGCATATGCAAGAGCAGGTTGCACGAAAGGAACTGACACTTTACTTCAATCCGGGGAAGAAGAGACAGCCTTACTTACTGAAGCAAGGACTAGCAGCGCATCTAGTCCAATGCCTCAGTCAGTCCAAAGCAAGAAAGGAGAATGCTTAATGAATTGAATGCCAAATAGGCAAACTTCACTAGTTTCATTCCCTTGGATCATTGAACTACCTTAACAGAGCGGGTAACATTACACTCTTCTCTGCATACTCAGTCTTCATATCTATTATCTCAACCACTTATTCTGTGACATTCATAGAGCGAATTGCATTCAAATAAGTGGTTTTTCTTCTCCTATAAAAATGTTGAAATCAATCATTCGCGGGTCAATGCTTTGTATTCGGTCCTATCTTTCCGTTCGTGTAACAGACCCTATAGGAAAGGAAGCCCCCTAGGCTAACTTCTGTCTCCGGCTATTTGCTCTAGCCCGCATATCGCTATTCAAAGTAGTCCCCTATCGTCTTAGGGGCTAAGGCTAAGGTTGAATCTTCTCTTTCCGATGGTGCATTCCTCCGCTCGTGTAAGAGCCTATTGCTATTGTCAGTCAATCTGTCTGCGTCGGTCTATCTCTCGTATCAGCCCAATGCCTTTTCTTCCAAGTCATCCTATCAGTCCGCGAATCAATCGCATCAGCCTTGCCTACCAATTATCCTCAACCCTTAGTATGAAACTCATCCTCGATTTGGTGAAAGGAAAGAAGAGCTAGGGTAGGTATGCTGAGTTATCACAGTCGATCCAACATGACTGTATTAAGCCTTAAGCAATCAGGGTTAAGCTAGCTCACTTCCTTCCGTCTATCAATCCCATTCGGGGATATCTTTCATCTGAATATTCCTCCCGTCATTTCCCTATTTCTTACTGTTGACATGGATTAATTCGTATTCCTGCTTTCTTTCCTCTAAAGATAGGCAGCACTGTGTAGTGCATTTTCTGGAAGGTGCAGATGATAAAGTATGAGTCAATCGGCTAGCATTCTAGACTAACTAGAAAGCATTGTTGGAGATAGCATAAGGATCTAATGTGAAGAAGAGAAAGGGTACAAGATGGATAAGAGAGTTGACTTCTAGTGATTATCCTCGTTGCTGAAGCAACCATTCTAGCATTCTCAATACTTGGCTCCTCCTTTTCTCTTTGTTGGTTGTGCGAGCCCCTTCTTGAGTCACGAGTGATGTCAAAGCTCTCGCTTGGCGCATTTCCTTTTGTTGTTGAATCAGAGTCAGGTGTGAGGGTGCTTTGAGTTCCCGTAGTTGCTTACCTTCCGGACGGACTACGTCTCTTGTCCAGTCGGTCAGTTGTTATCGTAGAGCATGGGTACATTCTTTCAGGTTTGTAATCCTTCCCGATCGTCTTTCTTGCTTACGGCATTTCCTTTGCCTTGAGAGTGGGAAACCCCTGAAGTGAAGCTAAGGGTTGAAGTCTCTTTTCTTTTCAGAGAATATAATAAGATACCTTTCCATATCCTCTAACCCAATCCAACTTAGACACAAAGGGTGCCAACCACTTATATTATAGGCTTTTTTGGTAAGCTAATCCTCATACTCAGGTTCCCGAAACCAAAAAATGATCGGATCAATAAGAAGTCGTCTTACGTTCTATCAATAAACAACCAAAACGACCAGGATGATAGAAAGCAGTAGTGGTGCCATTACCTTTACCTTTTCCTTTTCCTTTAGAATCTCCACTCAACTCGATGGGCAGACATCCCTCATTGGAACGATCCGATCACCCTATTCTCAAGCTCCTTAAATGAGGAATCTCCAAAAAGGAATTCTTCATTCTAACATGAAATGATTTTTCCCCAAGGCTAGCTACCCCATAGGCTAGGAGGTTAGTAATAGGCTCAACTACAAGTCTTGGAGCTAGGCAGCTCAGTATGGTATGAGGATCGAAGGGAAGCTAACAATTGGGATGCCCCTAGTTGTTGAATTCCATTAGTTGGAATTACTAGCTCCGACCTTAAGGAATAGGTTAGAAGATGCGACTAGAACTGAAAGAAGAGGAAGGCAACTTGACCGAATAGAAAGGTTTTTTCCTGGCTTATTGAATTGAATACTTTGAAAAGCACAGGTACAATTGAATAAAGCTATTCAAGGGTTTCCCTCTCGGATTTAGTGCACACTGACTTCCTGATAGTGAGATTCCTATAGTCAAGTCTAAGGAATGAGATGATGGAAAAAAGGAGAGTCTGTGCACTTAACACTGACTGTACTTCCGGCTAACATAACTAGTTCTCGAGTAAGATTGGTTTGAAGTAGCAGGATATTCACTTTCTTAGCTAAGGCTGATTGAATTTCTAACTGAACTGAACTACTCGAATTCCATTATTCTTACCCTGCTGGGACTGGGATCACTTCAACTCCCTTTGTTACTCTATCTATTGAATCTTTCCCATAGCTAAATGCGTCCTTACTGACAGACTTTCATTCATTGTTTACTGCTTACTGAGCTTACTTCATGCTTTTCCTGCCTTCGAGTTCCGATCCTGCTAAGGAGAGGTATTTCAGGCATTCACTGAGATCTTTATTCGCTTTAGACGACTAAATCCTAAATCCAACACTTCGTACCTCTCTATCTAAACCGGGAGAGTAAGCCTCACGTTGTACCTAGACCTAAGTTGATGGTGGAGCCCTTTCGCTTGTTAACCAGCTGACAACCTTTCGCACTTATTGAGCCGCTTTCCGTTGTTAAATCCTCTACCCTCGAGTGAAATGGAGTGTTGACGCTCCACTCGCCACATGCTATAGGAGCTCTGACTTTCCTCTATGCCAGCCAGTTAACTTAACAACACTCCTTTGACCCTCGCCTCTTGGTGCGTGGTTCACTTACTTGATTTATCAATTCGGCTAAAAAAGAAAGGTTGTTGTCCTGTTAAAAGATCATTATAGGTCTCGGGTTCAGCTCCCTTTGATATCTTGCTCCGACATTTTGAAGTCAAAAGGCCATGACCCGGTAGGAGAAGGTGCCCTATGTAGTTATTCATGATGTCCTTTCTCTGTCCCTATCAACATTTGATTGTAAGCGGAGAAGCCATCCATAAAAGACAGCATGCTGTAAACTCGTGATATAGGCACGTAAACGTAAAGAAGGGCTGAACCCCTTACTCATGTAACTCCTAGCAGCTGTAGGAGCGCTAAGAAGCCAGGCAAGGAAGGAAGAGGGTGCACTTGGAGAATTCATTCCTAAGTCAAGATCACGAGCAGGTCCTGCCGAGTGAATCTCGAAGCTTGCTCTCCCAAAGGAGCTTTCTAGCTACTGACCCCGTGTAGGACCCTTCTGGCCCCATCAACGGAGGTCGAATTCCAGCAGTGAATGAGAATAGAGGGTGTAGGCTCGAAAGCCGGAGTTTGCTGGGTGCGGCAGCACAGATTTTGAGGATCACAGGAACGAGACCCGCTTAGGCAGTTCCTTATGGCCTTACGCCCTGAGTTCGAGCAGCTCAGGGGTTCTCTACTTCATCGATCTCCCCTTCATCGAGCAGCTGAGTTGATTACGGAAGAGACCCGGTTAGCCTCGCAGGTGCCTGCGGTAGTATGGATTCAGTTTTAGCTGCTGCCAAGGCTGAGCGCTCCTCTTTTCGTGAGCCACGGAATAGAGGTCCCCTTTCCGCCCTAAGACAAAATGTCATCAGTTCGCTGCAACTAATGTAAAGAACTGGGGCATATGAAGTTCAATTGCCCAAAAAAGAAGAAGACTCAGTCTCAGTATCCAACTTCCTCTCAGACAAGTGCTTCCGACATTACTGAAGTTCCTGTCACTCCTGCAGATGTCGTGCCTGTCCTTAATGTCGGATCTGCTCTATCATCCTCTGTGGCTTCACCTACGGTTCCACCCGAGATGATTCAGCAGTGGATTCCCTTCATACATGCTATGTCTTCTGCACTCCCTTCAGGTACTTATTCTTTTACTTGGTTGATCGATTCAGGGGCATCAAACCATATGACTGGTAATGTCTTTCTTCTCACCAAGTCTACCCCCTTTTCTTCCTCCTCTTCTATATTTACTGCTGATGGGACTGCCTTATCTCTTTCCTCTGTTGGTAATATGTTTTCTTCATGTTCTTCTCCCGTTGACTGGAGTCTTTCATGTTCCACAGCTTGCTATGAACTTCTTATCTCTTGGACAACTTTTTGATCATGGTTGTACTATCACTTTTTCTCACACTGGGTGTCTTGCGCAGGATCAGCTCACAGGGAAGACGATTGGTCGGGGCTAATTCTTGAAAGCAGCAACTCCCCACTACTTTAACAGAACAACTATCGATTCTCCCCCTTGAGTACCGAGCTGCCCTGAGAGAAGACGAAGAATCAGGTAAGGTAGCAGTTAAGACTTCTCCAGGCTTTCTAGCCGAGGCTTGAAGACCAATTGCATTGTGGGATCTCCTTCTGCTCGTCCACTCAGGGATGACCCCTGACGTTGGCTACACTTCTTTGATTGCTTGATGGCTTGGGCGGTAAGCTTCTCTATTCATTTATCCATCTACTGTGATCTCTGACTCAATTCCGGAAGTTTCACTCATTCCTCGAGGCCTCAGATCAGACCTTCTGGAACCCGAACGTCAGAATTCTAGCATAGTACTCCGGCACGGCACCTGGCTCATAGGCTTAGAACGCGTGTGGTGTGGTGAGAGGGTATGCTATATCTCTAGCTAAAGCGAGAGGCTCCGAAGGAGGAAGATCAAAAATCAAAACCTAAATGTGCCAGGGGTTGATCATCGAAGCCAGGGCAATAACGATAAAGGAATTTGAGCGCTGATGTAGCTAACAGCCACCTTCATAGTCGATTTATTAGGGTCGTCACCTTCTACCCGGAAGTATCCACCGTTTTCTTTGTCTGTTAAGCCTCACAGCTATGGGACTTTCTAAAGAAAACTGCAATCGTAGTTTATCAACCACTCACAAGACCACCAAGATCTTCGACTTAGCCCCCCAAAGGTAATCCACCCGACCCTTCCCCAACCTATATAAGGGAAGCAGAAGATAACGAAAGGGAGACAAATTCCTAACTAAATCATAACACACGTCTACATCATAACACAAGCTACCCATTCCATCTATCATATCAGTCGAGTCGATCCGATTCGTTCTTATCTATAGATAACGCAAGAGAGAACTTATGACTTCGCGGATGGAGAGGGATTCGAAACCCCGGTATTCCTATCAATACTTCGGTTTTCAAGACCAACTCTTTCAACCGCTCAGACATCCATCCCCTTCGCGCTTTGCCCGCCCTATCTATCCGCGCGCTGGCAGGTAGGGGCTTATCTATGTGATTCGCTATGCTTGCTTACGCCTATCGGCGGACTCTATTGCCTGCCGGTTAGCGAAACTTTTCCGGTAGTACGAATTGCTACGCTTCGCTTGTTTCTATATGATATTATGCACCTTGGTTGCTGCGGTCCCTGCGGGTAATAGCAAGAGAGTGAAGAACGAATGATCCTCCAAAAAGAGTGATTGAGTCCGACTAAAGCGAGTGAGTGAAAGGCGCGGCAAGAGAGCGAGTTCGACTCGCGAACGATCAGCAAGTGAAGGACCAATCCTTTTACGCCAGTACTGTTGCGAGACTGGTACTTGGCGGCTTACAAGTAACATATAGACTGAGGTTGCCCATCACTCACTCGCTCTTTTTTGAAGGCTTTCTATTCTCTTTCTAGTATGGTTCCCCCATAAGAACAATGAACGCCCAGTTTCGCAGAGCAGCTCCCTCCCTAGCCCACAACATAGTGTGGAATCTGAATCGTTTCATCGAGCACCATTCCTTTTAGATAGAAAGGTGTTCTGACTCTATTGGATCAAGTCATAACCTACGCCTTCTACTAGTATACTACCTACTATGGAGAGACTAAGCTCTATTTTAGAGATTGGGCTCTCTTACTGTGATTAGCCCCAGAAGCTGTTCCCAAGCCACTCTTATACTACTCCTTACCCTTGTCACTTAAAGGGCGAAGTCGCTGAAGCGAGTCTAAAGGCAAAAGAGTGATCTTTGAATGCTACTACGCATCCTTACTAATAGTATAGCGTAAGGTAGGTTTGGGTATAGCAGGACTTGAACCTGCGACCTTTAGGTTAAAAGCCCAATGCTCTACCAACTGAGCTATACACCCAAAAAAAGATGTAGTAGTAAATAAGGATTGGTGCGGAAAAGAGGGCGGCCCCTCTTCTTCTCATCATATTAAAGGGGCTTGGGCTCTTAAGCCGGCCTTACTCAACAAGCACCTTTATTAGTAAGGTTGCTTGTTTCCACTCATTGAAGATTCTATCTACAAAAGAAGGTCAACGGGGGATACTAAAGTTGCTCTCACTGACACCATCTACGAGAAGGTGAGGTCGTCTTTCTTTCCAGCCATCATACGGTTCGCCTTAAAGCCTTAAAGACGGAGAAAGGGAGGAGCAATTATCTATGTAATTACGGTCTTTGTTGACCGTTGTTCCGATCAAGCACTCTCTTTTCTTTGTCTAATTCCGTCTTACCAAACAAGACTGACTTCTGACCAACCCGCGAAGGGTTGTGAGGTTGGACCAGGTACGAAGAATGAATCTATATCTGTGTACGGAAATTGCTGGCCGGCGGCCGCTCAACTGTTCGAGCGCAATACAGTGGTGGTTGGTTCCGATTCGATAAGGGTAGAATGCCTGGTCGAAGGTCCAGTACAGTAGGTAGCAGGTGTGTTCGTTTTGGCTCCCGAACGAGAATGATAAATAAATAGACGATGTGCCATCCTTGCTGCTACGTACGTTGACCTTGACTTGACGGATTCATCCAATTGAACTCACACTCAAAGGAGGACCACAAGCTCGGGGCTCAACAAAACAGAAAGTATCAGCATTCAGAAACTTCTTGGGGTTAGCAGTGAAAGAAAGAGCCCGACATTCATTTCTTCATTCATATTCATAGTTGAGTCTACTAAAAGAGAGACCAGCCTCATCGTGGTGATTAGAGGACATCTCTGATCGTTCACCTCTAATGTGACACGTTCCCTCCCAGTTATATGATCAACGGGATTAGTCGGCTAGAGAGTGGGGCTATTCTTCTTCCGGGGAGGCAAAGTCGTCCCCTCTACTGATCGAACCCTCAGTTCGAAGGTCTTTGTCAACATGTTACGAGGCTCCAGTCTTCGGCGGGCCACCATTACTTGACTTAGAAAGGAGAACATCTGGGCAAGGGAAAGCGCAGTGCGCCTGGTGCAAATGGCTTTCTATTTTCATGATATACCAATCAGAATGGAGGGCCCTACCTACGTACATGATTAATAGAATCACTACGTAGGGGGGGCGATCAACTTGATGCGGGAGAGGCATGAGTGCAGTTCGATCTTTTGGTGTATTCGTTTGTAGTGAGTAGGGCCTCTTTCTCGTTGATCAGTTTGCCTCCGCTCTATTGAAAGGTCTCCATTCCTACGGCAGTTTTGTCAACGAACGCGTCTCGGGCTGGATTGACTAACCTAACCCTTAAGGGGGCCTTGCCATAGTTGGTGCTCTGCTTTAGTGTGATTGACGAAGGCGTTTGGTAATTACCCAAAACAAATGAAAAGAGATCGGGGTCGATAGTTGGCAAGGAACTTGATTCCCCCAAAAAAGGGGCAACTGCGGTCGAACTCTAATTCTGAAAATAAGTCGGGGCCCTTTTACCAAGTTTACCGGATAGAAGATGATAGAGGGGCAACTATCGTTGCGTTGCACAAGATGGTGTCGTCTCACTTCGAGTTTCTTCCTTCATAGTAAATTCTGATGATACGCTTCGGCAATGTTACCTACCAAATAAAAGGCCTGCTAGGTGATCGAAATCGCTCAGGTCAGTGAGGACTCACTCACTCACCTACTCCCTATCTATCTAATAATTTCTTCTATCTACTGAATTCAAAAGGCGACCCGCCGCGCCGGGCTATAAGATAAGATACGGCTGTTGTACTACTTGACTGGTAAGAAAAAGCTTACGTAAGAACTGGAAGAGTCTTGTATGTACGGTAACCCTCTCTTCCGCTATTGGTGGACTATTGCACAGAAAGGCCGACAGAAACAACGTTTCTTAGTGTGCTTTTCAAGCGCTTAGCTTCTGCTAGCGGCGGGCGGTAAGGCCATAAAGTCAGTTCAGTTGGAAGTCTAAGCCAAGAAGGTACGAACGAAGTGACGAGCCCCTTTA